>OX388205.1:0-1387500 GCA_947578815.1 Epinotia ramella | reverse complement strand
AATGGCGGTATGCATACATATATAGATTTACGTAGGTACCCACATATACAAACATCACACCCTCGCACTTATTCCAATATTACATTATAAGTAATAGTGTTCAATTAAATGACACAATGGAGTAACAATATATCTATATAAAAAATCTATATAAACAATATATCTAACTAATCAAAAATTACAGCTATCACTAGGCTCACGCGGCCGCTAACAGAATTGATAACAACATTGTATCTACATTCTAAACTGCACCCTTGTGCGTTACTATATGATTTACAGTCGCTAGTGGCTTGAGCGTAAATAATAAGTAGGCAAGTAAGTAACTATTAATGATTGTACAGTTAGACTACTGTGAAACATTATTGGACTACATAGCTTTGCTGACATGGTATTATTTAGGGCTACTGTGAACTGAAATCAATATTAGATAAATCTAAATAAAAAAAACTAACATATTAACATTACAGCTTGAGCCATATTAATGCCCATAATTAAATATAAGAATCAGTCAAAATCGAATCCGTAGCGTTTAACCGCTTTAGGAATTCTCTTGTGTAATACCGGTAAGGGAGGTGGTGGTGGTTCTACGCGTTTGGGACACTTCGCGACTTCCCCTTCGACTGCCATCGGCTCACCCTTCTCGCGCGGCGCGAGTGGGGCCTCGGGGGCGGCCAGTGCGGCGGCGGCCGGCTGTTCCGGCGCCATCGCTGTCGCGGGCGCGGGCGCCGCGACATTACCGGGCTCGTTAGGCGCGGTAACATTAGCACTGTCGGCGGCGCTCCCCGGTTCGGTCTCAACGTAGGAGGGAGGTGGAGGACAAACGTTCGAGTTTCGCAAGTGCCGCCGCTTCATTTGATCTATATGGCGATGATGCGTAGATCCGTCACTTGTCACAACCGTATAATCAGACTTTCCTAGCTTCTCAGTTATATGACCGTCCGACCACTTTGTACCCGTTCGGAACGTTCGATATTGTACAGGCTCACCTACGTCTAAATGCCTAGAGGGTTTGCTTGATCGTTCTACTGCTTTAAACTGTTCGTTTATTACCTTTGCAGTCCTATCCGGTTTTATAGCATCTAGGCGAATTCGTAAATCGCGGCCCTGTAATAGCCGGGCCGGAGATTCACCCGTGGTACTGTGAGGCGTATTGTGATAGTGCAGTAGAAATTTTAAAATGGCCCGGTCTGGGTTAACCGCCTCGTGTTTAGCCTTCTTAATTACGTTTTTTATTAACTTTACAGCTCCTTCAGCCGCCCCATTAGACGCCGGGTGGTAAGGTGCTGAATAAATGTGACGCACGCTGTTTATTTCTAGAAAGCGGTTAAACTCCTGGCTCGAAAACGGTGGGCCATTGTCTGAAACGATTTGTTTTGGAATGCCCCACCTTGACCACGAGTCCATTAACCTGTCAATAACATTATCGGCCGTGGTTCGTACCATCTTCGATACTTCTATCCACTTGGACCTAGCGTCAATTGATACCATATACGTGCGTCCGTCAATAGGTCCCAAAAAATCTATATGGACCCGATCATAGGCTCGTGACGGCCAATGCCATGGCACGGGCGCACTCGCCGGCGGAGCGGGCGCCAACGCCGCACACGCGTCGCACGCGCGGCACCGCGCCTCGATGGCCTCGTCCACCCCGGGCCACCATACATAACTCCTGGCCATGGCTTTGGTCTTCACGATTCCCATGTGCGGCTCGTGCAGTTCACGCAGCACCACTTCGCGGCACGCCTCCGGCACTACAACGCGGTGCCCCCACATGACGCAATCGAGTTCTAAATATAACTCCTTCTGCCTATTAAAATATGGCTGAATTTCTCTCATGTCGGCACTGGCAGGCCACCCATTTTTTATATAATTAACTACCCTACCTAACAATGCATCTTTGGACGTCATTAGGCGTATTTCGTTGCAATCTATAAAAAGCGCGTCGGATGCGAAGTGCAAGTAAGATTGCTCCGGCGGGTCAACCTCTTTACTCTGTCCTATCGGCAGACGCGACATTGCGTCGGCGCAATTGTGTGCCGTGTTTACATACTCGATATCAAAGTCATAAGCCATCAACAGCAACGCCCATCGCTGCATACGACTCGAAGTCATGCTTGGCACACCGGTTTGCGGACCAAAAATGCTTATTAAAGGCTTATGATCTGTTTTTAGAGTAAACCGCCTACCGTACAGATACTGGTGAAATTTCTGACTGCAAAATATTATTGCAAGCGCTTCCCTATGAATTTGTGAGTAATTCTGCTCCGCCACATTGAGTTTCCTCGATATGTACGCCACCGGGCGCTCTCGCCCCTGCCGATCCGGCTGGCTGAGAACCCCGGCGACCCCACGTGGACTGGCATCACATGTTAGCGTTAGGCTGTTACCAGGATCGTAGTGGGCTAGTATCTGCTTACCGAGCAACAAGGCTTTAACCTTGTTGAATGACGCCTCGCACTCCGCAGTCCAGTTCCATCGCGCACCCTTTTTTAGTAAACAGTGTATAGGGTGTAATACATTGCTCGCGCTTGGAATGAACTTAGAATAAAAATTCACCATACCTAAAAATGACCGCGCTTCAGATACACTTGATGGCGGCGGCATCTTCGCCACAGCCGCGACCTTGTTGGGGTCGGGTTTGATACCGTCCTTGCTGACGACATAACCTAGATAACAAACCTCGTCAGCAAGAAACGTACACTTACTTTTCTTTAGTTTTAAACCTAAGTCTCTCAACTTTTTTAACACAGCCTCCAACGTGGCTAAATGTGCCTCCCGAGTTTTGCCAAATACCAAGATATCGTCACAGAAGGTTTGAGCATTAGGTATATCCTTTACTATCGACTCACTAATTCTACAGAATATCCCCGAACTGGACGACAAGCCGTATGGTAACCTATTATACCTGAACAGCCCTCGATGAGTATTTATTACAGTTAACATCTTTGACTCCTCAGATAAACAAATCTGATTATACGCTTGGGACAAGTCTATTTTAGTAAACATTTCTCCGCCTGATAAGTTAGCAAATAACTCCTCCACCTTTGGCAACGGGTACCTATCCACCATTAGAACAGGATTGAGCGTGACCTTGAAATCTGCACAAACTCTCAAACCTCCATCCTTCTTAGTGACCGGAACCAGGGGTGTCGCCCAGTCCGCGCAGTCGACGGGCTCGATGACGCCGCTCCGCAGCATGCCATCCAGCTCGGCGTCGACGCGGCCGCGCAGCGCGAACGGCAGGGGCCGCGCGCGCCGGAACACGGGCGCCGCGCCCTCGCGCACGCGCAGCGTCGCCGTCCCTCCGCTGTAGCACCCCAGGCCCCCATCGAAAACTTGTTTATATCTGTCGAGAATTACATCCAATTCGCTATTAACGTCGCTAACGGAGTTGACTTTGCTGACCGAGCTACACTTTAGTATCGGTATTTTTATACATAACTCGGCTAGCCACTGCCTGCCCATTAAATTGGTTTCACCTTTCTCTACTATATATAGATCTAGTCTCTTTGTGATCGATTCGTACCTTACAGATGGCGTAATGACCCCACATGGTTTTATTTTTGTACCATCATAAAACTTGAACACGGTATTGGTACCTTTTAACTCCTCATCTTTAAAATACAAATCAAACGTTTTTTTACTTATAAACGAACTAGAAGCTCCCGTGTCCACCTCCATCACTAATTGTCGGCCATTAACGTACACAGGTAAACTCACCGGTTTGTACTGGCTTAAGGACATTCTATAGACCGCTTCCTCTTCCTCGGAGTCACTTTGTTCTTCTTCTTCCTCTTCAGTAACAAAGTGGGTCCGTGGTTGACCTCGACTGTGCCCTCCAGTCGCCTGCCGGTTGCCGGACGACCACCCGGGACATACTCGACGCAGGTGCCCCGTCGCATGGCACATGCTACATATATAACCTTTAAACTTGCATGTAGAATAACTGTGATTCGTAGCGCCACAAGCGGTGCATGACGTTGCAGTAAACGCACCTCCAGCGGTTCCCCGCGCATTGAAACCGGTTTTCTTGCGCTGCGCCTGCGGCCAGTGCCCGGCCGCGCGCCCCGCGCCCTCCCCGCCGCTCGCGACCCGATGCAGCTCCCCCGCGGACTCCCTGTACCCACGAGTACTGCTGCCCGCTATAACCGCTGCATCACGCTCTGCCGCCTCCAACGAGCGTGCCAAGGTCACGGCCTTGGCGTACGAAAGGTCCTCCTCCGCGAACAACCGCTGCCGTATAACGTCTCCACTTACGCCGCACACAAACTGATCTCGAAGATTATCCGCTAAAGTTTCTTTAAAATCACAAGTACGAGCCAGTTTCTTCAGCTCCGTGACGTATTGTGATATAGTCTCCCCTGCTGCTTGCTTCCGAAGTCTAAAACGGTAACGTTCCGCCATGACAGACGGTTTCGGATTTAAATGGTTTTTTACCAACGCCACTAGCTGTACAAACTCTAATTCCGACGGTTTCTTCGGGCTCGCCAGATTAGACATTAATTCGTAGCACTGATCTCCAACCACCGAAATTAGCGTCGCTAACTGCTTATCTTCAGCAACAGCATTGGCTTTAAAATACATTTGAAGCCGCTCACAGTACGAGTCCCAACTGCCACTTTCGATATCAAACTCGCGGATCTTGCCGATCGACATTGTATTTTATATTTATTTTGCACGCGTTTTATACACTGACTCAATTTTCTACAAACACAAACTGTTTTCCAGACGTCGCCAATGAGATATTTGAGAAATGAAACAGCGCAAGTACGTTAACACAGCTGATGCTTTATTGCAACTGAATGGCGGTATGCATACATATATAGATTTACGTAGGTACCCACATATACAAACATCACAGTATCCTTTGATGGTTCATCAAAATATCGCAAGTAAGTACGTGCGTTGTGGCTAGTGATGTGCCGTTCCCAGGAATATTCCCATACAAGGGAACATACGGGAATATTGAAATTGTGTATGTTTATATATCTTGCTATCAGGGATTCCATGATAACTTGGGCCCTTGATTTTTTTACCAAGACATAAACCAGTGTAATTTACCCGCAAAAGTAAATTCCCAATGTTCCCGGGAATATTCCCCGGAACAATGGGAATATTCCTCGGAACAATGGGAATCCGACGAAAAAAACAAATATTACAAAAGTACTTCTGCAAGTAACAAAAACGATACAAAGTTGATGAATAAATCACTATAAAATATTGTAGGAATACAAAATATGAAAATATTCACATTATAAATGGTAATTCAGATAAAAAGTCAGAATTAGTACAATAATGCAGTTTTTGGCGAATGGCACTTTATTTGTCGGGGCACTATTCATTTTAATTGCTTTTATTACAACTTTAAGTTTCCTAATTTGTATTTAAATAATCCCCTGTTTGGGGAATATTCCCGGGAACAAGGGAATATTCCCGTTCCCGGGAAGCACCGACATCGGCGTAAGCACAGAGTACGAGTACCTATAGCGCGAACGTGCTAGGCAAAATAGGTGATTCCTACGGTTTTTTTTTTCGATGCCATTCGAACCAATTTTTAGAGAGGAACGAATGTTTGTATGGATCAACTACAATTAAAGTACATAAATAGACAGTCCTAGTTGTCTCAGTTCGGGGTTGCACAGAACTGGTCCACAACGCTTCGGGAGCTCAAAGCCGAGCCATCCGGTTGCCTCTCGGACACTGAAACTACGCGTCATTGCTTTAACTATATAGCAACACTGGATACATTATAAATTTTAACATAAGGAAACCTATTATATGGGGGCTTCAGTCACCTTAAACCGCAGAATCTATTTGGACACAATTTGCTGGCGGCGGAAATAAAGTATATTCGCTTTTAAGGTTTCTATTATACTCGTAGGTTTCGTACATTTATTATAGTTATACCTACTCACATTCCCGTGATGCCAGATGCCATCACGCCAGATACCTAAGTCATCATCATCATCATCATATCAGCCGAAAGACGTCCACTGCTGGACATAGGCCTCCCCCAAAGAGTGCCAAAGTGACCGGTCCTGCGCCACCCGCATCCAGCGGACTTCAGCAACCTTTACCAGGTCATCAGTCCACCTTGCGGGGGGCCTACCCACGCTGCGCCTCCCGGTACGTGGTCGCCACTCGAGAACCTTTCCGCCCCAACGGCCATCGGTTCTACGTGCTATGTGCCCCGCCCACTGCCACTTAAGTTTAGCGATTCGGAGGGCTATATCGGTTACCTTGGTTCTGCTGCGGACAGCCTCATTTCTGATGCGATCACGCAGAGAAACTCCCAACATGGTCCTCTCCATTGCCCTTTAGGTGATTTTGAGCCTTCTTATGAGGCCCATATTAAGCGACCACGTTTCAGTGCCATATGTCATCACTGGCAACACACACTGGTCAAAAACTCTCGTCTTGAGACATTGCGGAATATTGGACGAAAAGATGTGCCGTATAGCTTCCTGAACGCTGCCCAGCCGAATACGCCTTTATTATAAGGTAATATGTGTTTAGATTAGAGGTAGTCGAAATATGTGGTTTTTGGGTCAAAACATCAAATCCGTAATACCCTTAATAACCTTGAAGCTCTAACTTCCGGGAATGTCGCCGTCATGGGCGAACCAATAGAACGGGTGGTAGAAGCAACCAACCTCGGCCTTCTTATGGACGGAAATTTGCGCTTTGAGAACCACATACTAAATGTTGTGAGTAACTGCTTCTATCGCCTTAAAGTTCTATATAATATACGAGAGTACCTTAATGTCGATTTGCGTCTTGACCTATGTGAATCACTTATATTATCTAGGTTAAACTATTGTGATGTCGTGTATGATGGGTGCATTACTGGTCGTTCCAAGAGGCTCATACAACGAGTGCAGAACGCATGTGCTCGTTTTTGTTTCAGATCCCTCATCCTCTCCGATCCCACATCACTCCATACTTGAACGCCGCTAACTTGCTTAACATGCCTGCACGCCGGCGCCTGCACCTTGCCACTCTGCTGTTCGGGGTAGTAAAACACGAAACCCCCAGCTACCTTTTTCATAAACTGGTATGGTCCAAAAGTGCGCGGAGGTTTAAGGCAATGGCCATTATACCTATGCACCGAACCGCTGCGTTCAGAGGTAGTTTCAAGTACGCGGCGTCTAAGTGCTGGAATGATATCCCTCCTCCTATCCAAGGGGCGCTTAGCAGATACACCTTTAAGCGTAAGCTTAAAGGCTATTTGTTGACGCTCCAGAAATCAAGATCCTAATCCCCAGCACTGTGACAGCAATAAATATGCCAATTGCCAATTGCTAATTTTTTATCTAGTTTTTGTTTTTTAATGTGTACGGTAAATATCGATATTTTATTGAAGCTGCATCCAGGTAGTGTGTAGGTACATGTATTATCTCACTTTAAGTATTTATGTTTATTTCTCTTTCGCCTGTCCCAATACTCCCAATAATGTAGGTAGTTTATTTATTACATTTGTATGACGTTTCCGTGAGTCACCGACGGTGCTGGCTGAAAATCAGCGCTGCAGGTGTCTGACACCTCAGCATAATGCTGAGCCAGTGTCCGGTTCACTGCCGCAGAGACACACTTGTTTCATGTTTTATCTGTTCTTTGATTATTTTATTGTTTAATATGTGTGTCCTGTGTGTTTGTGAATAAATGTATCTTTCTTTCTTCTTTCTTTAGATCATTAAGCGCATCGCCAGCGTAGCTACCTTTGCTGCTGTCTGTACCAAATATTTGCATGAGAAAACTCGAGATAGAAAAAATTATATATTAATATTTAGAATGATGACATTCCAATATGGTTCAGATTATTTAACTTGGCCGACTTTTTATAACATTATTATTGAATGAACTACTTTGATGCAGTTTTTGAATTAACTATTTTGATGCAGTTTTTCAATGAACTACTTTGATACAGTTTTTGAATGAACTACTTTGATGCAATTATTGAATAAACTACTTTCATGCAGTTTTTGAATTAACTATTTTGATGCAGTTTTTCAATGAACTACTTTGATACAGTTTTTGAATGAACTACTTTGATGCAATTATTGAATAAACTACTTTCATGCAGTTTTTGAATTAATTATTTTGATGCAGTTTTTGAATTAACTACTTTGATGCAATTTTTGAATGAACTACCTTGATGTAACTTTTGAATGAACTACTTTGATGCAATTCGGCCAACTCAAATGATCTCAAGTATAATATTGTGATTAAACAGCATGTTTCTTATCGGTTTGTACTGACATTGGAACACAATAAAACCTTCTTATTATCTGTACTAATATCATAATGAGAAAAACTGTAAATTTGCAGCTTAATATGTATGTTGGTATATGTAGGGGGTAATCGCCGAAACTAGTTACGTATCTGATTTGGAAGGATCTGTCACCTAGGTAGAAAATTTACTTTCTGGATGGACAAGACTACTTATATTATTTCTTATCGGTTTGTACTGAAATCGAAACAAAATAAAGCTTAGATAAATACAGTCGAGGACTTTAATTATTGGGCCATTTAGGTGTCAACTAATTTAGTTTTTGAATAGTTAAGCTTTGACGTGTCCAGTATAGTGACTTAGTAAGTTAGGGGATTCCTTTGTCTCCCATTAACTTATTGTATCGAATTTCGATAGTCAGAAACTGATATCCATAAAATGTATGTTAGTCATAATTTTAATTGTATGTATTAGTTAAAACTGTTTGTGATAATAAATACGAGTGTTTTATTGACTGAATGATGGACATCGGAATGAAGATCGAAATTAAGTTCTAGAATCTTCGGAAAGGCGTATATAACGGGACCACGTTCGCGGTACGAGTGAGTCTTGAGAGTCGTTAGTGATCGAAGTGGAGTCTTAAGTGGATTCTTGAGAGTCTTAAGTTAGTGATCGAAGTGGAGTCTTAAGTGTATTCTTGACAGTCTTAAGTTAGTGATCGAAGTGGAGTCTTAAGTGGATTCTTGAGAGTCTTAAGTTAGTGATCGAAGTGGAGTCTTAAGTGGAGTCTAGAGAGTCTTAAGTTAGTGATCGAAGTGGAGTCTTTAGTGGATTCTTGAGAGTCTTAAGTTAGTGATCGAAGTGGAGTCTTAAGCGGAGTCTTGAGAGTCTTAAGTTAATGATCGAAGTGGAGTCTTAAGTGGATTCTTGAGAGTCTTAAGTTAGTGATCGAAGTGGAGTCTTAAACGGAGTCTTGAGAGTCTTAAGTTAGTGATCGAAGTGGAGTCTTAAGTGGATTCTTGAGAGTCTTAAGTTAGTGATCGAAGTGGAGTCTTAAGTGGATTCTTGAGAGTCTTAAGTTAGTGATCGAAGTGGAGTCTTAAGCGGAGTCTTGAGAGTCTTATGTTACTGATCGAAGTGGAGTCTTACGTGGTTCTTGGGAGTCTTTAAGTTAGTGATCGAAGTGGAGTCTTAAGCGGAGTCTTGATAGTGGAGATTTTGGAGTGGATTTCTCAGAGTGAGATACTAAGTGATTAGTATCGGGTGAGAACTGGAAGAAGAAGAACAGTGAAAACAAGTGGTGAAAGTGAAGTGGTCTAGTGCAAAGAAACAGTGAGGTGTTAGCTGTGTCAGTACCAGTAGATGAAGCCTCAGTCACTTGTGTAAGGTAATTGAGTCGGTGTTAGTACGTGTGGACTTTGCAGTTCGGTAAAATCGCAGAATAAATGTATGGTGTGTACCCCCACGCTCGAAACATTTGCTCATGACATTGAATGTTTTAACTTAACTTAACTTGTTTTTAATATTTTGGCGAATAAATAAATAAAAAAACTAACTTATCTAATCTAGTGACTACCAATTGTTAGGACCTGCGAAAAAAGGTCTAAAATAATTTGCCGGGCCGTGGTTGGTGGTTGAAGATCGTGTCCACTGCCCGGCAATAATTACGATGTTGATGGGGGAGTGGAGAGGGCGAGTGTGGACTGCACCCCAGAGGGGTTTATGGCAGTCCACACTCAGATAGACACTGAAGTACTCTCTATACAATGGTTATTTATTCATCCTCTCACACGGTATATATGACCAACAAAAATAACAATATAATTAATAATAATTGATATATAATTTAATCACACCGAAAATTGTAATGAACGAAATAAAAACTGATGACCATTCAAAAAACCCGAAGCAATCGACGGGAAGAAATCAATCATCTACCAGAACCCAGTAACACATGTTCCTGATACCCAAGAGACAAAGTTAGTACTCCACCAAGTAACTAGTGATTACAGTCGTCTGCCGAGCACTTCACCTTCTTTAAATGTTTTTTATGCAAATATTCGCAGTATTATGAGGCCAGGAAAATTTGAAGAGCTAAAATGCATTTTAAAATCGATACCTAAAACAGTTCATGTTATTCTACTAACGGAGACCTGGATAAAAACAGAAGAAGACGCTAAACTAGTTGGCTTGCCTAACTACACTCACATGTATAATCATAGAATAGACCACAGAGGGGGAGGCGTCTCTATATATGTAATCAATACTTTAACATACAATGTAACGGAGAATCTCTATTTGGGAGGTAACAACTATTTATGGATTCACTTGGACACACTTTCCCTCGACATCGGTGTAATCTACAAGCCCGGAGAGACTACACTTAACCCATTTTTGGAAGTGTGTTCTGCGCAACTTGAGAAGAGACGTCGAGCCATTGTCATAGGTGACTTCAATATCGATATCCTAAAATCTAACGCCAGTACTACAGCTTACAAAGAGATGCTTGAAGAAGCCGGCTACGATATTTTAAACAAAATAGACGCCGAACACTGCACACGTAAAACTGCTAAAACTGAAACGATACTTGACCACATCTGCTCAAATTTAAGAGACCGCAAGTTTCATCTAGCAGTGATTGACTCTTCTCTGTCTGATCACAATCAACTGTATCTAGAAGTAAAGAAATCTGTGCCAATGCAAAAAAAAACAGAACAATATGAAGCTATTAACTACGAAAACCTTTACAAACAGTTATCAAGCAGTAAACTTACGAACTTATCGAACGAGTATTCTAAGCTGGAAAACTACATTATATCAAACGTTAACAGAAGTAAAATTATAAAGAAAAAAATACAAAATCTTCCGCAAGATGACTGGATAAATAAAGAAATCATGGCTGGAATTACAAAAAGAAACATATTATGGAAAACCCTTAAAAACGACCCTGAGAATGAGACCTTAAAAAATGCATTTAAAAAGGAGCGGAACAAGATAACAGCATCTATAACCTCGGCCAAAAATAAATACTACTATGGTGCTTTTCAGAAATGTGTCAAAAGTAAACCAAAGACCATGTGGAACCTAATTAACACCTTAGCAAATAATAAAATTAAATCATGTGCTACAGGACCCTCCAAATTAATTATAGACAGTAAAGTTATTATTGATAAAAAACAAATATGTGAGCATTTTAATAAATATTTTTCAACAATAGGAAGCGAACTGGCCAACCAAATACTAAATCGAACTTCTAGCAAAATAGCCCCGAACGATATAATAAACAACCTCTACAATAATCAACTCACCAAAATACAACCATGTACTTGTGATGAAATTAACAAAATCATAGACAACTTAGATCCAAATGTCAGTACAGGTCTAGATGGATTAAATACAAAAAGTATAAAATGTATTAAAACCCTAATCTTAGATGACTTAAAGAACTGTTTTAATGATTGTTTCGAAAAGGGGTCATTCCCAGACACGTTAAAAGTTGCAAAGGTTACACCTATCTTCAAATGTGGTATAAAGTCTGACATAGAAAACTATCGCCCAATATCGGTTCTGCCCGTACTATCCAAAATTTTAGAGAAACTACTATTTACACGCCTAAATAACTACTTAACGTCTATAAATTACATAACTGACAAGCAATATGGTTTTCGAGAAAGATCAAACACACTAACAGCTACTATAGATTTACTGACTAGAATAAAGAGCAATATTGATGATAAAAAAGTAGTGCTAGGTGTATTTATAGACCTAAAAAAGGCGTTCGATACAGTCAGCCATTCCATCTTGTTGAAAAAGCTTGAGAGCATAGGAGTTCGAGGCGCAGCTCTTAAAATTTTTGGATCTTACTTAAAAAATCGGCAGCAGATAGTAAAAATAGGCGATATAAGCAGTGGGCCACGGGATATTGGTTTCGGGGTACCACAGGGATCCATTTTGGGCCCCTTATTGTTCACTATTTACATTAATGATATAACGAATGCGGGCCTAACTGGAGATATAACCCTATATGCCGATGACACCTGCTTGTTTTACTACGGTAATTCATTTTCTGACACAATACAGCAGGCGCAATCAGACCTACATATATTAAACACGTGGTTCCAAATGAACCTTCTCACTATTAACGCCGCTAAAACAAGCTACATCAAATTTTCGGCCAAGAACAAAAAATCAGACAATCATAGACCTTTGACTATTGATGGACAGACAATACATGAATCTAAACAAGAAAAATACTTGGGACTAATACTTGACAGTAACTTAACTTGGCAACCACATATACAAAAAATTAAATCTAAAATGTCTTCCCTTAATGGAGCCTTGCGACGAATGGTTGGCTGCATCCCTCGGCCTATACGTTACATTGTATACAACTCTATGGTTAAATCCCGTCTAGACTATCTTGTAGAGGTCTGGGGAAGCGCAGCCAAATCACACATAGATAAACTACAAAGGTCTCAAAATAAAATAATCAAAACTTTATTCAACTATGATTATTTGACACCAATGAAAAAAATATACAGCGATACTAAAATAATGACAATAAAACAAAATTATATTTATAATACCTGCATATTAATTAATAAAATAAGAAGTAAACGCGTTCACTCTCAATTATCGTTCGAAACAAATATTGAAAAGGGTCTACGGAACACCCGCCGTGCAAGCGATCTATCTTTACCGAAGGTGCGCACCAACCAGTTTGGAAAAAGGAATATTACTTACGAGGGAGTTAAACTTTACAATTGCCTACCTAAAGAAATTCGAAACGCGGTGTCATTAAATGTATTTAAGAAAAAACTGAAATCTCACGTAATTAATGAATTATAGGCCATCTCGTTTTATACAATACTAGCTTGCGCCTGCGACGTCGTGTGCGTGGACCCGGGATAAAAGCTATCCTGTATTTTAATATATCAATTATCTTCGTAAAAAAAAAACATCCAAATTTCGCATTTATAATATTAGTAGGACTTGCGATCCGCCTTAACTTCGCACAGCTGACTAGAAATAAATAATATGCGTTACGAACAAAATAAATAGTAATGATTACATAAATTATTTGACTGTAGGTACAGCCAAATTTGTTAGGTAAACAATATTTCATTATAGTACGTAAATTCTAGTATCATAATAAAACAAAAATCGTGTAGTAATAGTGACAAACCTCTCTGTGCTCTTAAAAAACCATTAAAATCCGCTACGTAGTTATTTAGATTATTACAAACATACATACAGACAGACCTGCAGACGTGGCCGGAGATCCCTTACCTATATAATATCTACTTAGCGATAGTGCCAAGATAGTGATATAGTAGTACAACTTAAGACAACATTAGTTCAAACCGACGCAGTGATTATTTAAATTCTGCCCACATGTACATGTTCGTCAACCTGTTTTATCTAATATGTTAAGCCTTTGCACTTACAAATGCCATGTAATATTTAAGTTATCATAATCTGCTGCTAATGCTCGCCGACGCGTCGCGACACGGCGCGTAATCGAGATCTACCCTCCCGTGGGCGCACGCGATATGATGTAAACATCTTTTTGTTAAATTTTATGTTCCTACTCCTACGTATACATTTTGCATATCTGCGATATTAGGTGTGCATTAGCAGCCTAGACTAAGTTATATTAGTGATAGATAGTTATACTCATGTAACTACAAATGTAATTCTCATATAAGTGAAGATGTAAATAACTTCTTTTGAGAATAAATGATCTTAAACCTGAATTATATATATATATATATATATATATTTGTTTTTTTATTTTTATTGATATATATTTTTTTTTGATGAAATAAATATAAATATTAGGGGACAATCTTACACAAATCGACTTAGTCCCATAGTAAGCTCATTAAGGCTTGTGTTATGGGTACTAGACGACGATATATATAATAGGTATAAATACTTAAATACATAGAAAAGTGAAAACTTCCATGACTCAGAAACAAATATTCATGCTCATCACACAAATATTTGCCTTTACCGGGATTCGAACCCAGGACCTTCAGCTTCGTAGGCAGCGTCACTACCCACTAGGCTAACCTGTCGTTAAAAAAACTACTACTACTAGTAGATACATGCATAGTCATTCATACATCGCACGTACTTAATCTATGGCTAATCTTATACACGTTTTATACAATATCTTATCGGTACTTAATAGAATGTGCCTTGCCGGCACAAACAATTATTTTAAGCTGCCTTTTACATTAAGGGGATCCCATGCCCCAATGACCTTCGATCTGAATCCCTTAGTTTTCTTATGTTTTTTGTAGCTTATTAATATTAACAACAACGGCTTTAAGCAATATAGTATGGGTACTTCAAAGTTCATTGTTTTCAAGATATTTGGAAACAAAGTTGAACAATTTTGTGCCAAATAACTGGTTTACTGGCCATAACTTTTGTGTTAATTAGTTTAAAATGAAAACCCTAGGCACGTTTTTAGAGACGTCAAAGACGAACCCAAATATGTAGATTTCGTTTATGTTTGATCTTTCACGTCAATAGAGATACAAAATAAGTGTTTTTTTAGACAATGTTTAAAAAAATCATACAAAATTAAGTATTAATTTCTTTCAAAATAAGGTAGACAAAAATGGGGTAAACATTTTTGAAGAACCGATTGATTTACAATTCTATTTGTAGTGCAAAAGTAGGAGATACGATTCAAAACTTGTCAAAAATCGATGAAAACCTCGGGTAGCCCCTTAGTAACCACATACCCGGACATTGAATGTTATGATATGACTAACCAATTTTATCAGCAACAATAATGATGACCTGCAATTTCTATTGTTTAATTTTATGACTAATGATAATATGAGTTACAAAAAATATGTTGGAAAATGTTATGGACTGAAAAAATCGAAACTAATTTTATGGGAAACAATAGAGATCGTTCGTCAGTTCTACAGGGCATTTTTCGCAAGCCGACATCCAGTGTGCCTATTTTGCGTGAAAAAGGCAGGGTAGCGCGCTACTCTAACCACCCCAGCTCCTCTAAAAAGTTATTGAGTGCCTTGGTATTGCTTACCGCTTTCAGTAGTGCTGACTGGGATGAGCTGCGCCACTTTTTCGCATCTTATCCTTGGCGTGCAGTGTATTTCTCTTCAGATGATGCATCAATATGTGCTGGCGCAGTAGCCGATGTCATACGGCAGGGTATGGAATATGTTATTGCTTATGCTGACGTCCCGACTGGCTACAAAGCTCGGCCGTGGTATAACGCTGACTGCGACTGTGCCGACGCACTTAAGCGAGCAGCGTACCTGGCTTGGGCTGATGTTCGTAGGCATAAAACTTCGAAAACGCGTCATCTGAAGAGAGCGTTTAATAAAGCCGCCAGTCAAGCCAGAAACAGTTTCGTAGGGCACGCTTCGACCGCGTTCGTCGTATTGGGACCAAAGTGGCCTCGTATCCTCCTGGAAGCAAGGCGTTCTGGTCCTTGGCGAAAGCGGTTGAAGGAAACTTCTGTCGGCCCTCTTTTCCTCCCTTGCTGAAACCAAATGGCTCACTAGCTCACACTGCCAAGGACAAAGCCGACTTATTTGCTTGTCTTTTTGCGGAGAATTCGCGCTTGGACTCCACAGGTAAACTTCCTCCGGTGCTTTCAGAAATAAATTGCTCTATGAGCAATATTCGTATTCGCCAGAAAGAAGTTCTTAAAAACCTACGAGCTCTAGACGTGAATAAAGCTAGTGGGACTGATGGAATTTCTGCCATTGTTTTGCGAAACTGTGCAGCAGAACTGTCTCCGGTTCTGACTCGCCTGTACCGCCTGTCGCTAGAAACGGAAACCCTTATCTTGGAAGCTGGCTAATGTGCAACCCGTGCCCAAAAAGGGCAGTCGGGCAACACCTCCATACTCTGCAAGAATATGGAGCGTGTACTGAATAGGCGTCTCCTATAACATACCTAGAAGACAATGATCTCCTCAGTGATTGTCAGTATGGTTTCCGCCGGGGACGATCTTCTAGTGCATGCTACTCATCTTTGGAGCGAGGCTATCGAGAAGCGTGGTGAAGCTTTTGCCGTGTCTCTCGATATCACCAAAGCATTCGATTGGGTCTGGCATGCTAGCCTAGTGAGCAAGCTTCCAGATTATGGGATACCAGCTTGCTTTTGTAACTGGATAGCTGATTTCCTGACGGCGATCGTTCCGTGTGGTCTTAGAAGGCTGCACTCAGGGACCGGAACCGCTTACCCTTACACGGGTTTTTAAGCGGGTTTTCTTAACGCTTGTTTTGAGAAACCATATCATTCCGGTTAAGCTTATCAAGGGTTAATTGCATGAACGGTTAAGCCGATCGTTCGAGTTAATTCAGGTTAACTCAAATCCCAATCAAAACCCTGTTTAAGGGTTTTAGCGGTAAGCGGTTCCGGACTGAGCGTAAACTAAATGCATCTTAATCGACATAGTTATTCAGTTCATTTTGGCTTGAAATGGCCGCGCCGTTCATTTGAATTAATTCAAATTAACTCGAAACCCTATCAAAACCCTTTCCAGGGTTTTTAACTTATAGAGCATTAAACGTAATCGATATTGGTCCTAAGCGTTATACAGATACGATTCAATTTTTAAATGAGGATCGCCGAATCGAGCCAGCCACCTGCCGCGCCTCACTGCGCAGGCGGCGGTGGTGTCGGTCAAAGCTTTAAAAAAGGCACCGCTACTATTTTTGCGTCACACAAATTTACTACAAGCTGCCTTAGGAAGAGATGCCATAATCGCCTGAACATATTGCACCTGTTTCGGCAATTTGTTTGTTTACCTATGAAGTTCGTTACTTTCATTGCGAATAGCAAACTGATGCACATAGTAATCGTGTCTCGACCGTCTCGTCTTGATGCGAAAAAAGTAACTTAAGACACGCGCGCGCCAACTAAACCTTGTGCCGGCTGTACACACTGGGCCAACGTTGGCGCGGAGCAGAATTACTATGCGTTAGAGGAAGAGGGCTTTATTTCGTTCTCATGCGTTTGCATAGCTGCATTCTGCTCACGCGCCAACGTTGGCCCAATGTGTATTTTCAGTTTTATGTATGGACTGCACCCCTAACAAATTTTTTTTTTACACATTTCATTACAAAACTATGTAGCGGCTAACAAAATACACGTATCATCAATTTTTTATTCAAATACACCTTATAGTATTCGAGTAAAATGCCTGTCACATACGGACGGACAGACAGATAGACAGACAGACATGACGTATCCATAAGGGTTCCATTTTTTGCCAATTGGCTACGGAACCCTAAAAAACATACAAACGAGGACAATGTTTTTTTTGGCCTGTTTAATGATTTCTGATATATTACCAGATTTAAAAAAAAAAGGTTTTGCCTAGTGGCAATGTAGGCATGTTTCACGGTTTTAACTATTTCATTTAGTACCTACTAATTTGAATTCTCCGCTCTAAACCGTACCGTTCTTACCCCACCCAACATACCTACCTTATGTAAAATTATTGGAACTGTAAAAGGCCTCTACAAAAATATCCAAGATGTGTTTATTTTTAATACTACGACGGTGGCAAACAAGCATACGGCCTGTCTGATGGTACGATAACACCGTAGCCTATGGACGCTGGCGACTTCACAAGAATCACAATCAGGTTGCCGGCCCTTTATTGATATTTAGGGTTCCGTAGCCAAATGGCAAAAAACGGAACCCTTATGGATTCGTCATGTCTGTCTGTCTGTCTGTCCGTCCGTATGTCACAGGCATTTTACTCGAATAGGGCTTATTAAATTCTTTCAGCGAAAATTGTTTTAAACAAGCTCGGTTAAAATGTTTGTGAGATATATCTAAAAAACTGCCTTCCTTAAAGAAAAGGACGTAAGTACCATAAGATTCCAGTAACGACCTTTTTAATAGGCACGGAACCCTCGTTGTGCGTGGTCCGACACGCACTTGGCCGCTTTTTTACTCGCTCGTCACCGGCCCCAGGAAGGGGTAAAGAAGTGTGCCAGCTTCATACCAATAAGTAAGCGGTTAAATTAAGCCAATAAAAAACCTTTCATAACCCCTACAAAAACCCTTAAAAACCCCTTCAAATAACCCTATCAAAACCCTAACCCAAAACCCTGAGGTTATTTAGGCTTAACTCTGTTGAAGGGCTTAACCCGTATATAAGTTGAGCTGAGGATACGGTAACCCAAACAAGCGATTAATCCTCGAACGGCTTAAGCCTTTCGAACGGATTAAGCCAAAGAACGGGTTTTCCGGTCCCTGGCTGCACTGCACATCGGATCAATGGACGAAACCTTATTCCTATTGCATATCAATGACATGACATTGCCCGGAACCTTTGGGTATACCGATGATAGCACAGTTGCAGTCAGATATCTGTCCGGTGCAAAGGCCAGCAATGAAGAAATTCAATCTTGTCGGCAGGATATGGTTGATCGTTTGGATTTGACTCTTAGGGCAGTCTCCGACTGAGGCGATGCTAATCTAGTCAAGTTCAACGCAACCAAGACGCAGGCGTGTTTGTTCTCCACTAAACGGAGTCCGTTAAACATGACTCCAAGTTTCCGAGGTGTATCTGTACCAATTTCAGACTATCTGCAGCTCCTTGGCATAAACATCAAGTCCAATATGAACTTTGGGCTCTACATTGAATTCTTGGCGCAAACTGCGGCAAAAAAACTTGGCATCCTCTCTAAGGTGAGGTGGTACTGCACCCAAGCAGCTTCTTCAGCTTTACCAAGCACAGGTCCGGTCATATACGGAATACTGTTGCCACCTCTAGGATGTATCCGCTTAATATCAGCTAGCCGCTTTGGATTCGATTGATGGGCGTGCCAGGAAGCTCATTGGTGACCTAGATTTAACTGAGGCTAAAATGCAAATACTGGAACACCGTAAAAAAGTAGCCTGCTTATCGGTGTTCTACAGGATACATTTCGGAGAGTGTGCGCTAGGATTACACGAATTAATCCCGCCCTCTCCATTTCGCCATCTTGGGACTAGGCGCGGTCATGGGTTCCACGCTTATTTTGTTGATTTACCACTGATTCCCACGAAGCGCTTTGCATCCAGTTTTCTCGCGAGGACAGCCAAAGAGTGGAACTCGCTTCCGGCAAACCTTTTCCCAGTTACATATAACTTAGATCTTTTCAAGACGAGAGTGAATAGGCACTATCTAGGTATGCATGTAACACCCTCGACCTCATCATCACTTACCATCAGGCGAGATAGTGGTCAAATGCATACCTATACGTAATAAAAAAAAAAGTGCACCTGGAGACCCTAGATGTTTTTTCCTGTATATTTCTACCTGCTTGCAGTCCCGTAGAATATGTTAAGACGTTTCTTCTGCACTCTCTGCACATGTCTGTCTACATTCAAGGTGTTTAATCGTGTTATTATTCCTACTATGTTGCGTAGTTGGGTTCTGTGTGTCCTCAGTAGTGCCGCTGTGAGTTTGTAGTCGCGTTTCGGCAACATCTCTTTGGTCTGTCTGCATGTGTCCATCTTCTCCCAGTGTCTTTGGTGAATTGGTCCAGTTGATTATAAGGTGGTTATGAGTTAATCGGTTGAGAAATGCGACCTGTGGAGAAAATGGGCAGAGGGACAGACACCAGACACTGGACATGCGAACGATTTTCGGGCCAAGCTGAACCTTAGAACTGACCTAGAATAAAGGGGAGTCTGTGAGTATGTTGCTACATAGGGGGTAATCTCCGGAACTGCTTGTCCCATATGAAAGAATTAGTATCCGACCGAAGTTTCGGTTTCGGTCAGTTTCGGCCTAAAAATCATGTTTTGGTCAGAGGTTCGGCTTCGGCCAAAAAACAGCCGAACCTTTCGGCCGCGCCGAAACTTACAAGATCATACTTTCGGGTCGCGTTCGGCTAACGGCGGGTGCGCTTGACCCGCCTGGCAAAATGGCGTCACTCACATAACTCCGCCGGCCACTGTATCGGTGCTCTTTGCTGGTGTAGTGACGATTGTGTTTGTTCCCCGAATAATGGTAAGTAATTTAATTAAGTTCTGGGACGACCGCTTTAGCGTAGTAGTAGTGACCCTGCCTACGAAGCAAGAGGTCCTGGGTTCCAATCCCGGTAAGGGCATTTATTTGTGTGATGAGCACGAATATTTGTAGTCATGGATGTTTTCTATGTATTTAAGTATTTATTTCTTTATATACATATGTATCAATGTTGAAATTTCAATTCCATAAAAGTTGAAACGTGTAATATTAGGCCGGCGAGATTGTCACTGACATTTTTATTCAACGTTTTAATCACATTTTTAAAAGGTTTGGTTTCGGTTCGGTTTCGGCCGAAACTATAATCAAACCGAACCTTCGGTTTCGGTTTCGGCAAAAAAACATGTGTCGGTCGGACACTAGAAATCATTTTTAACCTGGGTGGAGAATAGACTTAGGGCTATACTTTATCCTTCGAATTTGCCTGCGTTATCAGAATGTTAATCATTATTATCAAGCGACATTATCTGATTTTAGTGCAGCTGGTGTAACGCGCCTCACACGCTACAGTATCGACGTATTCCAAACCTACGATAACGAAGGTAAACAGTTTTGGCCTTTGCAGGACTTTCCTTCTCTTGAAAAAGTCGTGTGTTACTTTTTGTTTCATAGTGGAAGCGCTATCTAATCCACAAATAGTGATACGATAATCAGGTACATCGAATTAAAAAATATATCATTTGCGATTTGCAAATCAGAGTGCAAATATATCATTTACACTCGGTAATCTGGGGAACAAAGACGCTGTTATAAAGTTGTTTAATATAGCAAGTAAGTGCTAAGCTTTTTGTTCTTTTGAAGTTAATCATAAAGAAGAAAAAACAACGAAATTGAGAACCTTGTCTTTTTTCTTGAAATCGATTAATGATAACGCGTGGTGAAATTGTCCCGCTGGTCGATCACGTACGCGCGTCAGGTAGAATCAAATCAAATGTCACTTTTTGTATCGGAAAATGACAGTTGCATTGTCCTTAACGCTCGTTTGAAGCATAACGTGTTTACGTAACGTTCCGTACGTACGTTAGGACAACTTCAACTGTCATTTTTCCATACTAAAAGTGACGTTTAGATCTCTTTGACGCGCGCACAATGCGTTACGTGATTGACCTGCTGAACTACTAAACCAAAGTTCTTAATTCGGAAACGTCCGTCAAGCCTTTTTTAGCTAATTACCAGTGAACTTGTTTACCTTTATCTGTCACTTTGGTAGTTGTGTTCATAAAAGAGGGACTAAAGACATTTTAGTTAACTGAGGTATTGCAAACTACTCAATGTACACTCGGTCTGGAATTTAACAATTGTTGTAAAAAGATGGCGTTTTTTCTGTTTACGTTTGAATATATTAGAATGTGTGCATGAATCTAAAAAATGGTTCAATTCATTTCTTTACAGCATGGCAGCAGTCGTCCGGCAAAGGCAAGGTGAAAAGCCAAAGAAACAAAACAAAGAACAAAATGCCGAAGAAACGGGAAAAAGGAAATACTGGGACCCTCTACAAGACGGAGTGAAATGGATTGAAAAGTACAGCGAACCGCTAGAAAAGTTTTTTGAAAGAATACCAGATTTTATTGGTACTATCATAGCTACTTTTGCAATTTTTACGTTGGGGGCTACGTTGCGTGGTAAGTAACAAATTTGGTTCAAGCTGTGTTTTATTTAGCAGTATTAGTGTTGCTTTTGTTGCTTTCTTTTATTTTGGTGCACGTTTGTTCCTGCATTCACTTCCAGTTTAGTTTAGTATGGACGAAAATAGGTGAATGATAAATAAAATTTAATCAATCATTTATTATTATGTACTGTCCTTGATCCGCTATCGATAACTTATTCCAGTAAATAAAACCCATTGCCCGTTATTGTAAAGTTGCACTCACTTCTTTAACACTCTGACACTTTGATAAACCTGCGGCCTATTTTTTTCTTTTTACTTATGTGTTTACCGGCCTTTAAGCTACGGTAGCTTAGTGGTACAGGCATGTGGCTGTCAAGCGGCGGTCGTGGGTTCGAATCTCGAACTGTACCAATAAATTATTCGGAACTTATGTACGGAATATTTACCGTTAGCTTCTCGGCGAAGGAAAACATCGTAAGGAAACTGGTCTGATCCTAATAAGGTCTAGTTTTCCTTTTGGGTTGGAAGGTCAGATGGCAGTCGCTTTCGTTAAACTAGTGGCTATGCCAAATCTTGGGATTAGGTGTCACAGCGGACCCCGGGCTCCTTTAGGGCACAACCGGGAATAACGCTAGGAGGATGATGATGTGTACCAGCCTATGTTGTACATTTTGATTTATATATTTGTAGATATTAGTATTTATAAACGTACTTACTCTTCGTCTCCTTGCTCTTGAAATTTGTAATCATAAAATGTTATAAAAATTCCATACATTTTCATGGCAATTATTACAAGAGTATTATAAACTAAATGATTCACGACCTTTAAAACGCCTTTGTGACAAGTAATCAGATCTAATCATGACGTCAATGATTTATGATTACTTATCATCTCTGCTTATCATCACTTGGTCAATTGTATTAAGGATATCTTTGAACTATGATTAAAAATGGTAATTTGTTCAAGCATGTTTAGTTTCTTGCAAAGATGTAAAAAGATGTATCATAAATTACTTTCAAAATATCTTCAATTTTTTGAGTTCAATTTGTACCTATTTCCAAGTTAAATTGCCTTTTTTAGGGTTCAGGACCTCAAAAGGAAAAAATGGAACCTTTTATAGGATCACTTTTTTGTCATCTGCGTCTGTCTGTCAAGACCCTTTATCTCGGGAACGCGTGTAGGAATCGAGTTACCTCAAATAAAAATTAGGCCTTTAAATATTTGCGGACAATCTTACACAAATCGTCCTAGTCACAAACTAAGCAAAGCTTGTACTATGGGGACTAGGCGACGATAGATAAATAAATAATTAAATACATAGAAAACATCCATTACTCAGGAACAAATATTCGTGCTCATCACACAAATAAATACCCTTACCAGGATTCGAACCCGGGACCTCTTGCTACGTAGGCAGGGTCAATACTACCAACTACGCTAAAGCGGTCGTCCGTTTAAAGCCCAATATCTCGCAAATGAATCACTGAGTTGAAAAATCATCATCATCTTCATCATATCAGCCGAAAGACGTCCACTGGTGGGCATAGGCATAGTTGAAAAATGGTTGAAGGAAATAGATAATATTTTTGAAGTAGCTATCGAACTATACCCCACACTAAGTTAACCCCTTAGGTGTGAAAAAAAAATCATTTTCTCTTAAGTAACCCAAAAAAAATAAAAAATATTGTACTGGTTGGTCGGCGTTATTGATTGATATACCAATGCCGAATTACAGTTTTCTAGTAGTAAGAGTTCGACGACGAACGGACATGGCGGAACTATACTTCCTTGTTGACTACGGAACCCTAACAAAGATACGGCCGTTGATTCCGCAAAAACGTATATTTTGACACTCTCAAGGGAATCAAAATGTATTTTTGGTAATATGGTCTTATGTATATAGGGAAAAATTTGAAAACTATGCACCAAAACGAAAACTAACTTACACGTATAATAGGCATGATGCCTCATGTTCAAATTGATAACGTAGTGATGCTAAATGGATAGTAAACCATCAAATTATCGTTAGAAAGTTTAGAAAAATTATGCATTTTGTTTTATTGTCCAAGAGTAAATTTAACGCTGCCAATAGAATCCTTACGCTTTTATAGAAACAAAATTATATAACAAATATATAATTAAACGCAGTATTTCGCGACCGAAACAACAATTTACCGGATTTTCCATACAACGATCAAACTACTTTGTACAATTGTGACGTCATACTTGTGTGTCTATCAGTATGAAGCGTTTTGCGCTGCCGCCAGCGACATCAATCTTTGTGTATTTATTTTTGGGTATTTCTATAATTGTAGTTGCTCCCATACAAACATTTGTTCCTCTCCAAAAACTGGTTCAAATGACATCATAAAAAAATCTTAGTCATCATCCCTATTGGCTAAACCATCATAAAGCTGAGCGACGACCACTGTAAGTTCTACTGTCCGTTCCCTTACATCCTTTCCCTTATATTTTACCTACTGGAAAAAAAGGTGGTGTCTTTTCTACGTGCCTAGTTTAAGTGTTCATACACAGTGTAATATAGTTATTGAAACAAATGATGATGATTACAGGAGAATGGGTCGTGATCCTAGTATCAGCTCTAAAGCAGATGTCAGGGACCACGACGGACAAGAACGGGACAGCGCAAGATTTTTACAGCCTCTTCACGGAGCGCAACCTCAAGATGGAGAACTTCAGTTACATTTTCATTATGGCCCATCTTGTGTCTTACGGCATGTATTTCCTGATAGGGGGATTCCTACACGTAAGTATTGGAACTGTCTGTTTTGTGCGTCCTTTTTAAGTTTTGTGTTTTCTTCTTGGTTGGTATGGTTTCTTCTATCATTTTTTTTTTGGTTTTTATGAACTTAATTAAGCTGTCACGAAATTCAATCCGATTTTCACAAGCTTTTGAAAAGGAACCGGCGCAAACGGCGATGTCTCCAGCAAGGACACGTCGCGCGCTTTAACCAATCAGCGCGCTCCAAACGCTGGGCGCATCGTGAGATCGGGAATTACTCTAGCCACCCTTAGGCAGTTGCTGAGCCGCGCGCGTTGGAAGCACATCTATGCTAATTATTGCAATATATATTTTATTTACTCAGTCGAAGTGTTTTAATATTCTTTCAGAGTTTATAGCCTAACAGTTTTCAGAAGTGGGATAGTGAACCGTGCGTGAATAGTTCCCGTGTTGTGTAGTGCAAATATGGGTAAACACAAAGACAAAAGAGAAGATCGGCTAAGGAGGAAGCTTTTGGCCGAAATGGAATCGCGTCGATTGACCGAGCGCGTAAAACATCTCGAAGAAATGATACGAAATAGATCTGGCGGGACGCCGCTATCAGCCGTTTTAACCGCGCCGCCGCGCGCAGGGGATGGCGCCATAACGCCGCCATTACCAGTTTCGTATACCGGCCGTGATTCCACTGAACCGACAACGGAAACGATGCGGATGTGGGCGTCCGAGCCCTCTTTAGCACCTGCATGGCTGACGCCCTTGTCGGCGCCAGTTGCGTCGGCCACGGGTTCGCTGCCGGTGCGGGCCGCACAGCCCCCAGCAGCACCTCCGCCGGCGCCGCCGGCCGCGGGCGAGGCGGCTGCTATGCCGCATTTGCGTGGACAGGGCGGAGTGCCACCGGTACCACGCATCGCGACTGCGCCGCCCGCCGTGGTCCAGGACGCCCGCGATGACACCATCACTGCGGACACTGCGGTGCCGCGTTTCATGTCGGGTGCGAGCGCGCCCGTTTCAAACTTGACAGGTATCGGGTTGCAGGCTGCTAACATTGCAGTTACAACCGCGCCCCCGCCGTCACACTTGTTGGACTTCCCGTATGTACACTCAGAAAATAATAATAATTTGCGATATGTGGGTCGTAGCGACCCTATTCCAGAATTCGACCCGAAATCGTCTTTACTATCTATGGAAATTTGGATACGGAAGGTTGAAGGTATTTCAAATATGTACGGTTGGGACGAAAAGACGCTTGTTTTCAATTGTTCGTCAAAATTGAAGGGTTATGCTAGACGTTGGTACGACCAATTAATTGATGTTAATCTTTCATGGGCCGAGTTTAAAGCTAAACTTTTGACAGCTTTTCCGTGTCATAAGAGTAAATTGTACATGATGCGTGATTTAGTGAATGTAATCAGAGCACCCGATGTGGACTATTTACAATTCTATTATGACAAGTTAGCTTTAGGTAACGCGTGCGGTATCTCGCCGTCTTTGATCACTGAAGCAATAATAGGTACAATGGGTAGTGAACTTGTCGAAGTTGGTGCCATTTCCGCGGGATGTCGCGATCCCAGCTCGCTACTTAACTACCTGTCATCATTACAGCGAAACATATCAGTTCCCACCAACTTTCGGAGTAGTAATACTAACAGATATCACGCGAAAGTAAAGTGTCATATATGTAAAAGACGGGGACATACTCACGTACAATGCACATACAAAATTCGCGACAAAAACTATAAGTCGCCAATGCCGGTTTGCTCATTTTGTAGTAGAAAGGGCCACAATGAAAATAATTGTTATTTAAAAATGCGGAAGTGTACCTATTGTCAAAAAGTCGGTCACATTAAAGAGGAGTGTTTAAAGTTAAAGGGCCGCCAGCCGAATACCGTAACATCGACGCAAACGGTCCGCGTGATACAAAACACAAACGAATCGGGTTCAAAGTATTACATGTCGGTTAAGTTGAACGGTTTAGATACCCATGCTTTTATAGATTTTGGTAGCTCTTGCGTCACAATTACAGATTCGACAGCAAAACAATTAGGCTTGGATACGCGGAGTGTAACGAATAATAGTGTAATCAAGGGTTTTGGTGGATCGCAAATAGTGCCCCTCGCGGAAACGATAGTGACTATCACTGCTGACGAAGCCACTTGCGAAAATATTAAGGCGTATATTGTGCCCCATAGTGCGTAAGACGTAGGTATAATTATCGGTCAACCTTTCACCGACTACCCTGATGTATATGTCAATAAGACGCCTACGGCTTTGCGAATGTACAACGCGAACCTTTTGGCGGGTCTACCGGGAACGTTCAATGACGTCGAACGTGTCACCTTGCGCGCACCTGAGGAGATACATTTGACACCCGGCGTAAATAAAATAATACTATCGTGTTCGGAATGGGATGGGCCTGTGTGTGTACCAGAGTCGATGCATCTTAAACCGCGAGCAGAGTGTTTAATTCCTCTACGCACTACAACTGTTGTGGATGGTCGAGCGGCACTTAATATTATTAACTTGGGGTCAGAGTCGATTACGATACGGAGTAATGAGTGCGTGGCGCGTGCTACTGTTCTCGGCTCCGAGTCTAAGTATCAGGTGGGACATGATTTAGATCCTCATGTAAAAACTGAACTCGAAAGTTTATTGCTGGAGTTTTCTGAGTGTTTTGCTGAAAATGACCAAGAAATCGGTATGTGCTCAGTAAAAATGAAAATAGAGCTTACTGATTCCAAACCGATTTATTACAGGCCTTATAGAATGTCAATCGAGGATCAAAACCATGTGCGCACCATAGTAAATGATTTGTTGCAAAAGGGCATAGTGGAGCCCGCTAACTCTCCCTTTGCTAGCCCAGTGATTTTAGTCCCTAAGAAAAATGGCGAAAAACGTATGTGCGTTGATTATCGCGCGCTTAACAAGGTGACTAAAAAGGAGCGTTATCCACTACCACTTATACAAGACCAGTTAGATAGGCTTGCCAAGCAGCGCGTATTTTCGTGTCTTGACGTTTTATCCGCTTATCACTGCATACAATTAGAAGACGAAAGCAAACCCCTTACTGCGTTCGTCACAGCTGATGGGCACTATCAGTACACTCGTATGAGTTTCGGTCTTGTTAATGCGCCGAGTGTATTTCAGCGAGCTATAGACGAGATACTAGGGCCCCTTAAGTTCGAATGCGCCACTGCCTATCTTGACGACATTTTGGTATACGCCGAGGATCACCCCGCCGCGCTGAACCGTCTCCGTTAAGTTTTAGAGCGGATGCGTGATGCTAATATGAAGCTGCGTGTTGACAAGTGCTCGTTTTTAGTTCCACAGGTAGAGTACCTGGGTCACGAGGTATGTAATGGTGAAGTTAAACCGGCTCAACTTAAGATTAATGCCGTGCGCAACTTTCCTACTCCGATGAACGTTCACCAATGTAGGCAATTTATGGGTTTGGCCAATTACTTCCGGAAGTATGTTCGCGGATTCGCTAATATGGCACGACCTATTAATATGTTAACTAAAGCAGACCAACCTTGGGTATGGGGCGACGACCAGCAACGTGCTTTTGAGCAAATCAAATCTATTCTCGTAAGCCGTCCCATTCTTGTGATATTCAACCCAGATTGCGAGACGCAAATACACACTGATGCCTCTAAAGTTGGTTTAGCTGGTATTCTGCTCCAAAAACAGTCTGACGGTATGTGGAAACCAGTCGCGTACGCTAGCAGGCAAACTACTCCTGCTGAACAAAAATATCACAGTTATGAACTCGAGACTCTGGCGGTAGTGATGAGTTTGCTCAAGTTTAAGGTCTATGTGAGTGGAATTAAGTTTGTCGTTGTAACAGACTGCAATGCTCTGCGCTGGACTTGGGAGAAACGCGACTTGAACCCGCGAATTGCAAGATGGTGGTTAGATGTTCAGGGTTTCACCTTCAAGGTTGAGTACCGTCCCGGAACGTCCATGCGCCACGTGGACGCGCTGAGTCGTAATCCTGTTGGTACTGTAATGCGCTGCGTGGAAATGGATCTTATCGAAAATTTGCAACAGGAAGACGACTCAGTGCGATCTACCATACATCAGCTACAAGATGAATTGGTCAAAGGAAACATTAAGGGGTTGGCCACTGACTATTTAGTCGAAAACGGAGTGCTGTTCCGAAAGGCAGGCGATGAAAAAAAATTAGTAGTGCCAAGACAGTCACGATGGTCGTTAGTTCAATCGTTCCACGACAACAATGGTCACGTTAATTTCAACAAAACCTATGACGCGGTGAAGGCCAAATATTGGTTTGGAAACATGCGTCGTTTCATTCAAAAGTACGTAAAGGGGTGCATATCTTGTCAATACGCCAAAAAACCAACTGGAAGACAAGTAGGACTTTTGCATCCAATAGAAAAGGTAGCTGTACCCTTTCATACAGTACATATTGACCACCTTGGTCCATTTTGCAAAAGCCCCTCTGGACAAATGTACATTTTTGCGTTGATTGATGCGTTCACCAAATTCATATGGATCGAGGCTGTGCGCGACACCAGCTGTGCGAACGCGCTTAAGACATTGGAAATATTTGTAAAGACCTTTGGGCTGCCTAGTCGCATAATAAGCGATCGAGGAAAAGCTTTCGATTGCCACGACTTTAAGAAATATTGTACCGAAAGGCAGATAAAACACGTAATGAACGCTGTGGCTAGCCCTAGGGCCAATGGCCAGATAGAACGTTATAATCGCACCATTTTGGATGCGCTAGTATCGTACGAGTCTACTGGACTGCAATCAGGTAGAAGTATACAGGAAAAAGCACCTAGGGTCTCCAGACCCACTACGGGACGCAGTCAGAAACACAAAGGCACTCACCAACTTCTAGAGGAGCTGGGGTGGTTAGAGTAGGCTCGTATGTAGGAGATGATCAACACCGCTGGGACAAGTATTTACCAAAGGTTCAGTTAGGGTTGAACTCGAATATCAACAATACCACGGGAAAATGTCCTTTAGAACTTTTGTATGGATTCAGACCTCGCCTGGCTGGTGATTTACTCGTGCCCGTAAGAATCGACCCTTTAGACGATCTCCGCGACTCTGCCGCAATCAGAACCCGGAGGGTTGCTGCGAATGCCAAAGCGTTATTCGACAAGAAGCGACGCGTAGAGGCACCCTTCAATGTTGGCCAGTTAGTCCTAGCCCAACGTAAGATTTTCAGGAAGGGCCTAAGGAGCGGCAAGCTCATACCCCGGTATGATGGGCCATACAAAATAACCAAGGTGCTACCCCGTGACCGATATGTCATAAAGGGAATCAATAAAATAGGTCGAAAGTATGAGAACGTATTGGCCAGGGATAAACTTAAAGCTTTCTCTTTGCGTAGTAATGACTCCGATTCGGAATAAATAAAGAATAAAAAGGGGGCTTAATCACACATTTACATAAGTAAATGGCTGTATTTGTCTATATTGAAATTATGGAAATGTGATCATACTATTATTATAATTTTGCATCAGGTTCTCGGATTAAGAACTGAGATATTATGATTAGTAAATGACTGTATTTGTCTATATTGAAGTTATGGAAATGTGATCATACTATTATTATAAAGTATTATCGTAAAGTACCAACGCCATTGTCAATGGCAAGCTGTTCGATGCCGGTGTGTGAGGAAAGCAAGTTCCTTGGATTTATTATCGACTCCAATTTGAATTGGAAGCGCCATGTTGACAGTCTGTGTGACAGGTTGAGTAGTGCTGTCTTTGCGTTAAGAAAATTAAAGCCGCTTATCTCGGGTGATTCACTGAAACAGGTTTACTTCGCTTATTTTCATTCCCTGATGTCCTACGGTACCCTCCTATGGGGTAACTCCACGGATGCGCAAAGAGTTCTTGTAATGCAAAAACGTGCAGTTCGGGTACTTGTAGGAGTCAAGCATCGTCACCCCTGTCGGGAGTTTTTCTCGACGCAACGCATAATGACGCACTACTCACAACATTTGTTCGAGCTTCTCTTATTTGTAAAAAAAAACATCTCCCAGTTTGCGCGTGTGAATGTAACGGGTAAAGAGCTTCGTTCAACTGGGCGCCTAATGACAGTTCCTCGTCGCATGGCGCTTTCAAAGAAAAATCCCCGGGTTATTGGGCCTACTTATTTCGAGCACCTACCCGCCGATATAAGAAACGAACCTTGTGACGAAACATTTGGGCGTAGACTGAGAAATCTTTTGTTGGATAACCCTCTGTACTCTGTTCACGAGTTCATGGAAATAATGTTTTAAGTATAATTATTTGATTTATTGTTACCTAATCTGATACTATTTCTTGTGCTATATTTATATTGTATTTCTACTGTGAAATCGTAATACGTAAATTGACATTGTTTATTTTTGTTTAAAATTAATTATCCACTAGTTGTTAAATGACAATCCGTAATCGGAGATACTATTCCCACTTTCTGTATTGACATTTTGAATATTATTTAATTTTTATTTCTTATTATTGACGATCGTGATAAGGATTCTTATAATTTTGACATTGTATGCGAATCTGTATTGTAATTTTTATCTCGAAATAAATAAATCTAATCTAATCTAATCTATAATTTTGCATCAGGTTCTCGGATTAAGAACTGAGATATTATGATAAGTAAATGACTGTATTTGTCTATATTGAAGTTATGGAAATTTGATCAGACTATTGTTATAATTTTGTATTAATTTCTCGGATTAAAAACTGAGACACTCATAAGCCCTCATAAGAACTGAATCCTGTTTTGTTCCCATTTACTAATGTAATGAGGGGATAAAGTAAAGATAAAGGGAGTTTCCCTGTTGAAATCTTAATGGCAATGATAAAAGGATTATATATCCACGAACCTGTGAAAAGGGTTGATTAATAACACGTAATGTTAAATGCTTATGTTCAATAAATACGATGTTCAATAGAACCTGCTGTTTTGATTAAGGTAAACGCAACAATGGTGTACTATTTCCTCTCGAGGGGCTCACATTTGTCATGCACATGCACCATAGTCGACGATTGTAGTGCAGGCCTTAAGAAGCGGACCATTACTGATAATCTTTGTTGGTCGATAACTGTAGTGCAGGCCTTAAGAGGTGGACCATTACTGATAATCGTTGTTTGTCGACGATTGTAGTGCAGGCCTTAAGAAGCGGACCATTACTGATAATCTTTGTTTGTCGATAACTGTAGTGCAGGCCTTAAGAGGTGGACCATTACTGATAATCGTTGTTTGTCGACGATTGTAGTGCAGGCCTTAAGAAGCGGACCATTACTGATAATCTTTGTTTGTCGATAACTGTAGTGCAGGCCTTAAGAGGTGGACCATTACTGAAAATCGTTGTTTGTCAACGATTGTAGTGCAGGCCTTAAGAAGCGGACCATTACTGATAATCTTTGTTTGTCGATAACTGTAGTGCAGGCCTTAACAAGCGGACCATTACTGACAATCTTTGTTTCTTGACAAATATAATGCAGGCCTTTAGAGGCGGACCATTACTGTTAATCTTTGTTTCTTGACAAATATAATGCAGGCCTTTAGAGGTGGACCATTACTGTTAATCTTTGTTACTTGACAAATATAGTGCAGGCCTTTAGAGGCGGACCATTACTGTTAATCTTTGTTACTTGACAAATATAGTGCAGGCCTTTAGAGGCGGACCATTACTGTTAACCTTTATTACATGACAAGACATGTTCGGGACGCCCAGTGACATCAGGATGGACAACTGAAAAGGAACCGGCGCAAACGGCGATGTCTCCAGCAAGGACACGTCGCGCGCTTTAACCAATCAGCGCGCTCCAAACGCTGGGCGCATCGTGAGATCGGGAATTACTCTAGCCACCCTTAGGCAGTTGCTGAGCCGCGCGCGTTGGAAGCACATCTATGCTAATTATTGCAATATATATTTTATTTACTCAGTCGAAGTGTTTTAATATTCTTTCAGAGTTTATAGCCTAACACTTTATAGAAGAATACTTCTTTGTTATTAGTGTTATTACTTACCAAACTCACTCGGAACAAGTTTCAGAGTTAATTCGTTTGAACATTTCCCTGTATCTTAATTTGGTAAAACTAAAACCAATCTTTTAAGGGGTAGGTAAAGCGATCAATAATGTTTGTTCAGATCCTTCTGGAGCGAAGCGTTTTTTTGTTTTGCGGTCTTTGCTCAGTAATCATGATGTATTTGAATTATTGTTTATTGCGACTGTAACATGAACATAATTATGTAGTTCAGAATGTATTTACCAATTCGTTTAAACGCACTCATCAAATTGCGGATTGTTTTGTTTGCCTTATATTATTTAAAAACAAACGATTCAAACGTTTATTGCTCAAAAGTAACTTGTTAAATATTTTTTGAACAACTGACTTTGGAATTTCGTAGAGGGTACCCTGCATATTTATTTAATTTGTCATAATATTATGGTCATGTTTCTGATTACAGTGGTTCTTCTACGTCAAAAGACGGGACCGTGCCACCGAATGGAAGATTCAGCACAACAAATGGTTAACCCCAGAGCTCGAACGCCATGAGATAATGATTGGCTGTATGTCACTCTTCGTCACGGGTACCTTTTCTGCTCTGCTGGCTACGTACATCTACAATGGAAACCCATCGAGCATTTACTATCAGTTTGACGAGTATGGCTGGTGGTGGTTCTTCCTGCAGTTCCCTGTGATATTCATTTTGAACGTGAGTGTGACAAAATTGATCTGGTTTTTATTTGAAAATGTTTCAATTTTGTTTTTAAATATATTATTCACTGAAGAACAATTCACTCTGTAGAATTTAGATGAGAAAATAATTCACCGATGTACATTAACCTAGTCGTAGTGTTCAAATGTAAGTATAGCAATACGGATTTGGTATTAGAACAATATGGTATAATTTTATTATAATATATTGAAATTGATAACTAGTTAAAGATAGTTTAATAATTATCTATGAAATGTTTCTAATGAAGACTAGATATTGTTACCGATATTTAAGAGAATATTTTGTCACTTGTTCATTTGACGTTAAATTGATAATACACCGTCGGTCTGGATAGAGAAAAATGGGGAAAACAGATGAGAGCCAACTCCAGATAATTGGAAAAATTTCTAAACTGCGCAAATAAAAAAATTTACATCTCGAAATTTTTGGTTAATCTGAAAAATTACAAATTAGAAGAACATCTATATGGAAGATTGAACACTGACCAGCTTTAATAATGCTTTAATTTAATTCAGATTTCTTATTTGATAAATATTGCAATAAACGTTTCTTTGGAATTACTACAAAAGTATGACGAATCGGAAATAGGTCATTTATTAATTTCATACAAAATAATCATATTAAAAATTAAAAATAACTTTGAAGATTTTGCTTTGGTGCCAAATGGCAGTGAATAATCTTCTTCACTCTGTTAATATTAACATTATCTTTCAGGACTACCTGACTTACATCATGCACCGCCTATACCACACGCCGTGGCTTTACAAGAACTTCCACAAGCTTCACCATAAATACAAGCAGCCGACGGCCTTCTCCGTCACCGCTATCCATCCAGTGGAGATTCTGCACATACAACTGACTCTGTGCTTGCCACTGTTCACTTTCCCTACTCACTGGCGTAAGTCATAACTCAAATTTATATTATTATTTCATTTAAAGAGAAGCGTGTTCTTATTTTCTGTTCCAAAATAACTTTTTGGATTTGGACTGTCTGAATTTTCTAATTATATTTCCATCTAATGATCAGCGCTTTCAAAAACTACATTTGCTAAGTTTTTGCGCCAATGCTAGCATATAAAAATAAGTAAATAAAAACACTTCTTAAAATTGGCCCCCAATTACCTACTTATAAGTTTACTTGACGTGCTGAATTAAAATTCTTCTCGTAATATATTTTACAGTACATATGGTGCTACTTTCCCGCACTAGTGCGGAAAAGAGCACTTTTCGTACATATGTCGAAACCTTAAAGAGTCATAATTATGTACAGTAAAAGATACACGTGCGAATAGGTAATTCGCAACTCGTGTCGATTTAAAACACTCCCTTAGGTCGTGTTTGAATTTATCACCACTCGTTGCGAATTTCCTATGTTCGGCACTTGTATCGTAAATAACTAATGTTCTACTAGTACTAATAATGATGCACATGCACTTCACGTGGAATTTTAGAATTTCTTGTTGCTAAATATGAAACAAAAGATAACAAAGAGATGTTATAACACTGACCGAAGTGTACCCGGTGTACTGGATAAACTACCGTTCGTCCTAATGATAATGCGTAAATGTTTTACAACCCTACTTCAAAATAAAAAAATAATTAGAATGTCGGTAATGGTTGGGTTTCCTCATTTTAAATGGAACAAAGCATACCCAGTCATTAATTTACAAAAAAAATGTTCATCTTATTTTATAACATCTTTACAGTTCCTTTCTACACTGTCGCCATATATGCTTTCTACCACGGCATCATCGACCACTCCGGCATTAACTTCAAGGCCCAATGGTGGCAGCCTTGGCAGCCAGACGCCGTCTTTCACGACCAGCATCACGAGTTCACTCACGTCAACTTTGCCTTCAACATAGAGTTCTGGGATAGAGTAAGTGTTTTCATTTATATTATGCGCACTATTATAGTTTCTACTCGTAGTTTCGCATTTTGAGTCCAGATCAAATAATGGCAGTCACTTTCATAAAAAACGACTGCAATTAACTGCGGCTTACTTCAAATGAATGCACCGTGACAGGCCAACAGGAAGACGTTACAATGAAGTTTGTTTGAGCAAAAATGTGTTTCTTTTTGTAGCCGCATTCACAGATCAAGACCCATAGATAGACAATTTAGGAATTTAAATAAAAATCAAAGTAATTTCAGAGGCGATGTCCGATTATTAATGCATGATTTTAAATTTTGTAATTAGAATAATGACAATTTAATATTGATTCCATATAAGATGGGTGTTAAGAATATTTTGAATAGTGCTTTATCTAGAAATGATATTAAAGACGTCTAGAATAGTAACAAGCCTACATTGTATCAAAGTTATTTTTGAGATGTTCATTGCAAAATACGTGGTAATTTAACTAATTCATAATTCTACTCTTTCTTTACGAGACCTTCAAATATAAAGAAAGAGAGACACAAATTAAACAATATATCTTTAATTCCACAAATATTAAATATTTCGCTACATAGTATAAAACAAAGTCGCTTCCCGCTGTCTGTCCCTATGTATGCTTAGATTTTTAAAACTACGCAACGGATTTTGATGCGGTTTTTTTAATCGATAGAGTGATTCAAGAGGAAGTTGTAATGTATGTATAATATAGTACCCGTGCGAAGCCGGGGCGGGTCGCCAGTTATTAATAAAATTGTGTCAATGAGTTTATCATAAAACTTGAAACAATGTTTTTTATAATACATTCATTATACTTTCAATACAGATTACGGATTAGATTAAATAAGTAATTCAACCATTTACTTTAAATTACCAGCTAGCCTGATAATCTTCTATATTATAATCCTTATACGAAAATATACTATGTTATGATTGTTATAAGTTATGATTGTTATAAGTTATGTATGTTATACAAAATTATTTATATTGCTGTTAAGTATATCTCGTGAAAAGAACCTTTCGTGCGCGGTTCCGTCACGGTTCTAATACATGTCACAGTCAGCTGCTTTACCCCAAACCAGAATACCGTACGACATAATACTATGAAAATAACTATGATAAACTAGGCGAGCTGTTTCAGCATTGGTCAGTTGTCTAATTTTTCTAACAGCATATACGACTGAACTTAGTTTACGCGTCAACATGGCTATATGGGAACTTCATTGTAGATTTTTGTCTTATGTGATACCCGAGAATATTGTTTTGTCTACTATTTCTAAACAGTCATAAATATACTTAGTTTCACCGATCTAACATTAGGTAAAGAAAATGTAACACATTTAGTTTTCTTGGCATTTAATAGCAGATTGTTAACGGTAAACCAATAGAGTACTTTGACCAGTGTGCCATTAAATTTGCTATAGTCTGTTGTTTTTCGGTCAACCTTAAAGATTAATGATGTGTATCATCGGCAAATAATGATGAAAATATTTGTTTACAGTTACATGGGACTATGAGAAAACCCAACAGAGTATACACTGAAGAAACCTACCACGGCACTGCTCCTATAGAAGGCACTAAAGAAGCGAAGGCTGTGTTAGAAGCCGAGGCGAGAGAAAATGAGATTGCAAGCAAAAGTAGTCTAAATTCTAAGTAAATAGAAATAAATATATGGTGTAGCTTTTTTTACAAACGGAAGAACCCATCATTCTAATTAGAATAAAGTTATCAAATGTAATACGCAAGTTAGATCAAAGATAAAGATGATAATGGTAATTATTTAAGTACATGCGTTAGACGTGATTAATGCCTTTGTTTTTTTTATCATGAAACTGTTTGCCATTATTTTGATAACGAATACTATCACATTCTCGTACCTATATGAAAACTACTTATTAGCTTTTAACTAATAGATAAATGACTGAATTTGTCTTCGTGACGGAAAACAAAATCTCGACGATTTTGAAATAACTTGATCTTCAATTTAAAGGATTACCACATTTCGAAGATAAATCTTCATTAATACTTAACCCTCTCGATGTAAACTTCGGCAGTTGTTAAGTCAGTGATTTATCGTTATTATTGTAAATGAAAGTTATGATATTGTTTACAAAGCTTTTGTTTTGTTTACTGGTTTACGGTTTCAGCTAGGCTTGGGATTTCAAGTAGATTTATCATAGTCAGCAGACCATTTTTATATGTAAAACTATAGTGTATAATTTACAACTAAAGTCAAGAGTAAACGTTTCATGTCCATTTTGTACTGTACTAACAAAGTGCAGCCAAAACTTTTGTTCTTGAGTGTATAATTTCATGAACAAAAATTAAAAAGACTGAAAAAAAATCGTGATCTAGCAAGACTTGAACCCACATATCGTTATTGCCGTTTCCGGTTCCGAATTCATTTAAGTCAATGAAGACAAAAAGTAAAACCACAATATAAAAATAACATTTTAAGTTGGTCGACTATTACTCGGTAACTAGTTATGCCTACTTAGCTGTGATAGTTTTCCTTTTAAACTCATTTTTATGTACTACTGCCACGAGTTATTTCACATTCCCAGTAGCAGCCATTTAGCCGATAGGGGGGGACACATACAAAAATGTATTATACTCAAACAAAAATTTGGGCTTTCAAGAACACGAATCACTAATTAGAAAAAAAAAGTTCAAGATTTTATGCTTCTGTTTTGTCGGCTTAATTGATTTATATACCCATACCGAATTACAGTTTTCTAATAGTAATGGTTACTGAGCTAACTCGAAACGGACGGACAGACGAACGGACGGCCAGACGGACATGGCGAAACTATAGGGGTTCCTTGTTGACTACGGACCCCTAAAAACGTTGGTGGCTTAGTAACGGGACCTATAGCTAATTGGTCTCCATCTGCCCCGGAAAGGCAATAAGATGAGATGTCAGTTCGAATCCCGCTAGTTAGCGATATTTTTTTATTGTGTTGATCTAACTTTCAAATTATAACAATAAACTTTAATACATAATAATAAATAATAATAATAATAAATATTAGGGGACAATCTTACACAAATCGACCTAGTCCCAAACTAAGCAAAGCTTGTACAATGGGTACTAGACGACGATAAACATACTTATATAGATAAATAAATACTTAAATACATAGAAAAAATCCATGACTCAGGAACAAATATTCGTGCTCATCACACAAATAAATGCCCTTACCGAGATTCGAACCCAGGACCTCTTGCTTCGTAGGCAGGGTCACTACCAACTCGGCTAAAGCGGTCGTCGCAAGTCGCAATATGAAGTAGCGATGGACATTGCACGTAGAACCAATGGGCGTTGGGGCGGGAAGGTTCTCGAGTGACGACCACATACCGAAAGGCGCAGCTTGGGTAGACCCCCACACACCACAAGGTGGACCGACGACCTGGTAAAGGTCACGGGAGTCCACTGGATGCGGGTGGCACAGGACCGGTCATTGTGGCACTCTTTGGGGGAGTCCTGTGTTCAGCAGCGGACGACTCTTGGCTGATTATGATGATGATGATGATTTACATCTAAAACCCAGCGGAGCTGCTGTTCCTAATGTTCTAGGAGAAAATCACAAGAAAATTTACAAATTATAAGAAACTCTTTTCATACACGAAAAGCTTCGTGTATGAACAAGGCATGGTGATAAACACATTTTCTTGAGCCTCTCACAGAGTGGCGTGGCATCATTTATTGGCGGCCACCGCAGGCCGCGCCAGTGCGATTTGCCTTACACAGACCTGGTGAAATTTATGATAGGTCGATGCCATAAAGACTGACAGAGAAAAACTTTTCTTGCTTCATCTGTACAATGACAGCCTTCTCAAGTTTTCGAATCAATATTGATGATGTCACCAGAAAAGAAAATTCAGTCCCTAATAAACATAATACAAGTTTTTGTCAAGGGAATATTCAAGAATAGGACAAGTTCTAAAAGAATCCTCCTTTTCACGTAGACCATTTATCACTCTTGTGAGGTGGAAAAAATTGCGAAGGTCTTAAGGGGCGGGGCACAGTGTGATGAAGAACAGAAGCGGGTCATTTATTGGATCAAGATTGCAGTCTTTCAAAATTTGCATGAAAAATTGTAGTTAATGAGGTATTCAAGTCCTACTAATATGTATAATAAATGTTTAGATGTCTGTGACTCAATCACGCTTAATCGGCTCAACTGATTTGATTTAAGAAATTTTTCAAAATAGTTATAGCCTGGATTGAAATATATGATGGTTTTTATCCCGGGTCCACATAGACGAAATTACGGGCAGAAGCTAGTATTTTAAGTTTTTTCAAGCCTCTAAATCTCTTCGAAAAGTCCGAGTTATTATGCAGAAGGTCGAGTCAAATCTTACCTAATCTCACGTGCGAGAGACGGGCGGGCCTCGACAATTAGCAAGTATTTTATTTCCAGCAGATCAATGTGCAATCGGCAAAATCAGTAATTACATTCTAGCGAAAACCACCCAGCGAGGACGTTGTTCTTCAAGTGTTTGTATGCAAAGTTGTGTGAATTCTTCACTGCGGGGCTAGCGAGTCAAGAAAGATCTATCCTCTTTCTAATTCTCACGGTGCGAGTGAAACGAGACGCTCAGTCGCGCGCGAAGCGACTGAACAGCAAGTTGTGCTGGACATACTGGTATTAAAATGTATGAGGAATCGATAGGTACAGTCAAGAATTTTAATTGTTGAGCCATTTAGAGCTCACTTTATACTGGACACTTCAAAGCTACTATTTAAAAACCAAAATTAGTTGACACCTAAATGACCCAGCAATTAGAGACCTACTCTCAATTGTAAAACTTATGAACTGTTTTCGGTGAATTTTAACTGTTACATCAACTTTGGAATTTTATACAAACCTGTAATTTAAGTCAAGTGCTCCAGGCTTCTGATTATTTATTTAATCGTATGGCATACACTTCCGACATGTAAATTAGATAGTTCTGTTTTATTTCTTGCCTATTATAAATAAGTGTCAGTTGGGTACGTTGGCATGTTAAATGTCAACATTCAGGGAGTTGAGCCACGCGATCACGCCGGGTGTCAGATGCAGAAGGTCCCCCTCCGGTCCCACATTTGAGTGTAGAGGACTCTTCGCCGCACTGACACATGGCCGAATCTACCCAGCCCCATTTGTGCAAGTGGTAGTTGCAGCGGCCGTGACCCGTTTTTGGCTTCTAATAAGGTCCCTTTAAAAACTCGCGTTAATGGTTGTCCAAACTACTTCAATTTCGTGCGTTGACGGTCACAGACAAAAGTGCATTTTAGTTTTTAATCAAGCGCGGTGCCATTTCAATAAAAAAACCTTTATGCCTTTTATGTTATGTTAAAATATTGCAAATTTTATTGTTTTCTAATCTTTACACATCATTCGAACTTGAGAAAAATAATGCAAATGACAATATTTTTAATGAAATTGAATGAGGCGTACAATAGATTAGACTAGATAAGTTTATTTCATTTTGATAATTTAGATGTCATTTCATAAAATTAAAATAGCACGGATATACAAAAAGATCGTCAGATTGTATAAGAATAAAAAAAATCTGTTAAACATCCAATATCAGGTAAATAATGTTACTTTAAATCGTTTCGTTGTTTCTTCACCTTCTGCGTCACATTGTTTTGTTGACACAAAATAATGTTAAAACGGGAAGGGCCACGTTTGATTTATTTTACTTACATTGGGGAGCCTTAATTAAACGCAGGCGATGAATCTGTCTATTTCGCTCCCCTATCAATGTTAAGGCTTTCGGTCGTTATGGCTTCCTGAAGATTGGCATCATGACTTGAGATGGAGAAATAGAAAAAGTTTGAAATACCTATTAGCTGTTCGACAAGATATTTTTGTTCAAAATAAAGTAAGTACCTGGCCATCGGATAACATTTTGAATTTAAAACAGAACGGAAGTTCTGTAGCTACGACTTATCGCGACTTTTTAAATTGTCTTAAATAACTTATGGCGTTCTCGGGAGAAAAATACACTTCTAGTTTTTTATAAAAAAAAATGCGGCACTGGAAAATATATTTTGTTGGTACATATCATGGCTAGTTGTTTTTCGGAAGATATTGCAAATTGACGTGAAAATGAGTTCTAGTTCGAGTGACGAGGATATGGAGTATAGGTACGCCTTCATATTTAAAAGAAGCTGCAAGTTCAGTTACTTATTGATAATTTACCCCCGGCAAAGTATCTGAAGGCGTACAACAGTTTCATGAAGTGAGAAAAAGAAATAAACTTATAATAAATTGCTGATTTCAATTAAACTCACTTGTACTTTTTTTTTTCTTGCATCATGTTTGGAAAAGGCACTTTTGTTGTCTCAGCCGGAAGGCCAATTGCTGGCTTTGTATTAAATTAAACGGACTCTATCTCTACTACTATACTCTAAATTGCTTTGACAATGTACAGTCGACAACACAGCTAACTGACCATCGGAAATCTAATCTGACCTTAAGTGCATTGTAATAAGGTTCTAGGTTTTCACGGTATGGTCAGTTAGCTGTGTTGTCGACTGTACTATTTAACATCTGCATTACATTTTGATCTATAGCCATAAGGTATTTTTCTGCTTAACGATAAGTATTGCGGTCCATTTTTTTACACAATGTTTTTTTTAATACCACGTCGGTGGCAAACAAGCTTACGGCCCAACCTGATGGTAAGTAGTTAACGTAACCTATGGACGCTTGCCACTCCAGGGGGGTTAAATGCGCAATAATAATTTATATACTCCCTTTTTTGAAGAACCCCATACTGTAGTCTCTCAGGAAAACCTCGGCAGGCGAGCTCGTTCCACAACCGGAGCGTCCGAGGAATTGAATTTAATTGCTTCTGACACCCGCCAAATAGAAATATTTTCCCACATTTTGATATTGTATATTCTTGTCCCACCCTTCATAATAATATTATCCGAATGATTACCGAGCCAAATTAGACCTAGCAATTTTTGTCCTAAAAATGACCTTTTGAATAAATAACTCCTGACCCTCACTGAAATGAGAGGACATTTGAAACATCTTAAATTGATTCAAATTGGACTCATAAGCCTTTGCTTAAACGGGGCCAGGAAAGGATCATTATCATAATTGTAAGAAATGAATACTTTATAAGGAGGTATAAAGTTATTCGCTAATGGCCTTCTATTTTATTAAAACGCTTCCTTTACAATGAGGAAAAAGCTACTTTATTACTTTTGAGCCTTGTTATTTTTATTACATTTATTCCTTTGAGTACCTAATGATTTGCTTGGAATTTAAATATTGAGCCAGGTTTATACTAATCAGATTTTTCTTCACATAATTATTTATTTATTAGGAACATGGAATGTACGGACACCGTTATTAACGCTAGGAAAATTAGGAAAAATTAAAGAAGAAATGGATAGACTACAGATTGACATACTAGGCCTTAGTGAAATAAAGTGGAAAGGGAGTGGAGTTTACTGGAGTGGAGTACAGAATTATTTACACAGGAAAAGATAGAGGAAGTCATGGAACAGCAATTTTATTAATACAAAATGGGGCAGATCAGTAGAAAATACGGAACATTATAGTGACAGGATAACAACCATTAAAATAAAAACAGAACCAATTGATACATTTATAATTCAAGTCTTTATGCGAACAGGAAATTACTCCGAAGAAATAATAGAACATAATGTACGAACAACTCAATGAAACATGACACATGATTCTATAACGGCAGAAAACGATTCCCTCGTTATAATACGCGATTTTAATGCCGTAGTAGACGAAGGAAAGGATGGAATACCGAAGGGGAATACGGATTACTAATGTATGGGCAAAAAACATTTCCCGTCTCAAATCCCGAACTATTTTTCTCAAATTATCATTTGGCAAAGAACCATTAGTCAAAACAACTTATCGCAATTTTACATTTACCAAATTTACATTTGGCAAATTATTGTTTAACAAAAAAATACTTGGTCATGTTACCATGTATGATTTAGTCACATGAATCGTTTGACTCTTCCCAAAATATTGCATGGCATCATATATAATGCACTGTGGATAGAACATCAAGTCAATTGAATTCAATTCATTTATTTATTGTAAAGTCATGTATATTTTATAATTAAGATGTTACATACAATTGAGTAGGTCAGTCCATTACGTCCTGAGAGGAAATATAACATTACCTATACTAAACATTATACCTAATATTAATCTAGGCAACTCATTATAAAATAGAATGTATTAATCATCATGCGAATAACGAATCTACAAGATCTTCTAAATTTAGTAATACATTAAAATATATTACAATTATTACAATGAATTTCAATCAATTTGTATAACGATCTCATTCTATAATATTCATATAATATAGACATAACTTTATTTAACATCACATTTTATACAAACGTACATTGTACAAATTAGACTTAAAAAATAGACTTAAAACGTACACAATATCGTACGAGGCATTAACATTGTGTATTGCTAAAAAAGGGGCTTGACTCAGCATAATGTTGTAGTGAGTACTGAGTACCTACACTGCAACGCTGGTTTTCAGTCAGACCCTTACATATAATAAGTTTTAATTCTAATATTACGTCGGAACGGAATGAATATGTACTTGGAATGTGAGTAATGTTGTGTGTATTTAAATTTATATATAATGACTGTGATTTGGCTGAACTTATAATAGGTTTAAATATATTATGTTAGGTAACAAGTAAGTATATTAAAAATATAGAGAGAAAATAACAAACAATTTGATATGACACGTCTGTAGTAGGCGTCAAAGATACGAGGCCAGGACTCGACCGCCCTAGGGTAGAGTTTTTTTTGTATTTCGAGGAGGTTTTGCTTTAACTTTAATTTAAAACTGCTCGGACAATTAATATTTTTGAGGGGTGGAGGTATGTTGTTCCAACACTTGGTTGCTGTATACTTAAAACTACCCCGAAAAGCGGTGGTGCTGGATATACGACATGAAAACTCGTTCTCAATATAATTTAAGGAAAGAGAGAGGGGAAGCGAGGTTAAGGAAGACTTAGTATAAACTACATAGAGCAGCTCAAAAAGAGACTTGATGTTAGGTCGTATCGAGGTGTCAAAGAGGTTGCCTGGTGTCGGAGTAGTTGGAGGGCCTACTATGAGCTACATCGACAATTCAAGAGCTTAGCTCTTAAATGAGGAGAAGAAGACTTATTTATTAAACTATGCAATAGATTATAAATATGCATAAGAAACTAGGTTCTAAAATCACTAAAACTAACTTAACGTATGGGGCCTGCACCATATAAACATATTAAATCCCCTAGATCAGTAACTCTTGGTAGGGTGTCCATAAGGCTGGCTGCGATACCTCGCTGAATGGCAATGCCAATGCGAAGCGAGGAACGAGCCAGCCCTAAGGTCATCTGATTTGATGCTGAAGCATAACTGTTTGAGTCTAACCTTCTTTCTGAACTCGAAGATGGCCATATATGCATATGGCTTTCTCTGAATATTTGAAGCGAAAAGTCCAGCCTAAGCTTATGACGCTGCACTGGAAACTACGGAAGAGGTAACAAACGACAAAAATGTGTAAAAGAAATGAAGTAGACTTTATTTCTACGCTATAAGGTCTATTAATGTTCGTCTAGCCTTTGTGAAGTTTTGCTGTCATAGTTTTTATACCAGCGGCAGTCAGTCACAGTAAAACATAACTCAAACCAGTAATACGACTGGATGAAGCTTTTTTAACACAACGTGGGCAGGGGAGGTATAGTGTGGAATAGGCAATATGCATGATTTGTAACAGTACTTTAAATTGATAGCTAACTTAGCTTTATTATGATAAATTATTTTTAAGTTGTTATATCTATTTGATTCATGTCTTGAGATGTGCAATAAAGAGTATTTGTATTGTATTGTATTTAATAAGTTTCTTTCAAAAAGTTTATTTTTAGTACAAGCTTTTATTGCCGACTGTACTTTTCTGTATACCGTTACCAACTACTCATTGAGGCGATTCTAACGAGCTCAAACTCAAACGGGTTACGTCGGTTAATTACCTACTGAAATCCCATGGCCACCTTCTGCTCATCATCAGATCAGCACATTCAGCACGATGGTACCATGATATTAAATTGTCATTAAAACCATACTTACACCCAAAAATTCAGCTCAATCGGATAACGGAAATTGACTGAAAAGTAGATTGCAAATTTTGACGGACAACTCATTGTTTCAGCAATGCAAGCAACTAATGCAATAAAATGGATCAAACTTAAACGACGCATAATAATAATAATACTTAACCCCAATTCTTGTTGGTGCTAAAGAGTTTTTTTTTGAAGTGAAAACTTCTTTAGCGGCGCTGAGCAATTTTTGGGATGGGGAAAAATTGTTAAATACGCGACAGAGTTTTGTGACGTCAGATGTAAAGGAGGTCACTTTTTGCTGCTAGCCGATTCGACTTAATTCAAAACTGAACGCTATTCGTAAGAGTATAAAGCCGTTAAACACTTTTTGCAATAGCATATTCTGCAAACAAATTTGTAATAATACCAACGTGTCCTTCACCGTTTTGCTATAGAGAAAATTCGAATAGTTTGAATTTGGGCGTTATTCCTAAAGAGATAAAGCTTAGAAAAATATTTACGAACGGTAAAAACAAATTGATATTTTGGTCGCCACCGTGCATCGCCATCTGCTGTTCTTGCAAATTCGAATAGTTCGAATTTAGACGTTATTCCTAAAGAGATAAAGCTTTGAAAAATATTTGGCAATGGCAAAAACAAATTGGTATTGCGTCGGCGCGCCGGACCCCGGCACCGTTGCGCCGCGGCGGCGCGTTGGGCCCGTCGCACCCAACGCGCCCGCGGGCCATCCGCCTAAATAATTGATAATTGTTTATAAATTTGCGTCAAATTCATTTTTAGGGTAACACCGTAAGATGTCACGTGACCTGATCGAAAAACTGTTACAATGTTATTGAGTTTTCACTTCTGCCGTCACTCCCGGAGTGTAACCCGGTCTTTTTTTTTATAGAAAGCGAGACTCAAGAGAGACGTTGCCCTTTGCGACTAGACGCGGATGAAATAATGGGACAAAAATAAAGGGAGGAATAGACTTAAGGCAAGCGATAGAAATGACTAGAACATCTCATCCTCCTAGCGTATTGCCCCGGTTGTGCCCTAAAGGAGCACGGAGTCCGCTTTGACATCTAATCCCAAGATTTGGCATAGGCACTAGTTTTAAGAATACGACTGCCATCTGACCTTCCAACCCAAAGGAATAGTAGACCTTATTGGGATTAGACCGGTTTCCTCACGATGTTTTCTAACGGTAAATATCCCGTACATAAGTTCTGAAAAACTCATTGGTACCAGCCGCGATTCGAACGCACGACCGCCGTTTGACAGCCGCATGCCTGAACCACTAGGCTACCGTAGCTATGACTAGAACGTACTGAAATTACCTCCACACGACTCTAATGTCAAGAGGATAATGACTGTCTAGATTATTTTGAGCGTATTAGTTTGCGTTGCTGCTACTGCTGCCAACTGTACTGTGCCGTGCACCTGCCGAAAAGCCTCTTGCATTATGCATCGGCTTGCAACGTTTGGGCGTTTACACAGGTCTATTTCGACAATTTTCGCCGCTTCCAGATTTTCGCCTTTTGCTGTTGGGATTGTTTTACCGGTCTTTTTCGTGTTGGAGCATTTGTGCTTTTCGGAGCACTTTGTTTTAGCAAGGCATAGGTACGGTGTTCGACGTGCAGGCACTAGATTTAATATCTGCCATAACAAAGCAGGCGGAAATATCTGACTCTTCTTAAAAACCATGAAATGGAGTTGTGTCAGATTCATGAGCGCTTTGACGTCGGCGGCTCACGCCTCGTTAGCTTGTGCCGAGCCGGGGCTATCCCGTTACGGAGTCAGTAAGTGTGCGTTGCAGTATGGACTTTAATAAAAACAATACTGAACGGCTCTGGTTGAAGCGAAGCTGATCTGGAGCGGAGGCGATGCGTGTGCGATAACCTTAAATCTTTTCGCCATAGTGCTGGTGATAAATTGCATTCTGAAAAAGCCATAGGCTTCGGTGTCTGCTTACTATCAAGTAGGTAGTAAGTATACTTATCTCCCAGATTCAGATTCAGATTCAGATTTATTTATTATCATAATTTTACAGTTAAAATCATTGGTACAGTAAATGTACAAGATAAAAATGTATAAAAAATATGACTTGTCAGTTACATAGATGTGTACAGATGTGTACAGAATAGTTATTATTTGTAAAAAATGCCGCCGCCTTGGTATAGGTAAATTCCTTAGAGATTATTTCTCCTTTATTTTACGGTAAGGCCTGGTTTCTGGGTTTCTCATTAAAAAAAAAGAGTCGTACATCCCACAAAGCGGTGCTCCAGCTGTGCTACAAGCGTGCGTGTTTTCACACTCGCTTCACGCCCCAAGATAGCCATGGTCCATGAACAAGCCCTTAAAACATTATAGAAACACGTCGACTGTACGTATAATGTTTTACCTTAAATATATTGTTATTGATGAATTGATTAAAACTTTATTCATTTCCACAGCGTACATGGCATTGATAAAATACAACGCTCATCAAATTAAAATAAAAACAAATCTTTGACGTCGCCTGTATAACGTTAATTAATTTGAAATTGGATCAAAGGAGTCATAAACTCATCACAAATATTTGATTTCCGGGTAACAATTAATAATTACGATATACTGCCAAAGGGTGAAATGCCAGATCAATTTCAATTAAGCTTAATAAATTCTATTTAGACTGCACCGAGCTTTTGACGCGGGCACCGATTTGGCATTTGCACCTGTGTGTGTGTGTGCGTCATCGCGCACCATACTGCCGATGCCGGCTCGCTCGACCGGTACGGTTGGTCACAAGCTAAAAGTTAGTAGCTCATTATTCTCTTATAAATCTCAACTCCGCGTATAAAACCATGGATGGGTGGGTATAAGGAATAAAATACAAAATGCAATTACTTATTATTTTTATTGAAATTTGTCCGTTAACTAAGGAAAATAAAAAAATAAGCAAAGTAATAATAACGCAGTGTTACCGGTGGACTAGTGTTGGAATTGAATTAGCAATCAGCAGTAGACAAAAAAAATATATAGCCAAGTCCACGAAAAGCGAGCTCTTGTTTCCCCAAAAAACCAACAATGTGAGTCTCTGAAAATATTGTCGATTTCGGCCATTGAGTCCGTTTCAAAAGATTCCTGAAATAAGATGAAAAAGTATGTATTTTCAAATCAAGTGCTACATATAAATTTAAATACTTAGGTCATTTAAAATGGTAAGTTTCCATTTGTGCCATTTTAATTTTCAACATGGATTCGTCATTTCCGTCTGTCTGTCTATCCGTCCGTATGTCACAGATATTTTTTTTGTAAGTTGCAAATGCAAAGTCGACTACAGATTGAAAAATCAACTCTAAAAATTTTAAACAACTTGACTTACTGTAAAGTCTTTAGTTTTTTTTTTTTTTTTTTTATGATATAGGAGGCAAACGAGCAGACGGATCACCTGATGGTAAGCGATTACCGCCGCCCATGGACACTTGCAACACCAGAGGTGTTGTGAGTGCGTTGCCGGCCTTTAAGATGGGAGTACGCTCTTTTCTTGAAGGTTTGAAGGTCGTATCGGTCCGGAAATACCGCAGGCGACAATCCATTCCACAGTTTAGCTGTGCGAGGCAGGAAGTTACAGTTAGTTGACACGAAATGATCGTTCTGGACTTTTTCCTCGCATGACGATTGCTAAAAACAGTGACAATACTTAGTAATGATGATAATGTTTTATTAGCTAGTTTCTTTAGTGTTAAATATATTGTAACCTCTTTATTATTTGAAAAAAAAAACCTTACCATAGATTCATTGCGTGCCGTAACATTGGACGCTGCACTTTTTCCATTCTCATTTTTTGTTCCCAATACTCCAATCGGATTATTCGATGATGTCTAAAAACATAATTAGTAATAAGTACATTGAAAATAAGAAAATTATTATTATCTGATCATATATATTTCATTCATAATGCCAAAAGTAAAAAAAATATATGCTTACAATGGAAATTCCTAAGGCGTCATTTTGTGTCTTTGTTCGTGCAATTGAAGCAAGAAGCCGTTTGTTGAAATACTTAGGGCCATTTTTACGTGTATTATATCTTTCCTTGCGTCTTCACATTTTAACTAAAACAATAAATAGTTGTTGCATCATCAATAGGTTAAATGTTTCCTGGGTAAAAAAATATTATCGCAACTATCCCGTCGGTTACATTAACACAAAAAGTTGGACACACGTATGTTTTCTTTTGTCAAGGAAAAAAAACAAAGAAAAAGCACGTCAAAGTTCAGAGGTGGGGACTCATGACGTCAGTTGTAGTAACAAGTCTGCCACGGCGGCGGCGTGCCGTCACGCGGAACTTTAACGGGCTATATTTTCATTAAGTACTTTTTTTTTAAATTGAAAAAAATAAAAAATACTTGTCTAATATTTTTTTGATAATATAACTAACTATACAGGAATAAGCTATATAATAATCTCTAAGTACAAGTACAAGACAAAAAACGTAATGGTAAGTACTGAATATTACAAAGCAAACGAGCCCAAACTCAACTATCTTGGCCCTTTCCATCATATAGTTCCACCAGCCATCTTCCAGCTTCGTCATGAGACCCTCGCCATCATGTTTAATGGTAAGTACTGAATATTACAAAGCAAACGAGCCCAAACTCAACTATCTTGGCCCTTTCCATCATCGAGTTCCACCAGCCATCTTTCGGCTTCGTCATGAGACCCTCGCCATCATGTTTAATGGTAAGTACTGAATATTAAAAAGCAAACGAGCCCAAACTCGACTATTTAGCCCCTTCCATCATAGAGTTCCACCAGCCATCTTCCGGCTTCGTCATGAGACCCTCCCCATCATGTTTAATGGTAAGTACTGAAGATAACAAAGCAAACGAGCCCAAACTCGACTATTTAGCCCCTTCCATCATAGAGTTCCACCAGCCATCTTCCGGCTTCGTCATGAGACCCTCGCCATCATGTTTAATGGTAAGTACTGAAGATAACAAAGCAAACGAGCCCAAACTCGACTATCTTAGCCCCTTCCATCATCGAGTTCCACCAGCCATCTTCCGGCTTCGTCATGAGACCCTCGCCATCATGTTTAATGGTAAGTACCTACTGAAGACTACAAAGCAAACGAGCCCAAACTCGACTATCTTGGCCCTTTCCATCATAGAGTTCCACCAGCCATCTTCCGGCTTCGTCATGAGACCCTCGCCATCATGTTTAATGGTAAGTACTGAAGATAACAAAGCAAACGAGCCCAAACTCGACTATCTTAGCCCCTTCCATCATCGAGTTCCACCAGCCATCTTTCGGCTTCGTCATACGACCCTCGCCATCATGTTTAATAGTAAGTACTGAAGATAACAAAGCAAACGAGCCCAAACTCGACTATCTTAGCCCCTTCCATCATCGAGTTCCACCAGCCATCTTTCGGCTTCGTCATGAGACCCTCGCCATCATGTTTAATAGTAAGTACTGAAGATAACAAAGCAAACGAGCCCAAACTCGACTATCTTAGCCCCTTCCATCATCGAGTTCCACCAGCCATCTTTCGGCTTCGTCATGAGACCCTCGCCATCATGTTTTATAGTAAGTACTGAAGATAACAAAGCAAACGAGCCCAAACTCGACTATCTTAGCCCCTTCCATCATCGAGTTCCACCAGCCATCTTTCGGCTTCGTCATGAGACCCTCGCCATCATGTTTAATGGTAAGTACTGAAGATAACAAAGCAAACGAGCCCAAACTCGACTATCTTAGCCCCTTCCATCATCGAGTTCCACCAGCCATCTTTCGGCTTCGTCATGAGACCCTCGCCATCATGTTTAATGGTAAGTACTGAAGATAACAAAGCAAACGAGCCCAAACTCGACTATCTTAGCCCCTTCCATCATCGAGTTCCACCAGCCATCTTTCGGCTTCGTCATGAGACCCTCGCCATCATGTTTAATAGTAAGTACTGAAGATGACAAAGCAAACGAGCCCAAACTCGACTATCTTAGCCCCTTCCATCATCGAGTTCCACCAGCCATCTTTCGGCTTCGTCATGAGACCCTCGCCATCATGTTTTATAGTAAGTACTGAAGATAACAAAGCAAACGAGCCCAAACTCGACTATCTTAGCCCCTTCCATCATCGAGTTCCACCAGCCATCTTTCGGCTTCGTCATGAGACCCTCGCCATCATGTTTAATAGTAAGTACTGAAGATAACAAAGCAAACGAGCCCAAACTCGACTATCTTAGCCCCTTCCATCATCGAGTTCCACCAGCCATCTTTCGGCTTCGTCATGAGACCCTCGCCATCATGTTTAATAGTAAGTACTGAAGATAACAAAGCAAACGAGCCCAAACTCGACTATCTTAGCCCCTTCCATCATCGAGTTCCACCAGCCATCTTTCGGCTTCGTCATGAGACCCTCGCCATCATGTTTAATGGTAAGTACTGAAGATAACAAAGCAAACGAGCCCAAACTCGACTATCTTAGCCCCTTCCATCATCGAGTTCCACCAGCCATCTTTCGGCTTCGTCATGAGACCCTCGCCATCATGTTTAATAGTAAGTACTGAAGATGACAAAGCAAACGAGCCCAAACTCGACTATCTTAGCCCCTTCCATCATCGAGTTCCACCAGCCATCTTTCGGCTTCGTCATGAGACCCTCGCCATCATGTTTTATAGTAAGTACTGAAGATAACAAAGCAAACGAGCCCAAACTCGACTATCTTAGCCCCTTCCATCATCGAGTTCCACCAGCCATCTTTCGGCTTCGTCATGAGACCCTCGCCATCATGTTTAATAGTAAGTACTGAAGATAACAAAGCAAACGAGCCCAAACTCGACTATCTTAGCCCCTTCCATCATCGAGTTCCACCAGCCATCTTTCGGCTTCGTCATGAGACCCTCGCCATCATGTTTAATAGTAAGTACTGAAGATAACAAAGCAAACGAGCCCAAACTCGACTATCTTAGCCCCTTCCATCATCGAGTTCCACCAGCCATCTTTCGGCTTCGTCATGAGACCCTCGCCATCAGTTCTCGTTGCTCCTGAGGGGCAACCACGTAACGTTTCGAACGCGCGTCAAGTAGATCCAACTGTCATTCAAGCTAAAATATAAATTTTTATATTCAATTTTACCTAAACGCCCACACACGTTCTTCTCATTTTTTGTGCAACTTTACGGAATTGTATTTATTAAATTATAGATGATTTGAGAATATGTATAGCATTCTATTGTAAACACACTCTTTGTGATTATAATTACATATCATTTATATTTTATTGTAAAGAATTGTGAACTCCACCGTCGGAACGGTGACTGCCGTTTTTGCCGATTATGCTCGGCACAGTCTTAACAAATAACAATTAATCATAGTGTCCATCAACATCATCATGTCACAAGTGTGTGTGTGTGTGTGTGTGTCATGGAACAAGGAATTTTAGCTCTGTCCAAATATGGTTATCCTGGTGAGTTACACAATTCAGGTCAGGGGTAGACACAAGAAAGCTAAAGAAAACCACAGAATCCACTTGGTAAAATTATATATTTAATTCTTCCCTCTCATCAGTTTTCACACACCTAACCAGATTTATCTCTAGCTCGCTATTCTCTTACGGTAGAGCAGTAGGTTCATAAGTTCAAAAAGAACTTATTGATATTTATTGAAATATGATCACAACAATGAGTTCACAACTATTCCATTTATTTCACAGAATGCATTTCCCGATACCTAGGAATATTCCCATTCTTTTGTTTCCAAGAATTTGTCATTAATTGCTTTACAAGTTCAATTTCAGAAACTTCTACCTACAGTCCCTTCAATACAACTCATACATAAATTCACGCCTTTATCCCTAAAGCGCAAAAGCGGTGAGCAGAGCACATGAAACTTGTGTTCCAGTACCACTTTTAGCACAAATGTGGTATCGACAGATCGACATAATGTGATATCGCAGTGACAGTTTACTAGCCCATCGCCCACAACACACTTCAACCCTGTTCCCTTAGTCGACTCTTACGACACCCACAGGAAGAAAAGGGGGTGGTGCTGTGCTAAGCAATTTATAGAGGGAGCTAGCACGCAGCGGCATGTCATTTCGCTCATATTTGGAGCAGTCAAATTGAGGAAGTTCCTTTACCTTATAAAAGACCGCAAAATGACACACATCATTGCTTTTTCTCTAGGCATGTGACGTTGTGACGCTTACTCATTTATAGGCTCTCCAGAATCTACCAGAGCTGTGTGAGGCAGCAGAGAAGAGATATTGGTGGATATTTTCCTCACACACCACTCCGTTACATCGCTCATCTCTGATGGACACTCACCCTCACTCCAAGTTGCGCTGTGATGAGGGACCTGGATTCCACGCTTGTGATCCAAGAATAAACACAAGGGAGTTGCCGAATCTTTCAATCATCATCGTCATATCAGCCAAAAGACGTCCACACGTGCCTCAATGACCGGTCCTGGGCCATCCGCATCCAGCGGACTCCCGCGACCTTTACCGGGTCATCAGTCTACATTGTGTGGGGCCTACCCACACTGCGCCTTTCGGTACGTGGTCGCCACCCAAGAACCTTACCGCTTCAACGGCCATCTGTTCTACGTGCAATGTGCCCCGCCTACTGCCAATTAAGTTTAGCGATTTGAAGGGCTATATCGCCGAACCTTTACTGATTTGGAAATTTGTTTAAAGTTAGAAACGGATGTGTCTATCAACACAACGAATCCTCAAATCCGCCAGCATTTGTGTCATTGACGTGATTGTACTAGCAGCTACGCGCAACAACTGCGCTCGCAGCGTACTTTGTGCAGTTAGCACGGCTGGCGCTGGGTCGCGGCGACGAGTTAATGTATGGAATACCTGGTTTTTTTTTGCGATTTCGTGGTTGGTCCCATGGGAAAGGTTGTTCAGTATGATCATCTTATTCGCTTTTTGTCATTCCGGATCATGACCCCGTTAACATCCTGTATATCATGTGTTGGACTAGTCTATAAGTGATATGTATATTTTTTGCTAATAAATAAAAATAAAATAAATAAATAAATAATCTAAACGCGAACGGACTGTAGTCTCTGATCATACTCAAAATGGGCGCAGCTTGTATAGGACAGATAAAAAAACCTACTCAAGTGTTTTTCCTCGGTAACAGTCCTCCGTTTTCCAAATTACGGTAACGACCGTTTGGAATCGCCTATAAATTAGGCAATGAATTATACGCAGCCTGCGCTCCTTGGTACCACGGGTGCTCACAATGGGTTTTTCTACTTAATTTACATGAAAGTTCATGATTTGATTGTCTACCGTCTACCAGCTAGCACAGAATACTTAACACTAGCGAAACGCCCCGGCTTCGCACGGGTACTATATTATAGATATAAACCTTTCTCTTGAATGTCTCTATCTATTAAAAAAACCGCATCAAAATCCGCTGCGTAGTTTTAAAGATCTAAGCAAACATAGGGACAGACAGCGGGCAGCGACTTTGTTTTATACTATGTAATGATGATGACGAAAAATACTTAAAACCAACCATTAAATGTAATGTAGGCTATTGTTTTACATAATTAAAGAGACATGAGGGATACACGTATTTATTTATCTTAGCTTATTATTATTACAATGGGCTTATTAAATAAATAAATAAATATTAGGGGACAATCTTACACAAATCGACCTAATCCCAAACTAAGCAAAGCTATGGGTACTAGACGACGATAAACATACTTATATAGATAAATCAATACTTAAATACATAGAAAACGTCCATGACTCAGGAACAAATTAATATTCGTGCTCATCACACAAATAATGCCCTTACCGGGATTCGAACCCGGGACCTCTTGCTTCGTAGGCAGGGTCACTACCAACTAGGCTAAAGCGGTCGTCAATACTATTAGATTGACGTTCTTGTGCCTTCGTGATAGAAAAGAAAGCCATACGACATCTTGCTTTCCTAATACACTCGCGGTCAAAGAAACCGGGTCAGTGACGAAAACCTCAATATTTTGTAAATCGGTGGTCGTATCTGCATGAAACTAACTCTGTTTTATAGAGAATTTAATATCCTTCTAAATCCAACCTTCAATGTAGTAACTGGAAAAAGGTTTATTTGAAAAAAAAAAACCAATTAGGTACTTATTTGAAATTGCGTTCGTTTTACTTTTGCTTGTTTTTAAGCAATTGTTTTCAATCTGTCAAAGAACTATGATAAAAGGCTGTCATTGTTTTATTTTGTGGTCATTCTTGAATGTCTATCATGCCGCTAACACGAGATGAATGTACTCGTATCATCACTATGTTAGAAGAAGGAAGAAGTCAGAGGTATACAGCGAGAAGAACAGGTGTGTCACTTTCTACAGTGCAGCGAGTCCTCCAACGTTACCTACAAACTGGGCAGAACCTTAGAAGACCAGGAACTGGCAAAACAAGATGTACTACAGCTAGAGAAGATCGATTTATTGTTACAACCATGCTCCGAAATCGGCACCTCACAGCAGTTGAAGTGAAAAATCAGCTTTTAGAGACCCGAAGGGACGGCATCAGCGAGCGGACTGTCAGGCGGCGGCTCAAAGAAGCGAATTTGACCCCACATAGGCCGGCCAATGGCCCAAAACTTGAAAGAATACATCGAACAGCAAGACGACTTTATGCCCGCGATCACAGATACTGGGGTGACGAAGATTGGGCAAGAATTTTGTTTTCCGATGAATCCAGATTTATGCTCTATGCAAATGACGGGCGGCAAAGAGTTTACAGACGGCCTGGTGAACGTTTTATTCCAGCATGTTTTGAGGAAAAAGTGGCGTTCGGCGGTGGGTCAGTCATGGTTTGGGCTGGAATCTCTTCAGAGAGTCGCTCGGAGTTAGTTTTAATAGAAAATGGATCATTAACGAGTGCAAGATATGTAGAAGAGATTCTTAATGAGCATGTCGGCCCATACTTAATTAATATGGGTGGAAATTCTATGTTTATGCATGACAACGCCAGGCCACACACAGCTCAAATTGTCAGAGATTATTTTTTGGAGGTTGGTATCAACTGTATGAACTGGCCCTCGAGGAGTCCGGACTTAAATCCGATTGAGCATGTATGGGACGAGCTTGGGAGGCGTGTAAGAGCTCGAAACCCCGCCCCAGCTACACTTAGAGACCTGAAACAGGCGTTAGTGGAAGAATGGGACAATATCCCGCAAGAACGCATAAAGAACTTAATAAACAGCATGCCGAATCGTCTAGAAGCTGTAAGAAGAGCCCGAGGAGGCAATACGAAGTATTAATTTTTATTTTTTGTGTTGAATGTGAAGTACCTACTGCTTATTTTTGTACGTAGAATTGGTTGATTTTTTGTTTCCTATGTAATTTTATTAAACAAAAGAATTACGATTCCACTATTTGATGTTTTTTAATTCAGTATAAAATTATCTACAATATGCAGTTTAATTCATGTCCCTAGCTTTATTATTTTAGGAGATAGATTAGATTAGATTAGATTTATTTATTACACGATAAAAATTACAATATAAATTTGCATAAATGTCAAGATTACAAGAATTTCTACCATGTTCTATATGATATTACAGATTTTCGTACTGACCCGGTTTCTTTGACCGCGAGTGTATATGTACGTATATGTATTACTTTATTGAACAAAACATTGCAAAAAAAAAGACCGGGTTACACTCCGGGAGTGCCGGCAGAAGTGAAAACTCAATGACATTGTAACAGTTTTTCGATCAGGTCACGTCCGTCTTACGAATTTTCAATCTGACGAATCTGTCGGTCACATGACCTGTCGCGAGTTTAACATTTTTTCCCCATCACAAAAAGTGCACAGCGCCGCTAAAGAAGTGTTAACTTCAAAAAAGTACTTAAGCAAGCAAGCAAGCTTATCTCTTTAAGGGATCTCTTCCGGCTAACTTTTGAGCAAATGAGCATAGTCGCACCACAGCTAGCGTTCGGAAACGTGCACTTAATTGTAATGTGACTTTGAAATACATACATACATAGATTCACGCCTTTATTCCCAAAAGGAGTAGGCAGAGCTTCATATGAAGCATATTCAAATACTAATATTAATATAAAACATTACCTATATCTTTTGTTTTATCGTTATCTTCACCTAGCGCTGTAAAATAATTACGCATAAGCAATAGATAAATCAGTAGCTACTCCAGTACGCGTGCCCCACTTCGATTAGTTTTATGACGTGTCTTTGTTATTTTTTTCTTTCATATTTAGCAACCAAACATGGTGTAAAATCCCATGTTAAGTGCATTTTCGTCAATCCAAGTAAAACAAACTACTTATAACTTATAACTAATAGTGTTATAAGTAGGACACATGACTCGAACAAAAATGAGGGCTGTAAAGCCCAATATCTCACCAACGAATCACTGAGTTGCAATATGGTTTTAGGAAAATCATAATAAGCTATCCAATGAGGAATCCATCATTTTACTGAAAATAGTTTCATCGATTATCGTTTCCCAATTTTCCCATAACACTTCGCAGAATTTCATCATCACACAGGAGTCATTCATCGAACTTCGTTAGATCGCTCAATACATTTGCCCGAATTACCTTTTACACGAGAATGAACTCATCGAATTTTACTTTATTATTTTATTTCTCCATCGATTCATTCATCAAATCGCCTTAACTATAATTTCGGTTTAACATAAGTTTCGGTTCCCAAAGTCATATATTTTCGTATGAAGATTATAATATAGTAGATTAGGTCAGGACAGCCAGAGAAAGGGGGCTCGGGGGGCGAAACCCCCTCTCAGTAAAATAACAACACATAATCGTAACAACGGTATTATTTGTAGGTCAGGTTAGGGTTAGCTTGTGTCCCTTAGAGCGGAAATTAGGCACCCTAGCTTTAGGTCGGATTAAAATGCCAAACCAACCAACAATACCAACTGTGAACCGTGTTTCGATAAATGAATACTATACGCAACTGACTATTCTATGACAAGTAAATTCAATGAATCGTTAGCTACGATTTGAGACAAATTCGAAACAATTAACGATGAAACGTTGTTTGATTACATGAAAAACAACCAATTGATGATTATATGATCAGGAAAAACAACGTAATGCAATTCGTGGAATACCTAGTTTTCGGCGACATATAAATCGACACCCTATCAAATGAACTCCACACAATGTTTAACTAAAAAAAAAACAACGACCATTTTGTCGGCGTGATATTTACCCATGCCGAATTACAGCTTTTTAGTAGTAAGGGTCACTGAGCTAAGCCGCAGACGGACAGACGGACAGACGGACATGGCGAAACTATAAGGGTTCCGTTTTTGCCATAAATATAAAAATAAATAAATCAAGAAATTATTACGTAAACATTAGGAGTTAGGACCCTCTACGGCCCTTACTACGGCTAACTTTATGTCAAAGATGTCAAAGTAATATACCTATTGGGTTAAATTCGAACTGAGAGAGATTTTCTTCAATCGAATTTAAGCCATGCCACTTTGACATAAAGTGCCATGTCATAAACTAGTGCAACGTCAAGCACTAGGACGTTTAGCTAACTATAGGTAGAAAGAATGCGAAGCGTAAGATTATTTGACAAAAAGGAAGGTTACTATGGGGAAGTTTAGTGTTATTTTGAAAGATTTGGCGAAAAACTTTTAATATCTTTGAGATTACAAAAATATTGCCGTGCAAAAATTACTCAGGATAAAATTTATTTCGATTACTTTATAAAGTTAGGAAGTGCTTACGTCACGATGCTTAATCCTCTAGCTGCCGAAAAGGCTATTAAACCACCCTTCTCTTTAATGCAGATTTTACCATTCTAAATTGGAACAGAGTTGCATTAAATTTGTTTTGTTTCGTTTGGTTTTCCACTAATATTATAAATGCGAAAGTTTGGATGTTTGTTACTCAATAACACTTAAACGCCTCAACCGATTTGGATGGAATTTTGCAAGAAGATAGTTTATAATTTGCCCGATACTTATACAAAAAAGGCGTAAGTCCCATCTCGCCTTACACTACAGTCTCCTGCTGAGGGGACAAATTAACAACCCTGTAGCGTTGGAAGGCATCCGTCTGTTCGTCCCCGAGCAGTATTCGCGGTCGACGCGCCGCGCCGCCGTCCGCTGTTCGCGGCGCCGACGGCGGCGGGCGAGCCGGGCCGACGCACGCGCCGCGCCGGCAACGCGCCCGCGGCCCGTGCGTCGGCGCTAGTCAATCAACTCGTGTTGATGCAGGATGCCGACGTGTTTGCCGATAGCTGGCAAACCCTGCTCACTAAAATAAGTGCCCTATGTAACATGTATTGTTAGTAGGTATACAGCGTGTCTCTGACTTAGGGGCTTTAAATGCAAATGTCCATTACGGTCCTGAAACTGAACCACTTTTGTTCCGCAACTTTGTAAAATAACTATTATTTCTATAATTTATTCGCGTTTGAACTTCAACTGTACCATCAATGTATTGCAAACACGGCCTCATTATTTGACATCCATGACACTGACAAGTATGAAAACTAACTAATGGATGATGTACATTGAACATCACATTTACTTTGTATGAAAATAATTAAATTAACAAATAGCATTTTTTTAAGAAATTGTAAAACAAAAGTTGCTTAGTTTGGTGAGTAGATTCTAGCCTTACATTTAAAGCCCCTAAGTCAGAGACACGCTGTATAGCAACGTGCCTAGATTAGTATGTAAGTTTTGTTATGTATTCATTTAACTTATTAAGCACAGTTTTAAATTAAGTCCTAACATTATAGGCGCCTTGGTACTTTACTGTAAGCCTATAAATGTAATGTGTAAGAAAAAAAAAATAGCCATATCCTTTATTTAAATCCAAATAAAGGATAGTTTTTATCTCCGGTCCACGCAGACGAAGTCACGGGCAGAAGCTATTAATGTTATAAACCTATTAGTTTAAGCAATGACGCGTAGTTTCAGTGTCCTAAAGGCAACCGGATGGCTCGCGGTATTTGAGCTCCCGAAATGTTGTGGAACTGCCCTGTGCAACCCGAACTGAGCCAACTTGAACTGGAAATAGAAAAACGTACGGGATGTTTTTTTTGTCACGAGGCAGCCGATTTAAACAGCGGTAGCTTGGAAGTGTGTACGTTGTTTATATAATGAACTGCTGGTCTAAATCGAATACCTTGCGACATTTTACTTTTAACCCAACAACCAATAATTCCAAGTCCAATTTCCGGATCCGTTCAAGTTAGCTCAGTTCGGGTTGCACAGGGAGCTCAAATACCGCGAGCCATCCAGTTGCCTCTCGGACATGAAATTACGCGTCATTATACTTGAACTATATCATCATCATCATCATATCAGCCGCAAGACGTCCACTGCTGGACATAGGCCTCCCCCAAAGAGTGCCAAAGTGACCGGCCCTGCGCCACCCGCATCCAGCGGACTCCAGCAACCTTTACCAGGTCATCAGTCCACCTTGCGGGGGGCCTACCCACGCCGCGCCTTCCGGTACGTGGTCGCCACTCGAGAACCTTTCCGCCCCAACGGCCATCGGTTCTACGTGCTATGTGCCCCGCCCACTGCCACTTAAGTTTAGCGATTCGGAGGGCTATATCTGTTACCTTGGTTCTACTGCGGATAGCCTCATTTCTGATGCGATCCCGCAGAGAAACTCCCAACATAGCCCTCTCCATAGCCCTTTGGGTGACTTTGAGCCTTCTTATGAGGCCCATAGTAAGCGACCACGTTTCAGTACCATATGTCATCACTGGCAACACACACTGGTCAAGGACTCTCGTCTTGAGACACTGCGGAATATTGGACGAAAAGATGTGCCGTAGCTTCCCGAACGCTGCCCAGCCGAGTCGGATTCGACGATTGACCTCTTTCTCGAAGTACTATATAGCTACAGTTTATTTTTATTTAATCGTATGGCATACATTATTTTGGCCACCCAGGGGACACGTGCAGGGTTGTGGTGGGTAGCTCCTGCGGACGCGAGTGACAGTTGTCCCCCCTTTGTCAAGTGAGTGGGCAACTCGACTGTTACTTAACGACTACTGTCATAGACAGCAGCCGGGATCAACTGCTTAGCGTGCCTTCCAAAGCACGGAAGCGCTCATTTATGTTAACCACTCAAACATCAGGCAGTCACCCATCCAAAGACTGACCGCTGCCATCTTTGCTTAACCTGTGTTGTCGTTTCCGACTCGCAGGCGCCGCTAGGCTATGAGCGCTTCGCCGCTAGGCATATAGCATTCGATTCTTTCTTCTATGTATCCGTGTATCTGTCTGTGGTATCGTAGCTCCCAAACGGATGGACCGATTTAAATGCGGTTTCTTTGTGTCATAGATAATTTTATCTCGAGTGTTCTTAGCCATGTTTCATGAAAATCTGTTCAGCCGTTGATTAGGTCGTGTAAATAGGCAATTTGAACTATGCGGTAATGAGCGGGGCGGAGCTGAAGGCAAGGTAACGCCGTAGAATTAATTTAAAAACAAACCAAAAATGTTAATTTCGAAGAGCTGAAACTGCTTACCTTTAGGTTTTTGGTGTGCAGCTGGTGTGCAGCGCGGGGCGGCGAGGAGTTCGAGCAAACGATATTCGGCCAGGAACAAGCACAAACACTATTTTGTTCGCAATTTATTTGCAGCGGTGAGAATATTTCGCGGTGACATGCGTGAGGAAAAGATTTGACAGACTGACACTACTTATTTTTCTTCTGAAGTATGAAGGCGGTGTTAGCAGTCTCAGCTGCTTTTAAGAAAATAAGTCAAAAGTGATTTTGCTCTGACGGCGTAACCAGCCGTTTTTGAGATAATGTCGGAGGTTTTTCAAATTTTCTTTTAACTTTTGATCTATAACCGTTGCAATTACTTGTCATATGGCACCGCCAGCAAGAAAAAACCGTTTTCTCTGTCAGATGGACAGATACCAAGTGACCACAGAAGGGCGGGTTGAATAGACCTCTGTGCCATATTTATCCATAAACAATTTAAATGGTACACTGAAAAACTGATAGTATCACTTCAAGTAATATATAAAATTCAAAGAACAAAAAAATGAAATCAATAAAGATCCCAACATTTGGATAAGGCCCAATATGCATTATATTTTTACGATCGTTTTCTGTTTGCGTGAATATACTAAAATGTACACTCAGCCCGTGCCTCCTTTTTCTCACTTAAGTCCTTACCATGAGGTCCATTTTCCAATGCACCGAGATTTTATTAAGTTTGTAAGATCCCGGCCTAGTTCCAGGGCATTGTTTTAAAATTCCAAAGCCGCGCCTGCCAAATCGCCGGTATCCTTTGTCAAGGTTGTATCTCATCGGTATGTTACTTTGGAATGTGAACCTTATTCCAAGCTCTATAAGATTGATGCTAGATTTATACTGTTAGTAAGTTAGGAGCTTGTGTACGTTTTGGATATGAGGGTCGGTATCCGGGTCGAGCGCTGTTGAACCTCCATGAGGTTTCCTTTGCATGAGTCCATTCGGGCTGAGTATTTTTGACGCCGGTCCAAATGTGAAATGAGATTATTACTTTTCAGTTTTGAAAAGTTGACGCGTGGGAAAGCTGAGATTTTATTAGGCTGCGAGTTTTTTCCGGGTCACAATCCCAATGACAAACATTATTTTGGTGTCACTTCATTTGTGATACGAAGTAACGATAGCTAAATAAGCCAATTCCCGTTCAGATATAAAGAAATCGTAGTGTTACCCACGCTCGTACAAGATAACATGCGAAGAAAAAACCGTATGTAGAGGAAAGCGCCTGCAAGCGGAGCACCTAGATAGGATTCCCGTAAAACCATTATTTCAAGCGGTAGGTGTTTTGCAAAATAAAAAGGGGTAATTTCAAAACAGCAGCAGGGAGCAGAGTTGAAGTGTGTTGTGGGCGATGGGCTAGCAACCTATCACTGCGATATCACATTTTGTCGATCTTTTATACCCACATTTATGGTAAAAGTGTCCAGGAATATAAGTTTAATGTGCTCTGCATGTCCCTTTTGGGAATAAAGGCGTGAATCTATGAATGAATGAATGTAATCTCCAAACGTTCAGACCGGAGAAAAAAATCCTTTTAATTTAATTTGTTTTGTTACCAGACGCTACTGCTTAACAAAAAAATATTTAACTGAAAAACAGAGATGTCAGAAAAAATAAATAAATAACAACAAACAAACATATTTCTGTATCCTCATCAAATTACCTGATTATCCGGAACAGTAAATTCCATCGCCATTTATCACAGTCTCACGTTCTAACAAATCCACTGTTTGGAACCCTACTTCAGCGTTCAGTTTCATCAATAATGCGTAACTGGTGACTTACGCTACACCGTGCCGAACGCGGCGCGAGCGCCGGCCGGTGCTGTCACCGAGGTGCTTATGAGAGTTTCCACTCAAAAGCGTTGGTTCTCTTATTTTTGGTTAAGATGTTGAATGTTAAGATTTTTCTTACCGTGAGTAATTTAGATTATTACAAAACTCTTTTTATCACCAAAAAGTGAAAAGACTAACTAAAAACATTTTTGATTTTTTTAGAATTTATTAGGTCGATGACTGTAATTGAACGAGTTAGCGAAGCAAACGAAGCTCTTCGTTTCAGCTTGGGCCTGAGTTCCTTCGTATGTCTGGACATCGTATCATGGTCGGCCTTATCACGCGATAAGTGAGAAGATAGGAGCGTCGTCTCGTTCTATCGAACGGTGTCAACCAGTGACGGACACTTTATTTTGTCACTTATCGTGTGATAAGGCCGACCATGATACGGGGTCTGATGTTCGACTGTTCTCCTCTACAGGTCACATTTTTCAACACAGCACATCCGCTGCAACTCTGGCGACCTTACTTACCACCAGGAACACAACACCACATACCTACAGAGCAAGTAGTGTCGATATGGTTTGTTTTAGTCATATTTAATGTTATGGCGTGCCCCAGGGGACGGACGGCCCAATCACGACCCATAGTCAAAGTCAAAGTTATTAAAGGTTTACGAATGTGGATTTATAAACTACCACTGGTTCGGAATGAAAGCCGGCTTAAAAAATGGTTAAGTAAGTATCAGACTTTCAAAACAGTATCCATCCATACTTCCATACTAATATTATAAATGCGAAAGTGTATGTGTTTGTTTGTTTGTATGTTTATCCGTCTTTCACGGCAAAACGGAGCGACAAATTGATGTGATTTGTGAAGTGGAGATAGTTGAAGGGATGGAGAGTAACAGGATAGTTTTTATCCCCGTAATCATCCCCTAAGGGGGTGAAATGGGGGGTAAAAGTTTGTATAATATATAATTTGTATGTTTGTATATTATACCGTTGAAGAGTTTTTAAATGATAAAGATGACTGGCCCTCTTATAGGGCTACATAAACACCTTGATAATAATTGAAACAGACATACATTGAATTACTTAGAATTAGGTGACATGAATTATTTTAGTTATTTTAATTAAGAAATGTGTATGTGTGTTTGTATAACAGTATGGTAATATTGGTGATAAAACGGAGACAATGTAATCTTTGACGATGCAAAAGTGATTGTGAAATCCTACTTGAATAAATGATTTTTATCTTATCTTTATCTTATCTATAGAACTGCGATATAAACGAGTTCCACGGGGACGGAGTCGCGGGCAGAAGCTAGTACTTTATAAAGTTTCAAATAAAAAAGAAAAGTTACTTACATTTTTTTTTGTACAGTTTACCCGTGCCGCCAAACATCTCCATGACCTTATCGTTTATCTTATAATAATTATGCCTTTGAAATAAATGTTTGTTTGACGACAGAGTTCAGGCTCGTTACGGTGTAGGTACTGCCGATCGATTCTTAGTAGAAAAAACACCTATACCCGAAAAATGTTTTCTCGGGGAATAAAATATTCACCATCCAATACAAAACGAGGAATGTCCCTTCGTATTTGCATCGATAATGTGCTAAATTGGAGCCCTTCTTTTGTTTAGGATTGAGTTCATAACAAATTAAAATTCATGTCTCGATGCTTTTAAAATCAGTTGAGCAATGGAAAAAAATAAATTCAGAAAAAATATATATCGTTTGCTCGTATTGACTAGTGATTGAATAGTGACATTGTCGAAAATTATTACGCTAAATCAATATCTGTAAATACAACATGAATTCCCGGAAGTGGTTAGTGTTGTGAAAAAGCTACGGTAGCCTAGTGGTTCAGGCATGCGGCTGTCAAGCGGCGGTCGTGGGTTCGAATCCCGGCTTGTACCAATGAATTTTTCGGAACTTATGTACGGAATATTTACCGTTAGCTTTTCGGTGAAGGAAAACATCGTGAGGAAACCGGTCTTATCCCAATAAGGTGTAGTTTTTCCCTCTGGGTTGGAAGGTCAGATGGCATTCGCTTTCGTAAAACTAGTGCCTATGCCAAATCTTGGGATTAGGTGGCAAAGCGTACCCCGGGCTCCTTTAGAGACAGTACCGGGAATAACGCTAGGAGGATGATGGTCAGTGTTGTGAAAAAAATGAATTAAAATCATACTCACGAAATCATCAACAAATATAACAATTTCATTCGCACCTTTCAATTTTTGTTAGTACATAAAGCTTCAAATGGATTTTCCTTTCCCAATGGGAAATAATATTAGCATAAATAAGTGAAAAATGTAACATCGGTCGAATATTTTATTCTGTTAAATCTCCAAACTTCTGTTATTGCTTTTAAATCTTGGCAAGTTAGAAAGTTTTTTACTTTGAGATTTCTTGTAATTTTATTTTACTTTTGAGAAGTTTTTGACAGTTCGAGAATTGGGATTTTCTTTGGCAAAATGCGTACATGTAACTGTCAGACTAAAAAAGCGGCCAAGCGCGTGTCGGACCACGCACAACGAAGGGTTCCGTGCCTATTAAAAAGGTCGTATCGTTACTGAAATCTTATGACACTTACGTCCTTTTATTTAAGGAAGGCAGTTTTTTAGAAATACCTCAAAAACCTTTGAACCGATCTTGTTCAAAACAATTTTCGCTGAAATAATTTAAAAAGACCTATGTCCATTATTTTTTCCATAGTTTTAAAATACACGGTTCAAAAATTAGAGGGGCGAGGGGGCAGAATTTTAGTGACTTTCGAGCCGATTATCTCCGACTATTCACTTAATCAAAAAAATTGCTGAGAAACCTCATATTTATTTTGAAACGCCTATCGATTGATGTGCCACACGTGGGCTTGCAAAAAAAAAATAGAATTTCAGTTTTATGTATCTACGCATAAAAAAATTTTTTTTAGTAATTTAACTACAAAACTATGTAGCTGCTAAAAAAATACGATTATCCTCAAAAATTTATTCAAATACACCTTTTAGTTGCCGAGTAAAATGCCTGTGACATACGGACGGACAGACAGACAGACATGACGAATCCATAGGTTTTCCGTTTTTTGCCATTTGGCTATGGAAGCCTAAGAAGCGTTCACAAAATATAACAAAAACCATTTCTGTTTGTTTATATCATCTATTTGAATAAAAGTCATACATTTGGATGTTGTTTAACACATACCAGGTCATGCAACTCTACGTGCAGCATACCACATCCGCAGCGCATTGTAGTATTTTCCTCGTGGTAGCGGTTTTAGCTCGTAGACGCACGACTCATTTGCGAGCCATTAGCCTTGAATGGATTAAATAACTTTCGGTTACTACTAATCTGAAACAAAAATTACGGATTCAACCTGTAAATAGAGAGATTGGATACCACACTACCTAAGCATATTCAGTATTTGCTAAGCTAACAAGCTGGCTGATTCTAAATTACAATCTGCTCAGTGGAAAGTTTTTTCATTTCGATCCCAAGCGTAGTCCAGATTTTCAATTCATGTAAATAGTTGGCGCAGTCTGGTAGGATGCAAATACTTTCTGCACTATTAATATTTACATTATAGTTTCTTTCAGTGGCTAAATTTAAGATTTCAGGCTCGCGAGGAGGAAATAGATATCCGCATCCAGCGCACCTTGGGATGCAGTAGGTACCATAAACTTTATGAAGGGTAATCAAATGTTATTGTCGAAAGCTCCTGAGTAGTAACACCGAAATCTCCATCTACAAAATAGTCATAATATATGGCCAATACTAGAGAGTGAGTCTTGGATGCTTACTACTAAAAATATTAATTAAGCTCCTGGTCGCTTAGAGAAAAAAGCTCCTAAAGATCCTAGGTCTGGTGATGAGACTTGACAAAAGCTTTAGATCCCGTTATAAGGCCGAAATTAACATTCTTGTAGCTGCAACTAACACCATTGGCGGGACGAAATTTTAAAAGACCTGACTGATTGGACTATTTTTCATACCCAACATCACCTTATACTTGTACGCAATTAAAGAGCCTAAAAAAAGTCGCTCGTTTAATTCTCTAATTTTGTGTAAATTATAGCATGTATTCATTAACTACAACTTTGTGCCTTGTTTGGAATTACCTGAACGTGTCGGCAACTTCTTAATGCGTCTCACTCTAAGCCACAGGAACGAGCGGGATACAAGTATTTAATTCAAAACAGCTCGCGGCGCTCATTAAAGAAGCCGAAACAAAGGAAAAAACTGTCAACTTGCGCCAAGTTTAATTGCCTTAATAAATCTGACAGGAGAATTAGGGCGTGGCCTTAAAGTACGCGGGGTTGTTACAGCAATATTGCGATTAGGTAGGAAATGTCCCTGGGCGCGTTTCTAAAAAACAGGTACTCGGAATCCAAATAATTTTAAAACAGGACAAGTGCGTTTCGGAGTCGACCACCGAGGGTTCCGTACAAATTTGTAGGTACATATTATAACTGTATAGTTTCCGATTTTTTCCCTGTACTTGTAGTATAAGTACCAGGCGCGCACTACGATTTTTTGTCGTGCGATAATCGCTTCGCAAAATGCAACGTATGTGTTTATATGTCAGTGCGTAAAAAATCGTAGAGCGCGCCTGGCCTAAGATGATGTTACTTGCCAAATGTCATAGTTCTAGGTCAACGGAAAGCACCCTATCAATTTTGATTCCCTTTAGTGTCGAAATATACGTTTTTTGCGGCATGAACGGCAGTATCAGTTTTTACGTTAACTTAGAAGGTTGACTTTTTCAAAGCTTCAAGGGACTATAGACGTTCCCGAGATAAAGGGTCTTAACAGTCAGACAGGCGGACAACAAAGTGATCCTACAAGGGTTCCGTTTTTTCCCTTTGAGGTTGGGAACTCTAAAAATATCAAGCTGTTTGAATTATTTGGAATCCTCCCGTGCACCGTGTACAATAAAGTACAGATACTAGTCCAGGCAATGAACTGACAACTTGTATGGAAAAAATGACAATTTTGGAAATAATTTATAATAGCTTATTTTTGATGTGTAACGGACATATTATCAATTAAATAGTTACCCAGCGACAAAATCCGGCAAAATTTCAGACATCGAAAAAATGATAAGTTAACTGGCTTCTGAAAAGTCAGTAAAAATATTAATAAATGTTTTTGTCTTTATTTTGGTTCATTTACATTTGCTCTATAATATTCAAGATAAATCGTACAAAAAAAGATAATGCATGCTTCATTTAAATCTACATAATTACTTCCGGGTGGAAAGTTTGTCGGATTCTTGACTAAATCATCTTAGAATAACATTTTCAAATTAAATCAACAAAAAAAACGCTATTATAAATTAATGTTTTTCAAAACCGTATTTTGCCTGGAGTATACCAACCACCCGCTAGTTTCGCAGCCCCGCGTGGTACTACCGCGGAGGTCCTGCCCAGGCGGACTGCAAATGAAACTCTTTGTAGCGAATCTTAAGGGATTTATTCATAAAATACCCCGGAAAGGCTGTACCCGACAAAAGAATATAAATTGCGCAAACTTTCGTGTACATAAAAAAACCCGGAGTTTAAACTTTTACGCTTAAATAACGGTAGGTGAGTTACAAAAATAAGGAAAAAAATACCGCCGTTTCATGATAACAGAGACTTAAATAGGTACCTTTTTTAATAAAGTGTTTTTAAGACTTCGTTTAATATTAAGAAACTCACGAATTAGACGACTAATACAGTATTAAATAACCGACCATTCTAAAGTAAACAACATTTATCAACCATGAAGTAACTTAATTAAAAAAGCTGATTACGGTGCTAGGGTCTATTCATGGCGGGGCCTTATCCAAAACAAGACGCCTCGTTATTTTCCCACTTAGCCCTGATTAAATTTAACTCTGGACGTGGTATTGGGATTCATTACGAGTTTGTGAATCAAAGGTCCGCGAAATTAAGGACTGGTTGAAGAAACTGGTTAATTACGCTAAAACACAATTTAATCCTGCGAGGTGTATTTAAACGGTCGGCAAATGTCACGAAGATTGCGTTAATGTTGCCTTGAAGTCCGTGAAATATGTAGCCGTTTTTTTCAGATTACTTATGTATGTATGTTAGCATTTAATTGTACAGAATAACAGATTTCTTATGAGGCCCATAGTAAGCGACCACGTTTCAGTGCCATATGTCATCACTGGCAACACACACTCATCTCATCATCATCAGACTCTCGTCTTGAGAACTGCGGAATATTGGACGAAAAGCAGCGTGGGTCCCCCACAAGGTGGACTGATGACCTGGTAAAGGTTGCGGGTGTCCGCTGGATACGGGTGGCGCAGGACCGGTCACTTTGGCACTCTTTGGGGGAGGCCTATGTCCAGCAGTGGACGTCGACGATGATGCTGATAATAATCAATAAAAGGTTAAAGAATATACATGTCACACAATAGATCAAAATGCAAATGCGAACTTATCCCTAAAAGCGATCTCTTCCAGCTAACCTTTGAGCAAATATTGATTATTACAGCGCAATGAGATGCTCAAAAATTCAGAAGAATTCGATACAACAACATGGCTGAGAACCATCGCAATAGACAAGACTTACCTAATCCGTTATATCCGTTTGGGAGTTTCGTTTGGTTCCTACAATGCAACTGACAGACCACACATATTATCATCATCATCATACAAGCTGAAAGACGTCCACTGCTGGACATAGGCTTCCCCCAAAGAGTGCCACAATGACCGGTCCTGCGCCACCCGCATCCAGCGGACTCCCGCGGCCTTTACTAGTCCACCTTGCACATATGTTACACATTATTAATCGATGACAACTTTACTAGGGCTTAAATTGTGTCGGGGGTTAAAATGTGGATCTATATTTTGGAGTCGACTAGCACATAATATGTCTTATAAGAAACGTTACAATATTTAAGAGCACAAATACCGAGTAAAGAGCAAATGCTTTAAAATTCATCATGCATCGCTCGCTTTGCTGCTTTGGAATTCATCGCTTGGTTACTATACAACTCAATAAAACGTGTTTACGAGCCAGCAGCGTTGTAAAGCGTGCATAAATTACTAACAGTTCTGGCGCAATCTGAGCTATCGACGTAAATCCAAGTGCCGGTTATCAGGTATTGTAGTTAGAATGTAAATATTTTTTATCTACGCATAAGTATATGGTTAGTGCTCTAAAATGCATTCAGAAACCGTAGAAACTTTCTTGTCTGTGGTAGTAGGTAAAATCTGTACTTTAATGTTATATTTAAGTATAACAGTGCAGATTTTTGTAACGTTATGAGTTTAAATTTGGAACAGCTGTCATAACTCAAGTGGGTCTCTATTCTAGTTACCATTATAATATTAAAACAGTTATCCATACGAAACGTCTATTCAGTATGTTTTTTTTTAATATTTACGCACGACATTTGATCTCAAGTGACATGAGTATCTTCATTCGTTTGTCTATGATTAAAAAAAACCATTAGTCCACGGAGGATCGAATTGCCGCCATTGCTGTTGTCGTTTTTTTGTTGGTTTTTTGCTGTTACGAAAGTAGAATTGTGAACACCCATCTTAGTGTACTTGTGATATGTGTGTAGATAAAGTAGTATATGCAACTGTACATAATTAGGCCTTAAAACACTCGTGTGAACCTATTATGAAATTGGCTCTGACGCTCGTTTCATAAAACCACACTCATACTTTAAGGCCTCTCATTAAGGATCAGTTGCATAAACTACTATTTATTCGAATAACATTTGCAGAATATGGATGAAAATAACTCCTAACGGCTATGGAAATTACTGGATAAGAACTGCCCCCGCCCCGCCCCATCTCAACGTCAACGGAGCCTGTCATGATATTTTTGAGCGCAGTATTAAGATAAAGTATTTTGGTACGACATTTTGATATCTTATTTGAATGGCACATGTTGCGCCCGCTTGTGTCATACATTATATAAAATGACATACACCTGCCAATGTGATGTCAATTCAATATGTCGAACCAATAACTTTTTTGTAAGTAAGTATTTGATTTTTTTGTAGCTATATAAGTGCTTCAAAAGTGGCACACTGCAACGGAGCCAATTACAGCAACTTGCCTCAGTTTCGCGTCGTCAATGGAAACGTATAAACGTGTCTCAGCTGTCAGATGTGGTAGCCATTTTAAACACGGAACTTCGTATAGACAACGTATCGACCTCTTTTTTAGGGTTCCGTCGTCAACAAGGAACCCTTATAGTTTCGCCATGTCCGTCTGTCCGTCCGATCGTCTTCGGCTTAGCTCAGTAAACATTACTACTAGAAAACTGCGATTTGGCATGGGTTTATAAATCAATCACGACGACAAAACAGTACAATAAAATCACGGACATGTACGCATAAGTAGTTACAGAGTAATAGTCGACCAAGGGTACCTCCCATACACCTAAAGCGGGGATGTATTTTTTTTTCTCGTTAAACCCATGGTGTGGGATATCGTTGGATTGGATAGCTCGTTCATAAATATTATGGGTTTCCCAAATACGAAATTCGGCCGACGCAACCGCACTGCACATAGATGTAACCAAGACAGAAAGGCAACTACGGAACCCTACACTGCGCGTGGCCCGACTCGCACTTGGCCGGTTTTTCATATTACATCAAAGTTTTCTTGACGATTTTTATTTTACGCCAGAATAAGATACAATTGGACAGGCTCGTGATTCTGTGCATAGTAAAATCAATATCCTGATATGTACTTATCCTTAACTTAAATACAAAATTTGTCGTACCGCTCCGTGTGTACCGCGCCTAGTTCTCTACGTAACGTTTTACTGCCACTAAAACAACTATCATCTTCAAAGTTATTGTCTTTCCATTATCATCGTACCCGTGCTATATCTACCTCAAATCTCACCCTCATGTCAACACTTAGCTAATTCCTTTACCCGCAGGAATTCGGTTCCACAAGCTTCATTTTATTGACGGCGCCCATCCCAACCAAAAGAACATTTTTCCGCATACTTACTTGAGGACATAGGCCCTTCATCTACTGTCAACTCTGGAATTCCATTCTTCCTTTGTTTTGGCTGACCTGGCGATTCTTGTGAACATCTTGGAAGGTGATTGTGAAACGAAATGTTCTGGAATGTGAAAACGATTCGGTAAAATTGTTAGCGTGATTACTTTTGTTACAAAACACAAAAGTAATTTAATTAAAACGAAACAAGCTTAAGTCTAAACTAAATTATTGAAGGTTTTTAGGGTTCCGTAGTCGACTAGGAACCCTTATAGTTTCGCTTTGTCCGTCCGTCCTTCCGCGGATAATCTCAGTAAGTAACCGTTAGCACTAGAAAGCTGAAATTTGGTACTAATATGTATATCAATCACGCCGACAAAGTGGTAAAATAAAAAGTGATTTATTTTATTTTATTAGGGTACCTCCCCTATACGTAACGTGGGGAGTGTTTTTTTTTTCATTTCAACCCTAACGTGTGATATATTATTGGATAGGTATTTAAAAATGAATAGGGGTTTGCTACAATCATTTTTTGATAATGTTAATATTAATACTAACAATTACACGGTTCAACTCACGTATTCAATGTCACTACAGCCACGAACGGCTATGTCGCCCGTAGTGACATTGAATACGTGAGTTGAACCGTGTAATTGTTAGTATTATTTCAACATGTCTCACGAATGTTTAAATTCGAATGTTAATATTTTCGGAGATAATCGCTCCACCATAAGTTTTCAAAATATGAAAAAAATCTCATAAGTAGAACTTTATAAAAACTTTCTAGGAAAAATATTTTGAACTTGATAGGTTGAATAGTTTTTGAAAAAAATTACAAAATAAATTCTGGACGAAAAACTACGGAACCCTACACTGAGCGTGGCCCGACACGCTCTTGGCCGGTTTTTTTAGAATACTACTTGCAGAATAAGAATTCATTTATTTCATTTAGCCTACTGTATTGTGAGACTACTAACAAGTAGCCAAATATCGATGTAACTAGTTACGTTATCGTTTCGTCTGGTACTTAGTTCCCATGGCCACCTTTCGGGTCCATCGTAAGGCTAGAACTGGCATCAGTTATATATTTATGTGTGCAAAATTCAAGTCCAAATTCAGATTGACTATACGTGGTTACGTCACGAAAAAACGTGTAAAATAAGGTACTTATAGTCAACAACAAATTATCATCTACATTTGAATGCCTTATTACTTTCACTACTTTGACGCATCCGAACTGTCGCAGTACTGCTTTGTTAAGTGAGACAAAGTACCAAAATTATCATCTACATTTGCTGTTGACAGTACCTATAACCCTACCTAGGGCGGTGAAACAAAGAATGACTCAGATCACCTAAGTTTGAGGTTCGCTGAAGCTTTTGTTTATGATTATTTGTTCCTGAGTCATGGATACGTTCTATGTAATTAAGTATTTATTTATCTACATAAGTATGTTTTTCGTCGTAGTACCCATAGTATAAGCTTTGCTTAGCTTAAAAACTTTTGATATATTTTCACTGGATTTAACGATTAAAGGATATGCACTTTTGCTATAACAACGTTTCATATATTCTCATGTAATATAATTATCAACAGATATAATGAACTTGTAATATAACAACTATTAATCTAACAGTCATAACGTATAACATACATGGGATATAACTTTGTTCGATGTAAAACTCAGTTGGTATAATGTACTATTGACATAATCCCCCGCAGTAAAAAAACGACAAATAATTGTAACAATGTTAATATTTGTAGGTTAGGTTAGGGTTAGCTTGTGTCCCTTAGAGCGGAAAAAGGCACCCCGCGAAGGGTGGGGATGAAAATAACCTACCTCCTGGCGTCATACCTATCTATAAATGCAAAAAAAATATTCGAGTGTGGAAAAGAAAATGAGGTCCGGAAGAATCAGATTTTATTGCATTCTCTGCTTTAGCAAAGACTAGATTGTACCACTAAAATGCAGAATTCTGATCACCGATTGCAATAACACGTAGCGATAGCGCGCGTAGGGGCTCTATTCGAATTAACATATTGAATTGGAATTAGTTTTATATTTGCCGTGCGCCTTCGGTCTGACACGTGTGAAAGCAAGTAATACCCACGCTCTATAAAATACTAAAATTATCCAAATTCAACACAACAAGTTGAATAGGGGCCCGTAGAGAACTTGCCGGATTGTTAATCAAAACTTTTGCTTTTAATGCTGTGGCGTGAGACACGCATGGTGAAAGCAAATAGTTTTAGGCGCAATGACAACACCTTCACTTCCTTGGATCTGTAAAACAAATCAAACTTGTAAGTGAACGAACAAAGTATTAGGCCGTTTATGCCGCATAATTCATAGTTTCGCAAGGAAACCAAAAGCATATAGGGTACAAATTAAGGAAAAGTCGGAAAACCATAATTTAAACTATCGTGAGACATGTCTAAAATACTTCTTGTCCTCGTACCCAACTCACTCCATTACCACCAGGTCCAAGTACAATCCTCAATCAGTTCCCATTCCCGATTCTTCCCCATACGGAATTCATCCCCATTCCCATCTCGTCTGTACCATTCCTGCCCTTTGTACGTAACTAGTTTCGTAGGAAGAAAAATAATTCTTCACACATAACTGGTTACGTGGCGTTGGATTCGTGGGCGGCCGAAGAGCATTCCTGTACGGTCCTATACGATTGTCATCCAAAAGTCAGTTGTATGTCCATCCCATTGGATGGAACCATAGACATTCCTATAAAAGGAGGCTACTGTGAGTGTAAACGCGATCCGAAAGACAACAAAGGGTACTATTGTCAAAATTTATTAGTAGCAGATTCTCCCCTAAGGGCCCGCGAACATAAACATGTCCACGGCACGGCGCCGTCACCGTTAAAGGGCTCGGCGCACGGCGTGAAAACCTTGAAAACCTACAGCGCAACGTGAACATGTGGCCAGGCCCTAATATCTCCATGGAACCGTTTTTAAAATGTTCTTTTCTACATGCACTTTATAAAAAAATTGCTTGTTTTCCGCAGATTTTTTCCGTGGTTCTAATAATCCGCATAGTTAATGCGGCGCCGGGCGTCGTTCTCCGGAATACTAATGTTCGAGAATATTCGAGTCACGGCTGGAGCGCATTAAAGTGCAAATCCATCAACGGTCGCTTGGGTTTTAATTATTTTAATTTTATCGAAAACCAGGACCGGAACTCGAAACCTATTCCGCTGCAGTGGGGGATCAGGCCAGGTGGTGTTATTTCGACGAAACTGTTCACCACTGCACTGGAGGATGTTTTCAAGACTCTGGACTACAGAAGGCTAGGCATCAACATCAACGACGAGTAGATCACTCACCTTCGGTTTGTTGACGATATAGTAGTCTTGGCTGAAACCATGGAGGATTTAAGTATGATACTCGATGACCTCAGTAAAGTCTCCGAAAGATTTTGTCTAAAGATTAACATGGATAAGACGAATATCATGTCAAATGCCCATGTGAGACTAAATTAATTTTATTATCCACCATGTATACCATGTTTTCTAAGCAAAAAATGATTTATGATTTACATTCTAAGTTGTAGACGATGTTATGTAATCACTTTGGCACTCTTTGGGGGAGGCCTATAATATGTCCAGTATTGGACGTCTTTCGGCTGATATGATGATGATAATTATAAATGTTATCGATATTGATTTAGCGGATGGTACGAAATTTAAACATCAACATCACATCATCACAAAATCTTGAACCATCAGGTTGCAAGCTTGAATTTTTTTTCTGATTTCGGGAATAGCTAAACTAAAATTGATTAAGTACTTTTGGTAAGCGTAATTCACATGCGTAGTTACCAAGTCAATTTATAGGTAAACGTAAATTAGACGTAAATAGTATCATATAACATTTTAAATTCGGCTTAAACACTCGGCTTAGAACGTTGTCAGTATAACGGTCTGCTATGCTGTTATTATTTGAATTATATCACTCAAATTGACTTCGTTTGAGACCTGTCAATTCTCAGGCTTGCCTGATCATATTATATGAATCTATCAAAGCTTTGTTCTCAATCTAACTTTATAAGGTCGCATCTAATACTCAGTTAGACCTTCGTCACTGTAAACGACTTAGCGTATCCTATAAGACATTTTCTTTTTTAGCCAGTTGCAAACATGTTTCATTCTGTACTTTATTATCCGTTTAATAAAACCTTTTGATAAATTACAATATTATGAAACTGGTCACTTACGTCTTTGAGGTTAAATATATTAGTATAGATTAGATTTATTTATTTCGAGATAAAAATTACAATATAGATTCGCATCTATCTTCTACAAGCCTACATCTTTATCTATTTTGTATCTTTTTACAAGAATAAAAATTAATACATTTTCTCCACCTTAAGGCTGCGTATCCACAATAATACGTCCAGAAGCTTCTCGCTTTAGCTTATAAAAATAAATAAATCAATATTTGCGGACAAGCTTACACAAATCGACCTAGTCCCAAACTAAGCAAAGCTTGTACTATGTGTTCTAGACGACGATAAACATACTTATATACATAAATAAATACTTAAATACATAGGAAACATCCATGACTCAGGAATAAATATTCGTGCTCATCATCACACAAAGCCCTTACCGGGATTCGAACTCGGGACCTCTCTAGCTTCGTAGGCAGGGTCACCAACTAAGCTAAACTGGTCGTTTCGTACTCTGTTGTACATATTAGAAAGTATTTGCACGAACAAAGTGATCAAAAAAATGTGAACAGAACTTTAGATAGATAGATAGATAAATCATTTATTTGCTTGCTAAATACACACACATTACAATAAGAGAAAAAAAACAGAAAACACAAAACTTAAAAGAACATTAAAATAACATAAAACAATCAGTTTTTATGTACAGAAATAAACTGTGTGCATTGCAGCAAGACAAAAAGGCTCCAACTCGGTGCGTAGCTTTGCTCGCAATTGAACAAAGACACTCGTATTCTGTTGGAACCCAGAAAAATATACGAGTGGAAACTATATATAGAAGGACAAACATACATAAACAAATAGTAATTTAACTTATATACCTCAAAAACAAGAAAAAGTGGTACGATAAAAAAGAAAAAAATAAAATAAAAAATGTATACCGATCAGTGTAAAGAAGGAAAAGAGGAAGAAAGGAGATTCAACGTCGTTTAGAGTGCACAGTCACACAACGAAATCTGCAACCAAATAGCCGTGCGGAATTCCCACCACTTGCTTCACTATGAGCATCTTCTTAAAGTGCGATTTAAATGAAAGTTTCGATGGTAAGCATCTAATTGGTGGAGGAATGTTATTCCAGCATTTGGTTGCAAGATAACGGAAACTACCTGTAAAAGCAGCTGTCCTGTGTGTGTACATCCAGGAGACATCGACGTGTCGACCAGGTGCCATGCCTTTTGTGAAAAGATGAAATTCTTATCCTCGAGTACAGATATTCTGGCCTTTTGTATTTCATAAGATAAGGGTGATATTGATAAGGGTGTAAGGTTGATCAGATATTTGTAAGCCCTTGGGAACGTATATATATTTATGACATGGACTGTACAAGCTGTGATCAATACAATTACCATCCACCAAAACCGCAGTTAACAGGGTATTTTGGTTGAACCTAATCATACCTCTGGTTAAATCATACACGCGTTATTTCGAACAGCGGAATTGCTACATATTGTTTGGTGCTGCAGAAACTAGAGCTTAACACAAAATCAGCATAAATTGACTTTAAACACCATCTAAAATCGAAGTTACAAATGTTTTACTTTAAAAATTGTCTTGATCTATACGAACTTCGAACCCCCTTTAACCCCTATAGAACATGAATTAAAAAAAAACTCTGAAATCAGTTATGTAGTCTTTTAACATACAGGCTAAGACTGACATTACAAAGCTCTTACTATATTTTATTACTCTCCATATAAACCTTGAATCCAGTTTTAACCCCCTTAGGAGTGGAATTTTTCCAAACACTCAGCTCGCTCAGTGTTTTTTTTATTCTAATAAGTAATCTTTCTACAACGTTGCAAGTCTCTGGATCAAAAAGTGATTCTCATCCTAACCTTGCATACCTTTTTAACCCCCTTAGGGATGGAATTTTCTAAAACGCTGAAAGTACTTACTGTTTTTGTATTCTAATAAGTAATCTTTCTACATAGTTTCAAGTCTAGCTCAAAAAATAAAGTTTCCCTCATACAAACTTTACACCCCTATTTAACCCCCTTAGGGGTGACACAGAATCACCAACTTTATAAAATTATTAGATTATACGTCGTTCTGATTCTAATAACTATCTTGCCAAGAAAAAAATGGTTAATTCATTATATTTTTTCCTAGTTTAGAATGATTACAGGAAGTCTTATATATTATACTATTAATACAATAAAATTAATATATTAAATGTCATACGACATGACAAGTTCATACTCAATATAATTGAAGGAAAATTAGAGGGGAAGCGAGGAACAGGAAGACCTAGAATTGCCTGGGATCGGAGTAGATTAGAGGGCCTACTTTGAGCTACACCGACAAGAGCTTAGCTCTCAAATAAGCTGAAGAGAAGACCAATATTATTTAATATACTATTAATATTACTAAAGTAAAAATTTGTATGATTGCATTTTTGCTACTCAGTCACGCAAAAAACAGTTGAACGGATATGAGTGTAAATTGGCATTCAGGTTAAATTATTTAACTATCTGCCTATATTAGAGGGACTTTTTATTTATAATTTCTATATAATTAACGAACCTGTTCACAAAATTTCACGAGTATCGGTTTAGAAATGTAGAGGAGAACAGCGGGACACTGGAACAACGATTTTCGGCCCAATCTGAAACATAAAACTTCGTTCGCTTCGCTCGCTCGCTCGTTCGAAAATACAATAAGGAAAGTTTTAACGAGACGACCGCTTTAGCCTAGTTGGTAGTGATTAAGTGACCTTGCCTACGAAGCAAGAGGTCCTGTGTTCGAATCCCGGTAAGGGTCATTTGTGTGATCAGCACAAATGGCCCGCGAGCTAGCAACAGATTTTCGTGACCAATCGACCCCCGTGCGATAACTTGTGAGAAGGTTCAGAGTGTTGTATCATGAAGCCCCGTGCACGTCAGCTGCGGCTTCGTCGGTGGTTTGACTATCAACAGCCTCCCAAACACGTAAAAAAAAGAAGAAAATTTTGCAATTTACCCTCGATTCATTTTATCATCAAATGACAGTTAATCCAATGTTTTGAATAAAAATAATCGTCAGCCATGCATTTTATAGCAGGCGTTAATCTGCATAAAGTGCATAGCAAAGTATCGCGCCGTCGCTTTAACCGCGCGTTTATAGTAGAAGTATATTTTAACATTTTCGTGTGACGAGCAGACGGGTTTTCCACCACTGTACAGCCAGCTGACGATTTTGTTTCATATTGGATTAACTACCATTTGACGATAAAATGAATCGGGGGTAAACTACCAAAAATTTTTTTATACCTGTTTGGGTGGCTGCTGTTGGTGAACTCACCAACGGAACCGCAGCTGACGTCCACGGGGCTTCGTGATACAACGTTCTTAACCTTCTCACAAGTTATCATCTGGGGGTAAGTGACTGACAAAAAAAGCTCCTAGCTCGCGGTCTAAAATACCTGAGTCATGGATGATTTTTATGTATTTAAGTATTTATTTATGTATACGAGTATACATAAATAAGTACCCAGACTACAAGCTTTGCTTAAATTGGCACTCGGTCGATTTGTGTAAGATTGTCCCCTTATATTTATTATAATTTTTTTTTTTTTTTACTCCTCCTCATCGTTTAATGAAGACATGATAGAGCTTCGTAATATCGTAAAACGCAATGGCAGTGGGTATTTTCCGTGGCACCGATCGTATTAGATTCGTCGGTAACGAGGATCGGTTGCCTTCATCAACGCCGGGACGTGACTCGGATAAAGAACCCATTTTCTGATTCGAGTCGAATATGGATCTGATATTATGCCGTTTGGTTTGTTAATTTTTGGGTAGAGGTCCAATTTATGTTTCCTTGGAGATTTTTATTTCGTTTCGTTCTGCTGAATAGCATAACAATTGGTGGGTCGAAAATCTGATTTCGTGCGAGCCTCGTCTTTTATGCGTCGCATGGTAGTTAGTCCACGGAATACTACATTGTTGTAGAGGCTAGAAAATAGGCAATAGATAGACAAGTGAAAGAGAAAGTCGAAGTCCGAGCCCAAGGTGAGGACCTCGAAGGAGACGAGTCCATCTATTTCACTTTTGTCCAAGACATTACGTAGTGCTTTTCACGCCTACTGCGAGGAAATTGCAAATAATTATAATTTTAAGTCAAAATTAAGTACCTAAGCTTTTTAGCGCGGACCCGCTGGCCGGCACGACAGGGGGGCACCGCGCGGAGCCCTGTGATTGATCAAATCGCTGTTCAAACTTATTGGACAGTTTGAACTCATAGTTGACCTGTTCATGCTATGTCCAACTAAACCCAGCTTTGAAGCCTGAATATACCTATTATCTAAAGCGGTATCTCAACTAGCGTCGCTTAAGACATTTATATACGCGGTCTCCTTTTAAACCAGTTCTGTGAGGCGCACGGGCGGCAAGCGGACTGATGTACAAACGACAACACTGTTAAAAAACGGTCCTGTGTTTATGTAGAACCTTATTAATATACACTTAAGGTGCACCGATGGTCAGTTAGCTGTGTTGTCGATAGTACCGCCAGCGAGCGAATAAACCATAGAACCTCGCACTCCTTACACTACCCAATAACGTGCGTAAAACCCGGTATCGCATGTTCGAACTAAACGGCTGCCTGGCATCGTTTTGACACCCCGCCCCATCCCCGCATCATGGCAATGGCACCCATTCTGTGGCGGCCCACTTATAATATATATTACTATACTTTATAATATCATGAGTAAGATTATAAAGTGACGGTCTTCATAATCTGACGGGAACATCCCCTTCATTATACATACAAAAATATCATGCACAAAAAAATATCAGGAACACCCACTAGAATTAGATTTGAATAAGTGTCTGTAAAGTGCACACACAAATTTTACTAGAGTCCGTATAAGTAGGTATGATTAGCAAGCGTATCGGTAAGGATCTACCAGACTTAAACTTATATTAACGTTAACCGCACACCTTAGTGAAACTTACAGTTTATTACCTAGTAAATTATTTGTATCGATATTCCAAAGTATAAAATTTAAAAAAAATGGTCAAGTAGCTCGGGTACTTTATATTATTCTCACGACTTAAATCGTCGGGGTGAATTTAAAATATAATATGATAGTCATAAAATATTTTTATTATAAATGATGAAATTGTTAATTAATTAGATTGTTCATTTTGTTCTATAATTACCAAAAACCTTTACCCCTAATAAATAACACAAAATTCAAGCATCACTTCTCAAGAGGCGTATTCTCCAACTTTTCTAATATAATTAACCCGCTGCATCAATTCTAATTAGCCAGCCAGAAATAAGCAACCCTCGGGAACTACGTATTAATTAAAATCTATCGCCGTGTGAGCCTTGACGCTGAGCCGCAACATTGAAAGGGTGGATTAGAGCTAGGTTTATGAATATTTTTACTGCCGAGCTCTGGCGAGGTTGCAGAGTTGTTTGTTTTTTTTTGAGGTGCTTTCTTAGAGTAGTAGTTACTACGTTAAAAATAGTCCAAAAAACTCCTTTATACAATTTGGTAAATATGAAGAACGAGAGTATTTGCTTCTATTTCATTTCAATAAAAATCTGTACTAATATTATAAATGCTCAGCACGCTTAAACCGTTGAACCGATTTATATGATGGTATAGAGGTTTGAGTCCCGCGGAAGGACATCGGATAGTGTTTATCATCATCATCATCATATCACCCGAAAGACGTTCACTGCTGGACATGGGCCTTCCCCAAAGAGTGCCAAAGTGGCCGGTCCTGCGCCACCCGCATCCAGCGGACTCCCGCAACCTTTACCAGGTCATCAAGGAAAGGTTGTATAGAGCTATGATATAAACAAGTTCCACGCGGACGGAGTCACGGGCAGTACGTTATAATAGTACATTGTTACGCCCGTGCTATACACAATGTTTTTCATCACATTTGCGAGGAAACAAATACATTTTAGATGAAATGAATACAAATCGTAATAAGAACTGCAACATGTCAGTCGTCCATTTTGTTGAATTTGACGTGAGGCGCGTATGGCAAAGACCCTTCGGTATACAGCCACGATTTGAAAACATTTTACATAGACACTAAATAACTACATATTAAATGTATAAATAATTCAGTTACACATATTTAATTAGTTTTTTTTATTTATAAGTACGTTGTCAGACATCGTATTTGATATAAAACCTCTTTGCTTTGTAACTGCCGCATGAGTGACAGATACAATTTAAGAAAAAAACCATTACGCCCGTGGGCGTAACACAGGCTATTACAGCTCTGTATGGCTGCGCATTATGAAGCCCTTTTCGAGCAAGTGTGATGAAAATAAATAAAAAATCTGTGTCGAGTTTTCTTTTTCACCGCTTGCGTTTAGTTAAACAATTCACCTATTCGAATATGGGGTTTTAAGGGCTTGTAATATATATTATATAATAAACCCGGTTCGAAAAGATTTCGATTGTCACAAATACGAGCCGCCAAATTTGTATCTCACGGTTCCGATGTTCTCCGGCAACAACTACAAAACGTGGTACCATCGAGCTGATCTGATGATGGAGACAGAAGGTGGCCATGGGAATTCAATACTTAACCGGCGTAACTCCGTTGAGTTTGGGCTCGTTAGAATCATCTTAATGAGTAGTTGATGATGGTATACAGAAAAGTACAGTCGGCAATAAAAACTTGTACCTAAAACAATTTTTTTGACAGAAACTATTTATTGAAAGATTATAACCAAAATAGTTCTGTTCCCTTTTGAATGATGTAAGCCGAACCCTCAAATTTCAAGCTATCAACGGTTTAGCCGTACTTAGTTGGGTTGGGTAGTAACCCGGCCTACAAAACTGACGGTTCTGGGTTCGAATCTCGGTAAGGGCAAATATTCATGTGATGAGCATGAATATTTGTTTCTGAGTCTCGGATATTTTTCTTGTGTTTAATTAATTACTTAAGTATGTGTCGTCGTCGAGTACCAATTACACAAGTCTTACTGAGCTTGCTACTGGGCTAGTTCGATTTTCGTAACATTGTCCCCATATACAGGGTGTATCAAAAATGGGGTGTGAACCAATCAAGGGCATGTTCAGTAGCATATTGCGATTCCAAAAATGCATTTGTTTATTTTTTAATATTTTATTTGTTTTTGTTTACATTTAAATGTTTGTTTTTGTTTACATTTAAATGTTTGTTTTTGTTTACATTACAATCTGTCTTTGTTGACATTGCTTGTGTTTGACATAAAAAACGTAAAAGCTGTCACCTGCGTGTCAAAAAACCATACACAAAACATTTGTTTTCATAACACGTGCGCGCAGCGGTTGAAAATGAAATAAACCCTCCCACCCTTCACCCTCGCGGGGGAATTTTGTCATACACAAGCGATGCCAACAAAAACAAAGACTGTAATTAAAAAAAAACACAATATAAACAAAAACATACATAAAATAAACATACATGGATATTGATGTATTCAACTGTTCGGTTCCTTCTGTGAGGCGAAAACTAGCATGTCGGTTTTTTTCATAATAACAATTCTCCAATCTAAATTTTAAGATAGATTAATTGCAAGTGGTGATGTTTTCAGGTGCGTGTGACTTTGCTCACGTGTTCCTTCTTTGTTAATTAGTTTTATGTATTTTTTTTTCATCTTTTTTTCAAATTCACTATTCTGTATTTGTAGTGTACATATACCTAGTGCGATATTGTGTGCTAAGTGTGTCAAACATTCTTCAGTCTTTTTTCTATGCCATCTATCTGTGAGTTCCTTTAATTGGGTTTGTATTACTATGTAAGACTTATATCATGTTTTTCCAGCTGTTGGTACTCCTTAAGCATAAATAAATAAATAACATACAAAAATGCGTATTTGGAATCACAATGCGCTTCCGAATATGCCCGTGCTAGGTTCATACCCCATTTTTGATACGACCTGTATCTAACAATGACCTGCGCGGCTTCATCCACGTATTGCAAAGAGCGACGGCAAACCTGCGGTATAAAACATAGTCTCATCATCATTATCATCATCATATCAGCCGAAAGACGTCCACTGCTGGACATAGGCCTCCCCCAAAGAGTGCCAAAGTGACCGGTGCTGCGCCACCCGCATCCAGCGGACTCCCGCAACCTTTACCAGGTCATCAGATCAAAACATAGTCTATCTCTGCGACGACCGGTTAGCCTAGTGGGTAGTCACGCTGCCTACGAAGCTGAAGGTCCTGGGTTCGCATCCCGGTGAGGGCAAATATTTGTGTGATGAGCATGATTATTTGTTTCTGAGTCATGGAAGTTTTCTATGTATTTAAGTATTTATATCTTTTATATATATCGTCATCTAGTACCCATAACACAAGCCTTACTGAGCATACTGTGGGACTAGGTCGATTTGTGTAAGATTGTCCCTTAATACCCTTAGGCCCTTTTCTTTATAATAAAATAAATAAACAATGCCCCGTGTACGATCAAAATAGCAAAGTATGCCAAACTAAAATAACAGCATGGTTGCTAACCCTGACCTACGACGAGACAGAAAATTTGCTTACTATAGTGAAATAGTTCTGCAATCGCAAGCATTCTTTTGTTAAATATAGTTTTGTTTTCTTGACGCGAGGTAACAAATGTTTAGACAGGCAATATATGTATATGTAAAACAAAGGCCATATATGCCTAAAACACAGATTACAACTGTAACCTAGTTTAGGCAATAAACTTGTATATTAGTCCCCTAAGACCATTTCTTTTAGACGCATTGGCGTATTAATATTGTATACGAATAATCCTGCTAGATATAAGTTTTGTTGTTAATAACTTAATTAGATTATATCCACTTATTGTACTATTCTTTCCTGAATAAATACATTATTATTATTATTATATTATTATTATACTCTTTATTTTAATTTCGTCTTAGACTAGGTTTTTACAATAATTATATCTAAAAAGTAAAATATAAAACTATACATACAAGACATAAAATCATTATAAAAACCTAACCTAGGGTGCAGCCGGCGGCGAGGCGCGGCCTAAGCCACCGGCGGTCAGGGCGACAGAGACAGGAACCTCCTGACTATACGCGCAGTATCCAGGAGTACCGCCTTCTGTATCTGACCCTTGATCCAGCCGCCTAGCGAGAGTCTCTTGAGGTGATGGTCGAGACTCTTCGCTATTAAACCGTTCGCTGAAACGACTATCGGGACGATGATCGTCGAATCAACATCCCACATGGCGGTTACCTCGTGAGCCAGGTCTAGGTACTTGCTGGCTTTGTCCTTCTCGGCCTTCAAGAGGTTCTCGTCATGGGGGATGGTGATGTCGACGAGCACTGCCTGGCGTTTCGATCGATCTGTCAGCACGATATCAGGCCTATTGGCTAGAATAGTCCTGTCCGTGATCACAGATCGATCCCAATAGAGCGTGGCACGACCATTTTCGAGAACTGGTGCAGGTGTGTACTTATAGTAAGGCACTTCGGAGGCCACAAGACCGTATAGTAGAGCAAGTTGCTGGTGAATAATTCTGGCTACAAGGTTATGTCTGTGCAAGTACTCGCCGTTAGCAAGATGACCACAACCGGAGATAATATGCCTGAGTGACTCCCCGGGACGGCGGCATGCCCGACAAATGTCGACCGTACCGTCCTTCAGGATATACCTCCGGTAATTGTTCGTCATGATAACTTCGTCCGCAACTGCACAGACAAAACCTTCGGTTTCCCCGAAGAGATCCCCGAAACGTAGCCAGTTCACCGACGCGAGCAGATCTACATCGGGCCCTGTGAGGGCCTTGTAGAACCGCCCGTGTAGCTCCTTGCTCCTCCATACCGCCCTGCGGTCCTCGGCGCTCATTACTTTAAGTCTGCGCCAGTTCTCGTTTGCCAAGGAGAGCGGGGTGAAGTTTCCGTCTGCTGCTACTACGTCGCGATGCATCCCACACTCGTTGTTTAGGAAATAATCCCTGAGGCTGTGGAGATCTTTGGCATTTAAAAAGCCGCGACCTCCACATTTCCGCGAGATGTACAGTCTCATAACAGACGAGCGTGGGTGTAGCATGCGATGCGCAGTAAGCAGTACTCGGACTCTTCGGTCCAGGGCATCCAGCTCAGTCTGGGTCCACCTTAGTACGCCAAAGGAGTAAGTAAGCAAGGGCATCACCCAGGCGTTGAAGGCGCGCACCTTGTTGCCGCCCGACAAAATACTATTAAGTACTTTGGTCAGGCGACAAAAGAAGCGCTCCTTCACCGCCCGCATTACGCCCTCACCCTCAATACCCAATGACTGTGACATACCAAGATACTTATAGGTTTCTGCTTCGGAGATAGATTTGAGGGTCATTGTCTCAGAAAGTTGCAAATTTGTTGAATTTACAACTTTCCCCCGCTGTACATGCATGACCGCACACTTATCGACACCAAATTCCATTTTGATGGCGCTACTGAAGACTTCTGTTGTTTTCAGTAGTTCCAACAGGTCATGTGCATTCGGTGCAAATAGCTTAAGGTCATCCATATAGAGCAGATGAGAAATGACCACACCCTCTCTGTTCGATACCGGCTTTTTACCGCGGGTATCACTCGGTTGATTTTGAGAAGAAAAGGACACGTCACTATTTGACGTTTGACGTCTGTCATTTTGGTAGTATAACCTAGAATTTGACCTTGTTGGTGGGAACCACCATGCTTTGATTTGTATTTTGAGTTTTGTGAAAGCATTCGGGACATTTGATTTATGTTGATTGGAATCAGTTCATAATTGAGGCCAGGCGCTCCTATCGAGGAGTTTTGTGTTTGCCTGCCCGTGTTTGGAGCCTGAAGTGATAAAGTTAGTGACGGTAGTTTGGTGGGCTATCATCAAGGAGCCAGGAAGTGTTCACCAGGACACGCGACGGCCTCGCCACACACACCATACACATACATTCAGAGACACTTACGCCGGCCGACAGATAACGGCGGATGAAGCTTCCATCAAGGTAAAAGCACGTTTTGTTGTATCGGACCGATACCTGGCGCATCTTCGGTATGCCACGCTTCTTGGAAGCTATAGCTTAGCGGGGTTATACCGGTCGTTCTAGTCCAGGCCTCTACTCGTGTCAGGAACTCGTCGGGCCCAGCCCTGGCTTCAACCGAGTAGAGTATTGCAAGCCCGGGCTAGTAGCGAACATTTGGTAGCAGAGCGTGGTTCTTTGAAACGCCTCTGCCCGTGTCAATAGGTATCTTTGACTGGTTCACAGTATTATTTTGATATTTGTGGAATAAACGTTTTTGAGGTTAACCCTTGATGGATTACAATGTTGATGACATAGTTGTATTTAAAATAGCAAAATACTACTAAATTGGTTTGTAGTGATATAATAGCATACATTGCTAATTGTTTTGATAGTTGATTTGATATTATTTGGTGAATAACTTGGCATTTTTATAGATTAACATTCCCTTGTTGAAACTAGATAGCAATCTCAAATTCAATTCTTAGGTATATACTAAACACATAGGAAATTGATATTGCTTGTTTAGATAATAATTTGAACTATATTTTAGGATTGCTCGGTGTGAATATTGTATTGTATTGATTTGAGACCCACTTGATATATATATATCAGTATTGGTTGAGATTATAATTATTTGAAGTTTGCCCCTGGTTGTTTGACATTGTTTGTTTGGCTTAGTTTAGCAGTTATAAATTAGAGTTCACTCAGAGAATAAGTAATATTCTGAGGGGTTCCTTGGCAAGCCATATAAGTTGGTAATTAAAAATAATTTGCATTGACTAAAATTATTTGGATTAATTGTTTTGTGCGTTGGGAACATACAGGTTTGGAATATTTTGGGGTTCCCTGAGAAGTGAATATTGTCCAGAAGGGTTCTGTATTGACAAATGTGTTGCGATTTGAAAATAAATTATACTTGTTAAAATAAATTAATTCTCATTATAAATATTACTTGATTTAGGGTTCAACAAGTAACATTTTGCAGGGTTCCTGGTGCCAAATAATTTTAGTTTATATTGTTTTTGTTTTGCATTATTGAACATTTTAATTAGAAGTCGATTGGACTTGCGTTTGTTTGTGAGTGTTTGTTGTTGCTGGCTACAGCCATGGCAAAGTGGACAGCCAAAATTAGGGCGGAGCTGAGATGGTTGTCCTCTGCGGTGCATTTGATAGGTAGACCCGACCGGACCGACGCTTTGCTGAAGCGATCGGCTGAGCTACCGGACCGAAGTGCGGTAGTTCAGAGTGCTTATGCAGCGCTTTTGGCGATGGATGAAAAGATTGATGATTCAGTGGAGGCAGACATCACACAATATTATGACTTGCATGATGAGCTGGTTCAGGCTGCGCACAAGGTGCAGCGGGGACCTTTGACGGCGGAGACGCGATCACCGCCACCCCTGGCTCTCCTAGGACGTTTGCCAACCCTGGATTTGCCCCATTTTGACGGGGACTTAAAATGTTGGACCGCCTACCACGACTTGTTTTCAAGTCTGGTGGACGCCAGGACGGACTTGGCACCGAGCCAAAAGTTGGCATATCTTTTCTCCACCTTGAATGGAGAGGCATTGGAGTTAGTCTCACATCTTGCGGTCACCGACCAAAATTACACCACAGCCCAGGAGCTTTTGGAGAAACGATATGCCAACATTAGGCGTTTGGCAGACACCCATGTGGCACAAATTTTGGCGCTTCCTCACATTTATGGGGTTGCCACGTTGCGGAGGGATTTGGTGAATCCCGTGATGGTGGCCTTGAATGCTTTACGACGGCTTGGCCTGCCGGTGGATGAATGGTCGTTCATGCTCTTGCATATAGTTTTGTCACGGTTGCCCACGGACTTGAAGCTCCGTTTTGAGTATAAGCACGGTGGGGGCAGTGCCACACAATTGCCACGTTTTGCGGACCTTGTCTCCTTTCTGGAGGAGGAGTGTCGGTTGGTGGACAACGCCGGGATTGAAGGCTCCTCGGGACCCTCGGCGGGACCTCAACGGGAACAGCGGCGTGTGGCTGCTCGCCCCCCTAAGCCAGGGGTGGTAGAGCCACGCCGCCCGCCCCTCCGATACGCGACGGCCCACGCGCCCCCAAGGTGCGTGTATTGCACGGATGATGGCCATTTGGTTGCAGCATGCCCCAGGTTCCTGCACAAGAGGGTGAAGGATCGGCGCGGTACCGCGAATGATCGCCGGTGGTGCTACTCCTGTTTGGGGCAGCATTTGCAGCGGGATTGCCTACGGCCTGAACCGTGCCCGCAGTGCCAAGGGAAACACCACCTGGTGTTGTGCGCCAACCAAAATGGGGGTAATCGGTTGGATGGTGCGGGACGTTCCCCCACGGGCGGGGGCCCGCTTCCCCATTACCCCCAAAGGGAGTCTCGTCGGGGCTCGCCGTCCACGGGCGGGGGTACCCCTCCCCCATCTCCTCGTCCACAGGCCAGGTTCGCTGCTGCTCAGCGCAGCTCCCCGCCTCGGAGATTCTCACCACCGTTGTGCGAACGACCGCGGTTGGAACGCTGCCCGCCCCAAGTTGGACGCCGCTCCGAGTACTACGCGTCGACCTGGGCGCGCCCGGGTCGCTGCCCTGAGGTTCCGGCGGACCAGTACCTGGTGCGGTCCAATTGGGCGGTGCCAGCCCAACAGGACGGCGCCTATGAGGGTTGTTGGCGGCCCGATGAGGGACGCCCCCAATAGGTAACTGCCGCCCGCTCCTCCACCACAGCCGCCCACCCTGAAACAGTACTCTTGCCAACTGTTTGTGTCAGGGTCTGGGGCCCGATGGGGAAGTCCTTGTTAGTTCGTGCCCTTTTGGATTCGGGTGCCCAGGGCTGTCTTGCGTCGTCTTATTTGGTGGAGAGATTGGGCCTCCCATGTAGACCCCGCCCCTCCGTCATCCACGGAATAGGTGGCCTTCAGGTGCAGGGTTCCATGGGGGAAATTAATGTTTGTTTTTCAACTGTCAATTGTGGGCCAGCCATTGTGGCCAAAGCGGTTGTGTTGAACGATATTTTGGGCAGCAACCCGCAGGTGGTTATCTCCCCTACCGCGGTGAAATTGACGTCAGGGTTGACCCCCGCTGACCCCCAATGGTTTGTTCCAGGACCTATAGACCTGCTCTTGGGTGTTGATGTTTTAGGCTTGATCTTGTCCGGGGACAAGCGGGTTTTACAACCCTGCGGTTTGATGGCTTTGCAAACCATTTTTGGTTACACCTTTTTTGGACCCGTGTTGAGGGGCTTGGTCCCACGGGTTGAAAATGAAATTGTTACCGTAGGGCTCTCGCTCTCGGACGCCGTCCAGCGTTTCTGGGAGGTCGAGGAGCCCCCCAAGGCTCCCAGAGTCGATCCAGCGGAACAAGAATCACAATTGTCGTATCAGAATAATACGGGTCGCCTCGCTGATGGTCGCTTTGTTACTCGGTTGCCTTTTAGGGCTGCACGCCCCCCTCTCGGTCAGTCTCATGCCCTAGCGGAAAAAAGGTTGTTGTCCATGGAGCGCCGAATGAAGAGGGATTCAGATCTTCGTGCTAAGTACATTGAGTTTATGCGCGAGTATGAGGCTTTGGGACATATGTAACGCTCGATCTGTCAAGGCGTACTTGTGTGTGTTTGTCTGTCTGGCCTCCAAGGCAGTTCACTTGGAACTGGTAAGTGTCCTCAGCACGGAAGCGTTTCTTGCGACGCTAGGTAGATTTGTATCCCGCCGGGGACTGCCATCTCTGATCCGCTCTGATAACGGCACCAATTATAAAGGCACTGACCGTTACTTGAATGAAATTTGTAATTATTTGAATAGTGATAAGGATAATTTAAGATTTGCAATGTCTCGAATGGGCATTAAGTGGCAATTTGACCCCCCTGTTTGCCCACATTGGGGTGGTATTTTTGAGGCTGTTGTAAAAGTTACAAAAACGCATCTCCGCCGAGTTATTGGTGAAACGATTTTAACGTTCGAGGAACTTGCTACGGTATTTTGTAAAATTGAGGCTGTCCTCAACTCGCGCCCTCTCTGCCCTGTCTCGTCGGACCCAAATGACCTGGAAGCATTGACTCCTGTTCATTTTTTGATTGGCCAGCCCCTTACCGCGCTGCCGGAGTACCCCTTCAGGGAGATAAAATCATCACGCTTAAGTCGGTTTGAGTTGCTACAGCAGATGACCCAAAGCTTCTGGCATCGTTGGTCGCTAGAATATTTGCACATCTGGCAGCAGCGCGTTAAGTGGACTGACAAAACTGATCCTCCTCACGTTGGAGATCTTGTACTAGTTAAGGAAGCTAATTTATTACCTTTGTATTGGCGTCGTGGACGCATTGTAAATTTGTTGTATGGGTCTGACGGGGTCCCCAGGGTTGCGGAGGTTATGGTCGGAGATTCGGTTTTGAAGCGAGCTGTAGCGAGCTTAGCCCGCCTGCCCATTTATTAGCAGACAGAGCTCCTCTGCCTGGAGCGGGGGATTGTTCGATACCGGCTTTTTACCGCGGGTATCACTCGGTTGATTTTGAGAAGAAAAGGACACGTCACTATTTGACGTTTGACGTCTGTCATTTTGGTAGTATAACCTAGAATTTGACCTTGTTGGTGGGAACCACCATGCTTTGATTTGTATTTTGAGTTTTGTGAAAGCATTCGGGACATTTGATTTATGTTGATTGGAATCAGTTCATAATTGAGGCCAGGCGCTCCTATCGAGGAGTTTTGTGTTTGCCTGCCCGTGTTTGGAGCCTGAAGTGATAAAGTTAGTGACGGTAGTTTGGTGGGCTATCATCAAGGAGCCAGGAAGTGTTCACCAGGACACGCGACGGCCTCGCCACACACACCATACACATACATTCAGAGACACTTACGCCGGCCGACAGATAACGGCGGATGAAGCTTCCATCAAGGTAAAAGCACGTTTTGTTGTATCGGACCGATACCTGGCGCATCTTCGGTATGCCACGCTTCTTGGAAGCTATAGCTTAGCGGGGTTATACCGGTCGTTCTAGTCCAGGCCTCTACTCGGGTCAGGAACTCGTCGGGCCCAGCCCTGGCTTCAACCGAGTAGAGTACCTATTGCAAGCCCGGGCTAGTAGCGAACACTCTCTCCGAAGCCGGCAACCTAGCCCTGAATCCTTCAGCAGGGTGCTAAGCGGATTCAACGCTAGGCAGAACCACAAAGGACTCAGACTGTCGCCCTGGAAGATCCCACGTTCAATCCTTATAGAGTCTTGCAGACCAGACGGGCAATCTCCTCCCCCCGGTTGACGAAGGACTGTGGTCCACTGCCCCATGCAAGCGCCTAAGAAGGATCTTAGAACTGCATCAACTTTATACAACTCTAAGATCCTCCTCAGCCATGAATGAGGCACCGAATCATAGGCCTTCTTGTAGTCAATCCAGGCGGCCGAGAGGGCCCCTTTGTTCCGCCGGACTCGTTGGCAAATGGTCATGTCTATGAGGAGGAGCTCTTTAGTACCACGAGACCCAACCCTACATCCATTTTGAGCCGGGGCCAAAACGTTGTTTGCAACGATGTGTGCGTTAATTTTTGCTCTCAAAATGGATGTAAGGAGCTTGTACAGCGTAGGCAAGCACGTGATGGGTCTGTAGTTTTTCGCTTCCGTGGTACTACCGGACTTATAGAGCAGGGAGGTGATACCAGTTGTCAAGAAAGATGGCAGGGAACCGAGCTCAAGCGCTCGCTGGAACTGCGTTGCCAAACGCAGGTGTGAGCATCGAAACCATTTCAGCCAGAAGTTGTGTAATCCATCCGGTCCAGGACTTTTCCAGTTCGGGGCCAAACGGATGGCACAACTAACGTCCTCGGGGCTAACGGTAACAGTCCCCATGGGTTCGATGAACTCACACTCACGTTCGACAACACTCATCCACTCTCCTTCGGTGTGTTCGACTGGCACTGACCAGATACTACGCCAAAAGTCAACCATGGCAGTAGCATCCGGCTGCTGTCCGTCGGACACACGAAGATCGGTTCCCTCCCACTTTCGGTATACCTTCCTTTGATCGCTCTGGAAAAGGCAATTCTGCTGGTATCGATCCACTCGCTCTCTGTAGCGGCGAATACGGCCTGCCCATGCATAGACTTTCTGCTTCAGAAAGTCAATGCGCTCCGTGACACAGGCCATGTAGTCGTGGGGCCTGATACCAGTTCCCGCGAAGGCCTGGTTCACAAAGCGCATGACTCGGGGGCGGTTGTTGCCCCCCCTGAAGCAGATCAGCTTTGCAATGAGAGTCCTAAACGTATTGATACGACGCTCAATCCGTACTTGCCATGCAGGGACACCCCCGGCGGTCCTAGGTGCACGGTCAGCGTCCGGAAACTTGATGCGAGCAACACGGCACGCCGCAATGGCCCCGCAGTACATGATTGAGTGTGTATCAAGTAAGTCTTCACTGGCCCGTATATACGGGTCTAGCAGACCGTTCAGAGCTCCCATTAACGCTAGATTGCGTCTATTTACGGGCAGGCGTGGTAGTCGTGGCCTAGAGTTGTTTGTGGAACGATACCCCGTAATCGCATCTTCCAAAGCCCTCCTCAGTTGCTCATTGGTCTGGGTACTCACGCTCTGATTCGCACATTCCTCCTCGTCGGCACTGGGATCAACCCGCGGTGCCCCCGATGCCAGGACGGGAGCAGGCATCGGAGCGGGTAACAAGACGGGCAGATCCCGCGCCGAGGTAGAGGCCGCACGAGCAGAGAGTGCTTCCAGGCGTAGCCGATCAAGCGTGGCGTCATCCAACCGCTTGTGCCGCTGGATGACGCGCACCTGATCCGATAGACGCTGCGCAGACACGGTGATGGCCGGTTCAAGCGCCTGGAACAGAGGCAGCATCCGGACACGGTACGCGGACAGATTAGTTCCTCCCTCCGTCGCCCCATAGTAGGCGCGCATGCAGTTTTCGTTAATGGGTTGCGTCCACTGCATGCGGCGCACTATACCACCGGCAGCGGGAGCCGTGGGCGGAGCAGGATGCCCCGCAGGCCCCAAGCGTGCCGGCAGCGGTGGTCGTCCTCGTCGCGCAGGTGGTCGTGGCGGCGGGGACGGCGGCCCGCGCTCGTCGCTCGACTCGCTGGTGTCGGCCGCTGTTGCGAATTCATCACCCGATGACGATGGCGATGGCGAGGAGCTGGACGGCGCGGGCGGAGGTGGTGGGTGTGCGCGTTGTGCCGCTCTTGAGCGTTTATTATTATTATTATTATTATATTTATTTATTATTTATTTATCTCTATCCAAAATGACATTCTATACACAAGTTAAACAATTTTATGAAATAGTTCCAGTGGTTAGATTACCCATCACATAGATAAATACTTGGATATTAACGATTCCACTTCCTCTTTACCATATTAATAGAGATATCTAACAACCAAAGCCGTAGAAGTCATAGAATCAAGCTGCCTCGTGGTAAGCCAGTTAACTGTCTAGCTGGTCTAATTAGACTCAGATATACTCTATGAGTAATGATTGTAAGGATACTACATGTATACAAGTCAAAAAACAAAAGGGTATTCATTATTTTTGCTAATTATATTTGGAGATAATTTCAGTTCAATTGATTGCTACGCTCCAACCGGTTCTGTTGTGCTAATCATCAACCGCGTAAAGTTTGCAGAACTAAATTAGGGCATCAATTATTCAGCGCGATTGGAGGCCGCGTTGATTTGTAATTCTACCTTATCCGTTATTCACGAATTGATGCGCACTAACTTATTACACAGGTATGTATACGTAGGTACAGTCAGCGCCATATAGTTAGTAGCAGCCAAGAGTTAGCCAAATATTTCGGTACTTACACGTCTTTATTAATGTAAGAATAAGTGTGTGTTACCAAATTATTGGCTACTCTGGCTGCTACTTACTATATGACGCAGACTGTACTTTGCACCAAAACGAATTCCAAGTACTTCAATTAAGTGTTTGTAAGTTTTATTTCACTGTGATAACAACGACGGCTGTTCATTAACTCGTTACAAAAAATTCACTGATTAAATTGATGTACAGTCGCCATCAGATATATACGAACATCTGAACACGTGTCTATTAGAGACAGTTCGAATCCTGTCGGGGGCTACAGAGGAAGATGGTTTATTTTTCCATTACGAGTATATTCTTTCTCTCTGTTTCATATCCTTTAAAAAATTATCGGGGTAACTTCCTCGTTAAAAATAACACGAAACAAAAATATTTAGTTAAATAATTTGTTTCGTTATAAAGGTATAGTATAAGACGTGTTCAGATAATGTGAGCACTTTGGCCACTCCGATATATCTAATGGAGACTGTAAAAAAGAGGTTTGTTTATTTTTTAGCTTTAGATACAGCAGCGCAACCATGGTCGTTATCGTTGGTAACGTCACTCCTTCAGCGTGCGTGAGGTCACTCATTGGATAAATCCTGGATACTTAGGTATAACCATAAATAAAGTATAAGAAGATATGTCAACGCCATACATTAAAATAAATCCGCCTAATTTGCTATGAGCACCAGGGGGCGTTAGTAACCTGGTTATGTAGATTGCTGTCAGCAATAGATGTCGCTTATATCAATATGCCTTTTACGGACTCATCGAATACACTAACGACATCTGTACCTACAACAGGTGATGTTGTAAAGAATCTGTTTTACGCAGTCAATAGATGTCACTTTGAAAGAAAGATTTACACAAAGTAAAAGATAGAAAGTAAAATAATAGTATTTTTTTCCATTTTGTTAGAGCACACGCAAGCAGCCAATAAAATGCTTAATTTTCGTACCTTTTCTTGGAACCTCCACCATACCATCATGTACCATAAATAAAGTACCTATATAAGCATATATATAAGTAACCTTACAAAAGACCGCAGCCAAAGTTCCACTACTTGCTACTTTGGTATGTGGTGTGTTCTTGGGGGTAAGCTTGCCAGTGCCAGGGCCCCCGAGGGTGAGTTATGTGAATCCCCACTATCAACAAAACTCATCCAGCTCATCCTGTTTGATGATGTGCATTTGTACTATCATGTACTATCAATCTCAAAGCTGTACTCTGATTCGTCTGTTTGCTGCCATGCGATTAATTGTGCGAGTGGCTCTATGTGCTCTAGAACTCGCAGACCAATCTTCTTTTCTTCAAAAAGTTAAATTTGACCCACTTCCCGGTGACCGATTGAGCTGAAATTTTGGGTATAAGTATAGTTTGGATGACAATTCAATATTATGGTACCATCGAGCTGATCTGATAATGGAGACAGAAGGTGGCCCCCGTTCACGTGGCCGTCACGGAGCGTCGTGGTGGAACTCCGTAATAAAACCACATACCTAACCCTATTTGTTTGGGCTCGTTAGAATCGTCTCAATGAGCAGTTGATGACGGTATACAGAAAAGTACAGTCGACAATAAAAGCTTGTACCCAAAAGTGAAATTTTTGACAGAAAGTTATTTATTTCTAAAAAGTGACTCGACAAAAAAAACTATATACTAAACGAACCTGCTCATAAAATTTCACGAGAATCGGTTGAGAATGCGACCTGTAGAGGAGAACAGCTGGACAGACACCGGACATACGAACGGTGTTCGGCCCAAGCTGAAGCGTAGAACTTCGTTCGCTTCGCTCCTTGGTTCGATAAAACACATCGAATACTCAATTCAGTAAAGGAAGCGCGTTTTTGACTCCATTACATGCGATCCGAGACATCCTTCTATTTACTGCCTGTGAGTAATGCAGATTTCCTTGAGAAAATTAAGGTAAAAGGGGGTTCAATATAACGTATTACTTATATGTAAATGATTTCATTCATTTTGTAGTAGCCTAATTTTTTGCTGATTTTGTATGAGATTTACAAAAATATTTTTTTTTAGTAACAATCATTTTTCCAAAAACATCTATGTGCTCTGTACATTTTGAATGTATTTAAATAATCTGTCTGTAGATTACAAATTAAATTATTCAAAATATATGTATATATATTTACATTTAATTATTTTTTTACAATATCAAATTGTCGTTCATATTTCGTAAGACATACGTCAATCACTTGGTAAAAAGTGTCACTTGCAGGGGCGGCTATACCTATAGTGCAGGAGGTGCATTGCACGCGGGCGCACGGTCCTAGGGGGCACCGAGCGCCACTCACAGGGCGCCACTCGCCTCGACTCGGTCGCTAGCGCGCGCTAGGGGGGGTGCTAGAAGGCGCTACGGTAATGATTGCACCCGGGCGCGACATGGGCTAGAGACGCCTCTGGTCACTTGGGCATTTTGGTTTTGTATTTTCAGCATTTCCATCCAAAATGAATAGTTTTTTTGTCATCTAGATCGGCATTTACAGTCATCACTTGCAAGCATTTTATTCACTTGAATTTATCGTTGCATTTTTTGGCTAACTATCCCGCAAAGTAGGTTACAGAGCATTGCTCTAGACTTGGAGCTCCTTCAGCGGATGCGTTGCTCGACGCCGCCGCCCCGTTCACGCAAGAGGAGCTTTCTTCCAGACGTCTTTTTATTTGAGGAGCCTCAGTTGGATGTAATAACGTGGGCTGTGGCGATTCGGGTTGTGGTGCTAAAGTTTGCCACTCCTCAGGATCATTGTCAGGTTTTCTTACTTTGTCCGGTAGGTCGCACGTCAATGAATGTAATTTCAGTACCAGATCCTGAAATTTAAAAAATAAATATTAAACTAAACAATATTATCCGAGCATACTTAAATTTTGTTGTCGTCCTCTTTACCCCTTCCGTTGAGTTAATAGAATTAGGACTCCTGCGATAGATCGATTAGGTAGTGTCTGTATACGTTTATTCAGTCATTCATGTGTAGAGGAGACACAATTTCTTTGAAGTAATTTGAAATTCAAAGGTGTATGTGAAGTCCCCAACACGCACTGGGCCAGCGTGGGCATTACTGCCCGTTCCCTCTCATCCTTGAGAAGAGGGCTGTGCCCAGCAGTGGGACGTATATAGGCTGATTTATTATTTATATTATTATTAAATTATACTGCTAATATTTTTAAATATGCTTGCCGCCATATGTGAATAAAAACTGGCTATATTTGAAACATAACCTAACCTAATATAACGTATAACGTTTTTTTAAAAAAAAATTCAGTCTTGCATGATTAGCTAAGAAATTCAATACATGACATACTTCATTCATTACTAAAAATTATAGAAATGTCTTCTAAAAAAAAGCAACAAGCTGAACACTAAAATTATAACTCAATAATCCAACTTTGGATGTAGGAATGTAGATATACATTAGGTACAGTGCAAACATGAAATGAAGGATTAATAAGGACACTAATCACTTTGGGGCGAGAAATAAATTGATAAAATGTCAAGTTGACTGACGCATGTCCGACATCACCAAAGTATTGTACGTGCTTAGTTGTATAATTTTGTTTATTGTAAATAAAACAGAGCTTACCTGAATTGTTAATCCAGATCCGTAGGCGATTTTTATCACTAACTGGAAAACGGAACAATGTGTGACTTGACAGTTTATAAATTAGCACCGATGTGCCATTTTGGTAAATGCAACAATATCAAATCAGTCCGGTAGAAGTCCAAGTGGGATGTAAATCACTGGCTAACAAATCCATCTCTAAATCAAATCCTAGGTCCTTTCAAATAAGCGGAGGTCAAATTTTAAAAGAATAACATTAGTGTTTAGGTTAAGTTCGTGGTAGATACCTATCGTCTCTGAGTTACAGTGTTGCCAGTTAAGTCTCTATCTTTCCATATACTTCTGATTCTGACGTTTTAACTTCGCTCATGTAATTACACGTGTATTTTCACTACGCTTTTATAAAAAACTATCATACCGCACGTTATCTTTATTTGTATTTTTAATTGAGACTCAAACTCATACTAAATCAATTTTTTTCACAAGTGTACAAATGGACAAAGTTTATGCTGTTTACCTACAATTTAAAGGAATCATTTTGTAGCAACATTTCCTCATTTCGTCTACAATGAGTCGTTTCGTTGTACGCAGTTCTCTTTACCATTATACAGTTTCAAAGAAGAGTGCGAAGTGATAAAGAAATAAATAATTATTATTCTCCATTATTTATTATTAATTTAAGAGATTGTAGTCACTTTATGTTCATTTTAATTTAATGTAAAATATGTGTAGTGTTAACTACACGCAGTGATTAATTTGTTGTAATATATAAGATGTCGAAATGGAACGTTATGAAGAGATGTTAAAAATAATAAAATAAATTGGAAATTAGTATACAGTTAGCGACGTTGCCAGATCGAACCACGGCGCTGACAGCGAGCTACCTATATAGGATGGCTGACAACGTCGCGCGTCGTAAGCACTTCGATAGGTACTAATTGGCAATTTGAATCATAAATTGATACATACTCGAATGTGAATGGCAGTAGGTACATATTATAGGTATTAGTCTTTATTTATGGTATTAGATATATACCTATGTAAAGAAAGAATATTCAAATAAGTTAATAAAAACAGTTTTGCGTATAGGTACCGAATAAATTTATGATTTTTTTTTTACTTACTGTAGTGTGATGTTTTAGGGACTAGGTTACCTATTCTAATAATTATCTACTAAACTCATCAGTCTCATCACAATCCTCCTAGCGATATTCCCGGGTTGGCCTCTAAAGGAGCAAGGGGTTGACACCTAATCCCAAGATTTGGCATAGGCACTAGTTTTTACGAAAGCAAATGCCATCTGACCTTCCAACCCAGAGGGAAAACTAGACCTTACTGGGATTAGACCGGTTTCCTCACGATGTTTTCATTTACCGAAAAGCTAACGGTAAACATTCCGTACATAATAAATAAGATTAATAAGTTCCGAAAAACTCATTGGTACGAGCCGGGATTCGACCCCACGACCGCCACTTGACAGCCGCATGCCTGAACCACTTGGCAACCGTATCTTATTTAAAAAACTGTCTAGGTACGTTTTCTTTTTATATATTTACGTAACAACAATACGTTTAGTAAATATATCAGGTTTAAGAGGGGGCGTATCGCCAGGGAAAAATCAGAAATCACCCGCGCGCCCCGTACCTGGCGCGCTGATGCGTCTATTGCTGCCCCGCTCCTTCTCGCATAGTATATGCCCCGACAGTCAGATGAAACATGATGAATACCTATAGATAATTATAATAAGTGGAAAGAAAGACAAAATCTGTAAGTACCTATATTTGAATGAATGAATGAATGAAATATTTTATTTCAGGTCTTCACCGACCCATATAAGAGGTGTTAGTTACAATTTAATTTTAATTATTAGGTTAGGTTACACAACTTGTACACAGCAAAAATTTTACACACAACAGAGACTGACACACAGAGAACATATTACATTTACTTTATATATAATAATGTAGATTTGACCTGCCCAATCCAATACTCCAGTATTGGACCGTCAAACCTACCAGCCAACATTTTCAGGATGCTGTTAGAACTTTTTCTAACTCGAGCCATCAGGGATGAAATTTTATTTCGCATAATCGCATGAAAGTCATTAGTGCGTGCCTCTGCGAACATCCCCGAGGCACTACACCATTTGGGCCTTCCTAACAGCATCCTGAAAACATTATTATACTGAACGCGTAGGGCGCTATAAGCTCGCTTTGTGTACTTAACCCACAGGGCGCCAGAGTAGAAAGATTGGCAGAAGGCTTTAAAAAGTGCAATCTTTACCTCTGCAGAACACCTAGCGAACCTGCGGGCAAGCATGTTACCTCTGACTGATAGCGCCCTACGTTCCCTTTCTATATCCTGGTCATCACTCAGGTCTTCAGAAATAATGTGACCAAGATACTTAAAGCTGTTGACCACCTTAAGTACAACTCCGCCAAGAGTGACGGGGGGCACGAAATAAGGCTTGATTTTGCCCGCTTTGAAGACCATTACTTCACTCTTAGCGGAGTTGTACACTAATCCATGCTGCTCAGCATAGGCTTCACATTTCCCAACCAGTTGTCTGAGAGCCCCGATGGAAGGGCTCAGCAGCACCATGTCATCGGCATAACTGATATTGTTGAGACAGGTATCTTCAACGTGACATCCCGCATGCATGCTGCTGAGTCCCTCCATCAAGTCATTCACATACCAGTTGAACAGCAGGGGAGATGTCAAGCCACCTTGACGTACCCCACACTCCAGGCGGTAACCCTCAGACATCTCATCAGCCCACCTCACATGGTTCCACTGATTTCGATACCAGTACTGAAGGATATTAACGCAATCTAGTGGAATTCCAGCCTCACGCAGTTTACCCCAAAGTATATTATAATCCACCCGGTCAAACGCCTTAGAAAGATCCAGGAAGCAGGCATAGACGGGCGTCTTTCTAGCCGTATAATACCCGACAGTATGCTTCAAACATAGAATGGCACTTTCTGTCGATAAACCTGCCCGAAAACCAAACTGGGTTTCATGGAGGTTGAGCCGTTTTTCAAGTATCGAGTTGAGCATACTGTCGAGTACCTTGGCAGAGGTGGTGGCCAGTGAGATAGGGCGGTAGTTTGCCTTTTCCGAGAGATCACCCGTCCTGTTCTTGACTACCGGAATCACGACTGTTTTCATCAGCGCATAAGGCAGGTACGAGTGACTCACACAGAGGTTGAGGAACATGGAGAGCAGTCTGGGCAAGTGAACGCCTGCATACTTAAAATGCTCAATACTAAGGCCATCGTGACCCGGCGACTTTCCCCTTTGCATTTTCTGGATGACATTTGCTATGTCTTTGGCAGAGAAACGCACGTCACGCAGGCTTCCGATGGCCTCAGTAGAGGGCACTTCCGTCAAAGTACTATTGAGCAGGGATTTTACTGAGAAGTGCTCCCTGAACACCTCAGCAATTTCTTTTTCAGTACACTTGCCATCAACGCTCACGGGCAGGCCAGGTCTCACGTTCATGTTATTGGTCATTTTCCAAAATTCTTTGAAATTTTTATTCGCGTAGGCCGTGGCAAGCCTGTCCATTTTAAATAGGTCTTGGCGACCTTGGCACCACTTCAATTTGGCTTTGAATTCTCTCCTACTCTTATTCATTGCGTCAAAAAGCTTACCACACCGCGGCTTACCCGCGTTTTCCCATAACAGAAAATGCAACCTAGCCTCCCTGTGCGGTTCGGCTACAAATTTATTCCAGCCTGCAATATATCCACCCTTTTTACGCTTAAGACCCTTATGTGTTTCTTTCGAGGCACGTGTTAGGGTGGCTATAATGCTAGCGTACAACCTATCCAGGATGAGCTGGTGATCAGGATCCCTACACGGACCATCACAGCAGGCACGTAGTTCGACCGGGAAATCAATAAATTTAAGCTGATTGTTACATAGGTCATGATATGCATTTATTTGATCCTTCTGCCTCTCCCCCCAATGTATCCCACTATCCAAGGTACGAGACATAATATAGACCCGTTTTATTACACTTATGTCGCATTCTATCACCATTGGAAAGTGGTCCGACCATAGGACGTCGTACATAACTCTGATACTACTAATAGTAGGTAAGGCACTCATCGTCACCACACAGTGGTCTAGCCACCTCCTACAGCCATGAACCTCGCTCACGTACGTATAAGTATCCATGTCTGGAGCAATCCCATCCACATCCGCACACACCCATTGCTGATCGGAACAAAACTGTATTAATTCGTTGTAAAATGGCTCATTTGGATGTGAGTTAAAATCCCCCAGCATATAAACCGCCTGCACGTCAGCGTTGTCCATGACTATTGATGATAATGCCCCCATACCTTCAGCAAAAGCAGGCTTATTTTCAGTGGAGTCGGTTGGCATATATATAGTGCAAACGATAAACGACTTTCCCTGAGACTCGATCTTAATAGCTGCGATCCTATCATTATCACATTCAATAATAGACACCGACTCAAAAGCTTGTTTACGCCACAAAATACCTACTCCGCCGTACGGTCTACCCCTGAGTAGTCCTACAGATAAGTCCATAGCAGACTTTCCGGTCCAGCCAAAGTCACTATCCACCGTACCCAGCAGTGGTAAATCAAACGAAAAAAGCCAAGTCTCTTGCAAAAGTACCAGATCTGTACATTTACACAAAGATCTAACGCCCTGTATAGAACGCTTAAATGATTTACAGTTAAATGTAATCATCCTACATTTATTATCATTAATACTAACGTTGTCATCCATTTTTTATTGCTTTTTTCGCTTGACTTGCCTCACTCCACTTTACAAAGCGCCTGAACTGTATACCAGCCGGCCATAAATTATTATTTAGAAATGTGTCTACTTTATTTCTATTTACAAATACTTTATAAGCATTATATCCCTTGTCTCTTTTCATTTTAATTTGATACATGTACACTTTTTCCCGAGTTTTACTATAGATGTAGTCAGAAATGTCCTTCACTGATACCTCCTGATCGACATTATAGATAAATAACGGCACTTTAATGTCGGCCGCTTTGAATTTTGCACCCGGCGACTGCATAGCTAAGCCCGTACTGCCCACAAACTTATCTCTCTGAAGACCGGGGGTCTTCTTCTTACCTTCTTTCACGTGCCATTCGCCCACCTTTTTAGCGGCATCAGCATACGAGCCACCCAAACCGTGATTATCCGTAATTATTGGCCTAAACTGCAATTCATCCTTGTTTGCAAAGTCGTCACATCCCACGTCACTCTCATCGTAATCACCGCTTGGAATGGAGACCGGTTTTGCGGTGTTGCAATACGGGTCATTTTGTTCTGGCTGGGCCGCCCTCTGGTCACTCCGTGCGGGTGGGACCGGGACAGCGTCTTGAATCGGCGCGTGCGACGGGGACGCAGAATCCAGCTGCACCGGTTCGTCGCCCGATTGCTCTGCTACTGCAGGTGCGACAGAGATATTTGCTTGATACGGCGCGTGCGACGAAGAGGAAGCATTCAGCTGACCGAGTTCATTGTCCGATTGTTCCACAATAACAGGTGCGACCGGGATAGCGGCTTGAAACGTGGCGTGTGACGAGGAAAGACTATTCAAATGTGCAGAGTCAACGTGCACCTGACCTGTTATCGACGCTTCGGAGTTATTAAAAGTCATGCCATTAGGTCCACTATCTAATAAATATGCTCCTCTTTTGGGATTCACATTCATACTCGAATTATATGAGCCGCAATAGTTGACACGTTCATTTATTCTGGTATTTACCCTGATTTCTTGCTTTAAGGTATTTAAATCGTCAACGGTCACATAACTGTCTTTTATTAGGCGTATCTCAGATTGCAAAAGTCGTATGTCCTTAAGCAGCCTTGTCACATCCAAATGCCGAAAATCCACAGGCGGGAGCTTGTGTAGATCCTTGGCAACAAAAATAGGAGTGTTTTCAGGGTCCGTATTACGTAGAAGTGTTGTCATATCTTCTAGGTCCCGCTGAGTCTTATTTACTCTTCTTGAAATCATCCTGCCACTTCCCTCAATGGATTCAAATAGTAACTTTTTAGCTTTATCGACATCGTCTTCCAAAAATCCCGATGCACATAGTCTTATCAGGCTCTCATTATCTAGCACTCCTAATTTGTTTTGCATAAAAGCAAGTAGCTCGTTGATTACAATATTACACGAAGCACATTTTACTGTAGCCGTTAACGCCATATTCGCAACGAGAGCGCAGGTACTCTCACATGCGCACGCACTTATCGCACGACGACTGCGCGAAGACTCGACTATTTGAAGATATAGTTTTCGCTAGTAGCTAAGTCAGTTTCGAGAGCTATAACTGAAATGACCTTCCGTTTTTTTACTAAATCACGTAAGGGTTGTAATTTAGCATAATAATGTCTCGTAAAAGGCTAAAGCAAAAGAACAGGTATAATCGAATTTAAACTTTTGTGAGACATATCTAAAATACTACTAATAAATCCACGGTTAAAAAATTAACGTAAATGTCACGGCATGCGACATGTTTCGAACTCTTCGGGAGTTCTTCTTCAAAATAAAAATCGAAAACACTAATCCTGAAGAAGAACTCCCGAAGAGTTCGAAACATGTCGCCTGTCGCGTCATTTAATACGTGAATTTATTAGTAGCATTAAAAAAAAACTGTAATTTATTATGAAAACTTCGATCATGTTTATGAAAGCCAGATTTTCAGGCCACTGTGTGGCGGCCAAATTTTTCAATTCTGACCCCGTGTCATGGTCGGCCTTATCACGCGATAAGTGACAGGATAGAGCGTCCGTCACTGGCTGACACCGTTTGATAGAACGAGACGATGCCCCTATCTTGTCACTTATCGAGTGATAAGGCCGACCATGATACGGGGTCTGATCTCGGATTCGTACTAGGAGACAATGGAGACGCTTTGGCCCTTTAGTTATCAATTTTGAACATACTCGTATTAAAGAAAAACTGCAAAATAGTGTTCACTTTTTTTAATATAAAAATGTCCAACTTCGCAGGCAATAATTCGGGTGCAGACTCGAAAATTATTATTACTCCAAAAGAAAGAAGGCAAAAAAATATGCATAGTGATGAAAATCCCATTCGGATATCTTAAAGAATTACGAAGCTACAACCGTTTTAATATTGCTTGTTAGAGAGAGAAAACGCAAACGGTGTGTGACGTCACATTACAGGATGCTGCCGGCAGGCCGCGTGGACGGCGTCGCCGACCACGATGCGCGCGGCACGTTGCCGTCTTCTGTGACGTCACATTCTTCCAGCGTCATCGTCTCATATGAAGTTGCGTTTTGCGAAAAAGGGACAGAACACATACCTTCTTAAAACTTTGGACACTTATAACTTCGTGATTATTTAACCTTTTGCGTTGATTTTTTCTCCATTTGACAATTTTTTTTATCCTTCTTCGAGAAAATATCACATTATTTTATTTAGTGTCTACGCCCCTATTGTTGGAATCTAAAAGCGTCACCCGTGATGACTTTAAAGAAAAAAAATGTCAATAATTACACGGTTCACCCACGTATTAAACGTCACTACGGGCGACATGTTTCGAACTCTTCGGGAGTTCTTATTCAGGATTAAGTGTTTTCGCGACGGTGTCGCTTGAATCACGACAAGATTCAAGCGACACCGCCGCGAAAACACTCACTTTATAGAGTACAAATTACTTTAATTACCCAAGGAATACCACTACCTACATTTTGTTGCTTAAAAAACCACCGGAGCTATAACTGAAATATGGCCTTCCGTTTTTTTACTAAATCACGTAAGGGTTGTGAGCTAGCATAATAATGGCTAGTAAAAGCCTAAAGCAAAAAAAGCTATAATCGAATTTAAACTTTTGTGAGACATGTCTAAAATACTACTAATAAATCCACGGTTAAATTCACGCATTAAATGTCACAACAGGCGACATGTTTCGAACTTTTCGGGAGTTCTTCTTCAAAACAAACATCGAAAACACTCATCCTGAAGAAGAACTCCCGAAGTGTTCAAAACATGTCGCCTGTCGTGTCGTTTAATACGTGAATTTAACCGTGAATTTATTAGTAGCATTAAAAAAAAACTATAATATAATTATGAAAACTTCGATCATGTCTATGAAAGTCAGATTTTCAGGCCACTACTGTGTGGCGGCCAAATTTTTCAATTCTGATCTCGGATTCGTACTTGGAGACAATGGAGACGCTTTGGCCCTTTAGTTATCAATTTTGAACATATTAAAGAAAAAGTGCATAATTATGTTCACTTTTTTAATATCAAAATGTCCAAGTTCGCAGGCAATAATTGTTGGAATCTGCACTCTCGATAACCCTAAAAGCGACACCCGTGATGACTTTAAAGAAATACAATGTCAATAATGTCACTACGGGCGACATCTTCCGAACTCTTCGGAAGTTCTTCTTCAGGATGAGTGTTTTCGCGGCGGTGTCGCTTGAATCACGACCAGATTCAAGCGACACCGCCGCGAAAACACTCATCCTTAATAAGAATTCCCGAAGAGTTCGAAACATGTCGCCCGTAGTGACATTTAATACGTGAGTTGAACCGTGTAATTATTAGTACTGTTTCAACACGTCTCACGAAAGTTTAAATTCGAAAAGCAATGTCCGCCATCTTGGAATTCAAAATGGACATCATTTCTAGAATCTTCACCCTCGAGAAGCCTGCCAATGTATGTTGTTCTTTAAAAAAACGCGCATATTAATTTACAACGAATGTTTCAAAAACTTTAAATAATGCGACCACTTTTTGAAATATTTCTGACTATGAATTCGTATTTAGACCTCTCAGACATCGATTTTGAACATAACCGGATTTATTCTCAACTAGCGATCCGCTCCGGCTTCGCACGGATACTATATTATACATATAAACCGTCTTCTTGAATCACTCTATCTATTAAAAAAACCGCATCAAAATCCGTTGCGTAGTTTTAAAGATCTAAGCATACATAGGGACAGACAGCGGGAAGCGACTTTGTTTTATACTATGTAGTGATAGTGATAATCTTTCATAAAGTAAATACACGATCGACAGAAAAATGTTCGTCTAGTTTTGCATGTACTGCACAAATTATTCTAAGAAGCCGGTCACCCGCCGATCGCTGCGTAATCTTATAGTTGTATTTTGAACTTTAAGATCTATATGTTAAGGTCGACTTTTAAATATATTATTTCAAAATGTAGCAAAATATCTACTGGAATGTAATGATACGTTCATTCACTGGACGAATATACTGGGTCACAATATTATTGAAATAATTATGTTCATCGTGCTGTCGTGAGAGCACAGAACGTAGTCCTCTCGTCTCAGCGGAGCGATTACGACTGACTCCGGCCGCGAACGGCAACAAAAGATATACAGAACCGCACGAAACACGCGACGGGAGAAAGGGTATCGCGCTAAATAAAAAAGGCCTATATGCCAAATACGTTTCACCTCAATAAGTCTGAAAAGGGACTACATAAAAATACCCCGCTAGTACTTTCATTAGGTAATGTGAAAAGCTATTATACACTCAACTTTTACTTAATTTATATGCACGGGAACCTCACACTATTGAAATTGAGTAAAAATAAGACATGTTTTGGCGGTTCTTTTCTATCGAGGCAATTTTGGTTTTGTATGGTTTTGTTCAGACGATTCAATTGCAAATATGATGTAGTTTTGGTATGTTCTTTTTTCTGGCATTCGCTTTAGGTTGTCATAGGTAAATATTCAATCTAAGAACCCCGATTTCGCGGAGCGCCCCCTCTTAAAATAGCGCCATCTATCCTACTAGAATCCTGCGCATGGATAGTTTGTCCACTTACAAGCTAAGCTTTAATAAAGGTCAAGCCGTTCACTAGATGGCGCACAAATAAAGGATGTTATAAATTATTTTGAATCGATTTACGATCTTTTAAGGACTGTTTCTGGTTGTTTTTATTTGAAAATTTTCAATAAGTGAAAATGAATATTTGTTAATGATAATATTTGAGATTTCGTATAACGTAAACTATTAATATCCGTCAGTGGTGCTCCAAGCGACATCTCTTAGAGTTCCTCAGAACTATTCGACCGCAGTATGGGGTAGTTACTCTTTATTATATTTACTTTATGGTATAACACAAAACTAGAGCCTAAGGGTGTGGATCCACGGCTCACGTGCGAGCTAGCGGAGCGAGGTGCGAGGAAAATATCTACCAATAGTACCAATACCATACCAGCCTGGCGCACGCATCTCTTTCTATTGTTGTTTTTATTTCCTCGCACACCCCTCCGCTCGCACATTGCTCCCCTTGCTTACCTCTGTTCGATACTCATCCTTATTCTGAGACGTTAATATCAATCTGGTCTCAGCAGATTATCTTACAATTACAAGACATATCTACTATCTCCGGGTTATAAAAAAAACAATACTATTAATAATAAAACTTGGCATTTACAGGAAACATTAGCGTTGTATACAAATTAATATTTATAACTCGGAAAAAATACTGGCGAGATAAAATAAGTCGCCCGGCACAGTGCCAAGGCCCTATTTCACCAATGTGACAGACGGCAGGACGTGACCTGACGATGGTTTTTTATATCGTGTTAAATATAACTTATTACTGTCGTATCATCATCATCATCGTCATGTCAGCCGAAAGACATCCACTGCTGGATATAGGCCTCCCCCAAAGAGTGCTAAACTGTCCGGTCTAAAATTAAACTTTATAGTGACAAATCCATCAAAATGTTTGTTAGGTAACTAAAGAATGTTATAGCTCTTGTTGGTAGAGTTTTCAAATGACTTTTAATATTCTCAGCTAAAAAAAATCATAGACGTGTGCATTAATTTTAAGGGCGACCTGCACTGCAGCACGTCGATCACGTAACGCATTGTACGCGCGTTAGTTAAATCTAAATGTCACATTTTATATGAAAAAATGACAGTTAAAATTGTCCTAACGCGCGTTCAAAACGTTACGTAATTGATTACCCCTCAGATTGACACCGCATAATATGCGTAGTGATGAGCATTTATATATTTAATCGTATGGCATACATTATTTTGGCCTTCAAAGTTTGTCACTCTTTAGGACCACCCAGGGGACACGTGCAGGGTTGTGGTAGGCAGCTCCTGCGGACGTGAGTAACAGTTCTCTCACAATCGAGTGACGAGGATTATGCGTAAAGATTTTTCAGATTAGGGAACCAACCCTTTCCAAGAATAAACTTGTATAATATAAACTAGAATAAGTGAAAAGTGGTTTTCCCCAAGGAGGCATCACGTCCCAAATTAGTTTCTCAAATTGTTCTAGTTTATTCAAGTGAATTCTAGGAAAGGGGGTGAATTTCGCGCAAATGGAAAGCTAATACAGTTTGTTACATAAGTTTCTCAGTGCGAGTCAAATAACGTTTTCTCATACGTAGTTTCTGTTGAAACCGCGCGCTAGTGCGGCAAAGACAGCAAAAGCTGCCTGGGTCGACTAAACATCTTAAGTAAACAAAAAACCGGACAAGTGCGAGTCGGACTCGTCAACCGAGAGTTCCGTACTTCCGTAAAAAATTATATAAGCAATTTGAAATTTCGTTTCCGACTGATACCTCCTCCAAAACTTAACCAATTGTAATAACATTTAAGAAATTGATTGAAGGAAATGTTAAATGTTAGACTATTTTTATTTATACGCTTTTTGTTGACGGATTTGTATGATATGCCTATTTTTTAACCTCAAATGTTTTTATTATTGGTGGTGGTTTGCTGTTATTATTTGCATGTGTGCACGTGCTGAGGGCGCCCACCCTGGGCGCATTAAGAGGTAACACTAAGGGCGAGATAATTGAGAAATAGGTATTTGTAAAATGTATTGCTGTCGTGCCAACCTCAAGCCTCCCCTGCAGAGCGCGATAGAGACAACTGCAGCTTGGACCGAAAATACCTATTAAAAGTACATAAAATCAACGTTTCGTAGTCACCTGATTTCTTTTCCAAAACTTGACCTTACTTAACTATTTTTTTATTAAAAATCAAAGAATGGCTTTGGCCGTGTTCCTATGTTTTCCTTTTTTTATTAATTTAGTCAAAATTGTTTTCTGGATGTTTGAACACAACGGAAAATCTGACATTATTCTTGGGTTTTTGTAGGTTAATATCTCTTTTAAGAATTATGAAAAAAAAGGAACATAGGAACATGTCAATAGTAGCCATAGATTTATGGAAAAAAAATATTGCTCTACTGCCATTATCCAGGGAGAAAACAGGGGACTACGTTTCTTTGGTTTTTTTTTTTTTCAAAATATTTATTCAGCAAATATGCCACGCCACGAGGGCACTTTTACAACTCAAAAACGGCCCTTGGGTTTCCTCTTAACCGTATGCCAAAATATTGATAGGTACATCTCATCATCGCTAATAGACCTGATTGTTCTCGTAAGGAACAAGCGACGTCACGATATTCTACGGTAACACATTATTCTACATTTATGTATTTAAAATGTTTATAATATTTAAACATAAGTTGGATGTGATTTTTTTTTATATTTTAATGAGTTTTGCTACTTGTATTGGTAGAGTTTAGAATAATTTACTTTTACTGTTGTGTCTACCTCACAGTATTGTATTTACTGTTGTGTCTACCTCACAGTATTGTATTTACTGTTGTGTCTACCTCACAGTATTGTATTTACTGTTGTGTCTACCTCACAGTATTGTATTTACTGTTGTGTCTACCTCACAGTATTGTATTTACTGTTGTGTCTACCTCACAGTATTGTATTTGTCGAGAGAGTGTTCCGTCTCATCCATGAGATCCTGTGCATAGCAATGGGACGTATGCTGATGTTAAAGATTATGATGATGATGAAAATAAACTATACCTACCTACAATCAATCTAAATTAATATCATAATATATTAAAATATAATTTCATAATATAAGGCACCGCCAGTGCACACACGCACCAACTGCCGCATCCATGTTTACCAGGGTCTATTCGTAGCTCGTTATCACTTATGTTATGTTACGCATGAATTGCTATCGGTGGCAAATGTGCACGATCGCGCTGCATAAACCGCCTAAAGAATATAGTTCTACCCACTTCCTTTTTCCTTACTGTACTCTTACTGCAACAAATAACTATGTATAAAATTAACAACGTCTGCTCGTTCGTTTTTTAGTTTTAAGCATGTATACAGGAAATGTTATATTTAATTTTTTTTTTATTTCTCATTTAAGTGAATTTGTAATTCTTTATGAGAAAAATAAAGTTCTTAAACCAGAAACTATTAAGGAAACCTTCATTTAGTTACAACAATGAAAATAAATCATTTAAGCGCCAATATTAGCCAAAATCGAGTTCAACCGATTCGATTACAGCGAAATCGCATTACGCTCGCATATCGGGCTACCAGGGCAGGGGCTTGCGCTCATATTGTAATGGATGGGGTAATACGATTAAGTGTCGAAACTATGCGACGCGGTTTTGTTTTGGTACTTGTACTTGAGTGCGGTTCCCGATCATATTTACTTTGTAGTTGATATACTCGTAATAATAATAAATCGTTATTGTTTAGTTTATTTATTCCATTGTGATCATGTTCATTTATACATTAAAAGATGTTACATTTGGTCAAGTAGGTACATGATACCCTGCTAGGGTGGACAATATAGGATACAAAAAATATATTAAAAATGTCAAGGAATGTCAAAGTTACAATGCATAGCTCATGCATTACCTTATTCTATTTCTATAATTAAAATAATAATAAAATAATCTATATAATATTGTTCAATAATACATTTGTTACAAGGGACACTGCGTAATAGCCGCTCCACACGATGGGCCATCCTGATCCATCATAAAGGACGCGGCTATACGGTAGAACGAGACATAAATATGTCTTACTTTCCATCCATTAGTGTATGTATCATTATTTATTATTTATCTATCATTGGTTCATGCTATCTCTTTCGCACCTGCACTGCCTTATCGAGCGGGCCGTGCAACAATAGTACTGACTTTTATTGCCTGACTCGCCACTTGGTTTTGCGGATACTATACTGTGTTGCAGCACTTGCAGCCACCAGTAAACATGAACTATAATATTAAGATTACTGTTAGGTTACGACTACTGTTAAGTTAGGTTACTGTTACTTACTTTAAATTTAAAGAATAATATGTTAGTTCCGGATTGACTCCATTTTTTTTTGTGTGTGCGCGCTTGTCTATATGTAATTCTGTGTGCGCATTTGGACGTATCCCTATGCTATTTTACGCTAACGCATTAGATTAATTAACGATTAGATTATTTATTTTATGATAAAAAATTACATTACAGATTTGCATACATGTCAAAAAAATAAGAATTATTATCATGATCGTCAAAAACAGAGAAATATTAATTGAATGTCAACAAATGTAAGAACACAATAACAAGGAAATAGAAGAAACAAACCAAAAGCAAAGAACACAAATATACAACTTTACAACTTTATTATGTTACCAGACATAACATATTTTATTATTTTTGTGATTATGACATGTTATTACTTATTTGGTCCTGTTTTTCTCTATGACATTGTATAATTTTATTATTGTTTCAACTCTTGCTTCCTATTTCCAGTGTATTAATTACTATCTATTATTATTTTGTGATTTAATTTAATTTAACTGACTACATTGTGTTTGCATGCATTTAACTATGTTTTACAGCAAATAAATGATTTCATTGATTGATTGATTGATATGGTAGGAACTGATGTTTATACAATCATAACATTTATAACATCCATTCGGTGATGGAAATATCGTGAGGAAACCGGACTCATCCCAACACCGTCTAGTTTTGGATTGGAAGGTCAGATGACAGTCGCTTTCGTAAAATGTGTGCCTACACCAAACCTTGGGATTGGCTATCAAAGTGGACCGTGGACTCCTTTAGGGCACAACCAAACAAAAAACCCTAGAAGGAAATTGATTATTTTTTTTACCCACTTGAACAAACGTGTGAAGGGTTGGAACATGCCTCAATTCCAACGCGAACTGTTTAATTACTGTGCCCATATTTACACGAGTGCTAGGTAAGTATTAACGAGGTATTCTGACGTACGAGTACAATATGATCTTAGATATTAAAGGTAAGTACTGGGGGTGTGAGTGTAGTGTAGCTCATTTTGTTCGTTAAATCTTGACCGACTGAACTAAGTAGGTATGTATTAAATATATTTTTCACGCCACTGCTCGGAAATGTGGCAAAAAATGGTCAGAATTCAGGCTTCAAAGCTTGGGTTAGTTGGACATCGCACGAAGAAGCCAACTATAATAAATAAATAATACAATTTTATTCATAAACCTTATTGCTAATGATAACAATGTGCTTGCGTATTAAGACATAGTACATACAATATTACGTGCGTCTGAACTAGGATGATCCTGTACTATGAGTTCAAACTGTCCAACAATGTTATTGTTGGACAGTTTGAACAGCAATCTCAGGGCTGCCCCGCGCGGTGCCCCCCGACACGTGAGCGGGCCGCGCTTGTTGTGATTAGGTAAGTACTTAATTTTGACTTATACTTATAATTATTTGCAATTTGCTTGCAGTAGGCGTGAAAAGCACTACGCAATGTCTCGGCCAAAAGTGCAATAGATGGACTCGTCTCCTTCAATGTCCTCACCTTTGGCTCGTACTTTGAACCTACTCGTCCATCTATTGCCTACTTTCTAGCCTTTACAACAATGTACTATTTGACGTCTGTTTTGAGTATGGCGTTGCTAACAGTCATATAAAGATGGTAGACTTTTATACTTATAGATTGTTGTGTGATTTTTCAGGAGCGCGTTGGTCGCCGTTGCGGAGGTCTCCGCGTCCTCAACACTTACTGGGTTGCTTTGGACTCGTGCTACAAATATTTGAGGTTATCCTGGTTGATTCCTTTCTGGTTGGTTTTATTATTTTGTCTATAAATATGTTGCGCTGTTGGTTTTCCATGTATCAATAAATAAATAAATAAATAAGGTAAGAGTTTCCCTTGTAGCAGGGTTTCTCAAAGTGTGGTCTATGGACCTCTTAGGAGTCCGTGACATGATTGCTAGGGGTTCACGGCCAGTTATTTTACTCTTAAGAGGGGGCGTATCGCCAGGGAAAAATCAGAAATCACCCGCGCGCCCCGTATCTGCCGCGCTGATGCGTCTATTGCTGCCCCGCTCCTTCTCGCATAGTATATGCCCCGACAGTCAGATGAAACATGATGAATACCTATAGATAATTATAATAAGTGGAAAGAAAGACAAAATCTGTAAGTACCTATATTTGAAGATATAACTTTCGCTAGTAGCTAAGTCAGTTTCGAGAGCTATAACTGAAATATGACCTTCCGTTTTTTTACTAAATCACGTAAGGGTTGTAATTTAGCATAATAATGTCTCGTAAAAGGCTAAAGCAAAAAAACAGCTATAATCGAATTTAAACTTTTGTTAAGACCTATCTAAAATACTACTAATAAATCCACGGTTAAAAATTTACGTAAATGTCACGGCAGGCGACATGTTTCGAACTCTTCGGGAGCTCTTCTTCAAAACAAACATCGAAAACACTAATTCTGAAGAAGAACTCCCGAAGAGTTCGAAACATGTCGCCTGTCGCGTCATTTAATACGTGAATTTATTAGTAGCATTAAAAAAAAACTGTAATTTATTATGAAAACTTCGATCATGTTTATGAAAGCCAGATTTTCAGGCCACTGTGTGGCGGCCAAATTTTTCAATTCTGACCCCGTGTCATGGTCGGCCTTATCACGCGATAAGTGACAGGGTAGAGCGTCCGTCACTGGCTGACACCGTTTGATAGAACGAGACGATGCCCCTATCTTGTCACTTATCGAGTGATAAGGCCGACCATGATACGGGGTCTGATCTCGGATTCGTACTTGGAGACAATGGAGACGCTTTGGCCCTTTAGTTATCAATTTTGAACATACTCGTATTAAAGAAAAACTGCAAAATTGTGTTCACTTTTTTTAATATAAAAATGTCCAACTTCGCAGGCAATAATTCGGGTGCAGACTCGAAAATTATTATTACTCCAAAAGAAAGAAGGCAAAAAAATATGCATAGTGATGAAAATCCCATTCAGATATCTCAAAGAATTACGAAGCTACAACCGTTTTAATATTGCTTGTTAGAGAGAGAAAACGCAAACGGTGTGTGACGTCACATTACAGGATGCTGCCGGCAGGCCGCGTCGACGGCGTCACCGACCACGATGCGCGCGGCACGTTGCCGTCTTCTGTGACGTCACATTCTTCCAGCGTCATCGTTTCATATGAAGTTGCGTTTTGCGAAAAAGGGACAGAACACATCCCTTCTTAAAACTTTGGACACTTATAACTTCGTGATTATTTAACCTTTTGCGTTGTTTTTTTCTCCATTTGACATTTTTTTTTATCCTTCTTCGAGAAAATATCACATTATTTTATTTAGTGTCTACGCCCCTATTGTTGGAATCTAAAAGCGTCACCCGTGATGACTTTAAAGAAAAAAATGTCAATAATTACACGGTTCACCCACGTATTAAACGTCACTACGGGCGACATGTTCCGAACTCTTCGGAAGTTCTTCTTCAGGATGAGTGTTTTCGCGGCGGTGTCGCTTAAATCACGACAAGATTCAAGTGACACCGCCGCGAAAACACTCACTTTATAGAGTACAGATTACTTTAATTACCCAAGGAATACCACTATCTACATTTTGTTGCTTAAAAAACCACCGGAGCTATAACTGAAATATGGCCTTCCGTTTTTTTACTAAATCACGTAAGGGTTGTGAGCTAGCATAATAATGGCTAGTAAAAGCCTAAAGCAAAAAAAAGCTATAATCGAATTTAAACTTTTGTGAGACATGTCTAAAATACTACTGTAGCGACATATGCAATGTTTGTATCAGCGATTTTGTGTACGCTAGCTACACCGAGCGGGGACCCGCCAGTCACCTAAAGAGCGCGTCGACATTAACACGTTGTGATACAAGTCTATACCGCGGCCCCGCCTGGTCATTATTGTTACATGGTTTTCTACGCTAATATTTCGTGATAAACATTGTGCACTTTTATGGAGTCAGATTAATAGGGAAATAAATGAGTGTTCAAACTTTGGAATTTAATTTGTCACCAAATAGGGATCCCAACAAGTGGTGACCCCGACGTGATTTGTAACAGACCAGGCGGGTCGTAGGCAGTAAAGCGCAAAATATCGCGTGTGACTCAAGACACCCCTAGTTCGGGAGATGCCAAACGGTTTAGGCACCGGTCAACAGTTCGGGGTACCGGTTTTAGGAGCGGCGCCGGTTCCGAGTGCACCAGCGGGGGTGCAACCTTCGCAGGCAGGAGCGAGTAGCGGAACAGGCCAACAAGCACCCGCGACGATGCAGGGGGCTGGAGGTGATATGGCAGCGGTGACGGTAACATCACGGATCGCGCCATTTTGGAAAGACATGCCGAAGCTTTGGTTTCGACAGTTCGAGTCGATCATGACTCCGCAGAAGCTGTCATCAGAAGCGAAATTTGACCTGGTAATTACAAAGCTAAATAGAGAGGAGTTAAGTGCCGTAGCCGATCTTTTGGAGGACGGCGCTGGACGGGAGTACGCCACGCTGAAGGACAGATTAATAAGTACGTACCAAGAGAGCGAAGACTCCCAATTTAATAGACTGGTGAGAGAAATGGAGCTGGGAGAACAACGTCCATCTCAGTTATATAGGAGGATGGCGGAAGCTGCGAGGAACGCAGGAGTGGCAGAGTCCACTTTAAGGAAACTGTGGGTGCAGAGACTTCCGACAGCCATAAAAGTGATTTTGTCGACTACGAGCGAGGACACCAAGCTAAGCGATTTAGTGGCGATTGCGGACAAAATAATGGAATCAATGGGCACGGGGGCGGTAGCAGCCGTGGAGGCCCCCGCAGCAGTAGCGACGCCGTCAACATCCACGCTAGGCGCAGACATGATACAAGAGTTCCGGAACATGGTGCTGGAGGTCAAGCATTTAAGAGGAGAGATCAGTGAACTAAGATCCCGTGCGAGCGAAGGAATGCGATACGATAGAAATAGGAGCAGGAGCCGGTCGCGTTCCAGGGGATCAAGGCCGCGCAGCAACTGGTTGTGCCACTACCATTTTAAGTTTCGGGAAAGGGCTACGAAGTGCAGGCAGCCTTGCAACTGGCAGCAGCAACCGACATCGGCAGACGGAGCAGCACCGCCGACGCAATGGAAACCCTATCAGGGAAACTAAGTGTGGTGCACCCAGAAGCGGCTGGGGCGAGTGCACCTCCGTCGAAAAATAACCGCCTGTGTGTAACTGACTTTAATAGCGGTTTGTACTTTCTCGTAGACACGGGAGCAGACGTATCTATAGTGCCGAAAAATCGATTTAGTGCGAGTAAACGTCGCGAGTGTAGTGATTATAAACTTTATGCCGCTAACAACACGGAGATAAAGACTTTTGGGACCGTGACGATAGAACTCAATTTAGGGTTACGTAGAGCGTTTCGCTGGACCTTTATAGTGTGTGATGTAACTCAATCGATACTGGGTGCGGACTTTTTAAAAGCACACAAGTTAGTTGTAGATCTCTACAATAGGAAATTAATTGATAATGTGACAAATTTACAGTCTATAGGGTCCATAGTTCATTGTGAACAAGTAAATATTAAATGTATCAGGGACGATAACCAATATCGTGACATCCTTGTACAATATCCGGATATTATAAAGCCCGCGTCATTCAAAGAACCTGCCAAACATAGCGTCAAGCATTATATAGAAACCTCGGGTCCTCCGGTATATGCGCGAGCTAGGCCATTACCGCGAGATAGGTACGAGCTGGCAAAGCAGGAGTTCCGTGAAATGCAATCTTTAGGTATTTGCAGACCCAGCAAGAGTCCGTGGGCGAGCCCACTTCATATAGTTCCAAAGAAAGACGGCCAGATCCGGCCGTGCGGGGACTACAGGAGGCTCAACGCAGTGACGAAGCCGGACAGGTATCCAATTCCGAGGCTTCAAGATTTTACATACGGATTATCAGGTAAAAAGATATTTTCTACTTTAGATATCAACCGTGCGTATCACGCTATAGAAGTTGCACCTGAAGATGTGGAGAAGACAGCCGTGATCACTCCTTTTGGACTATGGGAGTTCACCAGGCTTCCGTTTGGACTACGAGGAGCTGCACAGACGTTCCAGAGGTTCATGAACGTCCAGCTGCAAGACCTGGAGAACATCACTAGCGAGACAGGTGAGAAATCTTCGTTGTTCTGTTATATTGATGATATTATTATAGCCTCAGAAAACGAGAAAGTGCATAAAGAACATTTACATAAGATCTTCAGAAAATTCAATGAGATAGGTTTGACCATTAAATTGAGCAAGTGTCAATTAGGCCAGGAGCAAGTAGATTTTTTAGGCTACACCGTATCAGCGGAAGGTTTAACGCCGCGGGGGGACAAAACAAAGGCCATTGTAGATTTTCCTAAGCCTCAGACGGTGGAACAACTCAGACGATTTTTGGGCATGGTCAATTTCTATAGAGCTCATTTAGGTAAAGCTGCGGACATACAGCGTCATCTGAGTAAGTATTTGCATGGCACAAAGAAAAGAGACCAGTCGAAGATTGAGTGGGACAGTGAAGCCGAGCAGGCGTTCGAACAGAGTAAGGAAAGCCTTCAAAGCGCCGTTACTCTGTCGTTTCCATTGCCGGACGTCCCACTGGCACTCATGACGGATGCGTCAGGAACCTCCGCGGGAGGAGTTTTGCAGCAGAAGGTAGGTACCACATGGAGACCTTTGGGATACTTTTCTAAAGCCTTTTCGGAGGCTCAAAGGAAGTATAGCACATACGACAGGGAATTAACAGCAATATATATGTCTATAGTGCATTTTAGAAACATGGTAGAGGGGAGGAGATTAATAGTATATACAGATCATAAACCCCTTACAAAAGCTTTGTCCAAAGTAGATTCAGTAAAGGAGACTCCTAGGAGAGCGAGACAGCTAATGTACGTGAGTGAGTTCACGAGTGAGATAGAGCATATTAGCGGAACTGAAAATGAGGTCGCGGATGCATTGTCACGTGTAGAATCGATACATTGCCCAACGGTCATTGATTTCGACGAGGTTGCGCAAGAGCAGGAAAATGACGCGCAGTTAGCATGCTTACTTACCGCGAGCGAAGCGAAAATGAAATTGCTCGGTATGCCAGGTTTACAAAGAAAAATATATTGCGAAATTACAAACGATAATATCCGACCTTATTTACCAGAAAAATTTCGAAAAATCGCATTTGAGGCGGTTCATTCCATTAGCCATCCTGGTATCAGGACGTCTCGTAGGATGGTAGCTCAAAGGTATTTCTGGCCGAAAATGAATAAGGATGTGGGGTTATGGGCAAAAACATGCATTCAATGTCAAAAGGCAAAAATAAATAGACATACGCATTCGGAATTAGGGCGTTTCCAGGATGCCGAAAGGTTTAAACACGTGCATGTAGACATAGTAGGGCCTCTGCCCACGTCACCTCTAGGTTATAGGTATCTAGTTACAATGATAGATAGACGGACCCGGTGGCCGGAGGCGATACCAACCGCGGACATCACCGCCGAGACTGTAGCTAAGGTAATATATGAAAACTGGATATGCAGATTTGGTTGTCCGAGTATTATTACGACAGATCAGGGCCGGCAGTTCGAGAGTGATCTATTTAATAAATTAATGAAATTTTTAGGGGTACACAGGATACGTACTACCCCCTACCACGCCCAGGCGAACGGCTGCATAGAAAGGATCCATCTGGTAATTAAGAACGCTCTCAAAGCCCGTTTAGCAGATAACGCATCATGGGCGGACGAGATTTCGACGGTACTTCTAGGAATCCGAGCAGCAAGTCGTACAGATAACCAAGTAAGTACAGCGGAAATGTTATATGGTCACATTATAAGATTGCCGGGAGATTTTTACGTGCAATCACGGACAGATTTGAATGATCCATTTTCATACGTAGAACGCCTCAGATCGATAGTAGATAGCCTCCGCCCTATGTCACGAGCGGATAGCGGGCCACGAAAAATTTTCGTCCATAAAGAGTTAGGATCAAGTTCGCATGTTTTTGTCAGAAATGACATGGTCAAAAAGCCACTTACTCCTAACTATGACGGGCCGTATCTAGTATTGAGTAGAAATGCAAAGACGTTTAAAATACAATTTCCTAACCGGCAGGTAGAGATTAGTATAGACAGGCTTAAACCTGCATTTTTATTGAATGAACAGTTAGAAATTGGCAACTCCAGACGCCAAGTTAGGGATAACGTTCCAGAAAAAAACACAGATGAGCATCTAACGCCATCAGTGCCCCGAACGCAACCGCCTATCACTCGTACCACGCGTAGCGGGCGAGTCGTAAATAGGCCGGTCAGATTCTTACTCGACGAATAACTCGTACCACAATCATGGGAGTAACAGAAGATTAACTCTCCGTTGGTAAGCGGATGAGAGGTATTTTGACTTTTATATGAGGAATCCATAAGGAAGACGACATCCGGGTCAGCTACATTTGTTTTAACTTAGTATCTCTGGGATAGAGCTAGACCTTGGTTTATACCCTAAAGTAGCAACAATGGTATGTCATGGTACAGGGTACATGGCAACCGTCATAACTAAAGTAAAAGAGTAATTTAACAAGCACAAAGTCGGACTCTGAGACATGATGCTCCGCAAATAGTTAAGTATTAATCTTTAAGAGGAAATTGTTTGTACCATGTCGTCGTACTGTAATTTACTATACTGTGCAGTGTTTTCTTATGTTAAGCATAAATGTTATTTTTTTTAGGTTAGAAAGAGCACGTATATACGAATGTTTTCGACTAAGAAAATCAGCATTTTTTTAATATGGATACTTATATATTGCTGCTAAGAAGATACATTTTGTATTCATTATTCTCTCGACATAGTGAGACGTAAGCGCGCGAATACGCCAGTTATTATTGTCAAAGTTAAATTCATCTAGAACATGGGTTTATCACAAGGAAAACAGGAAGCAGATAACTCTCACAACGCAATTGCTATAGCAAAAGTCGAAAATTTATCAACCCAAGTGGAGTCGAAACTGAACTATGTTGGTATTGGATTGATTATATTGGGTGTATGTTTGTGCATAATTTTTTGTTACTTCGTGAGATCAAGATGCAAGCAATGTGCAAAGGCATGGGTGCAAAAGACAGTGGGAAATATGCCACCCACGGCTATCAGAATCCATGGTCGGCCTCTGACCCCACAGCAGAACCCACAGCAACAAACTTATCAATAAGGTATCAAGTGATAATATGTATTCAGTGTAATGTTTAGCAGAGTAGTCAACTTAGTGAAGTGTAAAACAACAGCATAGTTTCGTCATAACAAATGTATTTCGATAACAAAGTATAATGTTACAGTTGAGGATGTTTACCGTCGCGCATTCAAGACGCGGACTCAGCGTTCATAGTAAAAGTGGAACAATAAGGAGTGTTGTATACTGGTAGCAAATAAGTTATTTCTGTGTACTACTGTAATTAGATTTAAGTTTTTTGACTGACATCGTTTCTATTTTTTCTTTTCAAAAAAGAGAAAGAAGGGAAGTGATGTAGCGACATATGCAATGTTTGTATCAGCGATTTTGTGTACGCTAGCTACACCGAGCGGGGACCCGCCAGTCACCTAAAGAGCGCGTCGACATTAACACGTTGTGATACAAGTCTATACCGCGGCCCCGCCTGGTCATTATTGTTACATGGTTTTCTACGCTAATATTTCGTGATAAACATTGTGCACTTTTATGGAGTCAGATTAATAGGGAAATAAATGAGTGTTCAAACTTTGGAATTTAATTTGTCACCAAATAGGGATCCCAACACTACTAATAAATCCACGGTTAAATTCACGCATTAAATGTCACAACAGGCGACATGTTTCCAACTTTTCGGGAGTTCTTCTTCAAAACAAACATCGAAAACACTCATCCTGAAGAAGAACTCCCGAAGTGTTCAAAACATGTCGCCTGTCGTGTCGTTTAATACGTGAATTTAACCGTGAATTTATTAGTAGCATTAAAAAAAAACTATAATATATTATGAAAACTTCGATCATGTCTATGAAAGTCAGATTTTCAGGCCACTACTGTGTGGCGGCCAAATTTTTCAATTCTGATCTCGGATTCGTACTTGGAGACAATGGAGACGCTTTGGCCCTTTAGTTATCAATTTTGAACATATTAAATAAAAAGTGCATAATTATGTTCACTTTTTTAATATCAAAATGTCCAAGTTCGCAGGCAATAATTGTTGGAATCTGCACTCTCGATAACCCTAAAAGCGACACCCGCGATGACTTTAAAGTAAAACAATGTCAATAATGTCACTACGGGCGACATGTTCCGAACTCTTCGGAAGTTCTTCTTCAGGATGAGTGTTTTCGCGGCGGTGTCGCTTGAATCACGACAAGATTCAAGCGACACCGCCGCGAAAACACTCGTCCTTAAGAAGAATTCCCGAAGAGTTCGAAACATGTCGCCCGTAGTGACATTTAATACGTGAGTTGAACTGTGTAATTATGAGTACTGTTTCAACACGTCTCACGAAAGTTTAAATTCGAAACGCAATGTCCGCCATCTTGGAATTCAAAATGGACATAATTTCTAGAATCTTCACCCTCGAGAAGCCTGCCAATGTATGTTGTTCTTTAAAAAAACGCGCATATTAATTTACAACGAATGTTTCAAAAAATTTTAATAATGCTACCACTTTTTGAAATATTTCTGACTATGAATTCGTATTTAGACCTCTCAGACATCGATTTTGAACATAACCGGATTTATTCTCAACTAGCGATCCGCTCCGGCTTCGCACGGATACTATATTATACATATAAACCTTCTTGAATCACTCTATCTATTAAAAAAACCGCATCAAAATCCGTTGCGTAGTTTTAAAGATCTAAGCATACATAGGGACAGACAGCGGGAAGCGACTTTGTTTTATACTATGTCACTACATAGTGATAGTGATAATCTTTCATAAAGTAAATACACGATCGACAGAAAAATGTTCGTCTAGTTTTGCATGTACTGCACAAATTATTCTAAGAAGCCGGTCACCCGCCGATCGCTGCGTAATCTTATAGTTGTATTTTGAACTTTAAGATCTATATGTTAAGGTTGACTTTTAAATATATTATTTCAAAATGTAGCAAAATATCTACTGGAATGTAATGATACGTTCATTCACTGGACGAATATACTGGGTCACAATATTATTGAAATAATTATGTTCATCGTGCTGTCGTGAGAGCACAGAACGTAGTCCTCTCGTCTCAGCGGAGCGATTACGACTGACTCCGCCCGCGAACGGCAACAAAAGATATACAGAACCGCACGAAACACGCGACGGGAGAAAGGGTATCGCGCTAAATAAAAAAGGCCTATACGCCAAATACGTTTCACCTCAATAAGTCTGAAAAGGGACTACATAAAAATACCCCGCTAGTACTTTCATTAGGTAATGTGAAAAGCTATTATACACTCAACTTTTACTTAATTTATATGCACGGGAACCTCACACTATTGAAATTGAGTAAAAATAAGACATGTTTTGGCGGTTCTTTTCTATCGAGGCAATTTTGGTTTTGTATGGTTTTGTTCAGACGATTCAATTGCAAATATGATGTAGTTTTGGTATGTTCTTTTTCCTGGCATTCGCTTTAGTTTGTCATAGGTAAATATTCAATCTAAGAACCCCGATTTCGCGGAGCGCCCCCTCTTAACGTAGCGTAGTTAAACCTACATGACTCATCAGCTACAATTTAAAGTAGCTGATATATGCTCCACTTTATTTCACACTACCCGCCCGCGCGGCGTCGCTCGCTTATTGAAAAATTCAAATTAAAAAAAATGCAGGCGCACGCGTGGTGTATAATATAACCTATCCCCTGGATGGATAGTTATTGAAATCGGATGAATGGTTCCGGAAATCCCCTTAAACTCAAACTTACAGCTACAATCTCAAAGACTTGTTAGGGTTCCGTAGCCAAATGGCAAAAAACGGAACCCTTATAGATTCGTCATGTCTGTCTGTCTGTCTGTCTGTCCGTCCGTATGTCACAGGCATTTTACTCGAAAACTATAAGGTGAATTGGAATAAAATTTTGAGGATAGGTGTATTTTGTTAACCGCTACATAGTTTGGTAATTCAATTACTAAAAAAATATTTTTTTAGGGGTGTACTCCATACATAAAACTGAAAGTCAAAAAAAAATTTTTCATTGCAAGCCTACGTGTGGCACATCAATCGATAGGCCTTGCAAAATAAATATAAGGTTTCTCAGCATTTTTTTGATTAAGTGAATAGAGTCGGAGATATTTGCCTCGAAAGTCACTAAAAATGTGTCCCCCCCCCCTCTAATTTTTGAACCGTGTATTTTAAAAATATGAAAAAAAATCATGCTAATAGGGCTTATTAAATTCTTTCAGCGAAAATTGTTTTGAACAAGATCGGTTCAAAGGTTTTTGAGATGTTCCTAAAAAACTGCCTTCCTTAAAGAAAAGGACGTAAGTGCCATAAGATTTCAGTAACGATACAACCTTTTTAATAGGCACGGAACCCTCGTTGTGCGTAATCCGACACGCACTTGGCCACTTTTTTTCCTTTTTATTGAACGAAGGAGTGAAGCGAACCAAGTTCTCTGCTTCAGCTTGGGCCGAAAATCGTTTGTCCGGCGTCCGGTGTCTGTCCCGATATCCTCGACAGGTCGCATTTCTCAATCGATTCTCGTGAAGTTTTCGTTAATTATATAAGATTAAGTCGAGTCACTTTTTCAAAATTCAAAATAAATATTTTTTGGTAAAACACCGGTTCGCGATTTCTACTCACGCGAAGCCATTAGTAATATTAATAAAGATTTACAGATATTTCACATATTATGAAAATGAAAGATTAATGGGAATTTACTGACGTCTTTCGAGCTGTCAGTATGACTAATAGTTGACATTTATGACAGGCACAATTTGGCACACCCAAAACCAGAAAACGTTTATAAAAGTTTATTTTCATAGTACATTTGAATACATTTTCAAATATAAAACCCATGAGTTTCATTCAATTAACAAGGATTTTTTAAGATTTGTTTCTTCGTTACATGGAAATAAATTATTACTCAAATCAAGAAATAAATTAGGCCGACCGCCGATATCTTGAATGAAACCGATATCATCTTATCTTGAATTATTCTATCCAGCTAAGAAAATAAATCTTGGCTCAATATAAATTCGTTTCATTGCACATAATTCTAGGATCAAATATGTTTTTTTTTGTCTGTATTGTTAACTTTTGAAACGTATTATTTATATTCAGTCTCAACATTTTCATGCACAAACTCGTGTAAACTTCCTAAAAGGATTAACTAACCCAAAGTCGAACAAAAGCGAGGATATATGCCCGAACAAATTCGAAGCACCCATTCGCTTATTGTCGAAGTCTCAACACCTCTCAATGTGGTTGAACTGGTACTGTTAAGTGCTGTAATTCACTGATTACGGTACAGCTGTGCCGTTAAGACCAATATAACCTGAGCTTAAGATTAGTTGTAGTTCTTTTAATCGAAGGTCAAAGTGCTGGACTCCATAAATGATAAGTCGTTATCAGTTTTAGAGTCCATCACTGTAGAGGACGCATGTAGTGGGACGTAATGTTAATGTCTAAAGTATGTTAATCCTTTAAAGGTTACTCGTCAAAAATTTTATTTTTATAACGACCGCCCTAATCAGATGTAGGGGGCCGTAAGTGAGTTTCATTTCTGACGATCCCCTTGGGGATGTTGGAGGTGGTCGTAAGAAAGACTGCGTTCTTCGACCGCCTTGTCTTATCGCGCCTGGAAGGAAACTAGTTGGCCCAAGTAAAGGGGTGTGTAATGATTGGTATAACAACTTTTGATATATTTTCACTGGATATAACAACATTTAATATAATTTCATTGGATATAATCTCTCAAGGGACATAATACACTTTTGGTATAACAACAATCAGTATAATTTCATGGCGTATAATGTTCAAATAGTATAATACATTTATGATATAACGTTGAATGGACATAATGTATATTGGATATATACATTATGTCCATTATATATAATTAGGTATATGGTATTAGTGGTATACTGTTTTATAAGATTTTTTTTTTTTCACACACGTTCATTATTTTAACCTAACCTAACCGCCAGCGTGTCGACGTCACCCCGCTTCGCGGGGTGCCTATTTCCGCTCTAAGGGATACAAGCTAACCCTAACCTTACCTACAAATAATACCATTGTTACAATTATTTGTCGTTTTTTTACTGCGGGGGGATCATGCCAATAGTACATTATACCAACTGAGTTTTATATCCAACAAAGTTATATCCCATGTATGTTATACGCTATGACTGTTAGATTAATAGTTGTAATATAACAAGTTCATTATATCTGTTGATAATTAAATTACATGAGAATATATAATAAGGTTGTTATATCAAAAGTGCATTATTTCCTTTAATCGTTATATCCAGTGAAAATATATCAAAAGTTTTTATATCGATCGTTACGCACCCCAAGTAAAGGTACTCATGGACATACGCAATTGATTCTGCGTTTATCTCTTTACCTTGAGTGTTTTGCGTACTAAATATTAAAATCTTACAATATGTAGACCTTCAACTTGAATACAGGTTAAATATGAATTAAGTCCTGAGATCAACATTAAAATGGTATTCTTATTGACTGTACAGTACACTGAACATGAACAACGGTTGGCACTCAGAAAGAAACCAACAAAGCCCCGAAATAAACTACAAGTGTTTGCATAATAGAATGTTCCAGAGTTACCACTCAACAAATCATTTCCGTAAACGATCGGAAGGGTCTATGCTTATGTATGAGGGTCGGAGTGTTTTTTAGCCGAGGTCAGATGTGATTTATGAGAGCTGAGGGATAGAGTTGTAGGTACACCTGCGGCGTTTATTGGCTTTGGGGATTCTATTGGAAATTCGGTTTTGGCTATTGTATTATTGAATGATCATTAATATTCATGCGGAGGTGGCAGGCAAGTAATTTATGGAAGCTATAGTTCAAACGATATAATAACAGTTTTCCTCTACATTTTCTTCCACCTGGTATTGTTTAGTAGGAACTGATGAAAAGAGGAGTGGGAAACCTTTATCTAGCACAGCACTCGCAGGGTCAAAATATCACATGTAAAAATACTTAAATGATAAGAAAACCACATCGGCCATTTCGTACGCAAAACTTAGTGAAATCTACAATGCATATCACATAGTCAATATTTATCATAGACTACTCGTACAACTCTCACGATATCATCATAACAACGGCGATGAAGGTCATAACCATTCAATTTTCAGCTTAACGACGTCCACTGGTCTCCCACAAGGATTTCCACATCCACCATGTATAGCATTACAACAAAAAATTTAATATCTACCTACTTAATATCTTTACAAGTAATTTTCCTTGGTCAATTTCCGTGTTATTACCTCTACTCCGTATCTAAATAACTAAATGACTGTTGAAAGTATTCCAATCATCATCATCATATTAGCCGAAAGACTGAACTGCTGAACATAGGCCTCCCCCAAAGAGTGCCACAATGACCGGCCACCCGCATTCAGCGGCCTTTACCAGGTATTCCAATAATGAATGAGAATTGTTATATGCGTTGGTACATGCTTAGTAATAAAACCGGGAAAAGGACATCCAAATTAAGATTCCTCCTAAGAATAAATGAGGAATCGCGTGCCGTATAAAGTACCAAACTCTGTATTGAAGTTTAGACCTTGAATACAATTTCGATATTGTATTATTCCGGAAAATATCTAGATTGGATAAGCATTTCATCTAACTCGTATACGTTGAAGCTATAACTAGGTATTATAATGCCGACGAAACTTTACTTATTCCATCACCATAGAACATATTCGTGGAACCAATTTCCTCTTCATTCAGCCTCTGATTGATCCGGCAACTTCGTTATGGCGCAAATAATCCAGCTCCAGGCAACTTTTTAATTTCTCCGTGTTACCGGGCAAAGTTGGCGGCCGTTATGCGGAACTTTGGAATTAGGTGCAAGCCTTAGTGTTTGTTAACGGGTTTATTGATTAGGGTGCGAGTTACACAAGTTTTCCTGTTTTAACTTTGGCTGAATATTTTTCTGAGTCAGAGTTAGGTGCAGACGGAGCAGTAGGTGGTAAAATTTGCACATCATTATAATAGTAAATCAGCCTTTATTCGTCCCACTGCTGGACACTTAGATGAGAGGGAACGGGCCCATGCTTGGGGACATACACCTTTGATTTTTTTCGCAGATGTATGCAGATTACCTAACGATGTTTTCCTTCACCGAAAAGCTTGCGGTAAATATCAAATAATATTCCGAACATAAGTTCCGAAAAACTTATTGGTACGAGCCGGGATTCCGACCCTACGCACATATATGTATATTTAAATATACCAACATTGTACCTAGAGTACCTATCTGACGCATCGTACGTACGTTAAGTAGATCTAAATGTTGAGTTTTATATGGAAATATTACAGTTAAACTGTCTTAACGCGCGTATGAAAAGTAACGTGATTACCACTCTGATTTCAAAACTATCATGCTTCCCTGATCTGGCGTTACTAAATCTCAGCAATGCTGCTAATAGTACGTTGGTCGGAAAACAAGAAACTACTAGTTTCTCTGTGAGCTGAGGAACTGGCGAGCCTGTTTAAAAAGAAACAAAAACTGAATCGACAAAATAACTATAATAATTATCGCACCTGTTCACAAATTGTCACGATAATGGGTTGAGAAATGCGACCTGTTGATGATAACAGCCGAATAGCGGAACAGCGGGTTATCCGGACATATGAAAGAATGTTGGCCCAAACTGAAACGAAGAACTTCGTTGAATTGTTTGAGGTTTAAATTAGGATATTTGACTGTTAGACACATATATCTTACACTATAATCTTCAGTCTTTCGCATTTCCCTCGAGAAAGGATCGTACCCAATAAAACCCACTAAATGTTGCACGAAGACAATAGTCCATGAAGCTGGCACCCGTACCCAAAAGGTCAGATGTCTCTATGCGATTGTTTGAAGTTTTGGCGTAATGTGGTCAACAATGTAATGGCCCAGCATAGTCTATGGGGATGCGCGGAAAGTTCCCGCAATTTATGTTCTGTCCCGACGAGGCGGTGGCGTGTTGACATGCCATAACTTACAGGGTTGAACAAACTTGATGGGAATTCATTATTTACAAGGAACGGCTTGGACTACACATATTTGGCGATGCGGTTAGCTTAGTGCTTGCGAAACTAAATTTCATATTTTTATCTAAGTAGAAAAGACGTTTAGTAAATTACTACGTTGAAAAAAGGTATCTATCCTTTTTTCATCGCAGTATCAAGTATTTTCATGTCTTTTTTACTGAGAAAAAAATAAACTTAATTTGTTTTATTTTGATGTTGATGATAAAACAAACGTTTCTAAACATTTTTGCATAACATCAATAACATTTCTTGTTTTCTTTCAAGCAGCCAATGTTTTAATTTGAATAACTATAAAACATTATTTCTCCATTTACAAGTAACTGTAGATACGCCCTTTCCTTTATCACTGCAGAACTATAATGTCCGCAAACCGAATGGGAATTTGGACTTATTTGGAATTACTTATATAAGATTAAGGGCCCATTAATTATTTGAATCTTACCTTATTTCACATGGGACAGCGTCTCAGAATTGGACGAAAAGTGGGAATATCCAGTCCAAATATCACTTACCGATCAACTTTAGTAAGTATTTTTTTCGTTATGCTTAGAAAAGATACCTGCGCTGTAGGTTTTGAATGGTTAGTATTTTGCTATTATTTTGTCCCAGATACTGAGAAATATTAGTCAAGTATTCATTATTCATACCTCAATATCTTATAAGTTGGTTTCGTACTCAGGGACGCCTAGACTAACTTTGTTACAGAGTTGTGACGTACCTTAGCCTCGGACATTCCTTCCCCAATTTAGCACGATTTGCCTCTAGAATAGTATTAGTCTGATGCCGAAACTTGGTCCTTCATTTGCAGTTTACTCGTGTTGTTAGTGTAACTAGCTTTCCAAGGTAGATTTGTACGGAATGGTCATTCTGGCGTAGTGACTATGGTGGGTATGTTTGTAGAAGAAGCATTTGAGCATTATTTTCGATGAGAGGACAACTTTCAGTGTAATCCTTTCGTGAATGATAGGAGTGTTTTTATACGTTTTCATTTTACAGTACAATGCAAAATGGTTTTTTTTTAATACTACATAATTATAGGAATGTTGTAGTAAGTTTTGATTCTAGACTAGTTACTATAATTATTAGTCCTTTGGTTTTTTAAACCAGTATAACCAGTTTAACATGTGTATCTGTGTGTCTGTCTATGGCATTGTAGATTCCAAAAGAATTAACCAATTTGAATACCTACCTCATTGATTTAAGTGCGCCTTTTTTACGATAAGTTATTATTTTCTGCTATAAAGCTTACATAAATAAATAGGTTTTTTTTTAAAAAAATACTTGTTTATCAAGATGATTCTAGCTTCTAGCTATGTATGTTATGTCCGGTTGATATAGTTTATTTAATTAAGTTAGTTATTAGTCATATCAGCCGAAAGACGTCCACTGCTGGACATAGGCCTCCCCCAAAGAGTGATACAATGACCGTTGTTAGTTATTTATTAGGCTACATATAAATCACTGATTTGGCTATGGAATCGCAACCGTTGTAGCAGAAAGTCACATAGAACTAAGATGTGCCATAAATGAAAGAATAATTAGCCTAAGCCTTTTTCTTTGTACTTTGTTCGCCTTTGTACTTTGATCTATTGTGTGACATGTATATTCTTTAACCTGTTATTGTGTACAATAAAGTGCTTACATACATACATACATAATTTATGTAGTATTAAAGTTATAATATATACGGATTTGATAATACGCTACGTGAACAAATTAGAAAAAGTACCGCTCTTCTGCAATTCCGTTAAATCTAAATGCCTGGGCGACAAAAATACGGAGAATCGATTTTTTGAAATGAGATCTAGCTATATCGTTTTTTTACCCCCATAAACCCCGTACACCCCAAGTTTTATCGTAATCGATAGAGCCGTTTTAGAGAACGTGATTAAATATATAGGTACATATTATATATAAGTAAGTTATAAAAATATTTGCTAAATGAATAGTATAAGGATACGACGTCGTAAGGGTACAGCAATGTAACTTCAACACTAAACAGGGCTTAGCCTAAACCGGCAATATAAAACACATTAGCAAGTTCCCGACAAAGACGGATTGCGAGCCATCTTCAAATCCCCATTAACTGACGGGAACGGTGCAAAATTGAAATTCTTGTCAAAATTAAGTAACAAACATTAAAAGAAGATTTAGGGTATGGCTTGCCGAAGGATATTAATATTATGGTGTGGTGTAGGGTTAACATAGCATCACCCTTTTTCTTCTCGAAGAAGAAAGAGAATGGTTGAATTCCTGAAACATCACGTTTTCTCCATCTGTCAAACTACAATTGCTGGAAGTTGCACAGATCATTCAAACTCATTTCTGCCTGCCCTTTTGTGAGTACAGGTGTGAGTGCGATACATTGGGACGCGCCGGCGCCGTACGACCCGGTGTGGCTGGCCAGCGTGCAGGAGTACGGGGCCGTCCCTCCCCCAACGAGACCAGGTTCTGGATATGGGGCTGGAGCTGGAGCTGGTTCAAGGAAGAGGATGTGCAGTTCCGCCTCTTCACTAGGTAATTTTCTACAGATACTAGAAAACCTTTGGTATGTAATTATGTCGTTGTACTTTATATTAACAAATAAAAACTCTTTGACATTCCTATTAATCATTTCGTGAAGTTGTGGAACGGGATGTCGTTGTGTTTAAGACGGTCGCAGACTGTGTCATCGCTCAAAAATCAGTCAGTGTCATCGCGAAAAATGCTACATAATCGTAATGGATAAGGTAAACATCCCAGTGCCCTCACCTAATATATCTTTTAATCTTATGTCAAAACAATGGAGGTGAATAAAGGTTTCAACTATAGGCATTAAGGCATTGGGTTTACCTTTTGAAAAGTAGACACTTTCTGCGCCCTCTATAAAAGTATTTTATTGACCAAATGAAAACGTTTTCAACTGTCTCCGTTCCATCCTTTCGCTGTTGACACTTAATACCCAGTCTCCGAGACCTTAATCCTGGGACGCGTAAGCCATCAAGTTTGGGACGCTAATTGACAGGGGCTCTTACCGATTACCTGTTTATTTACAGGGTTAAGTATCGTTTAAGGGGACCTTTTTGCCAAAGCCATTCCATTGATTTCATTAACGTGGAAAATCGGCCATGAATTTGTCACTGGGAATATATTAGGGCACACACAGACAAAGAAGTTTAAGAATGATGTATCATCAGCCTCCTAGCGTTTAATTCGGAACTGCTCCAACGAGGCAGCTTTTGGCGCTTAATCCCAAGAATTAGCGTACTTGTTATACAAAAGCGATTGCCATCAGACCTTCCAACCCTAATGAAAAACTAGACCTTATTAGGATTAGACCGGATTCCTCACAATGTTTCCCATCACCGAAAAGCCACTATTAAATATCAAATGATATTTCCTAAGTTTTTTTTTAAAGCCAGTAAGTAGTACGGGCTGGGTTTGATCCCGCCACCTCCAGATTTATAGTAGCTTGCCTAACCGCTCAGCTACAGTGACTTCAGTAAAGATAAATCATTTTGCAATAGTTGCCATTTGTTGTATTTTATACCTTTGCTCTTAACCAGACTGAAGACGATTGTGTGTAGACTTGTAGCTCAGCGTAAAGTCTTTGAGTCTTTTTAAGAAAATGGCACAAGACCCCAGGTGCTCCTTTTTACCATTGACCGATTAAATAAAAGGCTCTACCAAGAGTATGCCAGCAAGTCGTGTTACAGCCATTTTTTTTAATTCTTTATATTACGAGTATGGCAACAATTTTACCTACAAAATAAGCTGTCAGTTATAAGGACCTATAAGGCCCTCACAGACTTACTCAGAGTCAAATTTTTCTATTCACCGCCAACGCAGGCTTCATCAGTCTGTGAGAGGTATTACGGCACTATGCATTTCCAACCAGCATTGGTTTTATTTTTCCAATTAGCCTCATCGTTTTTTTGAGACGACTTGCTGGTCAGACCTGTGCCAAATGTTTTTGTCCCAAATGATTAATTTTGCCTAAGTTCTATTTTTCATAAGGTCTACCAGGGTTAATGCTTTAATGGGTTAAATGCGTCTTTTGAACATATTATTATCTTCGAAACGCAACATTTTAGAACTATTACCGCCCTCTATGTTCAAAGTATGGTTCCAAACTTTCAATTTACACAATTGTAATAGTTATACAATGTTCAGTTTCGGAGATACCACCACGAGACGCATTTACCGCGTCGACGCATTCGCCTCGGTTGACCTTACCTTATGGGCTCTATGCGGTAACTTTTAAAAAGTCCAGAAAAACGAATGGTTTCAGAGCGCTTTTCAGAATAAGTGTTCATGAACTTACTGTTGCAGTATTAAATTTTTTTGGGTTTTTATTACTCAGATTCGTTCGATATCGTATCGATCCTTAACAAGAAAAAGATTGTCCTTTTTCCATGTATTTTTTTTTCTTCCAGTGCGTCAGGAGACTATAATATAAAAATACGGCTTACTAAATTGTAACGATCCGGAATGGAATATTTGGGACACCTATTTTGATGTATGAGGGTCGTCAGTATAAACGATTCTGAGTATCAAGAATCGAAAAACTTGGTAATTGAAAAAAAAGTTATTGTTACGAGCGTTACGGGATAGAGTTAAAAAACCTTTGTAACACGACAGTAGGTTTATTATGTGACTTACACCGGGCAAAGTCCACTGAGTCCACAAATGATAAATACTAACACTGACTCAGACCACGTTCACTGAGTCCGCGCCTACTAGTACTGACACAGTTACACCTCACTGATAGTTCGCACTAGACCACTTCACTAATTAACCATGGTAACGAAACTGTTATAACCCCGCCGTCATAATAATGCCATTGAGAGGTCTGTAGTTTGACTCATTTATAATAATAATAAAACATTTATTTCAGGCAACTAAGGCCCATAGTTACAAACCGCTAGCAACTACTATGGTAAAAGAACGCGCAGCTATATCACACCGCGAATATTTAATAATTTATTAATAGAAGACGAATGTGGTAGTAAAAACATCTTTAAATCAAAAATTAAGAAGTTGCTATTAGGTACACGCGTGACTGAATAAGTAGGTTGGGTAAATATTATACACACATATACAACTTATACTGTGTTAATATCATATAATTGTAATTATGATTAACCTTAGTAATATTATCCGCTCATAAATGACCCTGGGTACAAAAATGGTCCAATTTGAAAATGCACTTGTCTGCCCTGGTATTTTAAGAAAAAGACCCTTGTCTGCCCCGACATTTTGGATAAATGGCGGCCGGGCGCAGTGTGTTTTTCATCCTCAAAACACACCATGAAGACATGGTTTTAGGTACTACTAATGTTTAGCCGTTTTTGGTATTTAATTTTTTCAAAAGTATTAAGTAGTTTTTTGTAACGCTTAGTCTTAACATATACGACAGGGATTTTGTGGCTAATGTTCGATATTATTTAGTTTTTCTTGCAAATAAGATCGATGACGTACAAAACTTTAACGTTTTTGAAATCCTTATAAATTTTCCTTGTTGTTTAAAAATATTTAAACTACACCTTCGATAGAAAACAAAAGAGTAATTGTTGCACAAAAGTTTTATATTTTTTTATGCCAAAGCGTTACTCACACGCGTATTTCAAACGCTCAAATACAGATGAATATGACCACATAGCCCTAAAATATACTTCTTTACTAAAAGTTAACTATTATAGAAATACTTTTATCTTTTATGGCATACTAAGCCTATTTAATATTTATTTGAACACAACAAAAGAGGTCTAAACTGAACGTCGTCTTGCTGTCATGCTTTGCATGCTAGGTTATTGTACCTTAGATAAGAAATTTTGTACTGACGGATACTAATGTAGTTATCTCATTAATAGGATAATTTCATTAGATAGGGGATTCAATAAAAATAAATAGGAACGCAACACGTGGGTATTTTTAAATTTCAGTTGTTTGAGATGCTGTTTTAGGCGTGTACAAAATATACCCAGGGTCAAATATTGGTAAGGTCCGTGACACACCAAACTTTTTGGAAGTACGAATCGCTTTGCTGTTAGAAACAGGAATACAGATCAAATCCACCATGTAACTAGATGGATGTCTGTTACAATGTGATATGTAGATGTATTTTACAAAAACTAAATAAAACTTTTCAGGAAAAAATACTGTTTATTAGCTAAATCACATTTCATATAAAACACACTAGCTTAACAATTACTTATAATCAATATTGTACACCTATCACATTATTGCTATCCGCGAGTTACCAACCTAGTCAAATCAGCAATTGCACGTCAAAACGTATGCATTTAGGTATTATTGAAATATTCTGTAGAAAAATCATATTAAAAAAAGCATAAAAAAAAACAATTACGACATCCATTGACATTCGCCCGTTAAAAACGAATCTAACGAAGTGTCGTTCACAAAACTCGTTCCAGCCGTTTAGTCGTTACGAGGGAACATAGGGGCGGATATACATACATACAGGTCAAACACATAAACCCCCCTTTTGCTTGGCGCCGTCGGTTAAATAATGTTAAGGTGTTAAAAAAACATACAACAGTTAGTTTTAGTTAACAAACCAACGGATCAAACACATTTTAATTTAAGTAGGTATACTATTAGTTACAATAAGGATTATAAAGATGGGGTATATAATATACCCAAAGTCACGACATGAATGCTATTTGTGTGTCCTAAACCTTACTAGAAAAATGAATTTTGACCGTGGGTGGTATTAGTCCATCAACGGAGATTTTTGTTGCTTTAACAAGTTTTAACAAGCAAATACTACGTGCAGATTTATGTAAGCATTGCATAAATAATTTTAAAAGAATCGTGTAAGTATACATCTTGTGATTCAACACACAAGTAATTCTATAACCACAAACAATAACAAACGCAACTTACCTTACGACTCACTACTGACTGCAGGAGTTTCTCAACTTTAGAAGCATAAATATATAATTTTCCACCCACTTTTCAGTTAACTCATAACATTAAACATTCATAAATTTAATTAAGAAGCACACACTAATATCTATTTGATGTTAAAATGACTATTGCCGCAGAAATATATTAATTTTCGCACCAGCAAGCGTACCAGTTGACACTTGTTTGAATCGCGAGCCACACACTAAAAAATCTAACGAACTAAATAAAAAAAAAAACAAATCAAAAAACAAATGTCAAATGCTGGTGACATGTATGAGTAAACGTAAGGCAATATTATATGGAAGAAGAAACGAGACAGAGATTATGGATTGTTGTATAGGGAAGACGAGGAAAAATATAGTTTAACAAGCTAGGGCTATGGGATAATAAAGTAAACTTAAAAAAGTAAGTTAATCATGTAATTTAGATCAAGGTACTAACGTTGAAAATGAGTGCCTCATTTCACCGTAAAACGTAAGTTTGGCGAACCCAATTTAAGCCTAAAATGTACCATACTTTAAAAAAAAAAAAAAAAAAATACCTTACAGGCTAACGTTAATACATACAATATAATATTTAAACGCTAATTATTACTTAGGCGACGAAACAGTCCGGCACCCGCACCACAAACGAGCTGAAGTGCAAATAGTATTTATGAAACTAAACGTTTTATTTCGGTTCCTGCATCGTAGTTTTATATTGTTTCTTAAGAGTTAGCAGTTTGAAAGTTACCTAATAAAATAGTCGCATCGAAAATTTTCATTTGAAACGTGTGGTTTTATCGCTCTGCTGGTAAGACCGCCTGTTGTTTACCTCTTCTTTTGAGTTTTTGTTGTTCTGAATTGATTTCATAAATTGAGACGTTTAATCAAGAGTGTTTGTATTGAATTTAACGATAAATACATAACGCCAATACAGTGCGCATACGTCGGCATAAATGCGTGATAAACATTACGCAGATACGGTAAGATATCTGTATCTGAAGCGCATGTATTTCAAAATGGCTTCCTATATCATTCAAAAATCAACACACACAGCGCAGATAATTATCTGCGCTTTACATGACATCAGGGGAGTGATGCCCCATGTTCTAAATAATGTACAAAGAAGATTTTAGAACAAACAAAACAATCGAATATCCGTGAAACAATGTTTATAAAAACATGAAAAATTTTACCTGTCCATGTTTTATGAAACATGAAGCTAAAAACAAAGGAAGCGGACTAAAAGGGCCGACCGAGGAAAACCCGAAGAGCCCCTGGCGATATTAATTTCAGTAACAAAATCTACTCGTCTGAAATAAGAATCAAACTCCTTCGAAAAAAATGCTACTTACAATGCAATACTTTTGAAACAAATACGGAAAAAAATGTTTTTAGCAACTACGTTATTTAAAAATTGATACGAAAATACAAAAACAAATGAATTTAGAATTAGAAAAATTAGCAGATTCTACAAAAATATAATTAAATTCACACTTAACGGAACTGAAGGCCACAGTATTAAAAGACTCGCTTGATGTTTTTTTACTTGCAGTATCAGTTTGTGTAACATGTTTCGTTTCAAAATACTTTTGCTTTCAATTATTCAGCTTATAGACTAAAACAATGTTTCTGACATAGACATAAAATTACTAACGGACATCCAGTTAAGTATGTGCCAGAATTTACCACCCGCTGTTTTTTAATAAAATAAATAAACAAAAATGTTTTACATAAAATTACTCTAAACATGCTGTTGGCTAAATAAACAATACGGTAAAAACATAATATTTCTCCACTACTTTTGTTATCTAAGCAATTTTTCAACCAAAACTCGTCCCTTGGCACCCTGAAACAAACCATCAGAAACCATTGCAGAATCATGCAGCCTCGCAAATCTCAACCTTATGCTCGTGTATTACAAATTATATAAAACAAACACGGCCGCACTTTAAATTTGGTAGAATTGACCACTTTTACCACGTTAATTTTACCATAGGTTTTGAATATAGGATGTCTTATAGCGTTGGTTTAAGGGCGATTTTAGATTTGGCGAGCTGCATGATTCTTTGGAGATGTTTGGCACTGATCCAGTGGCTAGCAGTCAATAAGTGTAAGCATATTGACAGCGGCTAGGCGATGTTTACACTGCTGGCAATGCTGAAACAAAGGAAAACACATTTATGCACCTTATTTCGTTGCAGTAAGGTTCACGTGTGGTCAGTGTTTTGTAGACTGTTGTGAGTGGCAGGCGGATAAGTGGCGGTAAATGTGTGAACGTGGTAGATTTCAAAGTCCGAAAAGATATCAATTTCAAGGGCTCTTTTAAAGGTTTCATTGATGGAATAGTTACGGAAGTATCAAGTTAAAGATTTTGTTATACAAGTAAGTCAGTTAGAATTTTCAGTAAATTCTTGTTGAGTGGGTGCGAACTCAGGCGCGTAATGTTGTGTTTTAGGAGGGATCCCCTTCATTGGCATAAATTTTTTTAGACTAATATAGTTTCGCATAATTGATTTGGCATAATTTCTATTGGCATAATAATACTGTCGCATAATAATACTTTGGCCTACTACTTTGTTTGGCATACTACGCTAATAGCATAATTTCAGTTGAACTAATCTGTATTGGCCGAATACATATTAAGCATACTATTGTTTGGGCTAATAATTATTTGGTATATCTGTCATTATCCATAATTTCTTATCCATAATTTCAGTTTTCTAAATGACTAAAACTCAATTTCGTTGTTACAATGCATTTACACTTTTCGTGGACGCGGATTATTGGGTCGTGCATTATCAGGGCGGATAAAAATGGCTTGTCATAAGCGAACTCTGTCTTAGGTCGGTTAGGTTAGGGTTCACTTGTGTTCCTCAGACCAGAAATAGACACCCCGCCCAGCGGGGTGGCGTCGACTCGCTGGAGATTATTAGTCCGCACAGATGACCGTCCCAATGTACATGGATTATCAGGCTGTACATTATTGGGCCGTGCATTATGCTTTCATTGCTTTGTGTAATGCATGATTTTATTTCTTAGGACACAATTTTTATGCGTTTTGTAATGATGCCAAGTAATTATTATGTCTTTTTGTATTTATGCTATCTGATGTTAGTCTTTGTGATAATTATGCTATTTTCGTTTATTCTTTTTAATTTTATGCCTAAAAATTTATGCCATAACATGATTAGGCTTAACGCTAATTCGGCTATAAAAAAATATGCATTATTATATTATTCCAAATGATTTTATGCGATCCAATAGAGAACCGTTTTAGGAGCCCTTAAAACACAACACGCGCCTGAGTTTACAGTCTCTTAGTCCACAAGGAACCCCTATAGTTTCACCATATCCGTCTGTCCATCTGTCCGTCCGTCCGTCTGCGGCTTAGCTCTGACCTACTAGAAAGTTGTAATCCGGCATGGGTATATAAATCAATCAAACCGACAAAATCGTACAATAAAGTCATTTTAGGGTTCCGTATAGTCAAAGTCCTTATAGTTTTGCCATATCCGTCTATACGTCCGTCTTCGGCTTAGCTCAGTAACCCTTAAAACTAGAAAATCGTGGCAGCAATAACTACATATCCATCCATATCCATACTAATATTATAAATGCGAAAGTGTGTGTGTTTGTTTGGTTGTTTGTCCGTCTTTCACGGCAAAACGACTTGATTTTTTAAGTGGAGATAGTTGACGGGATGGAGAGTGACATAGGGTTCTTTTTGTCTCTTTTTAACCCCCCTCTTCCCTAAAATGGGGGGTGAAAGTTTGTATGGAGCTACGATATAAACGAGTTCCACGCGGCGGAGTCGCGGGCAGAAGCTAGTACCAAATAAATTTAAAAGGAAAACTATCACGACTAAGTAGGCTTAAATAGATACCGAATTCGACCAACTTAAAAGCCAACTTTCGTACAAATTCGGCAATGTAAGCGCACCATTTAGTTGGCGCGCGCGTGTCGATGTAACAAAGACAGACAGGTAACTACTGAACCCTACACTACGCGTGGCCCGACACCAACTTGGCCAGTTTTTTCTGAGTAACTTTTTCCTATTTTATTTTGTTCTACCGAAACCGCATTATGTTATGTAATTTTCGGCATCGTTTTATTTCGCATAGTTACACATCGCAGAAGCTGAAGACGAAAATACATATCATGATTCCATAAGTATTATGTTTTTCCCATTTTGTTACGAAAGTCTAACAGCTAATTCACGCATACATGTAATATGACAAAACGCACACATCCCAAATTGACAGAATAGCGCAATAAAATGGTTGGATTAGGTCCAATTTGTTTAAAAATTGAGCCGGCAATATAGTCCCGCGGGTGTATTCTGGACGCTGTAACTAATTCACGCGGTTTCGAGCCGTATCGTAAAGCGTGGTTTATGACTCGCTGTGTACTATGCTGGCTTCCTAATGGCTGACAGGCGGATGGGGGTGCACCAGGGCTGCATATTAGGTAACAAATTTAACTGGGGTCCACACATAAACTATGTTTGCAATAAGCTAAGATCCATACTGTCCAAATTATCCCTTTTAAAATACAAAATACCCGTTAGTACCCGCAGAATGTTATATATGTCACTAGCCGAGTCAATTATTAGTTACAGCCTAAGCAGCTATGGCCGAACTTATAAAACCTACCTAGATAACATATACAAGATACAGTTAAGTCTAGTAAAAACAATTGTACCTAATTCAATAAGGAAAATGCATAAAAACCACGAAACAAAACTATTCGAGTACTGTAAAATAATTAATGTGTATGATAAGTTTAAAATGATGTTAGTATGTGATGAAATCGCAAACGTACCTAACCTCAAAATTAGATCTAGATCACAAAAATTAAGAAATATTAATCTACCTAAATATGTATTACCATCTTACAATAATACATATGGAAAAAGAATATGGAAATTCATGTTACCCTATACGCTAAACTCATGGCCTAACGATGTAAGTCAAAACATATATAATAATAAACATAAGTGCAAGTACATTATTAAAACAATGTTGTTACCAAGCACAAGTGCGCGCCCGAGTTGATCACAAACAACTCAGGGAAAATAGATCTACCTCCTTCCACACGTTATTTTTTCTTTAATTCTATAACCCAACATGTTAACGAGCGACAATGGAGATAAACCGTGCGCGGTTTTCGCTCGCCGTTTAAAAACAAAATGTAAGTAGTTTTAAGTTTTTCATTTTGGATAAAAAAAAAAAAAAAAGGTACAGTAATAAGATAATTTAATTGAAAAAATCAGACCTCGCTAACAACAACTGAAAATGATCCATTCTAATAAATTAATCAGCCTGTTGCAACAAGATTCGAATAATAAATAAATAAAAGTACTTATTGCTGTTTTGGCAACATTACAATGCATACATTTAACTTAAAAATATGTATCGATTTAACCCTCACATACTATATATATATAGCTATCCATGCCGTAATCGGCAACGGCGACCCTAGCCAATTACGAGCGTGAGCTCTAATATGGCTTACAAAGCCGAACTTTCTTTTAAAAACTCTATCGCAGGTAGGACAGTAAAGTTGTCCAGAACTACTTAACTCCAGAACTACTTGTACACTATTATTGCAACGCTGTGGAATAATACTGTGATGACATTGAATTGACTTGGACACTAGCATGGCATACTTGAACAGCGCATAATCACTCAACCAATTAGTGACAATTGAACATGCTACATCTTCCGTTACACTCACGCTATTTGATAATTTTCCGGTAACAATATTGAACAACGAAACTTAAATTTAAAAAGATATGTCAACATCAAATGAAGTGTCGCCATTTTGAATAAATTTGTCAACAAGGATGAGGAAGTAATCTGTCTTTCTGGCGGTGAAAAAGTATATGGACTATGTAATGGGAATCCATTTGTAATGACAACAAAAAAAGAAATGGCTATTCCAAAAGAGCTGATAGATTGACGTAATATTTTAAGTCCGCGAGAAATTAGGACGTCCCGAAACGTCATAAAATCATCAAAATAAATATTTTGGCACTCACTCAAAGCAAGACCTAAATCATTTAAAGAATAAGTATATCATAAATGTCATAATATCAGACTAATATTAATGTCAGTTAGCTAAGAATTATTACCTACATGGTGGAATGGGTTGGCAAAAGAAAAAACAACATAATCAACATTGCAGCCTTTAAATATTATTATAACTAACTAAATCATTAATGTACAATTTATTTGCAAGTAAACGAATACAAATAGCTGGTAACATAAAAAAAACTTTGATTCTTATCATTACAGAAATGCAGCTCTATACATACTGCAAGCAGATAAAATCATATTTTTCGGGTTTCTGAAAAATATTTACTTGATTCCAGTCCAGTTCACGATATTGCTGTAAAACATATTTATTTACATTATTTATTATTTCCCGCTTCCACTACACTTCGGTCCGAACTCGTTCCGCCGTTTTACGGGCACCCCTTGAATATTTCAGCGGATGAAGTGATAAAAAAAATAACTTTTTGATTGCCCGCTAACTGCCCGTGTCTGATTAAACTCTACTCTGTAACTGTATTAAGGATTATTCCCACCAAACGGCACGCAACGCATCGGACCGGAACTGATTTTACAATCTTTAAACGATATTAAATTATGTACACAGTATTTAAGTACAGTATCAGCAAATCAGAGGGCTGGCGTACGACAGAGAGGGATGGAAAATATTCCACCGACAAGAGGATTACTCTTAAATGAAGAAGAAGACACAGTATTTAAAGTCTATATTACCAAGTCGCGCGCATCAGACCCCGTATCATGGTCGGCCTTTTCGGTTCAGGCCACAAACACCTGCGATCTGTGGCATTCACGAATGTACTATAACCTTTTTTCCTTTTTTTCGTGGAGAAAACCTGCGCGCCAGGTACCCAATCACCGGGGGATGATTGGGTTATGTGGTATTTCTATCCACTAAAAACTCCACGGTGCTCTGCATCTGCGCTCTCATGCAGGGGACTCCAGGATCTCATGGTGAACGCACTGGAGCCCCCCTCGCGCCTCGCCAGATTTGGCTCGTCCTTAGGGCAAGGAAATGCTGTCGCCTTCCCTGGGGTTCTTAAGCGAGTGCCCCGGCCCCCGCCAGAACACTGCGACCCTGATGACTCCTTTAGTCGCCTTCTACGACAGGCGGGGGAGACCGTAGACCTATTCTTGTCCGAGCCTACACGGTAATGTACTATAACCTACCAGATTTTTATCATCAAATAATACAATTCAAAAATAAACGCTATATTTTTTCATACCCAACTTCAAATCATTATGAACTGTGTGGAACTCGCCAACCGTACACTATTTTTGGCATAAATGATCAATCCAAATTTTTCTTTTCCTCAAATGACAACACGTCAACACGATAAGTTTGCAGGCGACGGTACGGACCCGTGATATGCGTCGACATCCTGCCGGACGCGATCGTCTGTCGCCGCATCCGTTAGTAGGTATCCTTGCCGATCCGATGCGAAGCGTGCCGTTTGTTGGGAATTATCCTTTAGTTTTCAGAACAGGCCAGTCTTCTAAGTACCTACATCCTGTAAAGTAACGAATACCACACTCTAGTGTAAAAGCCGAATTATTAATTAAAAAAACCGGCCAAGTGCGTGTCACACCACGCACAATGAAGGGTTCCGTACCGTCTACTAGCTAACCCACATTAGGAATTACTATCCTATACAGTAATTTAAAGTAGGCAGTTTGTCAGCAATAACTCAACTCACAGACAGACGTACCTACATGACTAAACTTTAAGGGTTCCGTTTTTGCCATTTTGGCTACGGAACCCTAAAAATGTATTTTGAAAGATTTTTAGTGTTGGCTCCGAACGATGTATCTTTCTAGTCGAAAGTCAACAAAGAGCAAACAATATCATGAAATAACTATCTCTATCCCAATACGTAATCTGATTCCGCAATTTGAGGCAATTTCACGCGTCGCACTCCCACGAACGGACAAAAGTGTCATATCGAGAATCCCATTCGAATGTGGCAACGGGGCTTTACTGTGATTCTTACCTACAGCGACACACCTAAAGTAAATACAGAGACTGTGGAGCTTTGCAGTCGCGCACACAACTGTTAGGACGCTTCGCGGCTTTTGAGTGCGATATAAAAGGCATGTCGAAAAATGTTGCAGCACATCTTTACATGGTACAAATCGTAATTTAATATATTTGCTGCCATCCATTTGCACTATGTTTACTAGACGTGTATAAATATCATTTTTTTACGGACAAATTCTTCGTGTACCTTGGACATCAAAGGAAAATAGTTTTTACGTATTTCTATGATTAGTGTTTGCGTTTTCAAATAGTTTGGCTTGAAATAGCATAACGCAGGATTCTTCTAATCTTATATATAAAAACTATACGTTAGGTGTTATTAAATTTACACACACAGCATTATTTGTTTTAGTATTGATGCGGCAATAATGCTTTGCATCACAATGTACTCTCTTCTCGGCAAAGGAGAGGCTTATGCTATGAGTTCCTCTGCGAGATGCGCATAAGGAATGAGGCTAAGTCACTAATATAGCCTTCCGAATCGCTAAACTTAAGTGGCAGTGGGTGGAGCACATTGCACGTAGAACGAATGGCCGTTGGGGTGGAAAGTTCTCGAGTGGCGACCACGTACTGAAAGACGCAGCATCAGTAGACACCCCCGCAAAGTGGACTGATGACCTACTAAAGGTCGTGGGAGTCCGCTGGATGCGGGTGGCACAGGACAGTTCACTGTCTCTCTTCTCTCTGGCTCTCTTTGGGGGAAGGCCTAAGTCCAAAAATGGATTTAATTTTTGGCTGATTTGATGATGAAATAGTAGGGTATTCGAATTAATAAATAATTAATCGATAGAAATCCAGTGTTATAAGAATCATTTTAAATTCTGTTCAAGTGGGCACATTTGACCGTAAAATGTTGTATTCCCCGATGATAGCCAGAGCCGAGAGAATTCGACCCTTTAAAAAACAACGGTAAGTAATAATTACTAAGTTTAGTTAGTTTATTTCTATAAGTGAGAATCTTTAATTCGCTTAATGCTTGTATTATTGTGTCTATAAATATGTTGCGCTGTTGGTCTTCCATGTATCAATAAATAAATAAATATCATAAAATAAATAAATAAATAACGAACTTGTCCCTTGATTGACTTTTATATTAAAATGAGGGAATAGATTTTACATTTACGTATCCCATATCAGAAGATTGGCAAAAAAAAACAACGTTAAGATAGGATTCATTGTAGCAAATGTCTAGTTTTCCCTCTAGGTTGGAAGGTCAGATGGCAGTCGCTTTCGTAAAACTAGAGCCTACGCCAAATCTTGGGATAAGGTGCCAAAGCGGACCGGGATACAGGCTCATTTAAGCAATACCTGGAGAAACGCCAGGGATGATGTTTCATTAGTATGAAGTGGGTTTGCTAGTGCAAATGTGATCAAAACATACAAATGATCTCGGGACAAATTTGCACCAATTCTATTCAATAGAACCATTAGAAATAATACTTCTACTTTCAAACGAATCCATTTCGGGCACGACTGTATCTACATCCTTTGAGCCGATTACGCCTCTAGCGACAAACACCCTCCCGGCAGACAATCCTATATTTTATTGCGTTTATCTCTAATACTTAATAAAGGAAAACCTCGTTGATAATGTATTTTTGCCATAGATATTACTAATTTGATTATAATCAGTGAACGAAAAAATCATAAAAGTCTAAGAAGCGCCGCAAAATGGCCCCACAGAATGGGTGCCATTGCCATCATGCGAAATGCAAAAAAAAAAAAGAACAGGTTGCACTCCGGGAGTGCCGGCAGAAGTGAAAACTCAATAACATTGTAACAGTTTTTCGATCAGGTCACGTGACATCTTACGGTGTCACCCTAATAATGAATTTGGCGCAACAGGATAAAACTACATTTATAAACAGCTAGCTTCTGCCCGCGACTCCGTCCGCGTGGAACTCGTTTATATCGCAGCTCCATACAAACTTTCACCCCCCCATTTCACCCCCTTAGGGGATGATTTCCGGGATGAAAACTATTCTCAAATTATCTCCATACCAAAGGTTCAGTGGTTTAAGCTTGAAGAGGTAACAGACAGACAGACAGACAGACAGATAGACAGACAGGATAGTATGGATAGTATGGATTATCAATTATTTAAGCGGACGGGCCGCGGGCGTGTATGGGTGCGACGGGCCGGCTCGCCCGCCGCCGGCGGCGAACAAAATACCAATTTGTTTTTGCCATTGCCAAATATTTTTCAAAGCTTTATCTCTTTAGGAATAACGTCCAAATTCGAACTATTCGAATTTGCTCAATAGCAAAACGGTGAAGGACGCGTGAACAAAATTAAAAATTTATTTGCAGAATATGCTATTGCAAAAAGTGTTTAACGGCTTTATACTCTTACGAATAGCGCTCAGTTCTTAATGAAGTCGAATCGGCTAGCAGCAAAATTTAAGAGTTTGTGACCTCCTTCACATCTGACGTCACAAAAATCTGTCGCGTATTTAACAATTTTCCCCATCCCAAAAAGTGCTCAGCGCCGCTAAAGAAGTTTTCACTTCAAAAAGGTACATAATTATACTCTATGACAGAAACGAAAAAAATATAGGTAAGCGAGCAGCAATGTCCGCGTCACAGCATCCGAAAAATTTAATTAGGATTAATGAGCCTAAAAGTGACGTAATAAGAACCACGTTACAAGCAGATGTGTTTAAATAGTACATTACGTACCTAGGGCGGTGAATTAGTGAAGATTTGCCGTTGCGCCCGTGGGTGGTAAATCTCACTTACCGCCCACTGTGATGTAATTTTTTTCTGTGTCTTCACTAGTCTTGACATACTCGTAGCATTAATATTTTGGCACGCAGACCGTAAATTGGTTATTGATGAAATCCAATACACCGACAAACAAGAAACTTCTATCAAACTGTCAATATCAAGATAATTGCCAAACCCAAAGCATTCTCTTAATTAATATAATATATTCTAATGCGGCAAAGGGAACGGTAATTGGCATTTCCAGCCTAGAGGTGAGATATTTCTGGGGTAAGATAATATGATATCGTTATTCATAACTACAGGCTGCCCGAAATCTATTCAAATACAAATCATTATTTCGGACGTACCATATCCTCGGTTATTAACAATAAAAACACTTAATAAACTACTGTTAGTGAACTCAACATCAACATGATTGTAGAAATTTTATTATTACTTCAAATGAAAGATGGCAAAAAGAAATGCTTATTATGAAAATCCCATTCTAATACGAGTATCTCAATAAGTTACGAAGCTCAACCGTTTCAATGTTGCTTGTTAGAGAGAGAAAACGCTAGCAGATCGTGACGTCACGATCCTTGAGCGTCGAAGAAAATGACAATCGTTTAATATGAAGGTGCGTTTTGCGGACAAGGGACAGAACATACCCCCTCTTAAAACTTTGGACACTTATAATAGCTTTGTGATAATTGTGATTAACCTCTTGCGTTTTTTTCTACACCTCTATTATTGACAGTACAGTAGTATTGAAACAGTAGTAGTAGTAGTACAGTTTTAGTAATAATACTAAAAAAGAATGGAATGTAACGTTACAAAAAACGTTACAAGTATTTGCTCGTTATAAGAAATACTAGATAAATATTCATAGTTACATTTGCGGTGGCAGCGTGTACTTGTTTGCCAACGTATTCCATACTAATATTATAAATATGAAAGTGTGTCTGTCTGTCTGTCTGTTACCTCTGCTCGCTTAAACTGCTGAACCGATTTAGATGAAATTTGGTATACTTAGAGGTAGTTCGAGTCCCGGAGGACAAAGGATAGCTGCTAGCCCGGAAATCACCCTAAGGGGGTAAAATAGGGGGTGAACTTTCACGCGGACGGAGTTCCGGGCAGATGATAGTATGTGTACAAAATACCTTTAGAATCTTTAAAACGTAAAAATAACAAAGTTAGCATCTTTCACCCACCAAACTTTGATTAACCGGGTAGTTACAAATGTTACATATCCTTGTTTATTAACCGGGTAGTTACAAATGTTACATATCCTTGTTTATTAACCGGGTAGTTACAAATGTTACATATCCTTTTTTATAAAATCCGGTTATTTATGAGCATCCTGTATGATTATTATGTAGGTAATATGTTAATATTTGCTCTCCGGCTTAATCTGTGTGTTTGCGTTCCACTGATTATCTTGGTTCACGCGTCAATGGATATGCACACTGCTTGTTATTGAATTATTTGTTTTGAATTAATTATTGTGTTATTTATCGTTGTAAACTCAAAATCATAATCAGATTTATATTTGCTTAACGTACAAGTACATGCATATACAGGAATATAACACATAATAATACATAATATGTTGAATAAAAATAGCAAATACTTACATTATAAAACATTAAAAATTAAATAGAATACAAATGAACCAGATTATTTATGCGTGTGAAGTAGTTAAAACAATAAAATAATTTATCACAGTTAAATCAGACTGAAGCGTACGTATGTATTCCGCTTAGCATCAGGCGGGCCATACGCTTGTTTGCCACCGTCGTTGTATAAAAAAATATCATTAACTGTATAATATTATGGTCTATCTATAAAATATTTCTTTCATTTCTGGTCAAAACTTCGTAACTTAATTTGTTAAAAAAATAATGCTATTATGAAAGTGACCATATTTCTGGATTCACTTGGTACCAGTTTTATTTTATATCGGGGATTGAAATGATGAGTTTCTCTAGCTGTTTTATAGTTACTTTTATTTATTAAAAAAATATATATATTAGGTGATTTTAATATTAACTTACTGAACCCTGTTGACACGAAAACATAGTTTACCTTAACAATTGTTAATAAACTAGTATCGCAACCCACGCACTTTACTGACACCAGCCAGACGCTGCTTGACGTTGTTTGCACAGACATGCAAGCCAAGTCTGTGGTCATAGACCATGTAGGCACTCTGAATGGGCACTGCCTTGTAGTTTGCAACTTTAATGTGAAGCATGAGAAACCTAAGCCTTATCGCGTTACTTACAGACCTATAAAACATATCTGTAAAGAAAATCTAGATTTAGACTTGCAGTGTGAGGTGGGATTTGGTTTCCAGTCTTGGTAATGTTAACGACATGGTAAGGGTTGTCAACCTACATATAATTAATATATTCAACCTACACGCACCTTTAAAGTCAACCATAATCAAGGCCCAGTCCTATCCCTGGATCACAGACACTGTCAAGCTCATGATGCGGCTGCGTGATGAGATGAAGCAGCGGTGGGTCTTTCGTCGGGGATGCGGTCAGCGGTGGACGCCTTGCTTCTCAAGCGGAGCTTCTGACGCTGATTGCATTATTGACGACTGACCAAACTACCGAACAACGTCGCTTTATAAGCAAACTTGACACTGGCGAAATCATCTTAACTTAGATGGAAGCCATTTTTTTTTTAAATTGAATTGAATTGAAGCAGCGGTGGAATACCACACCAATAAATGTCAGGTTAAAAAGAAATACTATAAGGACCTCAAATCTATTGTAAACAAAACACATTATTTTGAAAAATCAGCATACTTTAAGCACAATATTAATAATAAAATATATGACCCAAATTTACTCCGGAAAAACCTAAAATCTAACATATTAAGTACCTGAAAAACGTATAGAACTTCCTGCATGTTTAAACAGTCCAACTATTTTAAATAAACATTTTCTTAATATTCCCGGGACAGCTGACGTTACTTTAACATACATAACTTATTTTGAATTCCACAGATATAGTGACTCCGTTTTCCATCTAGAGACAATAAGTACAGACCAATTAATCAAAATTATAAAAAAATTGAAATCAAATGCTGAAGGATGCGATGGCATCAATCTTCAATGCTGATATTGACCCTACCTCACACTATAGAATTAATAACAAATATAATTAATAAACACCTCCATTTTAACATCCATTTTCGCTGATATTTGGAAGTTAGCAACTGTACTTCCGCTGCCCAAGAACTCTAATCCATCTGAACTAAAAGACCTCAGGCCAATAAGTATTTTACCATGTATGTCTAAAATAATGGAAAAAGTTGCGTGCTTACAATTAACTGCCTTTCTTGAGAATAACAATATGTTGCCGGACGTCCAATCAGGTTTTAGGAAACATATTGTGTGCTCAGGATGGAGGTATGTGCACTATTTTAGTACTGCTCGATTTTTCCAGGGCATTTGATTGTCTCAATATTAATCTATTACTGTCCAAACTAAGTTATTATGGTTTTGATGAAAGTGCGCTTAAATTATCCCATAAAAAACATTCCATGTAAAAAAGAGGCCAAGTCTCGAAACTCTTCCACCGTAAAAAGTTGTGAGATATTTCGTAGAGCCAAGTCTCAGGCATTCTTATTAATCTTTATTTGCTTGCTAAATAAAATTCTGCAGCGTGGCAATCACACAACTTAACTGTAGTTATGGATTTTTACATACTTACCTAAAATTATGTAGTATTGTGTGATTGCCAAGTCACAAAAATTTATTTAGCAAGCAAATAAAGATTAATAAGAATGCCTGAGACTTGGCTCTACGAAATATCTTACAACTTTTTACGGTGGAAGAGATTTGAGACTTGGCCTCTTTTTTACATGGAATGTTTTTTATGGGATCTAACTTCTTTTGGTAGGTTAATATTAATATGTTATCCATACATACAAACTATGAATGCAGGCGTAATAGCTATTCTTATCCTATCTTTGAATTTTCCCATTCACTGCAAATGTAACGTTGTAATCCTATATATTTGTATAGGATTACAAAGTAATGTATACAGTTGACGTATCTAGAAAACTGGGTTGAAATTGCAATTTTTTATAGTTTTCCCTTTATGTGACCATTAAACTCTAACTCTGTACCAAATTTCAGCTCTCTGAGTTTATGGGAAGTACTAGTTCTATTTTGATGATCATGAGTGAGTGAGTGAGTGTCATAAATGCGAAACTGCTTTCGCTTAACTTCGGAACTCAATGACCTACAGACTTGACATTTTGGATTTTAAGTATGTGATTATAGCTTACTGGATGACGAAAATTTCTGCGTTCTGCTTATCCAGAGGTTCTCAAATAGGGGCCTGAAAATGCGGCGAAATGGTTCCAGTAAAGGATGGTACGGCAGTGTTTGCTTCGCGCTCGACTTGGCGGGGCACTACCGTGCCCCCAGATGTAGAAAAGTATCGTTGTACTTATAAAGTAAAACAGTACCAGCTCGGTTCATGCTATTTTACAAGCTCAAGCATCGTGAAACATAAGAGTTCGTAGGTATACCTAATCTATATATTATGCGATGCTACAAGACGTTACAGATATTAAAACAATACAGCGGTATCGTTCTTTAAAAAAAGCTGTTCTCTAAACAAGTTACAGCTAAAGAAAGTAATTTACTAAGTATTTGTACACATGCTTGCATGTTGAATACAAGGACATTTTATACTGTAAAACCTTTTATAACTGTATTCTGACAAATAAAAACTACTGATTTTCTGATTCTGAAGAAATAGGCGCTTTCGCCTATTCTACAGATCGCCATACGATTAAATAAATAAAACAGCTGAAAACATTTGCATCCCAGCAATACTATACTAATAAACATGTATCTTAATAACACTCTTAGATTCTTAGACTTCTTGACGCTTATAGACCGTATACATCTCTTAGATTATTAAAATTAATATTAATTGTATTTGGACGCTCATGGACCTTATACATCTCTGGAATACTGAATTAATATCATTAACTTCTGTTAATGCTGATACAGATCTTATATCGAATGTAATGGTCATATTTTGCAATTTTGTTTTGTTTACATTAACTTAGTGACATTTAGTTTTTTAACCTTTTATATATCATTTTAAATGATTATTGTGTAAGATTACTATTTTATTGTAAATTACCGTTTGACATGTAAGAGTGCCCTTGTGGCCTATTTGCAGAATAAATAATTGATTTGATTTCATTCTGATTACATCATTTACTAAAGTGTATTGCAAGAAGAGTTTTTATTCAAAAACTGTAAACTATGTTGTGTTTACGAAACATATTATGAACGACTATTAGTGACTACATATTAAAAAAAACGTACAAGTGCGAGTTGGACTCGCCCACCGAGGGTTCAGTACTTAATTATAAAAGTAAAGTTTTCAGATTTTTCCCTGTATTTGTAGATTTTGTAGTATAAGACGATATTACATTACATGCCAAATTTCATAGTTCTCGGTCAACGGAAAGTACCCTTTAAATTTGGATTCCCTTGAGAGTGTCGAAATATACGTTTTTTGCGGCTGTATCTCTTTTTTTGGTTACCTTGGAACAGCTTCAAGGGACTGTAGACTTGAGTATATGGTTTTCATTTCAACTCGATAACGCGTTTCCGAGATCCTAACATACAGACAGACGGACAACAAAGTGATCTTATAAGGGTTGTTTTTTTCCGTTTGAGGTACGGAACCTTAAAAAAAAGACCGGGTTGCACTCCGGGAGTGCCGGCAGAAGTGAAAACTCAATGATATTGTTACAGTTTTTCGATCAGGTCCGTCTTACGAATTTTCAATCTCTTGAATCTCACGGTCTCGTGACATCTTACGGTCACGTGACATTTGGCGAGTTTAACACTTTTTCCCCATCATAAAAAGTGCCCAGCGCCGCTAAAGAAGTTTTCACTTCAAACAGTAAAAGAAATATTGCAATTTGAAAGGTATTACCAATGCAAGTTTTTTTATAGCCGGCGTATTTGAAATAAGTAAAGACACATGGTTTTTTACCAGTAGCAGCTCCCAACTTCTAATTTTTCACATGTTAGGGGCCTGTTTCACAATCGCCGGATAAAGTTATCTGCCAGTTAAAATTATTGCTTTCCTTTTCTCGCGTCATATAAAAGAAAAGTGACAGCCAATATTTATCTGACGGATATGTTTTAACTGGAGATTGTGAAACAGGCCCTAAGCCTCTTACATGTTGTCTGGTGACCAACATTTTATTCAGACCTCTGCGCAGTGGTAATCTGTAGAAACCGCGTTAAACTTGACGTGGCTTTTTGGCCATTTTATGTGTAAAGCCGGCTGTACACATTGGGCCAACGTTAGCGCGTGAGCAGGATGCAGCTATGCAAACGAATGAGAACGAAATAAGGCCATCTTCCTTTACCGCATAGCTGCATTCTGCTCACGCGCCAACGTTGGCCCAATGCAATGTGTACAGCCGGCTTAAGAAGCTGGGCGCGTTGCAAATATTACAATGTAGAGGCTGATTTAAGCTTCGTCACACTAAGCTATAGAGCGAATAAGATACGATGAATAAACATATATTCTATTCACGTCTCCGATATGAATGTACCTCTATCAGTTATGGATGAGTCAGTCTGCTGTTATTGATGTATTTTGTCTCATGTTTCAGTTTGTCTTATCTAGATCTAGAACAGGTTTTGTTCTATAAAAATATTTGCTTTCTGTCATGTGTTTTCTACGGTCTTAAGCGACATTATCGTACGAGCGAGCGAAGCGAACGAAGTTCTATGCTTCAGCTTGGGCGGAAAATCGTTTGTCCGGTGTCTGTCACGCTGTCACGCTGTCACGCTGCCCGGCTGTTCTCCTCTTCAGGTCAATTTTGTGAGCAGGTTCCTTAAATACACAGTTTTTTGAAGTTAAAACTTCTTTAGCGGCGCTGAGCACTTTTTGGGATGGGGAAAATTGTTGAATACGCGACAGATTTTTGTGACGTCAGATGTGAAGGAGGTCACAAACTTTTATATTTTGCTGCTAGCCGATTCGACTTCATTCAAAACTGAACGCTATTCGGCGTATAAAGCCGTTAAACACTTTTTGCAATAGCATATTCTGCAAATCAATTTGTAATTTTGTTCACGCGCGAATAGTTCGAATTTGGACGTTATTCCTAAAGAGATAAAGTTTTGAAAAATATTTACCAACGGCAAAAACAAATTGATATTTTGTTCGCCGCCGGCGGCGGGCGAGCCGGCCCGTCGCACCCAACGCGCCCGCGGCCCGTCCGCCTAAATAATTGATAATTGTTTATAAATTTGCGCCAAATTCATTTTTAGGGTGACACCGTAAGATGTCACGTGACCTGATCGAAAAACTGTTACAATGTTATTGAGTTTTCACTTCTGCCGGCACTCCCGGAATGCAACCCGGTCTTTTTTTTTTAGTTAATCCACCTTTTCAAAAAACAAAAAAAACCGCTAGTTCTACGGCTCGTACAGCTCGCTACAGGCGCAGGACCGGTCACTTTGGCACTCTTTAGGGGAGGCTTATGTCCAGCAGTGGACGTCTTTCGGCTGATATGATGATGATGATGGTGATGATGCGTTCTATAGCTCACAGAGCGACTAGTATATATAATGGTTGTCTTTCAAATGTCTAAAATAGTGATTTGATACAACGGATTAATACTAGTTATTAGGCGCATCAAGTATATGGTACAATGGCCCCTTTTATGATACGTATCATCGTATGTTGTTTTGTTTACAAAGTAGAGGATAAGGGCCCTTATTCAAGATTTGCCAAAGCTCTGTTAACTAAAATATAGTTTTTTCTTTCTCACCAACATAAATTATTTCGTATCTCAAAGTGACTGTGTGTTTTAACAACCTTCTCTTGGCATTTTGGCGTTTAAATAAGTTGTTTCATAATGTGAGAGAATTTGAAAGCAATACAAACTGCAACTCATTTTTACGGTTAACACTAGTAGGTAAGTTTATTTCTGCCGTTTGCCGCACTCGTTCCCTGAGGACCGCCGTCTGTAACGGCAGGTGAAATGGTAACCATTACACTTCCAGTATACTCGTTAAGGTACTACTTATTATACGTTACTGTACTTGAATGACAAAAATAATGCACGCCTAAATGGAATTCTATTATTCGAAAGGGTACCACAATGGTTCTTGATATTTGTTTTAGTTTTGTAAATTCACATTGGTTTTTGTTAACATTATTTAATTAAGGCGCCGTAGGTTCATGGTCTTCTCTCCCTCTCACTGAGCATAAGCGTGAGCGAGATGGAAGTGCGTGCTCGAAAGCACGGATATCATGTTTTTTAATTTTAATTTTTTGGCCGTTTAAATAAATAATAATGTAATCACTGATTTCCCTGAAACATAATATTGCCGATTTTTAAAAACAAATTTAATATTTTTATCTGTTGTGCATAATTTGTTACGAATATTTTAAGTGTATTTTTGTGTATTTTAGACCTATGTTCGTGATTTTTTTTCTATTGAGCGAAATTTGCTTAATCATGTTTCGAATCACTGATCTCGCTGCAGAAAAGCCTCAAGATTACTATTTGTATTTTTTTTAAAACCATTTTATTATAAACAGACGCATTATATTGTTTCAATATCTCTGTTCGCTTAACATCGCTGAACCTACGGCGCCTTAACAACCGTTTTTCAGAGATGTGTGTTATTTTATTATATTTTTAATTTGGTAACAGATTAATAGTCAAAAAAATATAATTTGATTGTGTGTAATAAGAATATCCTTATTTAAAGTAGTTACTTACGTAGTGTACAGAAATAGTACATTGTGATACAAGTGAGGTATGTTGATAATGACATCAGAGGCGGAATTATCACGCGAGCCGCAGGTGAGCGTGATAAGAGAGCCGAGGATGTAATTATCAAAGCTCACGCGTTTCATACGACATTTTTCAACACATTTTGCGAGGAAAAAATCCTTTTCATAAGATGAAAATTTTATAACCCTGCCAAGTTATTTTCTTTACTTATTGATGTCAACAGGTTTTTTTTTTACTCACTGTTGTATACATCGTCAAGAATTTCCAGTGGCGTCCATTCTATTTATCACTTTTCTAGTCACCACGAGTCAACATTTTTGTTAATAACCAAACACGCATTAACAATGTTTACAAAATATCTGTGAAATAACCTATAATGGCGCGCAACAGTTCGTGAAGATTGCGCAGTGCGCGCGCATTAGATGAAATCTCTAAACAGCCAATACAAAATAAAATAAATATATTCGTTTTAAAATGTTGTCTTTATTACTTCATGTAAAATGACATCAAAAGTGAATAGTTTTACTAAATTAAACGTTAATATATCATATCCAAAAAGAGTCAATTAATTAACAAAAAGGATTTAATTTGTTTAGTCGAGTAAGAATCCATTTGCCGAGAAATAAAAAAAAAGCTGTGCAATCTGTACAACCCGGTTAATTTAAGAATGCACCGTGTGCATGCATGTCATCTTGCTGCAAGGTGCCAACTTGACTTAATCGGGATATAACCATAACAGACAAGTGTCGTAATGTTATAAAACACGCGTGTTTAATAGCCAGGATTATGAGACTAAAAGTGACACAATAAGAGGTACGTTACGAGCAATTGTGTTGAAAAATATATTAAGATAAAGTTGAGGCGTGGTATGCCCAGCCCTTAGATCATTTCAAAACGAATACATTACATAAAGTTCGCTAGATAGAAATCTCACTATCAAATATATTTTTGGACACATACAAATTAATTGCAGATTTCATCAGGTCAATGATGAGGAATCATCATTAGGCATTATCATGATTTGAGTAATGGGCAATCTATCTATAAGGGACGATTAAGAAAAATCTGTTTTAGAATAAAATTACGCACTTTTAACGACCTTCACCACGGGTCTTTGTGTGATAGGCTCGAAAATTTGATCCTGAGTCATCGGTTGTTCTTTCTATTTAGGTATTCATTGATCAATAATAATAAACACTCTTTATTGATCAATATGTTTAGCAACCGATTTTTAATTATAATTTTTATATAATTAACAAGCCTGCTCACAAAATTTCACGAGTAACGGTTGAGAAATGTAGATGAGAACAGGGGACACCACCGGAACAACGATTTTCGGCCCAATCTGAAGCATAGAACTTCGTTCGCTTCGCTCGCTCGTTCGAAAATACAAGTAGGAAAGTTTTAACGAGACGACCGCTTTAGCCTAGTTCTTAGTGACCCTGCCTATGAAGCAAGAGTTCCTGGGTGCGAATCCCGGTAAGGGCATTTATTTGTGTGATGAGCAGGAATATTTTGTTTCCGAGTCATATAAGTATGTATGTATAAGTTTGATTCATCATCATCATCATCATCATATCAGCAGAAAGACGTCCACTGCTGGACATAAGCCTCCCTTAAAGAGTGCCAAAGTGACCGGTCCTGCGCTGCGGGTGGCGCAGCGGACTCCAGCAACCTTTACCAGGTCATCAGTCCACCTTTGGGGGGCCTACCCACGCCGCGCCTTCCGGTACGTGGTCGCCACTCGAAAACTTTTCCGCCCCAACGGCCATCGGTTCTACGTGCTATGTGCGTGTATGTTTATCGTCGTCTAATACCCATAATACAAGCTTTGCTTAATTTGGGACTATTGGGTCGATTTGTGTAAGATTTAGTTTGTCTATCTTTTTGTACCTGATCTCAACTCAATTTCTCAAAGGTTAACTGGAAGAGATCCCTTACAGGGATAGTCATAGTCATAGTCATTTATTTTATAAAGCCAATTTACATGTCACAAAAATATCATTTAGAATTTCAGTTATACATTAAATAATTAGTCGCATCATAATAATTATAAGTTCGCCTTTGTACCAATTTAAATTTTTTGTCTTTATTTTTACCTGTGTCTTGTGTACAATAAAGTATTTACATACATACATTACCAGTATGTATGTAAGTCGTCATCTTGTAACCAACCATAGAACAAGCTTCGCTTAGCTTGGGACGAGGACGATGTGAAAAATTGTCCCCCAATTTTTTTAACGTTTTGCATCGACAGATTACGTATCTCTTCACAAATCCAACAATAACAGTTATCAAACATGCACAACATGTAAATGGTTCACAATGAACACTGAAAGCCTGTGGTCAGACATAACCATGCTATACATCAAGACTAAAACGCGCTCGCCATTCTAATATGCATAATTTATATTGAATCCGCGTGATGCATTTGGCGGGAATGCGATTGCATAAAGCGATCGCTTTAAACGAAATTGTTTGAAGCGATTGTTTGATTTGTTTATGTAAATAGGGACCAGTTGGATGCGAGCGGCACAGGACTAGCGAATGCAGTCAAATTAAAGGTTAATGCACTAAACACCTAGGTATAATACCCTACCCACCTAGCTAGCTACCCGGCTTCAACCCAGCGCAAGCTCGAAACAGCACCGGGGCGGCCGCGTGGCGGCACCTAGGGCGGTGCTGTTACGAAGTTGTAAGTGCAGTATGGAGTTTCATACACGAACATACTGAGCAGGGCGACCTGGGGCGGGAAGTGTGTGTTAACCTTAAGGCACGGGTGATGTTACGTATTTATTTTTAAGTTGAAAAACAAGCAAAGATTTATTGGCATTATAAAATTTATAACAATTACCGTTTCATATCTTTTCTCTCGGTCGTACAACACACGTACTTTCAAGAAGTTCATTGTGACATTTATATCACACAATTAGATGGAGTGACGTCAAGCATGTCAAAAAGGTTAATGGACAGCCTTTACAATACAGTTCTAAAATAAACAGGCGTTGCTTAAGTTCTTATTATTCTGTGCTATTAAAATCCAGCTGGTCAATTGCGTAATGTTTCGTACGTACGTTAGGATCTAAATCTCATTTTTTGTATGGACAAAAATTGTAACGCTGGTTCAAGAAGTTATGTAATCATCCCTCAAGTTAGGGTAAGGGTCGGGTTGCATAAATTTTAAAGCCATAGTTTTGGTTGGCGTAACCATTTGTGTTATAATCATCATTACGCATAACCGACCAATGTCATCAATTAGTTCGCATATATTTTTTAACCATGATATTTAACATTTATAAATAACAATTATCATAAATTTATTGCGCATAAAAGCTTTGACCATAAATATCAATCGCCATAACGTTTTCAAGTCATAGGTTTACTTAAAAGAAAATTTGTAAAAGTAAAGGTAAGTTATCTCTTTGTAACCTAAGCCTTACACAACATTTTTTTTAAACAAACGCACGGCACATATTGTAACCTATCCTCACCCTAACCTAACCGCCAGCGTGTCGACGTCACCCCGCGCTTAATGCGGGGGCCTTGCCCCCCGAGCCCCCCTTACGGGGGGTTCGCTCCCCCGGCCCCCCCTTTCTAGCTGCCATAAACGAATTAAACGCTGGTCAACTAATTTAATAGCTTGTTTTTTTGCGAATCAATCTTAGGAATAGTCTATTGTCAAAAAATATTCTTAGCAATAATTATGATCTTCAGAATAATGACTAAAACTAATATAACATTTAACATTATGGTTTAGAAAAATGTGACGTACTACAATAAATTATTATGACACTGAAAGCATTATGCGCAGAATCATTAATGACAAAAGACTTTTATGAGCAACAACTTTATGCGTAAAGTTGTATGACAATCGAAATTATGACAATAGTCATTATGCGACTAGTGGACACCCTCCTCAAGCTACGTTAAAGTACTTATATAACAAACCTATTAAAAATATTAGCCTCGCTTTGACTAGCGAGGAAAAATAATGCTTATATTATATTACTTGTAGAAGGACATAATATTGATTGAAATGACTAATAATCGGTAGAATATAATATTGTTATTCTACTGAATTTACCTAATGTTGCTTCTTTTAAGAAACCTTTGCTTAATCTTTCGGGTCAAAGCGGTCAGACGTACCTATTATCTCGATAATAATATCAATACCCAGCTCCCTTAATTCCCTCAATTCGCTTCGGGGCCCCACTGACTTTCATTTGCCATTGTCTGCATGGGTTATATTATGTATGTATATATTCCAAATCAATACAATAATATGAGATTGGTAGTACGTGATATTAGCTACCTTATTAAGAAATATTGTTTATATATACGGCTTTTATGTAAACGGAATATGCTAGATATATAACAACAAGAAATAGTTGTTTGTCTAGAAAAACGCTGCATTGCTTCGTTGTTCTTAGTAAAGTAGGTAACTTTGGTAGGTAACACGTTCCTAATAATAATAATAATAAGGCGGTACTCCTGGATACTGCGCGGATAGTCAGGAGGTTCCTGTCTCTGACGCCCTGACCACCGGCAGCTTAGGCCCCGCCTCGCTGCCGGCGGTACCCTAGGTTAGGTTTTTATAATGATTTTATGTTTTGTATGTATATTTTTATATTTTACTTTTTATATAATTATTGTAAAAACCTAGCTTAAGACGAAATATAAATAAAGAGATAATAATAATAGTTCTTTATTGACAGGCAACAACCCATAAATCAAAAATGACATAAAAGTAGACAGTAAAAGTAGAAAGTATGTATAAGTGTATATTTGTATAAATAAAATGAGCTAGCTAATGAGCAAATTTGCAGACTTACAATACAATAACTCTCGTCCATTTCACAAATATTATTTGGCGGGGCATTATCAAGTGTTACTTAATGCTAGTACCTAATAAAGAGAACAAAATGGCTGAGCTTGCGATTATGTCAGTAACGTCTGTCAAGCGGAAGGAACTATCTCATCACGCAAGGTAGAAAGGACAACTTCCCAAAGTAACTTTTCCAATATCTGTGTTATTGTCACCGTCCCTCGAGGAATCAGATTACGTGGCCCGAGCGAAGCCCGTGCAGTCAGCTTTACCAATTTTAATTTACCATTCACATACTAAACAAAAACCTAATTTGCGTCTTAATACAATGCCATAAGACTGATCAGTTGATTCCATGATCGCAAAAACAAAATATCAACAAAGATTTATTTGCAGGCCGGAGGACAAACGCAATCAAATTTCGTTTATAACAACTAAGGTTTTAGGAGGATTGACGTGAATCCGGACCGCAAATGCATTAGCTGGCAGGCAAGTCGGCTAAAGTTTGCATGGAATACCTTTGGACGGAGCTTCTAAGTGAGCGAGCAAATTGATCCGGACAATACCTCGTATTTGGATTTCAAAGGGATTAATAAAGACTGAAGTGCAGTTAGTAGCAAGTAAGTTGATTCGGCGCTACCATTGTCTAAGTTAAATGTGGATAATTAGTTAATTTTCTACTTTATGATGAGGCAGTCAATATTTTTAGGGTTGTTATCGTCAATAACAAACGCTTTTAGATCTGGCCAATGATAATGGTAGCAACGTCATCTATCACAGATGCAGTGCTTAGGAGCCTAGTTATGGACAGCATACAAATCAACTATCACAGAAACTGCTACTCCCACAGCAGCTACCACACAAATCAAATTTCGAACTGCATCTTTGACGCTCTAATATTACAAATGCGATAAAGATGGAGATGTCCAAATATCGAATTTGGACATCTCCATGGTTAGAGCGTAATACGTCTATCTGAGGCCTGGCTTACCACGCCGTTGCCGGCCATCGTGTGGCCCCTACTCTGTGGGTAGTTTAGTGTACCATTGTTTATGCATGTGGCAGACATGGCCAGCGCATACATACCCATTTCAGCTTAGCGGTCTTGGCTCCAACGACAGCAATGCGAGTTTTTGAACGCAGCGTAGAGTTTAGAGAATAATTCAATTCTTTTATGTCAGTATTTTTCTAGTGATTGTGAATAAAAGTCAGTAAAGACGATTACGAATGTTGTTCACCTAATGAATGTCACTATCTTTATCAATTGGCTGATTGTACTTCAAGCGTTTGCTGATCGATTTTTCGGTCTAACCATTAGTTTTTTTGATAATAAATGCGGGGATTTATATGTACGTAATCTCATGGTTCTCCCAATACAAGAAATATTGGAAGAATTAAAAAATCGAAATATCCAATATACTCGTAAAGCCGCAATGTTTTCACAAAAATTCTGTATTCAAACATGATCAGAATTGGCCTTAGTTTTTTTTAGCTGTCGCCTATTACATTGTATTATGTAACGATACATCCGCTGCTTTTCAGGCCCACGCGGATCCTGTATCGAATATTTGATCAGGACGCATTGAGCCGTGAAAGAAGTTTGTAACTGAATTAATGCTAAAGGGCGATCACACCGGCCCGGGTGGGACGGGTCCTTGCTGTTGCTTGTTTCAAGGGGAGCAGTGAACATGTAAATGTTTCCCAAATTCATATTTAAGGTTTACTTTTTGTTACTACTCGACACCACGGTAGATACATAGCTTAATGCAGTAAAACAAATCCGTAACCATGTCCGATTTGAGTCATGTAGGTACGTGCCGCACCAATAAGCTTCAGCGGACTTTAGTGGACTCTACGGCGCATCCGTCACCGTGGTTTTTAATGGAGGGAAGGAAAAATGGTCTCAAGGACTGATTGAGTTATACAGATAATAAATTAACTGTGGCATTACCTTCCTCTATCCCCTCTCCTTTCTGCTCTTTCTCTGATGTAACAAAATGTAATACTATTTATCTACGCACATATCATTAGTGCTCTTAAATGCGTTCAGAAACCGTAGGAAATGACCAGCATTATTACAACCAATTTTACTATGAGAACTTTCTTTTCTATGGTGGTAGGTAAAATCTGTACTGTAATGTTATGTTAACAGTACAGATTTTTGTAAGGTTATGAGTTTAAATTTGGAATAGCTGTCAGAACTCGTATGGGTCTCTATTCTAGAAATGAAATGAAATGAAATATTTTATTAATAACATAGTTACAGGTCAGGTGATAATATTAATCATAATTATCTAGTATCCATAGATATTAAAACAGTTATCGATGCGAAACGTCAATTCAGTATGTTTTTTAATATAAACCGCACGATATTTGATATCGAGTGACATGAAAATAAGGACTTCATTCGTTCGTCTATGTTTAAAAAAACATTCGTCTTGACGTAGGATCGAATTGCCACCAATACTGTTGTCATTTCTTTGTTGGTATTTTGCTGTTACGAAATCAAAATTGTGAAAAGTTGTTTGTAATTCAAATTTAGGTTGAAAATATGAGTAGTAGTGTCTCCGAGAACGATATGCACACTCCGCCGGATATCGTAAATGCAGCCACGATTGCAACAAAGATATTTTTATTTATTTATTTTATTTATTTATTTATTTATTGATTTAAACGAAATTACACAGCATTACAGTATATACTAATGCACTGCGAAATTACAGAATGTACACATAAAAACAATCTTATTAACTAACTGAGGATGGACGGTCATCCAATGCCTCACAAAGGTTTTTGCATTTGTCACAAATTAGCCTCCAACTACTTGCAAAAACATCGCAGTCAGGAGCCGACTTGAGAAGTGCGTTGATGTAGTGCAAAGCGCGAACCCGTGGAGATTGCCTGTGTGCCACAGTGCGCGCTTTAGGTGCTGCAAGTAAGTCGCAATGACGAGGTCTAAAATTAAACTTTGCCTGAGACAGAGAAGTGACGCGGAGGTGCAACAGCTGCGAGACCAGCTGAGGGCAGTCTGAATCCCCCCGTAATATTCTGCACGGCCCGGTCATGAGTGCATAATTACGCCTCACTTTAAAACCCAGAGTTCCAAGCAAATATTTTGTCGGGTAAACGAAGGGATAGTACCCATACATTTTTTTAAATAAAAATCTCAGGAACGTTTTTTGTATTTTCTCCAGAAGCAAGGCGTAAGTGACCTCATGGGGATTCCACACTGTAGACGCTGCCTCCAGTTTACTCCTAACTAAAGCGGTAAATATAATCTTGATGACAAACGCGTTGTCAAAATCGCGTGCGTTGCGGATAACAAAACCCAATCTCCGATAGCAGTCGGTAGCTAGGTTACTCATATGAGCATGAAAATTGAGGTGCGAATCAAATATGATACCTAGGTCTTTAATACAGTCAACGCGGTTTATTAATTCCGTCCCTAACATGTAATTACCACATAGGGGACTACGAGATCGGCTAAAAGACACCACGGAGCACTTCTCAGGGTGGAAAAACAGTTTGTTCGAGATACTCCATTCATACATCCTGTTAACATCTTCTTGGAGCGATTCAAAGTCAGATGGCTGTTCTAGACCATAAACAAGCTTTAGGTCATCGGCGTAAAGAAGACATTGCGCACATCTAGGGAGAGACGCCAAGTCATTAATCATGACGCCGAACAGAAAAGGGCCCAGAATTGAACCCTGGCTTACTCCGGAGCGAGTATGGTAGGAATTGGAGACGAAGCATCCGTGCTGCACGTACTGCTGCCTATCTATATTTTACAGGTAGCACTATAGTAGCAATGCAGGTCATTTTCCTACGGCTTCTGAACCCATCTTAGAGTACTTATGATATGTGTGTAGATAAAGTAGTGTATGAAACTGTACATAATTTGGCCTTGAAACACTCGTGTGATCCTATTATGAAACTCGCTCACGCTCGTTTCATAAAACCACACACATATTTTAAGGCCTCTGATTATGTATCAGTTGCATATTAGTAATTTCAAATCTTCTATATTTATTACGCATTCATTTTGGACAATCCAATTCCATTAAACGATTGCTTCAAGCTTAACAGAGTGGAGTAATAAACATTTTAATCCTACAATGCCCGCACCCTCTGTGAATTGAATCAGCAAATGAATATCCAATAACCTCACATTCGGGCCGATTTACTCGCTGCTTAATTTCTCCATTTTAATATTCCTGCTGCTACGGCTCAGCTGCTGTATGCCATTCACAACCTATTTCCACCTATCTCACCAATCATCTCTAATATATCTTGACACTCAGATCCGTACCATACCGAATATACGTACCGGAACACAGCGTGGGTAGACCCCCACAAGGTGGAATGATGACCTGGCAAAGGTCGCGGGAGTCCGCTGGATAGTGGCTCAGGACCGGTCATTGTGGTTTTGGGGGAGGCATATGTCCAGCAGTGGACGTCTTTCGTCTGAAATGATGATGATGAAACAGATCCGTGACTGCAACCTTAGACCAATTCCTCATTTTTCGGTGTGAGCTCGATGCGGTATTAGTAAGCTGATAGCTGATAGTGTCAATTGTCGATCAAGTCAGTACAGATTACGCACGCCTATGTTTAAATGAGTGTCTTCCTTGGAGCGGGATGTATTGGATGCGGGACGGTACAACTACGGTATTGCCTGCCTGCCGCAACTGTAACTGTACTGACTGGTATCAGCGCAAATGTAACTGATAGTATATCTACAAATATATAAATATGCCATCAGTAAAGTTCATAATACCGCATACTGATTCCGCTACTCCACAGCGGTATTACCCTAACACTGGTTCGCGGTAAGCGGAGCACGCATTATGAATGCCATTCCAGCTCCGGACGGAAACATTCCACGATATTATTTTTTAATACAAGTCCCTTGCAAAATAGCTCTTATTGCGTTGCTTTTAAAACGAATTGAGTTTTGTAATTCTTACTTATGGGGCTACCCGAGGTTTTCATCGATTTTTGACGAGTTTTTAATCGTATCTCCTACTTTTGCACTACAGATAGAATTATAAATCAAACGGCTATCGGTTCTTCAATCTTTTATCTCCATGTCGGTATACCAGATTTTGAAAGAAATTAATACTTAATTTTGTATGATTTTTTTTTAAACATTGTAAAAAAAAACACTTATTTCGTATCTCTATTGACGTGAAAGATCTAACATAATTATACGAAATCTACATATTTGTTTTCGTCTACGACGTCTCTAAAAACTTGTCTAGGGTTTTCATTTTCACACAAAAGTTATGGCCAGTAAACCAGTTTTTTGGCCTAAAATTTGATGAACTTTGATGCCAAATATCTCGAAAACAATTAACTTTGAAGTAAATATGGGATACTATATTGCTTAAAGCCTTTGATCTTAATATAATCAGTTACAAAATACATTAGAAAACTAAGGGATGCAGATAGAAGGTCATTGGCGTATGGGAGCCCTTTAATAATATCGCACTTTTTTTTTCAGCATTTTTACTGAACAGTTTATTCCTCAGAAAAAAACATTGTAGATATTGGAAATCAAAATACGTCATCGTAGAGGTATCTACAGTGTTTGTATAATTCACACGAACTGATATCTCAGCCCATATTAAAAGTATAAACCTTAAGTAACACAATTAGGTACAGTCACGTGCAAAAATATGTATCGTCTTAATCCGCTAGGTACTTATTATAATAAGTACCGAAACTTTAATCCACTGAGACAATTTTTACACTTGACTGTACCATCATTAGTACAATTTATTTTATCTCATTCAAATGAATTCAACACGTAATGTAGGTATCGGTTACAAATTTACATATTATATTACTGACGTTTGAGCGTCTCTCAGAAGGGTAGAAGTGTAAATGTTATGTGTTACTACACTGCTGCTCGAGAAAACTTTTAAAATACTTTTAAGGAAAAATTCATCATCATCATATCAGCCGAAAGACGTCCACTGCTGGACATAGGCCTCCCCCAAAGAGTGCCAAAGTGACCGGTCCTGCGCCACCCGCATCCAGCGGACTCCAGCAACCTTTACCAGGTCATCAGTCCACCTTGCGGGGGGCCTACCCACGCCGCGCCTTCCGGTACGTGGTCGCCACTCGAAAAATTAGTAAAAACATATTTGCCTACCTAAGACACACGCCGTGTGAAGCGCATTTATTCGTCATAATACTCTAAATTTAAACAATTAAAACTAACTGTGAACAGGAGTATCCTGAAGCGAAAAGTTTTTTGGATATAACAGAAAACACTCTAGGGCCTAATGTGTTACCTTGGGTAACTTCTACAGTTCGAATAAAGTTCTGGTAAAATCAGTTATCTACTATGACCTAGCTTATTATTGTGATTCTTTTTACGGAGTTATTCCAAAAATAATTCGTCTTTATTTGTAATTTGCATTTGTTTTTAATTTAAATCTAATCGTAGTGAATTTTCAGCAAACCAAACACCGTTAAAGGTTAAAAGTTTCCCCATAACAAATCTTCCTTTCTATAAAATCTTTTGTCAATTCTTAATTTCATATTTCAGGAAATTAGATTACAGTAGATTGCAATGTCTTAAAGTCAATAAGAGTTATTTGAACAATTGATTACCCTTTCAAATTGTAAAAACTTCGGAAAAAATGTATCCGACGGAGTCTTCTTTTAAATCGAATTAAGTAAACGAGTGTTTATTCAGAATTGAGACTTGGGCGGGATAACCATTCATGCTGCCCCACAAAGGCCCGATTGAGTTCGGAATAAGCAAGTCGAATTACATTATCTATTTCATTGGTTCGAGTTTCCAACGTGGACTTTACATCGAATGGTTGGTTCCGTATTAATTTAAAATAACACCCGGTTTCCATTGTTACGCGTTAATGAATTGAATTAATCAATTGACTAGTTGAAATATTTCTACGTATTCTTTCCGCAGTACACTTTAAATTAAATTTAAATATTGTGAGCAGACCTATAATTTCCATATAGCCAAACCTGCTCGTCTGATTTTTCCATAAGTTTGAAAATTGTAGATCGTTTGACAAGGTTTTCAATCTTAACCTCAAAGACACTTTGAGGTGAGATTTTTATTATGGTTTTGTTTATTGCTTATATTTGAAAGCTTGCCTAGCAAATATTTCGTGGATGGTCTTTCAAAACCATGTAACTGACTATAGAATCAGTAGTCAGTTATCTGGGTTTGAAAGTATACCTACGATTTATAATTTATAAGTTGACTATATCGTTGAATTTTTGTTAATAGTTGTTTTAAACTTGTCTATATATCTACCTTTCTCAGCTGTTAGAAGATCGGTATAGACAAGTTTTAAAGTGCAATGTTTTTGTCTTTTGTCAAGTACTCTCCGTTTAAGCTTCAAGCATCGCTTCGTTTTTTTTTAGATGACAGTCGAAAAAAGAAGGAGAGAAAATACAGTACTTAATTAAATATCACAGAATTTAAGTGTTTTTGTCTGTCACATCTAGGGTTAAATGCTAATATATTTAGTGTATTTTTTTCAGATGCTGAGAACCAGAAAACTTTGAAATAAGAATAAGAATAGAAATTACTTATTATTTACGAACGACAGTGTTACATAATAGAAAGGCGATATCCGGTTAGTCCCAAACAAGCTTAGGAATTCGTTAAATTCCTTAATTTATCCTTTCCCTCGACAGTGTACTCGAAACTTCAACAATAATAGGATCAACCTATGACGGAAATATTAAGAAAACAACCTAGAATAAGTTGTTATGTCTATTTGATTCATGTTTTAAGGTGTGCAATAAAGAGTATTTGTATTGTATTGTAGAATACACAATTTAGATTAATGAAACAAAAGGGTTCATTCTATTGCTTCGAAACGGTATCCTATTACCCAACTGGTCCCGAATATCGACGAGCGAATTAATTAAAATCTAATTTAGATACGGCAATATTGGCGTTCTTATCCAGTCCGCATCGACAAATCTTGTCGACATCGGGACGGAAATGAATCTATCTTGACTTTCCTATCTATATCACAGAGGATTGATGATGGCTTAAATCGAAATGTGTATTTTTTTATGCTACAATTTAATTAAAGTTAAGACCAAACCCCTGTTGTGCCCTGTAAAGGAGCCCGGGGTCCGGTTTGACACCTAATCCCAAGATTTGACATAGGCACTTGTACGAAAAATGTTGGATGAAATGGGAGTAGAACTCAGTAACTCAGGTTCACCAGGCCGGCCGACATCTTAACTATAATCACCTAAATGACAAGCATCATCACTGCTCAAGCTGTGCTTCAAACTTTGAAGACTTATTTACTTATTTTTGAAGTCTCATAGCTTGAGTAAACTTAATGGATGAATAATATGAATACGGAGCATTATTTTAAAAGATTTACTCATGAAAATTGTTCTAAAAGAAAGTGCGAAACAAATAAAAACCCAGAGAAAATATCTTTCTAGTCCTAACTCTATTGATGTTATGATCACCTTAATGATCTCCATTGAAATTATACAATTTTAAAAACTTACAAATTGCAAAAACATTTTATTCATAAACGCCCTAACAAGACTAATGGAGTGATAATGATCTACAATGCGGTAGAAACTTTCCGTCCGTGCTGAGACAAACGCCATATTTCTTAAATTTAATCCAACAGTAATAAATTACAGATTCTGGCAAGGTACGAAAATAATTTATGCGCAAAATGCAATCTCATATAACAAACGTTAAAGAAAAATTTCGTCGACATCGCGTGGGTAAGAATTTTGGGGGGTATCTCGTAAGCTTGACGTAACACAGCGAAATATATCGCTTAAGCAAAGATGGATACAATCTTGAGCTAGTGGTGGTTACTGGAAAGGTCGAAGGTAAACGCTCTAGAAGTATAAGTCGGGTCCATATCGAATTACATAACATTTAAAGCCATAGTTTTGATTGGCATAACCACTTGTGTATAATATCATTACGCATAACCGACAATAAATAACAATTATCATAAATTTATTGGGCTTAATATTTAAACAGACATATCAATAGCCATAATAGGTTTGCGCATAACGTTTTCAAGTCATTAGGTATAAGATTTTTTTTTAAACCTTTAGTAAATTATCTCTTTGTAATAAATCTAAACCCAAGACATTTTTTTTTAATAAACGCACGGCAATTATTTTAACCTTACCTAACCTAAACTGAATCAAACCACCAGCGTGTTCGCGGGGTGCCTATTTCCGCTCTAAGGGACATAAGATAATCATAACCTAACCTACCAAATACAATTGTTACGATACATTTTTTTACTGCGAACCTATGCTTACCGTTGTGGGGAGCTTCGCCCCCCTTCTCCCCTTTTCTAGCTGCCCTTACCTAATTAAACGCTGGTCAACTAATTTAATAGCCTGTTTTTTTTGGGAATCAATCAGAATAACAGTCTATTGACAAAAATTATGCGTAGCAATTCTTATGACTAAAAAAAATTATGATCTTCAATATAATTACTAAAACTTGAATGATATTCAACCTTATGGTTTAAAATATATGACATACTACAATTATGACAGCTAAATTATGCGTAAAGTTGTAGGACAATCGAAAATATGAAGAAGATGGACACCCGTAGAAGTACAATCAGACGGTTTAACTAAGTCCGCTCATCACTAAACCCTTAACTTCACGATGCGAAAAACAGACACACGAAGCAAATTCTATTTAAACAAAAGATTCTTTCGCAACAGCGAAATCACGATCTTCAGCAATGAGTTATACGACGTGAGGAGTATTTCACAAATTAGTCACAGCGTTTGATACTCGTAGGTTATAAAATTCATCAAAAATACTAAGGATAGTTTAAATCAATTGAATTTAATTTCCTTATCACCAAGCGAGCATCAAAGATTCACACAATCAAATCAACATAATTTGTATTAAAATTCGTAACATTTTCAGCAACAAGTGAAGACAGTCGAGATCGTAAATAATTCCGCTTGAACGTGTAAAGACTTAAACTGGCTTAAATCGTCAACTTTGCATTCGCTTCTCGAAGACAAGTAATTCAGTCGAGTCAAAGTTAGGCCGTCGTCAACTCACTAATCAGATAACTTGAAACATGTATTCATCTACTCCAAGTTATGCGTAGCACAATTTAACAATTTATTCCATCTACAATATATTTCCGTGCATAAGTTCCGAAACACTTACGAGCCGCGATTCGGACCCACGACCGTCGTTTGACAAATGTTTTTTGGAATATCATTTTATATGTATTTACCGTTAGCTTTTTGGTCATGGAACCACATCGTGAGGGAACATGTATACATCTGCGAAGAAATTCAAAAGTGTATGTGAAGTTTTTTCTGTCCGTCTTAAATATCGCTGACATTTTGCTATCACTTTCAGAATCACCCCCTTCCAGCTGCAGCGTCACATGATGCATGCCCTCCTTATGAGATATTTTAACTTTCCGACAAAGTTTTAAAGGCGTCAGCCCTTTTACTCGGACATTATTTACACTGTTATAGTAATATCATTGCAGTAAAATAGATTAAGTATTTATCATCAGTGTATTAGGCTTAAGTAATCTGTAATGCTGTGTAAATATATTTAAATAAATAAATAAATAAATCATTAAACTGAATTAACATAGTATACGTTGATCTGTGAACGCAACATTATGAACCAGGTGAATGAACCAACACTGACAAGAGTAAGTGTTTATCCCTTAAATTCATAATAATAAACGAGATAAACCTAGGATGAGGTTACATAAATAAATAAATTATGTGTCGCTGTATGTGCGTACACTGGTTCAAATATTTACCAATCGTCGTTTTAGCAAAGAAAACAAACAAAATGTATAACTTTTTCCCTAGCCAGTAAGTCTACTTCACTTGGACGGGTTGTAGTGAACTGAACAAATGAAGCCATCTGCTAACATTTCACGGCTTGAGAGTTGGAATGTAATAGAATTAATCCCACCATCCGTTGCAAATCCGAGTAATTCTAATAATTGTCGACAGACTGTGACACAGCTAAGAGAAATTCTAGGTATGTTATCTAGTAGTTCGGGACCTATTTTTATTATTTGACTCATCTCGTTCAAGCCCTATAAAATCAAAAATTCACTTGCTGGTTTCTAACTTTATATGCGCCCTGCCTGTTGTACACACTAGAGTAGAAAGTGTATGTCTAAAATATTATAATAAACATTTTTCTCACAGATTTAAATATGCCAATAAACGGGGAGTCGTTCATTTAAATATTAATTTTACTCTCCACTAGTATGGTATTGATGTTGTGTTTCTGGCGGTGAGTGAAGACGTCATAGCTCCGAAGCTCCCTGTCTTAAGAACAAGGGATCTATAATAAATACATATATTTATTTATTTTATTTATTTATTTATTTATATAGGAAGATCATCAGCTTAAATACTACACAGTAGCTTAAAACAGTAGTGACAGTGAGCTAATAACAGATCCTCACCGATAGCGTAATAAATATGCAAAAATAAGTGAGCAAAAGCCAAACGAGAACACAGCGCTTTTGCGTCTTGGTACTGCTACATAATTTATAAGTACTTATTTCTAATAGACTAAAAAGAGTCACCTAAACTATTTCCCTACCTCTACCGAAAAATTCTCGAGATAAACGTTGTCTCACTGAGGGAACACTTGCACTGAATAGGTCCAGGTCGTCAAACCTCTGAAACACATCATTTAAGCCCTTGCTCGCTCTGATCATAAAACTATTTTGCCTATAGTTGGTGGATGATAATGGCACGGATAGTGGCGGCTTTCGCCGAGCTCTACTGGGTATACGGATGTTCAATTTACCAAGTAAGGTGGGGCTGTCGACTGAGTTAGATGTAACTTTAAGTAGATATGTGATATCTCTAGCTATCAACAAAACAAATCCTAGCTACTTTACAGGTCAACAAAGGTTAAGTCTTCGGTATCTGCATCGTATCAGACATGCCGTATGCTTGCAGGTCGATCACGTTACGTATTTTACGTACGTTATAGGTAGATCTAAATGTCAATTTTTAAATGGAAAAATGACAGTTGGACTATCCTAACGTGAGTTCGAAACGTTACGTGACTACCCCTTTGTTTATCACCGTCTTAGTATATGTCAATGATATTGATAGTTGCTTTAAGTTATGCAGGTGACACAAAAATGTTTAAGATAATTAGGAAATTATGATGATTGTGTGGCGCTGCAATCAGTTGTTGCGTCGCAAAATAGGCCCACAGAATGGGTGCAATTGCCATTATGCGGGGTAGGGGGCGGGGTGTCAAAACGATGCCAGTTAGTCGTTTAGTTCAAACATGCGCATACCGGGTCGTAGGCACATGTTTGGGTCGAAATTTGAAAGGAGCACGCATTCTATGGTTTTTTCATTCACTGCATTTGTCAAGATTTTATTTATTTATTCATATACTAAAATTACAACTTACAGACTATGCATTTATACGCTCGCCAAACTGCTACGTTTGATGGCGAGACGCGCTCAGTTTTTATACAACTAAACCTATTAAACTCATCTTATAATGTAGCTTACCTGTCAGCATAACCATCTAATCCTAAATGCTGTAAAATGCTATACTATCACGTTTTCCCGTAAACAGAACTCTACTACTTATGATAATAAATTAGCCGGTGACACTCGCACGTGTGTTCTAGATTTAGGATTTACTCTAGACACTAACCTCTCCTTTAATGAAGATTTAGATAATATTGTGACAAGAGCATATAAAAAATTAGGAATGATTCTGCGTATAAGTAAACCATCCAAATATATACATTCACGTTAAAACGTCTTGTTTTACACTTTCGTCCGGAGTATCTTGGAGTTCGGCAGTGAAGAGTAGAGCCCGCATTTCAAATTCATAAGTCTCGATTTGAAAGAATTCAGTATTTTTTTGTAAGTCCCTCGATTATAGAACCGTTTTCTATAACCATGATTACCTTTCGTAGGCAGTTAGACATAGTGTTCCTCCTATGGAATATAGAAGAGCGTATCTCGATATATTATTTAAAGTTATTAGCATATAGATTGTAACGTTTATAGAGCCGGAGGCGCGGAGCAGCCCTCGCCCTTGCGTGGCAAAGCACGGTCGCCCGTACCCCCGAGCTTTGTCACAGCGGGCGAGGGCTGCCTCTCCCTCTAAAACACTCTAGGTTGCGCTGTGTCGGCACGCGTCCTAACTCCTAACCAGCGAGAGCCCTAGATTCGGAATTTCGCAGCCTAATATTGTACACATTAATATTCCATCATTGAAAATTTTACATTTTACAATCCGACATTTATCTTAGTAATTATCAAGTTTAGAGAAAAGTTGTCGAACGAATGGAGCTAAAATTTTAAATTAGATAGTAAATCGAAATGAAATGATTTTTTTTTACTCGTATCAATCATTTGAGGGTTACAAAGCAGTAACCAATGTTATTGAGCAACAACAACAGGAATAAGAACCAATGTCAATATCAAAGTTGGTACCTGTGTAGACTCCAACCGTTATAGGTACTTTCTTTTTAATTTTATTTTCTTAGTAGAGTTAATTATGCACACTACAGTGCTGTAACAACAACTCGAGTTATATTGGTTTTAAAGGGCCTCTGCGCTGTTGGCTTCGGCCCCACGCATGCCTTCCAAAAGTCCGGGACCCCATGGTCCTGGAGATATGGAAAAAACATACATAATAATAATTATATTCTTTATTGCACCACAACATAAGAAAAACATGTTACAAAAGTATAATCAATAAATAAAGGTAACAACAGGCGGTCTTATCGCTTTAGAGCGATCTCTTCCAGACAACCTTTGAGTTAATAAAAGTATTTTAAGTAAATTTTAAGTTAATGGAAAGAAAGATACATTTATTCACAAACACACAATAGTTAGTCGTTTAAGACCGTTCACAGCAAAGTTTAATTTGCTTTCGTGGAATAAAATAGACGTTACTTATTTTTTCTTTAATAATACTAATTTTCATGCTTAAATTTTTGAGATTAATATACCAGCAATCTTTTTTTATTTTTTTTGTGGAACGGCGTATGTTTTTCATAAATTACGAGCAAGTGATTTCAAAGGGACATATAAAAGTAATTTCTCGTAGAATCCATTGCTCTATGGTTTCCTCTGTGCGGAGAGAAAATGTAACTAATTGGTTAAATGTGGCACCAAAGCGAAAATAACCAATGTTGCTACGAAGGACGATTGGTCTTCGCCTGGTTTACGAATAACATTCGTTACTTGAGATATCTATGAGTATAAGTGAATAGTTGAATGCCTAGGACTCTTTACTTAGAATTGTGTTTATGCATATTCTTTTGAATAGGATGCATTTTGCAGCGGTCTCCTAAGTATTACAAACAAAGCTGAATCGTCTCAACAGACAAGGATTTTGATTTAAAAAAAGCGCTCTGAAATCGGTTATCTCGTAAGGAAACTACGATGACACCGACATACACACTGATACACTCACACATATTAAACTTATAACCGCCCTTTTGTTCATCGGGGGTTAACCCATTCAAAGCCCTTACCCACATAATGAGTCATGCCTCTAAAAGCGATGGCACGCGACGCGATTCTTGGCCTCTAATAGTTAAACTAGTACTCGGCATCAAGCAGCGTCTATCACACATAGTGCAGTCTCGCATCCTAACGTTTTTCGGACACGTATGTCGTTGAGGAGAGCAACTTGTGATCCAGGGAAAGGTCGAGGGCACCAGACCGCGAGGCAGGTCACCTGAGAGGGACAGACCAGATTAAAGCTGCAGTAGATGCATCACTACACGCAAGCATAAGGAAGGCGACAGTCAAAGAGGAATGGCGGCGTGTTGTAAAGCTTGCGACAAACACGTGAAATGATGACCACGACCACTCTGTCAAAAGTGAAACGACGAAGAAGAAGAAGAATAATAATTAAAAATGAGCCTAAATATAACTCACTGCATACTCCTCAAACTTAAGGCGCCGTAGGTTCAGCGAAGTTAAGCGAACAGAGTTTTTGAAACAATATAATGCGTCTGTTTATAATAATATGGTTTCAAAAAAATACGAATAGTAATCTTGAGGCTTTTCTGCAGCGAGATCAGTGATTCGAAACATGATTAAGCAAATTTCGCTCGATAGAAAAAAATCACGAACATAGGTCTAAAATACACAAAAATACACTTAAAATATTCGTAACAAATTATGCACAAAAACTATAAATATTTAAATTGCTTCTAAAAATCGGCAATATCATGTTCGAGGGAAATCAGTGATTACATTTTTATTTATTTAAACGACCAATAAATTAAAATTAAAAAACATGAGCTTCCGAGCACGCACTTCCATCTCGCTCACGCTTTTGCTCAGTGAGAGGGAGAGAAGACCATGAACCTACGGCGCCTTAAAATAAATCTGAGGGGTTGCACTAGTCCAAGACCAAGACAAACGCTTAAACGATGTTACTTACTCTTTAACTTAGTAGAAAGTTTAATTGCATCGGACAGTACTTAGTTACTGGAAAGTTGAAACTTCAATTAGTAATTTTTAAACAAGCTAATTATACTAATTAAGAGTGATTCAGCCCGGCATTAGTGTTGGTTGGTATTCTGCATTTTTAAAAGTCAAATTAAATATATTTGTTTGCATAGAAAACAGTACTAAGGGGTGTCACAATAGGTGTCATGTATTCAGCCGGTGTAGGCGTGCAAATATCCATCCACCGCCATCCATCGACCATCTATCGACCTTCATAAAGGAAGAATTTTCGCCGAACGGAGTCAAATTCCGACGTTTTAGCGGTCGGTTACCTGACACCACGAAATTGCGCAACAAGTCGCAGTAATTGTGTGTTTTGTAGTTATTAATAAGTTTATATGGATATGTATGTTAGTCATGAAGGTATTTGTAACATGGGCCTTGTTGCCTGATTTAAATAAATAATAATAATAATATATATTCAATATTCATTTTAAATCTAACATTCATTTCACATAAATATTTACATTACACATTGTTTAGATTTATTACATCATCAATATCATCATCCTCCTATAAATGTATTATACTCATTAGGCTATCGAACTGATATTATCACACAGCTTAGAATAGTTGTATTTGTGGTATTCACGCATCAATTATCAAAGGATTTAGCGATACATTTAATAAATCCCAGACAAGCTTTAACAGGCTTTACCTAGAGTTTAATAGATTTAGCGTATTACGGAGAAAGCCATCAATGTTAAGTTAAACTGAAATAACGGCTTTCTGAACTTATTTATTTAATCGTATGGCGATAGTCTACAATAGGGAAAATATGAAACATTATTATTAAACATTTATAAGGCATTATCCAGGTTTTGCATCCATAGCACAGTGTCGGGCGTGAGGTCTAATACCTAAGAGTCCTTATTTCTACAGAGTGCGTATTTTGCAAAATGCTTCCTTTTTCATTCAAGTTTACGACGTAACTATTAGTATTTTTATTCAAAAACTGATAACGTACTAAAATAATATTTTTTAAACTCTTATCATTTCTTAAATAACTATTTCAGCGGAGACTAAGCGCACGGCGTTGATTAAAAAAAAAAATACGGCACCGTCGTAGGTCCTATAGTTATGATTATTTTATTATGGGTATATAAAGTTACAGTTTTCTACAATATAATATTATTTTTAGGATAAAATGTAAGTATAATTTGCGGCAAAAAAATATAATGTAATCTTGTTTTCACCAAAAAAAATAAAGAAAACTCGGAAGGTAAGTATTTTATATATATATTTTTAATGAATCTTTGATTTTCAATCATGTCAGCCCCTCGTACAAGATATGGTGAATTGAATTTTAATCATCCATGTACCAAATGATTCTTGTTGACTGCAAAATTTGAAAAACACTCCCAAGAAAACTCATTTATTTTAGGTTTAGAAACAGAAAATGAAAATGACAACTTTGTAAGCCCCTAGTTAAAGAAATTATTATTTAAGTACGTTATCAGTTTTTTAATAAATACTAATAGTTACGTCGTAATCTTTAATGAAAAAGGAAGCATTTTGCAAAATACGCTCGTCTGTTAGGCGTAAGGACTCAGTTCGTCTAGGGCCTGGGTAGACCACCGTAGAGTGGACACTTTTGTATAATCTGTTCCATGGTTTGGTCTTCGGCGCCACAGTCGCAGAGCGCAGAACCACTCCATCTCCATTTATGTCGCGTTGTTGTCACGCATGTGCTCAGGCGATTTAAGCGGCACCGTTGTTTCCTGGGGAGGTCGGTCCCTTTATATTTGACGGTTGGGTTTAGATTTGCGGCTGAGTTTCCGTGAGCTTGTTTCATGAAATCTTGTTTCCAGAGCTGCTGTATGTCAGCGGTGTTTTGTGTGAGTGACGCTGCCGCTGCGTATGCCGGGTACTGAGTCTAGCCGTAGGTGGGTTAGTGAACTCTAACTCTCTCTATAGTGGTAGTGAACGGCATGACCTGATCTTCTCTGTCTCCCTCAGTAGTGCCTTTTTTTCTTTTGAGATGTGGCGGTGGGATTTGGATGAGGACATGCCGGGAGCCAGAAGCATGAAGGTTTCTCAACTCATTTTTGATGTATGTGAGCATGCGATTGTAAATGCCCGTGTGTGTTGGTGCGTCTGTATCGACCACTGCCGTGTCACTAAATAATCCTGCATGCTCCAAGCTTGCTACAAGCTTGCTACAAGTTTTCTTCAATTAATCAAACCCAAAAAAAATAATGGCGTTCGATATAGAATTAATCATGTTTTAAAACGAAGTGAATGTAAGAAAACTAAAGACATTTATTCATAAAAAAAGATACTACATACTAGTGTAAATACAATACTAAAATGAATGTTAGTTAAGTATATGAAATCTTAAAATGTATAAAAATCCATTCCATCATATGCCATAATTATACCTACATATCAAATCATCATCATCATCATCATATCAGCCGAAAGACGTCCACTGCTGGACATAGGCCTCCCCCAAAGAGTGCCAAAGTGACCGGTCCTGCGACACCCGCATCCAGCGGACCCCCGGAACCTTTACCAGGTCATCAGTCCACCTTGTGGGGGGCCTACCCACGCTGCGCCTTCCGGTACGTGGTCGCCACTCGAGAACCTTTCCGCCCCAACGGCCATCGGTTCTACGTGCAATGTGCCCCGGCCACTGCCACTTGAGTTCAGCGATTCGGAGGGCTATATCGGTTACCTTACATATCAAATATATAAAAGTTATTGAAGTTTTATCATTAGTCAGGTAGTTCAATTATTTACGTCAAGGTTTTTAACTGACTTCAAAAAAGGAGAAGTTTCTATGTTCCACTGTATGTATTGTTTTAGGTATATTCACCGATTTCTTGGGAAAGTGGAACTGAAGACTTGTGGAACTCCTTAATGATGTAAAGCACGTCAAAGATTCAAACATGATCCCGTTGAAGTAGCAACTAATGAATTGTCTATTCTGAGATCCTTGAGGACTCGACGCAACTCCTCAAATATTCTCAGCCCACATATAGCGACTTGGATATTCTCTGAAATAATCAACACATTTGCTCTAGGAAAGCAGTTCATGTGGTAAATTGGAAAGAAAATGTGGAAATTTTCAAGTACAATCAAAGGCCTTAGGATAAGTAAATGTAATGTATACTAACACTATGGACATTGTCTGAATTAAATAATTTGAATTGAATTGAATTGAATTGAAAGGCACCAATATGTAAACACCACAAAGTCTCAAAAATATGTAGGCAGGCCTTATTTCTGCACCATCAAGGTTGTAGTATACATATTTATGAAACTTTGAGTAAGATCTTGGTGCCCTTCACTAACCTTTGTGGCTTGGCGTCAGTACTGAAGTGCGTTAGTAAATTATTCATTTTTTTTTTCAAATATGGCTTTTACAAATTATTCAAATCATTCATCATCATTATTATATCAGCCGAATGACGTCCACTGCTGGTCGTAGACATTGTCATTATTCTAATTTAACTACCTACGTAATTCAAATGTGAATAGTATTGAAAGCCGGTAACGAAAATAGACTTCTCGTATCCCCCGCATTATCAAGCGAGCGCCCAACAATTATGTGCTTATTTAAAACCACTTCCACATGTAATTTCACTCGCTCTTGCGGCTCAAAAGAATTGAAATGAAAAGGTTTTGAAGTGTAGGCTTTCTCGTGTGAGAATTAAATAAGGAACGATTACGGAGTGGAGATTGCAAGAAATCCTATATACATAACTACATACGTCTATACAAAGGGAAGTCTAAGTACTTTTGGTGCGTATTCTAGTAATTTTTAGATTTAAAGTTTGAAAAAATGTGATATCGCAGTGATATGCTATGTCTGTCAGATAGTAAATTCAAACCGAACTCAAAGGGCCAAATCTGCAATGATTGCCATGAGTAAACAGACGAATGTGGCAAGATCGAGAATTCTTTTTCATCACACTTGCTCGAAAAGGGCTTCATAATGCGCAGACATACAGAGCTGTAATAGCCTGTGTTACGCCCACGGGCGTTATGTTTTTTTTCTTAAATTGTATCTGTCACTCATGCGGCAGTTACAGAGCAAAGAGGTTTTATATGAAATACGATGTCTGAAAACGTATTTATAAATAAATTTAAACTTAAGAAACTACTTAAACACGTTTAACTGAATTATTTACAGATTTAATATGTAGTTATTTAGTGTCTATGTAAAATGTTTTTAAGTGTTTCAAATCATGGCTGTATACAGAAGGGTCTTTGCCATACGCGCCTCGCGTCAAATTCAACAAAATGGACGACTGTCATGTTGAAGTTTTTATTACGATTTGTATTAATTTCATCTAAAATGTATTTGTTTCCTCGCAAATGTGATGAAAAACATTGTGTATAACACGGGCGTAAGAATATTGCAAACGCGAGTCATCAAAACCCCTCCGCTGTTCGCAATATTCCACTTCCGCCCCTCGTTAAACAATGTACTATAGTAGCACCGAAATGAGAATAGCGAGAACAACTGCAATGATCTTTATTATTATTATTATTATATCGAGCCTGATGTGTCCCACTGCTCGCGGTTTTTAGCTTGACCTGGCCAAACGTTTAAAAAGGAGTCCAACTCATCTCTCCATCGCCGACGAGGTCTGCCACGTCTCCTTTTAACCAACTTAAAAAAAAATTTTTTTTAATGTTTGTTACCACAGAACTCCGCCATTTGGGGGGGGGGGATTTTTTTTTTTGCTAACAAGCTTGTTTGAATTATCCACTGCGAAGAGCTAAACTATCTACCAGTTGCTACCAAAGACTTTACCAAGCTAATTTGGAAACGTACTTAGCTCGTAGAGAACTGGACAACCTTGACAATTTGGTGGTTGGGACGGTGGATGGCAAGCGATCGCGTGGCTGATCTAGCCCATGAGCAGATCTGGTCGTTGCTCTGACAGGCCTCAAAGTCATAACGATTATGAAAAAGCCGAGAACTAGGGTTGGAAGCAGTTGGTGCCAGGTCGGTATAGTTTAAGAGGAATTGACGACCTCTGTACCCTAGTTGGTAGTGACCCTGCCTACGACGCTAGAAGTCTCGGGTTAGAATGCCGGTAAGGGCATTTATTTTTGTGTTCAGCACGAATATTTGTTCCTGAGTAATGGATGTTTTCTATGTATTTAAGTATTTATTACGAAGCATGTTGCTGGCCACTGGACGAAGTTTGTTGCGGATACTCGCTCTGTGCTCATTTTTGTCGAAACCTGCGCTGTGGATATTTAACTTTTTTGATGGTTTTTAGCTTTCAATAAATGATTTACTATTGTAAAAAAACAAAGTATTTATAACACAAGCCTTACTGAGCTTACTATGGGACTAGGTCGATTAATGTAAAATTGTGTGCCCCTTACATTTATTTATCTATTTATGTAAGTATGTATATCGTCGTCTAGTACCCATAGTACAAGCTTTGCTTAGTTTGGGACTAGGTTGATTTGTGTAAGATTGTCCGAAAAATATACTAATAATATATGAATTTCTTTCCTCGAACGGGTTGTGGGATGAACTTCCTGCCGAAGCTTTTTTGAGGGACTACAGTATGGGCCTCTACAACAAATAACACATTATTAAAGGATTGGCAACGGGCATGTGATGTGAACACTGGAGTTGCAAGCGTCCATAGGCTGTCACACACGCACACGCACATGCACACACACACAAACACACTCACACATAGTATAAGAAAAGAAGTCGCCAAAATACTTCGGCGTATCTCTGATCTTCAGCAATGAAGATCACAGCCATTCAATACTATACAACGTGTTTTTTTAACCGTCTTAGAGCCGAAGCTAACTTAAAGTGTCCAAAACGTACTAATCATTAGTGAAAAAAAAAAAAAAAACAGTTAAGTTTTTAGTAATAAAAGGTAGGTAATTAAGTTTGAAAAATCCAGTATGGCACGCGGTGCGAAGATCATTCACCCGGTTAGAGTTCGTACCTATCTACATAAAATGGCAGCTAGCGGTCACTGCGGCCACTCGCCTGGATGATTAAAATTAACATTAATCCCCAAAAAAAAAAACAATATTAATGCGTTTAAAAAAAAAACTAATAATAATCATTTTTTTAAGTTCTTTGTAATGTTATACATTAACAGAACTGGGCTTCGGCTCTAAGACAGTTAAAGAAACACCGTGTATTGTAGTTGCCTAAACAATTTCTTCAAACTGCAAAACAGGTATCCTTGGTTATCTTCTGAATACGGTAAGTATTATGCATTCCTGTCGAGTCTTACCTATCTCCCAAATGAAACCTACTTAGTTTTATAAAGTTGGTTCTTGTTATACATGTTAAAGTTTATCACCTGTAATTAGGGCATGGCAGTAATTTCAGAGCTCGGAAAAGGAGTTCCAGACTAACGTAGTTTGTTTTAAGAAGTTGTGAGTGCAGTAGGAATGACTAAGTTCCATTGTTTCAAAGTATGCGTACCACGGTAGTTGAACGAGTGAGTATTGCTATAGCTATACGTGTAGCCTTTAAGGGGATGCCTTGATTCGAATCGACCACGCCCCCTTGACGGAGACACGCTTATGAGAAAAAGAGATGCATCACTCTTCGGGCTTTTTTGGACCAATTTAGATAAATGCCTAACACAGTGAAGTTTTATTTATATTTCATTAAGTGAGATTTTAGATGAGATAAAAACTATAGTATTAACTTGTTTGTGTCGTTAAATAATGTATTGTTTAAGTAGGCTGGGTAAAAAAAGGAAAACAAAGACCCAACTTTGGAATTTCCAATGCGCCCCCTTAAGGCGAGTAGAGACACTTAGAGCGCTTTCACCGCGACAGTCGCACGACAAAAACGCCTTTATGTGAATGCGCTCTAAATACTATGTCAAAATAATTCTTGGAAAGAAGCCGTCTATACTAACTAAATATTGCTTACTGCGTCAATACTAAGTGATATTTTTGCGGTTCGTAAGAAATAGTTATTTATGCTACAAGTGTGGAAAGTAGGTGATTTCCGACGAGTGTCATTTTTATACAAGAGCGAGTGAAGCGAGCGAATGTATAATTCGACACGAGCCGGAAATCATCTTTACGCGCGTGTATCATACAACGTTTTACTATGCCTTGTGTGAGGAAATATAGTAAATGTTGAGGTGTCGGTTTAAAATAGATAGGTTAAAATTTAAGAACCTAGGTAGATTGTCAGGTACCTACTTATTATCTGGAACTGCATTTAAAAACTTCTCCACATCTTTTGCTATCAAGCTTATTCACTTAAAAGTTAAAACCATTGTATTGTGGTTTTGGAACACAATTAATTTTGAGTAACTTAATTTATTAAACAACAAAAAGACGCTGTACCGTTGTAGTTCTAAGAAGCATACTGACACTACTGAAACGCAATAAATCATTATTATTATTGATTACTCACTTTTACTCGACATTTTTTAAATATTTACATAAAATAACTCCAAAGTAAACAACTGTAAGTTATTACAATCACAACAATGGCGGACTTTTTAGATACATGCGCGGTCACCATATTATGCGCATTGCGCATGTGCAAGTCGCCATACTGTCGTATCGCAAAAGGCATAAGAAATATATGCGTTCAGCCAAACACATTAAGTGAATATTTTAATTTATTTACTGAACAAATTCAACATTCAAAAAGATTAATATATCATTCTATACATTATTAGTATTTATATACCTTTTATATGAAAGAGAACGTGTAATTGAAATATTTGTAAAACTTTTCTCAAGTAATAAAAACTCTTTGTGTCGGGCTCACGAAAAAGTGGCACTTTCCGCACGATTTTGTTGCTTGGAAAACGCTCTTTTCGAGCACATGCATTGTAAAAATATTGGTAGCTCATTTATCTGAAGTGTGACCGTAATAGCTTCTTTCGAAACAATCGTTTGTGTTTACAACAGTTTTATCAGGATCAGTGACGCATTGTACTTATTACGTTAGGTAGATCTAAATATCCATTTTTGTATGGAAAAAGACACTTTATGAAGGCGTGACACTACACGATATCGCCTGGTTTGACCTCTTGTCCAACAAACGAGCATTGACACACCAGCGCGCTGCTGCGTCTCCGACGGCACTGTGTATGACCATGACATTTACATGTCAAATCTGCGGGCGTCACTGTCGCTCTCGTAAGTCGTATTGGCCTGACAAGTCACGTACGTAAGTGCTGCAATTTAATGAACGCTGCTTTAATCATCTTTACGTTACACCTGGCCATAATGCCAGCATAATGCATAATGCTGGCATAAGCCCCAGATCGCATATTTATGGCCCTCACCTTCGGTTCGGGCCACAAACACCTGCGATCGGGGCCATTCACGAATTCACCGCGCTAGGTACGTAATGTATTATTACTGGTAAATACTACTCTTTAACAACGGACGATAGAAGTCATCGAATAATATAATAATACTTCGCATTTGTACAGGTATCTCACAGCGAGACAAACTCGGTTCATTCATAGACGGCGGTGGAGTACCTACTGTTGAATAAGTTGGAAATGCGCTGGATGCGGGTGGCGCAGGACCGGTCACTTTGGCACTCTTTGGGGGAGGCCTATGTCCAGCAGTGGACGTCTTTCGGCTGATATGATGATGATGATGAAGAAGTTGGAAATAACTCAACTATGACTTAGCTCTTAAAAGTTCCATGAGTCAGTAATTTAACCTCGTATGGAACATGATAAGGACCATTGTGCATGGAGGTTGTATATCTAACATACTTATTGAGTACAATAGGTTCGCTCTATGTTGGTCATTCTAAACCATTCTTCAAACATATCGCTGGCGGTCGTCCAAAATATTTATCTCCCGGAACATCTAAATTAAACTCGCGTTCTGTACCTTTCAGTTATACTTATAAATAAAACATTGATTCATAAAAGTTAACGAACCATTGATTACTTAAATGTGTTTTGTCCTTTTTTAGGGTTCCGTAGTCGACTAGGAACCCTTATAGTTTCGCTTTGTCTGTCCGTCCGTCCGCGGATAATCTCAGTAACCGTTAGCACTAGAAAGCTTAAATTTGGTACCAATATGTATATTAATCACGCAGACAAAGTGGTTAAATTAGAAGTGGTTTGTTTTTTATTAGGGTACCTCCCCTATTCGTAACGTGGGGAGCGTTTTTTTTTCATGTCAACCCTAACTTGTGATATATTGTTGGATAGGTATTTAAAAATGAACAGGGGTTTGCTAAAATCATTTTTTGATAATGTTAATATTTTCGGAGATAATCGCTCCAGAAGTAAAAAAAAAAGTGTCCCCCCCTTCTAACTTTTGAACCATAAGTTTTAAAAATATGAAAAAAATCTCAAAAGTAGAAATTTATAAAAACTTTCTAGGAAAATTATTTTGAACTTGATAGGTTGAATAGTTTTTGAAAAAGATTACAAAATAATTTCTGGACGAAAAACTGCGGAATCCTACACTGAGCGTGGCCCGACACGCTCTTGGCCGGTTTTTTTTAAACTTACTTATGTTACCTTTTTATGTTAACGGACCGGTAGGGCTCAGCTAATTGGTATCATCATCTTCATCAGACTTTCTGTTTCTTAAGACTGTGGCCTTTTGTGCTTAAGGCCAAAATATCTAATATTCCAGATAAAGCCTAATATGTTTATCCTGAAAGTCCATTCTACATACTGGTGATTTTTTTTATCGAGAGTAGTTCTAGAGATTACTCCTTACACACAAATTCACAACCACACAGACTCCTCCTTTTTGTAAAATTTGTATACATAAATAATTATATAAATAAATATTAGGGGACAATCTTACTTATAGTAAGCTCAATAAGGCTTGTGTTATAGGTAATAACAGATATAAATTCTTAAATACATAGAAAATATCCACGACTCTTTTCATGCTCATCACAAATACTTACTTGCCTTTACCGGGATTCGAACCCAGGATCTTCAGCTTCGTAGGCAACGTCACTACCCGCTAGGCTAACCGGTCGTCATAAAACAAGAGGTCGTCAACTGTATCAACACTCCGGATCATTATCGCCTATAACTTAGTTCCCAAGCGGTCAAACACCGTCTGATTACCCGTAACGAATGCAGTGCTTCCGATCAAGACGGATGCGTCCCCCGACAAGCTGCTAAGTACGTCGTTTGTTAGGTGTTCTTCAACTTTATCTCCGTCGTAATGGCTGCAGAGGAAACATTGTAATACTATGTTGCTCTGCAGCTTAATGTTACTAAGTAGCGATGCATTTATGCATCAGGGAATAAGGTATTTGTTAGTCGGTTATTCCCGTATAAGCCGTAATAAATGAGCTTCTGCAATTTGTTTTTAGAATCACATACACGTTCAAAAGAGTTTTTGATGGTGAAGAAAATAAATATGTTTCCTCACGCATTGGAACACGTCGATATGCTTATCGCCCGGCGTTCAGTTTAAGATTTATTTACTATACCATAAAGATTGTCGATCGTGCTAGTTTAGAAAAGGTATATACCCATCATCGCAATCAGACCAAGTAAAATAATATTATACTATCATCAAAATCAGATACTTAACAGAACATGTGCATGTCACTATATTTTCAACAATCGTGTATAAGACGGGTGCATAAAGATGCCTATATATTTTTTAAATATAATATTAGCCGCAATAACGTTTATTTGGAAATTATACCAAAAGGTTATTATTTTATACAATGATTATATACTTTGAAATTACATCATTTATTTTTCCATCCCATCATTGCACACCCGTATAATGCACACGTAATACGGGTATGATTTCACGTTAGGTTAGGCTAGATTTCAGAAAACCTAATAAAACCAAGCGTGACTCACTGCTTTGTCAAAATAATTCATTTTATCTCAACTCGTATAAAACCTAAAAAAATACGACCAACACGTTTCTGAATCTGGTTGTTTTTGCACGTTTCGCCCTATTGTTTTCGTATTTAAAACCATTAAGAACCGCTCGCAGGCTTAATTTTTCTCCCCAAAACCCGTATAAAACACGACGGTTACGGCATTCGGGATAAGAAATGGAACGGTTCATATTTACATAATTACGCAAGCGAGCGATACGTTAAGCTCACAGTAACCTCGGAACAGTACCTTAACTGGGGCGAGTGGAGACGATTTCAGCAATGGATATTTTTTATTAGAAACTAGCTTTTGTCTGTGACTGTCCGCGTAGAACTCGTTTATATCGTAGCTCCATACAAACGTTCACCCCCATTTCACCTTAGGGATGATTTCCGAGATTAAAACTATCCTATGTCTTTCCCCAGGATTCAAACTATCTCCATACCAAATTGAATCTCAATCGGTTCATCGGTTTAAGAGTGAAGAGGTAAAGACAGATGTCTGACAGACACACTCTCTTATTTATAATATTAGTATGGATAAGATTGATTCCATTTGTTGTCCCTCTTATCTGCGTGAAATGAGTTATATTAGGGTAGTGTTAATTAGAAATACAATACGATACAAATACTCTTAATTGCACACCTCAATAGTATTTGACAACACAGTAAACATAACCGAGAATATAAGAGCAGAGGCAAACAACAGGCGGTCGTGTCGCTAAAATGCGATATCGTCCAGATAACATTTAATGAACAAAGGAAAACATCTTTCTTCGCGTGTAAGGTTCCTTTTTTTCCGACCATGACCAATTTTAATTTGGTATAATGTCTACGCAATAACCATCCTTGTGAGTTATTTATTAGTGAATAATTATATTATTCATTTCTAAAAAATATTGCATTGGTGGAAACATTTCAAAGTATTGTTATGTCAAAGTAGGTACATTCACCCCTGCGATATGCACATACACCCCCCCCCCCCCCCCTCCCAATCATGGTATGATATTTATAGTGCACTTTATTAACCTTCATTTTGTATCTAGGTAAAAACATTACCTATGTAATATATTATATTATATAGGTATTATATAGGTAACGTGTTATAGATATATTACATAAGATATCAACAAGCTACACATATAATCCCAATTCTATGACCGAATCGTATTATAATAATTCGATTCATCAATTCAAATACATCCACATAGGTAGGTAAATACGAGACATGAATTACAAATTACGAGCATATTTCGATTGGATCAATGGGAGATGCTATGCTTTGTATGCAAGACTCGGATTCAGTGTCGGTTCACGTCAGGAAACATCTTGCTCGGCTTAATTGAACTTAGCGTGGACGTCGTAGGGTGCAATTTGCTAATGAATACGAATAAACCATGCGGATAGTTAAACAAATGCGCGATTAGGTAATTAAATTAAAGAATAGACGAGTGGCGAAAGAAACCAAAGATGTACCTTTTCATTTCTTAACCGCTCACTTGATTTCAACGATTTCAACTTTGGTTGCCTTGTGTTATTGACATTGTGACAAGAAAGAAGATAGTAACCTACTAAGTTGTGTTTCAATTCTGTTTGTTTTCTTTATATTTGGAGAGAAAGGACCCAAATTGGTTTGGAACTCATACGAGAAGACTAACGAGTTAGGTATTAACAAATTATACAAGTATCAAGTATGTTATTTGATCTTAGAATCAACGGTTCAATAGTTTCGTTTCCTTGTAATGTAGGTACACAACTTCTATAATTATAGGAGGGTTAAGATGCGGCGGTTTAAAACCCTCGTTTCTAAAATAATAATATTATATATAAGACAGCAAAAGACATTTATTCAGCAAAAATAGTTTACACGTACAAGTACCAGTCCCTGCACTAGGCTTTGCCTGCATCGCAGGAGACCGCATATTATTAAATTTTATTAAATTGGATAGTATATTAAATATTATAAATATCAGTTTAAATGAAGAATAAAATGTATGTGTGTTTGTAAATTGTTTGTGTATGTGTGTATGTTTTACTTGACTATTTCCAGAATATAATAATTATCTCCCCAAAATTAGGATAATCTGCGATATTTATGACGGCAGAAAAACTATGTTTGAACAAAAAAAACTGATCAAATCTATCTGTTCACAATATTTGCAGAGATGATAATGACGAGCGTCTGAATTCAATCCTTTTCGTTCACGTATTTACTCATATTGTAAGTTAACAATAAGTATATTAAAAAGTTGGAATTGTTAGAAGCACTGTGGGCCCACATTTATATAGCACCGGTCGTCGGCTCCAGCCGTGCACGATCATCGGTAAATTATGTGCCTACCTCACGAAAACAAGTTTTCTTACCGCGGGCTGTTCTTCAAATTTAAATTCCAGTTTTTTCTGGCTTTTGGAAGAAAATCCTCGAAGTTTAGATCAACGGTTTTCGGATCTATTCTTCAAATATAAATTGTAGTTCTTTGGAGTTTGTATTCCCCACTCATTGTTTAATTTATTCTAGAAAATTTAACTTATCAATATAAGGTGAAATATTCTATTAGAACCTACTCGTATTTGAGCTTTTTGTCGGATTGCGTATTTAAAGTATCACACTAAAATATTTTGAAATATTCTAATAAGAGAGAAGTTACGTCAAATTATCGTTTCTAAAACGATGTGGCTCTTGTGAGTAAATGAAGCAGTTAAAAACCATGTATTGCGTTGATAAATCATGTATATCGTTCAACATTTCAATTACTCGTAACACATTAAATTCTATATCAAATATAATTTAAAACACCACACAAAAAACATTATTATTATGTTATCTCGACCGAAAGGGATTTCGATTTGTAACGTTTTGATCTGATTCTAAATCTATTATATTATAACATAAAATGAGACCTTTTAATTAACAACAGGCAACGCACAGCCTAAACCGCTAAAGATGGAAGCATGAAAGGAAGGACATAGTTTTCAAGGAACCTAGAGGCGCAGTAAGGAAGGATTTTTTTATTAGATTGGGGATGAAACGTTGTATGGAAATCCGTTATTTTTGAAGGTAGATCAATGCAGTGGTGGCTTTTCGGTCATAAACGAAAACGGGTTACCTTGAAGCATTATTGGATAATCCTTTAAAAGGGTGAAATAGGGGGGGTGAAACTTTAGTTATTTTTAGACATGGAAGCTATCCATGATTTTGATTACATAGTTATAATGACATATATTCGTCATTCATCACCTTGTGTAAATCAACCCTTAGCATGATACAATCAGAGGATAATACCACTAAATCATTTCGAGTTTGCTCTTCAACACTAAGCTGAAACTACTGAATCAAGAGTCTTGAAATGTGCAAGGTTGCTTATTCAAGGTAGACAAGCATTAAGAAAAGAAAGGATTTTACAAATGTGTTTAATCCATATCCATCCATACTAATATTATAAATGCGAAAGTGTGTGTGTTTGTTTGTTTGTTTGTCCATCTGTCACGGCAAAACGGAGCGACGAATTTACGTGATTTTTCAAGTGGAGATAGTTGAAGGGATGGAGAGTGACATAGGCTACTTTTTGTCTCTCTCTAACCCCCCACTTCCCTAAAATGGGGGGTGAAAGTTTGTATGGAGCTACGATATAAACGAGTTCCACGCGGACGTAGTCGCGGGCAGAAGCTAGTAAGGTATAAATGTGTGTATGGAAGAGAAGTCAAGCGTGGATTGTAGTTTTGCGCTGACGTGGAAAGCTAAGTAAGTAAGGCAAAACTGCAAGGATGACCTGGCGACTTACTAACTGAAGTCAAAAGAGCTTTAAATGAGGGTTTGAACTTTATAAAAAAAAACATTTATTAAGTGAGAAAATTGTATCTCTGTTCAAACGGTTTGTTAAAGACGGTTCACTGTCATTATAATTGGTTCGCAACATAATTAACAACTTAGTTTAATGTTGAAAAACCCCCAACATTTTCATTTCAAAGTTCAATATCTCAAGACCGGCTGAACTGATTTGGTTAACGTAGCTAAGAAACATGTCTATCACGTCAGATTTTGGGCAAAAAAAACTGCATTCAAATGTTTTTAACAAATAACAGTTTTGATTAGCCGTTAGTAAAATAGATTCCGACTAAAAAGAGCCATTCATTAGTCAATATGTTTAATTACAGAACGCAACTATTAGCAGAAATTTAGGTTTGGATACGTGTGAACTGCGACCCTCACTGAACCGAACTGCTACAGACAAGTAACGTAGCTTACGTTAGATTAAAACTGCAGTGCTGACCATTTTTGAGAAGTTTTTTGATCAGGAGCTAGCTCATCAGTTCATCAATTAATAAAAAAAAAATATTCTCTTATTCCGTTAAATTGGGATAAAATGGAAAATTCTGCACCTTTTGGCATACTTGTAACCCAAACTAACGTGAATATAACTATTAACTATTTCGGGTTATATAATCCAGTAATGTAGCGAATCCAGAATGTAGAAATGTTACGAGTAAATCCAAAAGTAACTCCATCCGCCGGTCTTTCTGTCTTTTACCTTTGCAGGCATAAACCACTGACCCGATCAAGATACAATTTAGCATGGACCGAAATAATCCCTTAAATAGGAGAAAAGGTGGGGGAAGTTTGTATGGGGGAGCGATGTTTAAGCCTACGCTTGAAATACTTTAACAGCAATTATCTTCTGATTAACGAGATCCACGCGGACGAAGCCGCGAGCAAAAGCTAGTCATACATAAAAATATACTATATTAAACGTTGTCCTTACAAGAGGCACTTATTGCAATAATATATAGGTATGCGTGTAGAAAGTATATGTACAGGTTTACGTTCATAGTTATACAGGACAACACATACATCACAAGAAACTTCACAGATTATAGTTACAAATTACTATTTACTCCGAAATACAGAACGCGTATTGACACGGAAAAATTGTCAAGAAGAAGGAAAATTAAACAAAAGACGCCAGCTGACCGTGGCGGCCGTGCCAGCCAGCCTGCCAGCGCGCGGGCACCGCGGAGGTTGGTGTGCCTCTATTTGATATTCTGAACTGTGAGTAATGTCATTCGAGCATTCGCTGCTTATTCGAGCTCTGCACAGCCTCAATGTACTTCTGGCATCTGCATCTGACTGGGATGTTTTTGCTAGTAGCTGGGTAAAAGTTTGTCGTGAATGCTTGAGGTTCTGCGAGGCGTAGGATAACCGTCTTAGTATAAATGACGAGTACGTATTCAGGTAATGCTAATTCTAAGATCCACAGTGCATTCGTTTTGTAACTGTAATACTGTGTTATAATTGTTTGAATAATAAATAAATAAAAATTCTAGGTGGAGACCTTACTCAGTGGAGTTTAAGCATAGTTCGCTATGTAAAGTGACGTCAGTTGGAGCGAAATATTAATATATTGGAAGACACTCATAAGCAAAGCAGGCGTCGGTTGTCCAGCTCCTGACCAGTTGTGGGCCATTACAAGCTGAAAATTATGATCTTTTCCATGTGAGTCTGACGTGACGCTCTGCCAATTTAATATCAAACATTTCTGAAGTTTGAGTATATATACGGTAGATTTAAACAAAAACCTTCCGAATTCCTCTCAATAAGCAAGTATACAATTTCATTAAATTAAAACCTATCGAGGTGGAAATGCCGCGATTGCAAAATACACAGCGATTGACGCTGGCTTTCTAATTTGTCCTGTTTAACGAATTTCACCGCGTCGAGTGGCTAGGGGCTGTATGTATTGATTTGGAATCGGTTTGACATTTGTCAAGGCTCTTCTTCACACTCCAAAATGGAACATGAATTAATTATTGAATGAATTAAAACAGGTATTGCATCATTGGTTTAATACGAAACAATAGTCGTACCTGTATGGTTCTTCTGGTTGTACAGTCGCAATCAGAAATATCGGAGCGGCCAAAGTACTCACAAATATCTGAACACGTCTCTATTGTCGAGGCATTAGAGACGTGTTCAGATATTTGTGAGCACTTTGGCAGCTCCGATATATCTGATGGCGACTGTAGGTACCTACCCGACTTTTGGGACACCATGTATAGCCCCACAGGCTGTCTCAAAAGCCAACGTTAAGCCGCAAACGGGTGATGGCCCAAGCCAATATTATACAGTTATTTAAAAAAACCAGCCATGTTTTCAAAAGCAATGATGAAATTTACCGTTGAATTTCATATCACAAGTCCACAATTAAAAACATGCATTATCACACTCCTTTAAAAACACACGTTTTTCTTCAATACTCTGTCAAGTTAAACCATTTTGAAATTCGAACTAAATAGGCTGTGTTTTGAAGGTAACTTGGTACTTGCCAAGTTAGCGTAATACCTAATACTTTTTTTCAGTACAGTCAGTAAAAGTTATTTGGTCTAATTTTTAGTATATGTTTGGAAAAATAAAGTTCATTTTTATTTACAACGGACGTACTCGTGTTATAACTTTAGTATTTAATTCACAGCAGGGTTTTTGACGGTTACATATCATAAACTTATTGAAGTAAAGTAAACTTTGTTATAGCTGTTGTACTTAAAACGTTATATACAGGGTGTAATTTTTTAAATGAATGCCTGTATTTTTTTATGACTTGGTATTTTTTGATAGATTTAGATTTAGATTTATTTATTTCACAATATACAATTACAATATAAATTAAAGCTAGCTTAATCTATATGAATTTATATTATGATCGTCAAAGAGAATAAGAATTGTAGTTAAATGTCAAGTTGCATTTGGTTTAAATTATAGTCACAATTAATTAATAGGCAAAAGTAAATGAATGACTAAGATAATATCACATAAAGAACGTCAGATTACAAACTATACTTAAACGAAAAATTTAAAAAATACAAATAATGTCAAAAACAGTGATATTATTAATGTTTAATGTCCATAAATTCCTTTACTGAATATAATGCGTTTTTCAATAAAAAGTTTCTCAGTTGGCGTTCGAATGTTTCGTCAGATGACTCTGTTCGCAATGCGGCGGGTAGTCGTTCGTAATAGGTTGGGCCTATCACTCGAGGATTCCTACATGAAAGTGCCATGCGACGCGGGACCGTTCTGAGTCTCCCTGTTGATCGGAGCTGTTTGCCCGTGACCTCAACACGCTTGAACATTGGCAGATTCTTTCTCACGAACATCAACACTTCATATATGTACAGTGAGTAGTGCGTCATGAGGCCGTTACTTTCAAAAAGTTTCTTACACGGATGCCTGTGCTTTACTCCAGCCAGTATTCGGATAGCGCGTTTTTGGAGTATGAATACTCGATTGGCATCCGTAGAATTGCCCCATATCACTATACCGTATGATATTAACGAGTGGAAATGTGAAAAATATACGGACCGTAACGACTTTTTGGATATCAGCGGCTTTAGCTTTTTTAGAGCAAATACAGCACTGCTCAGTCTACCACACAGCTGGTCGACATGGCCCTTCCAGTTAAGGCGAGTTGCTTCGGGGTTCTTCTAGGATATGTGATTTTGTAAACGGTTTTATTTTGAAAACCTACATATTAAAAATTAAAAAAAACTGTAATATTATATTTAAGACCTTTATCTAGTTCCGTCGGAAGTCCGTTACATAATTGGATAAACTTTGATCGATAAAAAAAAATGCCAAACATACCTCTATTCTCATCTTAAAACTGACATTATTCCAATCTTACGTAACTTGATGAATAGAAAATTACACCAAAATAAGCGTCTATGATGATGTGAGCGATGTCGGTCATAATATTTTTAATTTATTAAGACATGTCTTTTTTCACCCAAAATCAACGAAATTATGGCACAATTCACTCCCGCTCCGTTCCCGCTGCACCGCGGCAGTCCCGAGCGGAACGCATTGGAGGACGGACGTACGCGCATTTTCGCAGCACAGCATTTGTTAAAAATGGGTAACAAAAAAATTAAAAAGAAGATATCGTCACTGGGGCTTCGGAAACTGAATAAGCAGAAAAGGTTAGTACATAAAAAAAAACGAATTCCCGTATTAAATACATCAACCACACACACACGCGCGCAGATTACACCGCGTACACTTCCACAGTTACACAGTATAGAGAAAAACAGTACGAGAAGTACTAAACATATTTTATACTATAATAATTATGTGATTAGCATTACGAAATATTAAAAAAAACCCTTGACACGACACTCACTAGTTTCCACTGAAAAATAATAATTACGAACAGTATACAGGGTGGAAATAGTTCGAATCAAGTGTAAAGCCCAGAAATTTGCACTCGTTACATAATGGCATCGGACCATCAGCAATGCACAGGGGCGCTGTGGAGTTACGACCTGAGAAAAGCATGATATTTGATTTAGCGAGATTCAAGAGCAAGCCATTTAAGGAAAACCACGTCTGCAGTTGGCAACATGCCTCGCGGATCCTTTCAGCAAGCTGCTCATGAGTCCTTGCGCTAACTACGACAGTTGTGTCATCAGCGAATAATACAGAAAGGCCACTCGTGATTGCTGATGGTAGATCATTAACAAATAATAAAAATAAAGTAAGATAACTGTTATGACTTTTGCCTTTCACCCATTTTTGGCTTGACATACTTTTGGTACGCGTTTCATATACGTCTGCTGGGCACAGTCCTCTCACAACATCTGTGTATTTCGTCCGGTGAACCGTTCTACGCCGTATGATTTATTTTGTTCCAGTTAAAATGAAGAAAATGCACTTAGCGTGGAATTTTACCACCTCTTTGTTGCTAAATTTGAAAAAAAAAACAACACAAAGTCGTCATCAAACTGACCGAAGTGTGGAACGTGTACTGGAGTAGCTACAGCTTTATCTATAGTTTATGCGTTAATGTTTTACAACCCAAGTCAAAAATTAAGCAATGTCGCTAATGGTTGGGTTTAAGTACTTTCGTAATTTGAAGTGGAACAAAATATACCTAGCCTTAGTCTTTCTTATAAGAATACCTACGTGCCAAACCGATTGCAACTCGTTACGTTAAAATAGTATCCAGGAAGTTTTCCAATACATCTATCTATCTCTGCTATTGAATTCGATAGCACAGACTTTGTCCGAGCCATTGTTATTCGCTAATTAGATCTTTTGTTCGATTGTTTGATTGCGAAAGCCAACGATTTTATAATACGATCCAATTTTATTTGGATGTTTTGTGTATAAGTAACAATACACGTTATTAGAGTGGTCCTTAAAAACCGAAAATTTGAAATTTCAATGAGACGTGAAAAAATAACATGTTTTTTTTTGGTTTAAGATTTAGGAGGTAGGCAACAACAGGCGATCTTATCGCTTATGAGCGAATTCTTCCAGACAACCTTTGGGTAGCAGGAAACACAGAACTATCAGTAGTGCTTAATTGTAAAGAGTGGTACAGATATGCATCCATTAATACGACCCATAACTAGCGGCTCTGAGTGATGTAAAAATCGAGAGACTTTCTTAAAAAAATATAGAAAAGTGTCTCGACATAAAAGCTGGGCATTTTCAATAATTCGTGTACCCAATTAGCGTGAGTTGTTCAATAAAAAATAACTCAGTGTCAGTTTTGTGACGAAAGTTAAACCGTGCGAAAATGAACTTGTTTCACATTTAAATAACGTGTAAATGCATATAATTTATAAATTAAGAAGAAAAAGTTAATTTTTATACATACTGAATGCTTAATTGTCGTCACAAAACTGACACCGAGCTAATTTTTATTTAATAACTCACGCTAGTTGGGTACACGAATTATTAAAAATGCCCATCAATTTAATGATGACATCAATTGAGAAATGCGACCTTCAGTGAAAAACAGCGGGACAGACACTGGGCAGTGGACGCTGGACTGACAAGATAAGATAAGATTCATTTATCGTCCAGAACTGTGTACAAAAGATCTTCGGCCCAAGCTAAAGCCTGCTGTACACAGTGGGCCAACGTTGGCGCGTGAGCAGAAGGCAGCTATGCGTTAGAGGGGGAGGGCTATAACTCGATCTCTTTCGTTTACGTAGCTGCCTCATACAATGCCGGCTGTACACATTGGGCCAACGTTGGCGCGTGAGCAGGATGCAGCTATGCAAACGCATGAGAACGAAATAAAGCCCTCTTCCTCTAACGCATAGCTGCATTCTGCTCCGCTAGGTTTTTACGCCGTGCGCCGCGCCGTTTCACGGCCATGGCGGTCCACGGCATGTGGCCTTAAAGCATAGAACTCGGTTCGCTCGCTCGTTCCAAAAATATATACGTAAACAATAAATACAAGCTGAAGCATAGAATTTCGTTCGCTTTGCTCGCTCGTTCGAAAAGAAGACGGAGAAAAAGTGTATAAGAAACGGTTCGTGTGAAGGAGAAGCAGTGTATGAGGAATGTCGTAAAATTGAATGAAGCAAGAAAGGTTTGTCAAGATCGTAGCAATTGAATATCCATGGTCTCTGCCTTCCCCTCTGGGAAATTGGCGACATTATATGAGCTGCCCGACCGTTTTCGGCCATGGCGACCACTCGGACTCCTATCCTGCATTTTGGCGCTCGTGCGCTCGAAGATGGCTGCAGGTCCCCGTCGCGTCGCCCTTTACCCTCCCGCGCCGTCTTAGATAAGAGGTCGACCTATTGGTGGTGTGTAGTGTCAAACATTGGGACGTTTACCTAAGTTTTTAAAATGAGAACTACGTTCGCTTCGCTCGCTCCTTGAAAAACCCGTGGCATCAATAGAGCGTCAGTCATTGAGCATTTCAAGTATAGTCGAAATTCAATTTTAAACTGTCCTTTCTGGATAAGGTAACTGCTGGACGATTCCATGCTTGCAGCGAAATTATTCTGTGCACATTGCGGGCACGTAAGTACGCCTTTCTGGTAGTTGTATGTATCTAACATGAATATTATAGTTTTTAGGGTTCCGTACCCAAAGGGTAAAAGGGGGACCCTATTACTAAGACTCTGCTGATCCGTCCGTCCGTCCGTCACCAGGCTGAATCTCATGAACCGTGATAGTTAAACAGTTGAAACTTTCACAGATGATGTATTTCTGTGACCGCTTTTACAAAATATACTAAAAAAACAGTTGTTAAATGAATGTTTAAGTGGGCCCCCATACAACAAATGTGATTTTTTTGCCGTTTTTATAGATACGGAACCCTTCGTGCGCGAGTCCGACTCGCACTTGGCCGTTTTTTTTTACATTACACCATTGCTCCTAAATATATTCTAGACATCTATTCAATTTGGTTATATCCCATGTGACATCTCTGTAATAAAGTGATGGATGACATCACACGTCATAACGTCTTAGATCTTTATATTCTTGAAACAATAAACTTAACAGGGGCTTAACTTAACCCGTCTTTTTAATAAAAAGTAAATGTTTAAAAACCTCCACGTTTCACATCCGAAATTCAATTGGAGGCGCCGCGCACAGTTAAATGGATTTTTAAGAAAGCTCGATGTATAAAAGAGTTTTCTGAAAGCCTTATTTGATTTGAAAGCTCTTCTTCATCGGTATTGGGAAAGTTTCGTTACAGTGGGCGTTTGTTGTGGCAGTTTGCCTTATCATTATTGTAAAGTTTAACTTTGACCCGAGAACGTCCTACTTGAAGGTGTTCAATGTATACTGAAGTTACCTACTTCTGAGAAACTCTAAGTAGCACTTAAAAACATTTGTGTTAGGTAGTTAACTAGGTAAATATTCAAAGGAATGTATAACTTTATATACCTGTACACTGTGAAAATTTCATACGGGCGAATATTTTGAACTTTGATGACGATTAAGTGGCGGTCCTAAACAACAGATTTAAGTACCTACATACATTTTGATATCTGCTTATTTTTTTTTCATACTAAATAATTGAGCACGCAATGTATTCACTACATGTCATGTCATTTGTCTAGTGACATCCATAAAAGTTAAAACGTTTGTTAAGTCAAATCAGTTTGAACGTATATTACATTGCTGCTCGCCGTACTTAAGTAAATATTAACTCATTGTTAATTAAGCTATTTAACAAGATTGTTGGCTACTATCATTTGTACGGTCGATAATCTATCATCATCATCATCATCATGTAGAACTCGCTAGCTTCCCTTTATAATATATTTTTTAGAATAGGTACCTGAATTGATAAAAAACATCTATATAATATTGAACTTGCTCACAATTTTTACACGACAATCGGTGAAGAAATGCAAACCGTAGAGCTTAAACAGCCGGACAGACAGACAAACGAAATACGAAAGAATGTCGGCCCAAGCTGAAACGCATGACGGCTGTCAAGCGGCGCAGGTGAGAGAATAGTACATTGTGATACAAGTGAGGTACCTATGTTGATAATTACATCAGAGAGCCGAGGATGTAATTATCAAAGCTCTCGCGTTTCATACGTCGTTTTTCAACACAATTTGCGAGGAAAAAATCCTTTTCATAAGATGACAATTTTATAGGCCTGCCAAGCTATTTTCTTTACTTAAAGATGGCAACAGGTTTTTACTCACATATTGTACATCGCCAAGAATTTCCAGTGGCGTCCATTCTATTTATCACTTTTCTAGTCACCACTCAATAATTTTGATAATAACCAAACACGCATTAACAATGTTTACAAATATTTGTAAAATTACCTATAATGGCGCGCAACAGTTCTTTTTCGTGAAGTTTGCACAGTGCGCGCGCATGTGTTAAACCACACAGCCAGACTTAGATGAAATCTGTAAACAGCTATGATACAAAATAAAATAAATATTTTCGTTTTAAAATTTAATTATTTAAATTAATTCATGTAAAATGTGATCAAAAGTGAATAGTTTTACTAAAATAAACGTTATAAACGTTAAAAAATAGTCAATTAATTAACAAAAAGGATTTAATTTGTTTAGTCGAGTAAGAATCCATTTGCCGAAAACTAAAATAAAGCTCTAGGTACATTCTGTAAAACCCGGTTAATTTAAGAATGCACCGTGTTCATGCATGCATACATCTTGCTGCAAGGTGCCAAATCGGGATATAACCATAACGCACACGTGTCGTAATGTTATAAAACACGCGTGTTTAATACCAAGGATTATGAGCCTAAAAGCGACATAATAAGAGGTGCGTTACGAACAAATGTGTTGAAAAAGAATAAAGTCCCTCACATCTTACATAAGTACGTGTATGTAATGACAGTCAATTCACTTGGTTGTATTCCACTTTCCTGTCGCTTAAAAAGACAAGGTGATATCTAAGAAACGTCCCTTTTAGTGATTAGAACTGTAATTAAGGGTCAGATGTTATTTTTTTCGTTACATGCGTCAGAGCGCTATTTTTTTATCATATGGCTGATTAACTACGCGCACTTTTCGACTTTAACGCTACGCTCATAGCCGATCCCGTTGTTTCCCCGTAATGGTAAATGGCTACGGTGTAGGCGCCCGCTAGACGGGTTTCTGGCAGTGTAAGTGGTAAGGTAGTGTAAGTACTACGAGGGCGTACTTTGGTAAGCCTCGCTAAATAGGGTGAGTTGGGGCTAAACTGTTATTCAAACCTCGACAACCTTTTAATTTTACATATGCAAACTGAAAGGTGTATTTAATAAGTGTTCCGGACGTTTGTGTTTTAGTTTTTATTTTATTTTGGGTAGTTCCATTTTCATAACTTTGACGATAAACAGGAAATCCCACCTCACCCCGTAGTCCCTCGTAATTGGGGTGAGATGGGATTTCATACAAAGGTGATTTTGGAAGATTGTTGAATCGTTTTTTTTTTATTATGAGTATTATATATAGCTCCGTCTAAAATTGGAATACATTATTTTTGTAGCAGTAGCCTTAAAATTCCATCTCACCCCCCTTTCATCCCTTCTCTCCCTTTTCATAACCCAAATCTCCCCGCGAACCCTACTCACCTCATTTTACGGTACTTATTCAAATACCACTGTAGGACTCGTTACGATTTTTTTTGGAATCCTTAAGTAAATTGTTTTCCACCCTTATTTATCTAATTTACTTACCAACTTTGTAAAAAAAGCCTTCAAGACCAGAATTCTGAAACGTAAACCCAACTCTTTAAAAGTTTATCCACGATTTATATCCACTCAGTTCTTGAACTTAAATATTTTTTGTCTGTATGGTATTAAAACCGATTTTCTTTTTTAACAGCATCAACGGATTAATTGTAGTTGACGTAAATATCTAAAAAATATTTTAGTTTTAATGATAAAATTAGTGGGAGACCTTAATGATCAATTATTTAAATCTGTAGTTTCGAAATTGCATTATTAATACTTTTATCCAATTATGCTTGTCTGTCTGACTGATTATACCTAATCCTCTGGCCTAAAGAATACTCACTAATCTCAAGAGTTTTTATTTGGTCTGTAATGAATTAATTAAGTACGTGAACGAGTTTGTCTGCCCTGGGCCAAACACAACATTATTTCAGGCGTATTTCATGGTAGGATAGATGAATCGTAGCCGGCATATGCTTGGTAACGTATTGCTTGATATTTGGTTTTAAACACAAACACACAACACAGGGATCGCGTAAGTACAGACTCGTCATTGCCAAACTTAATCGGATCTATATTTATGAGGTAATTCTTTCTGATACGCACGCAACACAAGCCGTCAGAGCACGTCAGAGCATCATCCTGCTAGCGTCGTGCCCTTAATAAAGAAGCCCGGGCTCAAAGCGGACTAATCCCAAGATTTGGCATAGGCAGTTTTACGAAAGCGACTGCCATCTGAACTTCCAACCCATAGGGAAAACAAGACCTCATTGGGATTAGACCGGTTGCCTCACGAGGTTTCCTACACCAAAAAGCTAACGGTAAATATTCCGTACATATTTAAGTTCCGAAAAACGTCAAAAATCGAACCCACGATCGCCGCTTTGACAGCCGCATGCCTGAACTATTATGCTACCGAAGCTTGAATCTGAATATTATTTATAACCGTAAGAGTCCGTTAGCCCACTCCCAATACACCTCTTCTAATTCTTGCTCAGCACAACTTCTTGCTGGGGCATTTTATCTTGTAATGTTGTCATGAGACGTATAGGTGTATTGAGCCCTCTCAATACTTACGGCTTACGGACTATAATAAATGCAAACCGATATCGTTCAGTCACGTACGTAACGTCAGACAAATATGAATTGAGGTTGAGATAGGGCACAGCAAAATGTCATCCCGCTCGAATTTGGAGCAGCCCAATTGGGGAAGTACCTCCGCCTTGCAGAAGACCACAGCCATAATAACTCTACTAATTTATCTGTAGTAGTGTTGTGTTCCTGGAAGTGAGCAACGCCAGAGCCAGAGCTCCCGAGGATGCGTTGTGTTGAGAGCGAGGGAATTTTGTGCCTTCAGCTGTCAACACGGTGAATCCTCAAACATATCAAGGGTCGGCAACGCCCATGTTACTCCTTTGGAGTTGCATGCGTCTATAGGCTGCGGTGTCCGCTTACGATCAGGCGGGCCGTACGCTTGTTTGCCAGCGTCGTTGTATAAAATAAAAAAAAACACCTTTATTCACACTTTGTAATAGTATGTTTACCAGGTTTCGCCTTTAGCTGCTCGGTTCGCCTCTCGCACACCCCGATCACATCGTGATGTTTTTCAATGCTCGTATTGACGCGTTAGTTAAAGTCAGAGTCAAAATAATTTACACACACTTTTTGAATGTCAAGTTTTTACATGCATACTTTAATACAAGACGTAACTTAAGTAATGGCATTCACATTTGTCCATTATATCCTTATCTGTTGAATATTCGTCTAGTCTATAATAAGCTATATTTTTCGAAGTTTGCCTTATATTTTCAAATTTCCTAAATTAATTTTCAAACATCTCAAACAAGATCTGGTAACTTGTTGTAATAGTTACGAGTAGCTTAGCGCAAGTGGAAGCGAGAGCGAAGGTTGACTTGTGCTTCGGATCGGAAGCGACCGATAAAAACAGACCACCAAAACTGACCTAACCACGAGTTAGTACTCTTGGAGATGCGCCAAACATGGCCACTGACATCTCGACTAAAAGAACTCGAGTTGGCTTCAGTGTAAAGGAATGATTATATTGTTGAAAATTAAATTGCGTGAAGTCTACCAATGAGTAGGTACAATATACATGTAGTAATAGGGTAGTTGCCTCATGTTAAAATTGATAAGGTATTTATGTTCTTTAATAATTGTATTTGCTCCCATACAAACATTTGTTCCTCTCCAAAACTGGTTCGAATGGTATCGTAAAAAAAACGTAGGTCACAAGCCTATTACTTAGTTATGTCTAGTTTAAACGCTGGCAACATAGGATTAGACTTTTTGGAGGATATAAATTAATATTCACTCCTCATTTTAGCGTTAATCTTGTTGCATCTATTATTATTATATTGATATCGTTGATGCTTGCTACTACCGTGGTGTAAAAATACACGTATTTCAAAGCTAGATATAAGGTCCGCTTACACCAATGTGCACAGCTCTTTACCGGACAATGTTCGATCACGTACTGCAGGAACGAGTTCGGAAACGATTGGAGACTCGGAATTGGTAAATGTTGAAGTTTTCTAAGCGCTTGAGCAATAGGAAAGTGTAGCGTGGCTGGTTAGGACGAGACTTGTGTTAATAATGCAGTATGCTGTACCGGGGACGGTTCTAGAACGCGCTTTGGGTGACGAGATTGCATTGGAATTTTGTTGGGTGATGCGCTTTCAGTCTGTTACACATTAGTTTAACCTCTAGTATAATGCTCGATTTAAAAGTATTAAGTTGTTTAAGTAGTTAACTAAAGTTTAACTTAATATTAAGTTACTAAATGCGTGAAAAAAATCAATTTAGTTATGATTTAGTACAAAATTGATTGTTTACACGCATTTAGTTACTCAATATTTACGTAAGTGACAATGCACCTTGTTTGATTCAAATATAATATCAATACATCAGCGATAGGTACGTTTGGGATATTATATGTTAGAAGTCTGTCTAATAAAAGGCGCGCCTAGAAAAAAAAGGTAAATTGAAAATAAAAGTATGTTGCATTGCAACACCGTGTTTAACGTGACATAATAATAATAATAATAATAATGACTGATTAATTTAAACAATTATTATTAAAATAAATACACCTTTATGCAAACCACCAAGCAGAAGGAAGTTAAGGTTAATGAAATAACTCTTTTACTTAATTTTCCTTTATCTTTTATTTTGGGATCAAACAGTCATAAATATAAAAAACCAACGTCCATATGGCTGGCCACAGAGTACTCTAACACATTGCGACTGATTTACAATCGTTGCAAACCTAACGCATCACCTGGGGCCGTAGACAAGGTTACATACAATCGACAAGCGCTAACGCTGACGCTAACGAATAAAATGTATGGGAATGACAGATGTCGATTGTAACCTTGTCTAGGCCCCCTGAGCGAATGCGGCGAATCGTTAGATTATAGAAACGAAATCAAGATTCTTATTGACTGACTAGCTGCTATGCTATGTCCGCGCAGGAATTACAGAGAAGGCAGGCAGTGCCACAGGATAAAACATAGCCTATGTCTCTCGAAAATCGTATATATCCATCTATCGATCGAGTAATATACCTAAGCCGAATTTAAATTTTCGTGCTAGGTAGTCTATTTTCGGGTGCAATATGAGGCGGGGCGTACCGCGCATATCCACAACACAGGCGGCGGTCACAGGTTCAAGTCCCGGTAAGGACATTTATTCGTGTTATGAGGACAAAATGTTTCTTGCTGATTGGATGTTTTCTATTTTAGTATTGTTTTATCTATGTTTGTATCTTCGTCTAGCTACCCATTGTACACAAGCTTTGCTTATTTTATTAAATGTTGTATGTACTTTCCTTCGTTATATTTTATTATCCTTCAGTCATGTTAAACCATTTTGTAGATATAGGAAAATATTCAACTATCCTTGTTTGCGTCTCATGACATCACGATCAAATGCATGGCACACGGTCGAAAAAGTTTTGCCGAGCGAGCGACCTTTAATCGTAGAGAGAGTAAACATAAGTCTGTCTGTCCTGAAATGGCCGGAAGTACTTGACAGACGGTGCTAAAGATGGCCACCTGGTCATGTGACACCTCAACGAAAATTACTATAACCGTTGTGAAATAATAGTGTCCTTAAGAATAAATAAGTCTGCCAAGCCAAATCTGGCCCTCCTTATGACTCTTATGAGTAACAGTATTCTAAGGGCGATTGTGCACTACAATGAAGTTTACGGTCCGATATAAATGTATGTAAATGTCGGACGGTAAAATTCATTGTAGTGCACAAACTACTATAATATTATACATTTAATGGCGTGCCCTATCGGACCGGTAAAAAATCGGACTGCCGGACCGTAAAATTCATTGTAGTGCACAATCGCTCTAGTCATAACGACAAATAAACCAGGGACTGATTTCGGGTACGGTTTTACCGGTATGAAACCGGTATTCCATTACGGTACTGTAATGGTGTAAAGGTTACGCGCGCCGCGCCAACATAACGGTACCTAACCGTTTTGAAATATCGGTTAGGTACCGTTAACGATTTAAAGGTACCGAAAAAATAAGCGAACACTCAAACAACTTCTTCCAATAAGAACGAACGAACACAAAGACAAAACGGCAGCGCCGGCGGTTAGCAACGACGCCAAAATCGAAGTATCGGTAGCCTTTAAAAAGCGGTTACGGTACCGAAAAAAATAAAGGTTACCGTTATATTTCGATAGCGATTTCGTTTATAAAGGTTACGCTACCGAAACCACTATTTGAAAACCGATATGACGTCATATCGGTTATAAAACATACCGATATTTTTGGGTTATGCAGTCCTTGATATGAACGAATGAAATTCAATAATATTTTTTTTTAAATAAAGACGAGATTGTTTACACTCCTACGCTACGCATAATACGCGGCTACGTATAATTTTCGCCAGAGCATAAATATACGTCACGTCATTAGCGTGCTAGCAAGTAACGTAAAAAATGACACATACTGTAAGGTTATATACGTCGGAACGTAAATATATGGCCAATTAGTGTAGGTACTAGCCGGGCAGGTCACCTCCAACATCAAAAGCCAGTGTTACTTCGTTAAAATTTGTTGATACATTTATTGAAATTAGGCCATAGTACGAATTTTCCGCTTATAAGTTACCATATCAGAATCGATTATTTCTTTATGCTTTATCATTTGTTATGCGTCGTGAATATCTCCCGGCTCGTACCAGTGAGTTTGTCGGAACTTATGTACGGGATATTTACCGTAAGTTTATCGGTGAAGGAATACATCGTGAGGAAACCGGTCTTATCCCAATAAGGTCTAGTTTTCCCTCAGGGTTGGAACGTCAGATGGCAGTCGCTTTCGTAAAACTAGTGCCTATGCCAAATTTTGGTATTAGGTGTAAAAGCGGACCCCGGGAATAACGCTAGGATGGTGATGCGTAGTGAATAACCATAGATACATACACCGGATAGATATTATTAATATTGGATAGTTATGGCCATCTCGCCATTTTGAAGTCACTAACAGCTGCCAGACGTGGCGGCGATATATTTCACGAAAAAGAAAAGAAACATTTTTATGAGGTCAAATATTTCGGAAAATTGATTACCCGTCGCAGTTGAATAAAAACTATCCTAAGCGGAAGCCAGAATAATAATAAACTTATATAAAACCGGCCATGTGCAAGTCGGACTCGTGCACGAAGTGTTCCGTACCATTATTTATAAAAACGGCAAAAAAAATTACGTTGTATTTGAGCCTCCTTAAATATTTATTTTATAGTATTTGTTGTTATAGCGGCAACAGAAATACATCAGCTGTGAAAACTTCAACTGTCTAACTTATCACGGTGAGGCCAGGCCATATCATGAGATACATACAGCCTGGGCTGTTATTCGCTTCGCGCTACGAGTAATGCAGCTCACCCCGCCGGGTTTATGGGTGAGCTTAAAACAAGTTATAAAAAAGGGGGTTGGTGACAGACGGACAGACAGACGGACGTACAGCGGAGCCTAAGTAATAGGGTATCGTTTTTACCCTTTGGGTACGGAACCCTAAAAATGCTGGGAATAGCTGAGATCCTTCGTGACAAAGAAACGTCTGGAATGATACGGCGGGCGTAGCATATTGGTTGGCATTTTATCACTTATCGCTGTGGATAAGGATGTCTTATATCGTACGTACTGACATGTGTGCGAGTGTGAGGGTGACGGAAGTCTTATCCACACCGATAAATGATAAAATGGCTGAACGACGAACACACGTAACACGCGCGCGGCTCGCGCCACTTTGGCCCCTTTGTTGTTGCAACTTGCACTACATCCGCATCCGCAAAAACTCCGAGTCGATTTTTGCGGATGCGGATGTTTATAGTGAGGCGGAATAAAAATAAAAATATAAATAATATAATTTTTTTTTTCTGACGTAAGTGGAAGCTGATGCAAGTGGAATAGTTCGTTCAACCAGGGTGCGTTCCGCATCATGCGAATTTGATCTTAATTCACAATTAATTTGACGATTTGACATTGGCAGATTATAAACTAACGTTTTCGTTATAAATACTTGTATATGTTACCGTCAAATCATGAACACCGTCCGTCCGTTTATAATCTTACTCGCGATATTATAAACTCAAAACCGTTCACAATTTAACGCATTATTTTTATAATTCGTTCAAATTGTGAACGGTTTTAAGTTTATAATATCGCGAGTAAGATTAAAAACGGACGGTGTTCATGATTTGACGGTAACATTATACAAGTATTTATACAAAATCACATTAATTGGTAATCCTTTCAATTTAGTCAGGTGTCTAAATATTATTAAGCTGTTTTTGACACGCCTATTGTAATCGAATAATAATCTTCGGGAGTTAATGGAAATATGTCTGCCAATCACAGCTGCAGCTTAATTTCCGTTCTAGTCAAACCGGCACAGTAGAAATATAACCAGTACGTTGACGTGAATATTGAGTTACCAGAGCTGACTACATTTATATGAAAAGAAGTAAGTAGAACTTTTTTTAGACATCATCAACGAGATTATCCAAAAATCGAATAAATTCTAATTGAAGGTGGCCAAAGTTTAGTAGTCCTTAGCGGCTCGTTCTTTGTCAAAGGGAACGGCATAGTCAAAATTGCTGCACCAATCACAAATTACCACATTAGTATTAAAATAAAGAGGAAAAGTCTGTAAGATTGCAGATCCGTAAGTTTGTATTAAATGTAGTGATATTGGGTAATCTCCGGAAACACTGAGACGATTTCAAACGATATTTTACCAGTAATAAACGTAATTATTTAACTCTTCGAGGTTTCCCGAGGTTTAAGTCCGTTTTCTATTGGGAAACAATATGACGTCATTTTGGAGTTCAGCAATGCCATTTGGTACGAAAGTTCAAACTTTAAACTCCTCGACTGTTGGAAGGGAGGGAGGATCAAAGTACAGAACTCCCGGCGCTCAGAAAAAATAAGACACAATACCTACCAATAATAAACTTTTAGTATTAACTAAATGCAAAAAAACCCTCATTTTTTCATATTTTTGTATCAAACTTGGTTTATAAAAAAAACTGTCCGAAAGCCGGGTTGCTTGCATTGAGTCACTATTAAAAGTTTATTATTTTGAGGAAATATTGCATCATATTTTCCTAGGGAACCTTCAAAAACTGATGTGAGGAAGGAATTGTGCATCACCTTAGTTACCTGATAACGATACCAAACTTGTCTCAAAGGTCAAACTAATGCGCCAGAAGATTTTTTCTGAGCGCCGGGAATTCTGTACTTTGACCCACCCTCCCTTCCAACATTCGCGGGGTTCAAACTGGCTACCGGTCGTTTTGGTCTAAGGTGAACGTGTATAATACCCGTACCGCATGGCATTTCTGTACCCAAAATTGTATACCTCTCCTCTCCATAGAAGCATTCCCAAACGGACATTCACAACATCCTTGGCCGCGGGACGAACTGGCTTAAGCGGGTATCAACATCTTTGCAACAGTTACTTAACCATCAATACTATTGTGTTTAGTTAGAGTTGTTTGAAAATTCTAAAACGGCATTATTTTATGTAGGTTTAAGTACAGCTCATAAATCAAGTCTAAAACTTAAACCTCCTAAAATTGGATACAGACAACCCAATGGCTGATACCGAAAGCATAGAAAATACACGGTGGGATCAAATTGTGACCCAAACCGCTTCAGACTTCGCGGAAAATACCACACTTATTGACACGCTACGCTCGGAAGCGGCCCGGACGGGGCACGGCGATCGAGCCTCGGTGTCGGCCCGGCCCGGTGCGAGCTCGGTGACATGACGTTTGCATAATAATAATAATTTATTTAATTTATTCAGATAACTTAGATCCACTGGTTAGTAATTACAAATCTTACAAAACTATTGTTAAGCCTACACTACCTACCTACACTAGAACTTATAAATAATTAAAATACCCACTCCCTGTCAACAAGTTAATGATTACCAATCAGTTTTCGATTGGCAATCATCAACTTGTTGACATGAAGGTATATGGCGGAATCAGGTTTCACCGCAAAAATTTCCAAAATTCTATTAGTGCTGCTCCGCATCCTACGCACCACCGATGCGACCCTCTTCCGTACAATGGCGTCAAACCCATCCGTGTGAGCTTCGGCAAACAGTGCCCTAAATCCATTGTTATATTGGACTTTTAGGGCAACTAAGCGATTGTTGAGTACAGTTAAGCCACAGGCTGCTCGTGTAAAAACTCTGACAGTACGCCTTGAAAAGGGTGATTTTTACCTGGGTGGAACAACGAGCAAACCTGCGGGCCAACATGTTACTTCTCACCGCCAGTGCCCTGCGTTCTCTTTCAATGTCCATTTGATCCTTGAGGTCGTCGGTAAGATAATGCCCTAGATACTTAAAACTGTAAACCCTTTATAGCGGCACGCCATTAAGGATAACAGCTGGCACATCATCCTAATCATCCATAATGTCCCGGACGCGGCTCGGCTCGGTGCAGGCTCGGAAACGGCCCGGTGGCGAAATGTGTAGCACACCGACAAGCAAATAAGCTCGGTGACGGCTCGGTACGATTACGGCTCGGTGCCGACACGGCCCGTTGTAGCGTGAATCATCCTTTATACATGTTTTTATTAATCGTGTTGACTATGCGTGCGTTGGTAGACTGATGATTAACGGATCTTTAATTAGAAGGATGGTCTAGTGTTTTTTCTCTCCATTACCCAAAGGTTACCTGGAAGAGATCGCTCTCTAGTGGTAAAACCGCATGTTTATATTCGCCGTGCTCTGCGGGTGCAGCATGGTTGACGTTTTTGTCACTTTTTGCTGTCGATAAGACATCTGTGATGAGTGAGAGTGATGTCTTATCCGCCACGATACCATCTTAGTCCCCCTGTACTACTTTTGAAGCGTACAATGAAGAGCATTTGTATTTTAACCGACCTCAAAAAAGGAGGGTCTCTATTCGTTGGAATCTTATATTTTCTATTTGTATTGTAGGGATATCGCCGACGTATTTTAAAGTCAAACCACGCTTCGTTCGATCCTTGATTCAGTAGATCCCACCGCAACTGCAACCTATCAACGCCAACAGCGTTAAGGGGGCGTTTGGCGTGGCAGCCTTATTGGCACAATAACTGCGAAGCACGTCCGATCTCTAATGATGGCTCCGATATGCTAAACTTATAATTTGTCTGCAAAACTTGTTAGGTTATTCAGAGGCTCTAGTATAAGTTTTACCGAAACAAAACTTTACGATCGCGTTTGCGTTTTACCCTCAATTTGTATGGGATTCGACAGCTAAACGCGAACGCGGTCGTAACGTTTTGTTTCGGTAAAACTTATACTAGTCTCTGGATGACGTTTGAGATGTAGAGTTTGCGGGTCGATAGTATCCTACTAATAATATAAATGTGAAAGTTTGGATGTTTGGATGTTTACATGTTTGTTACTCAATCACGCAAAAACGTCTAAACGGAATAAGATGAATTTTGGTATAAATAAAGTGTGTGTGTGTGTAGTAGTAGCGTCCTGGATTAACATATAATACTTCCTATCCCGGAAAACATCGTCTAAGGGGGCGAAATGGGGGGCGAAAGTTTGTATGGAGTACTATATAAAAAAGTTCGCGCGGACGATGTTGCGGGCAGTTATTAAATATATTGGGACAATCTTGCCCACAGTAAGCTCAATAAGGGTCAGGAACAAAACCAAGGCGTCTTTCCTGTACCTAGACAATACACTAGGTAACGGTTTCGATTATAAGGTGCTAATGATTTAGGTACGAATACTTTTAGAGCAGAGGGGTACTCATGTAACGTTTCCAGCGCACGTTAGGACAGTCGAACTGTCATTTTTCCATATAAAACTTGACATTTATCTACCTGACGTACGTATAGGTACAATGCGTACGACTTGATCGACTTGTTCATAGTACTCTTCTCCTGGATTAGACTAAGAGTTCGTTTTTGGAGATATTAAGGGAAATACCATCGGTGCGTTAATGAAATAATCAAAAATCAGTGATTAATTTACTTAGATGAAATAAATGTCAAATCAATAAAATCATATAATAAAAAAAATATATGTTAATTGTTTTGATGTTATAGGTCTTGAAACGTCTTGGTATCTAACCCCCTTATTTTATAAAACTTAAGATGCCTCTGCTAAATAAAATGTGCTTTGTCCCTTTCTTACGAACACAAATGTCAAAGTGACAAATAAGGACGAACGAATTTTAACGCCATTTTAGTTAAAACAGGCTTGCAGGACGTTTATGAATACGGCCGTAAATGATTAGCTATTATTTTAGTAAGCCTTTGAACATTGGAACACTAACTTTATATTATACGAGATTAACATTTAAAATTATTTGATCTCTGAGATTTTACGTTAAAAACGAATTTATTCACTTATTAATGTTGAGCTTGAACGGTGCGCAAGCAAAATAGAAAATGTACTTTTAACTTTAATAATTGGTAAAATGGGTGACTGATAGTTTGAAGCATAAGCATAATAAAAATGTTCCTTTGGATTTATGAAAGATTAAGACGCTTGTAAAGCCGAAGTGGATTAAGTTAACAAAAGTCATTTGTACAATAAAGTAAAGAAAAAATGGTTTACTAATGTTTCGGCGAAAATTATTTGGCAAATGTTTAACTCCTAAACTATTTTTCCCATATTTTTATTTGGTGGAAGTTTTATTTCCCAACTCAACGTTTCGCACTGATATCATTTCCCACCGAATGATTTGATAAATTATTGTTAGGCAAATTATTACCTGGGATTTTTTTAATACGTCATTTATGTATTCGTCAAATGTATTGATTGGCATAACATAATTTTAGCACTGATATCATTTCGCAACTATTGATTTGATAAATTATTACCTGGGATTTTTTTTAAGATTATTATATTATATTATAAGATTTTTTTATGTATTCGTCAAACGAACGAACTAGAGTGCCATAGAAAACTATACTATCTGTGCGGACTGATAATCTCCAGCGAGTCGACGCCACCCAGCTGCGCGGGGTGTCTATTTCTGGTCTGAGGGACATAAGTGAACCCTAACCTAACCGACCTAAGACAGTCCGCTTATGACAAGCCATTTTTGTCTGCCCTGATAATCCGCGTCCAGAATAGTGCTCCGCGCCTCAGTATTTCTATGACCTTTGAAGCGCTCTAAATGGTGCCACGTTTTTGGTTGCCCAAACGTCATTTGACGATTTGTTATTTGCCTAAGCAAATCATTTGCTTCATAATAATTTGCCACATAAAAGTTTGTCGAAGTAAAATTTAGCAATATAAAAATTTTGCTAAATGAGAAAACTGCGAAGTTAAGTTATGCCAACAATTGGTTTGCCAAATGAAAATTCTGCGAAAAGTTGGTTGCCATGTGAAATTCTGCGAAACATATTTCGCCGAAAAGGCAGAACCCCAGAAAAAATATATAACTACACGAACGAAGTTTCAACTCCCAGCTCGCTTGTCAAAAAAAGTTATGTAAAAAAACATCGTTTTAGTTTAAATTTTTATTTAGCTTTTAATTTAATTTAATAAATTATCTTTGTAAATGTAATGGGTTAATACCTAAATAAAAAACAATATATTTATTATCTGGGGACACGGCAGTGCCCCGCCAAGTCAGTAAAACAGCGGCACGGCCGTACCATCCTTTTCTCGAAGCCTTTGAGGCCATTTTCGACCCTCCTATAACTTCGTTGTGGGTAAAACTAGAAGCCTGCATTTTAATTAACCAAACACGCATCGAATAAACACGATATATTTCAAATTTCATTCAATTTGAACCAGTGGTTTAAGATTTATAACTAGTAAAAGTTTCTTAATTTTGTCACTCACTGACTGACTCACCGATCATCAAAAGTCTAAGGCACTTCTAGCAGACATAGAAGCTTCAAATTTAGAAGACAATTAGTGTTTAGTGACAATTAGTGGTATAAATCAAGAGAACACTAAAAAAAATGGAATTTAAGTCCAGTTTTCTAAATACACCAACTGCATAAATAAAAAAACTGTGACTTGGCTATCACACAACAGTTACCTACTACATAGCTTTAGGTATGCAAAAATCCATAAATGCAGTAAAGTTGTGTGATTGCCAAGTTGCAGAATTTTATTTAGCTAGCAAATAAAGAATAATAAGAATGCCTGAGACTTGGTACTACGAAGTATCTCGCAACTTTTTACGGTGGAAGAGTTTCGAGACTTGGCCTCTGTTTTACATGCAATGTTTTTATGGGTTATTATTATAGGCACTAACTATAATAAGGTATATTTATTAAAGCCTAACGCTAACTCGCGGTACTAAATCATCCTCCTAGCGTTATTCCCGGTTGTGCCCCTAAAGGAGCCCGGGATCCGCTTTAACACCTATTCCCAACATTTGGCTAAGGCACTAGTTTTACGAAAGCGACTCCCATCTAACCTTCGAACCCAGAGGGAAAACTAGACCTTATTGGAATTAGACCGGTTTCCTCACGATGTTTTCCTTCACCGAAAAGCTAACGGTAAATATATTCCGTTCCAAAAAACTCATTGGTACGAGCTGGGATTCGAACCCACGACTGCCGCTTGACACCCGTATGCCTGAACCACGAGGAGTTTTTAAATACAAAAACGATTTCAATTTGAAACATTTATCAGTGGAATAGAACCCCTGTACCCCTTCACTGTCGCAGACCGATAAATATCGTCACAGCCTTACATCACGGCTCTAAAAATTAATGGGGTAAAACGGCCGCCGGAGGCGATAACACCAGTTCTTAACGCAAGATTAAACTGTGCCCTTCCGTGCGGCCATGTCGCTAAACGGTTGATTTACCTTATTTAATCTTAACAGGGTAACTTACTGAGATATTTAAAAGTCAGCATTTCCCATACAGTGGACTTTTTATCAATTTTACAATTTTCACCTGACTATGATCATTACATTTCAGGGTCGATATTCAATAAGTCCCTACCAAGTAATAAGTACATGCAACTACACGCACCTTTCACCGTACCGCCGCGAAAGTTGTAAATGTTGTGTAATGTTTTGTTGTGTCTCATTAAGTGTAGTACTAACACTAATTATATAAGTTATTGTATTACATAAACCTATGGACTTCAAGCCTGAAATAAATAAATATTATTACTATTATTATTTGTATGGTTTTTCCAAATCTCGGGACCATGGGGTCCCGGACTATTGGAAGACATGCGTGGGGCCGAGGCCAACATCGCAGAGGCCTTTAGGAGTATGCATGTGTTCAGTTTGTTCTCCAATAAATAAATAGATGGACATTGTCAGGTTAGCAGTGACAAGAGGGTTAAGAGGAATGCCTACCTGCGATTTTCCCATACAAACGCTCTCGACTGTTTCCTCTATGGTTTTTGAACATAGAGCAATGAATTTTTCAATTAAGATCAATATCTATGCCGCTATGTTTTGCTTTTTTGGATATTTTTATTTTAAAGAAACTTACAGCGCCTTGAAAATCGCAAAAACGGCTTAATTGAATTGGCTGCCAAAAAAGGCGCAGTATACAAATATGACAACAAATGTAAAAAAAAAACAAAACATAGCGGCGTAGATTATTTTCTTCTTCTTGCAGTTCCCAAAATTTTATAAGGATTGGTTGCGTTTTGGAGGAGGAAACAGTCGAGAGCGAAACCTCGATTTTTGAGTTTTTTGCGTGGGATTTTTAGTCCGAGCTGCAGTAGTCCTTATCAGTTATCGCACGAATTGGAGCTCCCAGCTCGAGCAGCACGACAGAAACATTGCGTCAAAAATTCGAGATTTGAAAAGTTGCTCAGGTAGGCATTGCTCTTAATAGCGTATCATTTGACAACGCAATTATATTTTTTCCTTTCAATAAATTCAGTCTAGATCTTCCTAATGTTACGTACGATATGTTAAACAATCGACCAAAAGGAGCCTAGTTTATAAACTTGACGATTGTTAGGTATTTAGCTAGCGATTATAATTTCGGATCAGACAGAGCGAATTGTTATGCCTGCACTTCACTCTCGCGCGAGACGAGACGAGGCCGAAATACTTTGACGTTATAATAATATAGGTAGTTTCACAGTCCGTCTCCGTAATGTCGTCAGTGACTGCCTAACCTTTTCAATTGTACTTTTGAATATTTTAATAAATAACTTAGAAATATCAAATTTTTCAGGAATTTCAATAACGTTCATTTTATTGTCAATAAAATAAATTAAATTAGTAAACGAGAGGACCATTTATTTACTTCTGTTAATCAATTTGCTCGAAATACTGGTTAGCAGACGACAAAATTATATAGGGTACGTTTAAGAAATTATCTTGGCTATAAGAATTAATGTCGAGCACTTAGAGAATTGGGTGCTTGGCCATTGAAAATTAAGCGTTTTTTATATTAAATTGAGACTAAAATGATCTTACCTTGTTTATTGAGTCTCAGATGAATATTAAGTCCCTTTCAAAGAGATCGGGAAAAATAAAATAAAATGTCTATTCCCATAAACTTCGTTGTTTTAAGATATTTAGGAATCTTTATTGGGATTTACAATTAGATCACTGAGGTTAGGTTAGGCAGCTAAATTCAGAAGTGAATATTTTTCGGCTAATATGACGATGATGATGATAATGATGATTATGATGATGATAATGATGATACTTAGCTGTGACAAACAAAGGGTAAAGACGAATAACGGCTTGAGAGCCAAGAGGTTCAGATAAAATACAATCAATATAATATTATTTTATGTACAGTCGCCATCAGATATATCGGAGCGGCCAAAGTGCTCACAAATATCTGAACACGTCTCTATTGTCGAGGCATGAGAGAAGTGTTCAGATATTTCTGAGCACTTTGGCCGCTCCGATATATCTGATGGCGACTGTACACAAATCGTTGATATAGCTAAAAAGCCACCAAGTTAAGGTCGGACTGAGCCGGTCTAGTCGGTTGTGAGAACACTGAAGTTGGAGATGCGCAGAATCCGTCGGCAACGGCTGAAAGAGCTGAATATATTTATTTGAACGATTGGTCAAACATGGTACCTACTAGACCGAGACCGGTCGTTCAGCAGTGGGACGCGGTGGTTTCTAAAAATAATGAAGAGCGTTATGTATAATGAAACGGGTACTCAGGTCTTTGAGGTCAAATATCGCTCGAGATGATTCGGACCAATACGTATACGTATTCCTTATTCGTCGTGCTAGGCGCGCCGGCATCGCGAGTGCTCAAGAATAAGCACCATTTATTGGTTCGAAAGTTTCGAACCAATAAATCGAAACATGAAGAGCAATATTTAATAACACGTGTTATACGTGTTTTTTTAACAGTCTTAGAGCTGAAGCCCACTTAAAGTATCCATAACGTACTAATCATCCGTAAAAAAAAAAGTATTAGTTAAGTTTTTAGTAAAAAAAAGGTACTTAATTAAGTTTGATACATTCTGTACGGCACGCGGTGCGAAGTTCATTTACCCGGTTAGAGTTCGTACCTGTCTACATAAGATGCGGCTAGCGGTCACTGCGTTCACTCGGCTGGATGATTAAAATGAATATTAATACATTAAAAAAAAAACAAAAAGAAACCTTTTTTTAAGTTCTTTGAATGGGCTTCGGCTCTAAGACGGTTAAAAAAACACCCTGTATAGAAAACTGTGGGTTCATGAATATTTTGTTACTGTTTCATCCTGTTAAAATAAAATAATAAATAAATTGGTTTGAAACATGTCGAGTGATAGTTTAAGAGGGGGCGTATCGCCAGGGAAAAATCAGAAATCACCCGCGCGCCCCGTACCTGCCGCGCTGATGCGTCTATTGCTACCCCGCTCCTTCTCGCATAGTATATGCCCCGACAGTCAGATGAAACATGATGAATACCTATAGATAATTATAATAAGTGGAAAGAAAGACAAAATTTGAAGATATAATTTTCGCTAGTAGCTAAGTCAGTTTCGAGAGCTATAACTGAAATATGACCTTCCGTTTTTTTACTAAATCACGTAAGGGTTGTAATTTAGCATAATAATGTCTCGTAAAAAGCTTAAGCAAAAAAACAGCTATAATCGAATTTAAACTTTTGTGAGACATCTAAAATACTACTAATAAATCCACGGTTAAAAAATTAACGTAAATGTCACGGCAGGCGACATGTTTCGAACTCTTCGGGAGTTCTTCTTCAAAACAAACATCGAAAACACTAATCCTGAAGAAGAACTCCCGAAGAGTTCGAAACATGTCGCCTGTCGCGTCATTTAATACGTGAATTTATTAGTAGCATTAAAAAAAAACTGTAATTTATTATGAAAACTTCGATCATGTTTATGAAAGCCAGATTTTCAGGCCACTGTGTGGCGGCCAAATTTTTCAATTCTGACCCCGTGTCATGGTCGGCCTTATCACGCGATAAGTGACAGGATAGAGCGTCCGTCACTGGCTGACACCGTTTGATAGAACGAGACGATGCCCCTATTTTGTCACTTATCGAGTGATAAGGCCGACCATGATACGGGGTCTGATCTCGGATTCGTACTTGGAGACAATGGAGACGCTTTGGCCCTTTAGTTATCAATTTTGAACATACTCGTATTAAAGAAAAACTGCAAAATTGTGTTCACTTTTTTTAATATAAAAATGTCCAACTTCGCAGGCAATATCTGGGGTGCAGAATCGAAAATTATTATTACTCCAAAAGAAAGAAGGCAAAAAAATATGCATAGTGATGAAAATCCCATTCAGATATCTCAAAGAATTACGAAGCTACAACCGTTTACAACGTCACATTCTTCCAGCGTCATCGTTTCATATGAAGTTGCGTTTTGCGAAAAAGGGACAGAACACATCCCTTCTTAAAACTTTGGACACTTATAACTTCGTGATTATTTAACCTTTTGCGTTGATTTTTTCTCCATTTGACAATTTTTTTTATCCTTCTTCGAGAAAATATCACATTATTTTATTTAGTGTCTACGCCCCTATTGTTGGAATCTAAAAGCGTCACCCGTGATGACTTTAAAGAAAAAAAATGTCAATAATTACACGGGTCACCCACGTATTAAACGTCACTACGGGCGACATGTTTCGAACTCTTCGGGAGTTCTTATTCAGGATTGAGTGTTTTCGCGGCGGTGTCGCTTGAATCACGACAAGATTCAAGCGACACCGCCGCGAAAAAACTCACTTTATAGAGTAAAAATTACTTTAATTACCCAAGGAATACCACTACCTACATTTTGTTGCTTAAAAAACCACCGGAGCTATAACTGAAATATGGCCATCCGTTTTTTTACTAAATCACGTAAGGGTTGTGAGCTAGCATAATAATGGCTAGTAAAAGCCTAAAGCAAAAAAAAGCTATAATCGAATTTAAACTTTTGTGAGACATGTCTAAAATACTACTAATAAATCCACGGTTAAATTCACGCATTAAATGTCACAACAGGCGACATGTTTCGAACTTTTCGGGAGTTCTTCTTCAAAACAAACATCGAAAACACTCATCCTGAAGAAGAACTCCCGAAGTGTTCAAAACATGTCGCCTGTCGTGTCGTTTAATACGTGAATTTAACCGTGAATTTATTAGTAGCATTAAAAAAAAACTATAATATATTATGAAAACTTCGATCATGTCTATGAAAGTCAGATTTTCAGGCCACTACTGTGTGGCGGCCAAATTTTTCAATTCTGATCTCGGATTCGTACTTGGAGACAATGGAGACGCTTTGGCCCTTTAGTTATCAATTTTGAACATATTAAAGAAAAAGTAATAATAATTATGTTCACTTTTTTAATATCAAAATGTCCAAGTTCGCAGGCAATAATTGTTGGAATCTGCACTCTCGATAACCCTAAAAGCGACACCCGTGATGACTTTAAAGAAAAACAATGTCAATAATGTCACTACGGGCGACATGTTCCGAACTCTTCGGAAGTTCTTCTTCAGGATGAGTGTTTTCGCGGCGGTGTCGCTTGAATCACGACAAGATTCAAGCGACACCGCCGCGAAAACACTCATCCTTAAGAAGAATTCCCGAAGAGTTCGAAACATGTCGCCCGTAGTGACATTTAATACGTGAGTTGAACCGTGTAATTATTAGTACTGTTTCAACACGTCTCACGAAAGTTTAAATTCGAAAAGCAATGTCCGCCATCTTGGAATTCAAAATGGACATCATTTCTAGAATCTTCACCCTCGAGAAGCCTGCCAATGTATGTTGTTCTTTAAAAAAACGCGCATATTAATTTACAACGAATGTTTCAAAAATTTTAAATAATGCGACCACTTTTTGAAATATTTCTGACTATGAATTCGTATTTAGACCTCTCAGACATCGATTTTGAACATAACCGGATTTATTCTCAACTAGCGATCCGCTCCGGCTTCGCACGGATACTATATTATACATATAAACCTTCTTCTTGAATCACTCTATCTATTAAAAAAAACCGCATCAAAATCCGTTGCGTAGTTTTAAAGATCTAAGCATACATAGGGACAGACAGCGGGAAGCGACTTTGTTTTATACTATGTAGTGATAGTGATAATCTTTCATAAAGTAAATACACGATCGACAGAAAAATGTTCGTCTAGTTTTGCATGTACTGCACAAATTATTCTAAGAAGCCGGTCTCCCGCCGATCGCTGCGTAATCTTATAGTTGTATTTTGAACTTTAAGATCTATGTGTTAAGGTCGACTTTTAAATATATTATTTCAAAATGTAGCAAAATATCTACTGGAATGTAATGATACGTTCATTCACTGGACGAATATACTGGGTCACAATATTATTGAAATAATTATGTTCATCGTGCTGTCGTGAGAGCACAGAACGTAGTCCTCTCGTCTCAGCGGAGCGATTACGACTGACTCCGCCCGCGAACGGCAACAAAAGATATACAGAACCGCACGAAAGACGCGACGGGAGAAAGGGTATCGCGCTAAATAAAAAAGGCCTATACGCCAAATACGTTTCACCTCAATAAGTCTGAAAAGGGACTACATAAAAATACCCCGCTAGTACTTTCATTAGGTAATGTGAAAAGCTATTATACACTCAACTTTTACTTAATTTATATGCACGGGAACCTCACACTATTGAAATTGAGTAAAAATAAGACATGTTTTGGCGGTTCTTTTCTATCGAGGCAATTTTGGTTTTGTATGGTTTTGTTCAGACGATTCAATTGCAAATATGATGTAGTTTTGGTATGTTCTTTTTCCTGGCATTCGCTTTAGTTTGTCATAGGTAAATATTCAATCTAAGAACCCCGATTTCGCGGAGCGCCCCCTCTTAATATGTACATCTCCAGACGTTTATGTAAAACGTGTAATGAATGTAGTTACTTAAAGACAACGAGAAAGAATTTTTGTATTTATGTGTCTCTTTGACTTATAAATAGCAAGTTGTTTCATTATATATTTATTTATATACGTAACGTAAAATAAGGTCGCCATGATTGTTGGCTGGCGGCTATTAGAAGAGATCAGCATGACAGTTACAGTTACCTATGATGTACAATGCGGAAGCGCCGCTAATTTTTAGGGTTCCGTAGCCAAATGGCAAAAAACGGAACCCTTATGGATTCATCATGTCTGTCTGTCTGTCCGTCCGTATGTCACAGGCATTTTACTCGAAAACTATAAGGTGTATTTGAATAAAATTTTGAGGAAAGGTGTATTTTGTTAGCCGCTACATAGTTTTGTAATTAAATTACAAAACTATAAAAAAAAAAAAAAAATACTAAAATATTTTTTTTAGCGGTGCTCTCCATACATAATGTAGTAGCATAATGTATGTAGTGTTGTGTTTCTGGAGGTGAGCAAGGTCGCCAGAGCTCTCGAGGATGCGTTATGTTGAGAGCGAGGGAATTTGTTCCTTCAGCTCTCAACACAGCGAATCCTTAAACATATAAAGGGTCGTCGACGCCCATGTTACTCCTTGGGAGTTGCATGCGTCTATAGGCTGCGGTGTCCGCGTACCATCAGGCGGGCCGTACGCTTGTTTGCCACCGTCGTTGTATAATACTAAAAGTAAAAAAAAAAATATTTCATTGCAAGCCTACGTGTGGCACATCAATCGATAGGCCTTTCAAAATAAATATAAGGTTTCTCAGCATTTTTTTTGATTAAGTGAATAGAGTCGGAGATAATCAACCCGAAATTCACTAAAATTGTGTCGTCCCCCCCCCTCCCCTCTAATTTTTGAACCGTGTATTTTAAAAATATGAAAAGATCTATTGAGGGCTTATTAAATTCTTTCAGCGAAAATTGTTTTGAACAAGATCGGATCAAAGGTTTTTGAGATATTTCTAAAAAACTGCCTTCCTTAAAGAAAAGGACGTAAGTGCCATAAGATTTTAGTAACGATACGACCTTTTTAATAGGCATGGAACCCTCGTTGTGCGTGGTCCGACACCCACTTGGCCGCTTTTTTGTAAGTTTTTGTGAACTAAAGCAATAAGCAATATGTTTCCAAACCCGAGTTCCCCGGTATCAGTTTGGAATTCATAAAAATGTGTGCGTGATGTGTGTATTATGGTGAAAAGGTTTTTTAGTGTAATCCACGATATCTGTTGCAAATTAATTGAATGAAACAATGCAATATTCATGACAGACATGCATTAGGTAATTAATCAGTTTTATGTGACATCATCAGAGAATGGTAATGACATGATCATTTTTAGCGTTGCTTCACTAACGCCAGGGCCCGTATTCCATTCGCGATGTTTAAATGGGGTTATATCTCTACTTTCGTATCGCTATCTCTGCATTCAATTTCAGAATGACAGGGTTTCAATATGACAAAATGTACCGCCCTCAGTAATTCAGTCAGTATATGCGCATATGCGCGTGCCGCGGCCGCTCCAGGAGACCATTGATTGCGATGCTGACTTCTGGCAGAAGGTTGTTGTGTTTCGGCGGTTCCGGGGCAACCTACCGAACCCTAGATCTGAGCTGACGACGCAGCGGAACGACACCGCTATGTCGCCTAAATGATATCTTTAATATTAGTTTTTATAACTGTATGTATGATATTAAATGTTTTATTAAGCAGAAACGTCCGCTAACGAAATTTCAATATTCAATCATAGTAGAAAATTGAAAAATTATTCGCCACGAGCGGGATTTGAACCCACAACCTCTGGAATCCGTCCATCGCTCTGCCAATTGAGCTACCGTGGGTCCGCTAATGGCGACGAATCTTTCAATCCCTTCCACTATTGTATTCACACCTTAGGGAGGCTCGTAGCGACATCTACCGCGAAGTTATTACAATTTCTGAAACGGCACCACCGTCTCAAGTTACATTCATTTTAAAAAACCGATCCATGAAACAAGAGCGATATCCTAGGGATGTCGCATGCTGTCAATTACGACAAATGGAATTGCGACCTTTTCGTGAATTGCCCAAATTATTAGAGAGTCGATATTTGAAGCATAAATACGAACGACGCCAGCACGTTTATTACGGGTATTATATTCATATTTAATAACGAAATGATATGTATAAATTCAGTCTGAATTCATTTATTATATTAAAATTTACTCAAGGTCTTAATTAATGTACCGGAAGCTTCCAGGGAATAATTAACATCATTTAAATAATTATATTGTAATTTCGTGAGACTTTATAATTATGAGAAGGGAGGAAAGTTTGAGACTCGGTAGGCCTTTTTAACAGGTTTATTACACCCCGCTGAATGAGTCCATTTGATGTTTGAATGTCTGTACCTAACTTCAACCTAATAAATTGTTTTATGTAGTACGGTCAGCAGCAAATACGTACAGTCAGCAGAAGATAAACATAACCCCCTGCGTAGAAGTTTGAAGGAGCATGCAGCAGCTGACGTTAAGCGTGTACAAAACGCATTTTGTCGTTTTTGCTATAGTATCCCACCCAGAAGTCATATTACACCATACCTTTATAAAAGTACCATTTTAAATATGTCATCACGTCGACACTTACACCTCGCCTGCCTGTTGTTGTTTGATGTTCTTAAATACCAAAAACCTGACTACCTGTTCAGAAAAATAAGGGTCTCGTCTTTTCACTCACAGCATAGCACTAGGTCAACACGGCGATGTATCTTAGAAGTAAACCCCTACAGGACGGTCGCCTTTACTGGCAGCTTTCGTTATCTTGCAACCAAATGCTGGAATAACATTCCTCCGCCACTTCGACAATTACCATCCAAGAAATCTTTTAAATTGAAATAAAAATGTCGAGGTGTGGGCGTATCCTGGGTTCTCGGGCATTGATAGGAAACGATGTTAATATGATTACAAACTTTACTAAGGACTTCTCCACAGCATAATTAGAAAATTCATGTGAAATACAGTGAACTGGCAATTTCGGTTCTCGTATTCCGTCACACCATTCTCTCTAAACGATTAATTCTATTAAATTAAAATTTAAAAGATTTCTCTTGGACAAGTGGCAGGAATTCCTCATGGCTATTTGGTTGCAGATTTTGTAATATAGGCGTGCTTCTATGGGACATCACACATCTTACCACACGCTTTTTCATAATGTATACATTCCTTGTCGACACATAGTTACACCTTATATTTTGTCATTTCTATTACCACCTATCACACAGATCAATTTTATTTATTCGATATTATTTGCAAGCTCTATTTGTTTTTTTTTTTTTACTTGTAATATTTCACTTGCATCGTGACCCGAGGTACTGGCAGAACATCAGTGCTTGCTCACACGAGCAAAGCAAAACTGAGCTAGGTATTACCTTTTTGCCATAATTGCAACGCACAAGTATGCCTTAAATTGAATTTATAATTATATTTCTGTATCACAGTTGTTTTACTTGTTCTTTTATCGTAGTTTTTGTCTGTTTCTTGTTTTTTCTGTAATTTTTATTTTGTTGCAAAATGCCAAATAAATGATTTATCTATCTATCTAACTATCTATACACTGAAATACGCTCGGAGTGCTCATATCTAAACACAAACAGTTATATGATGGAAAGGCCGTTTTTATGTCAGTGGGTAGCCGTGCCGTGACTAAATTTAAATTGAATAGTCTCAGTTGATGAAGAGATTTTGTCGTCAGTACCCAAAGAACATTGCTTAGTTTTTAGGACTAGACCGATTGGTGCGAGACTGCTCCCCAATATTTGTTTATCTAATTATTTATTTATACGTAACTTTTTTCAATTTTGACAATGACAGAGATAACTACAACTTAGAAAAGATGTAAACCCCCCGACATTTTCATTTCAAAGTCCAATATCTCAATAACGGCTGAACAGATTTTCATAAAGCACTCCACCCAGTTACATAAACGTGAGCGCATGTTTTTATCTGAACCTTATTGTAATCCTGAACTCACTTTAGTCAGGAAGAGGGTGATAAACACGGGGTGATTGTTAATACGTAAAATTCAAAGGGGGATTACAGAGCCGAGCGAGTTCAAATTGATTCACGCAACTTTGCGCGAATGTGTCGAGATGATAAAGTTGTTTTGACATCGTAAATAATAAGGCAAATGGCGCATTTGGGATACGGAATCGGTGCTGTTCAGTAGTTAAGTTGACAGCTGTCAGGCAAGTCAGTAAACATTATTTTTATTTATCTTTTCAAACACCTGTTAGTACAAACCAAAATTCAAATATTCAATTATGAAAAATTCAAAATTCAAATATCGTCCCCTGATTGCGAAAACCGCTTAAGCTCCGTTTTGGTCAAAAGTGAGATATTAATACTGCTGTATTATGCTTTCCATGATCTACCCGCTACAAAAGCCCGTTTTTTGATACGTGGCTCCATTCTTGATTTGGTGTTTAGGATCGTTCGTAAAGTTATTGAAGGTGTGTGAAGAGTACGCGGTCGTTCATGGTCTGAGGTGCAACACCAGTAAGAGCGAGCTGCTAGTATTTAAAGCAGGTAACAAGGCCTTTGACTCACTTCCTTCCGTTTTCTTGTGTGGAGCTCCTGTCCGAAGAGTGACTCGCTTTAAGTACCTTGGACATTGGGTGACCGAAAATCTCCATGATGACGTGGACATAGAAAGGGAGCGCAGGGCATTGGCCGTACGGTGTAATATGTTGTCCCGCAGGTTTGCGCGTTGTGATTGGAATGTCAAAATAACGCTGTTTAAGGCATTTTGTCAGACCTTTTACACGTGCAGCCTGTGGACAAATTATACTAAGAAGGCGCTCAATGCCCTGCGCATTCAATATAATAACGGGTTCAGGATGCTGTTGGGGCTGCCCCGCTTCTGTAGCGCATCAGGTATGTTTGCGGAGGCACGTGCTGATTGCTTCAGTGCTATAATACGCAACAGAACTGCCTCCCTGATGCGCCGCGTGTGTGACAGCTCCAATAGCCTCGTGCGCCTGGTGCTGGAGACTCCTGCCTGCGCTTTGTGGAAACACTGGGACTCGGTGCATATGGAAGCGAGAGGCTCTGTATATAAGATTGTATGATATTTTATTTTATGACATGACAAAGTAGATAGATAGAGATAGATATAACTAACTTAGGATAAGTAAATGTAATGTATACTAACACTATGGACATTGTCTGAATTAAATAATTTGAATTGAATTGAATTGAATAACGTCAGATAACACTGTTTTTTCTAAATAATTTACAGACAAAACCTATTAAGTGTCTGTTATGGGGGCTAGCACATTTTTTTTCAAGATCAATACATTCTATCATTATTTAAGCGTTTTTGGAATGTTGGTAGTTTGAACGAAACTTGCAATTTAATTACCAGTCTAAAGATGCTAACGAGATAAACTAGATTTTTGCAGCAAGCGATAAAAACAAAATGTGTGTTTAGTCATCTGTCAAAATAATCTAACCACCTTTAATATGTTTTGTCAGAACACCAAATCAATCAATAGTCAAAATTGATCTACAGCAAAAACATGCTAAAAGTAATATAAGCGGCTTTGCTCGTTACGTTTCGCCCTCGACCACATTCAATTCATTTAACCAAAACCGCCTAAGTGCACTATCGCCGCTATCCCGGGGAGCGCGGGGGGGTCACACCGTGCCCGCACTTGGCGCACTTAGTCGTGTTTTTATTTCGGAGCGATAATTACGCTACTGCGCGCGCGCATACCTTTTTATTGGATTGTTATTACCTCTTTTTTGTGTTTTTATTGGGAGGAAAATCCGTTATGGATACCTCCGCACCACGGGGATAGCGCGGAGGTTATGTCGGACTCGCACCGACTAAAATCCCCCCGATGGTCCTCCTCGACGCATTTCGGACAGCTCTGGGATCTTCTACGGAACGCACTAGTGCCGCCCTAGCGTCACGTGTGTGTGAGTGGGGTATTTAGACGATCGCAGGCCGCAACTGCGACCGTGTGCTGCCTCGAGAGTCCCATTTAGTCGCCTTGTACGACAGGCATTGAATACCATAGCCATATTCTACTGCCCGGGCAACAGGGCGCAGTGGCGGCGACGTGTTATTGTAGCCGCCTCCTCCTCCTCCAAGCAGGATCTGTACGCTTCCGCTCGCACTCTATTCTCTCTGTCTAGTCTCCTTACGGACCAAGGTCATGGTCCAGTGTCATGACACTCTCACAAAAGGTGACTGCTGCAGCCCAAGTGGAGTCCTTCTTAACATTGCCGCTATGAGAGCGGGTGAGGAGAGATTTTGTCCCACTTCTTGCATTAGGACCTGCCGCTCAGACTGCCACTTATTCCTTCGCAGCACCTCCATTCTCTGCGCACAGGGCATTGTAGACTTGGGAATCCATTTCAGCCAAGATGTTAAGTGGTGGGAACCGTGCTAGGAGAGCAGCCGCCTCGTACGATATCGTACGGTATCTGGCGACCCTAATGGATATCCGGCGCTGAACTGCCAGTATCTTCACTCTACTACGTCGGTTGCGCGTCAACCTCTCTGACCACACGGGCGCCCCGATGGACCGCACCACCCCTGCGTAAAGGCGGCGTACTCCTTCTTCTGGCCCTCCAAGATTTGGCAGCAGTCTGTGCAGTGCACCCGATGTTTTTTTAAACGGGGGGCGAGCCGGTTGAAGTGCTCGTCAAAGCTCCATCGGCCGTCTAACTTGAGGCCCAAGTATTTTATAAACTGACCTACTTGGAGCTCTACCTTTCCAACATGCACGGAGGTGGCGGGAGGCTCCCTGCCGCGACGCAGTCCATGTAGCCAAAGTGCCTCTGTCTTGTGTGGCGCGATTATAAAACCGAGACTGCGGATCTTATTTACCACTACTGCCACGCCTAGCTACGCCAGTCTAGTGGTCCTCACGTAATTTTTCCCTTCAGCATAGACTAGAGTATCGTCTGCATAGCAAACGACGCTGACGCCGATGGGGAGTGCTGCTCGTAGAACTGTGTCGTATGCATTATTCCACCGAAGAAGTCCCAACACCGACCCCTGAGGTACCCCGCATTTGACTTCCCTGCATGTCTGCGCCATAACGACCGGGGTAACGAATGCTCCTGTCGGATAAGCAAGCTTCAATCACGGTCCTCAGATAAGTAAGCTTCGATCACGGTCCTCAGGTAAGATGGCAACTGATGGTACACTAAAGCTCGCCGAATTGCATTCCAAGGAAGAGAGTTGAAAGCGTTGACAATGTCAAGGCTGATCTCCAGCCCCACCCTTCCTCGCGAAATTGCCTGCTCTGACAACGCTCGGACGCGAAGGATTGTATCCACAGTCGATCGACCCCGGCGGAAGCCAACTGAGTATCCGGCAGGTTTGGACCTTCGTTATTTAGATGCCTGTTTACACGGAGGGAGATAATACGCTCAGAGCTTGGACCTGGACCAATAAGCATATTCTGCAGGCCTCCCTTCTCTTCGCAAGAGAACCAGTTTTGCCTCCTCCCATATCATGGAAAAGCAGCCATATCGGAGACAGCTGCTGAATAGGCGCCTCCATCGCAATCATCATCATCCCCCATGCTCGGCCAGGAATACCATCTTGTCCCGGTGCAGTATTTCGTGCAGCAAGGCGCTTTACGGCCCACTTCAATTCAGCTTCGGTTATCTCTCTCAGACCACGGGTTCAGGTCACACAGCAACTCATCCCACGACCGAGATTTGGCGTCGGCGATTGCATTCTGCAATGCCATGGTCGCTTTGCAGTACACTGCATAGTTCTCCTTTTTCTCTTCCGGCGTCGCCCTTCTGCGTCTTCTAGTCGTCGTATAGTTTTCAGTCAATGGTCTCAATTAGTCAGAATGAACGAATATTTTACATTCATATGTTGATTATTTCATTGGATTCCTACTTTAATCTTATTACTATTTCATTGCTAAATCTAAAATATCTCCCATAAGATAAATGTCACTTAAGCAGAAATACCTTTCGAACACCTTTGTTATTTATTTTTACCTTTTCCCTTATATTGAACTTTGTCAAGAAACAGGTTAGAGTTACGATGGAGATGACCATTACAAATAATAAAGTAATTAAACCACAGGAGATGGAAAAATTGTAATGAAACCTCACGTGCCAAAACATTGTACATGTATTTTCTAATTATAAGTACTTTTTATTCCTTAATTTTAAAATTCTTTCAGAAAAAACCTACAAACTGCATGGTGACTTTTAAATAAACTCAAATAATACAGAATCTGAAATCGTTTGAAGACTTTATTCAGTTCAAACATTTATTAATTTACATCAGAAATTATTATAAATCGAAAATTCCTATCTAAGGCTATTATTTTAAGAGATACAAAAAAAAGGTGTCTTCAGGAACAACCGCTTAACTGCAGCACTTTTTACGGTAAACCCTAAATTTTATCCTCTTATCCTAAACAAAAAGTAAATAAAGTCAAATAGTCTTATTGTATTGTATTTGTACTCCCTTTGTCTCTGTGTGTCTTTTGCGTAGTGAATAAATGTCTTCTTTCTTTCTTTCTTTCTTTCTTTAATAAGCGATAAACTGTTCATATAAAAACACGAAAATGCTTTAGTTATTATTGGCCCTTCATAGAAATATTAACATGCAAATCTTTTAATGTGTTTTTCTCAAAACTACATGTCATGCACTTAAGCGGTTTTCGCAATCAGGGGACGATATTCAATGTTGAAACAATTAATATTCAAATATTCAATTTTGAAAAATTTAAAATTCAAATTTTCTGCAAGTAGGCCTCTAGGGCTCTCTTACAAAATCAACTGTCATTGAGTACCTTATTTATAAAAACGGTACAAGTGCGAGTCAGACTCGCACACCGAGGGATCCGTACTTGTAGATACATATTTATATGATTGATAACGAACTTTAAATAAATACATTTTTTAAATGATTTAATTACAAATGTATAGTATCAGATATTTCTCTGTACTTGTAGTATAAGACGATATTACTTGCCAAATTTCAAATTTCTAGGTCAACGGGAAATACCCTATAGATTGTGATTCCCTTGAGAGTGTCGAGACCGTTTATGCCGCAAAAAACGTATATCTCGACTCGAGATATATGTTTTTTGCGGCATAAATGGTCGTATTTCTTCTTACGTTTACTTAAAAGTTTGATTTTAACAGCTTGAGTATATGTTTTAAGTTTCAACTCGATACCTCCACGCGTTCCCGAGATAAATCTTGACATACAGACAGACAGAGAAACGGACAACAAAGTTGAGGTACGAAACCCTAAAAATTACAACTTGGATCTATGTAACGTACGTTAAAGCATTACGGGATGCACTGAAGCGGGCCGGTACGCATGCAGTAGCATTCGTGTAAAACGATTTAAGAGGAAACATAAGGGCGGAATAATTGAGAAATAGGTATTTGTAAAATGTATTGCTGTCGCGCCAACCTCTAGCCTACCCCCGCAGAGCGCGATAGAGACAACTGCAGCTTGGACCGAAAATACCTATTAAAAACTTGACCTATTTAACATTTTTTTTTATTAAAAATCAAAGAAAGGCTTTGGCTGTGTTCCTATGTTCCCGCTTTTCCGCTGTTCTGCTCTACATGTCGCATTTCTCAGTCGATTTTCGTGAAGTATTATGAGCAGAGATGCTACAGCGAAACGAAACTTCGTTCGTGTATCTTCGTCTTTGTCGCTCGAACCAGCCAGTGCGACAGAGAGGGAGATACACGAACCAAGTTCGTTTTCGTTTCGCGGTAGGCCCTCAGGTTCGTTAATTATACCTATATAATTTTTAGTAACGTCACTTTTTCGTTTTATTTGTAATATAGGCCCGCGAGTTAACAGCTGAGCCACTGGTTCTAAATTGTTCAAGGTCAAAGCTCCAACCACTTTCAATCCTTCTCTTTGAAATATGAATCATACCAACCAATCCTGGCAAGTGGCTCTGAGCTGAAGAAATCGCGCGCCTGTCTTTTATGTAGTTTCGAAATGGTAAATCGACAAAAAAATCTAAACAGTTAACAAAGCTGCTCATACAATTTCACGAGAATCGGTTGAGAAATGCGACCTGTGGAGGAGGACACCGGACATACAAACGATTCGTTCGCGTCGCTCGCTCGTTCGTCGCTTCGCTCGCTCGCTCGATTAAAGGCAATCAAAGCACGATGGCGGCGAAATGGAGACTGCAGTTGCCAAATTTAATATGACAAGATTAGCTGTGTCGCCGACATGAGAGCCTGATTGGCAAAATAATTGATTCAGAGCTTCGGAGATGGGACTGCAACATAATTATTACATACTAGCTTTTGAAAACGATCTCTACGTAAAGTCCCGTATAAACAGTCACCCTCAATTTTATATAAGTAATACTAACTGCCCGGCCCGGCTTCGCACGGTTAGCCCTTTTCTTGGCATTGTATCACCCGTGAAACATAAGAAATAAAAAAATATTGCAACCGTACTTCCTCATTAAACATTTGTATAAATAGAGTGAAATAAAATAGAAAACAATAACTTTTAAAATAAAATTGAAAGCATCCAAATGTCTAATAATATGGTTATAATTGGTCAAAAATATTATAAGAAAACGCTGAATGATTTTTCTGCCGCTGTTATTTGGTATTTAAAAAACATAATTATTATAAACTAGCATGGGATGTGATGGACATATATCGTTCTTTTTTACATTATTTTTTGCGTAAAACATGAAAAGATGTTGTGCATTGTATTTGATACATTACCAATCCATCAAAGAAGTTAAGTTGTATCACATTGAATACAATGCCAACACCTCAACAACAAGGTATAGCTCACTAGCTTACATGCATATATGATATTATGGTTGCAAATGCTTGTTATTGTGAGAATAATGCTTGGTTCATATCTAATAAGCCAACACTGCTGTACTAAAAATCCAACAATACTGCAAAAATTAGATTGATCGAGTACAAGTCCCGCTTTCCGAAAATGAACCGCGTTGCGAGTCCACAATAAGGCGCACTGTCCAAAGTAAAAATAAAATAAAACCTAGTCAAATTGCAAATTACTTTAGTTAACAGTTTTGGGAATTTTGACCTTGATTTTTTTTTCGTATTTTTTAAATTTGATTAATTTTATAACCGACTTTCTAATGCACTTTAGCCAATATGGCATCATGTATGAGGAAAAAAATGAGAATTAAAATTTTACTTACGAATGTTACAATTTTAAATGAATTTGCATAAAATATCAAAATTTTAATTTTTTATAATTAATTTCATTGAATACTTATAAGATATTATTAAACAAAGCATTGCTTTAAAGTGATGCAGCATTGGCAATGTATCAAATATGATACATACAATATTCCAAAAATGTGAAAACTTTTTTTTTTTTTTATATTTTTGTGACATTTGAAAGTACAATTTTATTGTAAAAATGCAAAAAAATACTTAGATAAAAGATTTTTTTCCCCGTGCCAAGATAAGGGTTAGTAACGGACGGATAATTCTTACTACCCGTTGTCCTATTACCCGTTTTCCCGTAGGAATGAAACATTTTCCCGCGGTAAAAAGTAGCCTACGTTCATAAGGGATAATATTGGCTTCTAACGGTAAAATAATTTTTCAAATCGGTCCAGTAGTTTCGGAGCCTATTAAATACAAACAACCAAACAATCAAATATTTCCTCTTTATAATATTAGTATAGACTAGCTGTCCGACCCGGCTTCGCACGGGTAGTGCAAGATGAATATTTTTACTCTATTATACCTAATAATAAAAACGACAAACTTGCCAATTTACCTATCAGAGTCAGCTTAATCGTTTCATAACACTTTTTTCCGCAAGGGAATATCTAATCCATTTGGTATCATAATCTACAAAATAATTTATAATATCTTTACGTTTACAAGCCTCTTACCACATATACGAGTATAAAAAATTAACAGCAACATAAAGTTGCGTAGGGGCCAAGCATTGCGCACTAAGGGCAAGCGAAAAACCGTGTTAAATGTTGAATAGCGAAATAGTACATTATGTATACGGTGAATTCGTGAATGCCCCAGATCGCAGGTCTTCATAAATACGCGATCTGGGGCTTTACGAATTACCGCCCGTGGTGCGTACACAATTTTACGTCTTCTCATGGGTGTGAAGTGAGATTTGCCGCTCCGCCGGGAAGATGTAATGAGCAGTTCGGCCGCCTTTCAGTAGTGAGGCCGCGATACCTCGGCCTCCGTCCAGCAGGGAGGCCCCGTGGAAGTTCGGCGATCCCGTAGGAAACTACTTACTGCCAGTGCAAAATTTCTATTAAACCTGACTGTTTCAAAGCGTGATCGATTTATATACCCATGCCGAATTACAGTTTTCTAGCACAAAGGGTTACTGAGTTGAGCCGAAGACGGACAGACAGACGGACGGACGGACATGGCGAAACTATGAGGGTTCCTTGTTGACAACGGAACGCTAAACATTAACATTTCGTTCATGAAAAACATCTCGTTTACGTCTACCTTTTAACCGACTTCAAAAGGAGGAGGTTTTCGATTCGTCGGAATCGTTTGTTTTTTATGTATATCCCGATTTGGATTTTTTTTTTCCCAAGTAGCCCCATGGTTATCAAGTCAGGATCTAAGAAAGAAAGAAAGAAAGATACATTTATTCACAAACACACAGGACACACATAATAAACAATAAAATAATAAAAGAACAGATAAAACATGAAACAAGTGTGTCTCTGCGGCAGTGAACCGGACACTGGCTCTGATGATGGATATATAAGCAAAAAACACTGTCGATAACAATGAAAATGGATACTCTTGTTATGTTACTATACACACCTGATTAAATAGATGGTATTCTTAACAATAAATAGATAGGGTCGCGTCACCCAGAGAGTGGCTAGTCGTGCTCGCTAGCTCGGAACAACTCCACGTAGGACGGCCATAAATCAACCCATTAGTGGTTTCCTTTTACCATTCACCAATAGTTCGACCATCCGTGTCCCTCGCGAGTCTTGCGAGAACCTAGACCACTGTGTGCATTAAAATGGGAATAATCATTCGCATATACATATGATAGTTATTTTGTTTGTCACCCACAAATTATTAATGAAACAAAGTTTTCTCGACGCGATATATTTATCATGATTTATGTATTTATTTATTCATGTATTTGTTGCAGTATGGGTCTTACAAGATGTTATATAGATGATATCACCCGAAAGACGTCACTGCTGGACATAGGCCTCCCCCAGAGCACAAAATAAAGAATTAACAGAAGGGCCGTTCCCGCCGTCCTTGAAAATACATACCTAAACTGGCCCGACTCACTAGGGTTGCTTCTGTATTGATTCCGAATTTTAAAAAGGAGTAGGTAATATAAGTTTACAGACACACATACATCGATTCGTTTATACATACATCTTATCATGCGTAGGTATCTTGGTAAATAAATTGATGCATGACCCGCTGCGAGTTGTGACATGTGGCCGGCGGCGGTCGAGAGCGCCAACAAAGAATACCTATACCTAATTAGGTACCTACTTAACTAAACCATAGTACCTACCTAAATACTGGCGTTTTACCAGCGAACGATAAGATGAATGTGTAATGGTTTATCTTCGTTATCAAAGCGGCTAGTTCCAAAAATTACCTACCTAACTAGGCCTACCTACCAACATGAGAAAACAGTTTAACTTACCTTTCAATAACGTTTGGAAATTTGAAAAAACTGTAGGCACAGTTTTTTGTTGTATTTAAACAACCAAATACACTGCAACTGTAATAAGATCGTTTATTCATTTTTCCGTACGTGATACAAAGTGCCTACGTAGGTAGCGGCGCCGGCGGGGACGTCAATTGATCAACGCGCGCACAGCCCGACTAAGCTCTGTCCAAGTCCCGTCTAAGTATGCCTGTAAATGTAACGTCTGTGTGCGTGCGGCGAAAATGACGCTTTGTACTAAGCGGACTCTCTGCTCCGGCGCGCGCCGCCGCTATTTACTTTGTGCCCAGAGCGTGCGAAAGTGTCCGGTCTTATGCCACCCACATCCAGCGGACTCCCGCTACCTTTACCAGTCCACCTTGTGGGTAGGCTAGACACCCACGCTGCGCCTTCCGTTGGTCGCCACTCGGGAACATTTCCGCCCCAACGGCCATCGGTTCTACATGCAATGCCGCCCACTGCCACTTAAGTTTAGCGATCGGGCTGAAATAATAAGTAACTAATATTGTTAGAACAAAGATTAAACAACTTTAAAATATTAGACTTGGCTGAAATAATAAGTAACAGTTTCTGTTACTGTTGGAACAAAGATTAAAAAAACCAATAAAATATTTAGCTTACTACATTTTTTTTTGGATGTAATTTGATATTTGTTTTAATAATATCAACGCAGTGAAGTATTTGAATTTAACACATAACAATCGTGATATTAAAACATCAAGATTTTCGTAAAGTTTCAATTCTGAAATTCGAATATTTATTCTGCTAGTGCCCTCGGGAGTATTGATTGTGTCAGAGCTTACAAATACAATTCCATTAGTAGCGTGCCATGAATACACAGCTACTATAAAACAATCGACAGATACCTGGAAACATTTTCCGAGAGATGTGGAGAGATCCGAGTCCTTAACATTATTTACCATATTTACAATAGACTTAACCTATTTATAATCGCAATATAACCAGCGTCAAAAATACAAATAAATAAAGTTAAAAGAAGTAAAAAGGGAGAGAGAGGGTGCTAGAAAGGATGAGTACAAAATTGTGGCTTGTATAATATTGGCCTTTGATATAACACTACATTGAATGCCAGCATAGGCTGAGGTAAAGATGTGGTCATCACGTTTATGCCACGATGCTCGGACTATCTTGGCAACATCATTAATCGGAACGTACCCATCATAAACTTCTTTGGGAGGCTCTTTGTCGCTGGATATTTCTGTCTCAGTATGCCGTATTAAGTCTTGCTCATTGATCAGGACAAATTCGATGCATACATCTTTGTAGATCAGGTTATTCGCAATCAACCATCTCAGGGCGCTTTAAACATTTTCGCGGCATATCGTAAACCCTGGTCACTAGATTTTTTAATGTTCAGTTACTACAACAATAAATACCTGCCTGGCTTGATGACTTTGGAAGCATGCTAGGAACTCTTTCGCTGACTTCAAAGATATCTTGAGCGAATAATACTGCTTACGCGCGGAATTCAAACTGCCCAAACATACCGCTTAATTTTACAATTTTAACAAATGGGACAACTCTTTAAAGCAATCGTTACTCTGCCTGCGTATGCAAGTTAAGGTTCCGGTACAGGACATGGGTATATATTGTTCCAGTAAGCCTTTGCTGGTTGATGTTCGTTTACTGCTAGTTACGTGAGTTTGGCAGCGAGAACACGGTAGTAACGTAGATAACTCTGTCGGTAGATATATCAAAGCAGCAGTGTTGTAACCTAAGATGTAAATATGATTGGAATAACAACGTTTTTTACAAATTTCATAAATACGAACGCATAATGAATTAATAGTATATTCAAACGCCACTACTTGACAAATATTTGTTTTAATATCATGTTCAGCATGCATGTCATCTTCAACCATTTTAGCCTTCTTTGTTTTCATATTTGTATCTTTCATGTTGTTCCCACGAGTATTGGATTTACCCAGATGTCATTGAGTTTTCACTTCGAGTGCAACCCGGTTGTTTTTTGTTCTAACAGACATTAGCTTGCTTTAATAAATCAAAATTTCGTATAACAACGTATTATACCTCTGCTTTATACATCATTGCGAATATCATGACAATAAATCAATATGCAACAAACCTCGTGCAGCAGCTTTTCATGGAATTTCCACGCTAAACCATAGCTGGAAGCTAGTTTGATGTAAATGAAGTACATGCCGCTCCGAGCTTAAAGCTCTCGTCAAATTTCCCGGAAGCTCCACCCGACCGCCAGTCCCACGCAGTTTTAAATAAAGAGCTGAATATCACGTGCTATAACTAAGTATCACGGAAAGTTCTGTAGCATTAGTGTGAGTTTGCAGTGAGTCGCGTTTACTTTAGTCGCTAGCGACTGCGTAAATTATTAGTGTGGAGAATCTATACACCATCCTTGGCGGTCCCTCAGAGAACTAAAAAAATAATTTGTACCATGAGTCACTTATATGTTTATGAAATGAGAACTCGATAGTTCGCATAGTTTACTCGATAGACGCGTACGAGTATACGCATACTAGTCAGAATGTGACGTATGTCTTAGCCACACCGATACTACGTTGCAAATGTGTACGTGTTCTAGACATACACAAAAACACGCAATGCAATTATTATCATTTATTTTTTTTCAATATTCTGCCTTATCTTACAAGCACTTATCGTTTTAATTTCAATGCTAGCGTATGTCGCTTATGACATTACGGAATACGCGAATCGCGTAGGTGGAAAAATGTAAAGGAATGATCAGGCATGCTTGACAACCGGCGTTCGTGTTTTCGAATCATGGCTCGTACCAATGAGTTTTTCGGAACTTATGCATGGAATATTTACTGTTAGCTTTTCGTTGAAGGAAAACATCGTGAGGAAACCGGTTTGATCCCATTATGGTCTAGTTTTTCCCCTGGTTTGAAAGATCAGATGGCAGTCGTTTTCGTAACTAGTGCATAGGCAGTAGTTACGAAAGCGACTAGCCAAAAAAATGGGTTTACTCGTAGGTGTCAATGCGGACCCCAGGCTTCTTTAGGGGCACAACCGCGAATAACGCTAGGAGGATGATGATACGCGATTAAGTCCCGGTTAGTATAAATAATTTCATAAAAAACATTTCATGTAGAAAAAAAACCGGCCAAGTGCGAGTCGGACTCGCGCACGAAGGGTTCCGTACCATTATCTATAAAAACAGAAAAAAAAAGTTTGTTGTATGGGACGCCCCCTTAAATATTTATTATATTTTGTTTTTAGTATTTGTTGTTATAGCGGCAACAGAAAGACATAATTTGTGAAAATTCCAACTGTCTAGCTATCGCGGTTCTTGAGATACAGCCTGGCGACAGACAAAACGGCAAAAAAAAACACGTTTGTTGTATGGGAGCCCCCCTTAGATATATTTTTTTTTTGTTTTTAGTATTTGTTGTTATAGCGGCAACAGAAATACATAATCTGTGATCAACTGTATAGCTATCGCGGTTCTTGAGATATAGCCTGGTGACAGACAGACGGACGGACAGCGAAGTCTTAGTAATAGGGTCCCGTTTTTACCCTTTGGGTACGGAACCCTAAAAAACAAGTCTCCAAACTCTTCCACCTTAAAAAGTTGTAAGATATTTCGTAGAGACAAGTCTGGCATACTTATTAATCTTTATTTGCTTTATAAACTTACTGCAGTTTGTATATCTCTGAAACGTGACGGAAATTGCAATATTTTTAAGTTTTTTTTTTAATTGATAGGCTAAAAACGAATAACTTATAAAAGTTGGAGCTTGTGGGTCTGCAAGAGGTACCTAAGGATTAGGTTGATCAGTCAGTAGGTTAGTCAGTCAGTGTGTCAGTGACAAAACTCAAAAACTCAGGAACTTTGATGGGCAATAGTTCTTAAACGACAGTTTCAAATTGAATGTTATTGAGAATATATCTAAGCCATAGTATACCCTATATGTTACTGAAAATACGCGAAAAGACTCAACATACGCGAACAAGCTCAAAATCATTCCTTGCAAAAAAAGCCTACTATGCAGCATAAATTAGAAGGCTGATATTTTCATTTTGTGTTTATTTTATCTTACATTCTTTATTATACATAATATGTAGCTATATATCTCAGCTACAAGATAATCCATATCCATACTAATATTATATGCGAAAGTGTGTCTGTCTGTCTGTCTGTCTTTCTGTCTGTCTGTTACCTCTTCACGCTTAAACCGCTGAACCGATTGCGATGATATTTGGTATCGAGATAGTTTGAGTCCCGGGGAAGGACATAGGACAGTTTTTATCCCCGAAATCATCCCCTAAGGGGGTGAAATGGGGGGGGGTGAAAGTTTGTATGGAGCTGCGCGATATAAACGAGTTCCACGCGGACGGAGTCGCGGGCAGAAGCTAGTTTATTAATAAAATATAGGTACCTATTGTAATACTCTGTCAGGGTTCATGTTTGAAACCTTATGTCACTATGTTATCTGTATACTGTAATGTAACAACATGAAATAAATAAAATAATTGAATTGAAAATTCAGGGTTCTAGCTTTGGCTAAAACAAAATTACAGGATGTTGAAAATGGTCTGAATGGCTTCAAATAAAGATAGTTCGGCCGTGCCTCTTTGTTTTGCTCGACTTGATAGCGTGTGAGAATCGTGGCAGTTTAAATCCATATACAACAAAGCAATCATGCAAACCTCGTATTATGTTATGTTATGACTATTGATGGTACGTATATTTATGTCGATAAATGAAAACTTACTTAATAAATACGACTAGAAACCACCCAAGAACGAGTCGTGATAATCACATGAATCCCTGTCGGGAATTGATCCCCGGCTCACCCTCTTCGCAGGATTACCAACTGCGCTAACTGGTTTAACCTTTCATTGATAACAAAATATACGAGTAAGTTACCGTTGCCGTAGTTGAAGCCTACGGTTTTTAAACGGAGGACGTAATCAGGGAGGATCAATGAGCTTGTTGATGACAATAAAACAACTTGAGGAAACCTGCATACATCTGCAAAGACATTCAAAGGTGCATGTGGAGGCCCTAACCCGCACTGCGTCAGCGTGGGGACTAAAACCCATTCCTCTTATACATAAAAGGAGGTACAGGTCCAGAAATTACGAGTTAAAAGGCTAAAAATAATAATTAAGCTGTATATTGCAATATACAAAGACTTAATTCTACATTCATCATCATCATCATATCACCCGAAAGACGTCCACTGCTGGACATAGGCCTCCCCCAAAGAGTGCCAAAGCGACCGGTCCTGCGCCACCCGCATTCAGCGGACTCCCGCAACCTTTACCAGGTCATCAGTCCACCTTATCGGGGGCCTACCCACGCCGCGAAAGCGCGACGTAACGAATTTTCCGGATCGCTAATTCTACATTTCATAGCTGCAATTTTAAATATTATGATTTTGAGAATTATGACATACAGACATAGATTCACGCGTTTATCACAAAAAGGCGTAGGCAGAGCATATGAACCTCATGTTCCAGTGCCACTTCTAGCAAAAATGTGGGTGAAAGATCGACAAAATGTGATATCGCAGTGATAGGTTGCTAGCTCATCGCCCACAATGCACTACAACCCTGTTCCTTGTGTATTTTAGACAAATATTATAATATGTTTACGATCGGCTGATGACGATGACGAACAAATATCACCAATTGAATACAACGAATCCCTGCTCTGCTGTTAAAATGCATCAACATCTTGTTGCGCAAATACAAAAAACAGTGTTTACAATGTTCTTCATTACTTTACTCTCAAATTTTCTTTCACAAAGTTCCCACATCCATGAAAACTAAATTTTAATTCTATCACCACAGGTTTACGTTCATTTTCGCTTGCGCTTCAACTTATAAAGTATCCAGAGATTTACATAGTAAGAAAGGGGCGAAAACTTCACCTTTGCGCCCAATTAAATCTGGAACTAGAACCGTGGGAACTGAATCGAAGTTGGAGATTGAGTTTGTTCTATGCTTGTTGGTTGATCTTGATATTTACGGACTCGCTCCGAGGTTCGTACTAGGTACTTAATAGTTATGATAAACCTATTATTCAATGATTTACGAGGTTTCCTTTACCGAAAAGCTTACGGTAAATATTCCGTTCCGAAAAACTTATTGGTACGAGCCGGGATTCGAACCCGACATCGCTTGACAGCCGCATGCCTGAACCACTAGGCTAACGTAACTTCTGTAGTATGCATGTACAGAATATACTTTGTTATTGATTCTTAACTTTTCATAGATTTTAAGAAACTACATGTTACAAATTTAAAATAAAACTTATAAAATTGCCATACCTTTTGGTCGAGCGCTTCTTTTTCTGCTTATTTAGGAGTTAAGCACTTGTCGGTGTAGCTCAAAGTAGGCCCTCCATCTAATCCGATCCCAGGAAACCTCTTTGACATCTCGATACGACCTAACATCAACCCTTTTTTTGAGCGGCTCCACAGCTGCTCTATGTAGTTTATTCTAGGCTTCCTCTTCCTCGCTTGTCTTTCCTTCAATTATATTTAGTATCTACTAGCTGCCCATCATATGTTCATCAGGGATAATGTCGGCTTCCCATTAGAAACTACTAGACTGATTTGAAAAATTCTTTCACCATTGTGAAAGAACTTTATTGAATAGGAAGTGGAGTTAGGTGCATAGCATTAATGATGTTTCGTGCAAATCAACAATTCTAATAAATTATAATTATAACAAACACTAGATTACGTATGGATCGATTCTGAGTAGGTTTTCTGAAAAGTAAATTAAACATTAATAAATAGAGTAAATACCTAATGTTAAATATCAATACGCCTATTTTCGGCTTTATTATAAATGTAACGTTATTTTAAATTGAATTACAAATCATATAGTTTTATTTTCGGTAATTAACTGGTGCCTCAGAGATATACAAGTTTACCTTTCTTAGATGAATTTGGATTGTGACTTGCCTTACCAGCGGAGCGCGCCTTTTTTCAAATTTGTTCTGACCGGAGGCACACTAAAAGTTCTAACTGGAACTCTATGGGAGTTTGATTTTGGCACCGAGAGACGTATCATGAAAATGTGTGAAAGTTTCTAGTCTATACTGAGACAGTGTGGGGACTCTACAGTTTATTCCCTTTGTACCTACCTCAAGGCGTATGGTGTAGTGTCGAACTCTTTGTCTCTTCTACACAATACACGCATGTATTATTCGGTAAGGTACTCCAGGCAAATATTGTTTTGAAAAACAATTAGTTTATAAAGGCGTTATGTTTGCTTGTTTAATTTAAAGGGTTATTCTAAGTTATTTATTCGAGAATCCAACAAATTTACCACCCGGAAGTAATTATATAGTTTTAAATTAAGCATTTGTTGTCGTTTTGCTTTTATATTACTTAAATATGGTAGAGCAAATGTAAACGAACCAGCATAAAGATTAGAACATTTAATAATATTTATACCGAGTTTTTAGGAGGTAAAACACACTTTTGGCGAAATAGGCGCTCCTATAAAATATCACATGGATATATTTTCCTTTTCTACAGAATCACCATACGATTAAATAAATAGGAGGTTATTAAGTTATATAGTGTTTAATGTCTTAAATTATGTTGTATTTTGCCCCTAGATAACTATTTAATGATAACTGTATGCGTTACATAGAAAAAATCTGCTATTATAAATTTTCCTTTGTAATTTTTGTTCATACAATTTTACAATTCATTGACTGGACTAAAAACTGTAATAAACAGGGTTTTATGTCTTATATGCGCATATTCGTCTGTCGGTATTTGTTTATGGCTGCGCTGACCATTTTCGCTCGTATTAACTTTATCTGCTCACTCGCACATATAAACATGTTTGGTTGTTTCAAATGTTTATTGAACGAGCGAGCAAGTCTTAATCAACAAACTGCGTCACTAAGGCTTTGAAGGTTCCGCGTTATTATTAATGTCTGTCATACTACGGAACAGGACGCGGGTTGTAGTTGCAGATGGCGGCTGTATTCGGTCTGACCACAACCATAGGCGAGGTACAGGGTTCCTCGGTCTCGAACATCCTGTTTTCTCTCCTGCTAAATGACCTCTCAGAGGCTGTTAGCAGTGGAGAGACCTACATGTACGCTGACGATGTGGCTGTTGCACACGCACCTACACACGTTGAGCTGGAAAACAGACTGAAATTGACTGCCACAACACTGACCAACTGCCATTCAGCCTCAGCTCAGTAATGGTACTTCCAAACCAGTTTGTCAAAGTTGTCAGGCTGTCCTGAGCTTAAATGCTAGCACTACACCAGCTCAGCACCACTGTCCAGCTTCATTTTTGATCTCTCTGGCCGAACACCAAAGCAACTATCAGTAACAGCCGACGGTATAGCCATCAATCAAGTGGTGAGCTCAACATTTCTCGGCTTTGAGTTAGATAGCTCCCTTACCTGGGGCGGTCATATAGATAAAATGTGCAGCAAACTTGCTAATTGCATGTTTTGCGTTAAAAGGACTAGCACGTAGCGGATATGGTCCGAATCTGCTACTTTGCCTCAATATATGCGTACCTACATTACGCAGTAGAGTAGTCTGATCTAAAAATTTCAAACTATTGACCCTTTACCGTGCTAGTGTTTATTTTATGTAAATCTGTAAAGTGTATCTAGGTAAACTATAAAAGACAATTACAACACTGCCAAGAAAGATACTTAAACGAAACAATATTTTTTAAAGTCGTTACATATTTGCAAGAATTCCACGCTGGCAATAAACCGTCTGCGGTAGCTTTACGATTGTTTCCACAAGCAATCCACAACTTGTAAGAAATAAACAGGCATAGGAATATTTTATTCCCGGGAATACGCTGCAAGTTTTACGAGTGGCCATAAAAGTGATAAACATAAGCTTTCGGTTTTATCGGGTTTGTTTTTGTATCGTATTCCTACAGTTTAACAAGTGTCGTTATATGTTTGGCGTATTCACGACCTTCAACGTCAATCAGGGGGGCGATTGCGTAACATTTCGAACGAGCGTTAGGTCAACTCCGCTGTCTTCGCGAAACTGCTGGACAATCGTTGGGGGTTTAGCTGTCTTCTTCCTATATATAATTAATAATTTAGATCCACCTGACGCATGCACAATGCGTTACGAATCGACCATCTGTATTACCCACCAAGGATATGCAGAGCATATACAATATTGTATTTACTTAATTTTTGTTCCGAATATGGTGTTCACGCGGTCAAAGTGCATCTAAAATTATTTAATTGCCAAAATTTAAGAGGCAATAAAGTGCGGGTTTAAGTTGAACTTTATAAAAAAAAACCCAAAAAAAGTTTATTAAAAAGGAACTTTTTTTGGCGCAATTACACCAAAATCGATTTTACAAACTAGTACTACTTCGACCAAACATTCCAAACGCGTACACAAATCGTCTAACAATATTTTAAACTAGCGACCCGCCCCGGCTTCGCACGGGTACTATATTATACATCGAAACCTTCCTCTTGAATCACTCTATCTATTTAAAAAAACCGCATCAAAATCCGTTGCGTAGTTTTAAAGATCTAAGCATACATACAGGGACAGACGGCGGGAAGCGACTTAGTTTTGTACTATGTAGTGATAATAGATATTCGAGTTTATTATTTCCATTGGCATTTTCCAACGCCAGCTTCGCGGGTTTATAGTCCGCAAGCCTACTCGCAATACACCTACGTCTCATGGCAACACGATAAAATGCATGACAGCAGGTCGAGAAAGTTGTACTGAATCGAATTTGCTGCGAATCGTTATTTTTTTAATTTGTTTTTAAACCTAACGAATTGTAAGTGGCCAGTATTTAATATGTCATGCACGTTTCTCTAAAGAGGTTTCAATCATTCCTTTTTATATTATAGCGGTTCTAGGAAATGTATGTAATAGTTATTTACGATACAAGTGCCGAAAATAGGAAATTCGCTACGAGCGGTGATAAATTAAAACACGACCGTAGGGAGTGTTTTAAATCGACACGAGTTGCGAATTACCTATTCGCACGTGTATCGTACAACGTTTTACTGTATCGATTTAAAACACTCCCTTCGGTCGTGTTTTAATTTATCACCACTCGTTGCGAAATTCCTATTTTCGGCACTTGTATCGTAAATAACTATTATGTAAAGATATCTCCATGTTCTCCCACTGCTATAATTTGAAAAAATAATACATATTATAGGTCGTTAGTAGGTGTATTATTGGTGAAAAAAATGAAGCGGTCTCTAACCTGGAAGCAAATAAAAAAAATATTGAAAAGTTCAGTCAGCTTGTTTTAATTTTTTTTCTATGACAAAATGAAAATATACTTTATGTCATATAATCATCTTTAGTAAGTGTACAATATATGTGAAGCACACTAAAATCGGTTGGCTAGAAAAAAAAATATCGAAGATAAATCATATTTCGTTTTTTTTTAAACAAAAACTATAAAGTTTTGGGGTGCTCACGTTTTGCTCATTATTTACTAATGTAGAGCCACACCGTTCATAAAAACTACAAGCCCAAACTCGATGGGGGCAGAATCACTTAGCTTATCCTGGCACAGCCTTTCAGCTCAATCGGTTGAGGTTATTTGGTTCAAAATTCAGTTTCAAGAAATGTCCCTTGCTAACAATTAGCAGGTCAAGTTAATAAAAACCTTGTAAAAATCAACATTGAGAAAAACATAAGTGCCACCCATTTATCTGCGTTTCAGACATTATTCACAATCATGTATTTTGTCGACGTCTCATGTTTCTCCGTATTAAATAAATACTAACGTGAATAATGTTGCCGTGTATATTTTAAGACGCAGCCTGCCGGCCGCCTGAGCGATGGGCCTTGGCTTGGGTAATCTTGTTTGGCTAAATTGGGCATTCATGTCGAGTGCAGGCTTATTTTCAATTAGGAGCTAACGATAACATTTTGTAACTTATTTTTTTTGGCGAAATCACATTTTTGGCAAGAAAAAAAAAGAAACGTATAAATTACAACATTATTTGTTGAATGGTTTATTATTATTAAAGTGCTGATACACCTGAGCATTCACTTGTAATGAGCATTGCAGCGAATGTTACATTACAGGTAAAAGCTCACAAAATTTTTGGTTTCCTATACCCCCATGATCGCATGTAACTCCGCATCTAGCGAACAACAAACTCTTAAACATGAGTTCTCGCCGACACCTTCATTTTGCCACACTTCTCTTCGGTATTTGTCAAAATAAAAAACCCGTATACCCATATGAGAAGTTGACTTTCTCACGTAGTGATATGTCCGAGGCACAGTACTGCTGCATTCCGTGGCAGCTTTCGATATGCTGCTACGAAGTGCTGGAATAATCTTCCACCGCCGATATTAAAACGTAGCACTATCGGAACTTTTAAAGCAAGGTTTAAAAAATATATCTTGGACCCGCAAAGTACTGTTGCCTAGGGCCTTATACTTAGGTAGGTTCAATCAGAACAATTCTTTTCTTTCCTGCATATCTTTTAAAATAATAATAATAATAATTGCAGCTTACCAACACTCACTCTAACTCTAGATTCAAATTAATTTAACCACAATTTTATTTATAAACTATGTATTGAATATTTTTTTTTTGTATTTTTTATGTATTTATACCGCCCTTAATATGAGTCGCGCAGTATGCTGTCCCGCACACCTCACTGGATCCACAGAAAACCAGCGCCGTTGGCACTGCTGTGTCAACTGCATTGCTGAGTGGAGACCTTTTCGGTACCGCATCCCTATTTGTTAGTTCTTAAGGTGCATTATGTGAATGTATGTGTAATGATGTGTTATCCGAATAATTTTCTATTGTAATCTATTCTAAAATAAACGGAAGCGTTTTAGCGAGCATTTATTTATTTAAATTTTATTGCACAAAAGAAAATTTATCGTACAAAAGGCGGACTTAATGCCATATGGCATTTTCTACCAGTCAAACCTTAAAGCAAAGCGGAAAAGATTGTGGGGCAGTGCAAATAACAACTAAAAAAAATTACATTACGGTATTCCTATATACAACATATTTACACAAATACATATACGTAAATAAAATAAATACTTACATACATAAATAAATATAAGCATTCTAGCGAAACGACAGTGAATTTGCTTCGAGCTTTCTGCCGAGTCGCGAAATTTTGCTACGCAATCGTCAAATTTTTTTTATAGATCGTTTACTGGGGCGTTAGCTAGAATGACAGTGAAAATTTTCGTAGAAATGTTCGGCTGTATGCTTAGCTCTGTTTGTTGTTCAGCTCGACAAATTTAAAAACAGCGAATGCTAGTTGTGCTGTTACATGAGAATTATCAAGCCTAATCAGGACCTTTATGCATTGCGTAACTCTTTCACTTCGAAGCTACGCTCGAACGCTAGCGCTGAACCGAAGTCCGTAGAAGCTTTGTTGATTTGATGCACGTTTGTTGTGAATGTTGTCAGCGGCGCTGACTGTGCTAGGAACATAGACCTATGATTACTCAGAACACGCTATGGTAATAAACAATATCAAGACCGAACGAGATGGCAGTATACAAATCGCAATAAAACTGACAGATAGGGATGCATCATTCGTTGTCCTTGTCATAGTTGAAAGAATGGGGTATAAATAAGTAAGTACCTACCACTGGAGCAAGCCGGGCGTGCGGCGGCAGCTACCTTTCCGTTTCGACCGAGTCTGCATTAAGTAGATCATTATCTCAATATACAAGGTGTATTTTATTATACTGAAAACCTCAGACACCCCAACTGAGTTTTTTAATCCTTAATAAGATTAATACGTCCATTTACAAATACGTTAATTATTTCAAAAGATATTCGTTGGGTTTCTTTATCAAGCAGATCTACTTGATTCGTAACTCTACACTTGTAATCACTAATCAGTACTTGTCAGTGACGTAGATCCTGACGTTCACCTCACAACAACATCCTCCAACATTTCTCTGATTCGCGTATGTTGCCTTCGTAACTTTTAGACCCGGCACAATAAAAAAATATTTTTCAAAAAAAATACAACCTACCTTAAAAGATGGTGCAATCGATTCAGCTTTCGATTCTGAACAAACTACTTTCAGGTTTTCAGTTATATGATTTACACCTTGTATATATCCTTATAAATCGTTTAAACTAATTAGGTATACCTAATTAGTTTAAACGATTTATAAGGTAGGTACATATATAAACAGCTTCGCAGTGTAATCATTGAGGGTTCATGTTTTCTGCCAACAAACTGTTATGCATTTTGGCAGATAAGGTTAATCTTTATATTATGTAACCTGTTATTGTAATAAATAAATTATAAAAAAAAAAAAAAGTTCCGACTTTTTGTGCCGCTACCGAGTTAGTGTGAGGCCGCGGAAAATAAATCATTACCCGCCTAAATTAAGTGGGTTGTTTGGTAAGCCGTCAGCCATTTTAAAACCAGGTCTTAATTTAGGTGCATGAGCCTTTCCGTCCTTTAAAGCTCCTATATTCATACTTTCAGGCTAGGAATCATCTTACAGGTCAGAAGTTTCATCCTTTATAGGAAGACAGGCAGTTGTTTATTAAATTCGTGACAATCATTTATTGCGGAAGATTCGTCAAATATTTACCGTCCGCTCATAGAAAATAAGACGCTTTCCCGAAAAGGCAACCAAGTACATGTTACTTCCCCTTCGCAGACTGTCACCTCGACGTTAGCATCCAATAACTGAGACAATAAAGCCCAGGCTATCCACCGGAAACGACTCAAAGGATGGAAAACAGAATGTCCTTCCTACTTCCGGCGATCTTTACAGGAAATGGAACATGACGTTACTTTTAGTGTTACTTTTATTATGGGACATTTTACATGTGAGCATTCCTGCTTTGTTATTTCTTTAATATTACGTGAACTGTATAAAGGCTATGTTAAGAGTGACGGAACTGCAACAAATCCTCAAATCTATAAACCATTTATAGAATTTTTGCTGTCAAGGGTCGCCAGGTCGATCGACTCAAGTTGACTCTCCATACAAACGTAGTTTGGTTCTTATTTTAAAACGGCAAACTGGAATAACATGTTTTTTTTAATAAACAATAACATCCACTATACAGGGCGTCCTAGACTTATGGGACATGAAGGGGAAGTACCTTAAATATCGTAGATAGTGAATTTTGCTCAAAAAAGACTGTATGTTATTTTTAAAATTATTATTGTGTAAGATTACTATTTTATTGTAAATTACCGTTTGACATGTAAAAGTGCCCTTGTGGCCTATTTGCAGAATAAATAATTGATTTGATTTGATTTGATAAATAATTGATTTGATTTGATTTGATTTAAAAGTTAGTAATTCTGCATTCATAGATTTTCTAAAAATTACTTGCTTCGTCTGGGAATCGATACGACTTAAATGTCAAAAAAAATCACCCTACTTTTATGATGCCAATCGAAAGAATAGCTAAAAAATAATAACTCTGCTTGAGTAACATAGTACTTTAAAAGAAAGGAACAACGTGAAATTCATATTTTAATCAAATTAAAAACGTACATGAAACTGCCTTAGTCAATTAAGTAGGTATTTTTTTGTAAATTAATTAATTAAATGCTCAAAATGTGATCCCTCTTGTCTTACGCAAATCTCCAATCTTTTAATGAGCCCGCTGCCTGTTGATTTTCTAATCATTTTATGGTGAACACTCGATGTGATATGGCACAATTCTGTTTGCAACTCGCCCACGTTCTCGTATCGCTTTTTGTATAGCATATCTTTCACGTATCCCCAAAAGAAGAAATCTAATGGTGTAAGGTCCGGGGATCTGGCCGGCCATCTAATCGGTCCATTTTTTTTATTTTTTTTGTCCTTTCTTTTAAAGTAGGTACTATGTTACTTAAGCAGAGTTATTTTTTTTAGCTATTCTTTCGATTGGCATCATAAAAGTAGGATGATTTTTTTTGACATTTAAGTCGGTTCGATTCCCAGACGAAGCAAGTAATTTTTAGAAAATCTATGAATGCAGAATTACTAACTTTTAAAAATAACATAAAGTCTTCTTTGAGCAAAATTCACTATCTACGATATTTAAGGTACTTCCCCTTCATGTCCCATAAGTTTTGGACACCCTGTATATAGGTCGTAACCTAGTTTCTGTTACAATAAATTATAATAGAAAAAAATTGGCAACTTTAGATTTAGGACAAAAGTATTTTTCTCTTTTTAGGGTTCCGTAGTCAACAAGGAACCCTTATAGTTTCGCCATAAAATGTATCTTGACATTTGTAACTAAGAATATTTGCACGCATTTAAATTTAATTTTAATTTTTACATGAATGACAATAGTCATGTCATAATAAATATTTTCACATGCCTTAAGGCAGAATGTATTAAGGGTCAATAACACTTACATACAACATCTATTGTACCATATGTTCTCGTGAATAAACTTTAATTTCCATGTCCGCTGGCCGTCCGTCCGTTCGTCCGTCTTCGGCTTAGCTCAGTAACATTACTACTAGAAAACTTTTCGTTGAAAGTTATTCGGCATAGGTCTATAAATCAATCACGTCAACAAAACAAGAATAAAACCTTGAAAAATTTTTTTTTTCGTGTACCCTACACCTAAAGTGGGGATGTATTTTTTTTTTCTCTTTAAACCCATAGTGTGAAAATATTATGGTTTCCTTAAAACGATTTTAAAATTAGTGATTCGTTGCAAGATATTGGGCTTTAAAGCCCAAATTTTTGTTCGAGTCATGTTTCCCCCCCCACCCCTGCCGTCTAAATGGCTGCTACTGGGAATGTGACAAAAATCGTGGCAGTACTACATTATAATGAATTTAAAAGGAAATCATCACGGCTAGTAGGCATAACTAGTTACCGAGTAACAGTCGACCCACTTAAAATGTACTTAGAAAGGCCAACTTTCGTAAAAATTCGGCCGACGCAACCATTTCGTTGGCGCGTGCGTGTCGATCTAACTATAGTGAGTGCATTCCTATATGCATTTTGTGACAGCTGTCATCCCAGTATAGTAAACGTCAATATACGTCAATATTGATGTTTATTATACTGGGATGACAGGTGTCACAAAATGCAGATAGGAATGCACTCACTATAATGGCTCCTCTACATGATGGCCCATCCTATGGCCCAGCGCTATGGCAATGCGATGGTATAACGCCACTACACGATGGCGACATTCAGTTGTGATTGACTCGTTTTGCGAGATGGACGTCGAAGCGAGTTTCGATTAAAAAAAAATACACAGCACGAACGTCCACACTCAACCACGGTCGACCGCGCACTGCGGAATGGGCCACGTGTAGATGCGTACATTCAAAGGGAGTGGGCCGGCGATGCATGATGTGATTGATGTGCGGCCGAAAAACCGACACCGCGGCCATCCCATCGCCACCCCGCCGCGCCATAAGCCACCTGACACCACTACCCTCTCGACACGCTGGCCCATCCTTGTGGGCCAGCAGGATGGGCCATCATGTAGAGGAGCCATAAGAAAGACAGGCAACTACGGAATCTTACTTACACTTAACCGATTTTTTTCTATTTTATGTTCTAGCATACTACCATCCAAAACTAGTTAAAGAAAGAAAGATACATTTATTCACAAACACACAGTTTCCGACCTAAGATGGCGGATCCCATGGTGTAAGACTTGTAAATACGTATACAAAGTTTCATGTTATTCTAGCATGTCGTTTTAAATTAAAAACCAAACAACGTTTGTATGGAGAGTTGAGCGTCTTAGCGCCATTTGCGAAGCGTTATGATGAATTATTTAATTCAACAACATGTTTAAGCCAAGGAAAATTTAACAATTTCAGTCTCTTACCAATTATTTCATTCATTTTGAAGAACTACAAATAAAAGTGTTCAAAGTAATTGCTTTAAATTAAGTAAATTATCACAATAAAGTAATTACCAGTGCTTTCAGTTAGGCTACTGCGAGCAAGTTGGCACTTAACCGCTCCGTGGGTGTCAGGCGAGTGACTCGCTCGTCCCAAGGCACTAACTTGACAAATTCACTTGCCTTTAACCTGATTACTCTATTGAGTGAGACGTGCCGGTGAGAGGTGGAATTAGCGGTGCGATGTCGCATCTTACAATATAACAATTAGGGTAAAATTAAATTTATTTAACTTCATCTAACATTGAATTAATAATCCGTGTACCAAGACGTTAGGGAGTTGCCTCAAGATTGTATGATTACTCCGAAACAAAGAAGACCACAAACTATGCCTATTGATGACAATCCAATTCAAATATCTCGAACGATTAAGAAAAGCTATAACCGTTTTGATGTCGTTAGTTAGAGAGGGCACATGCTACAGATACAGGGTACGTTTTGCGAATAAGGGAATCTCAATACTAAGGATACTTAGAAATATTGTGTTGTTTTCCTCTATTTTACTGTTATTTTTAATATTTTGCGAGAAAAATAATTATTATATTTTTAATTTATTTAATGTTTAAATTCTGTTACTAAGAGTTTTTATGCCCACCATACAAACTTGCTTGCTCGTATGACAAAATAAATCACAATTTTTCGCTTTAGTTTGAAAAAAAAAAAAAAGTTTAGTACACATCGTCCATTAAATACAAAAGCGACACAAGTCAAAAATGTACTTTTTCAAAGGAGAGCACTTTAAAGATTATTCATTGTTTTTTTGTTGTTTAAATTTTATTTATTACATTAACATTGTAAGTGTAGTATATCAAATTGTAGCTATTTTAACCCTCTTTTGATGTGTTTGGTCTTCTTAAAGTAAATGTTGCCGTACAAACTTGTATCAGCGTAAACGTCCGTTTTGCATAAAAGAAATACAAAAACTCTAGTTTAATTTTTTTTTTTTAAAGGACACATGTACAAAAAAATAGGCGTTTATTGTATAAAAAGGATACGAAAATATGTCTTAAGAAACAGAAATATTATTTTTAACAGAAACAAAAGAAACATAACTTCTTCCTTTACATTTACTTCTTGTCAGAACATGATATACGAGATAGTCTCTATGAAAACAATACATCTGAATAAAAAACTCAAATCAACAGGTGAGATCTATTGTTTTTTACTCCTCTGATAACAATTAAAATGTATCCTAAATACGCAATAACAAAGTAGCCCATGTTTGAGGCAAAAATAAACTGAATAATCATTTTATCAAAAAATGGTAGAATGAACCGAATCTCCTTCATTCTGGGTGTGCCCTGTGATTAAAAATTGATGAGTAATACTTCTAATTTTAGAATACTCATTGATGGCATATTGATACCTAGCTAACATATATTTGTTCTTTTGTTGACCACAGCAGTTGTCACTATAAAATACCACATCCAGGTCTTCGGTAGCATTATCATTCAAGTTTTTTAGGTAAGTTAGCACACATGACCCTATTTCGTTTACACCTCTAGCTCCTTCTCCTTCATGCCAAACATAGCAATCTGTTCGCTTTGTGCCTAGTTCCGTAATCGTGAAATTGAGAAGATTCAATTTGGAAAGGTAATAAAAACAGGATACTTCAACTTGTGGACACGGCATTACCGCTTGTAAATCGTAAACTGACACTGTAAGTACTGCTAACGTTTTCTTTATCGCTATTTTTTTCATCTCGGGCTTTTCCGTTATGTGCAAATCAAAATTATCTTGTAAGGCTTCTTTTTCCTCGGCATCAGCATTTTCATAAACCGTACACTCTTTGCATTGATCCTTTTTTGGTTTGAAAAACGATATATTGAACTAATTCACAAATATATTGTAATATATCTGGTAACTGACATACGCGACTCCATTAGCTTTGTGATTTTATATTACCCAAAGCCCAGTATGACCGAAAAATATTTAATCGGTCTTCATTTGAGAACGCTGCAGTACATTTAAACTTACACTGGTCGTGACAGGCAGGTTTCATTTTCTTCTCCTCAAAAACTTTTTTTGTTTTTGACATAGACGTATAAGCTTGACCGATATTTTTTAACAATTTCGATTTATTTCTTTGCCACTCTTCTCTATTTGATTTTCTCTTTTTACCACGTGACGAGGCAGCAACATTAGGAGAATCAACACAAACGCTGGGTGGTTCACTTAAAACACTAGGTGGCTCAGCATTGACGCTGGAAGGAGCTGAATAAATGTCGAGTGGCTGGGTGTGAGCAGCAGCGGATTCAGTTTGAACATTATGATATTGACTGTCAGTAACGATCGGCTTATCAGAGGCAGGTGGCTCGAACCAAACATTGGTTTGCGGTGAACGTGACGGACTGCGATCATTTGTTTTTTTTTGGCATTCTGCAAACTAGAGCATCCAGCCTTTGGTGAGTCATTTCTATCAGAATCTGAATCTGTTGCATATTGGTAATCAGGATCCTTGGCACTATCGTCTGAACAATAATCTCTTTTTGAACTTTCTGAACTAATGGAGCTAGTGGATGCACTGCTATCGCTATCTGATCATCATCACTTTCTGAAACTACAATATTAGGCCGTATTGCTTGTCGGTTGTTTTTCAGAAAAGTATCACCACTCTCCTCAAGGAATGACATATCAAAAGCAGGTTCACTATCGGGTATCGAGTTGGTGTCAGAAGAATTTAACTGTTCATCTAAACCATGGCTTACGATAGGTCTGTTGGTGTCAGAAGAATTTAACTGTTCATCGAAACCATTGCTTACGATAGGTCTAGTGTTAGTATGATTTGTGCTGGTCACCATTCCTATCTTTTTTTTTGCTCTGCTGTTCATCCTGTTTAAAACAAAAAATAATTATTTACATTACAAACCTATTATTTCTTACACAACAGAGTTAATCAATAGTTCAACTTCTAAAATTTGGTTTCATTGTCAAAAGTAAGTTAGTTTGTATGTAGGAAATACAAACGCACTTACTTTTACGTGAAGCCAATTAAAGCCCTATATATTTACCTCATTAAAATATTAAATAAAGAGTTGAAAATAAAACACCAATGTAGAAATTGGATTATAGCATTTAAAATTTTTAGTTGTTTTCTACTTGACTTTCAAGCAAAACGGACATAACACAAATTAATATGTTTTTTTAAATAATAATATTATTAACTTAAATTTTTTGACGGATGGATTTAAATATATTTTAAATTCAAAACGGTTGCAAATTCAAAAACGGCAGTTTTGATTTCGGAAATTTTCAATTTACGTGCACATTTTAAAATCAAAACTGCCACATTCCGTATTACGGCCCCTTTGTATATAAAGAAATACTATACCTACATATTTATTTTTATTCAAAAAGGACACATGTAGAAATATGGCACTTTTGACGGATGGATTTAAATATATTTTAAATTCAAAACGGTTGCAAAGTCAAAAACGGCAGTTCTGATTACGGAAATGTTCAATTTACGTGCACATTTTAAAATCAAAACTGCCACATTCCGTATTACGACCCCTTTGTGCATAAAGAAATGCAATACTTACATATTGATTTTTAATCAAAACGGTCACATGTACAAATATGGCACTTTTGCTCATAATATTTATATGTTTTTTCTGGCTTATGGCCCTTTTCCACAAAACTTCCATGCGTTCGGGTCGACGGTCGTGTCGCAACTCACAAAATGGCGGTTTATCACTGAAGTTAGTTACGAATGTGCCATAGTGCAAAAAGGGCACATGAATATTTTGGTGATTTCTAACGACAAATCGATAAGTGTCTTTGTGCCACGTGATAATATTAGGGTTTATAATGTCGATTTTGCAATAAAATTAATTTAGTTTTTTTTTTAGTTGGGTCCCTTTTGTATTTAATGGACGACATAATGTTCTAAATCTGCCCCAGACAAAGCACAAACAGAGAATATAACTGCAGAATGAACAATGCAGCCTCCACTGTCTCAATAGCCGAGTAGCGAATTTAAGTTGGAAGCCCCGCGGCAGTGAACAATTTTATGGCCAGAAATGTAATACTTTTACAAAGTTCTCGCGCGAGTACTTGCACCGGCTTAGTTTCTTGTTTGGTTGCAGATTTGCTTTCTAGTTTTACGACATGTTGTTTTTGGGAGATCCGCATCAGCTTTGATGTACTTAGTTTACATTGTGACACAATAAAATAATTGTATCCACCAGCTTTTCTCCACGACTGCGCAAAAACACGCTTAAAAAGGCAAAGATAAGTAATATATATTTACAGCACCATCATCCTCCTAGCGTTATTCCCGGTAATGCCCCTAAAGGAGCCCGGGGTCCGCTTTGACACCTAATCCCAAGATTCGGCATAGGCACTAGCTTAACGAAAGCGACTGCCGTCTGACCTTCTAACCCAGAGGGAAAAACTAGACCTTATTGGGATAAGACCGGTTTCCTCACGATGTTTTACTTCACCGAAAAGCTAACGGTTAATATTCCGTACACAAGTTCCGAAAAACTCATTGGTACGAGCCGGGATTCAAACCCACGACCGCCGCTTGACAGCCGCATGCCTGAACCACTAGGCTACCGTAGCTCTTCCCTCGTAAAGATATATTTACAGCATTCTACCTAAAATAGATTTTATGAAAGTTTAAAAAGGCCATTAGAATTTACTCTTATTATTATCACTCAATGTAAACTGTGCGACACGAAATAACTATTTTGGAGAATTAATAACTTCTGGTTTGTTAAAGCATATCCCTAATCTCCAAAATGGCTAACACAGAATATTAAATCAAATTGCATCCTCTCTTACATCATTGGATTACATTGCCTGTGACAATCATTGGTTTCGAAATCACCTATTTGCAGATACACTCCTTGGATACAAAGATAGTGTTGAGGTAATAAACCGGTTGTAAATACCAAAGTTATCAATTGGTTAGCAAATTATGATATGGCATACAAAGAGTTAAACTACAAATCCAGTTTAGCTAGGTACAAACATTCGATCGAGGGCAATCCATGTATAGTCTTTCGGTTTGAGTTGTGTCCAATCCATTGTCTCATTGTGCAGGTTTGCTACCTCATTATGGTCCGTCATAAAAGATTAGCACACTTCGTAGATAAAAACTGCATGCATTAACATTTTACTGGATTTTCAACTCTAGGGCCTTTGCCAAAAGTTTAAATTGCTTTAATATAAATGTGACTGCTGTCATCCCTGGCGTTTACCTGAGCACTGAGAATCGAACAAGTACAAAGGCACCTGGACCGCCATTTTCCTATTAGTGCACTCGTAACCTATTACTTAGGGACATAGAGTCGATATTCAATTGAACTTTCTTGGTGGCTGTAACGACTTTTTACAATATGGTAATTTTGGTGTTTTGCGGTTTCAGTCAACAAAGGCATTGTTCCTTTAAGTAGATTGAACACAACTCAAACCGAGCGACTATACGCTTGCTCGTTGCCCCGCTGCCCACTGGTGTCCAAACCTCGGCCCTATACATGGGTAATTATGTGATATTTCGCATTGGGCATTGCTTATTGTACAAATGCAAGCCTCACATCCTCAACGTACCTAGTCCATTAAGGAGCTCTGGCGATCTATGCTTACAGTAACCCAATTCTACTTGTTGTAGATGGTCTAATCTCTTGTTGTGCACTCTTTATAAGTTATATTTCTTTTGTATTAGGCATATTCTATTTGACATATTCTTTTATTCAATATTTCTATGATTCTTGTTTACCTAGTTACTTCATTATAAACACTCGTGACGGTAACATCTCTTTTACTGAAAAGTTTTTTATCTTTTTTCTTTTCTTGAAAATACTTAACATTAAGCACCTTTCGCCTCAATATCCCAACACTACTTACCTGCATAACAATGTTATTATAGCTGCCATCGCAGACAACCACTCCAGTGATGACATTCCACTGTGACCTTTGCCTTACTTTTCATCATTGGCCTTATACAGCTATGGTGATGTACGTGGTACGTCACTTGTAAGGCCGATACGGGAGCGACAGCGACGACCGCGAAATTGGCAAGTAAATGTCTTGCCCGGAGATAAAAGAGGAAGAGCAGCGCATTGGTGTCTTAAATCGCGTCTATAGGATAAGAGATCGAACCAACCTTTACCGTGTTCCACGACTCCATTGCGTAAGGTCTCCATTGGTCTCAATTAATGTTCTTCCTAAGTTGTGGGGTCGATCCCAAAGGACACCGTGTCCCGTTTAGCACTTTCCTTAAACCGCAACCTAGGTCGCCCGATCGTTTAATGTACGGCTTTATTTAAATACGGATCGAAGAACCATTAATTCAGCCCTTACCTGTACACCGCCCAAATGCCTATGAAAAGGCACCTTCCTCTTCAATAGAATTAATAATATATATCTCCATATTGGAAGAGAGTTTTGTTTCATTTGATTTTAAAACAACAAAAATTCCAGTCTATTTCCTATCATAGTTGGTTCAAATAACCAAATTGGCTTTAATATATCAACCCAATTTCAACCCGCAAAAATAAAATATCTTTACCAGCCCAATCCATCTAAACTTTTGTATGAACAATTGCGCCTAGTTCAGTAACTGTTTCAAATAGCAGCATAGAGTTAATGTATTGTGAACAATACAATGCGAGCGCTCCCAGACGGGCTCATTGTATGGGGATTACCAGATGCAGTGTTTCATTTCTTTAACTGCCCTATTGTGATGGCTGAAAGTAAATACAACGGGTAATAAAAATATAGGGCAGGCATATTTTTTTAAAGTTTATTTAGAACACAATCAGTCGCTTAATTTATAATGGGGTAGACATAGAGCACCAACATACATTAAGTATAAAAACCTGGAGGTTCATTCATTTATGATAATTATGTTAACAAAACCACTTAGCCTTATGTACTATAAATCGTGTAATCGCTACGCTCTCGTAGCCAATCCAGTGGTTTTACCGTATAAAGCGAAAAGCGTTAGTTGCCGACCGACGATACCGTTTGCTCGATATTTTGCGCGCATAAACTGCCCGACGTTTTTTACAAACCAGTAACTTAGTATTTTATAAAAAAACACGCTCCAGGTAGAGCAAATCCAACATTGCCAAAAGTCCTCGATTACCAAGTTTACTTAGAAAATCCTTTATCAATTAAACACAGTCACACCAGCAACAGTTATGTAGTCTTTAGGTGTCTATTAAACAAAAAGGAACCTTATCTCGTCCTAATAAGAAGCTTGAGTTTGTTAGCCGTTTTCCTGGCCGCAAATATAATTTAGTACCTAATGGTAGCACTCCATTTCATCCGCTCGCTTTCTGGAATAAGTATTACAGGTGAATGTATTTTCTGGAACCAACTTTATTACAAATAAAATAAGATATTCTTTTATAACAACAATAAAAAAGATAAAGGTTCTGCAAAGATAGTTAGATAGTTAGGTAGTAGTGGTTCTTCATTTCTAGCTTTCTTGTTTAGAAGGAGAGAAGAGATATAATCCTGTTTTTCTTTTATTTCTTTTTAAACTGTTGTCAAATAACAACAACTCAATAACATTGTGACAGGTTTTCGATCATGTCACGTGACATCTTACAGTGTCACCCTAAAAATGAATTTGACGCAAATTTATAAACAATTATCAATTATTTAGGCGGACGGCCCGCGGGCGCGTTGGGTGTGACGGGCCGCCGGCTCGCCGCCGTCCGGGCAGCGGCAAACACAATACCAATTTGTTTTTGCCACTGCCAAATATTTTTGAAAGCTTTATCTCTTTAGGAATAACGTCTAAATTCGAACCATTCGAATTTGCAAGAACAGCAGACGGCGGTGGCGACCACAATATCAATTTGTTTTTGCCGTTGGTAAATATTTTTCTAAGCTTTATCTCTTTAGGAATAACGCCCAAATTCGAACTATTCGAATTTTCTCAATAGCAAAACGGTGAAGGACGCGTTGGTATTATTACAAATTTATTTGCAGAATATGCTATTGCAAAAAGTGTTTAACGGTTTTATACTCTTACGAATAGCGTTCAGTTTTGAATTAAGTCGAATCGGCTAGCAGCAAAAAGTGACCTCCTTCACATCTGACCTCACAAAACTCTGTCGCGTATTTAACAATTTTTCCCTATCCCTAAAAGTGCTCAGCGCCGCTAAAGAAATTTTCACTTCAAAAATAGGATTTACTAAACTATAATGCAAGATCTATTCAAATATATTTAGAATGAGTATAGCTTTCCGCACGGTTGCACGCGCGTATTACAAAGAAATCAGACAAAGCAGCGGAACATAACTAGACTATGCCCATATAATACTAAAGTTCCGTTTTATACAGGTTCTGGTGAATCAACTTTCGAACCAAATTCAAACATTAATTTGGATCAAAAGTTCCACATTAATGTTTGAATATATAATTCTGATATACTTAGTAAATAACTTATTTCGAATCTTACCGGCACACTTCATGTTTTCACCATCAGTTAAATAATACACGCATGCATAGTTGCAAATAATGAGTTAATTCGAACAGACATGCAGACAGATTTTATAGCATCGGTAAGATATCGTAAGCTACGTCCGTTAAATCGGATTTTATGGGAACTTTGATGGTTCTCTTTAGGATGACAGCTGCCAGCGCCATATATCTAACTAAGAATCTAAAATGGTTGAATCAACCCGCTCTTATTGTTACTTCAATTTTCTACAATTTAATTATTTATTTATTTATTAAAAAAAAAAAAAAAAAAAAAAAAAAAAAAAAAAAAAATGTAATGTCGAATCTAATTTAAGCAACAAACAAGTAATTTCAATAGGTATTTTGTACAAGAGGCAACAAAATGACCATTTACTTTCAATTTGCATATACATCGGCGATCTTAAAATACCTTTATTTAATTCTTAAAAATAAACTAATACAAAATCTGTAACCTCGTTTTTCATAAGACGGGGCAATATTCATGAATTGTCCAACAAACTCAATAAAACTCTGCGAAGAATTGTTAGAACTGACAACAAGATTTGTTGCTCAAAGAGATTGTTGCGCCAGCCCATATTGAGTTTGGACGAATATTAATTTATGCTTTTCAAATTCAGAGTGTAAATCAACTTTTTATTGCTCCTAAATTGTCTTTTTATGTAAACTGATTTTTGTTTTGTTCAACTGATTCGGACCTAGATGGGACGAACTGCAGATCGATCACGTAACGCATTTTACGTACGCCAGAGGGATGATCACGTAACTTTTCAAACGCACATTAGGACAGGTCAACTGTCATTTCCCTATATTAAAAGCGACATTTAGATCTACCTGACGCGCGTACAATGCGTTACGTGATTCACCAGCTAGCAAGTAGATCAAAATGACAGTTTTTATATAGGAACATACAAAAACACAGTTGAGTTGTCCAGAAAAGTTACGTGATCATGCCTCTGGACGCACTTGTTGCACAGTGATTGCTCTGTCGGGATGAGTGTAAATTGAGGGGAGAGGCCATTGCCCAGCAATGTGACAATTTAAAGCAATCAATTAAAAAAAACACTGTTATTGCTTTTTTTGAACTCGTTGGTAACTAACGTGTAATTAATGGTGGATGTATTTGATCACAGAAAATCAGATTTGAATAAACTTGCTAGTATCTGATTACAATCACTGTTATGTGACTGTGATTATTCAGCTTCCGTATTATGCTGCATGGTGTCTTCTTGCGGCCCTACAGCAGTAGATTTTTGTTTTTCTATGTCACTTAAATAAACGTAGATCACAGCTAAGCGTAGGTATTAAGCTTTTTGTGTGATTAAGCTTCTTGAAGAGTTATTGAAGTTTGCAATTAATCAGTTTTTTAACCCCCGACGCAAGGAGACGTTATAAATTTAACGTGTCTGTGTATCTGTGTATCGGTGTATCTGTGTATCTGTCTGTGGTATCGTAGCTCCCAAACGGTGAACCGATTTCAATGCGGTTTTTTTTGTAATAGATAATTTTATCCCGAGTGTTCTTAGACATGTTTCATGAAAATCTGTTTAGCCGTTTTTGAGATATTGGACTTTGAAATGAAAATGTCGGGGGGTTTTCAACTTTTCGAAGTTGTAGTTATTTTCATAGTAGTGAATTATTTAGTATTAAAGTTAATAATACATAGTATGTGAAAGATTTATTTGCTGCTTAACAATTTCTCTCCAGTATCCTTTTGTAACGTAAGCGTTACTCCATTAAAATCATGCTCTATTTCAATCAAAGTTTCTCCTTCTGTTTCTGGCAGAAATATGTACAAGTAAACGAGAGAACCCGCCAGAAATATAGAGTAAACAAAAAAGGTACCATACACGTCTATGCTTCTTATCAGAGCAGGCGTTACTTTCAATGCTATTAACAACGATGAAGAAAAGAATATTCCAGAAGCAATGGTCCCTAACCCTTTATGTTCCAACGGATACACCTCACCGAGTAATGCCATAACGATTGGTGCAACACCAAAGCTAACAATTACATTATATACAAATAAAAGAGATAGTGGCAACCAAACATTGTCTTCCGGGACTAAACTTTGAGATTTTAAATACAAGTAAAGACAAATAGATAGTAACAAAACACATGCCGCTCCACCACATGTAAATAAAATAGTCCTACGGTTGAATAATTTTACGATCCCACATGAATATAAACTAAAGATACAGACAATAGCGTCTACCCCAAGCACGTAATACAAAGTTTTTGTACTATCAGTGGTAAAGGCAGACATGAATTTAACAGCGTAGGCCGAGAAAGAGTGTCGTCCACAAGATTCTAAAATGACAAAAACGAATAACACGATTAAAGAAGGTTTTTGAAAATCATCACGTGCCAGCTTCGACAGGTTTTGCTTAAGGCTGCTTAATATGGAATTGTCTTTGATTTTCTGTAATCGGCGATTCCTTTGCGTTTGCAATAACAGCAACAATTCTTCTTTTGCCCTTTCACTGTTCCCTCTTAAACTCCGGAACGACGCTTTACAGGCTTCGTATCTTCCTTTGTATGCCAGCCACGCGGGGCTTTCCGTCCAAGTCAGTGTATTCAAAAGAGCCAATACTGAGGGTATTAGTCCAACCAACGCTGTCATCCGCCAGTCAAAAAATACGCCGACGCAATGCACCATGAATACACCGACTGTAAAACTGGCTGACTTTGCATTTAAGTAAACACCTCGGTACTCGGGACTTGTGTACTCTCCAATAATGATTGCAGCTACAAACACTGATGAGCCAAAGGTGAATCCCGACACTAAACGGGCGAATACCAGAGCTTTTATCTCTTGAGCAAAGTAAAAAACCAGGCAGGCGATGAGGTTTGGAAGGACCAATGATATATGTGCGGATTTCCTACCCAGGATTTGCAGGATAGGTGCGATCATCAATACAGACGGAAGAGACGATATTGCTATTGCAGAAACTGAAAGAAAAATAAACGTTAACTAGACGAAAGGTTAAGCAAACACACTGTTCCTCTTGACAATGTTTGTAAATATAATTGCTGTTTATTGTACACGACACAATTTTTTATTTATATTATAACTATATGTTGTTCACGAATCAGTAAAAAAACTTATAAGCAAAACCTTACTTAAATGAGCAACGTTCTTTTATCGATGAGAAAATAACCACTTTTCTACTGTACTGTTGAGGAATAACAGTTTTCAACTTTAGTTCAATGCCGTGAAGTTCTTCGACGCAAATGTGACGAACCTTTTAATTCGCAACTGTACTTTCAAGTTCTGTCTTGACTTACCCACCCAAGATTCTGCTTCTGAACTTAACTGAATAGTAGAACCTGCAGCCTTCAAATCCCGAAGTAAAATGGGAGGATATCTAAGATGAAACCCACAGGTTATTAGATTCAAAATAACACCGCTTAGCATCCAACACTGAAAAGAAAGGCGTAAGTCTCTGAGGAGAAAATCATAATAATCCTTAAACCTGGTCGGTTGCGTTTCCCCCATCCCCCATACCCATAATCCCATTGAGAAAGGATATATTATATTGGGCAACGCACTCATACATCATAAGATAATATAAGTATATTACATAAACTTCTCAACTTATTCAATCGTGTAAACGATAAACATAAGAAATCGTATGGTTACGATAAAATACCGATCTCTCTAATCAAAGATTGTATAGATAATTATATTAGCCGAACCCGGCTGGCTCAGTTTCACAACAAATGCTTCAAACATTGTACAGTCAGCGTCACATACATCTGTGGTCAACAGGGTGTTTAATGATATCTGAACATGCATTCTAATTTGCTAAAATTAAAAACATGAATCAAGAAGTAGAAACAAACAAATGAAATCAAAATTGGTGATAGTGACAAGAGGAGTAAAGTTCCGCAAGGATCAGTGCTGGGCCTTTGCTCTTTATAATATTTACTAATGATTTAGTTAAGTTCATGTTTACGAATGTTTCGGATATGAAAATAGTTTCTTTTTCCGATGACACAAATGCCTTCTTTATCAAGCAGTAAGCTTGTTAACAGACTGCCAAGCGAAATAAGATTAATACGAGACGTTAATTCAAGGAATCTCTCAAAGTTCTCCTTATGCGAGGATGTTTCTATAGTATTAACGATATATTTCTAAACCTGTCTAAATAATCTAGTATAAAAATAATATCCTTGTGCTGGGAATGAGATACAATGTTACATCTCCTGTCCCTTATCGCATATTTTCTTTGTTTGTCACTAGACCTGACGCCATCGATATAACACGATTCCATTATATAGGACATGAGATGCAAAGGATGTATAAGTCTTATGATTCTCAATTTAATCAGGTTAATTTACCTCCATCCCTTGGGCATTCAATAGGACGTTATCTATGAAATCCTCTATCTACGATGAATTCTAAAGAACGTTCAAAAAGTTACGGAACTACGTCTCAGAGCTACCTTCTGTTTTTTTATAACTATCTTATACGACACATCTTATACAAATGCGAATAACTACAACTTAGAAAAGTTGAAAAACCCCCGACATTTTGATTTCAAAGTCTAATATCTCAAAAACGGCTAAACAGATTTTCATTTAACATAACTAAGAACACTCAGGATAAAATTATCTATGACATAAAGAAAATCGCATTTAAATCAGTCCATCCGTCTGGGAGCTACGATACCACAGACAGATACACTGGTACACAGACAGACACGTTAAACTTATAACACCGCGTCGGGGGTTAAAAATGTCACTGAAGAGATTATTACTAACCCAGAACGACCACGTAACATAACACAACAATAAAAACGTACAAAAAGTGACATTTAGATATATTATATCTGACGCACGTACAGTGCGTTACGTAATCGACCATTAGGTTTTAAAGACGTTTATAAATACGAACAAAATGGTACAACACGAGTAGATTCGTTGGTAGCGCTTAATGGTTCATATTTAAAATATCTGTTTTCTCGGAGGAGTTGACGTGGGATGTTTTATCCGAAGCCAAACAATTATTTACGGCACGATAATTTGTTTAACATTAATGTAAAGATACCTGTTTGAATTCTGGCCCCATTTCTGAGCGCTTTGATTAAATATCCAATAGAACACCTTAAGTTACCGTATGAGGCAACCTCTGTAATTGAGGAAAATATATTTAAAAAAAAGAAAACTTGAAAGTGCGCAAACTACATTTAACTCTAGACGAATGAGACTAAAACTGCGCAATGTGTGACTCGTGAGCTATTAACTTATATTATATCTAGTTCGTGAGTTTTAGTTTTTAAGTTTAGCCATTAATTTTAATTACCCCTTTAGAACTAAGAAATTTTCCAAGTCGAAAATGAACTTTAATTGCAATTGACCAAATGTACAATTCAATCTAATAAACTTTCACGGTCGTATCGAGTCGGGTGCGCAGGACTGGCGGAACGCATTGTTTGAATCAATTATGTAAGAGAAGTAACATTTCAATTCAATTCAATTTCTTTATTTCGGACATACAAAGTATCCATAGTGTTAGTAACATAACAAATATCTTAATCTAGTGTTAGCATTCATACATAAGCAGTTGGAATATTTATTTTATACATCTAATTCACAATAGCTAGTTTGTAGTATACATAAGCAACTCCAGCAACGTGTCTTTACTAAGAACTGAGCTATGCTTTTAATTTGGTCGGACCACTGTTTTAGTATCGGACAATCAAGCCTGTCAGCAATTTCCTTTAGAATGCTACATTTATACAGAGACACGAAATAAAAAACGGAGTAGTCGAAGAAAAGACCACATAGTGTTGCTGCATAAAACCGCCGAGGGTATAGTACATTTATTTATTTATTTATTTATTTATTTATTTATATAGGAACATTTATACCTTAACAGCAAGGCCAAAGCGGTACAAACTTATAAATATGTAATATTAAGAAAAAGAAAAAGAAAAACATAAACAACAACGACTCTTAAGCAGGTTAAACTATAGTACTCGCGGGCATCTCGCATTCTGCCACCCTCCTGCATCCAATCATCAGTCGCGCGGTCGAACTCACAAACAGATCACACTGTGGGTGCCCTTGGAGCACGGAGTTGAGGAACGCTAACGCGCGCGCAATGGGATCGTGCGCGTGCGCCCGCGTGCGCGAGCCCGGCACGACCAGCAAGGGGTGACTTCGCGCGCGAACGTACCGATCAGGGACAAAGAGACGCACGAATGCATCGATGAGACCCACACAATCGACCTTTCCTCGCACTAGATCGATGCTAAATTTAGCTAAGGAGAGTAAGCGACGCAATTGTAGTGAGTCATAGCCTAAATGTCCCTGTAGGAATAAGGTAGGGTACATGTATGGGTAATAAAAGTGTATCCTCTTGTACAGCGCCCTTAAGAACATTTTCTGGACCTGTTCCAATATAAGAGTGTATTTACCCTCATGTGGACTCCAGACCACAGCATTCGACTCCAGCACGCTGCGCACGAGCGCCGCATACAACACGCGGGTAGCGTGGACGGTCAGTGGTGCAGAATTGCGCAAGACGAAACCGAGTCTCCCCGATGCGGTTTTGGCCACAGCTTGAATGTGATCATTGAACGTGAGCCCCGGATCAAAAAGGACACCTAAATCCCGCACACTTTCCGCTCGCGCTATTGGCACGCCACCAATTGTGTACCGAAATTCGTCGGAAGTTTTCGACCGCGTGAATGTCAACATTTCGCATTTTTCCGCATTAAAATAAAGTTTGTTACGGAGACTCCACCGATACACCGCATCGATGTCCCTCTGTAACTCCGCTCGGTCACTCTGGCTTTGAATCGACTTCACCAACTTCACATCGTCAGCGAACAGCAACACCATGGAACCGCGCACCTCGTCGGATAGGTCGTTTATGAGCAATACGAAAAGAAATGGTCCTAGGTTTGATCCTTTTACATTGTTTAACGAGGGGCGTAAGTGGAATATTGCGAACGTGAGTCTACAAGCAGGGCTAGCACGCGACGGCACGCGAGCTCTCTCGATTTTTCTCGCACTATCCGTCTCTCTCTTATTAGAACACTTAGAACAAGAGGTATAGTGCAATAAAAATCGAGCGTATGTCGCGGCCGTCCCATGCTAGACGTGCAGAAGCCCGACGCCGATTAGCAATATTCTTACGCCCGTGTACACAATGTTTTTCATCACATTTGCGAGGAAACAAATACATTTTAGATGAAAATAATACATATCGTAATAATGTCAACATGTCAGTTATCTATTTTGTTGAATTTGACGTGAGGAGCGTATGGCAAAGACCCTTCGGTATACAGCCACGATTACTTACTTTACAGCCCGCGGGAGGTAAAACGACTATGACTGCTCTGTACGCTTGCAAGTAATAATGCCATTGACAAGCAAGTGTGATGAAAAGAGAGTAATAAGTTATGCAGGAGTACAGTTATATAATAAATTGCCTATCGATATTAAAAATGCCCAGTCCTTAACATCATTTAAAAACAAACTTAACTTAAACTTAACTTCATGTCTTTAAGCAAGATAATCTTCTTAGTTAGAACTGACCTACTGTTGTACTGTTACCACTATGTGTTACGTGTTTGCTCAACTATGCTTGATGCATTTTGTTTCTACCCTTTTTAATGTATAAAAAATTACTTCGATACATAATAAATTAAGGGTGTACTGTTGTGTGCCGTTTGGCTAAAATATTTTTCGCCAAATTTTACTTCCCAAAATACTTATTGCAGTATTTCATTTCCCAAGCGAATCTTTGGCATATTTACACATCGAATTATATTAATTTGGTCTAATTATCCTTTGCCATCATTTTACTTGATTGAATTGTTAATCAAGCAAACATTTTCCTTTGGTTACTATTGTTCCAAAAAAAAAATTTTTCAAATAGTCACTTCACACTCAACATTATACCTAGCATAATCTACCATAAGGAAAGGCACGACGACGAGCGAAGCGAGGAGGTGTGTTAGGTAGAACTGCGATCATACACCGCGCGAGCCGAGCGAGCCCTGCGAGCGCGCCGCGGGTGCGGCCGGCGAAGCGCCAGAACCGATTTTTCTTTTGTAACACTTACATTATATATTATGTAAGTGCCTGCAAAAGGATTTTTCTTGTTGGATAAGTAAGAAAAAAAAATACACTATTTATACTTACACAGTCAGTAAGTTAAACGTCTGCTAGATGGTCGCCAACAAGCCCCTCCGACCGAGCGACCTTGGTCCGGACGACTATGTAGACAGTTGTTTGCAGCAAAATTGCGTAAGTACACGTTTGGTCTAGCAGACTTTTTACTCATTGTCTTTTGAAGGTTTTGATTGTTATATTATAAATAAATAAATATTTGCGGGCAATCTTACACAAATCGACCTAGTCCCAAACTAAGCAAAGAATGAATGTATACGAGTTATTATAGAATGAGTTTGTATCAAGATACAAATTGATGTTCTATCCACAGTGCATTACATACGATGCCATGCAATATTTTGGGAAGGGTATGTTATGGCAAATGATGGCAAAAGTGGCACACTAAAACTGAGTCAATGATTGCACCAACTTGCCTCAGTTTCGCGTCTTCAATGGACGTTTCCATTGATAACAGATTTAGTGGCCATTTTTAAACACGAAATTTCGTATAGACAACGTATCTACCAAACACGTAATATAAGAAAGTTATATTACATCAGCGGCGCTACCACGAACTTCGAATGTCGAATTTCGGGTATTTCCATCTCTATCGCACTCCCATACTCGAGTAACAGGGATGCATGTATTACGAACTTCGACTTTCGAAGTGCGTGGTAGCGCCTCAGTCGTTTGAATCATCAAACATGTAAGCATATTAAGAGAATACGGAAGGCAGATACGATAATATTGAGTCACTTATTCATATAAATACAGAAGATATTTAACGCTGTCATCGAAATCCATCAGGGGGTCGATCACGTAACACGTTGTACAGCTAAATTACTTTCGATACGTTTTTGCATTTGTAGTTGTGACCTCTGTAGCCAGCCTCACACACACACACACACATACGTGTGTCTGTGTACATCTACGTGTACGTGTGTCCCTGTAAATATACATATACTACTACAAATGCATGGTAGATCTAAATGTCAATTTTTATATGGAAAACTGACAGTTGGACTGTTCTAACGCGCGTTGGAAACGTTACGTGATTACCCCTCAGTAGCATTAGTGTGAGTGTGCAGTGAGTGGCATTTACTCAAGGCGCTAGCGACAGCGTAAATGATTTGTATGAAAAACCTATACACAGCCCCTGGCGGTCGCTCATAGAAATAAAAAAATAAATTGTATCATAAGTCACTTATACGTTCACTTTAGTTCATATAGTTTACTCGATAGACGCATATACCCATACTTGTCAGAACGTGACGGATGTCTTGGCCACACCGATACTACGTTGCAAATGTGTGCGTATTCTAGACAAAAACACGTAATGCATTTCGTACCTTTATTTATTTTCTTTTCTTTTTCAAGTAGCTGATGCCCGCGGCTTCGCCCGCGTGGTTATAGGAAAATATAACATATTGAATTTTCCCGTCGGAATTAGATGTTTTCCCGCTGAAAAAGTAGCCTATGTCACTCTCTAGCTTCTAAAATATCTCCATACAAAAGATCACATCAATACGACGCTCCGTTGCGACGTGAAAGAAGGACAAACATACAAACACACACACTTTCGCATTTATAATATTAGTAAGGATATCTCGATTGAGATAATATCATTCAACATATCTGGGGGCACGGCAGTGCCTCCGCCAAGTCGAGCGCGAAGCAAACACTGCCGTACCATCCTTTACTGGAACCATTTCACCGCATTTTCAGGCCCCTATTTGGGAACCTCAGATGGGATAAGACCAGAACGCAGAAATTTTCGTTATCAAGTAAGCTATAATCACATACTTAAAATCCAAAATTTCAAGTCTGCAGGTCATTTAGTTCCGAAGTTAAGCGAAAGCAAAGTTTCGCATTTATGACACTCACTCACTCACTCACTCACGATAATCCAAATAGAACTAGTACTTCCCATAAACTCAGAGAGCTGAAATTTGGTACAGAGTTAGGGTTTAATGGCGACAAAAAGGGAAAACTATAAAAAATTGCAATTTCAACCCAGTTTTCTAGATACACCAACTGTATACATTACTTTGTAATCCTATACAAATATATAGGATTACAAAGTTACATTTGCAGTGAATGGGAAAATTCAAAAGCAAGAATGGGCCAGCATTCATAGTACCTACAAAAAGAAGTGAGATCCCATAAAAAAAACATTCCATGTAAAAAACAGGCCAAGTCTCGAAACTCTTCCACCGTAAAAAGTTGTGAAATATTTCGTAGATCCAAGTCTCAGGCATTCTTATTAATCTTTATTTGCTTGCTAAATAAAATTTTGTGACTTGGCAATCACACAATACTACATAATTTTAGGTAAGTAAGCAAAAATACATAAATACGGTTAGGTTGTGAAAGATTTACAAGTGTTAATTCAATCATTTTCTGCGCTAGCCACACCACTCCGTGAGTTCCGTGAAGCGTCCATCGAGTAAACTATACGAACGATCGACTTGACGATTGCGCCTCAGTAAACTTATAAGTGACTCAAGCTACCGACTGGATTTTTAGTTCTATAAGTGACCGCCAGGGGCGGTGTATAGATTCTTCATACTAATAATTTACGCAGTCGCTCCCGACTCAAGTAAACGTGACTCAATGCAAACTCAGACTAGTGCTACAGATTGGTCGTACGAATAAAGTACGAAACTTTAAATTACGCATCGAAAACTAAAGACTAGCGAGTAACGTTTTGCAGTTGTTTTCGGAAAACATCGGTACCATGAGATAGACGGCCGTCATAAATTCGAGCCGTCTATCTCATGGTAGACGGCTCGAATTTATGACAGTCGAAATCGGTTCGAAACGCGTTTACTCGCTCTGGAGAATAGTAAAGTAATGTGTGTTTTCGATAGTGACTCGTACTAATACTACAGGAGCGCTATTAATACTCTGTACCTACGAGAGAAGCGTGCGAAGCGCCTAGTAGAAGCGGGTTTCTAGTCGTTCCTTCGACAAATAGGTATTCAGGAGACTCACCTAGAACTCATACGTTGCTCCGGTAGTGTTCTAGGGGCCCCCTGGTGCTGTATTTCGTCACAGGCCGCAAGAGTCTGGTTCTGATAAGTATTCGAGTGTCACGTTTTGGTTTCAGCGGTTTTTGGTATTTTTACAGGGTTTTCAAAAGCTGTAACGGTGCGCGGTAAAGCGGAGATTGTCATTGTTGCTAGCTTTCGGAAAAGCGTTGGGCTTTCTCCGTGAAAATAGCTATACGATTTAATATTAATCGACTTCGAAAATAAATGTATACCTAACACACTGTGTTTTTTGCTGGAAACGTTATACTGAACATGGGAAGCTGTTCGTATCTATCTGTTTGTTTGCCTTGTGGTATCGTAGCTCCCAAACAGAGGAGCAGTTTAATTTATTTAGGTATATCGTTATTGCGGACAGTAAAATATCTGGTTAGTACAAATAAATAGAGCGAAATTAGTATTTTAATACTCCTCGTTTCAAAGACAACAAGGACATAATAAACTGAATTAGTAGAAACAGAAACAAGCTTCTAGTGCTCAGGGCGGTTGTATCGCGGACATAAATTTTAATTAGTCGCTAAATTTTCTGGCGCTGTTAATATAGAACTGAAATAGTGTCACATAAACACTATGACCTTTTTGTTTATCGCTGACAGCTAATAGTTTTACACGTACAGGTATTTAAGTTAACGGCTCTACTGTACTTCATTTAATTACCATTAGGTTCGAACCGGAATTGTGTCACACGTGCCTTTATGTTTATCACTGACGGCTAGATTAGTTTTACACACACAGGTATTTAAGTAATTGGACCTTCTATTTAAAAACATTCTCATAAAACCATTTATAGTATTTTATGCAATCGTTATAAGATGTATCTACGCCTTTTCAGTCGAGTACCAGGTTTAGGCCACGAAGCTTGCTGAGTACGAGACTTAAAAAGCTTATTATATAACTATCGTATACAATACTTTTTTTACGAGTCAACTGAACTAATTAGACAAACTTGGTATATATTGAAAATCTAAGCCCTGCTGAAACGAATAGGTAATGAAAATGATCGTTCATTTATTTGGTAGTGTAATTAATGCGCATTTTATAATGTATAGAAAAAAAATGGACCAATGAGAAACAAAATAACCTAAAATTTTCATAATTTCTGCTATTTTTATTATTTTTAACTGGATCCTGTGCCAACCCTCTTGCACATTTATTTACTTAATTTCTTCTATTTTTTATAATATTTAACTGTATCCTGTGCCAACCCTGTTGCACATTTATTGACTTTTTTCATAAGTATTATATTTTCTAATGCTACGACATTACTATCCCTGCCCTAGGACAGTTAGTATCTTCTACCAAAATCAGGGTTGTGTAAATTGTTAGTTTCGAAAAATGCTACTTTGAAATGGACCAATGAGAATCAAAATGGTGATCACCTGAAATTATCATAATTTCTACTATTCTTAAATTTCTTAACCGGATCCTGTGCCAACTCTGTTGCACGTTTATTTACTTTTTTATGAATAAAAAGTAAAAGTATCTTTTCTAAGGATACGACATTACTATCACTGCCGAAAAAGAGTTTAGTAAATTGACAGTTTCGGAAAATGCTACTTTACTTACTAGTTTTGTTTGAAATAGAAATATGCGCAGGTTTTGACTTAAAACCTGTGTCCGCCTGCTCAGAGTGTCATGTCGTCGTGAAAGCGCGCGGTCGAATTTGCTTTATTCTACGAGTAGGTATGCAACTTTCAGCCGGATAGCGGATATCCAGCGTTCTCGTGAAATGTTGTGAGCAGGTACAATCATTATAAATAATTTGTTTCACGATTTTAAAGACTGCATTGTGAGTTCTCCAGCTCATAAAGCCACTACTAGTAAATAGTTTATCTAACACGAATAACAGTATTTTTTTTTTTTTTTTTTTTTTTTTTAATTTATTTATATGTATTGCAATCTATCTAGCGATATTCAGCAATAGTTCGACATTTATATCAGGCCTGTACGATACTTGTCCATTGACGAGTTCGTTTCTTCTCAATCACAGTAACAGATCATGTGGGTTTTTTCGTTTGAGCCTTCGTGGCTTGGTTGGTATATTCAAGAGGTCCTTTGCAAGTGTGTTAGGGTGTTGATCAATTCTTGATTTATAAGATTCCATTCCGGCCTGAATCTCTTGTTTAACAGTTTTTATATTGAGGTCGTGGTGCAGTCTGTCATTGGTTATAAACCATGGTGCGTCCGTTATCATTCGTAGCATTTTAGACTGGAATCTTTGCAAGATCTCAACATTTGAGTTCGCAGATGTGCCCCATAGTTGCAGCCCATAACACCAGATGGGCTTAATTATGGCTTTATAGAGTAATAGTTTGTTAGACAGTGATAGTTTTGATTTTTTGTTTAACATCCAATACATTTTTCGAACCTGTTGGCCCATTGCCAGGCGTTTAGTAAAGATATGCTTTCTCCATGTGAGTTTCCTGTCCAGGTACATTCCCAAATACTTTACCTCGTCTGCTTGTGGGATTTGAATGCTATTTAGTGTCACTGGAGGACACGTGTGGCGTCGAAGAGTAAAGGTTACTTGGACTGACTTCGATTCATTTGCCTTGATACGCCAATCTCTGAGCCATTTTGCGATGTCATCAAGGCTGTTTTGGAGCTTTTGGGCAGCATTTTCCGGGATTTCATCTATTGATAGAACAGCTGTATCGTCAGCAAAAGTGCCCGTTAAAGTTGTTTCTGAGGTAGGCAGGTCAGCAGTATAAAGGAGATACAGGGTAGGACCCATAACGCTACCTTGTGGCACACCAGCATGAATTTCGTATAATGGCGTTACTTCTTCCCCTTGCTTCACAAAGAAGTGTCTGTTTTCTAGATATGATCTGATAAACTGATAAAATTGTATTGGCACCGATTTTTTAATTTTATACAGAAGACCTTCATGCCACACACGGTCGAATGCTTGGGATATGTCCAAAAATGCGGCCGTACAATAATGCTTGTGCTCGAAGGCGGTATGAATAGTGTTAACGAGCCTATGGACTTGCTCAATTGTACCATGACGTTGCCTAAATCCGAACTGGTGGTCAGGAATTAGGTTTCTTTCATTAATGATAGGCTTCAATCTGGTCAAAAATAGAGACTCCATTATTTTTGATGGAATCGGGAGTAAGCTGATGGGTCTGTAGGACTTGACATCATCTGGGCTTTTACCGGGTTTAGGGACCATTAGGATTTGCGCCACTTTCCATTGTCCTGGCACCGCTGATCTACGCAGAATGGCATTGTATATGTACGTTAGGAAGAGTACACCTTCTTCAGGCAATTCAGTCAAGATTCTCGCGGTTATCAAGTCATAGCCCGGAGCTTTGTTTTGGCCGAGTTTTCTAATCGCTTTTTTAACTTCTTGTTTCGAAAAGCTTTTTATTGGGAGATCTAGTTGATGCGTTTCATTTAGCAGTTTAGACACTGATTCAATCTGTTCAGACCCATGATCAGGATGTGGTAGGAACACGTTTTTTAGATGATTAGCGAATGTTTGTGCTTTATCAGACTCCTTTGTTGCCCAGCTGTTATCTGGTTTACGTATAGGGGGTTTGGGAACCACTGGGCGCTTAAGTTTCTTTGTCGCCTTCCAAAGCGAGTAGTTAGTTGCAGCGCTGGGGTCTAAATCAGTGAGATATGCCTGCACATTCTGGTTTCTATCATCGAATAGTAGTTGTTTCAATTTCGATGTCAATGAGTTTAGCCTAGTTTTGTCAGCGCGAAACCGAGTCATTTGCCATAGTTTCCGAGCCTTACGTTTCTCGGCTATCATTTCTCTGATATTGACTGGATATCTTTGTGTGCAAGGTTTTGTGTTAGATGTTACCGGAGTAGCAAGCCAAGCAGATTCCTGGATACAATGGTTAAAGTGCTCAACTGCTTCTTCTATGTCTTGATCATCTTTAAGTGGGAGTTTCATGTTTATATTTGCTGATACTGATTCTCGGAAGTAATTCCAGTCTGTTTTCCTGTTGTGTAGTTTACACGGCATTGTGATTAATGTAATTTTTCTCTGTAGCAGTATTTCGACCGGAGAATGATCAGATGATAGTTCCGAGTTTGATTTGCATGAGAAGTATGAACTGGCTATTCCCTTTACTACTAGGAAGTCTATCAGGTCGGGTGTCTTTCTTACATCTGTGGGCCAATATGTAGGTTCGCCAGACGAGATGCAACTTAGGTTTAAGTTTTCGACTGCCATGAGTAGCTGCCTTCCTTTTGGAGTAACTGTCCGTGAGCCCCAATATGTATGTTTGGCGTTGTAGTCGCCTCCAGCAACAAATCGGCTTCCCAAGGTAGTAAAGAATTTTTCGTACCCTTCCCGCTTTATATTATGTTTTGGTGGGCTGTACACCGCTGAAACTGTGGGTGGTCCAGCCCAATCATCAATTACAATATTTGTTGCTTGAATCTCTTGTGTGCAGTAATTGGTAGTTTCATGGTGTCTGATATTATTTCTTATCAGTATGGCGCTTCCCCCATGCGCGGTACCATCAGGGTGCATCGTATGATAAAACTTATAAGAGTTAATTCTGAAATGACTCTTTTTAGTGAAGTGAGTCTCTGACACTAAGAGGATGTCAACTTGGTGTAGTTCTAGAAATGCTTTCACCTCTAAGGTGTGTTGTGACAGCCCATTGGCATTCCAGATGAAAATTTTTATGGAGTCGAATTTGTCAATCTTGTCGTGAGGGTTAGGAGAAGGTTTGTCATTGTAGTGAGATGTTGCATCATTTGTTTCATCATTATCATCAGGTCACGTATGTCGTTTGTGCCTGAAGCAGCTTCTATAGTGACATCTTGATTAAGGGTTGTGTTTGAGTTTTCTGTGATTACTTCCTTATAAGTTTTTTTGTGTTGGCCTTTTACCTGTTGATTTGTTGTTGTTTCTGCCTGATGTGTTTGTACGGGTCTAGTCAGATATCGTTTCTTAGGTATTTCGGATTTACCAGGTAATTTAACTTTTTGTAGTTCTCTATATACTTGGCATCCTTTATAATTAGCTGGGTGATTACCGTTGCATAGGATACATTTAACTTGGTCAGATCTGGTCTTCCTGGTACAGTCCACCGACCAGTGATCTCCTGCACACTTGACGCATTTTGGGTTGCGGCGGCAATATCCCTTTGTATGCCCATATTGTTGACATTTAGCACATTGTGGAATCTCACGCTTAGGCCGAGGCGGTTCAAAGGTTATTTTACAATTCAAAAGGCTCTTGACGTCGTATATGTTTTTGTTGGTGTCCTTAGGCTTTATTTCAATAATAAACATTGGCAACGGCTTTTTAGTTATTCGTTTTTTAATATTCCAGACATTGACACATTCATGACCCAAGTCATGCAATGCTTGCTTAAGTTCAGTTAAGTCAGTGGATGCATGCAAGTTTTTGAGAACCACTTTGAAACTTCTTTCTTGTTTAGGTTTATACGTATAAAATTCAGTATTTTTAACTTCGAGCTGCCTAACTATTTCTCTGTAAGAGTCGGATGTTTTTGCGTGTATTTTAACTTGATTGTTGTTAAGGACCTTTAGTTCATAATTATCCTGGGCATATTCGTTTAATAGGCTGATGAGTGGTTGTATATTTTCAACTTTGTCTACGAATATAGGAGGAGGCTTTATAGGTTTTTCACTTTGATCTTGGCTTGGTTGTTGGGTTTCAATTTGATCTTGGCTTGATTGCTGCGTTTCGACGCTATCTAGCAGTGAAAATCTGTTTGATGTTGGGATTGGCTTGGCCTGGGAGAGCCAGTATGTATTTAGTTTGGTTTGTTTTGATGGTCCTTCTTTACTGACGGGGCTGGAACGTAACCTTTTTTTCCCCGTTACTTCTTCCGAGTCCGCATCGTTTTTGTTCTTTGTACTTAGTGTCATGTTATAGTTTGCAGTTTGTATCTCGCTACATGAGTTCGATCGAGGTCTACTTTCGAACATTCCTTTATGGAATATTTGTTGTGTCAGCACTCTTGTAGGGGTGATATTTGGCGGGTTGATTGGCTTTGAGTTTTTTTTCGTTGTTTTCATTTAAATAATCTTTCATTTTGTTCCCACGAGTAGGGTCGTTATATGGTCGCTGCTGAGGTGACGCCCATCCTCAACAGAAGGCTATTTACTACGACGGGTCGCCTGGTACGTCGAGTTGGTCGCTAGGGGCTGACTCTCCTGTCAGTCATTCATCCTTTTGGCGCGCCCCACACTGTAGGATTAGGGGGTTTTTTATAGAGGTTTGACCTTCCTCGCGGTCCAAACTGTGAAGTTCAGGCCCCCGCTCCTAAAGAAAAGTTCCATAGGGTTACGGTGCTGGGGCGACCCTCTCAGGTCGCACGCTGGTTTTTCTGTAGGGGTTGTCTCCCTTAGCTAGATGTTCGGTTTTAAGGCGCCGAAGATTCGCCTTTGCCCTTCTTACTTTGCTATCAAGGCTACGAGGTAGGTGTTAAATGCAAAGCTCGTTGTTATGCCTGGACATTGCCCGGGGGATGGGACGACCCAGTTAAGGGTCCACCGCTTCGTCGCGACGGCAACTTGGCAGTGGCGAGGACGTGTAAGATAGGACTTTAAGGTGCGCGTCTGATAGCCTAGCTTTGCACTCCTAGACGTACGCTATCGCTAAATCGGCATTTTATAGGTACATTCCTACTAGCATGAGAATGAACCACCGAGGCAAACACCTTTTTCCCCCCCCTAATAACAGTATTTGAAAAATATTATATGTAAATGCAATCATTTTGTTTAAATAATTGTGAAAATGGGTAGTCTTAAAACAAATTGAACCCGTTTTAAGATAATCTTAATTTTACCTAACATTTACTTCGACACTGTGACATACTAAAATAATCAAACACTGAGACATGCTAAATCATGCAAGAACCTAAAAGCAAAGACACATCTCTCTTAAAACCTAAGTATAATAATAGTAGCAACGAACGATCGGTTCAACCCTGTCAAAGGGTATATTCAATAATGCAAGGAGCACAGTGTCTGTCGAAACATGCGGGGCACGATTGCGCGATATGCGATCACGTAGCGACACTCGACCCTGATCAGAGCTTATTACTGGGCACTAGCGGACAAAACCAGGGATAAAAAAAAGAAAACCAACAAGTTTCCTTCTCGTATAAAATAGATACTTATCTTGAAACCTTGTGGGTGAGGTTGTCAGAAAGTTAACAGTGCAAAAGTGGAATAATTCACGAGTTGCAGGGCCTGCCGATACATGCGGCACGATTGCACGATGTGCGATCACGTAGCGACACTCGACCCTGATCAGAGCTTATTACTGGGCACTAGCGGACAAAACCAGGGATAAAAAAAAGAAAACCAACAAGTTTCCTTCTCGTATAAAAGAGATACTTATCTTGAAACCTTGTGGGTGAGGTTGTAAGAAAATTAACAGTGCAAAACTGGAATAATTCACGAGTTGCAGGGCCTGCCGATACATGCGGCACGATTGCACGATGTGCGATCACGTAGCGACACTCGATCCTGATCAGAGCTTGTAACTGGACATTTGGGGGATTAACGAAAATAAAATCGACTTAAAAAAAATGCACTGAAAAACCAAAAAAATATTATGTATTTTTGTTTTGTTGATAGGCAAACCAAGAAAATTATTAGGACAATATAATTTAGAGTTATTGAAATTTAATGAAATTACATGGGTCTATGTATTACTGAACATTGTTGATAAATCAGTTGCGTGCAACATTTGGTCCTAAAATTAACTCGAACTAAAATCATGATGATGATGATGATGATGATGATAATGATAATGATGATGATGATGATGATGAATATAAATATAAATAAATAAGTTATTTAAGTACAGGCTTATGTAATGGTTAATTGAATTTATTCATATTTCCCTGATATTTATTCCTTAAAGATTGCCTTACTGGATGCATCGTGATTAGCCCCTACGATAGCTCTTAATACTTTTTTTTGCTCTATATGCTCTTAATATTTTTGGAGTCAGTGCACGATTAAGTACTTACAAACCTACCTTGCCTGCCACTGACTCCAAAAAAAAAATCTGTACTTTATATTGTCGTAATAATTTCATTGTCTTTTTACCAAACAAAAATACCCAATTATTTTTGGTTTTTTAGTGCAATTTTTGTATGAAGACATTTTTTTTGTTATAATTTTTGTTTATTTCAGGCTTTTTAGTCGGGGGGGCTGTATACCTTTGGGAAGTAGCTGGACCTTGACCACCATAACAGTTCAAAGTCTTTAAATTAATAATTAAAACCAAATAAACTAAAACAAAACAAACCAAAACTATGAGTATATTTTGTGAACACTGAATCGAAGTTAATTATTTCGAAAACTTTATTCTACGGGGTTGTAAAGTTTTAAATCAATTTGCTTAACTCTTAACAATACTAGACGATTATTTGAATAACGTTAATAGTCTGTCCACGTCGATAGCAGTCATTGAGAACTACGTTAAACAAACCAGACATTGAAATCCCAAACTCAAATAAACAATTTCAAGTGTTTTAATGAAATATGTAATTAAGTTTATTCGTAGAACACCGATACTTTTGATTACCATGACGGTCGCAAACAAGCATACAGTCCTTATCTTATAAGCTGCCACAACATCATAGGATATGAGAAATTTGTTTTTTTTTTTATTCCGAACCATGACTTTTTTCTGATAATTATGAAAAGTGTTCAAAATTGGTTTTTCCACTGCGTATGCGACGTTTTTTATACATTTTGTATATACCGTCACGTAGTAGAAACTGTAGAAACGTAAGCTTTTTTTTCTGTCTATCATTAGAATCTACACTTGACTTTAGGTAAAGCTTAACATAAGCAAAATAACCTAATTCTTAGAAAAAAAAGATCTAAGACAAACTTTGAAGTGAAACTTTTATTTTTTTCATTTCCCCCCCATTTGCCCATTTTCAAAACTACCGGGCTTATAATTGTGCAAAAATACAGACAGACACCTAAACCCTTATTCATTAATGTGCACTAAATCTATTTTAGTTAGACTGACTTTATTAATCTACTGATTGATATTTCATGTCGGATGGCGTTGTTTTGTCCCCAAGTTTAAGGCAAACGTGAGGACGCAGCAGTACCTTTCTATCCTTGCTCATACTATTGGAAAGCTTCTGTTTATTATCGACGGAAAGTTTTAATAACTCGGAAAATAACTGTCTTCTGTATGGAAGCATTTTCATAAAATTTCAGTAGTTCAAACCATATTGCAAATGGGATATAGTTAAAGCAATGGCGCGTAGTTTCAATGTCCGAATAAGTTTAAGACTCAAAGTGCAAGTCATGCCTGCCTATGGCGTGATGAGAGGAAACTGGTTGAAAAAAAGTTGAATTAAGTAAAAGTTTCTAAGATAACTTAGAGCGATGGGCCCGACCTGTTCAACCTGTGCACCAACCGAAACACTATCTTTAGTTTACGGAATTCTATGTTGTTCAATAAAATCGAATCGCTAAGCTTAAAAGCCCTGGGTTTTCTGACCACCCGTCGCCGGCGGCTGGCGACCGACGCGTGTCCGCCGCCGACGACGTTCGGATGTTTTGTTCGGGAATGTTTGAGGGTGGTTTCTCTGGAACGCCGCCGGCGGCGGGTAGGTCGACGGGCGAAGGTCACACGCTGCACGCGTCGGTCGCTATCATTTTTGAAGAATAGCGACGGACGGCGGGTGGCGTCTTGATATTGAAAATATCTCATTTCAATAAAGACAACGATGAATTATTCATTAAACTGATAGCTACCTACCTAATTTTCAATTACAAATAAATGATTATTTTTGTTTCGATTTATTTTATTAAATGTACATACCTTATCGACACCGCTAGTTTTTGAGCTGGAGAAATAGGCACAGGATATTTATTACTTCGCTTCGTAGTAATATCACGTTCAATCAGATTCAATACTTTTGCAAACTGTTCTCGAGTTAGTCGAAAATAAGATGTAAATTTTTCTTCATTGCACATCAAGTGTTTGAGAACCAGGTTAAAAAATGCACCTTAATTTTCCCGATTTTTAATATATCGGTTGGCTCTCTTTTATTTTTTGATAATATTAATATTTCATCGTCTTCTTCTTCTTCTAACAATAAAAATGTTAGTATTATTATTCATTTAATTTAAAGCACAGCACACCAATTCTCAAAGCGGGCACAATGCGACTGAGCTCCTTCTCCGACGACGGGTGGCCGGGGCCAGAAAACCCACGCACCCGCGACCGACGGCGTGTGGCACAGCGTGCGACGCACGTCCAGACGCCGCCGGACGCGTGTGACGGGCCAGAAAAACCACGGCCTGTGGCAGTGGGCGGGGCACGTAGCACGTATAACCGATGGCCGTTGCCGCGGAAAGGTTCTTGAGTGGCGACCACCACGTACCGAAAGGCGCAGCGTGGGTAGGCCATGTCCTGGTAAAAATCACGGGAGTCAGCTGGGTGCGGGTGGCGTAAGCTCGGTCATTGTGGCACTGTTTGGGGGAGGCCTATGTCCAGCAGTGGACGTCTTTCGGCTGATATGATGATGATGAGACAAACAGCAGGTGGGTGACTTTGGTTTTTTTTTTTATATACAATGACGGTGGCAAACAAGCGTACGGCCCGCCTGATGGTAAGCGGGCACCGCAGCCTATAGACGCATGCAACCCCAAAGGAGTAACATGGGCGTTGCCGACCCTTGATATGTTTCAGAATTCGCCGTGTTAACAGCTGAAGGAACAATTTCCCTCGCTCTCAACACAACGCATCCTCGGGAGCTCTGGCAACCTTGCTCACCTCCAGGAACACAACACTACTACACAGCAAGTAGTAGTGTTATTATGGCTGTGGTCTTCCGCAAGGCGGAGGTACTTCCCCAGTTGGGCTGCTCCAAATTCGAGCGGGATGACATTTCGCTGTGCCCTACCTCACCTCGCTGTGCCCTACCTCACCTAAACTGTTACTATTCATTTGACATTTACTGCTGATAATATTCTAATTTACAGCTGGGGAGCCGCCGGACGTGAGGCAAATTCGTGGATGCCCTTGGCTGTTATTCGCTACGCGCTAATGCGGCTCACCCCGCCGGTCACCCGTCACGAAACTAGACCTCTACCTTTGCTTAATTACTACGCATCGCGGTGTCGAGATATATTTGTGGGTGAGCGTTGAGGTGAGCTTAAAACAAGTTACAGAATAGGGGGGCTATACACACATGGCGGCGAACAGTCGGGACTGAGCTGGACGGGCTGGGGACGTCGTTTAGGACAGGGAGGCGTGGCGCGTGCTTATGAAGACCCTTATGCACCTCTGGGGAGCCCTAGGACAACAACATGTAACAAAACAGCTGGGAATGGCGGAACTACACTAACTGTTAAGGATATGTTCTAGTTTATAATTGATAGTCATTATAAGTATAAATGAATATTATGAGACGAAGGGGACGTAACTAGGACCGCCAGCTGCGTAGGCAGCGTCACTACAACTGGTCATAATAACTATTCCTCTCTGAAAATCTATTTCTGTTTCTCAAAAGAAATATAATAATTAATCAAGTAGCAGGCTCAATAAGAATTTTATCAAGCCCCATTTTTCTTTTACCTCGGTCTCCTGTTCCCTAGTTTTGTGGGTCACTACTTGGCACATTAATCATTACGAAAAACTTCTCTCGGTTAAAAATGACCTGTTCGTTGAAGACGGTTGAGACAGCTTAGTTAACAAGAAAAGGGTGAGAATGTATGAACACTTTACAAATAAAACGTCGGGAATAGAACGAATATAATAATAATAATAACAAATCATTTATTTCAGACAACAGTCCATTCAGCTTGTTAGTTACAATATTTTGCTTAAAATATAATATGCAATATATTGAATATGCCAAGATATTTTGTGGTAAACAACAGTAAGACAATATAAGTAACGAGACAACGGTTTTAATAGAGACTGTCTTGAGTTCTAAGTTTTTTTGTCACATATGTTCTGTAAAATGGGGTACTAAGGGATTGAGGGGGCAGATGGGACGCGAATATTTTCGGTTGCTACTTTGATTTTCTGGCTTACATTGCTCTAAAAGTAATTGTATTATGCTTTTAGACATATTCTCTTATCTTGCGGCAACACGGAGTAGCCAAATCCATACTAATCCATACTATATATCCATACTATCCATCCATCCATATCCATACTATAGGTAATATTTGTAAAGTTAGCTATGCTGTGTTGGAAGCTGAGGGATGCTAGCTAAGGGATAGTAACTCCGGAGAGCTAATGACCGAACCCTTTGAGTGATAGTTGAACACTGATTTATTGTTTCCACCGATACCTATAAAAGATTGCGACATGGCAATGCAAGCCATGCAAATATTAATAGGTAAGTAATTAGGTATTTTACTTGTGCGAGTTGAACGTATTTATATGTGCGTCAGCTCGTACATCTTGCCAACCCGAAAAGAAGGAAATGGTAGCTTTATAATGGCTAAAATAACAGTAAAGCTTAAGCTAAGTTATAGTAGGTAAACATTTGTTATTTAGTAATTCATGTAGAAACAATATTAGCTGAAGAAATGAATGCTTATAAATTTCACTTAGCGGTCCATAGTTATGTATAATATTAGCGGTTATTCTAGTAAGATAAACGTTTTAAAATGTCAAAGGAAAACTAATTGTACCCGGTGGGATCGATTATTTCACTAAAAGAATCACACGGTATGGGAATAGACACTGAACGAGGAGGCTTAGGAGGCGCCGCGCCTCTATTTGCACTTAAAATGCCCATGCTCACTGATTTACGTAATTCAATACACTCGCGTGGTACGTGTTGCTGGTCGCGGTGCGTACGCGCGTCGTTTGCAGCCGCGCAGCCGCGCGCTGAGCTCACCGGGCCCTCCCGCCCGGGAGACGCTGCTAGCTGCATGCTCCGTCGTTTTCTGGCTCGAAGACAGGCTGCTATAATTCCCATTACCACCAGTACGGCAAGCATGCCGTAAATAATGGAAAACTGATGAACATCGTGTATGCTGAAGTCGGATTCTGATTGCTGTTTCAGGTTGTTGATCTCGTCCATTACCTGACGATATGTTTGCTCGTGGTTTTCTATCTTAAAGTCGTAGCTGGTTCCAGAAGTCTTTATTACGCTGTTCAAAATAGATACCTCTGGGGCTTCGACAGAAGGCTGAATATTTACTTTTCGTAAAAAGCTGTTGTGAGAGTGAATAGTGAATGTATCACCCCTATATGTACAACCCTGACCTATTTCCAAAAGGCCAGTGCCTGATAAGGTACTCATAGTTACATCAGCTGGGCAATAAGAGCGAATATTGCATTTATCGCAACACGAATAAAGCCAAGAGTTCGGTCGGTGTAACTTGATCCATCTATTTACACAAGTTGAATGCTCATAAATACAAGGTGATGTAGATTTGCCTGTATTTATTAAAGTGATATTGCACAATGTTTGCTGCAAGTTTAAGTCATAAGTTGGTTTATCTAGGCTACATAGTAGTTTTTCTTCTGATACATGAAGACAAGCTTGCAAATCATAATCTGATAAGAATATAACTGCGTCTTTGCGTAAGTTAAATGCTAAGTAAGGGTAGGTAGGTATGGTAAGGTAGGAATATCCATTTCTGTTTTGCGGAACGCTAATTATTTTTTCGAGCTCGTAGATTTCATTGCTTACTAGTGGGACTCTTATTTCAATTATAAGATAATTTTTAAAGACTTTAGCGAATACTTTTAGTAGCTTGTATAAGTCCCGTATATTTCCGGTCTCAGATGGTGCTTTTAGATCGCCCTGTAGCTGGCCAGATATAAAGTTGATTTGTTCTTCAAGTTGCTCGCTAGTTATTAAGTGTGTATCGATGCGACCGTGACTGATATCGGTCACAGTGTCTATGAGTGACGTTTGCATACGTCTGAGACTCTGCAGGATGATATTCGCTGCTAATGCTGATGACGTAATGTAGAGCCCGTCGTTGACGTCAGACCGTAATTTATTTATGTCTGTTGTTATATTATGGAGATGCTCATTGATAAGTGAAAATTGTTTGTTCATTATTTGCTCATTGCGTTGTATGATGTTTAATTCTGCTTCAACCACTGTAGTTTGGTTTTTGATAAGACTTTTAAGATGATTTTCGTTGTAGGAAATTTCTCAATGTCTTTAGCATATTGCTGGGCAAATTTGTCGTCTAATACGCCAAATAAGTAGTGAGCTACGTTTCCGATACCATTTATTAAACCTCGTTTCTGTCGCTTGTTATTGGAGCTTTGTAGTAATCGGTTGTAGTGCTCAATTTCCGTTAGCTCGTGTGTTAGCTGGTTAGTTATTTGCTGGAATTGAGTGCTAGATTTCATAGTCAAGCCTTTTAGATTTCTCACGTAAGTATCCATGTCAGTGATTGCTTGCCAGTAGCCAGTGAGATTGTAGTATACTACTAGCTTCCACTCGTCTCGAATATATTGTAAGTTCGATACCTTGTCAAAGTATAGTGATTTGGAATCATCGAGAGCTGTGGTACTGAAATGAAGTACCTTTTGCTGTGCAGTTGGAGATACCAACATTGAAAATAGTAAGAGAGCTAAGGTGAAAAGGTTTTTGAAAGGTTTCCGCTTATTTCCACGTGCTCGTACATTCGAGTTTGCAGGTAGTGGAGTTTGCTGATTATTACGCTGATGAGCTGAGAGATCGTCTTCTTTTTTAGCTGTTTCAATCGGTAACAGTATAAGCTTTGTTACTGGTCGCTTGAAAATGTTTGCTTCGGTTTTGACAGATACAACCCTAACGTATCCATCGCTTCCAGGGTGCAGGTCTACCACTCTGCCGAGCGCCCACTTTCCTGGAGGTAAGTTGTCGTCTTTTATGAGTACAATGTCGTTAAGCTGAAGGTTTTTTGTGGGTGTTCTCCATTTGGAACGAGTTTGAAGATGCTGAAGATAATCTGACGACCATAGCTTCCAAAAGTGCTTGTTCATGCTTTGTACAAGTTGCCAACGTGCTCGTAAGTTGAAGTCATCTGGGTCGGTCTGAGGTCGTGATAGTAAAGAGTCTCCAATCAAGAAATGTCCTGGGGTCAAGTAAGCATCCTCAGGATTCTCCGTCAGAGAAAACAAAGGACGAGAGTTTAGACACGCTTCGATCTGCTGCAGCAGTGTAGTAAACTCCTCGTAAGTAAGCTTTTGCTCACCTAAGACTCGTTTCAGATGTCGTTTGAAGCTTTTCACGGCGGCTTCCCATAAGCCGCCCGCACTGGGCCACGCTGGAGCATTGAAAGACCACTCGATGTTCATTTCGCTTAGATGCTTAAAGTAGTTTTGATTGATAGTGCTTGAAATTTCCTTGTATTCACTGTCCAATGCTCGTTTAGTTCCGATAAAGTTAGTACCGCAGTCGCTGTACATTCGGCGGGGCGTCCCTCTCCGCGCACAGAAACGGCGAAAAGCTGCTAAAAATGCTGGAGTGCTGAGGTCAGACACCAGTTCTAGGTGCACGGCCTTAGTCGCTAGGCAGACGAACACAGCCACATAGCCTTTGTTTGTTTTGACTCCCCTGCCCTTGCTCGCTTTTAGCTCTACGTACCCGGTAAAATCTACGCCAGTGTGCGTGAATGGACGTGAAGGTGTCACTCTGGCTCGTGGTAAGTCGGCCATGAATTGATGCTGCTTTTCAGTGCTGAAACGACGGCATTTTACGCATTTGCGAAGCTGTTTTTTAACTGTTCTCATGCCGCTTAAAATCCAATACTTTTCACGTAAATAAGATAGTGTTAGCCGCGGTCCACCGTGTAAGGTTGTAATATGAGCTTGGTCAATTATTAATTCGGTAAAACGGCTGTGACTTGACAAGATCATTGGATGTTTAGCTGAGCTGCTAACTGTGGACTGACCGAGGCGACCACCCACTCTCAAAATCCCGTTTTCATCAAAAAAGGGAGAGATATTCGCTAAAGGGCTGCTAAAACCAACATATCCCTTTTCTTTTAATTTTTCCAAGTCCTTTTCAAAATCATTCGCTTGCTCGTTTTTGATAATGAAGTTATAAGCTTTGTTTATTTCTGTAGTGGACAGGACTGTATCATGTTCCGTGTGTTTGTGACGTAACGCTGCTGCGAAACGTGATACCCATGCCACTACTTTTACTGTTCGAGTGATAGAGCTGTTGCTTGTTAATAATTCATTTATGAATGAATAGCTAGGTTGATGTAAAGCTGAGTTCACACATACCTTTTTAGTTTCAATGGTCGGTGGATCATAAGTTCTGTTTTTGATGTTGCTTGGTTCAAAGGTAGCTAGCGATTCCGGTCCGTTCCACCAAAGTGTATTATTGAGAAGCTTTGTTATGGGTAGTCCTCTGGTGGCACAGTCAGCTGCATTTTCTTCAGACCGGACGTGGTTCCAATTCGATGCTGGTATGATATCGGTTACTTGCTGAACTCGATTCGCGACGAATTGCTTCCAACGAGCTAAGTCGCCATGAAGCCAACCCAAGACTACTGTAGAGTCCGTCCATGCGTATATGTCATATTCAGTAGCTGTCAAAGAAGCTTTTATGATTTGTATAAGCTGAGCTAGAAGTAAAGCTCCACACAGTTCAAGTCGTGGTAGTGAAACTTTCTTCTTTAGTGGCGCTAGTTTCGTTTTAGCTGCGACGAGTCGCCTCGTGCACTCGCCCTTATCGTTGGTCGCTACTAAGTAATCGGCGCAGGCATAAGATTTTTGCGATGCGTCGCTATATCCTTGTAATTCAAATTGTTTATAGCTGTTAGAATAAGATTCGTTTTTTACCATCTTGCTCTCTAATTGTAAAAATTGTGCTGTCGCTTTTGCTTTGGAAGCTCCTAAACTTTTTTCATAGTTAGGCTTCATTGGTAGGGCTACCTCGTACCTACCGTTGTCAAGTCGCTTGGTAGTAGCTGTGTAATGCTCTTCACAATACTGTTCTTCCGTAGTAAGGTCGCTCGATATGCTAGGTATTTCCTCCATCTCCCAATATTTAGCTATTTCGTCAAGATTATTAACGACAACGCTGCAGTTAAATGTTTTTACATTTCCCGACAAAATCCAGCCAAGCTTAGTTTGTTGAGCTATGGGCGCGTTATGTGACCCTTTTACTAGACCACTCATAATCACGTCCGAGTAAACGCAAGCATCAAGCAAAATATCAACTGATTTAGATAAGTTGTATTCTGGATCAGCTAGGTTCATGTGCTGGATGTGAGGCCACGATTTCTTAGTGAATGAAACATTGGGAAGATCACCAATAACTCGAGGAATAATGCATGCTTCAGTGTTGAAACTGTAATCATCGTAGATAGATTTACATTCAAGTGATATAAGCTGTTTGCTGTGCTTAGGGACGACACCGACGCCGGATACCGATGCGCTAAATTTACGGCGTGGCAACCCTAGTAGTTCTGCTGCGTTCTCCGATACTAAAGTTATCTGAGAGCCTTGATCGAGTAATGCTCGTAGTGTGACGTAATTACCGTCAATCGCTTTTATTTTTAACAAAACTGTCGCTAATAAAACTTCTTCATCGTCAGCCGCAACGTGACTTGCTGTGTAAGGCTTGTTGCTAGGTTGCTCATTTGATGGTAGCGCATTAGTCATTAAAGGTGAGTTTTGCTCAGCTGTAGGTACTGTCGTAGTGCGGTGCAGTGTCTCGTTACATGCGTCGTGCAAAATCGTATGATGTTCGCAATTGCATTCTTTGCACCTTTTTGTTGAATTGCATTTATTACTTGCATGTTTAAATAAACAATTATTACAAAGTTGAAGTTTCGCAACTGACCTCAATTTGGCATCCGGTGACATGTTGATGAACTTTTGGCATCGGTATAGCTCGTGATCAAAATTACATAGAGGGCACTTACACGTGGATGTAGAAGCGGCTTGATACCTCGATGTATGCTTGCTATTATAGTAGCTCGGCTTGTAGTTAGGCTTAGCTTGATAGCTTGAAGCTGGCTTAGCTGTAGATTCTCTCTCTCTCTTGTGAGTAGGCTCTAGTGCTATAAACTTACTCTCGAGAAAATTCATTAGCTCAGATAAAAGAGGTAATTCTCTTGGAGACTTACGCGATTCTTTATAGGCGTTGTAGGTATCGCTGTCTAGCTTTTTGGTCAGTAAATGGACTAATATCGGATCCCAAGTGTTAGTATTCACACCGAGGTTGTGTATGGCGTGAATACACTCGGTGGTGGTATCGTAAAGACGTTTTATCTCGAAAGATGTTTGCTTGCTGATGCTGGGTTGATTCAGGAAAGTCTCGATTTGGGTCGTAAAGAGTACTTGAGGATTATTATAACGATGCGTCAATATTTCCCAAGCAATATCATAATTTTCAGCTGAGATATTTAAATGTTGAATTAATCGCTCCGCTTCTCCCTTGACCTTACCCTTGAGATGCTGCATTTTTTGAGCTTTTGATAGGAAGTTATTATTATGAATAGATTCAGAGAATAAATCGTAGTACGTAGGCCAGTAGGTATACTTGCCTGAAAAAGTGGGTATTTCAAGTAAAGGAGTAGCTTGCTGGATGTGAGAAGTAGCAGATAGCTTTTGGTTTAGCGCTTTCTTACTTTTCTTATATGACTCTTCCTGTTTCGTAAATTCATCTAGGTAAACTTCATCCTCACCTTCAAGAATGTTGTCTATTTCTAGATGTAGCTTGTCGATGGCGTTCCATCTAGATTGGATGCTACGGAGCTCGTCTTCTAACTCCCATTTCTCGCTGATCTCGCTGACTTTGATGCTAGATATTAGTCGCTTGAAAGCTCGAAAGTTAGTCCGCTGTAGGGACAAAAGTTCATCTACCTTGTTTGGACCAGTCCCGGTGTTAGTACCTTTACCCGAACCTGACCCTACTAAAGGTTTTTCTTTCTGATATGGCTCATAATCTGCTATTTTCGCTCGAGTGTCAGTATAATATTTGAGAGTACGAGTGTAAATATTTTCTTGAAAGTAACGCTGCGATTTAACAAGTACAGTAGTAAGTGTTTTATCGTTAAGTTCGAACTCTCCCCAGAGTTTATCTAAAGCGTCTAACCTTAACTTCAGATACTCCGAGGTTTTTCGATGAGCTGAGTCTTTGTCAAAATTAGCGCCGATGCGCTGAAGCTCGCTGACGATCGCTGCTTGACGGCCGAAGAGTTCTTCGTATTCCGACATGGTAGCTAGTTATTCAAGTAATATGAACGATCTTACTTGGATGCTGCTGCTTGCAAGTCTCTCGACTCACGGTGTTGCTGATGCTAAGAGTTGTTGCTGGTGCTGCTGTGTGAGTCCCTGACCCACGGCTGCTCGTACGCTGATGCTCGAGGTGCTTCACGTTTATCTACCGCTATATCGCTCGCTAGGTAGAGACACGTGTAACTATATATTCTCAGTATAACTGGGTCAATGAACGTATGCCGAACCGACGGAATTCTTTTTTACACTCCCGAAAGGTCCCGCTTGTACGGTAGCTCGAAGGACCAATGTAAAGTTAGCTATGCTGTGTTGGAAGCTGAGGGATGCTAGCTAAGGGATAGTAACTCCGGAGAGCTAATGACCGAACCCTTTGAGTGATAGTTGAACACTGATTTATTGTTTCCACCGATACCTATAAAAGATTGCGACATGGCAATGCAAGCCATGCAAATATTAATAGGTAAGTAATTAGGTATTTTACTTGTGCGAGTTGAACGTATTTATATGTGCGTCAGCTCGTACAATATTATAAATGCGAAAGTGTGTCTGTCTTTCTGTCTGTCTGTCTGTCTGTCTGTCTGTCTGTTACCGCTTCACGCTAAAACCGCTGAACCGATTGCGATGAAAATAAAGGATAGTTTTTATCCTGGAAATCACATACATATAAGCGGAGAGTGGGACTCAACGCGGATTGAGGCAAGCTTATCCGAAATTCAGAATCCGAAAATTTTCCCCATTGCTATCCAGTCTAACTCCACTAAAGCGCGAGGTGGGATTTCTCACAATTTTTGTGTTTAACGTTAAAATTATGAAATTTAACAGCAAATTAAAAAACTAAAGCTCATACGGCCGGAACATTTTTTATGTATAAAAATCACCAAGTACAAATTCATTTTTATCGTGGCTTGATTGTCTATTCTGATCCAACTCACCACATTTTACGGTATCGTCCTTATTAGAGCGACTGTAGCCGAGCGGTAAGGCACAGGACTTCTAATCTGAAGGTAACGGGTTCGAACCCAGGCTCATTTTTAAAAAATAACTTAAGTTCGAAATATCTTATCTATAAAAATACCAAGTCAACCCTATGACGTTTTCCCTTTGGGTTGGAAGGTCAGAAGACAGTCACTTTCTGTCAAACTAGTGCCTACGCCAAATTTTGGGTTTAGGTGCCAAAGCGGACCCCGGGCTCGTTTGATCACTACCGCGAAAATTGCTAGGAGGATAATAATGATATGTAGGTTGTTCGGGCCGACCGTCTGCCCGCCCCTTAAACTCCTCACGTGTGTACCATCTTGAGTCTGTGGTTTTGACAGTGACTCTTCTTGTCAACGCGGACGAAAAGAGATAACCTCGTTGTTGCGGACCCGAAAGGGAACGAGTGTTTTTGGATAATTTGGAAACGCATTTTCCTTGTTTTGTGTAATATCGCTCGCTTTGAAGACACACGGGTGTCCGAGTGTTTTGTGTGGATATTTCGGTGACATCGGAAGAGTTGGTGATTTGACGCCGCGGATTGTTGGCGATACTGCCCCGGAACACCACGGCTGCTTCTTCAGCCCGGAGACCTTCTTGATTGAACTTGACTTGACCTGACAGTTGACTGAACCTTGACAGATACCAACCGGAGTTGAAGCGAACATCGCGCCTCCCGGAATCAGGTGAGTTGAACAAGTTTTGTAGCCAATCCACTGGCTTATATGACCCGCGAAACGCGTGGCAGTTCACTCCACTCGAACTAGGCGAGGAGTTGAACAATTTTTGGTACCCAGAGCGTGGTTACTCACAAAGAAAAAACGCGAATTTTGATAGTTTTTTCCTTTTGGGTAAAAAAGGGCATTTTGAGGTTATTTGTTAAAACCAAATTTAGCTACAAGTATTTAAAACCTCTATTTTGTGGCACTGCAAGTGTTTTGTACTGTAGATTTCACGAAATTATTGTACTTGCAGTGCAAATTAGTGAGATTACAACCTCCGGAAGGTGATTGATTGTAATTTGGAAAGCCTTTCATAGCTTGTTGTTTACAAGCACAAATATTAGTTGTAAGCTAGATTATTGTACAAGTGATCTAACTAGCCAATTATAGATTATAATTTGAGCTTCCACTGCGTTTTGAGAATCTATATTGGTTGTTATTGTAAGGCATTTCTGTAATTGAGTTGATATTTGGTTTTGATTCACTAGGGTGACCAAGAGATTGGAATTTCCACATTAATTAAATTAATTTTAATTTTCTCTGGTATTGTTGGAAATTAATTTAAAATGGGATCTACACCTAAGGCTAAGATCCAGTCTGCACTGCGTTGGTTTTCATCTGCAGCAGCTTTGGTTGACAGAAATGACCGGGAGGAGGCTTTGTTGACCCGGTACGAGGAGGTGTCAGACCGTCTTAAGGCTGTGGAGTTCCAGGTTGAACTCTACCTAGCGGAGCCCGGCCGGACGACCCCGGAGACCGAGCAGGTGGAGCGGGACTTTGAGCAATGTATGGATTTTGGGGACAGGATTGTCGAGAGGGCTTCTAAGATACTGCGGGTTCGGAATGGTGCGGCCCGGGACGTTCCGAAACACGCAGTTATCTATAACCCAGGGTTGGCAGCGCGCTTGCCAGCCATACAGATGCCGGTCTTCCGAGGAGACCTGGACGAGTGGACCAGCTTCATCGACCTCTTTGATAGCTTGGTGCATGCCCGGACGGACCTGCCAGCGGCGTTGAAGTTGGCGCAGCTGATGTCTGCTCTCGTCGGGGAGCCGCGCGACTTGATCGCGCATTTGTCGGTCACCGACGACAATTATGAAATCGCGCGCACGTTGCTGAGGGACCGATACCAGAACGTGCGGCGACTTGCGGATACTCTTATGACTAAGATCTGGAATATCCCTCGGATCGCTCAGGCTTCAGACATCCGGCTGAAAATGCTGAATCCTGTTTTGACAGCGACCAAAGGGTTAGAGAACCTTGGTTTGCCGGTGGACCAGTGGTCCTACATACTGTTGAATTTTTTGTTGAACCGGCTGCCGGCTGATGTACGGGCCAGGTTTGAGCACCGGTATGGTGGTGAAAGTGCTCAGCATCTGCCGACCTTCACCAATCTTATCGACCAATTGGAACTTGAGTGTCGACGGGCCGACACCTCGGATCTACCTCCACCCCCGAGGCCTCCTGGGGCCCAGCGGGCCCAGGGGAAAGTTGCACCTCAAAGGGGAGGGTGGGGCAAATCGGCCCCACAACCAGCGGGTCCTCACCAATATAATACCAGTGCATTGGACCCTGAAGTCTGCCTATGCTGCAAGAACCCTGGCCATCGGGTGCCAGCGTGTCCGAAGTTTCTTGCGCAGCGGGTTGTGGGACGCCGCAACATTGCTAAGCAGCGGCAATGGTGCTTTGTTTGCTTGGGCCCACATTTTGTGCGAGATTGTGCCCACCCGCGGGCGTGTAAGTCCTGTGGTGGGAAGCACCACCCCATTTTATGCATGAACCGCAGTGGGGATACACCTCCCCCCCCCCCTGCGCAGGGGTCATGCTCCCCTGTTCGGAGTCAGCAGCGGGCTGACCAGGGGCCCATGGCCTACCAGTGGGGACGTCGGGTAACACCCCCCTCCCCCCCCCCTCCAAAACTACGCGACTACTTCGCACGCACCCGTGCCCCAACGGGGGGTCCTTACGGGCGGGTGCCCGCAAACGCCTCCACCCCGGCAGGCGCCACGGATGTCGCCGCCGCTTGTGGAGCGACCCCGCTGGGCGTCGGGACCTCCGGCGTACGGCCGGAGTAGGACATACCAGGGGGCGCAGGCGGCACGCATGGCGCGACGGCAGTACCAGCCGGAGTGGGACCCGCTCGAGCGGTACGAGCGGCCCGCCCATGCGGAACAGGATGCAAGGCGTTATCCCTGCTAGGGATACGCCGCCCACGCACCAGCAACCGCCACGCCCTTGGAGACCGTGTTATTGCCCACGGCTTCGGTTTGTGTTTGGGGCCCTGGCGGAGGATCAGCCTGCGTGCGCTCTCTCCTTGACACGGGAGCGCAAGGCTGCATGGTATCCAGTAGGTTGGTGCGACAGTTGGGCTTGGTTGTGAAACCCCACCCGGAAAGTATACGTGGGGTAGGCAATGTGACAGTGTCAAACCTGGTAGGGCAGACCTTACTCACCTTTGGACCGGGTCCCACTTCACGCGCGAGGATTAATGCTCCCGCGTTAGTATTGGATGAAGTGGTGGGGAGACTCCCCCAGGTGAAGCTGCCTCCAGAGGTTCGGAGTTTGACAGCTGGATTAGTTCTGGCGGATGCTGGATTTGACAGACCTGGTCCGATTGACGTGTTGCTGGGTGCAGACGTTCTTGGGCGGGTGCTGTTGAGCGGCAACCGTACCTTACAGCCTGGCGGACTGGTTACACTGGAAACGGTGTTTGGCTATGCTGTAATGGGTTTGGTGTTAGCGGCTCCACCGCCTCCTACTGAGGAGGGCTGTCTGGTTGGAACTGCTCTTTCAGAAGCCGTGCAACGGTTCTGGGAGATTGAGGAACCACCTACCGCGTCGCGTATGAGCCCCGAGCAGGAAGAGTGCGAACGGTTTTACCAAAATAATACTGGGCGCCTCTGCTCTGGTCGGTTCATAACACGACTTCCTCTGCTCATCCACCGACCTCCTCTTGGAGCGTCACGTGAGATGGCTGAGAAGCGGCTGGTTTCGATGGAACGCCGAATGAGAAGAGATGCGCTCTTCCGGCAGAAGTATGTGGACTTCATGAGGGAGTACGAGGGTTTGGGACACATGTCGGTGGCTCGGACGGACTGGAGTACAGTGGAGCACTGCTTCCTGCCGCACCACGCGGTCCTAAAATCCCCGGAGTCCAAGATTCGTGTGGTCTTTGATGGGTCCGCGTCCACCTCGACTGGGGTGTCATTGAACCAGTGTTTGCATGCAGGTCCTAAGCTGCACAAGGATATCACGGATATCCTCACAAATTTTAGGAAACATCAGGTGGTGTTCGTCGCCGACATCCGGATGATGTTTCGGCAGACAGTGATCCATCCTGATGATCGTCGGTATCAGCTGATCTTGTGGCGTGAGAGCCCTGATGAACCGATGTTGGTGTACGAGCTGAATACGAATACATACGGCTTGAAGAGCAGTCCGTACATTTCAATTCGAACTTTGTTAGAATTGGCGTCTCGAGAGGGACTGAGGTTCCCTCGAGCGTCCGCCATTTTGGAACGGGACTTATTTGTCGATGACGTGTGCACCGGGGCAAACAGTGTCGAAGAGGCTTTGGTTTTGCGGGATGAGCTGGTGGAACTCTTGCGGACGGGTGGATATGAATTGCGCAAATGGATGTCCAACTCACCGGCCGTGGTGGCCGGCCTCCCCGAGGATCACCAGCAGGATCCGCACCTGTTCGAAAATGTTGAGAGCCCGCACATGTTATCAGTCCTAGGCGTGCAATATCGACCAGTCCAAGATGTGTTCACCTATCGGGTGGAACTGGATTCCCCGAGGGTCTGGACGAAGCGGCTTGTGCTGTCCACGGTGGCCAGGACGTACGATCCGAATGGATGGATCGCGCCGGTCATCTTCACGGCGAAGGCATTTATGCAGCGCCTGTGGATGGTCCAACTGGGTTGGGATGATCCACTATCCGGAAATTTGTTGAGCGATTGGGAGGTTTTCTTCTCCACGCTCCCGGAGATAAATCAGGTCGAACTGCCGCGTAAGCTGTTGCCGGCAGGGAAATGCCGAGTAACCCTACACGGGTTTTGCGACGCCTCCGAGCGAGGGTATGCAGCTGCCGTTTACTTGCGGACGGTCAGCTCCGCCGGATCGGTCGATTTGCACTTGGTAATGGCGAAGAGCAAGGTGGCTCCCCTTCGCACGCGTTTGACGGTCCCAAAAATGGAATTATCTGGAGCGGCTCTTCTTGTACGCCTACTGAACCACGTGGCCTCTACCTTGAAGGACACCGTGAACCTTGAGGAGAGTGTCTACGCATGGACTGATAGCCAAATTGTATTGTGTTGGCTGCAGTCGTCATTCCATACTTTGGAGGTCTTTGTGGCCAACCGGGTCTCGCAAATCCAGAATTCGGAGACTGCCTTGGTTTGGAGACACGTGCCAGGTGAACTGAACCCAGCGGACGTGGCGTCCAGGGGTTGCACGGCACCTGAGCTTGTTGCCCACTCACTGTGGTGGAGACCAGATTGGTTGTTGGAACCGGAGACACTCTGGCCTGCCAGTTGTGTGATTGGTACCCCATCCTCTGGCTTGGGTGTCCACCTTGTCGAGACCGCTCCAGTGTCAGACACTGCTTGGTTGCTAGAACGGTATAGCTCTCTCGACAAGCTTGTTGGAGTGACCGCCTGGGTCAAGCGATTTATACACAATTGTCGCCACCCTGACAACCGGTCACGCGTTAGAGTTCTCGCCACAGAAGAGCGGAATGCCGCCCTACATCATTGGATTAGGGTTGTGCAGGAAGAACACTTTGCGGACGTATTGAAGCCCCTGCGGCAGGGACGTCCTAAGCTACCGAAGGCGATAGCACGCCTCAACCCGTTCATTGACGAGTCGGGTACACTCCGGGTGGGAGGACGGCTCCGCAACGCTAGCTTGCCGTACTCGGTGCGCCACCCCATTTTGCTGCCTAAGAAGGGGCATCTGGTGGAATTGTTGGTGATTGACCGCCACATAAAGAACTCGCATGCCAGCTGCAATGCACTCTTGGGCATTTTGCAGCGAGACTTTTGGATATTGAACAGCCGACGGGTTATTCGGAGCATCGTGTTTCGGTGCTTGCCTTGCTTTCGGCTCAAGGCAGCCACGATGCAGCCCCAGATGGGGGACCTTCCTCCTGATCGGGTCAACGAGGCTAGGACCTTCTCTAGGGTTGGGACCGATTTTGCGGGACCTTTTTTAGTGAAAACGTCGCGACTTCGAAATGCGAAGGTTGTAAAAGCGTATTTGTGCGTTTTCGTATGCCTGTCGACCAAGGCTGCTCATCTTGAACTTGTTGGTGATCTTACGACGGAGGCTTTTATTGCGGCATTGGATAGATTTGTATCCCGTAGGGGACTCCCATCTCTGATCCGGTCAGATTGTGGAACCAATTACAAGGGTGCCGACCGTTATTTACAAGATGTTGTAAAATTTTTATTTGAAAATAAGATTGATATTGGAACAGACCTCTCCCGTCGGGGTATCACCTGGACGTTCGATCCGCCAGGCTGCCCCCACTGGGGTGGAATCTGGGAGGCTTGCGTGAAGCAAGCAAAAGCCCATATGTATCGGGTAGTCGGTCAAACTGTATTGACTTTTGAGGAACTCGCGACGTTGTTTTGTAGAATTGAGGCCGTCCTCAATTCCCGTCCGTTGTGTCCGCTCAGCTCCGACCCAAATGACCTGGAAGCGCTCTCTCCAGGCCATTTCTTGATTGGTCAGCCACTTGCAGCGTTGCCGGAGCACCCCCTCCGGGACGTACCCTCCAGTCGTTTGTCGCGCTACCAGATGCTGCAACAAATGGCTCAGAACTTTTGGACCAGATGGTCATTAGAGTATTTGCATGTTTTGCAGCAGCGCCTCAAGTGGACTGACAAAACCAGTCCCCCCAGAGTTGGAGACCTTGTGCTAGTTAAGGATGCTAACCTTCCGCCACTGCGATGGCGTCGGGGGCGCATCGTTAATTTGTTTCCCGGTAAAGACGGGACCCCTCGGTTTGCCGAGGTCATGGTTGGGGACTCGGTTCTGAAGCGAGCGGTAGCAACCCTATCGCGACTTCCCCTAGTATAGCGGACCGGCTTAGAGGCCGTTCCGAGGCGGGTGATTGTTCGGGCCGACCGTCTGCCCGCCCCTTAAACTCCTCACGTGTGTACCATCTTGAGTCTGTGGTTTTGACAGTGACACTTCTTGTCAACGCGGACGAAAAGAGATAACCTCGTTGTTGCGGACCCGAAAGGGAACGAGTGTTTTTGGATAATTTGGAAACGCATTTCCTTGTTTTGTGTAATATCGCTCGCTTTGAAGACACACGGGTGTCCGAGTGTTTTGTGTGGATATTTCGGTGACATCGGAAGAGTTGGTGATTTGACGCCGCGGATTGTTGGCGATACTGCCCCGGAACACCACGGCTGCTTCTTCAGCCCGGAGACCTTCTTGATTGAACTTGACTTGACCTGACAGTTGACTGAACCTTGACAGATACCAACCGGAGTTGAAGCGAACATCGCGCCTCCCGGAATCAGGTGAGTTGAACAAGTTTTGTAGCCAATCCACTGGCTTATATGACCCGCGAAACGCGTGGCAGTTCACTCCACTCGAACTAGGCGAGGAGTTGAACATAGGTATCGTCCATGTCTTCCATTTGGATGATATGCCTAGATGCCTAGGTATATCTGAGATCTTCGTGATCACATGTTCGCGATCCCATGGCGGTCCCATTAACGGAAACGCCGGAGTGGTTTTAGTGGGCAGAATCCCTCCCCCTTCTCTTTAAATAGAGATGGCTGGAAGGTGTGGCGTCCGTCCGGGCTCCTGCGTACTTGCCATATATTAGGGGGGTGACGGATATGATTGGACGCCTATTACGCCGGAGGTTGAGCATTAGGACAATTTTCCGCCCTCATACCAAGATGAGGCAGATGTTGCGCTCTCCTAAGGACCGAGACCCGCTGGGTAGCCCGGGGGTGTACGAGATTCCCTGTGATTGTGGTAAGGCGTACGTAGGGGAAACTGGGCGGAACGTCTCCACGAGATTGCTGGAACACATACGCAGCGTGAAGAAGATGGATGTTAGGAACTCGGCGGTAGCAGAACATGCGTGCGATACAGGCGCGTCACATTTCATTCGGTTCGACAAGGCGAAATTGCTGGTACGGAAGAAAGGTTATGTGCCACGCAAGATTCGCGAGGCGATTGAGATTGGGCGCCGCCCAAATTTTAATCGTGATGGTGGCTCGATGTTACCGCCAGCATGGAAAACTATCATTCCTGAATTAAAGCGGACAGTGTGTTGTGACAATCCCGTGGACACAGTGAGTTCAGTGTGCGTGTCGTCTCTCGGAGGAGATGACCTCCTGCCGCAAACTCACACAACTACTCCAGTGCTAGACTGCCCCCCTCCCCCCGCCCTGTCGGCGCGTACGTCACGCCCCCGACTCCCGAAGAGTTCGAAACATGTCGCCCGTAGTGACATTGAATACGTGAGTTGAGCCGTGTAATTGTTAGTATTGGTTCCGTGCCTATTAAAAAGGTCGTATCGTTACTGAAATCTTATGGCACTTACGTCATTTTCTTTAAGAAAGTCAGTTTTTTAGAAATATCTTGAAAACCTTTGAACCGATTTTCTTGAAAATAATTTTCGGTGAAAGAATTTAATAAGCTCTATGTCCATTTTCATATTTTTAAAATACGCGGTTCAAAAATTAGAGGGGACGGGCACAATCTTAGTGACTTTCGGGGCGATTATCTCCGACTCTATTCACTTAATCAAAAAAATTGCTGACCTTATATTTATTTTGAAAGGCCTATCGATTGATGTGCCACACGTAGGCTTGCAATGAAAAATACTTTTTTGACTTTCTGTTTTATGATGGAGTGCACCCCTAAAACATATTTTTTTTGGAATTTAATTACAAAACTATGTTAGTGGTTAACAAAATACACCTATCCTCAAAATTTTATTAAAATACACCTTATAGTTTTCGAGTAAAATGCCTGTGACATACGGACGGACATACAGACAGACACACATGACGAATCCATAAGGGTTCCGTTTTTTGCCATTTGGCTACGGAACCCTAAAAAAGGTATATCTGAGATAATCTTTTTTAACATGTTAGTTTTCAGTGACAGGTACTATTTTTCCATTAAATTAAATCTCGGACGCCATTTTTTTAATTTACTAAACGTTGCATTTCCCCGTTAGCACGCCGTCGCCAGCATTAACCGTCACAAAAAAGATTACCAAAGTTTTCTATTAAAATTCCGCTCAAGAAATAAATCTGAATTCCACTTAGCCTCATAAAGTAGCAAAATTTTTCCCCGAAAGCCTCTGGAATTCGATTAAGCATTGTCACGGCCAAGTTAGCGATTAACGAGACAAGTTTAATGAACTTGGCCGGTACACGCAAAACTTCTGAGCACCCAAGTTCTGTGAGGTAATGAAGTACAGTGCAACCGTACAATATCCACAAGCGCCGGTCGGGTGTGTTGTTTTAGTGATACTTAGAGACCATCAGATACTTACGTTTCACATTCGAATTTCATATTAATGTGTAACGCATCCTTGAGGTACACAATTTAAGGTCGATTAGAGACGTCTTGCAATCAAATTAGATATGAATTATGTTACACTCATTAAAGTAAACGTCCGAGTGCTCAACGCTATACTAGTATATATTATAATAATAAAATAATCTGAACTATACCATGTTGTTAATTTTCTGTAGCATACTTCCACATTCATTATCTTAGTTATACTTAATCATCTCAGTTTTTATTTTTCTTGATGTAATTAACGGATAACTATTATTGGCCTCCTATTTTGTAAGGAATTATATGTAAACAGTATATTTTACTGTTGTTATTCTAAAAACCAATAAATAAATAAATAAATTTTGGCATAGGCACTCTATGTGTAAAACATAGCTTAAATCCGTAAGAAGAAAAATCCTCTTAGTTCGAGTTGCTTTGACATAGAGTGTCCATGCCATATACTAGTACCTACAGCGTCGAGCACTCGGACATTTACCTACTTATGTTAGGTTCAAGGAATAGCAATTTATGTAACGTCCATTATCACTTTAAAAGAATCTTTAAGTAAGCACGTCTTTCTCCATCGCTCGTTCTTACACGTTCTTATGTCAAAGAAACCGATTTGAAAGGATTTTGTAAAACTATTTGCTGCGGATATTGTTGTATAAACACGACTTTGTTAAGCATTTTGCTGCAGATTGTCAGCTTTGGCAACGCTCCTTATTTAAATGTTCGTACACGGTTTATTAATATTCCACCCACAATAAACAACATAATAGCGCCGCCAGCGCGATTCCATCACCAAAACGGACAGTTTATGTCAGTTTAACGTAACCGTATAAAGTTACAGGTTATACTTGGTGATACGCGGCTATACGCAAGCATGATACTGTGTAGTTTACGACGACGTACGTGGCAGTAAAGGAGCGGGGAATAAAGATGGCCAACGCAGCGTTAAGGCTGGGTTACACTACGCCAGAATTATATCAATCGGTACTCACTCATTTATTTACAATTTACATGTCAATAGGTACATATTACACTACATACGTTACTACACTACTATTACATATTAATTAGTTATTCAAATTACATTCATCACCATCATCATCATTATCATCATCATCATAATCATTAGCATCATCATCATGATAATATCAGCCGAGAAACGTCCACTGCTGGACATAGGCTGGTCTTGCACTACCCGCATCCAGCAGACTCCCGCGACCTTTTCCAGTGGGGCTAGCACTACTGACGCCGCGCCGCGACGCGAGTCGAGAAAGATCTACCGTCCTCTTTCTAATTTACACGGTGCGAGTGAGACAGGATACGCTCAGTCGCACGCGAAGTGACTTGTCAGCAAGTTGTGCTAGACGTACAGGGGGCCTAGAATTTATGGGAATGACGGATATTAACGAAAAGTGTTTCGTCGGCATCTGTCATCATACATTTTATTAGTTTTCTATTGGCGTTAGCGCTTGTCGATTGTAACCTTGTCTACGGCCCCAGGTCAACAGTCCTCCTCGTGGGAGGTCTACCCACGCTGCGCCTTCTCTTACGTGTTCGCCACTCGAGAACCTTTCAACCGCAACTGCCATGGGTTCCACGTGCAATGTGCCCGTCTTCTGCAACTAACTGAGATAACATTGTTCAAAATGTATTATTAAAATTAGATTACTTAAAAGTCAATTATTTTTGTGTAACCTTGACTGGTGGTCAACATGACCACCACACCACCACTGTCGCGATTCGTTCCAATAAGACATTAGCTTGTAGAGCTTGCTGACTTTCAATTATGCTAGACTTGACAAAAAGGACACAATTTCGTCCTATTAGCTATTTTATTTACCAATGCATTATTTACACGACTGCCTCACGAAAAGGAGTGGCGTAGATTTTCAAGGTATAATGATAAAAATAAAAATGATCAATCAATCATCAACTCCATAAAATATCGCTTTGTGAAACTTTACCATCAGCAATCGTCCTTTGGCTACGGTGTTTACTGACTATCAGGATAGGCCGTACCTGTGCATATTTGCCACCCCCAAAGAGAATATAACCACTACGTTTTAAGAGGCGGAACTTCATACATTGTTTTAGGATTCACTTATGTCTACTACCAACGTAAAGAAAAATGAGTGCACTTTATTGCCTTGTTGGCTAATGCGTTAACTATTCCATACATTTTTTCATTCTATCCAAAGGCAAAGGCAAAGGCTGGCCTGGCCACCCCCGTAATATGATAAAAAAAGACCGGTTTGCACTCCGGGAGTGCCGGTAGAAGTGAAAATTTGAATAATTTTAATTTTGCAAATCCGTTTTGGAGCTACAATACTACAGACACAGACACGTTAAACTTATAACACCCCTCTCTTTGCGTCGGGGGTTAAAAATAGAAACGCGCGGTTCGTCGCGTTCAAGTCGGCAGCGGCGGCGGATCACAGCACGACGCACGTGTGCTCGCTCGCGCGGTGCCGGCCCTCGACTGACTGGCGGCCCGGGGCCGAGCGAGTAATAGGTTTCTAACTACTATGACTAACTAAATGAGTGTTACCGCTCCCAAGCAATCTGAAATGATGCATGTTGGCGAATATTAGAATTTGCTTTCTTCTGTCAGATGTATGGCCAACATTTAAATCTGACGCCCCATTAAAAAATACTGCTGTATTTAAAAAATACAAAAACGGACGCGGTTTGAGTCGGCGCGGACTCGGCATGTGTAGCACACCGAAACGCAAATAAGCTCGGTGATTACGGCTCGGTGTCGACACGGCCCGTTGTATCGTCAGTTATCCTTGACTTTGAACAACATCCTCCTACTGGTGATGCCCCTAAAAGAGGCCGGGGTCCACTTTGACACCTAATCCGAAGATTTGGCATAGGCACTAGTTTCAAGAAAGCGACTGCCATCTGACCTTCAAACTCAGAGGGAAAACTAGACCTTATTGGGAGTAGACCGGTTTCCTCACGATGTTTTCCTTCACCTAAAAGCTAACGGTATAAATATTCCGTACATAAGTTCCGAAAAACTCATTGGTACGAGCCGGGATTCTAACCCACGACCGCCGCTTGACAGCCGCATGCCTGAACCACTAGGCTACCGTAGCTTCTAATTTATCCTTGACTTTGAACATTTATAAAAAACGCTAGCTTCCACCCGCGACTTCGTTTGTGTGGTAAATATTATCCTATAGTTTAATCTAGGCTATCAACTATCTTAGTGCAAAATTTAATCCAAATCGGTTGAACCGTTTAAGCGTGATTGAGTAACAAACATCTAAACATCCAAACTGTCGCATTATTACATTAGTAGGATAAATACTCTTGTGTACCCTAACCTTTAAGTGCGTACCAACCACGACATTTTCATATTTCGCCGTCGATATCACCGTTGGGCTGAATAAGAACTTTATGGCGTCAGTTTTCCAAAGGGTTTTAACATATCTCTTTCATGGCGTACCAGACAGTGAACACTGGGTATCGTGTTGCTTTGAAATAAATAACCTATCCATACTAATATTATAAATGCGAAAGTGTAAGTGTTTGTTTGTTTGTATGTTTGTCCGTCTTTCACGGCAAAACGGAGCGACGAATTGACGTGATTTTTTAAGTGGAGATAGTTGAAGGGATGAAGAGTAACATAGAATAGTTTTTATCCCCGTAATCATTCCCTAAGGGGTTGAAATGAGGGTTACACGCTTAAACCGCTGAACCGATTTTGATAAAATTTAGTATAGAGATAGTTTGAGTCCTGAGGAAGAACATAGGATAGTTTTTATCCCAGAAATCATCCCCCGAAGAAGTGGGGGTGAAAGTTTGTATGGAGCTGCGATATAAACGAGTGCCACGCGGACTGAGTCGCGGGCAGAAGCTAGTTGTTTATAAGCGACTTATCTGTGAACCTTTGGAGGTTATTTTGGGATAAAAAGTGTCCTGTCTTTTTATTAGGGTTCCGTACCCAAAGGGTAAAAACGGGACCCTATTACTAAGACTTCGCTGTCCGTCTGTCTGTCTGTCACCACGCTATCTCAAGAACCGCGATAGCTAGACAGTTGAAATTTTCACAGATGATGTATTATCTGTTGCCGCTATAACAACAAATACTAAAAACAAAATAAAATAAATATTTAAGGGGGGCTCCCATACAACAAACGTGTTTTTTTTTTGCCATTTGGCTATCGCCAGGCTGTATCTCAAGAACCGCGATAGCTAGACAGTTGAAATTTTCACAGATTATGTATTTCTGTTGCCGCTATAACAACAAATACTAAAAACAAAATAAAATAAATATTTAAGGGGGGCTCCCATACAACAAATGTTTGTTTCTTCAGGCTGTATCTCAAGAACCGCGATAGCTAGACAGTAGATTTTTTACAAATGATGTATTTCTGTTGCCGCTATAACAACAAATACTAAAAACAAAATAAAATAAATATTTAAGGGGGCCTCCCATACAACAAACTTTTTTTTTTTATAGATAATGGTACGGAACCCTTCGTGCGCGAGCCCGACTCGCACTTGGCCGGTTATTCCAGATTATGAACTACCTGTGTGCCAAATTTAATCCTAATCCGTAAAACCGTTTTTGCGTTTGTGCTTTGAAATACGGCTTAGCGCACCTAATGTAACGTGGGTGATTGGGTTAGCACGTCTTGTCATACATACACCCTTCGTAGTTTTTAACCCCCAACGCAAACAGAGGGGTGTTATAAGTTTAACGTGTTCTGTGTATCTGTCTGTGGTTTTGTAGCTCCCAAACGGATAGACCGATTTGGATGCGGTTTATTTTGTGTCATAGATAATTATATCCCGAGTGTTCTTAGCCATGTGTATGCCGTTTTTGAGATAGTGAACTTTGAAATGAAAATTATGGGGATTTTTCAACTTTTCTAAGTTGCAGTTATAAAATAGTATATCCCAAGTGATGCGACACTGTCTCTCTAGGAGCGATCAGTGTAGGTAAACTTAACATTATTAGAGTTGGCCGAATTGCATTAAAGTACCCATAAACAGTTAAATTGTTCTTACGCGCGTGCGAAACTTTACGTGATCTTACCCCTCAGTACTTTATGTTAATACGGAGATGAAAATGGAAAAGTGTTAACAGATTTCATTATAACTAACACGATTTTTACTCCAGGCAAAATACGGTTTTGAAAAACATTAATTTATAATAGCGTTTTTTTTGTTGATTTCATTTGAAAATGTTATTCTAAGATGATTTAGTCAAGAATCCGACAAACTTTGCACCCGGAAGTAATTATGTAGATTTAAATGAAGCATGCATTATCTTTTTTTGTACGATTTATCTTGAATATTAAGTATAGAGCAAATGTAAATGAACCAAAATAAAGACAAAGACATGTATTCATATTTTTACTGACTTTTTAGAAGCCAGTTAACTTATCATTTTTTGGATGTCTGAAATTTTGTCGGATTTTGATGCTGGGTAACTACATATTTAATTGATAATATATACGTTATACATAAAAAACAAGCTATTATAAATTATTTCCAAAATTGACATTTTTTCCATACAAGTTGTCAGTTCATTGCCTGGACTATTTATTGTGATCTTTTCGATGATGTTAATGAGTTTGCAAAGAATAGTAAGTAGATACACGCGGCAAATAAGTATTTAAAATGAAACCGTTCAAAAATCTGTACCCCCCTACAACGGAAAGCTAACTGAAAACAATACTGTATTTTTCATACAAGAGGTATAATACGTCACCCAGAGCGTATTTAAAAATAGATTGACAACTCATTTATCAAAATTTGTTCAAAAACTTAAACGCTACGGATGCAAATAAAAACGTAAATAGAAACATAGACTGCTAAAACCATATCCCTTCCTTTCGGCTTTGCCGTAGTTGGGCAAAAAGAACCTCTGGATCTTTGTTCAACCTCATTAAGGGGCTATCCGAGGTTTTCATCGATTTTTGACAAGTTTCGAATCTTCTACTTTTGCACTACAGTTAGAATTATAAGTGGAACGGCTATCGGTTATTCAATCTTTTATCTCCATTTTTGTTAACCAGATTTTGAAAGAAATGAATACTTAATTTTGAATATTTTTTTTAAACATTGTTTAAAAAAACACTTATTTCGTATCTCTGTTGACGTGAAAGATCTAACATATACCTATACGAAATCTACATATTTGGGTTCGTTTATGACGTCTCTGAAGCGTGTCTAGGGTTTTAATTTTAAACTAATTAACACTAAAGTTATGGCCAGAAAACCAGTTTTTTGGCCTAAAATTGTTCAACTTTGATGCCAAATATCTCAAAAACCGAACTTTGAATTAAATATATTGCTTAAAGCCGTTGTTGTTAATATAATAAGCTAAAAAAAACATTAGAAAACTAAGGGATTTAGATAGAAGGGAGCCCCTTAATAACTAATGTCAAAGTAAGATGTCCCGAAATAGGGTAATGGTACGTTTAATCGTCGAAATCGGGTTTGAATGGCAGGACGGGGTTGAGATACCCTCATTTGCGAATTAAATTAAATTACTCCTTAGTAATGATAATCTTGTGTTAATTATTTGTGCAGTGTAACAAACATGTTAATGTTATTAACTTGAGGTGTGAATTCAACATCCATTCCATACTAATATTATAAATGCGAAAGTGTGTCTGTCTGTCTGTATGTCTGTTACCTCTTCACGCTTAAACCGCTGAACCGATTGCGATGAAATTTGGTATACAGATAGGTTGAGTCCTGAGGAAGGACATAGGATAGTTTTTATCCCAGAAATCATCCCCGGAAGAAGTTAGGGTGAAAGCTTGTATGGAGCTGCGATATAAACGATTTCCACGCGGACGGAGTCGCGGGCAGAAGCTAGTGATTTATATATTACGAGCTTCTGCCTGCGACTCCGTCCGCGTGAAACTCTTTTATATCGCAGCTCAATACAAACTTTCACCCCCACTTCTTCGGGGGATGATTTCCGGGATAAAAACTATCCTATGTCCTTCCTTAGGACTCAAACTATCTCTATACCAAATTTCATCCAAATCAGTTAAGCGGTTTAAGCGTCAAAAGGTAACAGATAGACATACAGACACACATTCGCATTTATAATATTATATACTAGCTTCTGCCCGCGACTCCGTCCGCGTGGAAATCGTTTATATCGTAGCTCCATACAAACGTTCACCCCCCATTTCATCCCCTTGGGGGATGACTTCCGGGATTAAAACTATCCCATGTCCTTCCCCAGGACTCAAACTATCTCTATACCAAATTTCATCCACAGCGGTTCAGCGGTTTAAGCGTGAAGAGGTTACAGACAGACAGACAGACAGACATACAGACACACATTCGCATTTATAATATTATATATTAATATTATATATATTATTATTAAATTGTGAACGGTTTTGACAGTTCACAATTTTTCGAATATTACAATCTGTGTGAAAAATTGTGTACGATATTATAGCGAGAAAGATTGTAAACTGACTGTGTTCATAAACTGACGGTAAAATAATCAATATAACGGTATCGAAACGTCGTGATATCGAAATTAGTAACCTCGATGTCTACCGTTAGTTTGCAATACCACAATACGAGTATAACGATACTGAAATGATGTGTATCTTATTAGTTGTTCTACCTTACTTACTCTGACGTCATAACGGAATACAAATTGTAGCGCTATTTAAGGGGTTATTCAGTCCCTGGTATAAATGACGGAATTTAGTGTGTTTTGGGACTAGGACGTTTTAGGAATCAGTTTTTATGATAATCGTGTACTTTGATACTAGAATTTAGTGTATTATGGGAATTATACTTTTTGAGAATAAGTTTAAATGAGACCGGGTCCATTTGAAATTGGGTCTTATTGAATAGTATATATTGAGAACCGCTCTTTTGGTAGTAAGTCCATTCAGGTTTCATCTCTTATAAGAAAAGGTCTTTTAGATCTTAGGTCGTATTCAGTATAGTATATTTCGAGATTAGTTCCAAACTTATCAAAAACTAAAATAATTCAATTTCGGCCGTGTCAAAAAAAACCCTTAATGATAAATATAAACAATAATGGCATAAGTATGGAATGCGTAGAGTCAGCATCATTATTGGGCTTCGAAATCGATTCTAATTTTAATTGGAAAAAGCACGTTGCTAAAATTCAAACGAAATTGTCATCATTCATTTATGCCCTAAGAGAACTTAAAAGATCTAATGATTTAAATTCGGCACTCACCGCGTACTACGCTTATGTCTACTCATGGCTTAAATATGGAATAATACTTTGGGGAAACAGCACAGATGCAAAAGACTTATTTATACTTCAAAAGAAATGTATACGAACTTGCTAATATAAGAAGCCCCGAAACTTGTTCACCCCTTTAAATAATTCAAAATCCTAACTATCACCTCCATATATATATTTGAAATGTGCAAATTTGTAAGAAAACATCCACAACTATACAAATCCATTAGATATCAACCAAGGCGTTACGAATCCAGGTTTAAAAAGAACCTAGTTACAGTATCGGGATCCAAACTAAAATTACATACCTCTAGTCGACACGCGATGTCAGTAAAAATTTATAATAAAATCGACGACAGTATAAAAGAGGAAAAAAGCGAGAGAATGTTTACCAACCGATTAAAAAAATTCCTACTCGAAAAATGTTACACACCTTGGGTGACTTTTTTTTAGCTAAACTTGTATAGTTCTTATGTAATAAATTCATTGTTATAGTTTTAAGATTGTAATAATTGTAAGTTTCTGCTGCGCCCCATCGGGGTATCGTGTAAATGTTGTATAACTTGTATGTGATGGTATGAATAAACGAATACGAATACGAATCAGCCCGGAAGGCTCCGTTTTATTAGACAAACAAAATAAAAGCGGAACGAAACATTTAATGTCCATACGCTTATTTTTGGGACCTTTTCCTTACCTCTCCCTGTTTCCTCTAGCACGGTGAAATATATCGCCAACGTAATAGGCAATTCTACGATATTTTTTTATATACTTATAAGATGGTTTTCTATTTGTAGTGATTTGGACGAAACAGTTAATCAAAACACAACTGAGTTTCTCTGTAAGAAAAGGTTTATTGTATTCAATTACATATAAGTTTCACAATAGGGGCGTAGACACTAAATAAAACAATCAATAATGTCATATTTTCTCGAAAAATGATAAAAAATGTAGTCAAATGGAGAAAAAATCAACGCAAAAGGTTAAATAATCACGAAGTTATAAGTGTCCAAAGTTTTAAGAAGGGGTATGTTCTGTCCCTTTTTCGCAGAACGCAACTTCATATGAAACGATGACGCTGGAAGAATGTGACGTCACAGAAGACGGCGACGTGCCGCGCCGCATCGTGGTCGGCGCCGCCGTCGACGCAGCTCCCCGGCAGCATCCTGTAATGTGACGTCACACACCGTTTGCGTTTTCTTTCTCTAACAAGCAATATTAAAACAAATGTAGCTTCGTAATTCTTTGAGATATATTTGAATGGGATTTCCGTCACAAGGCATAGTTTTTTGCCTTCCTTCTTTTGGATTAACAATAATTTTCGAGTCTACGCCCGTATTAACAGTATTGAGTTAAGCAGTAACAAACACAAACTTTACCTGTAAGAAAAGAAACGACATTTAATGTTATTAATCACAATGTCGAATCCTGAATCACAATTATATTGTTTCTTAGCGTTCTATTAACAAAATAAGTTATAATAAATTGCTTTCTCATGACAGCTCTTTTAGGTTTTTGGTGAGGTAGGGCACAGCGAAATGTCATCCCGCTCGAATGTGGAGCAGCCCAACTGGGGAAGTACCACCGCCTTGCAGAAGACCACAGCCAAACACTACTACTTGCAGCGATCTCCGTCTCACGAGTCAGCGTTGGTCTTCTGGCAAGACCATTTGATTATTACTATACCTTTGGCTACTGTTCTAAATCTCAGCCCTTCAACGGCCTTGGCCGCGTCGATTGCATTAAGTAATTGCCCGGGACGAGGGTTTGCTAATTGGGTCGGCTGTACCTGCGACGTGTTTAAAGTCTCGCTCGGCTTGTTAGCCGCCTAATGTATCGGGAACAATTAGATAACTTTGAACAAAAGCTAGTGTAGGACACGAGGGGCCCTTGAATAGGCAAATGTTACAAGTATGAGGTTCAATTGTCAGTATTTCCGGCCGGCCAACAAAGAGGGAGTATCTATATATGTGTGTTTGTTTTGTTTTGTTTCAAGACGGATGAACCAATTTGAGTGCGTTTTATTTCATCGAAACTCTTGTCCGTGTAGAAAGTTCTTAGCTCTCTTTGTTGTGCCGAGGAAAACGCTCGCAGATAGTGACGTCACAATCTGCGAGCGTCATAGTAAATGACAATCGTGTCGTATGAAGGTGCATTTTGCGGCAAAGGGACAGAATATAATCCCTTTTCAAATTTTGGATACATAATTTTGTGATTATATAACCGCTTACGTTTCTTTTTTCTCAGTTTGACAACATTTTGATTTTTTTTTCGAGGAAATATGACATTATTGATTATTTTATTTAGTATCTACACCTATTACAACGAAATAAAATTAAGACTTATCATAACTCGTGCAGCATTTAATAAAAAAAATAAAAATAAGTTTGTTTTCCAAATAACTCGATTCCATTCCACTCGACAAATGTTTGTACGGCGGGCGGTACGAGGTTAACGTTAATGTTTGTGTATGCCTACATACTCCTACTTATTTGAATGCATACATGACATACAGCAATTCTTAGGTGTAACACGAATTTAATGGCCCATTATACATTAGTATAATCTTACAAGGAACATACAAACAAAAATTTTAAATCGTCATATCATACTTAACCACCCATTTAAAAACATACTCTGTTCCCGGGTAATAAAGTAGTATTTTCAACTTGAAAGTGTCATGAGATGTGAATTAAGGCGGGTACGGATGAAAGTACGCTCATTTAACATAACTCGTTATCGCGTTACACCAGCTAAGTTCAGGTGACAAATGACGACGATCTGTGTGCTCGCGCACACAAATGCCGCATCCATTGTGCCTGGCAAATAATCGTCAAGAACCCTTTAATACGTGGCGTGGATTTGTGGAGTGGAGGTTACCTTGTACATACAATTTTACTCGGTTGTATACCTGTCTCCCAAATCATGGTGACCACGAGGCAAACTGTGTGCTTGTAATCTGTTAAATTTTGGTGGGTATTCGAAATTAATTAACAGCTCGCCTAGTTTATCATAGTTATTTTCATAGGCACACTCAATACTATGCGCTTTGCTGGACATACGTAAGGCTTTTAACCTAGTTTGCCATAAAACACTGCTCGACAAACTTGACCGCTATGGGATAAGGGGTAACGCACATAGCTTCTGGCTTTAAAATGATTTGTGCAATCGAAGACAACACACCGAAATAACAAGGATAAAAAAACCACAATTATTGTGGTTTTTTTATCCTGTTATTATAACAGATACACAAATCAACTCCAGTCTTAATTAAAAGTGGCGTTCCACAGGGCAGCGTCTGAGCTCCCCTTATTTTCTTGTTAAACATTAATGACCTGCCCTCAAATTTTAAAAATAGTTGTATATTGTTTGCGGATGATACTACTCTAATTATTAAAAGTAAGGATAAGAACGGATTAGAATTGACACAACTAATGACCTATGAAATGCTGTCAAATGGTTAGAAGATAATAAATTGAAACTGAATATAAGCAAAACTAAAATAATACATTCCCCTGTAAAAACTCTGTCAACACCATAATTGAACCTACAGACTCAGCAATTTTCCTTGGCTTATAATTGACAAACATCTCAATTGAAAAAACCACATTAATAATATTTGTACTAGGTTAGACCGATTCGTGTTCGCCCTATCTCAGAACCGATGCGTTTTAATTAGTAATGATTATTCTGTCTTACTATTTTTATCATTAATTTGTCGTGTTGTATGTTGTATTTCATTAATTGTTATGTCTTGATAATTTTAATGTTTATGATTTATTTAAAATTAATAATATTTCTACGCCGTGCGTAAAAAATCCCAACAAATGTACCATATTCGGAGAAATAAACTTATTTTATTCTATTCTAGTATTATGTCGTACGGTGTTCTGGTTTAGGGTAAAGCAGCTGACATACAGACAATCTTTGTATTACAAAAAAGAGCCATTCGTTCTATATATAACCTGAGATCCGAGAAACCGTCCTCTTTAAAGAAATTTGCATTTTATGAAAATAATATTTATTTTTATCAATGCCACAAGAAGACCTTCTCGACGAGGTCTTCTTTTTATAACATGAATTTTTACTTCGTTATTATTAAGTTTAGTTTTATTTTCTTGTTTTAGTTATATCATATTTGTATAACAAATGAATGTTTTAATCTATAATTAAATAGTACCTACTGAATAAAATCATATCACCAACGGTAACTAAAATAGTTACGATGTCAAAAAATTAAGAACTGCAATTGAATAATAAAACACACGTGTTATGTCATTAAGAACATAGATTCATTCTATAAAAAATCTGATATCCATAATAATTATTAACGAAATAAAAATAAAATGGCAACTAATAAGTTCCAAGTCTTTTACAGGTCAATGTATCCAGTTTTTCAATTCTTAAAAAGCTTAATCGTGTCATGTGCTACATTGCATTGGTTAACTGAAAAAATTAGCTTGTAGTAGTTTTGCCATAAAAATCATTAACAGAAGAAACAAAAAAGTTCCGTGGTTTCTATTGTAAATATTTTTCTTAAATGTGCAATTTAGTGCCATTCAATGAATGAGTCATTTTGACTCGACACAGCGACTCGATTATTTTAAAGTGATGAACTTAAATGATTAAAAAAGTTCGTGCTATTTTAAAGACTCGTTTAATTTATTATATTGGATTTATTTGAGTCTAAGAATAAGAGACAAAGTATCTAATTTATGGCTGTATCAGCTTTCGCGGTGGGAACAGATTCGGTTGTTTACGTAATAAAATTACGAGAATAAATGTTCTCTGGATTCTTGTTAACCGATAGATTGTTTGTTGGAGCGTGGGTAAACCGAGAGGATAATAATAAATACATTAGTAAATAAGCATTGTGGTTGGATAGGCATTGTTTTAAAATTAATTTAGGCATGCTATACCAGTATCTACTCCCATAAATTTGTAGATGACAATACAGGCTATGAAACTTCTGATAGATTTCTAAATAATGCATAGCAACCTGCTGACTACAACTTTAAAAAAGGGACAAAAATATGCTTTCGTGCATGGCGTATCATTTTAATGGGTTCAGAACAAACAAACTTACACGGAGTTTTTTACTATGAGTTTATTTGTGACAAACAAAGATAATACCGCAACTTGCAAGTTGGTTTGTCTTTAAAATTTAAATTATATTTTACTGTAGGTGATGTGTTTAGTGTGAATCAATGCTCTACACGCGTTTTTAACTTTTTACCCCAGTGACTGCAATGTGAGAGCTACAATTGCCTAGTGATTCAGGCATGCGGCTGTACAGCGGCGGTCGTGGGTCATGTATGTAATGTTTACCGTTAGCTTTTCGGTGAAGGAAAACATCGTGAGGAAACCGGTTTAATCCCAATAAGGTCTAGTTTTCCCTCTGGGTTGGAAGGTCTGTTGGCAGTCACTTCTGTAAAACTAGTGCCTGTGCCAAATTTTGGGATAAGGTGTCAAAGCGGACGCCGGGCTCCTTTAGGGGCACTACCGGGAATAACGCTAGGAGGATGATGATGACTGCACCAATTTAGCGAGCTTAACTGCACTTTGTTCATTCTATGAGCTATACGAAGCTTAATGCAAATTTAATGCACGAAACAAATCACAGTACATTCTATCGTTGAGTTCAGTGCCTTCGTATCAGTTTTTTATTTATTATAATGGCTGTAATTGTTTTGTGCCCAAATCCACGTTTTTTTTAATAAATTAAATTCGTAAGTACGAAATTGAATCTTATAAATCGATTTTACACCAGTTAAAAAAGTAAGATTGACTCATATCTGTAACGGACGATACAAAAATCTGAACGCCTACCGTACCTACGTACCTGATGCGCGTACTATCGACAACACAGCTAATTGACCTATTCGTGCACTTTATATGCATTGTAATAAGGTTCAATATAAAAACAGGATGGTCAGTTAACTGTGTTGGCGTTTGTACAATAATGCGTAAAGTAATCGATCAGCTGATCCGGGATTTCAAATCACCATAAATAGGTTGTGATTCGCTTATCCTAAACCGTCAGTAACAGTAATGCAACTTCCTCTCAGCTGCTCCTGTTAAATGTCAGTCGAGTCAGTAGACAGCGTACCTACATTTAGCTATAAATGCTCAAATAAAACCATTTTATGAAATAGGACCGGACCATTTATTTGTCAATATTCATTACAGCGTCTTTTGTTTGTCATTTCTACACAAACATCGAAAAATTAAGTATGTAAAATTTGAGAATACCTCGGTACATACGAGTAGCTATAAGTAAAATAAGTGTATAAAAATAATTATGTGAAAACTTTAAAATAATCTAAATACACACATTTATAGTAAAAAAAAGGATAGATGTCGTACGTTATTGTAAATAAATTTATGATACGATTACTATTTAGGAAAGGAATCAGTTCCTTTCCTAAATCGTAGGCGAGCTGCAACGTCGGAAAAAATGTGACTAGACACCAGTTTACCCTCTAGTCTTTCTTTATCTATTAATTAAATATTTTTCATGTCACTTGTTTTGTTGTCTTTTTTTGGTGAGTTCTGTCGGCGGAATGAGTAGTACAACCTGAAAAACAAAACAATTAATCTGATACTTGAAGGTTTTCTAATAAATAAACTAATACGTATTAGGGTACAATCTTAAAACAGTCGAATAAGACCCAGACCCAGTAAGACCTACACTAAGCTCATTAAGGCTTGTCTTATGGGTACTAGACGAAGATTTAATAGACATAATAACTTAAATGCATACAAAACATCGAAGTCTCAGAAACAAATATTAATGCTCATCAGTCTCATCACACATATATTTGCCCTTAGTGAGATTCAAACACACTATCACTTCCCACAGTACGCTAAAGATGGGCATTCACGGCCGCTCAAACAAACCACATGGATAAGCGCCGCGTCAAAATCGGTACATGAAAGTCAAAACTGAAGCGTTTAAAAACAGTTACCGTGGCCCGTGGCGTTGGGCATCCAAATGGATAAGCGCCGCGTCAAAATCGGTACATGAAAGTCAAAACTGAAGCGTTTAAAAACAGTTACCGTGGCCCGTGGCGTTGGGCATCCAAATGGATAAGCGCCGCGTGAAAGTCGGTACATGAAAGTCAAAACTGTAGCGTTTAATAATATTTTTCACAATCGTGTTATAATAGAGAGCTTTTTAGTCGAGTACCGTGTTTAGGCTACGAAGCTTGCTGAGTGGCCTAAGTAAGGTACGAGATTAATAAGCTTGGTTATGACACTATTGTGAACAATACTTTTTGTACGAGTTTATTAAAATTAATAATTTAAGTCATTAATACGATTATATAAGAAAATTAAATATCGTAAGTACTATATTGTCTAGTTCTACTATAGTAAAGGCTCTTTGACTTTTTAGGTAGTGTGGTTTCCTCTGCCATATTAGTTATTTCTTGAGGAATTAAATATGTTTCGTCACTATCACTACTCATTTTCTTAGTTTTTATGTTAACTTTTTAAATTTAGCTTTGAAAATAAGTTATCACATCACACCACCGGCGCCCGTAATGTTGCAGTACTGTGCTGTGATTGTCTAAATACTAGCCAATCACAAAGAGCGTAGTTTTTTTTTGACCACGAGCAACTGACACCCACGTGACTTGCGCATGACTGTAGTATAAAGTAGCAACGTTATCCATCTAGCGCGGACTCAACCCAATATTCAACATAAAAGTCGCTTTGCACGATCGTAGCCGTCGCTTTTGTGAGCACGTTTTCGTAACATGTCAGCTTTCACGACATCCAGCCATCCATCACCTCTTCTTTAGTTTGCCACGGATTCAAAGGTCATTCGGGTAGAGGATATAACGATATTTATGAGTGCTTACTTAAGCGTAAAGAAGTAAAAGATCTCAGCGAGGGTGAGAAATGAGAAGCCGAGGAAGAGGCCCAGCGTGCCACCGACATCGGCCAGGAACTGCGACAGCCCGACTAGCTCCGAGCGCTCCATAGCCACGAAGCGAGGCCGCCTGTAGTAGATCTTGATCTCAGTGAACCTGAAAAATTTACGAAATTAACCAAACGTCTAAAATTACAGAACTTCTCACCTAAATAGTTGTTTGACCTATACGGGTCCCGGGAGCCCGGTTGCCAGTGTTGTGTGGAGCACTGTTGTGATCTCTGAGACGGTGCAGCTTAATATCATCTGAACGCTTTGGATTTGGTGGGCTGGAGAGACAGGAGACTGATAGGTGACGTTGCGTTGAGATGTGAAGAGTTTCCGGTTCCATTATACAGGATGTTAACGGGGTCATGATCCGGAATGACAAAAAGCGAATAAGATGATCATACTGAACAACCTTTCCCATGGGACCAACCACGAAATCGCAAAAAAAAAAGAGCCAATTAAGAGTTAATTGTGAGTTAACTGCGATTTAATTGAGAGTTAATGTATGGAATACCTGGTTTTTTTTTTGCGATTTCGTGGTTGGTCCCATGGGAAAGGTTGTTCAGTATGATCATCTTATTCGCTTTTTGTCATTCCGGATCATGACCCCGTTAACATCCTGTATAGCAATAAAAGTTATCTGATATATACAGAAATATTAAGAGAAATAAATATTGATAAAAATGCATTTTTTTGCATTACATAGTGAATTCGTTTTTGGCAGTTAATAATATCGCGAGCAAGATAAACTACCAGTGTTCACAATATTACAGTGACATAAAAGGTAATATTACATACGCATTAATATACCTCGTTCACTTAATGCACGTGTGTATGAATAAAATATATTCTCCAGATAGACCCTGGATATATATTTAAATATTACTTTTTTAACCACAACTCAATGATAAAAATGATGTTAAGTGAATAATCAAATTAATGAGCTAACCTTGATTTTGATTTGTTAGGAGTATTTTCCACATCGGTAGTACTAGTAACGGTGTTATTCTCATCAGTGGTATTTTCTTCATCGGTAGTAACGGTATTATTCTCATCAGCTGTATTTTCTTCATCGGTAGTAGTTTGACTGCTGTTTGTATTTGTTGCTTCGTGATCAAAGGATTTATGCGATTCAATAGGCTCATAAGTTTCTTCATCTTCATCATCACTATATTCAAATATTTCTTCAATAAGGTCATTAAATTCTGTCGCTTTTTTGTCATATTCTTCCAAGTCAAGTTTTGTTAAGACTACATCAGCATCATAATTGATAACTTTACACGAGGGCAAGCACCGACACTGACTTATCTCACCATCAATTAAATCTTCTTCTGCGGCATATTTATCTGTAAAGTGAAATCAATACAGAGGCCCTTTGACGAAAACGAGAAGTGTTAAAGACGCATTTTATTCCAAAATCTAGTTTGTCGAGATGGATTGGTTCTTAGCTATTGTGTCGATGTTACTAAAAAATGTTTCATAAAATCTCTGAAATTTTCCTTACCTAGAGCACCTCGGACACATGCCCATTTGTCAGCTTTACATATATCCGTGCTTTTATTACCTAAAAAAGAAAATGCCACGAACAGAATTGAGATATTAAAAACATAATATTTTGAAAAAGTTCAGTAACCTAGTGGAAGATTTTCGATTCAAGAGATGAATAACTTCTGTGATGGTTTTGTATAAAAAGCCTATTAGCCAGGGTCTTTTTTATAATTTGTAATAGGAACATTTAAAATCACTTTAAGATTCGGTCAGTTCCTTTCCTTTGTACCTTAATCAAAATTACTAAAACTATGTATCCGTAAGGCCTTTCTGCAGGCCTGTCTTCAAACTAAATTTAGCTAAGTGAGTCAGGTCCAAACAAGAAAAATCCGAGGTCAATGTCATCGCAATACACGACAATTTAAATAAAACCAATATTCAGAAATATAAAATATAAAAATTGCTGGATAAATTGTAAAAAATATTAAACAGAAAGTTGTAAAACAAAGACAAAAGCAATAAAGTACAGATAGATAGATAGATAGATAATAAATGTTACAATGATGAAGTTCTTACGGGGCATATAATAGCTGGCACACCCGCATATCTGGATGGTGTAGTTGGTGAGACATTCCAGGTGACAATTTGAGGACGTATATTTTTGGAAAAACTGCAAATACCTTTCATCAGGGAAATAGCATTGACGACTGAAAACAAAGCGAATTTTGACTAAAACATCTGTTTTGATTACCTATAACCAGACATCGTACATTTCGTAGCATTTTTGGTGCAGCTTAGTGGTGTTAAGGGAATTGGTATAAGCAGTTTCAATCGTGATGCTTAATTAGCGTTAATAACATTCAAATTAACCTTAATTAACAATTTTGATTGATATTGTCTATACCAACTCCGTTAACACAACCATGCTGCACCGAGAATGCTACAAAATTTACGATGTCTGCCTATAGTGTTATAACACTGTTTTTAAGATTTTACTCAATAGACCTCCTTATGAAGGTTATAAGATTGTTTGTCGTATATAAATCGTTTGGACAGTGTCAATAAGGTGTTATAGCTGAAAGATACAAAGTATGTGTAAAATAACTTAGAGATAAAGAGTATGAATTATAAATAACTAACATTTCCGGAGTGTACTTAGCCAGCTCCTCAGCGGTATCTAATATGTCGAGTTTAATCGCAAAGGAGGTAGTCTTTCCGGGTTGTGCAGCATAGCTGTGGAGCGAGGCCTGCGGCAGATCGGCTGGATGATGTAGATATACCTGGATAGATGATACTGAAATTAGTTTCGTTGCATTATTAAGAACACGATCTGTCAAACTTATTACCTTATCCACTTATAAGTTTGGTATTCGACGATTTTTTTTTGTTTTAAAGAAGAAATGTCTCTTCCAACCCTTCATTGCTTTATGCAAAAGGGACCTTATTACATTTTTACCTATACTAGACACACTTAGACTTGCTTGTTCTTTAAGTGAATAAAATACTCTATTTCCTAAAATAAGGGAAGCTTGGTCTTGCCTCTGCTCACCACTTAGTAATTGAATTTAATAAAAAAACTAACCTTGTATCCGGGTCGAGTTTGCATATCGCATGCGAATTCCCGATCCGCGACTTCTTTTAATGTTAAGTAGAGGTCCTCCTTTGCACCGTTCGCCTATAAAACAGTCATTAAATCAGAATTCATGTAAATTTTATATTATCATTGTCTTCGGTTTTAGAGATTACTACTTATATAAAACGTTTGTATAAAACTTCGTGCCTCGACGATGTTTTAAAGATGTATTTAACATATTATGTGCGATAAAACTGTTAAGATTGTTTCAAGTACTTACCTAGTTGAGCAATATTATAAGATTATTTATAAAGTTGACGCAATGGTGGGATGTAACTCCATATTGTAAGAAAGGTTGACAATGTTGAACATACCAAATATTTATATTGGAAACGAAAAGGCTTTCTCAACATAACTTACATTGGTTTTACCTATGCTGAATAAAAAACCACATATTATTATTATAGGTACGAGTATATTTTGTCAATCTTCTTTTTCATTATAATTAGGTATTTAAAAGGTTAAAACTTTTTTTACAATTCCATAATCATTTAAAGCATGGTATAGCTTTTTTTCAATCTTTCTTTAATTTCACCAGCTTTCACCATAGACTTAGCTTTTGGCTGTTTAAACCATACGTATTTTATACATACCCGGCCTCGTCTTGGGAACGTTTTATTGTCAAAGCTGATGTAGTTTTTTTCAAGTGACCATCCTTTCTGAGGGGTAGATGTGTTCAAATAGTATCGTTTTTGATAGATGCTGAAACAATTTCAGTTGGTATTACTTTGATGATATTTATTTGGTATAGTGACGATATGACGTGTCGAGTCTAGGATGATCGTATTTTTTTACGCGCCAGCATAAAGAACAGCTTTACGAAAATGAGAAATACATAAACTAATAACATGGACATAAGTAATATTTCCTCAGCTACGTTTAATCAGTACCGTATGGAATTGACCAATTTTAGATACTTAAGATAGCACAAAATATCTGCATTTTTTTGTCAGTTCGAAATCAAAATAGATGTTTCCTATGTATTTTAGTATTTATTTCTGTATAATATCGACTCCCTGCCCCTGCCTTCTGACTATATTTATGTTGAACGTCGTCTAGTACAAGAGTTGCTGTAGCTTAGGGGCTTAGGTAGATGCCTGTTAGATCATCCGATATTTATTTATTTATTTATTTTGTCCTACAAAAAACGCCCGAGTGCATTTTTACATGTCAAACGGTAGTTAACAACAAATACTTTTACCAAAAAAATGTAACAGGCTTTAGAAATGATTTTATGTTTTGTACAGTCAGCGTCATATAGTTAGTAGCAGCTAGAGTAGCCAAATATTTCGTAATACACCCTTATTCTTACGGTAATAAAGACGAGTACCGAAATATTTGGCTACCTTGGCTGCTACTAACTATATGACGCTGACTGTATGTTGGTATTCCAAAAAAATTGTTAAACTTAGGTAACTTGCCTTTTTTTGCGGAAAATTTCGTCGGTAGCCAGAATATTGAAAGTATAACAAATTCCATCCGCAGTCAAAGCCGGTCGGAATGATTTCTTGCAGTCTACTTTATTGCGCCATGAGCACTCTTTGAATATATCCTCATGAATGGGCGCCGCCTGTAATACAGAATTATAAATATGTATTATTATGCCTGTTTCCCGAAAGATGACGATTGTCACTTCTATTGAATTGCTTTTATTCATAAATTTCGTTTGTTGACTGATCTTGCTTAAGAATTTCTCAGATTTGGTTGGAAAAAAAGTTCTTCGATGTTCATCTTCCACCCTCATTTGTGTATCTTCTTTTTTCTTCTATCTATTTTATTTCTATTACCCCTTTACAACCGACTCAATATAATCGTGCAGGTTTTTACATTTAATTTACAATTTTTAGACACATATCAATAAAGTTTATAGTTCAATAATTTTTGACTTGGCCAATCACGATTTGTCGGTTGTAAAGTGCCCTAAACCATTACAACATGCCATTTATTCTTTTCCTCCATGCTTCTTATTCATGCAATTTCATTTTTTTTTTTTTTATAATACACAATTATAGATGGCCGTTGATTTTGTTTAAATGCAGCTTCATGCAATTCCTGATTTAATGCAATTTGCTTACCTCGAAAAATTTACCAATGTCTATTGTATTATTGAAAACTTTGTCCGAAAAATCGGAGCCTTCGTCATTGTCACAGAATACAAATATAGAGTGAAACTTCTTCATATCAGCAACCGACCAGTTTTCAGTACTAAACAATCAAAACAATATAATCATAATTTTGTTTGAATTCTATGGTTTAGAATACTTAGTAATCTTATTTGAAAAAAAGCCAGGTTTACATCATATTATTCAATATTCATTTTCATGGATAATTTTGCTTTCTTATTTCGTTCAAATTTTTCGTATCAAACCTAACAACTCTAAATAAAAACTACACTTTAATTTTCTTAAAAATTAAACAAACCTGTAATCCCTCAACGTGTCAACACATATTCGAATTGAATATAAACAATCAGTCAGAATTTGATTAATTAGTTACTGGTATTTTAGATGGAATTTACAATACAGTAAGTTTAGTACAAAAAATAACACGAAGTGAGTCGTACCCTTTTGTAAATACCGATAATCCCCGAAGAGTATAGTTGTACTTTTCTGATCTGATCCTTGCCTGAGGGCATATTGTCACTGCAGGAAATGGGTACTGAAAATATTTTAGGCTTCGGTGTATAAGACGATTTAGTAAGCAATTTCTCAATAACACCATACCTATACCATATAATCTTGTGCACAGTGAACAATTAAGTATTATTTAGGGTAGATTCCTCATGTGGACATGTATAAGTAAGAAAGTTTAGCTGTATGGATGTGAAAACACCTAATTATTGCATACTTAAATAGATATATAGATAGATAAAACGTTTATTTGTTTGCTACAATCCCACAGAAAGAGAAACAACACCGTACAAAACAAAATTATAAGAAATATTCGATAACAGTATATGTTATTCTATTTTATTCTATTCTATTTTGTAATATATGGACTTGAATTTGTATACATTCACATTCATAAAATGATACTTTTTTTTTTAATACAACGATGGTGGCAAACAAGCGTACGGCCCGCCTGACCGTAAGCGGACACCGCAGCCTATAGACGTATGCAACTACAAAGGAGTAACATGGGCGTTGCCGACCCTTGACATGTTTGAGGATTCGCCGTGTTGACAGCTGAAGGAACAAATTCCCTCGCTCTCAACACAACGCATCCTCGAGAGCTCTGGCGAGTGGCGACCTTGCTCACCTCCAGGAACACAACACTACTACAGAGAGAGTAGTAGTGTTATTATGGCTGGGGTCTTCTGCAAGGCGGAGGTACTTCCCCAGTTGGGCTGCTCCAAATTCGAGCGGGATGACATTTCGCTGTGCCCACATAAACTCCTCAGATAATAGTAACATAACAAAAAAACAACATACAATTGCTGTGTGCATTGCAGCAAAACAAAAGGGTTCATGGCTCAGTTATACGCTTCGCTCTTTCGAGAGAAGCACTGATATTCTGCCTGAGCCCGACGAACACGTAAGTTTAGTATACAAAAAAAGACCGGGTTGCACTCCGGGAGTGCCGGCAGAAGTGAAAACTCAATAACATTGTAACAGTTTTTCGATCAGGTCACGTGACATCTTACGGTGACTTCCTAAAAAATAATTTGACGCAAATTTATAAACAATTATCAATTACTTAGGCGGACGGGCCCGTCGGCGCGCCGACGGGCAGCGGCAAACACAATACCAATTTGTTTTTGCCATTGCCAAATATTTTTCAAAGCTTTATCTCTTTAGGAATAACGTCTAAATTCGACCTATTCGAATTTGCAAGAACAGCACAACAGCAGACGACGGTGGCGACCAAAATATCAATTTGTTTTTGCCGTTGGTAATAATTTTTCTAAGCTTTATCTTTTTAGGAATAACGCCCAAATTCGAACTATTCGAATTTTCTCAATAGCAAAACGGTGAAGGACGCGTTGGTATTATTACAAATGTATTTGCAGAATATGCTATTGCAAAAAGTATTTAACGGCTATATACTCTTACGAATAGCGTTCAGTTTTGAATGAAGTCGAATCGGCTTGCAGCAAAAAGTGACCTCCTTCACATCTGACGTCACAAAACTCTGTCGCGTATTTAACAATTTTTCCCCATCCCAAAAAGTGCTCAGCGCCGCTAAAGAAGTTTTCACTTCAAAAAAACGAAATCAAGACTGTACAAAAAAATAATTATTGTCTTTATTAAGTCGATCAGGCCATCGTACAGGTGAACAGCCACGTGATCTTTGCCTTTAGTGTTTCTCACAACGTTTAACCGGTCTAAACCTTTTTCTTTTCTGTTATATACATGTAAATTATTATTTTATGAATGGCCAGGCGGAGTCGGTATATACGGTATTTCGTACTTTAAACTCGCGTGCCTTCTACACACATTTTAAATTATTGTTTTTTTACGCCGACAGTCATCTGCGACCATGACCGAATGCAACCCGTGTCCATACGTCAGAAACAGTTAATAATAATATGGCGTTAGACCCGCGAAATATAGCGTATTTAGTACTTTACCCAAAGCTTACTGATGCCGGTCAGATTGGCTCACGTGTTTCATTTCGCAATTGTTACCTTTTTATAATGTCTTTTATGCCGTGTATTGATATAATTTGTGACAGTGATGGTACCAAAGTTCACTAAGTTCTTCAAGCTTATTTATATATATACATCTCTATGAAAATAAAGTGAAAGATTTTTTTTACCTCATTCACGGATACAAGTTGTTCCTTTAGAGTAACGACCACGCTGCTAGTATCATACTTCACGTACGATTTATAAACCATGAGTACACACAAAACCGTGCTCAGAATGAACGTAGAAATCCAAAACAATCTGAAATGGTGTTATAAGTGGGTCAAGTCACAAGATTTTCACGGTATAAACAACTGAAAGACAACAATGTGGCTGTTCTACGTCATTACTTGTTTGCACTACTTTGTTAAGAGAAGATATTTATCAAACATAACAACGATAAGTTAGAATAAAGGAAAAATATAGATAATACGTTATTATCTGAGAAAGAAAACAGAAAGGAAGTTAAAATAGACAAGACGTATTAGTGGCTTGTAGTGGATATAGCCCCAGTACCTTTCTAGAATGGTAGCTCCTTTTTCAGCCATATACTTTAAGCCATTAAGTGTAGTATTTTCTGCGAAGTCAGAAGCGGTTTTAGTCACAATGTGATCCCACCGAGTATTTTTTGTGCTTTCGGTATCAGTCATTGGGTCGCCTGTATCTGGCTGCATTCTAAAACAAATGTATTTTTGTGTAACCGTTTTATGACCAGATTATGATCTGCATCTTAATAGTAGTTTATGCAACTGATCCATGGTTCGTCCGTGGTTTTATGAAACGAGGGTAAGCGAGTTTCATAATAGGATCACACGAGTGTTTTAATGCCTATTTATGTACAGTTGCATACACTACTTTATCTACGCACATATCATTAGTGCTCTAAAATGCGTCCATACATAAAAAAATGCTGCTATGGAATTTGCAAACAACAACACAATCACATTGATAGTAAGTAACTGCAGCAAAGAATACGGTTTAACTACACCAACTATGACACGCGCCATAGGTCCGTCTCTATTAAAACTTTTTATTTTTTTACGAGAAGGTGCTATCACCGTCTATCTCCATTATCAAATCAGTTTGGTTGTGCCATAATATTTCATTCTCACTGAACTTACAGGAGTGTTCCCAGTTCAGTCAGATAACGGACAATGGGTCTCATTTGAAGGACATTTTTCAAAATATTAAGTTAAGTATTTACTTGTTTACATGCGAACAGTGGTTGTTAAATAAATAATTGTTAAAAACTGCTATTTAGATAAAGGGTATTCGATCAAAGAAGAAGAGCCCACACTCCACTCTATACTACGGACGAAGCACAAACTATCACGAAAAGAGAAGTGGAACGCTTTCACGTGAATTGAATCTACAAGTATTATATTTAACCACCAAGGTAACCAAGTTAACCGATATAGCCTTCCAAATCGCTAAACTTAAGTGGCAGTGGGCGGGGCACATAGCACGTAGAACCGATGGCCGTTGGGGCGGAAAGCTTCTCGAGTGGCGACCACGAACCGGAAGGCGCGGCGTGGGTAGGTGGACTGATGACCTGGTAAAGGTTGCTGGAGTCCGCTGGATGCTGGTGGCGCAGGACCGGTCACTTTGGCACTCTTTGGGGGAGGGCTATGTCCAGCAGTGGACGTATTTCGGCTGATATGATGATGACGATTATATTTAACGATGTGTTGCTGTTAGGAAACATTTATCACGCGAGCGTTCTTGGTCAAGGACTCTGTGTAACTAAGGTTTGCATCCATTTAATTCATTTGCATTCCAATTTAATTAATGTATTGTGCCTTATTACCGGACGGAAAGTTAATTAATAATAGACAGTCACGCAAAACCTATGGTGGCAATGAAACCAATTTACCTGAGGATTTGCTAATGTCCAGAAATTACTTTATTCCCACGAGTGAAGGATAGTAAATAGACATGAGTTGAGTAGGAGATGGATTCAGATTCATTTGTTTTAAAATAGGATTACACTGTAAATTAGATTAGCAAGTACATCAATTTACGATGATGCATAACATTTGCGTTTATCTATGCATCCCCTTTGTTTTTGAAACAGATCTATTTATCGTATCATTCTAATCAAAAAGGATAAGTGAGGTCAAGGTCAAAGGCCACTTACACTAACTATCAAAAAACTTTTGTCATGAGAATCAAATGATAACTCCGTAAGTAAATTTAATTCTTGCAACTATAATTTTAATGTAAACGTAAAATATATTACTTATTGTAGTTTAAGTACGTATACTTTTGCTGATTGAAATTCTAAATAGTGTACAAAGGATATTTATTGATTTTGTTGTTATAAATCAGTAGTAATATTTACTACCATTTTTTTTACCCGCCTATGTTTAAGTGAAACATGAAGCTAAAATAAAGAATGCGGATTAATAAAACTGATCCAGGAAAATCCGAGAAGCCCCAGTCGATATTAGTTTCGATAACAAAATGTACTGGTCTCAAATAATAATCAAGCTCCTTTGAAATAATCGCTACTTAAGATATACATAATACTCTTTACTGCAGTTTTCAAACAAATGGAGGATTGTATTCAGCAAAACATACTTGTTTCCATGATACAAAAAAATAAGTAACAGAAGAACCTTACTTATGAAACTAATTGATTCAATATTTTAATACAATTTGTGCAACCAACTTACCTAGTAGCAGAACTGATGAACACTTGTCTGGCGATTACTCGTAATAAAATTAATGAAACACGTTTTATAGAATATAAAAGTATTTTCGCTCCAAATTATTTTGTGATCAATATTTTGTTTTCGTTTACGCACAGTTTTTGCAGGGGACAAAATAATGAGGGTTATATATTGTACATGTTCAACAATATACCTTATTAACAAGCAGGCATACGTGTGGAGAGCACTCTACCAACTCCCTAGTATTTACCTACGGTATGGGATCTATTCTATTGAGATATAGATAAACGAATAGAAAAGAAAACTAGCGCGTCACGAGACAAAAATACCGCAGATACTTTCAATTTTAGAACGCGACCGTAGTTCGAATAAACACACACATTTAAACGATCTCATATGGAAAACGGAAAATTTGGCACGCGTGTTTCCAAATTGAATCAATTTCGAAGTGACGACAACTTGAGAAATGATCTTCGCATTAAAAAGTATTTTAGTGTAACATTTAAAAAGAAGAGTAAAATGACAGATATAATGCTTTTAGGCATTAAATTCGAGTAGCAAGAGCAAGCAAGAGTGTACCTATAAAAAGGAGAAAAGAGGTATTTGATCTTATTAGTTTAGTCTATAAGTGTCAAGAAGGATATTTTTGTAAAAGCATAACACAATTTTCATACGACTTTAAAATGGTTTTTGGTGTAACGCAGAAACGTCTGCTAACAAAAATAGTTAAATATCAATAAGAAAGTTTATTTCTATATTTCCCTTGAATTCATAGTGTCATAGTATGGTTTGCAATGAAAAAAAATATTCCTGTGGTGAATAAGTAATTAAGGGCTAAGGAAGACGCCGTCTTTATGCGGATAAAAAAGCCCCAAATCTTTACTGGTACCAGTACCACAGATCTGATGATAAATATTACTCAGTCAGGTGCATTGATAGGTTACCTTGGGCATACTTTTACATTTTATACCTAGTTAGCTGTTATCTATCATAGTGTAACATTCGAAATTCATTCGGTTGTAGAAATTTTAACCGGACGTGTTCACTGTATTTACAGTATGCCATGGGTTTTGCGTCACTGTAATTTTATTTCGAATCTAATAATGTTTCGAAACTGTGAATTTGATTCGTATATTTGTTTAACTGTCTGGTGATTAAAACTTAATTTTTCAATCTACGTGCTTCACCATCTGTTTTTCGCTTTGTAGCTAAAATAACCCAGAAATAAACAGTCCACATTGACAAACAATTCAAACTGATATGAAATTAAACTCTAAGGGTAATCGATATTGCATTAGTTGGCTGAAAGAATTCGCTTGTAGTAATTTCGCCTTCATCTATTTATATTTCGTTGTTTTGATTCATTTGAAAATGTGTTTCCTAAATATGCAATAGAGTCATTCAATTAATGTTTCATCTTCACTAAAGACATGGACTCTATTATTTTTAATTGATGTCCTTTAATGACCGTCGAAACCCGTACTAATTTTAATGACTCTCGGTTAATTTATATTGGATTTATTTGAGCCCTCGAATGAGAGACGCAGTCTCTAATTTATGGCTGTAGCAGCTTCCGCGGTGAGGACGGATTCGGTTGTTTACGTAGTTACGAGAATAAATAAATCCTCTCTGGATTCGTGTTAACCGATGGATTGTTTGTTAGGGCGTGGCTTAACCTAGTGTATAATAATAATTACATTATTCAATAAACATCATTGTTGGATAAACTACGTTTCAAAATTGATTAGGCATGCTATAGTTACCAGTGCCCACTTGCATTGACTTGTAGATGACGATAAGCACTATGAATTTTTGATAGATTTGTAAATAATAATAATAATAATAAACCATTATTTCAGGCATCTAAGGCCCATAACAACAAATACCTTAAAGCCTAACATACATACAATAACTAATTATTTAGGCGACAAAACAGCGTGGCTCCGTTGCGTCAAGTCCGGTGTAAAATTCGGTAGGTTGCCCCGGAACCGCCGAAACACGACACTCTTCGGCCAGAAGTCAGCACACGCGATGGTCTCCTGCAGCGGCCGCGGCACGCGCACCACAAACGAGCTGAAGTGCACGTAGTGGCGCGAACGCAGCTGGAAAACCCTCAGCGAGTAGCCAGTCTTCTGGTGAATATACTCCACCATGTCATCAGCCGTGGCGGAGTAATGCAGGCGCGACACGTATAGCGCCTTACTAGGTGTGGCAACCCGCAGACCAGAACCAACCGGCTCTGCTGTACCACACTGAGTCTTTCGCGGCTTACGCTTTCTTGTCACCAACGTGAAACCTTCCTTATCCACATCGGTGCGAGGGGCCTTCTCTTTTGGACGACCCTGATCTTCACGCACTCTGCTAGGTGCGTCTCTCCGGTTGGCTGCGACAGGCTGACCGGCAACGACGTCAGCATTACGATGACGTCGTGACTTCGAGGAGGCGGCGGGGGGAGGCCGCGCGCGCGGGGGGCACGCGGGCGGCGAAACGGCATGCGCGGCACTTTGCGCAGTGACAGCAACACGCAAACTGACCGAGTTGACACTTGACGCCAACACGCTGACGCTAGTATCATTGGGGTCATTCCTCTTGAAAACTGACGACGCCGGCGACCGAGTTACCGGAGCGTTACTACGCAAACTGATGATTAATTTGAAAAAATCTGAATAATGCATCACAACCTGCTGACTACAACTTTATTACAGATTCATATAAAAAAATTGACAAATGAATGCTTATTTACATTCCGCATATTATATTAATAAGCTGATAACAAAGTACCACACACGTACAAAAAGCTTTTCACTATGTGTCATGTTTGCCACAACAAAACTGATGGTAAAAAAATATAACAACGGATCGTGCAAAATATTTTTTTTGTTAAATTATATTATACAGGAGGGGAGGCCTGTGCCTAGCAGTAGGGCGTATATAAGCTGAATTACTATTTATATATTATTATACCCTAGGTGATGCTTTTAGTCAAAAGCGAAGCTCTACATGCGTTCCTATCCTAGTGACTGCGCCAATTAGCAAGCTTAAGTTATGTTCAGTATTTAAGCTGTCTATTTACGAACGTTAATGCAAAATGAATGGACGAAACAAATAACTTCTGTCGTTGAGTTCAGTCAGTGCCGTCCTAGAAAAATATTATTTATTATAAAAATGTTTTTATTTTCTTTGTAATGTACTTTTTACAATTTCCTTCTTTTAAGGGTTCCGTAGTCAACTATTTTCGTGCAAATTGGGCCGACGCAACCGCACGATACGTTGATGTAACTAAGACAGACAGGCAACTAGGGAATCCTACACTGCGCGTGACCCGACATGCACTTGGCCGGTTTTTTTAGGGTTCCGTAGACAACAAGGAACCCTTATAGTTTCGCCATGTCCGTCTGTCTGTCTGTCCGTCTTCGGCTTTGCTCAATAACCATTACTACTAGAAAACTGTAATTCGACATGGGTATATAAATCAATCACAACGACAAAACAGTACAATAAAATTTTGAACCCTACACCTAAAGCGGGGATGTATTTTTGTTCTCGTTCAACGCATGGTGTGGGGTATCGTTGGATAGCTCGTTCAAAACCATTTTTCAAATCAGTGATTCTTTTGCGAGATATTGGGCTTTAAAGCCCTAATTTTTGTTCGAGTCATGTGTCCCCCCCGCCGGCTAAATGGACTGGGGATGTGAAAATGTGAAAATCGTGGTAGTAGTACATATAATTAATTCAAGAGGAAAACTATCACGGACAAGAAGGCATAAGTAGTTGTACAAATTCGGCCGACGCAACCGCACCGCACGTCGATGTAACTAAGACAAGCAACTACGGAACCCTACACTGCGCGTGGCCCGACACGCACTTGGCCGGTTTTTTTTTAAATAAATTATGTTCGAAACAAGGAAATGGAATCTAATAAATCGAATTTGAACCACTTGAAGAAGTTAGATTGACTCATCTGTATGACGGACCGTTAGAAATGATACATATTTATATTTAAAAACGTAAAAGTCCTGACTGACTGACTGACTAACTGATTTAAGTTACGCCCAGCCCAAACCGTTGAACCTAGAAAGCTATTTTTTTCACAAAAGTTTGTAATAACGCAAGTACCCACTAACAAGGGATTTTTGAAAATTCTACCCTCAAGGGGGTATTTAAGGGGGTTGAAAGTTTGTATGCGTATAGAGTAAAATTTTAAGTGAGAGACTTGACACTTTTTGTTTAGACTCCTTATTACAATACAAGAAAATTAATTTTAGGCTTTTGGAAAACTCCATCTCTGAGCGGGTTAAATAGGGGTGCAAAGTTTGTATGGGGGAATTAAATTACCTCTCCACGCGTAAACCGCTGAACCGATTTGGATGCAATATGTTAAGGAGATAGTTTGAGTCCCGAAGCAGGACATAGGATAGCTTTTATAGATGGTCGTGGGCAGAAGCTAGCAGGTAATAAAACTTTGTTAACGAAAATAGCTTTGTCAAAATTTTATTTCTACTAAAACTCATTATTATGTAATGCACTGTGTACATTTACTAGGACTATAACTTTGTTTATTATTTAGGCAAATATTGTCATTAAACATAGCTCAGTTAGCAACTCCAGAATGTAGTTTTGTTTGTTTAGGACTCTGGTCAGCTTCAAACTATTGATTGGTTGATAAGCCTAGGTCAGACATGGGCTGAAGATATACCCCTTTATTCTTAAAACTTAATTAGGTTAAGCCTATGTTAGAGGGATCGGGACCGTTAGTATTAAAAAGAGATTTTTACTTTGTTTACCTATGAATTGGCACATTCATAGGTTTTTTAGTTTCTTTTATGAGCAGGTGACTAGTTTTAGATTACTTTAAATTGAAAAATTTTGGCGTGAAGTCATACTAAGGACGAATAATGAGGTAAATCGAGCAAGAAAGATTAAACCCTCAAAGAAGAGTGATTACAATTAAAGTATGCCAAAATGCGTGCTTTACAAAAAAACACAGCGTCATACAAAATTTATAAATACTGCGGTCTTTTGTCTGTGTTAAAATATTAAAAAAAAAAACAGAATAATATAAGGCATTCTCCAGGAACTCGGCATCAAGCAGCGTCAATCATCCATAGTGCGGCTATCGTATTCATACGGCTCATCGGGCACATATGTCAATGAGAAGACGTAGCTATCGAGTGACTTGTGGTCCAGGGAAAAGTCGTGGGCTCCAGAGCGCGAGGCATGTGACGCGTTGCCGACACTTTAAGAATTTATACACTCCTTTTTTGAAGAAAACCTCGGCAAGGAGCTCATTGATGCCTGATATGATGACCACGACCATCATCAAGAGTAAAAACGACTGAGAATAAAGCACAGCGAAATGTCAATGTTTCAAGCGCTCATATTACAAGCAGCCCAATTGGGGAAGTACTTTCATCTTCCAGATGATCGAGGTACGTGGTGTAATGTACCTGGTGGCGAGTATGGTCACCAGGGCCCCAGTAGGTATATGGACTGTGTATTAGAATGTGAAAAACATGCAACTATCTCTAGCTGTCGATACAACAAATGTTCTGATCGATAGACGAGCTGTAAATGTACTTGTGTCTCCTCCAGACACAACCATAACTTGAAGGTACTTCTTCTTGAAGGTCTTACCATCAGGCGGGTCATATTTGTGGTATGCAAAATACAATTTTTTGCATAAAAAATAAGGAGTGGTCCGATATAAACTGATTGGAAAGTAACGCTATAAGTGAGTTTGGTTGGACGCCGAGCGGGACGATACCGTAACGATGTTATAAGTGAGGCTATTGAATCATGTCTAGACCTGCACATAAACTGCTTACGACGAGTCGATGTATGAGTTTGAGTAATATGTCTACATACTTCAGACCTTAATACGAAGGAATAAGGTTAGAACGGATACTAAACCCTGCATGTCCACAAACGTGGACGTTATCCGGGTTTCCGCTGCTATACCGAGTTTGTTCCCATATCCCAGAAGAAATCGTTGAATCTTGTTTCGTGGAAACTAACATTTTACCTTCCTACCTAGTGGATCATCTGTGGGATAAAGCAAAAAGACGTAGGTTTTGAGAGTTCCGTAGACTACAAGGTACCCTTATAGTTTCGCCATGTCCGTCTGTCTGTCCATCCGTTCGTCCGTCTTTGGCTTAGCTCAGTAACCCTTACTACTAGAATACTGTCTTTCGGCATGGGTATATCAATCAATCACTACCTTGAAGTGGGTATATAATTTTTTTTCTTGTTAAACCCATGTGTGGCATATTGTTGGATAGCTTGTTCAAAAATATTGTCGTTTGCGAGATATTGGGCTTTAAAGCCCTGATTTTTGTCCGAGTCATGTGTCCCCCCTCCCCTGCGGGCTAAATGGCTACTACTGGGAATGTGAAAATAATCGTAGCAGTAGTACATAAATATAATGAATATATAAGGAAAACTATCACGGCTAAGTAGGTATAACTAGTTACCGAGTAATAGTCGACCAACTTAAAATCTACTTAGAAAGGCCAACTTTCGTACAAATTCGGCCGACGCAACCATTTAGTTGGCGCGCGCGTGTCGATGTAACTAAAGACTGCTGTACACACTGGGCCAACGTTGGTGCGGAGCAGAATGCAGCTATGCGTTAGAGGAAGAGGGCTTTATCTCGTTCTCATGCGTTTGCATAGCTGCATCCTGCTCACGCGCCAACGTTGGCCCAATGTGTACAGCCGGCTTATGATAGACAGGCAACTGCGCGTGGCCTGACATGCACTTGGCCGATTTTTTGACAAAATTCAATTTCCATAACCGGGGCATAACGGCCCGGGCCACGACTTTGCGCGACGCGCGAGCATTGTTGTGCCTTTGTTTGGAATGCTCGCCGGTCACCGCGGTCGCCGCCGCTAGTCGCGGGAAGACCTGCATGTCGATCACGTAACGAATTGTACGCTCGTCAAGTAGATAAAAAATTCCCTTTTTATACGGAAAAATGACAGTTAAATTGTCCAAACGCGCGTTCAAAACGTTACGTGATTATCCCTCTGGTTGGAGCTGTCAGTGTTAGTCCGGTTACATTCACAATACCATGGTTGTGTCCGTACCCCACACGAATCAGAACCTTCCTAGCAAGTAAGTAAACTGGGATCGCTTTTGTTCACATAGTTTTTTAAGTCCTTTCCTCCGAAATTTTATGTTTTTCATACAATTGTACACCATTATAATCATTATTCATAATAATTTTTATTCTTAACAATAAATCATACATTTCTTATATACTAAAACGTATCGAAAACAATGGATACTTTTTATCTCAAAAAAATTTCAACGGATTTTGGGGATGGACTGCGCGATGGATGGATGGATGGATTTGCTGCTGTACGCGAGCAATAACTAGTCCATACAAATATTATAAATGCGAAAGTGTATGTGAGTGTTTGTTTGTTTGTTTGTCCGTCTTTCATGGCACTAATATTATAAATGCGAAAGTGTATGTGAGTGTTTGTTTGTTTGTTTGTTTGTCCGTCTTTCATGGCACTAATATTATAAATGCGAAAGTGTATGTGAGTGTTTGTTTGTTTGTTTGTCCGTCTTTCATGGCACTAATATTATAAATGCGAAAGTGTATGTGAGTGTTTGTTTGTTTGTTTGTCCGTCTTTCACGGCAAAACGGAGCGACGAATTGACGCGATTTTTTTAGTGGAGATAGTTGAAGGGATGGAGAGTAACATAGAAGTTTTTATTCCCGTAATCATCCCCTAAGGGGGTGAAATGGGGGGGTAAAAGTTTCTATGGAGCTGCGATATAAACGAGTTCCACGCGGACGGAGTCGCGGGCAGAAGCTAGTATTTTATAAATTCAACTAGATTCCAAATACATTATATACATTTTTAGTCAATTTACTTTAACATTCTTGTTACTTGCAGGAATTTGTAGAGCTCTCGGGGGCGCCATCGGATCGCTCCGTGGCGAATCCTCCGGGTGCCATTGGGTACGTTTCCTGATCTTCTACGATTCGGTGCAGTCTTGCAATACGTAACTAAAACGTTCATGAATATTGTTAAAAGGGATTATGAAACATTTAATGAATAAAAGTTAAAACACGGTGATGAACAGACTTACGTCCGTATTCATAAACGTTCTACAAGCCTATTTTAACTAAAATGGCGTTAAAATTAGTTTGTCTTTATCTGTCACTTTGACATTTGTGCTCGTCAGAAAGGGACCAAGCACATTTTATTTAGCAGACGCATTTTAAGTTTTATGAATAAGGGGGTTAGAAATTGTGTCAAGGTTTTTATCAATTTTGTTAATAGGGGTGAGGACACAAAATTTATTATAATACTTGAAAAGAAAGAAGGCAAAAAAATATGCCTTATGAAGAAAATCTCATTCAAATATATCAAATAAATACGAAGTTACAACAGTGTTAATTATGTTAGTTAGAGACAGAAAAACGCTACAAGATCGTGACGTCACGATCCTCGAACGTCATAGCAAATGACAATCGTTTCATATGAAGGTGCGATTTGCGAAAAAGGGATCGAACATACCCACCTCATCCTCATACATACCTCTTAAAAGTTTGGACACTGAACTTTGTGATTATTTAACCTCTTGCGTTGCTTTTTTCTCCATCTGACTACATTTTGTATCCTTTTTCGAGAAAAGACAACATTATTGATTATATTATTTAGTGTCTGTGCCCTGTATTGTAAATCTAAATGTCACTGGATCTTTTCCAAATACAAATCGGCTTTATACAGTCTGTAACTGCCTGTGCGGCTGCATGGGGAAACATATATTTTTTGTCTATCCTAAAAGTCTTTTCTATCTAAGTTGTTTTTTTATAGGATGAGTCTTAGCGAGATTAGCCCCCATACAAACTTATTAGATTATATCTCACGGTCTCTCACATTCTTGCACCATATTTTATTACAGTTTGTAGAACGATAATAACAAAAGAAAACGTAATTTTTATGTAAATAAATAAGATTTTACTAAGATCACGATTTGCCCTGCCTTTCTACATTGATATAGAAATATAGAACATTTGTTAGTCAAAACAATACTCCTATAATCCTTCGTCAAAGCACGAATGTCTAATAGAACTTCAATAGACCGCAGTTAACTCTTAGACCACTCAACAACTATGTCGCAAAACGATCCCAGACATAAGTTCAACTTAACTCCTCAGCGCAACATAAAACTTTAACACTTGTATAATTCCTATAACGACACAAAATAAACCATAAGAGAAATGAAGAATGAAGCTATAAAAAGGCAAGAAAGTCTCTTGCAAATACGGACATAACTCTGAATCCTTATTACCAGAGTGGGTCGTTAAAAAACCATAAATAAAATGTAAATTGTTGCATGCCGCTAAAACAGGCGTTAGTGCACAGACGCGAGATAACCAGATATCCTACTTATACTATTACGCAGAATACTATAAAAAAGTTATTCTGCGTTATTCTTCAGCGGGCGTGAAGTGGCGCAGAAAAGAGAAGAGTGGCGTTCTCTTTTGTCCAAGATCCTCTTTGGGCCATCGAGCCAGGCAGCGTAATAAGAATAATTATATGCCTTCAGATATTTATTTTGAGTTTTTGTCTTATAAGCGAGTAAAATATAATTCTTATGCTCATTGCCGTGATATATTTACTTAAACATAGGAGTGTTATGTTTATCTTTTGATAATAATATATGGATCCCGAAATATATAAGTTTGTGTTTGTGTGTGTTCAATGTATATTATTTTTGATTTTGTTCCACTTTATTATTTATTTATTTATTTAAACTTTATTGCACAAAAGAAAACTTATCGTACAAAAGGCGGACTTAATGCCACTTTATAGGTGGGACACACTTAAACTTCGAGTCGAAGATAAAAAAACAGGTCTTTAGTGATCTATCTAGAGTGCAAAATTTTTCAAAAAAAAAGTGTAGAAAAATAAAAAAACTGCTGTTCATGGACATGGCTTAAATTCGAATAAAGAATAATCCTCATAGTTTGATTTGAACCCTTATTGATTTGACATAAAGTGCTCAATAGGTTAGTGTGTGTTTTTTAGCGGAATACCAAATGAAAGTTATTGTAGTAACTTACCAAGGAATTCTCCAAAGTATCACCTTTATCAGTATCCTCCTAGCGTTATCCCAGTTATGCCCTAAATATTTCCGGGGTCCGCTTTGACATCTAATCCCAAGATTTGGCATAGGCGCCATATGACCTTCCGACCTACAGGGAAAACTAGACCTTATTGGGATCACACCGGTTAGTTACCTCACGATGTTTCCCTTCACCGAAAAGCTAACGGTAAATATTCCGTACGTAAGTTCTGAAACACTTATTAGTACGAGCCGGGATTCGAACCCACGACCACCGCATGCTGGAACCACTAGGCTCACCTTTAGCTTTTTGTTTTGACGCTTAGAGACCGTATACATCTCTTAGAATATTAGAATAATTATTAATTGTATTTGGACGCTCAGAGACCTTATACATCTCTGGAATACTGAATTAATATCATTAACTTCTGTTAATGCTGATACAGATCTTATATCGAATGTAATGGTCATAATTTTGCAATTTTGTTTTGTTTACATTAACTTAGTGACATTTAGTTTGCTAACCTTTTATATATAATTTTAAATTATTATTGTGTAAGATTATTATTATTTTATTGTAAATTACCGTTTGACATGTAAAAGTGCCCTTGTGGCCTATTTGCAGAATAAATAATTGATTTGATTTGATTTATATTTTATTTAGTTTTTTTTATATAGTAATGCATTATCTGTATAAGTGTTTTCTTTAGACCCAGAGGCGCGGGTGCCCGGAATAGGGCCAGGCGCACTAAAAGCAGATAATATAAAATGAATTGTGACGGCCCTGTGTTTCTAATTGTGCTTTAACCTTTTAATTAGTGTCTTATATTTCCTAGAATGAAGAATTACTTAACTTGCGCAGTTTTATGAAAATATGCTGCGTTCTTGATGAAGCCAAACTGCATGAACTGAATATTAAACTACTCTGCTTACACCTGAAAAGTAGTAGTCAGAGAATAATCGCCTTTTATTATTTCTCCCCAATAAATAGAATTGATATATCAATATTTTATGAAATTGGCAATGACGTTGTTGCTCTCGTTGTTATATAAATTAATTAGAAAGAGCAGAAGGAACTTTTAACATAAATCATATTCTACGGGCGTACATAAGGTTATAAAGATGTACACGAGAAGACGAGAAGAAGTTAGAATATAGTATCCCATATTTACTATACTATTGTTTTCGAGATATTTGGCATCAAAGTTGAACAATTTTAGGCCAAACAACTGGTTGTCTGACCATAACTTTTGTATTAATTAGTTTAAAATTAAAACCGTAAACACGTTTTTAGAGACGTCGTAGACGAACCCAAATATGTAGATTTCGTATATGTTAGATCTTTCACGTCAATAGAAATACGAAATATGTAAGTGTATTTTTTAAGACAATGTTTAAAAAAATCATACAAAATTAATTATTCATTTCTTTAAAAATCCGGTAAACAAATATGGAGACAAAAGATTGAAGAACCGATAGCCGTTTGACTTATAATTCTATCTGTAGTGCAAAAGTAGGAGTTACGATTCAAAACTTGTCAAAAATCGATGAAAACCTCGGGTAGGCCGTTAATAAGGTTTATACAAGTTTGTATGGTATATATATGTATGCGACGCGTGTCTGCGGTACGCTGTCCCGAGGCGAATAGAACAAGCACCTGCTCGCTGCTAGCCGTGGAGGGGCGCCCGTAAAGCTGGTTTTCCACCAGAGGGGCTAGACGAGACGAGGCGAGACGAAGAATAGAAATTCGTATGGGACTTACTACCTGGACAGAGTCGCACCATAAGGGTTCCGTTTTTACCTTATTGGTCCGGACCGGAACCCTAAAAACACGAGAATCTGTTGAATGCGTCCTGCAGAAGAGAATGTAAACAGCGGGACATATGGACATTCTGACATATGAAAGAATGTTGCCCCAAGCTCAAGTTTGGAGCAGCCCAACTGGGGAAGTACCTCCGTCTTGCAGAAGACCACAGCCATAATAACACTACTACTTGCTCTGTAGTAGTGTTGTGTTCCTGGAGGTGAGTAAGGTCGCCAGATCTCCCGAGGATGCGTTGTGTTGAGAGCGAGGGAATTTAATCCTTCAGCTGTCAAAACGGCGAATCCTCAAACATATCAAGGGTCGGCAACGCCCATGTTACTCCTTTGGAGTTGCATGCGTATAACAGGCTGCGGTCTCGCTTACCATCAGGCGGGCCGTACGCTTGTTTGCCAAAAAAAAATGGATTTTGTTTGTTTCGCTAGGATGTTCGCTTATCATGTGTTTTCTGAACTCGCTGCCATGCGAACCAAGCTAAGCAGTCACAATGAGCGTGCGAAAAGTTAAAAAATTATGATTGTTATGTGGTAAAGATGAACTGAGGTCAAGCTCTCATTATGCCCATTATTGATTATGCTGATGTGTGCTACACTAACATCACCCAGGTTTCCCAGGACAGACTAGAACGTCTACTTTATGACTCCATCATATTTATTTTTGGACTTCGTAAATATGACCACATATCAGCTTTTCGCCGTCAACTTAAGGGGCTCCCATACGCCAATGACCTTCGATCTGAATCCCTTAGTTTTCTAATGTTTTTTGAAGCTTATTATATTAATAACAACGGCTTTAAGCAATATAGTATCCCATATTTACTTCAAAGTTCATTGTTTTCGAGATATTTGGCATCATACATCATACAATTTTAGGCCAAAAAACTGGTTTTCTGGGCATAACTTTAGTGTTAATTGGTTTAAAATGAAAACCCTAGACCTGTTTTTAGAGACGCCACAGACAAACCCAAATATGTAGATTTCGTATATTTTAGATCTCTCACGTCAATAGAGATACGAAATAAGTGTTTTTTTAGACAATGTTTAAAAAAACATACAAAATTAAGTATTCATTTGTTTCAAAATCCGGTTAATGAAAATGGAGATAAAATATTGAAGAACCGATAGCCGTTTGATTTATAATTCTATCTGTAGTGCAAAAGTAGGAGATATGATTCAAAACTTGTCAAAAATCGATGAAAACCTCGGGTAGCCCCTTAAATGGCTCCCCATTCGTAAACGTAGGTCATTACGAGTTCTCTGTTCACTGTTTTCCATATTATTCGATCCTGCTGCGGCTAGCTATCTCAGTTCTAAATTTAAATTTGTAACTGTTCGACCTGATGGTACTCTACGCCAGTCCCGAAGCCTGAAGCTCGTAGTCCCCCCTCATCGCACTGGATTTATGATTCATTCCTTTACTGTCCAAGCCATTCGGCTTGGAATGCTCTCCCGCTTTTTATCAGATAAGCATTTTCTCCACGATATCTATAGTTTTTTGCACTGGGTACGCAAAGTAATATGTATGTTTATATATTATATTTTTTTGTATTTATGTAAGTATATGCATTTAAAATAAATAAATAAATAAATATTTGGGGACAATCTTACCCAAATCGGCCTAGTCCCAAACTAAGCAAAGCTTGTACTATGGGTAGGTACTATACGAGGATTTATTGATTACATCAGGATATGTTTTTTCATTTTCCTTTTCATTTGTGTTTTTCTTGGTCAACTGCCTGCACATATAAGGTTTTTTGACGAGTTGTGTAGCCTAGAGTTGGTAGTGATCCTACCTATGAAGCCGGAGGTCCCAGGTTCGAATGCCGGTAAGGGCATTTATTTGTGTGATGAGCATGAATATTTGTTCCTGAGTCATGGATGTATTCTATGTATTTAGGTATTTATTTATTAGTTTATAAGTATGTGTATCGTCGTCTAGTACCCATAGTACAAGCTTTGCTTAGTTTGGGACTAGGTCGATTTGTGTAAGATTGTCCCCAAATTTTATTTATTTATTTCTGTTTAGCCTGGCGTTTTACTGGTAAAGAATGCCTTAAGACATTAAGTCTGCTTTTTGTACTTTTTATCTGTGCAGTAAAGTTTAAATAAATAAACTGAGTTACTAGGTTGACTGACCTAAAGTAATGAACATCGGTAATCCATGGTACTACAGTAACATAATATCATTAATGTCTATGGCATCCTTTTAAAATTCAAGCAATTTGTCACTCTCCCCGCGAAGCAAGCTTAGAGAAAATTCTCTTTCAAGCAAGTTGCGCTGTAATCTACAAGATTAATAGTTCGTTCTATTCTTTCATTTTTCTACAGAATATTTCATTGTGAAGAGTGACAGAAGCATGCACGTAATTTGAAGATCTATTTAGCATCAACATTTAGCATTTCGATATGCTGTTTGTACTTTCCCAGCCAACATACTGATTATCAATTTGGCATGTGAAGTGGCGAAACAAAATGACCACTCAGCTACCCTCCTGGACCTGTGCTACGGTCTAAAAATTATGTTACGCGCTACAGCGTAGCGATAGCGACCCTATTCCTATTAATATAAAGGTGACTGTAACTGTAAATGTTGTATAGTTCGTTTGCTTATTTTAGTTCGATATGCTATGCTCTTTGCCCGCGCACATATTATTCTCGGTTGTCTATCGTTTGCCAGAATTTCATTTGCCATAATTTAATGTTCCAACTCGTTTCAATTACCATAATATTTACAATACATAATATTATTTTCAAGAAGGTTTGATGCCAGATTTACACAAATACCATAAACTTTACTTGCTATAATTTAAAATGCAATAACTTCACTTGACAGAATATTCAGTTGCCATAAAGTGAGCTCGCTGTGTGTCTCGCAGTTCTAACCTAGCCTACATTTCCGTAACCAACCTATAATAGACATTAAATCTATCTACTAAAGGTATACTCGTGTCCGCAACGCGCTCGTGAAAACATGAGTCGTAAGTGTTGAAATTAAACGCGAAATGTATCTCTATATTGGACCCCCAGGGAGTATTTTTTTCTTGCATCATAAATAATAATAAATTAATAAATAAATATTAGGAGACAATCATACGCTCAATAAGCGTTGCGTTATGGGTACTAGACGAAGGTATATTTAATAGAAAAATACTGAAAACAAATTATATATTATATATTACTATTACTCGGAAACAAATATTCATGCTCATGACACAAATAGTTGTCTTACCGGGATTTGAACCAAGGACCTTAGGCAGCGTCGCCACCCACTTAGTTAACCGGTCGTCAAAATTCAATCTGTTTTGCATGCATGTTTCTACATTGTAAAAAATATAGTAACCACCGGGTTACTATATTTTTGTAACATGCATTTCTGCGAGCCAGTGGGTTCTTTCGGTGTCGCAGTTCTAACCTAACCTACATTTCCGTAACCAACCTATACTAGACATTAAATCTAACTACTAAAGGTATATTCGTGTCCGCAACGCGCTCGTGAAAACATGAGTCGTAAGTGTTGAAATTAAACGCGAAATGTATCTCTATATTGGACCCCCAGGGAGTATTTTTTTCTTGCATCATAAATAATAATAAATTAATAAATAAATATTAGGAGACAATCATACGCTCAATAAGCGTTGCGTTATGGGTACTAGACGAAGGTATATTTAATAGAAAAATACTGAAAATAAATTATATATTATATATTACTATTACTCGGAAACAAATATTCATGCTCATGACACAAATAGTTGTCTTACCGGGATTTGAACCAAGGACCTTAGGCAGCGTCGCCACCCACTTAGCTAACCGGTCGTCAAAATTCAATCTGTTTTGCATGCATGTTTCTACATTGTAAAAAATATAGTAACCACCGGGTTACTATATTTTTGTACATATAACATAGTTCAACGATGACTCTACTCGCTGAAACACTATCGTTTCACGTTAGTGGCATCAATCTACTGCCATCTGACACCGCCGTTACTGAACCTGACGCCAATTCTGAAGCACATAATATATATATCAAAATTATTGTTTCTGATTGATACACGCGCTCCCTTTTAACTCAACGGAAAACTACATGTGTGAGAGCGTAATGCACTGAATATCATATGGGATTGAAATCTAATTGAAATTGAATGTTTAGTTGCAAAATTAAGGCTCCTGTCTAGCCTAATGACGTTGGAGAGATCGATAGTGAAAATTGACGATTTATTTTTAAGCTGAACGTGTAAGTTCGTATAGCTAGCGTGCTTAGTGCCATTAATCTTTATGTGACTGCAATTTAGTTTGTTGCAAGTTTATACGGAAAGATATATCTGAAAATGAAATAGGTATTGATTTTTGTTTATATTGTGTTGAATGTATGCTTTCATTCTTATATTCTTAACTTAAATACAATTTTGCTAATCGTAATGGAGCTCGTTACGCATCGTTCGACTCATACTGGCAAGATACTGTATTAGATATGCTGCAGCTGCTTGTAACTCAAAAAGAAAAATGCCAAAGTGACAGATCTGACGAGGACAAACTAATTTTAACGACATTTTCTTGTAGGTTTTGAATGTGTATAATGAATGTCCCCAATTCTTTTTTTTTGTATATAATTACTGTTTTGCTCAGGTAGTATATATTTTTTTGCAATAAAATTAATAGAAAGTAATTTATTCCAAGGAAGCAACAAAGACTTCCTGTTGACTTTCTCATCTGTTCCTTAAACATTATTACATTTTATGAGAGCAGCCATATTCGCAAAGCTCTGCACAAGGTTCCGCTTTATTCATATTGCTTCATGTTAAGTTGTTTTCCCTCGGGGAAAGAAAATACAAAACCTTGTATAACTCCGGCCTGTAGTAAAATGCTGGCTGTACACCTACTTATGACGGGTGGCAGGATACAGGGCTCAATGTAAAACAATTTAGGGACGTAGGCTCCGAATATTCAGAATAATGCGATAGAACGCGTGCGTGCTGTGCTGTAGCACCGTTGAGCCGCTCCCGACTTCGGAAACTATCTAATAAATCTCGCTCATTTTAAGAGCACCTTAACAGGGGAAGTACTCGTACTTTTACCTTTAAAAACCGCAGTCATAATAACACCAAATATTCCTGGTGAGCTAAACCAGTCAGGTCAACGTTGTCAACATAACCATTCCTCGAATCAATTAAGGGTCTGCTACACGCGTGTGTATTTTCTCCAAGCAAGCTTTAAGCAAGCAAGGGCCACATATTAGGTAACGAAATTGAAACGGCACTTTATAATTTGTGACTTTATCAGGAAATTACATGCAAAAAGGCTCACGAGCCAACCGCTGATCTACGGTATATGCTTATCATCAGGTAATTTGTATGCTTGTTTGCCACCTTTTTAGTATAAAAATATACGTAATTTTTCCAATTCCAATTTGATTTCTATTTTTTGACGGTCGGTTAGCCTAGTGGGTAGTGACGCTGCCTACGAAGCTGAAGGTCCTGGGTTCAGGGGAGTCTTGGATGTTTTCTTTGTATATAAATAATTACATCAATTAAATATATCCTCGTCTAGTGCCCATAACTAGCTAGCATTGTGTAAGATTGTCCACTAATATTTATTTATTTATTGTTATTTATATATTGCTGTTTCTATGACATCTATTTATTGTATGTGTATGTAGGTTTATATATATATATATATGTAAGTGTATAGATAGTCTTTCTTATAGTTAAGTTGTTCTTATGTTCTGTTTTTCTGTTTTCACCTACTCAAATCATATCTTTTCTTGCATCGTCTCCACCAATCAAAGGTCGTATGGAAGAGATCGCTTTTTAGCGATAAGACCGTTTGTTGTCTACCATTGTTTATGTTTAATTTACCTCTATTTTTCTATTATCTATTATGTCTGGTGATCAATAACGAATATTTGTATTGTATTGTATATTACAGTATGTTTTGTGAGCACGACGTGCCGCTGCTAACGGTGAGTAGAAAAAGTTTCATTTTAAAATAGGTCTCATCTTGCTCTCCATTCATCATTGGTTTTGGCACTCTCTCAAGCCAAGTGTCCAATTCGTCAACGGTTTTCCTTATCCCAGTCAATGACCTAAATGTTAAAATACAAAATCGTCAGCCAGTAATGAAGATTCTCGTTTTGCAATTAACAAATTTCACATAACTTGTCGTACAATGACATGGAAGCTCTCCATAAACACACACACACACACACACACACACACACACACACACACACGCGCGCGCGCGCGCGCTCACACACACACACACAACACACACAGTTTTAGTATAATCGGAATTGCCGACAATTATGTGTACAAGATTTATATTATACCTTTTTTGTACATAAATAAATAATGTTTTTACACCAATTTTAGTTATGGTTTTGTAACGAGGTATTAAGTTTTTCATACTAATTCGATGTACGTACAATGAAACAGAAAATGCTGTAGTCAAAATTTACAAATAAATGGTCCTGTTTCAAAATTGGTTGTACTTAAAATGTGATAAACTATGTTAGTATACATAGAAAATTAAACGCAAAAAAAAAAAAAAACGAAGGTTTTAGGAAAAAAAATGAATAAAATTTTGAAAAACTCTACTTTTAATTTAATATGTACAAGAAGAATTTAGTAGGTACAACATAATTACAAAACACAAAAAAAAAGTCGGGGGAATTGAGATTATGCAATTTTCTAATTCTTAAATTACTGATTAATTTAAATTGATTCCTTGTTATGAGATTTTTTTTATTGCATGTCAAATTGAGAACATGCATGGCAATATATTAATTTAAAAGTGGAGTGTTTTTCGTTTCCAAAGGTTACCTATTTAATTACTTTCCCATAACATTCGACGTGGGGTTTTTTTTTTTTAAAGCAGTGAGAAAAAAGCTGCTCGTCTAAGAAAACTATCTAGAGAGTTCAATTATATTCTTCTCAAAAGGAACAATTAAAAGAGCCAATACACGGTCCACTAGCTATTTACCTTGGCAAGGTTGCCATTGTTGTTCAGACCCCGTATCATGGTCGGCCTTATCACACGATAAGTGACAGGATAGAGCGTCCGTCACTGACTGACACCGTTCGACAGAACGAGAGAACGCGCCTATCTTGTCACTTATCGCGTGATAAGACCGACCATGATACGGGATCTGCTCCCTCAACAAGGCCCTCCTTAGCAGTACATGTTTTAGTTCGGGGTTTCGAGTGGGCAGGGTACAAGGCATCGAAAGTGCAGTTGAAACAGAAATAGTAATAGTAACCGAAAATCACATCGAAATCGGTGAAGCTGTTTTTGAGATAACTGGGAGAATTCATTTAAAACGTTTACTGCCGCGGCCCCTGGTGAGTGAACATCATAAGAAATATCTAAGACCCACCCCGGATCACTACCACCAACCACTAACCCATTTCGGATAACCGCATCTTAATCGGCCAAGCCGTTTTGGAGATAGATGGGATCATTGTTGTACAACAAAACAAACAGCCTCTACCCTAAACGCAATATACCTTCTCCGGTTCCGTCGTGGGAAAAATTAACTATTTGTGATATTGTCTTTGAACACGCAAATACCGAATTCAATATTGTCTTGCGGGATTGCAATCCCTATTCATAGGTAAACATTAGCTTTACGTAGGTACATCAAGACAAAATCATATCATTTCTTCATTATTTCTTTATAAAAATCAATAGTTAATAGCATTTTTACTATAACCTGAATTATGACCAAATACGAAATAAAAGTAAGACCCGATGAAAACCTATCTTAAAACAAACGCCCCGCTAACCGCATTTTGCAGGTTCCTTCTCGACATAATTAGAAACATTACTGATTTGAAAACTGTTTAATGTCAATTCTACTGCGTTAACTGCGTTGTATGCCTAATGTTTTTGTATGTACTTACAGAATAATAACTTTGAGCTAGATTAATGCCCTACTCAACTAATGTAAATAGGTACGTGTATCTTCCTGCACTTGGGAATAATGAAAATTTATGAACATCCTCCGGTAAATGGTTTTAATTAGCACCATAGGTTTCGCGTGACTATCTATTATTAATTAGCATCCACTAAAATAAGGCATACTTCATTAGCAAATTAATAAAATAGGTGCAAAGCTTAGTTAGAGAGGACCTTTGACCAAGAACGCTTGTGTTATGACAACTAGTTCAGAGAATACAGGGTGTTCAATCCACTTCAGCAAACTTTAATTTAACTTGTGTATAAAACGTATGTAAGTATATAAGTTGTCTTTTAAGAGGTGAAATCCATATTTCAGCCATTTGCCGCTATCTGATTGAGCTAAAACTTGGCATACCACCAAGCTGATTTGATGATGACGACTGAAGGAAGCCATAGCAACTTTACTCCTCGACAAATCCTGACAAATTTGGGGTCACTAGAACCCTCTAAATGAGGAGGTGACCATGAAGCTAAAAATACTGGAAGCTATTTTTGAATTTAACTTGCACCTGTTGTGGAACGTCCTATACAGGGTGGAATCTTGTACGTGATCCAAAATAGCAAAATGTGAATCTATCCATGATTCTGAGCAACTTTTATTATGGGACCAACTTTGTGTTATGCCAAAAAAATCCAACTATTTCATTAACTCTGCTCATTTTAGACTGACAAGAATGTATGAACAGGTGTGTTTTTTTAGGCATAACACAAAGTTGGTCCCATAATAAAAGTTGCTCAGAATCATGGATAGATTCACATTTTGCTATTTTGGATCACGTTCAAGATTCCACCCTGTATAGTTAAACGAATTTGAACTGAGCTTATGAATAGACATTGTTTGCCATGGGCGCGTGCCAATTTTGCAAGAAAATGTTACCAGAACGTAAAATATTAATGACATATTGAACTCTTTATTCTTTTATAATAGATTCCAAATTAGCTACGAGATAAAATACCACATACAGCGTGCGAGGTATAAATCAGAAAAATGTTACTTACTTCGTTATTTGTTTTATTTATTTATCTATTCAACCCTGAGGTGTGTCGCTATAACCGCATAATAATAATAAGAATAATGTATCTATCTATCTAATAATATATGGCAACACTGTACATACGTCACGTATAGTCGGGACAGTGTGTATTGGCATTGTGTTGTTTGTTGAATGTAAAAATTATATGCTTTATAATAAATACCTATTCATCCATATCTGGTTCCAAATATGTATTTGATATTTAAGTATTTTTCCGATTGTGACTCCGAAAACTCTGACTCTGATGTGTCGCTTTCAAGACCACCGACCTCAATTATAAAACGTTCAGGCTGGGATTCGACTAAAGGACCTTTTTCTATAGTCGTCTTCAATTTCTCTAACATAATTTTGATAAGCAAATACATTAGGTACTAGTTAAATCCAACCAAACTAACCAGTTCAATCAATACCTACGACCCCACAATAAAATGTCAGTACCGGTCATGTGAACAACCAATTTCAGACATTGTTTATAGAAATACTAGACAATCCATTTTATTGTAAATATTCAATTATATTCAAAATAAGCTTTCGGACATCACTATGGATTGCTTTCGACATATTTATTGTAATTTATTTTACAATCGCGAAGTATTTGGTCTTCTTTGCTGTCTGTTTACATCGGTGACATTCGATGACTTCTACCGTCTGTTAAAGAGTACTCCTTGCCAGTAAAAGAAATTGCTTCCATTAAAAATCCGCAGCATGGCTAGGGTCAAAAAGAAACTTGTCAGGCTATACATTATTTTGAATGCAAGGACGATATTAATTTACTATTATAATATATGAACATTTTACGTGGCCGTAAATATTTTTTTGCAAAATTGGCACGCGCTGACTGCAAACAAGGTCTATTTATAAGCTCAGTATCATTTATGAGCTCATTTCAAATTGTTTTAACTAGGTACTTGATGTTGTTAAACCGTATTATTCGCAGCAGTTACTTATCATCATTATTTATTATTTATACTAAACGGGACTTAATCACGTATAATTAACTTATTTTATTTACCTCACTGAGGTCTCCCGACGTTTCGGATGTGTTGCAACATCCACGTCACGGTCACGGGACAACTGGCTTGAGCGGGTATCAACATCTTCTTGCTGCGCGGGTTTTCCGAACTACCCGCATTTGGTCTTTATTAACCACTTGTACACTAGGGTTGTCACCCGGCCGATACACAACACGCGACATTATATGCGATTAAGTCCCGTTTAGTATAAATAATGTGTGAGAATCGTGAAAGTTTAAATCAATATATCATTGTTTATGTTTAGAGTCGTTTGTCAATTTAAAAATCTAGTTTACATTATGAAGTTTATAGCATAATTGTGTTTAAAACTTCAAACGTACCAAAAAGAAACAAACACAAAAAATCTTTTGTTGCAGAATGCAGTCGGCTACAAACAACCCAACGGCTGATACCGAAAGCACAAAAAATACACGGTGGGGTCAAATTGTGACACAAACTGCTTCAGAGTTCGCGGAGAATACTACGCTTAATGGCTTAAAATATATGGCTGAAAAAAGAGCTACTATTCTAGAAAGGTACACTAGAACGATATCCACTAGGATCCACCTCTTTTCCTGTTCATTTCGTTTCAAAGAAGGAACACTTTCTTTTACAATGAAGGATCATAATTGTTTCTAAAGCTTCAAACGTAACACTACGGTCCTAAAAAAAAAAAAAATATTTTGTTTTCTATCTCAGATAATACAGCTGTCGTTTCTTTCATTCTACCTAAGATTATAATTTTTGATAAAACTACTCGTAGCAAATTAGATTCTTTTGGATTTCTACGTTCATTCTCAGTACAGTTTTGTGTGTATTCATGGTTCATAAGTCATATGTGAAGTATGATACTAGTGGCGTGGTCGTAGCTCTGAGGGAACAACTTGTCTCTGTGAATGAGGTAGGATTTTACTTCACTTTCTTTTGATGTGTAAATAATATCTTAAGAAACCCGGTACATTTCGGAAGCATCAGGGTCTCAATAAATGCAAAAGATGGCTCACTACCATATCTCTTCAAGATGGGCATATTCGTAGGCTATATTTTAATCCAACCGCGAAACCGCAAAACGCGGGCGGAGCTACGTAGGCAGCTCTATAGCCTCCTAGGCCTATGCCTACCCCCTTATTCATAAAACTTAAAATGCCTCTGATACATACAATATGTTTTGTCCCTTTCTTATGAACACAAATGTCAACGTGACAGATAAAGACAAACAAATTTTAAGAAAAATAGGTTTATTAAACGTACGCCTGTCGTGGGACAGGGCTGCGACAGGAGACGTCAGTCACCGCGAGCCAAGGGCACAGTCTCAGTTAAACGACCGAAATGATTAATAGTACTTAATTGATATATTTTCAGGCAATGCATTATTGAAAATTTACTTTTAACTTAACCCCTCTTATACTCCGAAGCCTCAAATATTTTCAGTACCCATTTCCTGCAGTGACAATTTGCCCTCAGGCAAGGATTAGGTCCGAAAAGTACAATTATGGTCGTCAAAAAACATCCTATGCTAACGATGGAAGGTATGATTCAATGTGTTTTGTAATTATGTTGTATTTGCACAAATACTATTTATATTATAATAAAACCTAATTGAAGTTCCCATTTGGAACGTAAACCGACAGCACGCCGCCCGGTCGGTCGGCCTAGGTATCGATGGGCGGATGTGGCGACTGGCGGGAAACTGCACAGGACCGGGTTCAGTGGCGAGCAGTCGTGTTGGAGGCCAAGACCCACGTTGGGTCGCTGCGCCAGAGGAGTAGTAGTAGTATTTGGAACGTTGCTTTATATGGGAGTGAAACGTGGGCGCTGACCCAGAGTGACAGAGAACGACTACTCGTACAGGCCTACAAAATGTGGTGCTGGCGGAGGATTGAAGGAAAGACTGATGGAAGGAAAGATAGACGAAAGAATAAGTTTTGAGCATAGTAGGAGAGAAAACATGTTTTCTAGAATGTATTCGAAATAGGAGAGGCAAGATGATAGGCCACCATCGATACTTTCAAACATTCTACAAGGGAATTTAAGGCAAAAGAGGTACTTAGAGGACATCCTAGTCAAGTATAGGATAATGTTGATGTCGAGTCGTATGAGGAAGTCAAGAGGCTGGCAATGGCGGTTACTCCATCGATAAGAGCAAGGCTCTTAAGTGATGATGATGATATTATATGGTTGACTAATTTGTTTATATTATTATCCTGAAATGTATTGACTCATTCAGAAAATATTATCATTGCGTTTTTTTTTTAATCGAAGATTAATTTTATAAACGGATATTAAGTTGTACACCAAGATAAAGTAATAAATAAAACAAGGTAGGTAGCAAAATAATACATTTAAATTGATATGTAGGCTTTTTTAAATATTAATGTCGTTACGTGTTGTAGACTATTCAAATCAAACAAAGTTTTACCTAATCATAATATTGTTATGATTGTTTAGATATGAAAACTCGTCTGTTGCTGATTTGACGAAATTCCATTCCACACTAGTATTCTGTGACAATGATGAACCTTCGTACAATTTTCTGAATACTACAATTGATATCGGAACATTTCTCAAGGTAAGTAAATTGAAAATATAGAAATTGCATGAGCCTGCATTTGATTTATTGGAGAGTATGTAATTACCTGTGGCGGTGCACAAGAAAAGGGAGGGGGATATTGAATTATTAGCAGTTCCTAAAACAACATATTAACACTACCGTCCATTGTCGAAATCACATATTTCTGTACTAAACAAAATAATAATCATTCGGCATTATTTTGCTAATTTCAATTCACTCTGTAAACCTACAGTGTACTTAAAAATAATATTTGCTACATTAAACTCACTTTTTAAACTCAAACTCAAACATTTATTCGTGACAAACACCTTTTACTTGCTTTAAAGCTTTAATAATATCAAATTAATTTTGTATGGAAAAAAAAACTAGGTAAATTTTCTTGAAAATAAACAATTTTGCGTATTTAAGTGTAAGTACATTCAAAAATAGTGACAGCAAAAACTTATGTTTATTACTTATATAGTTTATGAGAAAAAATATATTTTGTCAAAAAAAGAAAGTAGTCCGATACGAATGAATAAATGAATATTATAATAATCGTTAATTCCAACAATTTTTTCCAAAAAAATATACTAAAAGTTTCTTCTTCCCAAGTTATGTCACTTTGAAAAAACAAAGCAAAAACTTTTTTCAGGAAAATACGTTTTACGTCAATAGCACTAGCTATATTTTTGTTCCATCCGGTAATGGACATGGAAATGGTTTAGCCACTTTTTTGCCTATTTAAATTTTTAAAAAACCAATGGTTTAAAATTATTACCTAAATGCATTTTTAGCAAAAACCGTGCTTAACGGTATTTTTTTCAAAAACTGGTTTGTGAATGTTTTTGTGTTTTGATATACCTATTCTTATTTATTTTATTGTGTATTGTGTATAATACAATATGCCTGCATATGGCAGGCATAATCCACCGTTTTTCATAACAGCTAGCTGTTTCACAAAACAGCGCTGTAAATGCTGTAATGTAATAAGGCAGATTGCCGCTATATTGTAGAACGTATCCGAATGACAATCCTGCTAATATTGTGTTGGATTCCGCCGAATACTAGAATCCATAGCCATTTTGGAGGTTGTTATTTGCTTAATAACCTCTGAAACTCGTTCTTTTGTCCATGGCTTCATGAGATTCATAGAAATTGTTTGATTGCACGTGAAAATTGACCTTAAAGTCACTGTTAACATATTTATTACGTTTTCTTTGTTTGAACAATTGTTAATAGGAATGATGACTAAGATTTTTATATGATGGCATTCGATCGAGTTTTTGGAGAGGAACAAGTTTGTATGGGAGCAACTACAATTAAAGCACATAAATACCCAAAAATTTGAGACATGAATTGACGTCGCTGGCGGCAGCGCAAAACGCTTCTAACTGATAGACACACAAGTATGACGTCACAATAGGGAATATTCATGTCATTTTTTTATTTTTTTTATCTATTCTATAAGTAATTATATAACCGGAAAAAAATATAACACTTTCACAATATTATTAAATAAGCTAAAAAATAATAATTAAAATTACTATCATTTTCGGACGATCAAAACGCCACCATTTTGGCGCGCTCATTTGTGACGTCACCGTGCAGCTTAGTGCACGGCGGTTCTTAAACAAATTAACAACAAAGTGTTTGATTCACACTTTTAATAAATGTGAGTGATTAAAGCTTATAAGATCAACTTATTGTAATGGAAGAGCACACAAAAGCTTATTATAAATATTGTATTGTCCCTATGTGTGAAAATCACATTAAAACTGCAAATATTTTCATATGCCCAAAGGTGCAAATATAAGGATAAAGTGGTGTAAGGCGATGAGGAGAGATAATGTATCGTGCTTGAGTAGTTTATATTGTTGTGAAGATCATTTCGACGTGAGTATTAAATATGTATGTACCTAAAATCTTTTTTATTACGACTCGCGAACAATATAGGTAAACAATAACCTAACCTCAAAATTGTATTATATACTTATTCATAAAACTATTCTGATTCCCAATTTTTTTAGTTATTAATGTTACAAATATTATGATTTTTGTAGATCAACAGCTGACTACGAGTGTTGATTTTGATCAAGAAACCTTTTAGCTAAGTTTCTTTGTTTGCACTGTTGATCGAAGAAAGTTAGAAGAATTTAATCCTTTTTACTGAGTGACCTACACAAATTTGTTTTATTTATAAGCCTTGACGAAAACAACCTAGTTTGTTAAAGTTCATAAAGATGTTCTCAACATTTAACATTCCTAATAGGTACCTACATATCTTTGATTATATAATACTAGCTTCTGCCCGCGACTCCGTCCGCGTGGAACTCGTTTATACTATCTCTATACCAAATTTCATCCAAATCGGTTCAGCAGTTTAAGCGTGAAGAGGTAACAAACAGACAGACAGACACACTTTCGCATTTATAATTTATTATTAAGTAAGTATATATAAAATATATAATATAACTAGCTTCTGCCCGCGACTCCGTCCGCGTGGAACTCGTTTATATCGTAGCTCCCCCCATATCCCCCAAAGGGATGAAGTGGGGGTGAAAGTTTGTATGGAGCTACGATATAAATGAGTTCCACGCGGACGGATTCGCGGGCAGAAGTTAGTATAGGTATATAATATATAAAGTTATAGTATAGTAAAATAGTATATAGTATGGATAAATATCTACTAGTTTTTTATTCCACTTATTTAACAAAGACACCTATTTGAAGTAGTTTAAAAGTCTAGCTATTTGAATCGCCAAAATAGGTTATAATTATTTAATTGACCAATCTCACGAGTATAAAAACAAGGAATATGAAAATTTATTGAATATCTGTAACTTATTTACCTTGCAGCTTTTACTCCTCTTAGTTCAGCGGACGTAAAGTCACAAATATTTGCGAAGTATGTATTAAATTTAGTCATCATGAACACATCAATTTTATGCAGATTATCCGACTGTGCCTTGACAAAACCGCCTTCAGTCATTGTGGCGAGTCTTTTTTCACTTAATAATTACCAAAAAACACTGATTATTTATCATAAACAGCGGCCAAACAATGCGAATAACTTTCAATAATCATACTAACGACCTGCACGGTGACGTCACGTTTCGCTCCGCCAATAGCGTTGCGTTTTGGAAATTAGCGAGGGAATTTGAAAAATAGTACTTTTAAACAATTTATTTTATCAATAGAAACATGATAATTTGAAAAAATAATCATGTGTGTATATTTATTAAGCAATATAGATTACACGTGTTTTTTTTTGTCCATTTCTAAATCACATGCATATTCCCTATTGTACAAAGTAGTTGTATTATAGTTGAATGGAAAATCCGGTAAATTATTGTTTCGGCCGCGAAGTACTGCGTGTACGTACATAGTTGTCATACAATTTTGTTTCTATAAAAGCGTATGGATTCTAGTGGCAGCTTTAAATTTACTCTTGGACAATAAAAAAAAAATGCATATTTTTCTAAACTTTCAAGGTCCATGAATAAATAAATCGTGAATGGTATCTTTGTATGATTTTAATTATATTTTATAATTTAAACTTTATTACGATAATTTGATGGTTTACTATCCATTTACTACGTTATCAATTTGAACACGAGGCATCATGCCTGGTTTACTAATGTTTCGGCGAAAATTATTTGGCAAATGTTTAACTCCCAAACTATTTTTCTCATATTTTTATTTGGTCGAAGGTCGAAGTTTTATTTCCCTACTCAACGTTTCGCACTGATATCATTTCCGAACGAATGATTTGATAAATTATTGTAAGGCAAATTATTACCTGGGATTTTTTTAATACGTCATTTATGTATTCGTCAAATGTATTGATTGGCATAACATACTTTTAGCACTGATATCATTTCGCAACTATTGATTTGATAAATTATTACCTGGGATTTTTTTAAGATTATTATATTATATTATAAGATTTTTTTATGTATTCGTCAAACGAACGAACTACGAACTACAGTGCCATGTTTTATCTGTGCGGACTGATAATCTCCAGCGAGTCGACGCCACCCCGCTGCGCGGGGTGTCTATTTCTGGTCTGAGGGACACAAGTGAACCCTAACCTAACCGACCTAAGACAGTCCGCTTATGACAAGCCATTTTTGTCTGCCCTGATAATCCGCGTCCAGAATAGTGCTCCGCGCCTCAGTATTTCTATGACCATTGAAGCGCTCTAAATGGTGCCATGTTTTTGGTTGCCCAAACGTCATTTGACGATTTGTTATTTGCCTAAGCAAATCATTTGCTTCATAATAATGTGCCACATAAAAGTTTGTCGAAGTAAAATTTAGCAATATAAAAATTTTGCTAAATGAGAAAACTGCGAAGTTAAGTTATGCCAACAATTGGTTTGCCAAATGAAAATTCTGCGAAAAGTTGGTTGCCATGTGAAATTCTGCGAAACATATTTCGCCGAAAAGGCAGAACCCCATCATGCCTATTGTACATTTTAATGACGAACTTTCTGTATTCGACGCCATTGTTGTTGTTACGTCAGATAGCGCCGCGACTATTAAAAATGGGAACTAATAATTTCCACAGCGGCGGTTAATGACCCGCTGTATTACATTACCGCTAGTCGTATTGAAGAACGGTTCCAGCGAACGCCGAACACATTCCAGCGGATTATCATTCAGCGGTATTCAATTCGCCTGATCGCCAACCCGCCGTATTACAAAACAGCGCTGTTTTGTGAAACAGCCAGCTGTTATGTAAAATGGCGGAATATAGTTTTCCACTGCGACATTATATTATGTTAAATTCAAAAACATTCTATGTACAGATTTTTCAAAAACCTAATTTATACAATACAATACAATACAATACAAATACTCTTTATTGCACACCTCACACAAACAAAGCAGTTAAAAAGAGAAACAATACAATAACATGTAGGTAGAGGTAGACAACAGGCGGTCTTATCGCTGAAGAGCGATCTCTTCCAGACAACCTTTGGGTATCGGAGAAAGAGTTAAAACTAGATTATGTAGTAGGTGGTGCAGAGATTATAATAAGCCAAAAATCAAAATAATTATATCAATACACGTACATAAATAGCTCTATATATAAACATACATACACAATCATACATATATACAAATAACACAAATAAAAATGTATAAATATAATACATAAACAGTCAGCCAATAATAATAATAGTAAGACAATCGGGGTTAGGGGAGAGACAAATAATGTTCTTTAAGAAGAGATTTGAAGTTACCGATATATTTAGCTTGTCTTATATCAAGAGGGAGAGAGTTCCACAGTCGAATAGCCTTAAAAGTGAACGAACTACTGTAAAATTTCGAAGATGACGAAGGCACAGTTAATAGCAAATTGTTAGAAGATCTAACAGAATTAAAATAACTAAAACGCTCTTTGAGATAGCGGGGAGTTGCAGGGTTAAAAAGGACACTAAACAGAAGCGAAATAATGTGAGAGTTACGACGATAACGGATAGGGAGCCACTTGAGTTTGGAACGGAAACTAGAAGCGTAACCCAAATATGAACCGAATGCAGACATTTTGGAGACGCTCAAGCTTATTAAGCTGCTCCTCAGAAAGGTCGAGATAGGATACATCAGCGTAATCAAGAATAGGAAGAAGTAAAGTTTGAGCAAGCGCAATTTTAATTGCAGTATTTATATTTTATTTATTTATTTTTATTTTTTTTACTTTTCTTGGGTCCATGTGTCTACATGTTTGTCGTCCTACAAAAAAATCTGTACATATAATATTTTTGAATTTCACATATTTATTATACTTATACTATTTTTGAATTTACACTTAAATACGCAAAATATAGTTATTGCAAGAAAATTTAAAAATGTATTTTTTGAACCGCATTCGAACCGGTGACCGCAGGTATACGTGGCCCGTAGTTACTAATCAACTGAGCCATCGGAACAATCTGTCTCGGTCACTAAATCTTTCAATCAGTTCCTTCTTACAACGTCTTAGGGAGGCATGTAACGAGTAACGACATCCTATATAGAAGACTTAACCCTTTTCTTACAAACACAAATGTTAAAGTGACAGAGAAAGACAAACAAATTTTAGCAAAGAGAGGTTTGTTGAACGTTTATGAATACGGTTATTAGGCTTCTTAAACAGCACCGACGTCCCAAATTATATTGAGATATCATCAGTAACGATGCGCCACCCTAATCACCCTAATCACCCCATAAGAACTAGATTAAAATATATCAGTTACAAAATAAACATGGCGTTCAGATATTCGATGAAAAAGATTTTTTTTCCATATCATTAAATGTTTGAACGCTACACATACCTTAAAAAGGGATTGCCAGCCGTGTACCTACTAGTCTTTAATCATCACGCTATACAAATTTTCCCGGCCTCTAAAGTGTATCATTGTATTACAGGTGGCACCCAGTCATGAGGATATTTTCATGGAGTGCTCATGGCGCAATAAAGTAAACTGCACGAAATCATTCCGACCGGTTTTGACTGCCGATGGGATTTGTTATACGTTCAATATCCTGGCTACCCATGAGATTTTCCGCAAAAAGAGGCAAGGACCATGCTGATAAAAACGATTTTTTTATTAAATACCCATATTTCTTGTCATCCTTAGGTGATTCTCCCACTGCAGCGCGGCGGTGTGCGGAGCGACTGATTTTTTACATGCGCATTGCCGCGTCGGCAGTGTGTTGTACTAGGCGTGTTTTCTATATAAATTGAGCTTCTTGCATAAATACAAAGGTATAACTACAACTTAGAAAAGTTGAAAAACCCCGACATTTACATTTCAAAGTGCCATATCTCAAAAACGGCTAAACAGATTTTCATGAAACATAGCTAAGAACACTCGGGATAAAATTATCTATGACACAAACAAAACCGCATTCAAATCGGTCCATTCTTTGGAAGCTATGATACTACAGACAGATACACAGATACACAGACACACAGATACACAGACACGTTAAACTTATAATTATAACACCCCTCTCTTTGCGTCAGGGGTTAAAAATCTGTCGCTCCGCTCACCCCGGCGGGACGCGGTGCGGTGCATTGGGACTATTGGGAGAATCGCCTTAATGTCGTATTTTCTTGTTACTTGGGTAGCTTAGAAAATAGTAATTATGAACGAGTAAATAATTTGTGTGAACACCGTGCACAAAAAAATCTTTTGCATTTCTCATGCTCTTGAAGTTCGTCTTTATGCTGGGTTTTGCGAAATAAGTTTTGCGCGCTGGTGTGTGTAGTAAAATGTTCGACAAGGTTTTATATAATTTATTGCAGTTATGCCATTGGTCAAAGTTTTCAGATATCTCAGAACCAGTAGTGAGAAAAATACTTTATATTTATTTATCATATGAACATAGTAGCTACCAAATCTATTTGTTTCAGAGTGTATTACAAGCGACACTACTTGAACACATCTACCCCTCAGAAAGGATGGTCACTTGAGGAAAACTACATCAGCCTTGATAATAACACTTTCCCAAGACGTGGTCGGGTAGGTAGACGTGTGTTATGAGACCATGAGGTCTACTATAATAGTCTGTGCTTCAAGATGTTTTACTAAGGAATTATTAAAAAGAAGATATACATGATTTCAATTAGTTTGAGATTTAATTTAATAATTAATTTATTTTGCTTTTCATCATCTTGGAATCTTCTGGAATTCAATAAGTTTCTTTCACATTTTCAAAATGACTTTTTTTTTTACAAAAAGACCAAGACTTCATTAATTTACAGTAGATAATTCTTGCATAAACCAGAGTAAAAATATTCACATTATCCGTGATCTACCGCGGACGGGAATTCGCGTCAGAATATGTATGTATTCGCGGAAGTCGGGTATAGAAAGTGGAACGGGTTAAAAAAAAAACAGGTTTTTACCCGTATAAATATTATCGTGAGGAAATTGGCATAATTTCAGCAATCATTCAATAAACCAATATTAAATTATTTATTTGACAGAATACAGTAGGTATATAATATAGATGTCAATAAGATAATTACCAGCACAGTGTATTTAGCCCACATGCAGGCATGCAAATGTCTTGAGTTTTATTACATAGGTGCATAAATAATCAATAACTGAAAGTCAAAAATTACACAACACAAAATAAAATAATGTCATATAATCATATTATACTATTGCTATCAAAGAAATCATTTACACTATAATAACCAGTCCGTAAATTTGTGCTTGAATATATGTCCTATTCTTAATCTTATGTCATTTGGTATACGGTTCTATATTTCAATAGACATGTTAATGTTTCATCATCATCATCATGATATCAGCCGAAAGACGTCCACTCGAGAACCTTTCCGCCCCAACGGCCATCGGTTCTACGTGCTATGTGCCCGCCCACTGCCACTTAAGTTTAGCGAATCGAGGGCTATATCAGTTACCTTGGTTCTGCTGCGGATAGTCTAATTTCTGATGCGATCACGCAGAGAAACTCCTAACATAGCCCTCTCCATAGCCTTCTTATGAGGCCCATAGTAAGCGACCACGTTTCAGAGCCATATGTCATCACTGGCAACACACACTGGTCAAAGTCTCTCGTCTTCAGACACTGCGGAATATTGAACGAAAAGATGTGTCGTAGCTTCCCGAACGCTGCCCAGCCGAGTCGGATTCGACGATTGGCCTCTTTGTCGAAGTTGGACCTACCTAACTGGATATTCTGTTCTAGGTATACATATTTATATGTCTACAACTTCGAGCGTAAAGTGTCCGATTGTACTGAGAGTTGGTACTACATGGGCATTAGACATGATCTTCGTCTTTTACATGTTCATTCTTAGACCAACTCGCTCGGAAGCTTTACTGAGGTCATCGAGCATCGTACTTAAGTCCTCCATGGTCTCATTTAAGACTACTATATCGTCAGCAAACCAAAGGTGAGTGATGTACTCGCCGTTGATGTTGATGCCTAGCCTTCTCCAGTCCAGAGTCTTGAAAACTTCCTCCAGTGCAGCGGTGAACAGTTTTGGAGAAATAACATCTCCTTGCCTGACTCCTCGCTGCAGCGGAATAGGTTTCGAGTCACGGTCCTTGCGTCGGACTGACATAGTGGCGTTCTCGTACAAACACTTAAGCACTTCGATATAGCGATAGTCAACTTGGCACCGCTGGAGAGACTGTAGTACAGACCAGGTTTCAATCGAATCGAAGTCTTTCACGTAGTCCACGAACGCTAAGCAGAGGGGCAGGTTATACCCCTCAGTCTTCTGTGTAACCTGACGGAGCGTGTGGATGTGGTCTATGGTACTTTAAAGCCTTTTCGGAAACCGGCTTGTTCGGGAGGCTGGAAGTCATCTAGCCTGCGTACGAGTTGATATGTAACGACCCTCGAAAACAGCTTATACTGCCCTGTTCAGCCAATCTCACGTATCTTTGAAATGGGCATTTCGAGAAAAACGCTGTTTAAGTTTTAGACAGACATCTTGTCATAACTTATAAATTTATGGCCCATTTATGAAATAAAAATTATTGTTCAGCTAATGAAAAGACATATTTTTTAACTATTATAGTATTTAAGTTATTTCATTAGGTATGTCTAATAAACAAAATTAACGCTCTATAATTACATTCATTTTGAGTAACGCGAAATGCGGTATCTATAGATACGTGAATGTGGCCTCTGCTTATACTCCGTGGGTAGCACAGCGATTACGCTGATCTCCAGTATCTTAATATTTCCTTAATCAAATTGGATATAACACTCTTAAAAAATTACTAATTTGGGGGAAAATTGTTTAATCATAAAAGTAATCGTTAACATAAAGTTTAATCACTAAATCTTTTCATTGGAAGATAATAAAAAAAGTGGTCACTTAATCTTCATGGACCTCTATAAATGTACAATTTCTATATTGATCATTAAGTAAGTATTTCTTATATCTTATACCATTCATCCATTACCTACATAATGCTAAGCGAATGCTAGTTCGGCAAACATTACGCCCCCGATGTCCTAGTTTGGCGTAACTCGAGCAAGTAGCGCGTGTTATATGGTATATCACTAGTAATATTGTAAGGTTAAATAGCTGTATTAGAATACGAACCTCTAGGCATAAGACCATTTTATAAACATCAGCGTTCCAGCGAGAGCGGGCCAAGCCAGACGCTACCTTGCATTTTCTATACGATAAGCCGCGACCACGGCGACATGCGCCCAGCCTGGCCGACCGTGAGAGCGCCGATCATAATTCAGTCCTAACATATTATTTGAACATGTAACATTGTAACTGAGAAAATGTTAATTAAATGTAGTTAAACAAAGGACTCCTACATTTTTATTTAATACACTCACCGTAAGTGTATAATTGGCGCAGTCGGTAATTCTCACTGAGCTGGACAACCGAAAATCGTGTTCAGTGTCCGTTTTAACGGTTTATAGTGCGAACTATTTTTCCCGAAAGTGAACATTTTATTTTTGTGGAAGCTGTGACGCCCTGGGGGACACAATTCGCCTTCGTGGGACTAATTACAATGATTGGTTTGCTGATAATACTGTGAGTACTCTTAGATAAATAAGATCAGTTCATAACATCCTATCCCTCATTCCAAGAATATTGTATTATAAAGTGAAGTGAAAAGTGAAAAGTGATAAAAATAAAAACTTTCAATTTGACTTTAATGCTTTAAGTCGTAAATAAATACCTAAAATAAATATTATAATTTTGTTAATTGTAAAATTTTAAAACCATGGCAGTGCAACAACAATTGCAACTTTTTGATTTAGCGCTAAAAGTAGTGCCAGAATATGACGGTAACGTAAATTCGTTGTACAGATTTATAAATGCTGCCAGTAGCGTTGTAACGCAATATTATGATGAAAATGATGAACATAATTTTCAGAATGTTATTATTATCAATGGCATAATCGGAAAATTGCGTGGAAAAGCTCTAAACTTAATCGATGTAAATTCCGCCAATACCTGGGCAAGAATCAAAGCAGTTTTAATTGAAAATTTCTCCGATCAAAGGGATGAAAATTCCCTTAACCGTGACCTTGTAAATTTATACCAAGGCAACGAGAGCCCGCAGCAATTTTACGACAGATGCGTCAGCCTGTTGACGACTGTAATAAATTATGTGAATATACATAACGAAGACGCGAACCTCATTTTATGTAAACGTGAATTTTTCACAGCTCAAGCCTTGAAAACATTTTTGGCAGGTTTAAAAGAGCCCCTAGGCTCTACAATTCGCGCTATGCGACCTGATTCCCTTCCAGCAGCCCTTCAATATATTAAAGAAGAAGCTAATATAATGTACTTACAAAAACGCAACCAGCCGCAAAATCAACCTTCAAACCAAAATTATGGATACAACATACCGAGGTTTCCTCTAAACCAGCTCCAACAAAGAAATAATTTTATGACCTTGAATGAAAACCGCCAATTCGGAAATCGAAATAATTCACAAAACTTTCAAATGCCAAGGCCAAATAACAACAACCAAATACAAAGCCAGCCAAACAGAACTAACTACTTTTATCAAGATCCAAATACAACTCCAAGGCCAAGGCCTACCCCTATGAGTGGAATTTCGTATTCAAACGCGCCTAGGAATAATATTAATGCCCCTCGCATGAGTGGGATTTCACATCAAAGCGCGTCTAGAAATCACGCCCCAAGGTTCATTCCGAACCCAAATTTCCGGCCACAGCAGCCTTATCCAAGACAACCAAATTATTTTCAAAATGTAGGGCATTATCCTGATTTCGCTTTTGAAGAGATGAACCTGCACGAAATCGAAAATACCGATTTATCTGATCAAAACAACCCTAATGAGTACCAACCACAACCTATTCTAACGACATACGAACAAACCTACGAATGCGAGGTGTTGCCAGAAAATAACCAACGAGACGTTTATGAGATCTGCAACGACCAAAATTTTCACCCGGCTTCAAACCCAGTCGACGAAACGTAATACAAGTCAATGTTCATTCTAAGAGACAGCTTCCTTACATTCAAATAAACAACCCCCCTCTCAAGCTACTTATTGACACAGGCTCGAATCAATCATTCCTGTCTCCTGAAGCAGTCAAAAACTATTATCCGAATTTTAAAATGAATCAAGAACCCTTCTCAGTTACCAATGTACATTGCACTACCGAGCACAAAAATACCATCAATCTGCCGCTATTTAGTGAATTCAATTCAGACATGATTTATAAATTTCACGTTTATAAATTTCATAACGTTTTTGACGGTCTAATAGGGTTAGTTGGAAACACTGAAAGCATGTATCAACCTTTCAAAGAAGGAACTTCATACTGAGCATGCCAAAAATAAAATCCAAATGATGAAAACCGGCGTTCATAATTTATTTGAAGCCATTGTGAAAGCCAAAAGCACTAATATTTTTAAGGTCCCCGTGAGCACAAAAGATGGAGATATCTTTTTACCTGAGATGACCTTCAACCAGTGTATCATGCCAGCATTGATAACACGATCAGATAAAAGCTATGCTTATATTGAGCTTAACAACCCAACGTGTAACGACGCTATCGTCAGCCTAACGGACCCCATTAACTCCCAACCAATGAAGAAAAACTTCGAATGTCACAGCATTGAAACTCCTCTTTCAAAATCTACAAATATTGAAGATCTTTTGAGAACCGACCACTTGAATTCTGAAGAAAGACAAAAACTTACAAAATTATGCAAAGAATACAATGATGTGTTTTACAATGAAGATTGCCCGCTGACATTTACTAACACGGTAAAACACAAGATTCGAACCACTGACGAAATTCCAGTATACACAAAATCCTACAGGTACCCACATATTCATAAAGAGGAAGTTAAATACCAAATCGACAAAATGCTGCAACAGAAAATAATACAACCCTCCGAGTCACCATGGTCCTCTCCTATATGGATAGTTTCGAAAAAGAAGGACGCAACCGGGAAACAAAAGTGGCGTCTCGTTGTTGACTACCGAAAATTAAATAAAAAAACCATCAGTGACCGTTATCCCATTCCGAACATCTCAGACATCTTAGACAAACTAGGCCGTTGCCAATATTTTACAACACTCGATTTGGCTAGCGGTTTTCATCAAATCGAAATGGACCCGAATGACATTCAAAAAACAGCATTCACAGTGAACAACGGACACTACGAGTACTGTCGTATGCCGTTCGGGTTGAAGAACGCTCCTTCGAGCTTCCAAAGGGCCATGGAAAACGTTCTCCGCGGCCTCGTCAACGAAATATGCGTTGTATACATGGACGACATCATAATATTCTCGACGTCTCTCCAAGAACATATCACGAGCATCGAAAAAGTCTTCCAACGCCTTAGAGAAGCAAACTTCAAAATACAACTTAACAAGTCCGAATTCATGAAACGAGATACTGCTTATTTGGGACATATTGTCACCCCTGAAGGTATTAAACCCAACCCAGATAAAGTTGACGCCATAAAAAAATTTCCGATTCCCAAAACAACGAAGGAAATAAAATGTTTTCTCGGTCTCCTCGGCTATTACCGTAAATTTATTCCCAATTTTTCAAAATTAACTAAACCTTTCACATCGTGCCTCAAAAAAGGCGCTCCAAAAATTGATATAAAAAACCCAAAATACATAAATACGTTTAAAATTTGCCAAGAAATTCTAATGAATGACCCGATACTCAGTTACCCCGATTTCGAAAAAGACTTTATCATCACTACGGACTCTTCCAATTACGCGATTGGCGCTGTGCTGTCTCAAGGGCCCATTGGCTCAGACAAACCAATAGCATATACATCTAGGACTCTTAATGACAGTGAACTACATTACAGTGTTATTGAAAAAGAACTGCTTGCCATAGTCCATGCAACTAAATACTTTCGACCATATATATATGGCCGAGTGTTCAAAATCGTGACTGACCACAAACCCCTCGAATGGCTAATGTCACTAAAAGAACCTAACTCTCGCCTGGTTAGATGGAGGCTCAAACTAGAAGAATTCGAATACGACGTCATCTACAAAAAAGGAAAAGCAAACACCAACGCAGATGCGCTGTCTAGAGTTATAATACATAATAACGAGACAGAATCACTCACCTTTACCGACCCAGAGGCCCTTTACTCCCCTATACCTCCTGATGATGATACCTCGTCACTCTACATCAACGTTTCCGAAACACCCGAAAAAGAGAATTTGGACTCGGGTTCACAACAATGCGAAACCATCCACACCAACCAAGAACAACCCATTTTCGAAATTCCTATAGTGGATAAACCAATAAACAGCCAAAATAATCAAATATTTATTAAGCTAGTGCTACACACTCCTTCTAAGACATTTACCAAAGAAATTTTTCCAGGTAAAACTCGAATAATGGCTCAGATTGGCTTAAACAATTTTCAAGTGGAAGTAATCGACTTCTTCAAAAACTTTATTCAACCAGGCACCCGATACGGCATTTGGCTTTCAGATTTCAATTATTTACCTGACCTTACCAAGGCCCTGCAAGAAAAATTTAAACACTGTGCATACGACCTTATATTCTGCAAAGAAAATTTACACGACGTAACGGACACAGATGAACAATACCGCCTAACGAAGGCACATCATGAAGGCAAATCCAACCACAGAGGGATTCAAGAAACCGAAAAGCAAATAAAACGAAATTACTACTGGCCTACTATGATAACAGTTGTTACAGAAGTTATCAATAACTGCTCAACATGTCAAATTAATAAATACGAGAGACATCCAAATAAACAAGAACTCCAGGTAACCCCAGTGCCTACAAAACCGTTCGAAATCGTTCACATGGATACTTTCCAAATAAAAGGTCAAAAATTTCTCACGATAATAGACACATTTTCGAAATATGCCCAAGCTTATCCCTTGGAAAGCGTGACAGGAATTAGCGTCATCAATTCACTCACTATCTGGATGACCCACCACAACTTACCTATCAACATCACGGTCGATCAGGGCACAGAGTTTAAAAACCTTCCCTTGAAAGAATACGCCGCCTTGCATAAAATTAATCTGCATTTTACCAGCGTCAACAACCCCCAGTGTAATGGAGCAATTGAAAGATTTCACTCAACCATTACGGAGCACATTCGCTTACTTCAGGAAAAACATAAACAATCGACAATCACAGAATTAATGCTTTTCGCCGTATTAGCGTACAATAGCTCGATTCATTCAGCCACAGATAAAAAACCACTCGAAATCATTAATGGGCATTTGGATAACAGAGACCCGTTTGACCTTAATTTAGAAAAACAGTGTCTACAAAATTACATAAATAGACATAAAGAAATATCAACCGACTTATATGCAAAAATCAACGAACGTCTTAATTCTAGACAAACAACCACCATTAATAATCGTAACAAAAAATTAGAAACCCCTTTAGAATACGAAGCAGGACATGCATTTTATTCCACAAACCCTCTAGCTGCTCGACATAAAGAACAACCGCGTTATGTAACAAGGAATGTCAGTAGAAATTACAGATTAAAAGTCACCGATGTTAAACAAAACGAAATTAATAAACGGAACATACGAAGACCTCTTAAAATGCAACATTCATTGTTACAGGATGACGGCGGCCAACCTGGCACAAGCCGACGAAGCAATCCTGGCACCAATAGCAAATAACCCCGGAATATTACCGTTTAAATTGGGTCTAGCCAAAATTCGACAATCCGACCATGTGTTCCTACACCTTATTGATCTTGAACCAATAAAAGATAACATAAAATCAGTTGAAAATCAAATTATCACCCTAGATGCATTAGTCAAAGACCTAAATAATGAGTTCAAACTAAGATTTCTGGCTCTTCATAATTACATAACCGAGAAATATCACACTATTTCGGAGAAATATAATTCTTTAAGTAAGAACCGGTTGAAGAGAGGTCTTATTGACGGATTAGGAACTATAATTCACAGCATTACAGGCAACCTGGATCAAGAGGATGCAAGAAGATACGACCACGCAATAAACACTTTGCAGAAAAATCAAAATGAGATAACTCACCACATAAACAAGGCAATAACCTTAAATAAAATATTTGTAGAAAATTACAATGCTACATTATCGGCTATTGTCTCGAATCAAAATCAACTTAATTCTAAAATATCTGAAATTATAAGACAAGTAAATATATCAGAGCAGGAATTTATTGGCTTTGTGAAACTAGACAGTGCGTACAAATTACTAGAAATTAATGTACAAATTTTATTCGGTACTCTGTCAGATCTTGAAAGCGCTACATCTCTTTCTACCAAGCATATAGCCTACCGGAATTTGATATCGTTTTCAAATCTTGAACACTTTATTTCGGTTCTTCGGAAATATTACAGTCCTGAGCAACTGATAACTTCCGACGTGACTGAATCACGCATCTTTTATAATTTCTTAGATGTAAGTTCTTATTTTAGTGATAATAGGCTAGTGTTCGTAGTTAAGATACCAATATTCTTCAAAAGCATATTTACTTACTACAATTTGTTCCCAATCCCCACATCTAATAACACCATTATTATTCCTAATAAACCCTACCTAGTTATGAACGAAAATGAGTACCAGTATCTCGAAAATAAATGCAATAGAGTCGGAAATACTCACTACTGCCAAGAAGAAGCATCGATTCAGGACCCAAAGCGAAACCCCGATTGCGTATACACATTGATCAGAACCCAGCAGTCGTCACCGCAATGTCAATACCACCAAATTAAAATAGATCACGTCATATTTGAACAAATAAACGACGAGTACTACGTCTTAATCAGTCCCCAATCTACAAGACTGCACATACAATGCACCCACGACGAATACCTGAAAATAAATGGCGCACATTTACTGAAGCTTCCTGAAAACTGCAGCGCAGCTACCGAAAAGGTCACTTTTACGAACATTCACAATCGCATATATGGAACACCTGTTAAGCTCTTTACCTTTAACGTTTTCGAAACAAACGTGTCGAACCGGCTTCAGCCCCTGAAACTTGAAAACGTGAACCTGAAGGAACTTCACAAAACAGTTGGACTCATTGAACGAGAACAGCAACCCATCCAGCTGGAAAATATAACTCATCAAGAGCATCTATACTGGACTACACCGCTCTACATTATCATATTTCTGGTCGCCTGCTACCTCATATATGTCAAGGTGAAGAAAATTAATCGAAGAACCGATACAGAGACTGGCACTTCCACAGCTGCAGCCGAAGTGGAACCTCCGATACAAATAGGAAACCTTCCTCGGTCTTTCTTGAGCTGATCTAAAGAAAAGACCTCAGTTTGTTCGGGGAGGTGTTATATGGTATATCACTAGTAATATTGTAAGGTTAAATAGCTGTATTAGAATACGAACCTCTAGGCATAAGACCATTTTATAAACATCAGCGTTCCAGCGAGAGCGGGCCAAGCCAGACGCTACCTTGCATTTTCTATACGATAAGCCGCGACCACGGCGACATGCGCCCAGCCTGGCCGACCGTGAGAGCGCCGATCATAATTCAGTCCTAACATATTATTTGAACATGTAACATTGTAACTGAGAAAATGTTAATTAAATGTAGTTAAACAAAGGACTCCTACATTTTTATTTAATACACTCACCGTAAGTGTATAATTCGCGCGACATTTTTATACTTGCACGGTTGCGCCGAATAGAACTCACGTATCGAAAGATACCGCAAATTGGCAAAACTCAAACGAATCGCGCTTTTTAAGCTTATTTGTGGTAACTAAAGATACGGGAATGTGCGTAAACCAACTTTGAAAAAACGGAGTTACAGGAGTTTGACAAGTTGATTATTGGCGAAAATTATAGGAAAAATTATTAACACCTTGTGCGTATAGACACTATTTAGAATCGATTTAACCCAAACTGCTGTATCTCAAGATACGTGAGATTGGCTTAACAGGGCAGTATAGACATGGCTCAGAAGTGAGATGGGTCTGTAGTTCTTCAGCAGGGTGTTGTCACCCTTTTTGAAAAACAGCACCACCACCCCTCTGTTCAATGCCTTTGGCGTTTTCACTTCCAGTAAGACGGAATCGAACAACTTCTGAAGGGCCGTAAGGACTGGTTTCCCACTCGACTTCAGGAATTCGGCTGTAATTCCGTCTTCACCCTGTTTTTCTTGAGCTGTTTAAGAGCCATTACAATCTCGTACAGTCTGATGTCCGGGATGTCGTCGGTATAGTGTCGGGTTAGTCCAGCTCTAGGGTCTTCCTCTTGACTAACTTCGGGTCTGCGCGCTGACGTGTATAGCTGTCCGTAAAAGCGCTCTATCTCACCCAGAATCTCAGGTTTAGAAGAAACGATTCTACCATCTTCAGTTTTCAACATCGAGAGCTGGCTCGTTAATATTTATAACATGTGTATTGAAATATACAACCATATACTCGTATTTCAATTTATTTTGTTCTCCTATAGATGTTCTTCTTGCATGATGGTCTATTATAACTTGTTCATCAGTCTTATTCTTGTTTCTCTTTGCCTGGTATAATGTTCAGATGAAAATTCCTTCATTTGTACGAATGCCAATGCTAAACTTAGGATTTGGTGCCGAAACGGATACCTAGTGCCTCTAGGGTACAAACTGGGAATCCGCTAGGAGGATGATGAGTGTGTTTAAGTAACGTTTCAAGCCCTTAAATCAGTTAAAATTATTTAATTTACCGACTTATGATCGCGGAGACCGCAGACAATATAACTTCACATTAATTCTTATCATCTAATCTTAATGACTGTATTAAAGGCAAACGGTGCAAAGGAGGACCTCTACTTAACATTAAAAGAAATTTCGGATCGGGAATCGGAATGCGATATGCAAACTCGACCCGGTTACAAGGTTAGTGATACATTTTTGAATTAAGCCTAATTATTAAATGGTCAGCAGAGGCAAGGCTAAGCTTCCCAAGTCCTATTGCTTCAAAAGTTTTACTTCGGCGGTACTCACAAGGTATACCACGACACTCGCTACCGGGTAAAAATAACCCAAGAAACGGAAACTGAATATTTTAGCGAGGAACTCTATGTTTTTATTAATTTTGGTAATTAGGTAGTTTTATTGCAATAAATAAAACAAAAAATATTAATTGCTTTATGCGTTTACTTCTTAGTATAGTACAGTGCAGCTGTAGTTATTTATATAAAATATAAACTTGCAAAAATAACGTATAATCATCAAAATAAAATAAAAACATATTTTTCCTATGAACCAAGAAAAATTGAGATCAGTTATGATAACATTCATAATTAATCACACTTATATCTTACAATAATTGTAAGATATAAGGGTGATGTAAGTGGGATATAAGATGTGTAATATACGACATGTAATTATTACATGTCGTACATTACACATCCCCTGAGCTTATCAACCCATTGCTTTTGGATGCCACATTGACACATTCTTTCAGCAATAATATTCAGAATGCTGTTGTGGCTTCCCCTTAGTCGCCTTCTCAGCGATGCATATTTTTTGCACATGACGGCGTGGAAACCATCCACGCGCGCGCTCACAAACATACCTGAAGCTTTCGTGACCACTTCGATCCTCAAATACTCTATCTCCGATCCACCGCTATCCCAGCTATCTTCTTTTTCTAGCAAATGTTCTATTTATTTATCTTTCAGTGTATATCTTTCATTTATTGTATTTGTGCCTAAACAACAAAAAAACGTACGGAAACACACACAACCGAAATAATATAACGCAAACCGTCGCTAGCGAGTATTTTTTACCCACACGTACTTCAAGCATCCCCTGCCACCAAACATTCATGGGCTCGAATTGACCAGCGAGGGGGGATGCACGTGCGTTATGTATTCATTTGAGATACTGAGAAAGCCAAGCACCCAAGGCGATAAAAAAAAAATACGACGAATAATAACCTACCATATGAGGTATTTTTTACCCAGTAGCGAGTATTCGAGAGAAGCGCGTCAAAGTAACACCGACCTCTACACGAATGCTTACATTGGTACTGAAGTGCGTGACTTAAACAAGAAATCTTGGTAGAAAACTTAATTAAGTCGCTTTTGCATGAAGGGTTTGAAGAGACATCCCATTTTATCTTATCAGTTGAGTGCGTAGAGTCTGAAGCTTAATTATTCATAACTACCCAACTTCAATGGCTCAGCTACCCAAAGCTAGTCCTGGCCTCCGATACAGTTACTGACACCAATTACTCTGGTATAAACATCCGCATTCAAAACAGTTCGTAATGCAGTGCTGGCCTTCATTAAGTCTTAGCGTCCAAGCTTCAGAGAAAAAAACATCAATTTTCGCATATATAAAATGGTCATGTAACCAATACTCATGTATAGATGTCCGCTAACACTTAAAGAAGAAAATAAGCTCATCGTGACGGAGAGACAAATTCTCTGGTAGATACTAATGTCGGTGAGGATAGATGACGGGAGCTTAAATATAGTCCGAAAGAACGCCAAAATCCAGGATCTTGTGGCTGCACCCAACATCATCGGAGAAAAAAATGCTCACCGTCTCTGCCAGCTCGGTCACGTCGAATGGATAGAGTAGGATTGGGGTGCCAAATAGGCATATCTGGGCCATTGAGTAATGCGGCGACCGGTCTCACGTTCCTGATATCGTTGGTACAACGTTGTCGAACCAGACATGTGCACAAGATCGGGACAAGTAAATTTATCCTGTCCACTTATGATTGCCATGATAAGGTCGAGCATAAGTAATCAATAAATTAATGTCCCAGACGTATTACATGCGTTTGTATAACGTAGGCAGCTGCCTTCTAAGGGTTTTGGCCTGTGTTAGCGTCATTTACTACTGCGTCAATAGATTATTTAATTAAAACCGGCCAAGTGCGTGTCGGGCCACGCGCAGTGAAGGGTTCCGTAGTTGCCTGTCTGTCTTAGTTACATCGACGTGCGGTGCGGTTGCGTCGGCCGAATTTGTACGAAAATCGGCCTTTCCAAGTACACATTAAATTGGTCGACTATTACACGATAACTACTTATGCCTACTTGTCCGTGATAGTTTTTCTTTTAAATTCATTATATGTTCTACTACCACGAATTTTTTCTCATCCCCAGTAATAGCCACTTAGCCGGTGGGGGGGAGGGGACACATAACTCGAAAAAAAATTAAGGCTTTAAAGCCCAATATCTCGCAAACTAATCACTGATTTGAAATATGGTTCTAGAAAACCTATAATATTTTTGAACGAGACGGACGGACATGGCGAAACTATAAGGGATTGTTGACTACGGAACCCTAAACAACGAGCCACTTCAAAATTCTCTTTTTGACCGAGTTTTTAAATTGCCTGCAATATAGCGATACTTATTTTGATATCTGTCCAGGTTTACCTACATCACCCAGCCGATTTGCCGCAGGCCTCAATCCACAGCTACACTGCACAACCCGGCAAGACTACCTCCTTAGCGATTAAACTAGACATATTAGACACTAATAAGGAGCTAGTGAAGTACGACCCAGAAATGTAAGTTATCTTCGTTTATTACCCTATTTCGCTACGTCCTTTTACTTACACCTTTGTATCGATCAGCATAATATGCCTTATATTTTCTCTTTCTCAACAACTTACATGACAAACCATCCGTTCTTATTGCATTTTTGTTGAATATCGGATGTCGTGTTTTTAAATCTTTTTTTCAGTCGTCAGTGCTATTTCCCCAGTGAAAAGCATTTGCAGTTCTTCCAAAAATATACTTCATCGAACTGTCATCTTGAATGTCTCACCAACTACACCATCGAGTTATGCGAGTGTGCCAGTTTTTACATGCCGCGTAAGAGCTTCATTGTTATAACAGTATCAACATACATTTCACTTGCTTTTTTGGGAGCATTAACTTCTTTTTGTTTATTTTGTAGAATATTTTTTTTATGTTGTGAAGATCTTTTTGCGATATGATTATTAATTATTTTGCCACCCTCTATTTATCAATTCAACATAATTTGAGGATGATTAATTGATTTAATAAATTGCTCTAAAAAATAGCGTAAGATTATATTTGAAAGTGTTTGTTACTAGGCCTACTTATTTAAGATTATTTTGAGTTCAGTTTGGGATTAATAGCTTAGTACATTACTACAGAGGCTGGCAAGCAAGGGGTTGCCGGCCGAGTACATACAGACGGCCGAGCGTAGCGAGGTCGGATAGTTATGAGGCTGGCAACCCCTTTTCACGCCGAGGTATGTATAGTGCTTTTCTCAAACTTGCAATGATATAAATAAAAAAAACTCCAAGAAATCAACCTTTAATTTTCATGGCTGAACGCCGTGATCGTGTGCCACAAATTGTGGAATAGAAATTAAAAAAGACCATGTTGCAGGCCTAGGCCTCCAATTTTGTATGAAATGTTATTACGGATCTCTCGTCTCGCTTCGCCCGAAACGTGACACTTCGAAGCCCATTATGAAGAACACAACGTCAATATTTCATTGCATGTTTTAGAAATACCAATATGTTGTACAAATTATTTTTTCCAAGAAACCTTGATATTTCAAGAATACTCTTATTTTTTAGTAAAATCATTGTAAGCCCTTTCGTTTATAATATGCCTAGGTATGTGGCAAAGTATAAGTGTAGGTAGTAGAAGCTACGGTAGCATAGTGGTTCAGGCATGCAGCTGTCAAGCGGTGGTCGTGGGTTAAAATCGCAGCTCGTACCAATGAGTTTCGACGGAATTTTTACCGTTGGCTTTTCGGTGAGCATCGTGAGGAAACCGGTGTAATCCCAATAATTACTAGTTTTCCCCCTGGGTAAGAAGGTCAGAATGGCAGTCGCTTTCGTTTAACTACTACTAATGACAAATATTGGCTAGGTGTCAATGCTAGGAATAACGCTAGGAGGATGATGATGATGTAACGTATCATGTTTATTTATTTATTTATGCTTAAAGAGTACCAACAGCTGCAAAAACATAATATAAGTCTTATTTTATTTTAATGAAGTCAAAAATTAAGTTTTATTGATTGTACGTGACTCACTTACCTCAATTTGGATAAATATTTAGACGGACTGATAAGAAACTTCTAGAGAAGTTATTCATATTAGAAACAACAAACTTGGACTAGGTCTCTCTGAACTTTTTAACGGTTATATTTTATTTTAATTACCTTTATTTTAATTAACTTTTCAGATAGTAAAAGCACGAGTATATGTTAAGCTGACCAATGGCAATGTGTGCAAGATGCTCTAGGTAAGGAAAATAAGACTTTCAATATTTACTGGTTGATATGTCCCTGACTTTATTTTTTGCTGCTTGATATAAATAAAAATTATTAAACACCCCGGACTCATCAAACATGGTTAAGAACCACATCGACAGACAACACTTTAGAACAAAAAAAAAACTCAATTGATCATACACAGATACACATCTTAAACTTATGCAGGGGTGTTATCAGCATGTGCGTCAGAGTTGAACCCTCTTTATAATGTTGCTATGCTATGATGCTGTTCGCATTACAGATAAATATGCCGCTGAAGAAGATTTGAATGACGGTGACAGAAGTCAGTGTCAGTGCTTGCCTTCATGTAAACATGTCAATTATGACGCTGATGTAATCTTAACGAAACTCGACCGAGAAGAATATGAGAACAGAGAAAAAGAATCACTTGTTGATGAAACAAACTATGATGATAGTTACTCTTATTATACGGACGATGACGTTGATGAATATCCTGATTTTGAAGCTACAAATACATCAACCAGCAGCCAAATTGATGACGATAATATCGATGAAGACAATTCACACATTGCAGCAAAAAAAGAGTAAGCTCCTACCTGCTTAACATGGTTTTTTTTATCATTGAGTCGGGTAAAGCAAGAGTAAAATACGTATATCAGAATTAAAATATCCAGGGATTTATAAAAAATGTATATAATTATCACAAATAAATACATTTAAAAGATTATTGTAATTATGAGATACTTTATATTTAATTTAGCTCAGTTTTTGTGTAATTAATAGTTATTATGTATTAAAATGTCCTCTGTAAAAAAATATATTTGAGAGCTAAAAAATTCAAACTACGGCATCCAGTTCAGAAGATAGCGACAGGACGCTTGCTATGTTAGGGTCGTCACCTTTACGTGTCATTGTACGGTAAGTGTCACCACGTGTTCGAATAAATTGCACCTCGGAGTAGTAGACAGAATACTTAGTAAATTTTGCTGCTAACTTACTTCTATCGCTTGCAGTAGGACGGTCTATTCCAACTGTTAATTATTCTATTATCTGTTCTATTGATGGAACAAGTTGGAATTTTTCTTCCCAGTAGTAGCATTCAACGAACGGGTTTTCAATATCGGAATAACCTAAACTTCTTTTCCAAGTATTTACATTGCAAATCAGACTAGTGGTCATTGACCGTAGGCCAGTGGTACATAGGTTCGTCTCATTGCGCAGTCAGTTGTGCTAGCCTCAGTTAAATTAATAATATTCAAAGAATTCGTACTTTTGACACTTTTTCAGGAGGTTTACTGAGATCAAGATCTACTACAGACGACCTCGCTTCATGGCTATGGAGCGGTCAGAGCTGGTCGGGGTGTCGCAGTTTCTGGCCGATGTCGGAGGGACGCTGGGCCTCTTCCTTGGCTTCTCCTTTCTTACCCTCGCTGAGATTTTCTACTTCTTTACGCTTAAGTAAGCATGTAGGAGTATAAATATCTTCTTGTTCGACTTCAAAGGCTTCTGCAAGAACACCAAGAAACTTAGCGTGGAACCCGGGGTCCCTGTGAGCATCGGTTGCGTAGTTGATCCCAAAGGGGATCTACTCGCATGATGACTATTGTCATTATTTCACTTGTTTATACAATACAACAATACGCATAAAGATGTTACTTAGTGTTACTACGAGTACAAAGTGCTCGATAGCCTGCTTAATGAACAGCTAAAAGAGCACATAAAAATGCATGGTGCACAAGCTCCAACCGTATCAACTATTATTAGTTCGTTTTATTGTTTTCTTTTAATTTTTTTTCTTTACTGTATTGTTTTGTTTTATAAATGTGTGTTACGCCGTGACATCCCCGGATGGTTCCATCGGAAGAGCAGCGGCGGCCAGCACAACGCTTAGATGGAACCGTTTCATGACAACGTTGTTGTTTTTGTATGCTGATTTATGTGCATGTATATGTTGTTGTCATGAATAAAATGTTTATTCTATTCTATTATATTCTAATTATCTGGGTTTAGACCCGCTTTATCCATGGAAACGGCGATTGTGCGCCTTAAACGGGCTTTCGGGTACTACAAGAACAGGAACACACCGGTTCATGCCTGCCTCTTAGACATGTCAAAGGCGTTTGACTTAGACGCCTAGCTTGTAGTAGTTGTTAGTTACTTTAGGGCTAATTCGTTCTATGCATGGACCTGTAATACTCAGGACAAGCTATACGTACGGACGTGGTATTATTATTACCATAGCTTATTGAGAGTAGTTTCAGAACACGATGCATGTTATGCCCTTGATCGGTTCACACCCCATTTTTGGTACACCCTGTATTTATGTTGTTTGTTATTAAATCTTGAATAAGTAGATATTTTTTTTTTTCAGGATGTACTATTCATTCCGACAGAACAGCGCATGAACAACATGAAAAACATTTAATTTATTTTTAAAGAGTAGAATGGAAAACGTGTCTCTTCACATTTATAAAGATTGATAAGGAAAGTTCTAGACCTTGACTTTGCACAAGTGGACACGGGCAATTTGTGTCAAGCAAGATGGGTTAAAGACGGGTATAGACACTAAATAAAATAATCAATAATGTCATATTTTCTCGAAAAAGGATTAAATAAAGGACGAAATGTAGTCAAATGGAGAATAAATCAACGCAAAAGGTTAAATAATCACGAAGTTATGTGTCCAAAGTTTTAAGAAGGGGTATGTTCTGTCCCGCTTAAGGCTTGGTTCAAACGACATTGTCGTGCACGTTTTCTGCACGTATTCGGTTTGCTTGACAAGTCCGGTGAGTATTCGGTTATACGTATAAACAACATTTTGCATGTGCCACTATGTATACGTTTATACGTTTAAACGAATACTCACCGGACTTGTCAAGCAAACCGAATACGTGCAGAAAACGTGCAAGACAATGCCGTGTGAACCCAGCCCTCCGTGACGGCACACACTGTTTGCGTTTTCTCTCTCTAACAAGCAATATTAAAACGGTTGTAGCTTCGTAATTCTTTGAGATATCTGAATGGGATTTTCGTCACTAGGCATATTTTTTGCCTTCTTTCTTTTGGAGTAATAATAATTTTCAAGTCTATTCTTTGGATTTTTTCTATATTCGCTTTTAAGCCATGTCAATTTGACATGAATAGGACGATTCCCTTAATAGGGATGATGGTTAGATTTTTTTTATGATGTCATTCGAACCTGTTTTTGGAGGGGAACAAATGTTTGTATGGGAGCAACTACAATTAAAGAACATAAATATCTACCCAAAAATTTGAGACAAAGATTGACGTCGCTGGCGGCAGCGCAAAACGCTTCATACTGATAGACACACAAGTATGACGTCACAATTGTACAAAGTAGTTGTATTAGTTGTATGCAAAATCCGGTAAATTGTTGTTTCGGTCGCGAAAAACTGCGTTTAAGTACATAGTGGTCGTACAATTTTGTTTTTTTAAAAGCGTAAGAATTCTATTGGCACCTTTAAATTTACTCTTGGACAATAAAAAAAATGCATAATTTTTCTAAACTTTCAAGGTTCATAATCTTTTTATGATTTTAATTATATTTTATAATGTATACTTTATTACGATAATTTGATGGTTTACTATTCATTTAGCATCATAATGTTATCAATTTGAACATGCCTATTCGTTTAAGTATCAGAATCAGAATCAGAAATTATTTATTGTCAGATTGTGCATATTAGTACATAATACAGGTGTTACAATAGCGTTTTTCGGCATACAATATAAGCTTAGGACCTAATAGTAAACAGTTTAAATACCGTATCCGTATCTGAATACGGAACCTTTTATATTACGAAATAATTCTTTTGACAATATGAATTTGTAATATTTTTTTGCCAGCTGGCTGGTTTTCTCTTTTTTGTCATATTAATAAAATAAGACTACTTAATTATTATTGCTTTGAATAATGTTATTTGGGTATTTGGTCCGATATTTTCTGTATTTTATCTACTTTCCTATAAAACGGTAAAATATGTGTGTGTTTAGACTAGTCGAACGTTCTTGTAATATAAATGTAATGTAAAATTACACATTTTTCACTTATGAATGTTTGTATATTTTAATTTCACAGCATACATTTTACGATGTACGTGTAAAGTGGAAAATCATTAGGTATCATTGCCGGCTGCCCAAAATTTAATAAAGTCGATTTCTTTAAAAATCTGTTTTTTACTCATTCGATTCCTTGTGTAACTTTTTCTGATTTTGAGTGATATTTTTCTGTTATTTGTTAAAAATTATTTCAAGTTACTCAAAAAGCTAAGGATACTAAATTAAACAAACAAGCTAAACTCGAGCAAATTAACTTAGTTACTTGTTTATACGTCGGTTTAATAGATACCTACTTGTCTTATTTTTTTGGTCATCAGTCATTCAAAATAAACGAAAAACGCCTTATCGAAAACATATATCCCAAGTTATTTGATTCTAGGTTGGTATGTATTTTCTGCTGCATGAGAAAGCTAAAAAATATGCCACAATTACCAGTCCTGCGCCACCCGCATCCAGCGGACTCCCGCAACCTTTGCCAGGTCATCAGTCCACCTTGTCGGGGGGCTGCCCACGCCGCGCCTTCCAGGACGTGGTCGCCACTCGAAAACCTTTCCGCCCCAACGGCCATCGGTTCTACGTGCTATGTGCCCTGCCCACTGCCACTTAAGTTTAGCGATATAAGTAATAAATAATAATAACTGACTAGCTTCCCAACGTGATAACCTACGCACTCAATATAGGTACAATTTAACATTGCCTGTGGTAAAAATAAAACTTGTGACAAAAGCTCATTTATTAGTGCCATTCAAGTATTTAAGGGGATGCCTTGATTTGAGTCGAACACGCCCCCTAGACAGAGACACGCTGCTGCCTTCCGCGCACGAGGGAAAGAGATGTAACACTCTTCGGGAATGGCTTTTTTGGACAAATTTCGATAAATACCTAACTAAGTGAAGTTGTATTAAATTTCATTAAATGATATTTTAGATGAGATAAATTACTTTAGTATTAACTTGATTGTGTCGTGAAATAATGTATCGTTTGTACTCAAACGCTGAGTAAAAATAGGAAAACTTTGGATGTATCGATAATATCGGATTTAAACAATGATTATAGTCGAGAATCGTATATCTCAAAATCAGACCTTATTGTTTCTTAATCTAGTCAGAACGGCGTTTCAAAGCACGCGATAATTTCCAATGCTCCGCCTGAATTAAAAATGTTGGATGACACAAAATTTAAACTTAATTTAAAAACATGATTAAGCAATAAAGGTTTCATCTATTCATAGTAATAATTTTATGAATTTTCGTCTTAAAAGAAAAATAATGTATATTAATATTAGTTTTGTGTTCCTTAGTTTTAAGCAAATATTGTACATCCGAAATGGGTAACCGTTGGGGCCTAAAACTTGCAATATTTAATACCATCTATGTAGCACGGTTTAACAATAAAGTTTTACTATTCTATTCTTCTTTAAAAACAAAGTTTTAACCGAGTTCAATTCAGTATTTTGTCGTATTTGAAGATTTATCTGGATTTCTCCAGGATTCCATCATCAGATCCTGGCCAGATCACGAGGGCCACCTGGAAGGGATAGTAAATACATTTCCAAAGAAAAAAAATCTAATCTGTCCAGGAAGGAGTCTTCGAGTAATTGAGGGACATGCATAAAAACATTCCGAGGAATTGAGAATATTAGAAGTCGGTTTATAAAAAATTTCCCCTCACTGTCTCGGAAAGCCGTCTTTTATCCTTAAAACCAGTGAGCAAAAGCGCATTGTATCCACTAGTGGGGAAAGTAATTTGACCTTGGAGCGTGTTTAAAGTAGCTTTTGAGACTTTTGACAGATATAAAACGTAAAACACTCATAATACAACATTTTTACAGATGATGTATTTCTGTTGCCGCTATAACAACAAATACTTAAAAACAGAATAAAATAATTATTTAAGAACTTTTAAAGAATTGCTTGTTGACTTCATTCAGGCGGGGTCTCAAAATGTATCGGAAAATTAAAACCCGACTCGCACTTAACCAAAATTCTACTTGATATTACTTAACGTTATTATTACTATTTATTGCTGTTAAAAAAAATATATATTATTATTTAAATTAAGTAAATAACGTTGTTTTGCATGTTGCACTTTCCTCGCTACAGTGAGGTGAAAAGTTTTGTGTTACACACGGGTGCAAATGTTCTTCTCGTGTGTTGAAACACTCGCTACGCTCAGGATTCTAATTTAGATTTCAACTATAGAATCCTTTCGCTTGCTTGTGTTTCAATTCCACACTCGCGGGTAAAATACAACTGCACCCTTGTATAACAAATAACTATTATTCGTTTACATTTCAGAAATACCATGCAATTTATAGGAAGGTCAAGGGTCAATTCTGGATAAAACTAGCTCAGGACCGGGACGGGTGGCGTACTCGTAGAGAGGCCTATGCCTATGCCTTAGCAGTGGGCGATTACGGGCTGAATGAAAGTGATGAGATGAATGATGAAGCCATTTATTTACGCGGATTTAAAAGGAACGGGGATAAGGCCAGTAACATATATATATTAATAAACCATGCCTAGTGGCTTGTTGATAGACGAACATACATACCTAAGTAATTTACTTTACTTTTAACAAGCTTCTGTCAAAAATTTCATTTTTGGTACAAGCTTTTATTGGCGACTGTACTTTTCTGTATACCACCATCAACTACTTATTGAGATGATTCTCACGAGCCCAAACTCAACGGGTTTACGTCGGTGAAAGTTTCAGCTCAATCGGTCATCGGGAAGTGGGTCAAAACTTGCAAGATTTGATTACAGACAGACAGACAACGGGACAGGTGAAACTAAATAAAAGCTTGTAAAAAGGGTTTTGATCCTGTCATGTCAGCTACAGAATTCTTAAAACCGACTGCGTTTTAAGGTGGAATTAGAATTTGATGAAGATGAAACCCATCTCATCTTCGTTGATAGACCAACACGTTTTTTATTGGAATAGCAGAGTAATATTGTTCTCTTAACATACCATGGACTTCCGTGAAGTAACGTCTAATTTAATCAATTAGTTTTTTTTTTTTTTATTAAGTATAGGTACGCATTTGACCCCTATCTCGCCTGATGGTAAGTGATGATGAGGTCGAGGGTGTTACATGCATACCTAGATAGTGCCTATTCACTCTTGTCTTGAAAATATCCAAGTTATATGTAACTGGGAAAAGGTTTGCCGGAAGCGAGTTCCACTCTTTGGCTGTCCTCGCGAGAAAACTGGAAGCAAAGCGCTTCGTGCGAATCAGTGGTAAGTCAACAACATAAGGGTGGAACCCGCGACCGCGCCTAGTCCCAAGTTGGCGAAATGGTGAGGGCGGGAGTTTTTTACTTTCTTAAAATTTTAAAGCTAAATCTATTACTCAACAATTTTTACTATCAGGCTGTAAAGATACGGGGGATGGGCGTACGTGTACATAACAGTCAAGTGCAATATGTATCGATTTAATCCCCTCATAAATAGGTATGTACCGAAACCCTAATCCGCTGACATAAGAGCGATGGGACATATTTATTAGTAATATGCAATCATATTTGTACACTTGACAGTACTATATATAGACTTTTAACAGTTCAGTAGTCGAGAATGGAACAGCCACTTTGTTCTACCTAAAACCAAAGGATGTTCTAATCTCCTTTCACTGTATTCTAGTATTTGTTCACTGAGCAATTAGCAGTACAATCGTTAACAAAACAAAATGGCCATTACAACAAGAAGTCACGACTACGTTATCTTCAAACAGCGCACGCCGCATGTACGCTTAATGTCTTCGAATAAATACACTTTTAGTTGAAATTGCTCTCCATACCGCCCTCTTAATGCAGCTTCGCAGCAACGAATAATTTATTCCCGTGCCCCGCGTGCCCCACATTGTTTCCAAAAACCGAGCAGCGCCTTTTTACCCCCAAAGTGATATATTTCAATTTCCACCCCGATAAGTAAGTTTTGAAGTCGACTGATCTTTTAAAGCTAGTTTTATTGGTGTTTTGATGAGGGATTCGCGTAGGTTACGTTCGGGAGGATCAAATGTTCCACAATGTGAGAAGAGAGATGCTTGTTTACTGCGGTAATGGAGGTTTCCCGCGTTCGTTTACTTTAAATGATTACCATAATTATATTACATTTAGTACTAGGAAACGGCTAGGTTGACGCTCTTAATATGTATGGGTATTCGCATGTGTATAGCCTTGTGGTTCAAAAAGCTACGGTAGCCTAAGTGGTTCAGGCATGCGGCTGCCAAACGGTGGTCGTGGGTTCGAATCCCGGTTCGTACCAATGAGTTCTTCGAAACTTATGTACGTAAATCATTTGATATTTACCGTTAGCTTTTCGGTGAAGGAAAAACATCGTTAGGAAACCTGCATACATCTGCGAAGAAATTCAAAGGTATATGTAAAGCACTGGGTAATTTACTCATGCGTTAGCTCCAGCGCCGCGGGCTTTGTAGCCTACCTATATTCTACCCTAAAGCAGGGCTCCGATAGGTACAACGACGAGCAAGGCGACGAAAAAAGAAGGGGTGTTAGGAATAACTGCGACCCTAAAGCGTGCGAGCGTGCCACGACAGCGGCCGGCAAAGCGCCAGAACCGAACATTATTTTCCTTATATTGACATAGGTAAGTACAAATGACCAGAAGATATCTAATATGAAGAAGTGAAATAAAACATCTTCGGTTCTGACGATTCGCCGGCCGCTACAGCGGCTCGCTCGCTCGACTCGTGCGCTGCAGGGTCGGGGTTCTTCCTAGCACTCCTCCTCGCATCACTCGTCGTCGTACCTACACCGACCTGCTGTAAAGTGTCTCTGAAACTACTTTGAACCCAAAAAAATAATAAGTCTCCAATTTCTTTTCGGCTAAACGAACTTACTAAAAGACAAGGTGGAAAACGCTTCCATAATAAAATCGGGTACGTATTTGAAGATCCAAAATTGATATATCGAAAGTGAAAACATCGTAGTACAAAATATCGAAAATCAAAATATACAACGATCAGAATATCGAATGTTATTATTTCGACGTCTCATTTGTCTACAATACAAATGCCGAACAATTAAACTATCGGAAGTACAAAATATCAACAATTATGCAGGCGATATAGTAACATTTCGAATGACAATGTATCGACCATTGACGCGACGCCAAAAGCGTGTTCAAATTGATTCATTGTAGGTCTTGTGATAAACAGAAACAACAGAGAGAGACAGTTGCCACAGACAGTAAAACGATAGGGTTTGTTTATTTACAAACGGTTGTTGATTACAATTCGCAGTGTATCATTTGATTTTTGTCAAGAGTGATTTTTGAGAAGGGGATTTATGTTCCTTGTTTTGCTAAGATACTCGTACTGTTCATCGCATATTGTTTCAGCGAAAACGATTCATCGATTTTTAGTTTTTGGGGTTCCGTTGTCAACAAGGAACCCTCATAGTTTCGCCATGTCCGTCTTCGGTTTAGCTCAGTAACCATTACTACTAGAAAACTGTAATTCGGCATGGGTTTATAAATCAATTACGGCTGTCAATCTTGATTTGTTTTTATTTTTGGGGTACCTGCTCTACAACTAAAAGTGAAGATAGCTTGTCCAAAAATATTATGGGTTTACCGAAACTATTTTTCAATTTAGTGATTCGTTTGCGACGTATTGGGCTCTCAAGCCCAAACTTTTATTCGAGTCATGTTTCCTCCCGCCTCCCTTCCTACCGGCTAAATGGCTACTACTGGGGATGTGAAAAAATTCGTGACAGTAGTACATATAATACATTTTAAAGGCAAACTATCACGGTTAAGTAGGCATAACTAGTTACCGAGTAATAGTTCGTACAAATTCAGCTGATGCAACTGCACCATTTAGTTGGAGCGCCCGTGTCGATGTAACTAAGACAGACAGGCAACTACGGAACCCTACACTGCGCTTGGCCCAACACGCACTTGGCCGATTTTTGTGTTTTCGTTTGGCGTTATTTTGTTTCATCGACAATTATTTTGAATTTTTGTAACTTCCGAGGAAAACTATTTAGCGAAAATTAATTGATCGCCGATTCATTTTACAAGTATTTTAACACTTTTACTGCCAGGAACCCGTCTAGCGGGCGCCTACGCCGTAGTCGCTTTCCGCTACATTCGAGGAAAACCACGGGATCGGCTACGAGCGTAGCGATTCTTGGCAGTGAAAGTGTTAAGTGACAGAAGTACTAAGCGTCGCTGTTAATTTATTCGACGTATTATTGTAACACATTCTTAACAGACTTCGAAAAGGAGCCTCCTTCTTTATTTTTTTATTTATTTTTACCCTTTGCAAATGGCGGACTTATTGCCTTACGGCATTCTCTACCAGCCAACCGCAGGGCTAAACAGAAAACCTAATAGGTGCAGTTGACCAAGAAAAACACAAATGAAAAGGATAGGTAGACCCAACTAATGAAAATACATTTCCTAATATAATATATCTTCCTCATTATTTAACGGGACTTAATCGCGTAACTTATTTATTTACCTCACTGAGGTCTCCCGACGTTGCGGATGTGTTGCAACATCCATGGTCACGGGACAACTGGCCTGAGCGGGCAGCATTTGGTCTTTATTAACCACTTGTACACTAGGGTTGTCACCCGGCCGACACACAATACTAATAGTGTCCGGTGATATAACGGACGATGTTTTTGACGCTGGCATTTACTTATGATAGGATTCCACGAAGATGAAATCTTAAAACCGTCGTCCCGGTTGAAATTACGATGTTTTCTGATTTCAACGGCTTCACGTATTTTTCTACTGTAGAAATGACGATCCGTAGACAGGACTTTTGGTTTAAGGAGCTCAATCCAGTGGTTTGGTCCTGACTCCAACAAATGCTCGGCTATCGCAGACTTATTCTGCTGCCGATTTTTGACAGCCGCAATATGTTCCTTGACCCTTTGAATATATCTTCCTTCTATATATAAGATAGAAGGAAGGAGAGGCAGGGGAAGAACTAGACGTGCATTTATGGACCAAGCTAAAGGTAAAGTAAATGTAATGTCGTATCAAGAGCTCAAAACAGTGGCAGAGAGAAGAACAGAGTGGCGATTACTCCACCGACAAGAGCCCGGCTCTTAAGTTTATGGTTATGAATATAATTATATAAATGCATATACTTACATAAATACAATCAAATATAATATACATACATATATTATATTTGCGTACCCAGTGCAAAAAAACTATGTAATTAAACTAACCAAAGATATCGTCGAGTTAATGCTTGCGCAACATGCGCTTGAAGGTGAGTTTCGTTTGTGCTTGTCTGATAGTAAGCGGGAGAACATTCCGAATGGCCTAGACAGTATTTTCTACTGTATGTATTTTTTTAATTTTTGTTTACCGATTTCTCCGTCAATTGTGGACCGATTATCTTTTCTTCTTTTTTATTTTAAAGTAAATACTTCTGAGGTGGGCCCATTCTCACGAAGACAGGATCTGATGATGGAATCCCAAGTAAATTGAGGGCAACCCTCAAATTTTATAGGCACGCATGTAGTTATTTCGATATTTTCTATTTTAAGTCATTTTTAACCTGAGAATTGTAATTTTGGTGAGGGGAAGCTGATGATGAAGACCACAGATGACTTATGGAACTCTTCAAGGATGTAAAGTACATCAACAGTTCTGAAATGATTCTGTCGAATTATTAACTAATGAAGTGTCAATTCTGAGATCGTTGAGGAATCGACGGTACCTATACCTACTCCTCAAATATTATCAGCCCACATATAGCGACTTGGGTTTATTCTGTAATACCTACCTAATCAACGCATTTGCTCTCGGAAATCAGTTCATGAGTACCTATGTGGCTTGGCAAAGTGAATGAAGTTGGTTTAAACTTTGTTTTTAAAGTAAATTATTATATGATATACTAACACACCGAGTGGTAATGATCTAGGGGATATATGTAAATATAGGGAAGGGGTATAGCTGAAGTTAGTTTTAGCCATTTTAGTTCCTAGTTTCATAGACATATTTGTAATCTATTGTATTTCGTAATAAAGATGAAACTAACGCACTTATATGCATTTATTTTTAAATAATTTTCAAAATATCTATTTAATTACGCAATAAAATAATAATCGATTACTCATTTTAAGCCTTTCAGTTCTTATACATTTAATTTTATATTTAGACCAAGTTAGTTAAATTACTACTAATATAACGAACGGTATATTCATGCTAACTATAAGGCAGGTCTCCATCAGCTACGACGACGATTGAAGCGAGGAGGAGTGTTAGGTAGAACTGCGACCCAACAGCGCGCGAGCCGAGCGAACGAAGCGAGCGTGCTGCGATAGCGGCCAGCGAAGAACCAGAACCTTTTATAATTAATTTTTAAAATAAAATCACCTTTGTCGATACTCTATGGGACTGACTGGGAAGACTGATATTCTATGAGAAGTTTGTCGGTAATTCAAAGGTAAGCCTTAAAATCCAATGTAAGCTAAGTATTATTGTATAAATGGTTTGTTATAAACATAAAAAACCATTTTCATAGCCCTCTATGAGTTAATTACTTACACTTTACATTTTATGGCTATGCCTTTTACTAACTTCACTTCTGAATATTCGATTGCCATTGGATCGATTGATTTACTACTCGATGAATTTTGTATACGAAATATTAGAAATTGAAATAATTTTACCCGAAGTCTAATAAGACAGACTTCAGGTGATTCAAACTGATGTGAAGTAATACATTACGAATGAAGTGTTTCCGTAATAAAATCCACCTAGTAAATGATTCATTAATTAAATGACAACCCTGATTCAAATTAAAACTCTTGTATTCGATTGTTCCACGAAATGAATTGTCGGTGAAATAATAATTGATGCGTTGCTGTTGAAGTGATATTCGATTAAAAGTTTGTCGGCAATTCAATGGTCAACTTTTGAACCAAAAAACTAAGTACAGACACCCCGTTTGACCACGAATGAAATGAATACCCAATTACCTAAGCTTACCTTATTTGGCTGGCATAAATAAAGTGGAATATTTAGTATTGCAATTCGATTATTGTAGACGTTGTAGATGTTTCCGGTCTACGATTTTATCTTTGCGACTTATTGTTTGACGACCGGTTAGCCTAGTGGGTAGTGACGCTGCCTACGAAGCTGAAGGTCCTGGGTTCGAATCCCGGTAAGGGCAAATATTTGTGTGATGAGCATGAATATTTGTTTCTGAGTCATAGAAGTTTTCTATGTATTTAAGTATGTATATCTATTATATATATCGTCGTCTAGTACCCATAACACAAGCCTTAATGAGCTTACTATGGGACTAGGTCGATTTGTGTAAGATTGTCCCCTAATATTTATTTATTTATTTATTTATTATTTATTATCTTTTTAAATATTTCCGTGATGCGCGAGTACCTACTTACCGTTTGGATTTAAATGTCATTCGGATTCAAGTCTCTTTTCCTTATTATTCAAAATATCTTTCGTGCCTTTTAGGACTAATTGTACTAAATACTATGACACTTACTTCTACATTGTCGTCAACATTCAACATTCTATTCAGGAACTCACGGTTGCGAGACTAATAGCGACAAAAACTATGCCTCCATTACTCAACTAAAGATCCAATTTCAACGTCACACCAATCCTATCACACTATAACTTCATCACGCTCTCGCACACGCGGCTATGCGCTTAAGCAAGCGGGAGCGCCTAAACCAAATTCACACTATGATACCAAACCGTCAAAAGCGTATTTGGGAACAGGGCACATGAAACAAAAAGTTCGTGGGGCGTTCGTGGTTCATAGAATCCCGTATGATTGCCTTTTTCGGTCATCGCTTGACGGATAGTTTTTATCGAACCGGGCGCTTATCTGCTTTTACACCTTTGTGAGATCCGTGATATCTTGATACTGCAGGGCGTTTTTTCTTGCTTTAACAATGAAGGGAAATGTTACGAGAGAAACTGTAAGTAACCTCTTTGCAGTTAATGCTCGAGTTTCGTAAACAACGCACCAGTGTATGAGACACATTAATGCCTTCTTCAATAAATGATGTTCTTTTCTTTCGCCTTTATAGGACCAAAGTAAGTATTCGCCTTTATGAGCTATAAAATATCGTCGCTAAACTTGATAAACTATGTTTGTGCAAAATAACATCCAAATCGGTTGAGCCGTTTAAACGTGATTGAGTAACAAACATCTAACCATCCAAACATCCAAACATTCGCTTTTATAACATTGTTAAGACACTAACATCCTAAAATGTACCCATCAACCTTTGAATAATCTCTTCTTTGAAACCGTACCTATTGAACCTAGAAAATAATAATATATTTATCTCAAAACCATTATCTAAAGGGATGAAATTTAGGGCGAAATATCCTTCACTCTCGTCATAACCTCAGAAGCTCTGGTGACCTTACTTATATATAATGCGCGATAAAATGAAAATAAAAAGCAAGTGGTGAACTGAATTTTCCTTCAGGATGTTTGAAATACCTAAAATTTTCCATCACAAACAGACGTCTCTTGAAAACAATATTCCCACTCTGGAATCCGTGATTAAAAAAACATCCGGAATCCTCAAAAGTACAGGTAACAATTTTAAGACGGCCTAATAAAAAAACTTGGAGAACAGCTCGGGAACATCGTGAAAAAAGTAATTTAATAAGGGGAAGTTCAGGCCAACAGAATCATGATTTCATTAAGCAATATTCGCACCTGTTCAAGATTTCACCCATTTACCGGCGCGCTTCCGCTCACGTGCGGCCTGGTGGTGCCGTAGCTTTTACGACAGTTTAACTCTTAGTTTATCTCAACTTTAATATTTTCAGTTCAGTATTTTACCAATCAATTGCTTACGTTTTTAGAAAGAAAATAGTTATAATGTTTAATTTCCTTGCAAGTTGTTGATCGTGTAAACATTTTAAATATTTTAGATCTTATTAGGTAAATTGATAACTACTAACTAAAAAAAATGGGCAACACTTTTGCTGTCTTGATTGTTATAATTTGTGGCGCGAAAATAAAGCGGTTTTCTCATTGGGTCACGACACTGATACCACGTGATGTCGAGAGCCAATCAGAGAGCTGGATTTTCCCTCGATAACGGTGAGTTTCTTGGCCAGGAGTTGGTGCCTGGGCGGGCATTCTGGTGCTGATCGTCAACGGCGCGGCGTAATTATATCAATAATTGTTGCTACGTTCATAAGTATAGTTAATTAATAAAAGTATTTAAATAAAATTATTAAGAGATTTTGGAGTTTTCTTCAAGTACTGCTGCGCTGCCGCCTGAATGTCCCTTTTATAGTATGTATTTAGACATGTTGATATGATACTGATGTTATTACTGTCTCACGAATTGTTTTAATACTACTACAAAGGTAAGCAGACATGACAGTCTATGGATGCTTGCGACTCGACGAAGGATTTTTTAAGCAAATAAATGATTTATGATTATGAATCACGAGCGCATTGTGAACCTTTTACATGTTTCATAGAATACATAAGTAGAATTGGTTAACTTTTATATACATGTTAGTTGAGGTAAACACTTTTTCCAAACAACAAATTCCGACTTTACCTGCGCCATGCAACCGGCCTTTGGGCGCCTAGTAAATAAAAGTTACCAAATTAGTTGGCAACTCGCGCTCATGGGCAGAAAATTGCTTTTTGTGCCGCTCTCGCCGCATTAGAACAGTTCTTGGGTAAATAACAGTTTTGTGTCGTAATTAAATACATTCGTAATATAATTGAAGAGATTCTGGAGGTCAGCTGGGCGATTACGTAACGCACTGAACGTGCGTCAGGTAGATCTATGTCACTTTTTGTGTGGGAAAATAACAGTTCAATTTTATTGTCCTAACGCTCGTTCGAAAAGTTACTACCCTTTTGGAGTAAAAAAGTGTTTTGTAGAGGGATTTTGGCAGGAGAGGGGTAGTTGCGTAACTTTTCTCGACTGTCATTTTCCCATACAAACAAAATGACATTCAGATTTACCTGGCAACGTCGACCATCTGATTAAGATGCCTCCTTACGCGTCAACTAGGTATTTGGCGTTGGCTTGGGTATTTACGGTTATTATTGCTTCACACCGTTTCACATGCATTGATATCAAATTGGATTGCGAATCGTAAGTGCTGATAGACGATAGACTCTCAAGTTGAATTTGAATGAAATAAACATGGATTGATGCATGACCTTGGTACGCGGGCCTTGTTTCTTTCATATGAACGTTTTAGGTTCTCCATAAACAGGCCTTCAATTTTGCAATTCAATTAACTAATAATTTTAATCCTTAGGTTATAGTAGGGCAGTTTCAGGTGATAATGTGGACACGCTGGACAAAAGCACCAATTTTTTTTCAGGTACTTGTTAGGTCCATAGCTTTAAGTTTTTAATAGGAACCAACTCCTCCGTCGGTCATCTTTAATTTTATGGCGGCCATTTTGAATTATAGTTAATTATTAATATCTTGAGTTCTAAGTCACTTAGAATCACAAACTTGGTGTCTAAATATACATATTTGGGGTCAGGGAATTCAACTAGATAAGTATTTACCGATATTTCATTTACTAAATTACTGTAAAGTACAAAATTGGTTTATGACAATTTGTTCGAGCACTCTGCCCTAGGTACTATTATATTAATATTATATGGTCCATAAAATGTTGCAGACTAATAGATGTTTTCCTACACTAACTTTCACAACAAGTGCGTGTCGGGCCACGCGCAGTGCAGGGTTCGGTAGTTGCCTGTCTGTCTTAGTTACATCGACGTGCGGTGCGGTTGCGTCGGCCGAATTTGTACGAAAATCGGCCTTTCCAAGTACACATCAAGTTGGTCGAGTATTACTCGGTAACTACTTATGCCTACTTGTCCGTGATAGTTTTTCTTTTAAATTCATTATATGTACTACTACTACGAATTTTTTCACGTCCCCAGTAGTAGCCATATAGCCAGCAGGGGGGGGGGGGGGACACATAACTCGACAAAAATTAGGGCTTTAAAGCCCAATATCTCACAAACTAATCGCTGATTAGAAAAATTGTTCTAGGAAACCCATTATATTTTTGAACGAGCTATTCAACGATACCCCACACCATGGATTTAACAAGAAAAAAAATTACATCCTCGCTTTAGGTGTAGGGGAGGTACCCTAAAAAAATATATTTTTCGAGATTTTATTGTACTGTTTTGTCAACCTGATTGATTTATATACCCATGCTGAATTACAGTTTACTAGTAGTAATGGTTACTGAGCTAAGCCGAAGACGGACAGACAGACAGACAGACAGACAGACGGATGGACATGGCGAAACTATATAAGGGTTCCTTGTTGACTACGGAACCCTAAAAACTAGCTACGTAATAATAATAATACGGCAGTCTCTTTTAATCAACATGTCGAATGCAGGCCCCAGACGCGCGAATAATCGCCAACGTCGAATAATAATTATTATTACACCTCCCTTTCTATTATCTACACTTTATTAAAACTTTCGTGTTGCTTAAGAGGGGGCGTATCGCCAGGGAAAAATCAGAAATCACCCGCGCGCCCCGTACCTGCCGCGCTGATGCGTCTATTGCTGCCCCGCTCCTTCTCGCATAGTATATGCCCCGACAGTCAGATGAAACATGATGAATACCTATAGATAATTATAATAAGTGGAAAGAAAGACAAAATCTGTAAGTACCTATATTTGAAGATATAATTTTCGCTAGTAGGTAAGTCAGTTTTGAGAGCTATAACTGAAATATGACCTTCCGTTTTTTTACTAAATCACGTAAGGGTTGTAATTTAGCATAATAATGTCTCGTAAAAGGCTAAAGCAAAAAAACAGCTATAATCGAATGTTCAACTCCTCGCCTAGTGCGAGTGGAGTGAACTGCCACGCGTTTCGCGGGTCATATAAGCCAGTGGATTGGCTACAAAACTTGTTCAACTCACCTGATTCCGGGAGGCGCGATGTTCGCTTCAACTCCGGTTAGTATCTGTCAAGGTTCAGTCAACTGTCAGGTCAAGTCAAGTTCAATCAAGAGGGTCTTCGGGGCTGAAGAAGCAGCCGTGGTGCTCCGGGGCAGTCTCGCCAACAATCCGCGGCGTCAAATCACCAACTGTTCTGATATCACCGAAATATCCACACAAAACACTCGGACACCCGTGTGTCTTCAAAGCGAGCGATATTACACAAAACAAGGAAAATGCGTTTCCAAATTATCCAAAAACACTCGTTCCCTTTCGGGTCCGCAACAACGAGGTTATCTCTTTTCCGTCCGCCTTGACAAAGTGTCCCTGTCAAAACCACAGACTCAAAAGAGGCGTACACACGTGAGGAGTTTAAGGGGGCGGGCAGACGGTCGGCCCGAACAATCACCCGCCTCGGAACGGCCTCTAAGCCGGTCCGCTATACTAGGGGAAGTCGCGATAGGGTTGCTACCGCTCGCTTCAGAACCGAGTCCCCAACCATGACCTCGGCAAACCGAGGGGTCCCATCCTTACCGGGAAACAAATTAACGATGCGCCCCCGGCGCCATCGCAGTGGCGGAAGGTTAGCATCCTTAACTAGCACAAGGTCTCCAACTCTGGGGGGACTGGTTTTGTCAGTCCACTTGAGGCGCTGCTGCAAAACATGCAAATACTCTAATGACCATCTGGTCCAAAAGTTCTGAGCCATTTGTTGCAGCATCTGGTAGCGCGACAAACGACCGGAGGGTACGTCCCGGAGGGGGTGCTCCGGCAACGCTGCAAGTGGCTGACCAATCAAGAAATGGCCTGGAGAGAGCGCTTCCAGGTCATTTGGGTCGGAGCTGAGCGGACACAACGGACGGGAATTGAGGACGGCCTCAATTCTACAAAACAACGTCGCGAGTTCCTCAAAAGTCAATACAGTTTGACCGACTACCCGATACATATGGGCTTTTGCTTGCTTCACGCAAGCCTCCCAGATTCCACCCCAGTGGGGGCAGCCTGGCGGATCGAACGTCCAGGTGATACCCCGACGGGAGAGGTCTGTTCCAATATCAATCTTATTTTCAAATAAAATTTTTACAACATCTTGTAAATAACGGTCGGCACCCTTGTAATTGGTTCCACAATCTGACCGGATCAGAGATGGGAGTCCCCTACGGGATACAAATCTATCCAATGCCGCAATAAAAGCCTCCGTCGTAAGATCACCAACAAGTTCAAGATGAGCAGCCTTGGTCGACAGGCATACGAAAACGCACAAATACGCTTTTACAACCTTCGCATTTCGAAGTCGCGACGTTTTCACTAAAAAAGGTCCCGCAAAATCGGTCCCCACCCTAGAGAAGGTCCTAGCCTCGTTGACCCGATCAGGAGGAAGGTCCCCCATCTGGGGCTGCATCGTGGCTGCCTTGAGCCGAAAGCAAGGCAAGCACCGAAACACGATGCTCCGAATAACCCGTCGGCTGTTCAATATCCAAAAGTCTCGCTGCAAAATGCCCAAGAGTGCATTGCAGCTGGCATGCGAGTTCTTTATGTGGCGGTCAATCACCAACAATTCCACCAGATGCCCCTTCTTAGGCAGCAAAATGGGGTGGCGCACCGAGTACGGCAAGCTAGCGTTGCGGAGCCGTCCTCCAACCCGGAGTGTACCCGACTCGTCAATGAACGGGTTGAGGCGTGCTATCGCCTTCGGTAGCTTAGGACGTCCCTGCCGCAGGGGCTTCAATACGTCCCCAAAGTGTTCTTCCTGCACAACCCTAATCCAATGATGTAGGGCGGCATTCCGCTCTTCTGTGGCGAGAACTCTAACGCGTGACCGGTTGTCAGGGTGGCGACAATTGTGTATAAATCGCTTGACCCAGGCGGTCACTCCAACAAGCTTGTCGAGAGAGCTATACCGTTCTAGCAACCAAGCAGTGTCTGACACTGGAGCGGTCTCGACAAGGTGGACACCCAAGCCAGAGGATGGGGTCCCAATCACACAACTGGCAGGCCAGAGTGTCTCCGGTTCCAACAACCAATCTGGTCTCCACCACAGTGAGTGGGCAACAAGCTCAGGTGCCGTGCAACCCCTGGACGCCACGTCCGCTGGGTTCAGTTCACCTGGCACGTGTCTCCAAACCAAGGCAGTCTCCGAATTCTGGATTTGCGAGACCCGGTTGGCCACAAAGACCTCCAAAGTATGGAATGACGACTGCAGCCAACACAATACAATTTGGCTATCAGTCCATGCGTAGACACTCTCCTCAAGGTTCACGGTGTCCTTCAAGGTAGAGGCCACGTGGTTCAGTAGGCGTACAAGGAGAGCCGCTCCAGATAATTCCATTTTTGGGATTGTCAAACGCGTGCGAAGGGGAGCCACCTTGCTCTTCGCCATTACCAAGTGCAAATCGACCGATCCGGCGGAGCTGACCGTCCGCAAGTAAACGGCCGCTGCATACCCTCGCTCGGAGGCGTCGCAAAACCCGTGTAGGGTTACTCGGCATTTCCCGGCCGGCAACAGCTTACGCGGCAGTTCGACCTGATTTATCTCCGGGAGCGTGGAGAAGAAAACCTCCCAATCGCTCAACAAATTTCCGGATAGTGGATCATCCCAACCCAGTTGGACCATCCACAGGCGCTGCATAAATGCCTTCGCCGTGAAGATGACCGGCGCGATCCATCCATTCGGATCGTACGTCCTGGCCACCGTGGACAGCACAAGCCGCTTCGTCCAGACCCTCGGGGAATCCAGTTCCACCCGATAGGTGAACACATCTTGGACTGGTCGATATTGCACGCCTAGGACTGATAACATGTGCGGGCTCTCAACATTTTCGAACAGGTGCGGATCCTGCTGGTGATCCTCGGGGAGGCCGGCCACCACGGCCGGTGAGTTGGACATCCATTTGCGCAATTCATATCCACCCGTCCGCAAGAGTTCCACCAGCTCATCCCGCAAAACCAAAGCCTCTTCGACACTGTTTGCCCCGGTGCACACGTCATCGACAAATAAGTCCCGTTCCAAAATGGCGGACGCTCGAGGGAACCTCAGTCTCTCTCGAGACGCCAATTCTAACAAAGTTCGAATTGAAATGTACGGACTGCTCTTCAAGCCGTATGTATTCGTATTCAGCTCGTACACCAACATCGGTTCATCAGGGCTCTCACGCCACAAGATCAGCTGATACCGACGATCATCAGGATGGATCACTGTCTGCCGAAACATCATCCGGATGTCGGCGACGAACACCACCTGATGTTTCCTAAAATTTGTGAGGATATCCGTGATATCCTTGTGCAGCTTAGGACCTGCATGCAAACACTGGTTCAATGACACCCCAGTCGAGGTGGACGCGGACCCATCAAAGACCACACGAATCTTGGACTCCGGGGATTTTAGGACCGCGTGGTGCGGCAGGAAGCAGTGCTCCACTGTACTCCAGTCCGTCCGAGCCACCGACATGTGTCCCAAACCCTCGTACTCCCTCATGAAGTCCACATACTTCTGCCGGAAGAGCGCATCTCTTCTCATTCGGCGTTCCATCGAAACCAGCCGCTTCTCAGCCATCTCACGTGACGCTCCAAGAGGAGGTCGGTGGATGAGCAGAGGAAGTCGTGTTATGAACCGACCAGAGCAGAGGCGCCCAGTATTATTTTGGTAAAACCGTTCGCACTCTTCCTGCTCGGGGCTCATACGCGACGCGGTAGGTGGTTCCTCAATCTCCCAGAACCGTTGCACGGCTTCTGAAAGAGCAGTTCCAACCAGACAGCCCTCCTCAGTAGGAGGCGGTGGAGCCGCTAACACCAAACCCATTACAGCATAGCCAAACACCGTTTCCAGTGTAACCAGTCCGCCAGGCTGTAAGGTACGGTTGCCGCTCAACAGCACCCGCCCAAGAACGTCTGCACCCAGCAACACGTCAATCGGACCAGGTCTGTCAAATCCAGCATCCGCCAGAACTAATCCAGCTGTCAAACTCCGAACCTCTGGAGGCAGCTTCACCTGGGGGAGTCTCCCCACCACTTCATCCAATACTAACGCGGGAGCATTAATCCTCGCGCGTGAAGTGGGACCCGGTCCAAAGGTGAGTAAGGTCTGCCCTACCAGGTTTGACACTGTCACATTGCCTACCCCACGTATACTTTCCGGGTGGGGTTTCACAACCAAGCCCAACTGTCGCACCAACCTACTGGATACCATGCAGCCTTGCGCTCCCGTGTCAAGGAGAGAGCGCACGCAGGCTGATCCTCCGCCAGGGCCCCAAACACAAACCGAAGCCGTGGGCAATAACACGGTCTCCAAGGGCGTGGCGGTTGCTGGTGCGTGGGCGGCGTATCCCTAGCAGGGATAACGCGTTGCATCCTGTTCCGCATGGGCGGGCCGCTCGTACCGCTCGAGCGGGTCCCACTCCGGCTGGTACTGCCGTCGCGCCATGCGTGCCGCCTGCGGCCCCTGGTATGTCCTACTCCGGCCGTACACCGGAGGTCCCGACCCCCAGCGGGGTCGCTCCACAAGCGGCGGCGACATCCGTGGCGCCTGCCGGGGTGGAGGCGTTTGCGGGCACCCGCCCGTAAGGACCCCCCGTTGGGGCACGGGTGCGTGCGAAGTAGTCGCGTAGTTTTGGAGGGGTGGGGAGGGGGGTGTTACCCGACGTCCCCACTTCTCCTCGGCCATGGGCCCCTGGTCAGCCCGCTGCTGACTCCGAACAGGGGAGCATGACCCCTGCGCAGGGGGGGGGGAGGTGTATCCCCACTGCGGTTCATGCATAAAATGGGGTGGTGCTTCCCACCACAGGACTTACACGCCTGCGGGTGGGCACAATCTCGCACAAAATGTGGGCCCAAGCAAACAAAGCACCATTGCCGCTGCTTAGCAATGTTGCGGCGTCCCACAACCCGCTGCGCAAGAAACTTCGGACACGCTGGCACCCGATGGCCAGGGTTCTTGCAGCATAGGCAGACTTCAGGGTCCAATGCACTGGTATTATATTGGTGAGGACCCGCTGGTAGTGGGGCCGATTTGCCCCACCCTCCCCTTTGAGGTGCAACTCTCCCCTGGGCCCGCTGGGCCCCAGGAGGCCTCGGGGGTGGAGGTAGATCCGAGGTGTCGGCCCGTCGACACTCAAGTTCCAATTGGTCGATAAGATTGGTGAAGGTCGGCAGATGCTGAGCACTTTCACCACCATACCGGTGCTCAAACCTGGCCCGTACATCAGCCGGCAGCCGGTTCAACAAAAAATTCAACAGTATGTAGGACCACTGGTCCACCGGCAAACCAAGGTTCTCTAACCCTTTGGTCGCTGTCAAAACAGGATTCAGCATTTTCAGCCGGATGTCTGAAGCCTGAGCGATCCGAGGGATATTCCAGATCTTAGTCATAAGAGTATCCGCAAGTCGCCGCACGTTCTGGTATCGGTCCCTCAGCAACGTGCGCGCGATTTCATAATTGTCGTCGGTGACCGACAAATGCGCGATCAAGTCGCGCGGCTCCCCGACGAGAGCAGACATCAGCTGCGCCAACTTCAACGCCGCTGGCAGGTCCGTCCGGGCATGCACCAAGCTATCAAAGAGGTCGATGAAGCTGGTCCACTCGTCCAGGTCTCCTCGGAAGACCGGCATCTGTATGGCTGGCAAGCGCGCTGCCAACCCTGGGTTATAGATAACTGCGTGTTTCGGAACGTCCCGGGCCGCACCATTCCGAACCCGCAGTATCTTAGAAGCCCTCTCGACAATCCTGTCCCCAAAATCCATACATTGCTCAAAGTCCCGCTCCACCTGCTCGGCCTCCGGGGTCGTCCGGCCGGGCTCCGCTAGGTAGAGTTCAACCTGGAACTCCACAACCTTAAGACGGTCTGACACCTCCTCGTACCGGGTCAACAAAGCCTCCTCCCGGTCATTTCTGTCAACCAAAGCTGCTGCAGATGAAAACCAACGCAGTGCAGACTGGATCTTAGCCTTAGGTGTAGATCCCATTTTAAATTAATTTCCAACAATACCAGAGAAAATTAAAATTAATTTAATTAATGTGGAAATTCCAATCTCTTGGTCACCCTAGTGAATCAAAACCAAATATCAACTCAATTACAGGAATGCCTTACAATAACAACCAATATAGATTCTCAAAACGCAGTGGAAGCTCAAATTATAATCTATAATTGGCTAGTTACATGACTTCTAATAATCTAGCTTACAACTAATATTTATGTTAGCCTTATATTTTTAGCAACCTTGGCCGCTTATAGCAAACTGAATAAAACAAATGCCTTATTACCAAACAACAAGCTATGAAAGGCTTTCCAAATTACAATCAATCAAATATGTGGCTTTAATTTGCCTTCAACTATTCTCCAAATTAAATTGTACCAAACACTGGTAATCACCTTCCGGAGGTTGTAATCTCACTAATTTGCACTGCAAGTACAATAATTTCGTGAAATCTACAGTACAAAACACTTGCAGTGCCACAAAATAGAGGTTTTAAATACTTGTAGCTAAATTTGGTTTTAACAAATAACCTCAAAATGCCCTTTTTTACCCAAAAGGAAAAAACTATCAAAATTCGCGTTTTTTCTTTGTGAGTAACCACGCTCTGGGTACCAAAAATTGTTCAACTCCTCGCCTAGTGCGAGTGGAGTGAACTGCCACGCGTTTCGCGGGTCATATAAGCCAGTGGATTGGCTACAAAACTTGTTCAACTCACCTGATTCCGGGAGGCGCGAGGTTCGCTTCAACTCCGGTTAGTATCTGTCAAGGTTCAGTCAACTGTCAGGTCAAGTCAAGTTCAATCAAGAGGGTCTTCGGGGCTGAAGAAGCAGCCGTGGTGCTCCGGGGCAGTCTCGCCAACAATCCGCGGCGTCAAATCACCAACTGTTCTGATATCACCGAAATATCCACACAAAACACTCGGACACCCGTGTGTCTTCAAAGCGAGCGATATTACACAAAACAAGGAAAATGCGTTTCCAAATTATCCAAAAACACTCGTTCCCTTTCGGGTCCGCAACAACGAGGTTATCTCTTTTCCGTCCGCCTTGACAAAGTGTCCCTGTCAAAACCACAGACTCAAAAGAGGCGTACACACGTGAGGAGTTTAAGGGGGCGGGCAGACGGTCGGCCCGAACATCGAATTTAAACTTTTGTGAGACATATCTAAAATACTAATAAATCCACGGTTAAAAAATTAACGTAAATGTCACGGCAGGCGACATGTTTCGAACTCTTCGGGAGTTCTTCTTCAAAACAAACATCGAAAACACTAATCCTGAAGAAGAACTCCCGAAGAGTTCGAAACATGTCGCCTGTCGCGTCATTTAATACGTGAATTTATTAGTAGCATTAAAAAAAACTGTAATTTATTATGAAAACTTCGATCATGTTTATGAAAGCCAGATTTTCAGGCCACTGTGTGGCGGCCAAATTTTTCAATTCTGACCCCGTGTCATGGTCGGCCTTATCACGCGATAAGTGACAGGATAGAGCGTCCGTCACTGGCTGACACCGTTTGATAGAACGAGACGATGCCCCTATCTTGTCACTTATCGAGTGATAAGGCCGACCATGATACGGGGTCTGATCTAGGATTCGTACTTGGAGACAAGGGAGACGCTTTGGCCCTTTAGTTATCAATTTTGAACATACTCGTATTAAAGAAAAACTGCAAAATTGTGTTCACTTTTTTTAATATAAAAATGTCCAACTTCGCAGGCAATAATTCGGGTGCAGACTCGAAAATTATTATTACTCCAAAAGAAAGAAGGCAAAAAAATATGCATAGTGATGAAAATCCCATTCAGATATCTCAAAGAATTACGAAGCTACAACCGTTTTAATATTGCTTGTTAGAGAGAGAAAACGCAAACGGTGTGTGACGTCACATTACAGGATGCTGCCGGCAGGCCGCGTCGACGGCGTCGCCGACCACGATGCGCGCGGCACGTTGCCGTCTTCTGTGACGTCACATTCTTCCAGCGTCATCGTTTCATATAAAGTTGCGTTTTGCGAAAAAGGGACAGAACACATCCCTTCTTAAAACTTTGGACACTTATAACTTCGTGATTATTTAACCTTTTGCGTTGATTTTTTCTCCATTTGACTAATTTTTTTATCCTTCTTCGAGAAAATATCACATTATTTTATTTAGTGTCTACGCCCCTATTGTTGGAATCTAAAAGCGTCACCCGTGATGACTTTAAAGAAAAAAAAATGTCAATAATTACACGGTTCACCCACGTATTAAACGTCACTACGGGTGACATGTTTCGAACTCTTCGGGAGTTCTTATTCAGGATTGAGTGTTTTCGCGGCGGTGTCGCTTGAATCACGAAGAGATTCAAGCGACCCCGCCGCGAAAACACTCACTTTATAGAGTACAAATTACTTTAATTACCCAAGGAATACCACTACCTACATTTTGTTGCTTAAAAAACCACCGGAGCTATAACTGAATTATGGCCTTCCGTTTTTTTACTAAATCACGTAAGGGTTGTGAGCTAGCATAATAATGGCTAGTAAAAGCCTAAAGCAAAAAAAAGCTATAATCGAATTTAAACTTTTGTGAGACATGTCTAAAATACTACTAATAAATCCACGGTTAAATTCACGCATTAAATGTCACAACAGGCGACATGTTTCGAACTCTAAGGGAGTTCTTCTTCAAAACAAACATCGAAAACACTCATCCTGAAGAAGAACTCCCGAAATGATCAAAACATGTCGCCTGTCGTGTCGTTTAATACGTGAATTTAACCGTGAATTTATTAGTAGCATTAAAAAAAAACTATAATATATTATGAAAACTTCGATCATGTCTATGAAAGTCAGATTTTCAGGCCACTACTGTGTGGCGGCCAAATTTTTCAATTCTGATCTCGGATTCGTACTTGGAGACAATGGAGACGCTTTGGCCCTTTAGTTATCAATTTTGAACATATTAAAGAAAAAGTGCATAATTATGTTCACCGTTTTAATATCAAAATGTCCAAGTTCGCAGGCAATAATTGTTGGAATCTGCACTCTCGATAACCCTAAAAGCGACACCCGTGATGACTTTAAAGAAAAACAATGTCAATAATGTCACTACGGGCGACATGTTCCGAACACTTCGGAAGTTCTTCTTCAGGATGAGTGTTTTCGCGGCGGTGACGCTTGAATCACGACAAGATTCAAGCGACACCGCCGCGAAAACACATCCTTAAGAAGAATTCCCGAAGAGTTCGAAACATGTCGCCTGTAGTGACATTTAATACGTGAGTTGAACCGTGTAATTATTAGTACTGTTTCAACACGTCTCACGAAAGTTTAAATTCGAAAAGCAATGTCCGCCATCTTGGAATTCAAAATGGACATCATTTCTAGAATCTTCACCCTCGAGAAGCCTGCCAATGTATGTTGTTCTTTAAAAAAACGCGCATATTAATTTACAACGAATGTTTCAAAAATTTTAAATAATGCGACCACTTTTTGAAATATTTCTGACTATGAATTCGTATTTAGACCTCTCAGACATCGATTTTGAACATAACCGGATTTATTCTCAACTAGCGATGCGCTCCGGCTTCGCACGGATACTATATTATACATATAAACCTTCTTCTTGAATCACTCTATCTATTCAAAAAAACCGCATCAAAAACCGTTGCGTAGTTTTAAAGATCTAAGCATACATAGGGACAGACAGCGGGAAGCGACTTTGTTTTATACTAACTATGTAGTGATAGTGATAGTGATAATCTTTCATAAAGTAAATACACGATCGACAGAAAAATGTTCGTCTAGTTTTGCATGTACTGCATAAATTATTCTAAGAAGCCGGTCACCCGCCGATCGCTGCGTAATCTTATAGTTGTATTTTGAACTTAAAGATCTATATGTTAAGGTCGACTTTTAAATATATTATTTCAAAATGTAGCAAAATATCTACTGGAATGTAATGATACGTTCATTCACTGGACGAATATACTGGGTCACAATATTATTGAAATAATTATGTTCATCGTGCTGTCGTGAGAGCACAGAACGTAGTCCTCTCGTCTCAGCGGAGCGATTACGACTGATTCCGCCCGCGAACGGCAACAAAAGATATACAGAACCGCACGAAACACGCGACGGGAGAAAGGGTATCGCGCTAAATAAAAAAGGCCTATACGCCAAATACGTTTCACCTCAATAAGTCTGAAAAGGGACTACATAAAAATACCCCGCTAGTACTTTCATTAGGTAATGTGAAAAGCTATTATACACTCAACTTTTACTTAATTTATATGCACGGGAACCTCACACTATTGAAATTGAGTAAAAATAAGACATGTTTTGGCGGTTCTTTTCTATCGAGGCAATTTTGGTTTTGTATGGTTTTGTTCAGACGATTCAATTGCAAATATGATGTAGTTTTGGTATGTTCTTTTTCCTGGCATTCGCTTTAGTTTGTCATAGGTAAATATTCAATCTAAGAACCCCGATTTCGCGGAGCGCCCCCTCTTAAAGTATAACCAGCCCCAGTCCTGGTCGGTAAATAAAAGTTACCAAATTAGTCGGCAACTCGAGCCCTCGGGCGGCAAATTGCTTTTTATACCGCCCCCCTTGCATTATAGCAGTTCGGTACACAACACTTTTGTAGTGGCCAACTTTGTATGCAAAGGAAAAGTTTGTATGACGTCGGCGGTCCCAGTTACAGTGTTGTTGAATTGGCTACAAGGAGATGGTGCATTTTCTCTTATTACGTTGCAATAATACAAACCAAGCAATTCTTGATAGTGGACTTTTATTTGAGAAAAACACAATTCGCACTGTGTGGATAGGCTGGTACATATGGGTAAGGCCAATTTTGACCAATCTGATATAGAACTAACATAATAAAATACGTGACATTACCATAAAACGTAACATAGTTGTTATTAAGCTCAGATCATACTGGTAAATATTCGCAAAAAAAATACATGTTTTAAAAACCCAGGTGCCAGGTGTACCACCGACGTTAAGATCACCCTTTCTAAGGCGTTCTGCCAATCCTTTTACACTTGCAGCCTATGGATCAACTATACCCAAAAAGCTTACAGCGCCCTACGCGTCCAATATAATAATGGGTTTAGGATGTTGTTGGGGCTGCCGCGCCATTGCAGTGCATCAGGGATGTTTTGCGATGCGCACACGGATGGGTTTCAAGCCATAATGCGTAAGCGTGTCGCGTCCCTGCTGAGGCGCCTGCGCGGCAGCCCGAACAGCCTCCTGCAAACGGTGGCGGCGCGCCTGGATGGGCCCTTCCTATTCCACTGGGATAGGTTGCATAGGGCATCTAACTGACTTGCAAATAGTAATATAATACCTACTAACATAGTTTTTAAGACCTTTATTACTAACGAATTATGGAAACACTTCCGAAATAAATTATTTGATTTGATTTGATTTGAAAAAAAAAATGTTTTTATTGACTCATCCTCCTAGCGTTATTCCCGGTTGAGCCCTTAACGACTCTGGGGACCGCTTTGACACCTAATCCCAAGATTTGGCATAGGCACTAGTTTGACGAAAGCGACTGCCATCCGACCTTCCAACCCAGAGGGAAAACTATAGGACTATACAGCCACCAACGTAGATGCGGCAATCCATAGGCTCCTAAGCGCTGCAACAATCATCTGTCATAGATGCTGTGGCAAATGATGACCCAAATGCATGACAATGTCCTTAGCTTTGAGAGAAGGTTACGGTCAAAAAATGTTTTCTGAGAACTGAGGTTAAGATATAAAGTTTCCTAACTGTGAGCAACTTACACATTGCATATAGTTTGTCAGTTGAAAACCGCATCTGCTTAAAATACATAATCTTAAGGATACCTCGCTGCGCTCTCTCTACGTCAATAAAACGAGTCTTTTCAGCGCCTCCCCAAACAGGCAAACAGTAGGTTAATACACATTAATTGCCCAGAATCGCTACGCGCTACGCTCGTAGCCGATCCCGTGGTTTTCCTCGTATGTAGCGGAAAGCGACTACGACGGTCTGACGCATATGTGTCGTCATGGGCCCTGAATGGGATATATCTCTACTATGGCCTTGCGGACGCGGGACTACTCTGGGCACCACATGTCTCAAGTTTTTAAATATCCATTTAAGTTTAAACAGCCTTAATGACGACTTATTGTTCGTTTGTAGTGTTTGTTAGACTTATTGTTTGACGACCGGTTAGCCTAGTGGGTAGTGACGCTGCCTACAAAGCTGAAGGTCCTGGGTTCGAATCCCGGTAAGGGCAAATATTTGTGTGATGAGCATGAATATTTGTTTCTGAGTCATGGAAGTTTTTCTATGTATAGTATTTATATCTATTATATATATCGTCTAGTACCCATAACACAAGCCTTACTGAGCTTACTATGGGACTAGGTCGATTTGTGTAAGATTGACCCCTAATATTTATTTATTTATTTTAATATAACATATTCAAGATGTTGGTACCATGCGAGTCCCCGATCCACAAAGACACCTAGATATTTGGTGCTATCGACTGTTAATATAGGGGGACAGGAGTGCTGACAGCAATTCAATACATTGTTACAGCAACTATGGATTTTAATGGTATAGGTATTATCTCTCTAGGTGAACTGAAGCTTTCATTTAAAATGTGATACTAGCTGCCACCCGCGACTGCGTCTGCGTGGACCCGGGATAAAATTTATCCTATATTTTAATCCAGGCTATAAACTATCTTCGTGAAAAATTTCATCCAAATCAGTTGAGCCGTTTAAGCGTGATTGAGTAAAAACATCCAAACAACTAAACTTTCGCATTTATAATATTAGTAGGATAAACAGTTTACATTCGTACCCGTAGTGCGTACCAAAAAAACATACCTACCGTAATATTTATAATACTCCATCCAATAATACCTTGCGCAACGAAAACGAATTTAGTCTTTATATGTAAAGTTTTCATTTAAAGATTATTTTCACCCGAAGTAGTCCTAAAAAGGGTAATTTACAGATTAAAATACCTACTCTTGGTAAATTGGCATTCAGGGAGCGAAAGGCGACCGTAGGTAGATTAAGGCAGGTAATGTTGCTGTTTAAGGGCCAGCGCCTACTTATGGAACATTGTTAAAAAAAACTACAGTTGTCAGTTGTTTTTTGTGAGTAGGATTCAGGCTTACGGAGTTATACAGTCACACAAAAAATATGGATTCACCAAATCGAGTATTGAAAATTCCTTTACGTGGGAGAACGCCAAAAAAGTTGTCGAGTTTGTATTTCAAACGAGCGACGTGCAAAATTTCCAAATTCAAAGAAAAAAATTAAAGTTACACTTAAACACTGACAAATGTTTGATAAATACCAGCCAAATAGGACACGATTACATGCCTCTTTTGTCACAGTCAGGGACTTAAACCTTTATTCATAAAACATGAAACATCTTCCTCGTTTTCTAATATTTTCACGGTATTTGAATAAAATTAATTAAAGGTACTTACATTGAATTATAGTAGAAATATTCGATAAGTCGGATTGAATATTAAAATATTTAATTGAATGGAATACCGGTATTTTAGTAGGAAAAGAATACCCACCGTTTTTTTTTATCACCCCCCTCCTATTTCCGAACCAGTCACAGTTGGCTCATTTCGGGTTGCACAGGGCGGTTCCACATCACTTCGGGAGCGCAAATACCGCGAGCCATCCGGTTGCCTTTCCGACATTGAAGTACGCGTCATTGCTCTGAATATTAAAATTGGTAAGAGAAAATAGTTTTAAGAAACAATTGACAACCTGGCTTCTGGACAACTACTTTTATAGCGTCATTTTTTTATTGTTTTTGACATGACTGTGTGCTGATATTATGTTATTAAATTATTATTTTTATTTTCTTTCCGCTTCTCATCATTATTGTCATTGTCATTTTTTAATTTTTAGCTTGTTGGCTTTCGATATTTACATAATTTTGACTTGTAAATGCTTATTTGCTGAGTAGACTTGTATGGCCCAAGAGTGCGCGTAGGTGTAAGGCGATGATTCTGGTGCCATAGCATCGGACCGCGGCGTTTCGAGGTAGCTTCAGGTTCGCGGCGTCCAAGGAGCGTCTAGCAGGTATACCTTTAGGCGCCAGCTTAATGGCTATTTTTTGACGCTCCAAAATTCCAACCCTAACCCATCCAGCACTTTATTTAACATTTATCTATTTTATTTTATTAAACATCCCAACCGTTCCGCGTTTTTCACATTGTCTCTTATCCCATTGTGCTTGTGTTACTTATTTTACAAATTTAGTATATTATTTATTTATTTATGATGTGTATACGTTTGTATCGGCAGTATGTTGTGTTGCGTTCCGTGGGTCACGTACGGTGTATGTGTCTGTCTGACACCTCGGCATAATGCTGAGACAGCGACCGATTCACTGCCGCGAAGACAAACACATTATGTGTAAATTGTATTTGTCTCTGTGTGTCTTTTGCATAGTGAATAAATGTCTTCTTTCTTTCTATTTGTATAGTTATTAGTATGGACTTCAACGCTCCTTCAAAATGTATTGCACGCGTGCACGTAGGGTGAATGTACTGGACTATTAGATATATACCGGGTGTACAATCCAAATGGGTCAGTATAGAGAAGTCGGAAACTACGAGAGATAGCGAGATCTGTTCTTAGGAACCATGACGTCGATTTTAGATTTAAATAAATAAATAAATGGGGAAAATCTTCCACAAATCGACCTAGTCCCATAGTAAGCTCAATAAGGCTTGTGTTATGGGTACTAGACGACGATATATTTAATAGATAGAAATACTTAAATACATAGAAAACATCCCTGACTCAGAAACAAAAATTCAATAAGAAAAAATTCAAGATTTAATAATAGTTACATTCATTCGTAATTTGATTCGTAGATTTCATCTTTGACATAACCCCATAAGAAATAGTCAAGTGGCGTTGTCCGGCGATCTTGCGGGCCATTTAATAGGGCCGTTTGTACCAATCCAGTTACGTTGAAAATGATAATTGAATTGAGAAAGTCTGTGGCAATTCGACTATTGTGTGCATGTGTATTTTTTTTTTTTTCGAATCGACGTCATGGTTCCTAAGAACAGATCTCGCTATCTCTCATAGTTTCCGACTTCACCATACTGACCCATTTGGATTGTACACCCGGTATATATACTTTTTATAAATCAATTTTATTTTGATATTTAACAATGCCCGCTGTATGCGGGTGGCGCAGGACCGGTCCCTTTGGCACTCTTTGGGGGAGGCCTATGTCCAGCAGTGGACGTCTTTCGGCTGATATGATGATGATGATTTAAAAATGGCTTTTCAGTGAAAATACCTCGTGAGGAAACAGGTCTAATCCCAATTATAGAGCTGGCTCGTTTTTTTCAAAACGGTTTCTATATGAACAATGAAGAACCCTTTCTTCCTCGGACGAAAACCCGTTTCTTAAAAACTATGGATGACGTACTCAAAACAAGAGCAAAGACAAGAAAAAGTACCCGCAACGCCAACGCCGCACCTCTGTCTAACGTTTCGTTTTCACAAACGGTCGCAACTGCTTAAATAAACTAAACGACCCAGCTCTAAATCCCAATAAGGTCTAGTTTTCCCTTTAGGTTGGAAGGTCAGGTTGCAGTCGTTTTCATAAAACTAGTATCTAAGCCAAATCTTGGGATTAGGTGCCAAAGCGGACCCCGGGCTCCTTTAGGCCCCAATAAGTTGTTGGTGTTTTGTACTTTTCAATAACTACGTATATAATACCTAGGTAACCCGAATGAGCCCACGTGCGGTGAGTGGGTGCCGACCCTTAACCTCGAGCTCAGTCTGGGAGATAACATCAATACAAAGATTCGAGGCAAAAGTTTGCTGAGAGATGAGGCAGCGATTGCTGTGTTGTGTGTTTAGTTAATGATGTGATTACTTTACATCTGTGTATACTACTATCATAAACAAGACTAGATTCTCATCGGCTCAAAATACCTATAGTTTGATAATAAATAATGATTTTTAGTGTATTCTTACTCCCAATTTTTTTTCATGTCCGGAAACGCGATTTGCTTCGATATTCAATTCAATTCAATTCAAATTATTTAATTCAGACAATGTCCATAGTGTTAGTATACATTACATTTACTTATCCTAAGTTAGTTATATCTACTTAATGTCATAAAATAAAATAAAAGTAAAATTAAAATTAAATATCATACAATAAAAATAAAAATATCATACAATCTTATATACAGAGCCTCTCGCTTCCATATGCACCGAGTCCCAGTGTTTCCACAAAGCGCAGGCAGGAGTCTCCAACACCAGGCGCACGAGGCTATTGGAGCTGTCACACACGCGGCGCATCAGGGAGGCAGTTCTGTTGCGTATTATAGCACTGAAGCAATCAGCACGTGCCTCCGCAAACATACTTGATGCGCTACAGAAGCGGGGCAGCCCCAACAGCATCCTGAACCCGTTATTATATTGCGTTTTTAAAATATTAGGTCAATGCTTAAGATGGCAAAGCAGGACTTTTTGAATTATGTTTTTTTTATTCGAATTTTGAATTTAAATTTTTGACACCGTAATGCCTAATGTTCAACTCTACTGATATCGGATTTTATCAATCCTAGGGAGATAAATACAATGAATGAGAGAAGGCAATGTACACTTAACTAAACTAACCTGTCAGGTATCACTATCACTACATAGTATAAAACAAAGTCGCTTCCCGCTGTCTGTCCTTATGTATGCTTAAGTAGTGAGTTAATGGGGTTTTCAGATCAGAGCTCTGAAAACTGCCCATTAACAGTTATAATATTCAAGTGATATTTGAAAACCGCTGTCGGGTATTTGCTTCGTTCGAAAACCTTATAACTTCTATTTATACAAACGGCTTCAAAAACTTTAATAGCGCGATGCAGACCAGATTTTCTGATTGGTCGATTCATCCGGCGTGCAAATGACGTACAGAGGATTTTATAATGCAGAATATTACTCAAGTATTTAAAGATCACTCATGAAAGTAGTTCGATAACTTGAATCATAATCATATCATATTAAAATCTAAATTAAAAGTTATGCACAATGCACTTGTGACTGAGTAGAAATATGAACCCTTCAAGTCGTCACTTATGCACGCTTACTACTTAGGGATCCGTATGTAAAATATCAATGAAACGAATGCATAATCATTTTTATATTTAACATTCAATAAAATCAGCCATCTGAAATCTACCCATTAATACTTACTTACTAATTATTCAAGTGATATTTCAAAGTCCCAATCGGGTATTGTTTTGAAGTCGTAAAATAATGGACATTATTTCAAATAGCAAAAGCTTAACACAACATGCAGTCTAAGGAGGCCAACCCTCAGTTGCATGCAAGGGTCCCAGGAAGCCGGTCCCTGGCATAAACCCTCATAGCGCAGAACGGCTATGGCGTTTGCACATAACACATCTAACAAGTTGATCAGGCTCGTCAGACATGGTCGCAACCCCCAGGAAGCAGGTCCCTGGCATAAGGCTACGGTTTTACATGTGTTGAGTTTGACCCCCTCCGGGTGTGGGTATCCATACCTATCGACCGCCTAGGTATAGAAAACCCTAGTTTTCAAGGTTCTGTATTCAACACAACACACACAGAGGGTGGCCAGTCCAATGTATCTGAATTACGTGCTGGGGTCGTCCGGTCGCAACTTCCCGACAGACTTAGGTCTGATTTTTTATTTATATGAACAAATGTTAAAAACTTTAATAGCGCGATGCAGGTCCTGTTTATTCATTGGCTATAACTCATGACGTGCTCGTGCGTCATGTTTTACAAAGCTGTTAGTAATCTAGACTTTAAAATAAGGCAAATTAAAAATAATATTTCTTTGCTTTCAATTGTAAACCGTTTGATGACCTATATTCTAGACCAATTTATTGCAAAATAGAGGCTATAACAAAGCTATTAGATTCATATTAGAATTGAACAATTGGTTCATATTGCTTTTAATTACATAGCAAAGTTGATCGACGTAACTAACTTGTCATCATGCATTTTGTTGTAACTTGAGTCATTCTACGTGTCCGCTCGTTGTCAAAGGAGCATTAAAACATACTAATCAACAACTTCTCTCCCGCTGACCCATGTATGCGTTAGAATTTAGTATGCATTTGCAAACAAATTATTTACCTCCTGGGAGGGGAGGATGATAACGCTATTTAAAACTTGGTTCGTTTATAACTATCCAATATTTTTAAATAATCTTACAAATAATGAAAGCAAGTATGTAAGCTTAAAATAAAACAAATCTGTAGGTATATTTAATATTCTATTTGTATACTTATCACAATATTTTTTAATAATAAAGAAACTTTCACTTTTTAGTATCATACATCATCTTAAATTATACGAAAATAAATCTAGGTTAAATCTAATAATTTGCATTGCTTAATCTTTTAACAATTTTATCAACTAGTCCTTCTGTGGAATTCAATACGTCATCACATTCACTCTCGACGACATACTGCACGGCGACGTCTTCAGACTCGTTGTCCAGTTCAAGATTGGATATGCTTATTTTAATAAGACGCTGACCTTTTTTACTTTGTTTAATTATATAGGAATTAAATCCACTGCCGCAGGCTTTGTTTTTTCCGCTGTTCGCCTTTTTCTTCGAGGATTTCTTCGATATTTTCGAAGGCTTTTTTACCTCTTGAACGTTATTCAGTCTATTCATACAATCCTGTTGGTACTCTAGGTATCCATTTACATCTTGTGAGCATGGTAACACGTCATCGAATGTTGCTTGTGAATAAAAAGTGGAAATATTCGGCTCATAAACACTTTTGGAGATGGGTAATGGCTGCGAACTGGATTTACTCTGAAAATAAGCACAAAACATTTTAAATACTGTAACCGCAATATAAATAAATAAATGTAAATATTAAATTAGAAATTCAATCAACTCACCATTTTCACTGAAGTATGAGGTATACGATTTATCGATCTCGGACGACGTCCGTTTATGACAAGTTTTCCAGTCAGAATGATTTTCTACAATTGCGTTTTTAATTGTTAGGTACGTAAACTGTTTATATCGAGAAACGTGGATGCAATCAGTACAAGATAGAACATGTTAACACATGTGTTTCATAAAGTAGAATTATGTACGAATGTTATAATTACAGGTTTCATATACCTAATAATAGATTTTAAAAGTTACATCCTTGCAAATTATCGCATTCAGTGGAGCAATTCTTTCCGTTCATATGGTTACCTATACTCGTTTCTTCTTACTTGCACTCTTTGTAGCATAATGTGTTGAAAGGAGACGAAAGTCGTATTCCATTATTTTGAAGGGAACAGAATGTCGGCGTTCATTGCAATTAGAGCGATCGCTTTGATAGAACCGTATATGATTTAAAATAAATATGATACTTTTGTTTGTTGAATAATTGCTGATGTTTCGAAATAGGTATCTGAGGTATTAAACCTGTGAAAACTTGTCTTCTGCATGTTTTCTACCATTACTGTTATTAAGTTTTATTGATTAATCAACTTAACGAAGGTTGACAACTACTGTGAAGCGATATTCATGCAAACCAGACTTCGATTTACACTTCATCACTTTCTCACGGGTTTTCACAAGCGAAGGAACACTGCATTGAAATTATGTGCGTAAGTTTTTATAAATTTTATTTTTTTATCGTTTCTACGTGACTAATAAATAGAACCAATATAAGTTCAACAAACAACAATAGCAAATATATAAAATAACCTTTTTATTGCAGGTCTGATTCCGAGTCCTTTACCGAAATCGAGGCCAGAAAACCAACACCAAATTCGAGGTAAACATCACTTTATACTAATTTGTTTTGTTTTATTTAGTAAGCGATTTAATTTTTAAAGACGTGTATTTAATTTTAGTTTTGTTTCTTTTATAGGTCGAAAAAAATAGTGAGTAAGAAGAGGGCGCTTTGTGAATCCGATGTTGGAACGCAGGAGCTAACACGGTGAGTTGCAGTAATTTATATTTTATTTTGTTTTAAATTCTGTTTCCAAAAATAAAAAAATAAAAATAAAAATAAGGTATACTAAATATAACATTATTTTGTTTCAGGTATAAGAAGCAAAAGGAGTCTAAAAAGTGTACTGAACTATATGAATCTGATGACGCAACTCCGATACCACGGTATATATTTTAATTTTGCTTATGTAGTTCTTGTAGAAAATGAAATTAATTTTGTTTTGTTACCTGTATTAATATATATAATTTTTTCTTTTTAGATCTACTAAATTGAAGTCCAAAGTTTCGTCTCAACGGTAAGTAATTTACTAATTATATATAATATATAATATTTTTTACCTACAAAGATGTCGTTAGTTTTGTCTTATATGTAAGTTCGTTTGTTTATTTTTAACAAACTTATTTATGGTTTACAGGTCAAAAGCCGGTCCGAAGCCATTGTCGGATCAACAAAGCAGCGTTTCTTCAGGCTGGGCTCTTGACGACGATAGTGATGACGACTTCTGTGCCGAAAAACATGTTGCAGGGTTGCGGTCTGTACTAAAACGACAAGTCCCCGGCGGAAAGGTGTATCGCTACGGTCAGTTGTCCGGTGATCTTTTTTTAGATTTAAAATTGTATAAAGTTGCTGATATAGCATCAATCGCTTCGAAAGGCAGATGGGAGAAAGCACTTGTTAGCCTCAAAATTCAGGTAGACTCTAATTCACCAGAGGTTTCGCATATCAAAAACGCATTACAAATATGTAAGGAGCATTTCACCGAAGAAGGAACATTTTACCGTGAATAATTAATAATTATTCTTACTATACCTTTATTTGTAATATTTGACCTTATTATTTTTGTTGAGTTGAAATTATATAATGTTGCTGATGTAATTGCATCAAAAGATTTATAGGATAAAGCATTGCGCCGAAAAAGAACATTTACCGTGAGTCATATTAATTATTCTTACTATACCTTTTATTCTAATACTTCACTTACTCTTAATCAATTATCTATCGAATATGAGTAGCCGGTCGGTTTTCTGTTCCGTTTGCGAAATAGCTGTACCGAGTCGTACATTTTCCGCCCATTTACGTAGCACAGCCCACAAAAATAACAACTCTATATACAATATTAAAGGCATTGAAAAAATTGGTAGCGCTTTTCGTAGTAGGCTTGCATCATACCGAGTGCGGGGAAGCCAAGATGACCTTGACTGTGCGTGCCCTCCTATTCAGTTTATACGCAACATACGCGCCCGCGTCCGTCGTATTTGTGAAGCAAGGCAATCAGCTTTCGGTAGTGTCAAAGTGAATTTCGAATTATTTGCAGAGTTTTCTTTGCTAAAAAACGATACGTGTGGCATTAAGTCGTTTGCAACGCAGAATATTGTAATACATCCAAATTTCGATTTCAACGAAATATTTTTAAATGTTTTGCAGACGATTTGTCGAAAAATTGACGAATTTCAAACCAAAGACAGCGGGTGGTCGTTTATGAAAAATTTATACCTAGAAATTAATATCTGCAAGTACAATCCTCTGAGAGCGTCTGGATTCATAGATTTGCCTAAAAGTATAAAACTAAAACGCGCGTGTATCAATATAAAAAATAATGACGCGTTTTGCTTTCTGTGGTGTGTAATGGCTTATTTATTTCCGGCTAAAAATATTCGTTGAAATCGAAATTTGGATGTATTACAATATTCTGCGTTGCAAACGACTTAATGCCACACGTATCGTTTTTTAGCAAAGAAAACTCTGCAAATAATTCGAAATTCACTTTGACACTACCGAAAGCTGATTGCCTTGCTTCACAAATACGACGGACGCGGGCGCGTATGTTGCGTATAAACTGAATAGGAGGGCACGCACAGTCAAGGTCATCTTGGCTTCCCCGCACTCGGTATGATGCAAGCCTACTACGAAAAGCGCTACCAATTTTTTCAATGCCTTTAATATTGTATATAGAGTTGTTATTTTTGTGGGCTGTGCTACGTAAATGGGCGGAAAATGTACGACTCGGTACAGCTATTTCGCAAACGGAACAGAAAACCGACCGGCTACTCATATTCGATAGATAATTGATTAAGAGTAAGTGAAGTATTAGAATAAAAGGTATAGTAAGAATAATTAATATGACTCACGGTAAATGTTCTTTTTCGGTGCAATGCTTTATCCTATAAATCTTTTGATGCAATTACATCAGCAACATTATATAATTTCAACTCAACAAAAATAATAAGGTCAAATATTACAAATAAAGGTATAGTAAGAATAATTATTAATTATTCACGGTAAAATGTTCCTTCTTCGGTGAAATGCTCCTTACATATTTGTAATGCGTTTTTGATATGCGAAACCTCTGGTGAATTAGAGTCTACCTGAATTTTGAGGCTAACAAGTGCTTTCTCCCATCTGCCTTTCGAAGCGATTGATGCTATATCAGCAACTTTATACAATTTTAAATCTAAAAAAAGATCACCGGACAACTGACCGTAGCGATACACCTTTCCGCCGGGGACTTGTCGTTTTAGTACAGACCGCAACCCTGCAACATGTTTTTCGGCACAGAAGTCGTCATCACTATCGTCGTCAAGAGCCCAGCCTGAAGAAACGCTGCTTTGTTGATCCGACAATGGCTTCGGACCGGCTTTTGACCTGTAAACCATAAATAAGTTTGTTAAAAATAAACAAACGAACTTACATATAAGACAAAACTAACGACATCTTTGTAGGTAAAAAATATTATATATTATATATAATTAGTAAATTACTTACCGTTGAGACGAAACTTTGGACTTCAATTTAGTAGATCTAAAAAGAAAAAATAATATATATTAATACAGGTAACAAAACAAAATTAATTTCATTTTCTACAAGAACTACATAAGCAAAATTAAAATATATACCGTGGTATCGGAGTTGCGTCATCAGATTCATATAGTTCAGTACACTTTTTAGACTCCTTTTGCTTCTTATACCTGAAACAAAATAATGTTATATTTAGTATACCTTATTTTTATTTTTATTTTTTTATTTTTGGAAACAGAATTTAAAACAAAATAAAATATAAATTACTGCAACTCACCGTGTTAGCTCCTGCGTTCCAACATCGGATTCACAAAGCGCCCTCTTCTTACTCACTATTTTTTTCGACCTATAAAAGAAACAAAACTAAAATTAAATACACGTCTTTAAAAATTAAATCGCTTACTAAATAAAACAAAACAAATTAGTATAAAGTGATGTTTACCTCGAATTTGGTGTTGGTTTTCTGGCCTCGATTTCGGTAAAGGACTCGGAATCAGACCTGCAATAAAAAGGTTATTTTATATATTTGCTATTGTTGTTTGTTGAACTTATATTGGTTCTATTTATTAGTCACGTAGAAACGATAAAAAAATAAAATTTATAAAAACTTACGCACATAATTTCAATGCAGTGTTCCTTCGCTTGTGAAAACCCGTGAGAAAGTGATGAAGTGTAAATCGAAGTCTGGTTTGCATGAATATCGCTTCACAGTAGTTGTCAACCTTCGTTAAGTTGATTAATCAATAAAACTTAATAACAGTAATGGTAGAAAACATGCAGAAGACAAGTTTTCACAGGTTTAATACCTCAGATACCTATTTCGAAACATCAGCAATTATTCAACAAACAAAAGTATCATATTTATTTTAAATCATATACGGTTCTATCAAAGCGATCGCTCTAATTGCAATGAACGCCGACATTCTGTTCCCTTCAAAATAATGGAATACGACTTTCGTCTCCTTTCAACACATTATGCTACAAAGAGTGCAAGTAAGAAGAAACGAGTATAGGTAACCATATGAACGGAAAGAATTGCTCCACTGAATGCGATAATTTGCAAGGATGTAACTTTTAAAATCTATTATTAGGTATATGAAACCTGTAATTATAACATTCGTACATAATTCTACTTTATGAAACACATGTGTTAACATGTTCTATCTTGTACTGATTGCATCCACGTTTCTCGATATAAACAGTTTACGTACCTAACAATTAAAAACGCAATTGTAGAAAATCATTCTGACTGGAAAACTTGTCATAAACGGACGTCGTCCGAGATCGATAAATCGTATACCTCATACTTCAGTGAAAATGGTGAGTTGATTGAATTTCTAATTTAATATTTACATTTATTTATTTATATTGCGGTTACAGTATTTAAAATGTTTTGTGCTTATTTTCAGAGTAAATCCAGTTCGCAGCCATTACCCATCTCCAAAAGTGTTTATGAGCCGAATATTTCCACTTTTTATTCACAAGCAACATTCGATGACGTGTTACCATGCTCACAAGATGTAAATGGATACCTAGAGTACCAACAGGATTGTATGAATAGACTGAATAACGTTCAAGAGGTAAAAAAGCCTTCGAAAATATCGAAGAAATCCTCGAAGAAAAAGGCGAACAGCGGAAAAAACAAAGCCTGCGGCAGTGGATTTAATTCCTATATAATTAAACAAAGTAAAAAAGGTCAGCGTCTTATTAAAATAAGCATATCCAATCTTGAACTGGACAACGAGTCTGAAGACGTCGCCGTGCAGTATGTCGTCGAGAGTGAATGTGATGACGTATTGAATTCCACAGAAGGACTAGTTGATAAAATTGTTAAAAGATTAAGCAATGCAAATTATTAGATTTAACCTAGATTTATTTTCGTATAATTTAAGATGATGTATGATACTAAAAAGTGAAAGTTTCTTTATTATTAAAAAATATTGTGATAAGTATACAAATAGAATATTAAATATACCTACAGATTTGTTTTATTTTAAGCTTACATACTTGCTTTCATTATTTGTAAGATTATTTAAAAATATTGGATAGTTATAAACGAACCAAGTTTTAAATAGCGTTATCATCCTCCCCTCCCAGGAGGTAAATAATTTGTTTGCAAATGCATACTAAATTCTAACGCATACATGGGTCAGCGGGAGAGAAGTTGTTGATTAGTATGTTTTAATGCTCCTTTGACAACGAGCGGACACGTAGAATGACTCAAGTTACAACAAAATGCATGATGACAAGTTAGTTACGTCGATCAACTTTGCTATGTAATTAAAAGCAATATGAACCAATTGTTCAATTCTAATATGAATCTAATAGCTTTGTTATAGCCTCTATTTTGCAATAAATTGGTCTAGAATATAGGTCATCAAACGGTTTACAATTGAAAGCAAAGAAATATTATTTTTAATTTGCCTTATTTTAAAGTCTAGATTACTAACAGCTTTGTAAAACATGACGCACGAGCACGTCATGAGTTATAGCCAATGAATAAACAGGACCTGCATCGCGCTATTAAAGTTTTTAACATTTGTTCATATAAATAAAAAATCAGACCTAAGTCTGTCGGGAAGTTGCGACCGGACGACCCCAGCACGTAATTCAGATACATTGGACTGGCCACCCTCTGTGTGTGTTGTGTTGAATACAGAACCTTGAAAACTAGGGTTTTCTATACCTAGGCGGTCGATAGGTATGGATACCCACACCCGGAGGGGGTCAAACTCAACACATGTAAAACCGTAGCCTTATGCCAGGGACCTGCTTCCTGGGGGTTGCGACCATGTCTGACGAGCCTGATCAACTTGTTAGATGTGTTATGTGCAAACGCCATAGCCGTTCTGCGCTATGAGGGTTTATGCCAGGGACCGGCTTCCTGGGACCCTTGCATGCAACTGAGGGTTGGCCTCCTTAGACTGCATGTTGTGTTAAGCTTTTGCTATTTGAAATAATGTCCATTATTTTACGACTTCAAAACAATACCCGATTGGGACTTTGAAATATCACTTGAATAATTAGTAAGTAAGTATTAATGGGTAGATTTCAGATGGCTGATTTTATTGAATGTTAAATATAAAAATGATTATGCATTCGTTTCATTGATATTTTACATACGGATCCCTAAGTAGTAAGCGTGCATAAGTGACGACTTGAAGGGTTCATATTTCTACTCAGTCACAAGTGCATTGTGCATAACTTTTAATTTAGATTTTAATATGATATGATTATGATTCAAGTTATCGAACTACTTTCATGAGTGATCTTTAAATACTTGAGTAATATTCTGCATTATAAAATCCTCTGTACGTCATTTGCACGCCGGATGAATCGACCAATCAGAAAATCTGGTCTGCATCGCGCTATTAAAGTTTTTGAAGCCGTTTGTATAAATAGAAGTTATAAGGTTTTCGAACGAAGCAAATACCCGACAGCGGTTTTCAAATATCACTTGAATATTATAACTGTTAATGGGCAGTTTTCAGAGCTCTGATCTGAAAACCCCATTAACTCACTACTTGCTTAGATCTTTAAAACTACGCAACGGATTTTGATGCGGTTTTTTTAATAGATAAAGTGATTCAAGAGGAAGGTTTATATGTATAATATAGTACCCGTGCGAAGCCGGGGCGGGCCGCTAGTTCCTTATAAAATGAATACTTAATATATTATATGCAATAAAGCATAGTTTATGTAGCTAGTTTTACAGAAAATAACGGAAGAAGTGGTATTATTATAACTTATGACTTCTGAACTAGAGACCATGTATCTACTATACTACGTGTTAATTTAATTAATTACTTTTAAATCTATTAAAACTTTACTTAAAGATATTTACATCATTAAATATTTTATTTTAATAAATGCACATGCGAGCAAGGGAACTATGTTATGCGTGAGCTCTATCATTTATTCCATGCTCAGACTACCAACAGCCTCTAAGTGATTAGACAACAGTATGTTCAACTTCGTCGAACTTTAGCCAAAGCAGATTGTCCAAATATGAGATCCCCTAAGCGGCAGTCGAGACGAGATTGAGGATTAATGATTAATTATAACATGTTATCCGCTGTAAAGTAGAAGTTACACAAAGGCTTAAGCTGGCCATTGAACTTGGCGCTTAAAACTTAAAGATACAGGGAAAGCGCGCCAATTATTGCTTGTAGCGTTTATTAGGATTGACATAATAAAGATAGAAATGGAAAAACATTTATTCGTGACACACAAAGCGACATTCTATGAATAAAAAAATATAAAAGAATCACGTCACGAAACTTAGCATTGGTGCCCCAGCACCCCAGCACTCCACCACCAAAATGAAAGTGTAATACTATAGCGAAAGGCGAGAAATCTAAGTGGACTGTATCAAAATGAGTCCTCGCGCAATTGCCGTGATTTCACAGGATAAATGTTAGCGTCTGAACGGATTGCTTATCGGCTTACCTGGCGATCTTCTAGGCGAGGCTCAGCATACAGGAAAGGCACTCCCTCAGGCTAAGCTCAGTGCTGGATCCAGCTCGATCAGACCAGACCGATTTTTGAGTTTCAAGCGCTCGAAAATCAAATAAAAGTAAATACGTTTGTAGTGTCAAAATGGCAGGCACTTACTTTCTACCAATAGAATTTAATACGAGTGGTCAATACCACTCGTTTTTAAATTTTCCACCGCTATTTCAAAACAGCATTTCTTAATTTTTGACAGTTTTCGAGTGAAAGAGTCGAGCGCTCGAAAGTCAAAAATCGATCGGTCTTCCGTTCGAACCATTGGTGAAACCACGGCAGGCAGCGCACACATGGAGTAAACAAAAGACTATAATAATAAGAACAATAACACAGTGAAACATTTATAAAAAGACTAGCTTCTGCCCGCGACTCCGTCCGCGTGGAACTCGTTTATATCGTAGCTCCATACAAACATTCACCCCCCATTTCATCCCTTTGGGGGATGATTTCCGGAATAAAAACTATCCTATGTCCTTCCCCAGGACTCAAACTATCTCTATACCCATCCAAATCGGTTCAGCGGTGTAAGCGTGAAGAGGTAACAGACAGACAGACGGACAGACACACTTTCGCATTTATAATTTTAAGTATGGATGGATATGGATAACAGATCAAATTAAAGATAGAGATAAAGCAAGGAAAAGTGCGTATTCAGAGAAGTCAATGGGTACTTATTCTAAAATAAATATTATAGAAAATATAAGATTGTAATATACTTACTATCTAAAGGAAATTCCGTCATAATCACGTGATTAATTGTATATCTACTTACGTACAGTCAGCGTCATATAGTTAGTAGCAGCTAGAGTAGCCAATTATTTCGTAACACACCCTTATTCTCACCCCTGGGCCACACTTCGCCCGAATGTTGTTGCCGTCCTTGTCTAACGTATATATATGTTAGACAAGGACGGTAACAACATTCGGGCGAAGTGTGGCCGTAGCGTTACAGTAATAAAGACGTGTACCGAAATATTTGGCTACCTTGGCTGCTACTATAAGTAGATGTCTGTACATGACCTTCCAATGAAAATAAATAAAGTAAAAAACTTAATGATATTTGTTTCAACATGTATACTTAACTCAAAAGCTCTACAACTCGCATGTGTGGCAACTTTCGAAAAAAAAAATTTTATATACTTCTAAAACTGAATGAACTTGAGAAATTTGTTCTGGAGAGGAAAGCAGGTCGACCGCGGGACATCCAGACATACACAAGAATTTTGGACCAAGCTTAAATAGAGAATCGCTTCGCTCGTTCGTTCGTGAAAACCATCACGATAGATAAGACTTTCGATAAGAAAATATAGAGGGCCTAGACTTTAAACACGTGGATCTGTGAGCTGTAGAAGTCGGGAGCCTGTCTTTACTCCAAAACCATTTGTTTTTCCAATAAATGAATTGCCAAAATAATCTATTAGTATACCTAATTATTGAATTTGCTCACAAAATTTCACGAGAATCGGTTGAGAAATGCAACCTGTAGAGGAAAACAGACGGACAGCGGGACATCCGGGCATCCGGACGTCCGAAAGCCCATAGTTTTCGTTCAGTCCTAAAAATCGTGGTAGTGTTAATCAATATACCAGTAAAGTGAGGTTCAACATAGTTTGCTTCGCTCAATTTATCTTTGAAAATATTTCATCTGTGATTCTCACTGACTTTTCAAAGCAAAGAATGCAATATTGCGAAGCTGCAAAGCGTTTGCACTACGCCGCGCCGCCGCACAGTAAAGCGGGTTCATAAAGGCATTACTGATCCAACCCGTTCGAACGCAATGCCGCAGTCACGGGGTGAGCCGCAGATTTTCGAGTTTTCAGTCCCTCAAAATATGGAACTGAATATCGGAGTCGTATCTGGGTCAGAAAGATTGTGTAAATCAAAAGTCATCTTTCCTGTGGTATATAGTTCGGAGATACAAACCGTGCTTAAAAAAAATGATTTGATTGCATGAAATCATATAAGAGGAGAGTAGACGCCGTTTATGCGCATTAAGATTGCGACCAAAAATTTGGCTTTATAGCCCTAGGTCTTGTGCTCGTTTAATGGCACGGAATACCCCCCCGTTCCCACTATGTCGTCTGTCGGGACGATTTTTTATCGTGTGTCGTTGCCTCATACAAATTGGTGTCCGACAAGCGTGAACAGCTTCATATAAAATGTTCTGCTACGACACACGATAAAAATCGTCCCGACAGACGACATAGTACGGGTTAGAAAAATCGTAAATCGTTAGAAATCAAGGAAAACTAATTTAAATCGTAAGTCTTTCCGAGCCTATCTGCTGATCGGTTGCGTAATGTATGGGAAAAACGAGGAATTATTAAATGTCACTACGGGCCATACGCGGCGGTCTGAGCGCGCGCTGGCAGTGCCTCAAGTGACACTGCCTCGAAAACACTCATCCTGTAGAAGAACTCTCGAAGAGATCAAAACATGTCGCCCGTAGTGATATTTAATAGGTGAGTTCAACCGTGTATTACTTTAAACATGTCTCACGAAAGTTTATATCGGAAAATGCTGCAGTTGAAACAGCAGTTGCCTGAAACTCCTGAAAGTGTGTATAAATGATATTTCAATCGAACATGACAGTTGCCACTGACAACTAACAACTCACCGATACCGAATCGCCTACTCACCGCTAGATGCGAAAAATACCTAACTAAGCAAGTAAGCTTTTAATCTCCCAGTAAACTTTAATTTACGCAAAACGGAGCAGCTTAAAATGTGTTCGTTAATAATATGAAAAACTCGACATCAAAGCAGTTTTTCAAAGAAATACATTATATTATACAACGCGTGATCAAAATATGGTTTAGAAAACTGAACAAAGACGACATACAGACTCATTTTAGAGACGAGTGCAATTTTTCACCGCTCTTTATGAAACTCTGTATCCTTTATGAAGGCTGAGCTGTAGTGAAATGCGTCTCTGGGGTACAATATATTCAAGTCTGCAAGCGCGTGCTGGCAAGATATCAACTCCATGTTAGGTACGTTGGTTAAATAGAGTAGGTTTTATAAAGTAATGAGTACGACAAAACTCATCATGTATTTTAGAGTTTATAAAATACATCAATGTTAGGGGAAAATCTTACATAAATCAAATTAGCCGCATAGTATGTTTCCTCAATAATGCTTTTTAAATTTCGATCATAGTGGAAAATTGAAAAATTATTCGCCACGAGCGGGATTTGAACCCACAACCTCTGGAATCCGTCCATCGCTCTGCCAATTGAGCTACCGTGGGTCCGCTAATGGCGACGAATCTTTCAATCCCTTCCACTATTGTAATTCCACCTTAGGGAGGCTCGTAGCGACATCTACCGCGATGTTATTACAACTTCTGAAACGGCACCAAAACGTCTCAAGTTACATTGAAAATCGTTAGTAACAATGCACTACCCCATTTTTAACATTAAATGTTTTATTAAGCAGAAACGTCCGCTAACGAAATTTCAAATTTCGATCAGTGGAAAATTGAAAAAAATATTCGCCACGAGCGGGATTTCAACCCACGACCTCTGGAATCCGACCATCGCTCTACCAATTGAGCTACCGTGGGTCCGCTAATGGCGACGACATACATTACATTACATTTAATGCTTTTTAAGGCAAAGGCGTTGTACGTTATAGCCAAGTTTGCTGAAAACTTTGACGAAGGTAAGAAAAGCGTTTGATTTTCAAACATATGGAAGAAACTATTGTCTGAATACACCTATCCATGTTAGGGTTTTTGGCAAGAAGGTCGCCTGAGCTCAAATCAAATACCACCAGCCATTTTTTTTTATCGGATTAGGGTGACTCGGATTCGCCCACCTAGGGTTCCGGTTCTGGTTTCAAGTGCATAGTTTCAGATTTACTCTACTTATAGTTTAAGACGATATAACTTACCAAACATAGTTCTAGGTCAACGGAAAGTACTCTGTAAATTTTGATTCCCTTCCTCCCAATAGGTCCCAGACTCAGCATGTGCTGAACAACAAGAGTTCAGCGCTGGTTTTCAGCCTGGGCCTTATTAGGGCTCGGTCGGTAGCAGAACCTAAGCGTCGGAGTTGGACGCTGTTCTTTCAAATGCGTACAAATTGCATAAAATAATAATAATACAAAAGTTTAAATAAGAGCGTGTGTGCCTGCAATCTTCTACCATACGCGGCTACCACCAACTGAGCATTCGGATTCAATTTCTCGGTTAGCAAATCTTTCAATCAGTTCTCTCCTAACATAACGCTTCAGGGAGGCGTGAGCGACAAAACTTGTTCAATCATCATCCTCCTAGCGTTCTTTCCGGTTGTGCCCTAAATGAGCCCGGGATCCGCTTTGACACCTTATACTAAATTATCGCTCAGGATCATTTCAATAGTCACGATTTCTTACTTAAAAATTCGTGCATGTTTTGGTAACACTAGTAGCACTTGTGGTTAGGATTTCACCTCCCCCTTTTCTCCCCGTGGGTGCCGTAAAGGTCGACTAAGGGAGCAGGGTTGAAGTGTGTTGTGGGCGATGGGCTAGCAACCTATTACTGCGATATCACATTTTGTCGATCTTTTACAGTCTTATTTATGCTAAAAGTGGTACTGGAACATGAGTTTAATGTGCTCGGCCTACCCCTTTTGGGAACAAAGGCGTAAATCCATGAAGGTATGTATGTAGCAACAACACTGCCTACTAGACAAGGCAGTGTTGTTTTCAAGGCCAACACATAAAACATGTTTCAAAAATGTTAAAAAGTATGAAAGGTATAAAATAAGTTTCAGCACATCACTCATTTGTTTTAAGGGTCCTTCACAAAAGCAAATGTCACGCACCACACGAGTCAGCCCGGGCATACGCCATTCGTTTTTTCGGACACTCGTTCTTCGAATGAGGTTTAATTTCGCAAATTAAAAGTTAATGGGCGTAGGGCAGGGTGAAATGGGACCGGTGGACAAATACGCGAAGATTTCACGTTCGTTTGTGATTAACGGGGGATAATTAAAAGGTAGCATGTATCTCGACGGGTTTGTGAAAAATGACGCCGTTCCGTTTGTTCGAACGAAGCACACAAATAACCTTTAGCACAATAAATAATATGTACCTTCGGTGAGTTGTCCCAACGTGCGTTCGAAAAGTTACGTGATCACCCTTCAGACGAAGGTTTATGGCACTTTGAGACTCTTTTTTATTGCTGGACCCCTATGGGTAGCACAGCTGTACATTTGATATATTCATTTGTTGAATATTAGATAATTTTGTCTCTGCAGTAGGGTATCTGAACTTCCAAATTTACATCGATATCCTCAGCAGGGCTAAGAATATCCAAAACTGGCTGTACCACAGCTATTCAAAGCTATCCTCTGATTCCTCGTTGTCTGATGAGCACGTTGCATTTTTTATGCTACGACGACATACCATAAAAATATTATTTACTTACTTATCGTGAAGTCGAGAGTTTTGTTGCTCTACGAGTATACAATTAAGTTAAATGAAATTTTGATTCCAGTATGAAAAATAACGGTCAGAAATAACATATTTCTCACATGGTGCAAAATAAACTTCTGTAGCGGTCACAAGTATAATATTTCCCACTAATTCGAAACTTCTAAATTACACTGAAATAATCTCAAGCAATCACGAAAATATTACTTATAACTTGTCAAGAACATAAAACAATTCAAAATGTATCCATAACAATAATTTAAAAAGAACTCCTGGATTTCTTCGCGATACACTGATTTTTTATCATATTTTATACGAATTTACCATGTTTTGGCAACACCCAACTGACATTGTCACGTTGACATTAGTCAAAAAAAAAAAGTTTCGTTTCATTTCTTTAGTTTTGGGCATAGACAAATTAATATACATTTTATATTTGACACAAAGTGCGATCGAGGCCCCTTCAAAGCGATTAGAGCACCGTAAAATGCGGTTGGGAAATATACTCCTTCTATCCAGTTGAGCGTGATAACGTGTATAGAAACAAACATTGAAACATCCAAACTTTCTCATTTATAATTCTAGTAGGATTAATAATCTACATATATATATATATTCTTTTTAAATAAAAATCATCAATATAAACTGCATGCATTCAAACAAAACTTTGGTAGTGTCAAGAAAAGTGGTCGCACAAATAAAGGCGATCCGTGATGCGTTCCGGTCAAGCTTGGAAATTGATAGCAGATAGAAATCTAAAAGAGCCTTTGTAGAGCGCGGATTGCAATGCGATTTAGTTCCGGAACTCGATTCAGCGACGAAAAAAGCAATTCAGATTCAGTCAATACTAATCATTGCAAAAATGTTAAGATTACAGTTTTATAATTTTCTGCCGGCGACTTCGTCCACATGGAAACGGTTTATATCGTAGCTCCATACAAACTTTCATTCCCAATTTCATCCCTTCAGGGGATGAGATCCAGGATAAAACTGTCCTATCCTAATTTCATCTCAATCGGTTCAGCGGTGTAAGCGTAAAGAGGTAACAGACAAACAGACATACTTACGCATTTATAGTAACAGTAATTTAAAAATACATCGTAACAGATGCTTTCCTAACCATATTTTAGTGCCGACAACGTTGCCGGTGACTCCAGCAAGATCCTGACAATATTGTTCGTGGCCGTATTTACGAGAAAATAATGGCAACGCCACATAATTAGCCTCAACAACAGTCAAAACAGGACAATAATAAAAACGTCACAGTCCTTTCATTTTCTCATTTAATTTTCTCGTCTCGTGTCTCGTTAAAACTATATAAATCATTCAGTAAGAGTAAAATTTAAACGGCTTCCTTAACGAGCGTTCGGTTTGGGACACTCTACAATTAAAATGTTAATGAATAATGAGTGGGTTGGAAACCACGGATATATACTTAAGTAGACCACGTCAATGCACCATTGTTGATAAGAATAAGAAAACTGCGAACACCTGGGACGACTAGGTTACGATTTCCATCAACCAAAAAATCAACGGCAGCTTTTGCGTTTTGCAGGGTACTCAGTATCTCAAAACGAAAAGCCTTCTCTCGCGTCGCTTTTCTATCTCACACTGGGTTGATTCTTCATTGTGTTCCTTTGGGTCGTTACGTGATAGGCCCACTCCAAAAAACTCACACGACCTTGTGTCGCCTTTTACGACAGACCGGTGAGACCCACTGCTTCTAATGTTGACTGGGACTACGCAAATGAACCTAGCTACTTAGCGTATTCAACGATCACGCACAAACTGTGCACAATCCATACATTGAATGAATGAGTTCAGCTTTGTTTTTACTTTACATAGGTAGTTGTTTTAGAACGTTCTGTCTTCTTCTTCTTCTTTCTGTGCCTCTTCCCATTATTAAGGGTCGTCCCTCCTCGTTCTCATGCGCCAGGTTGGTCGATCTCGGGTTGTCTCTATGTTCAACTGGGCTTGTTTCAAGTCCTTTGATGATGGTTTTAGAACGTTGTGTAAATGAATCATATAGTGTGTATTTTCTATGTTTTTATTTTATTGTGTTTTAATTTTTTTTTGCAGACAATTAAAAAAAAAACATACATAATAAAACTTAACCTATACGAAAAAAATATATATTATATATAAATCGCCGTCAACGGACAAGGTAGCAGTCAAGGCCAGGCTAGAAGGGGGCCGAGTTTCCTTGCTGTACAGCGATACTAATACTTGTTACAAGTAATTACAAAGTTGTTTTTGTGCGTGACCGATATCAGAATCGGAAAGAAAGAACGAAAATTACTTGGTTGTAAATAGTTGTGCCGGTGCTCTTTGTTCATTACAACAATATACCAGTAAGCTCCCTTTTTTACTCAGAAATGGACACGCTCTCTTTTCATATAATTTGCAGTGCATGCGATGTGTAGTAAAATACCTATAATAATATGTCTGTGGTTGCAACGAGCACTCGTTGTAATAAGGTCTTGGGAAAAAAATGGCCTAATAAAACCTTAAGCAATTTTCTTACGACATTAGTCGTTTTACCAGTATATTTCGAGAGCTTCAATTAATTGCAAATTCGAAGAAGGTAGACATTTTTTGTCACCCTACTACCTTACGCCTATGTTATGGTTTTGTCTTATATGAATAACTAGCTTCTGCCCGCGACTTCGTCTGCGTGGACCCGGGATAAAATGTATCCAATATTTTAATTCACACTATAAACTATCTTCGTTCAAAATTTCATCCAAATCAATTGAGCCGTTTAAGCGTGATTGAGTAACAAACATCCAAACATTTAAACATCCAATCCAAACATCTAAACATCCAAACTTTCGCATTAATCAAACATTAGTAGGATTTTACTCATAAGCTTTTTTTTCTCAAACAACACAGTTTTAAATCAAGGTTGGTTTTATATAAATAGTAATGTAAAGAAAAAGATAAGTACAGTCTCCTAGTTCTGAATTATTAAAAAGGGATAAAAAATAAAATATAATATTTTAATAAAGCATCACAGCGCGCAGGCACACATAGCTACAATAAATTATATTACGCCCAACGGGCATAAGTAATGTTTTTTTTACATTTTAATTGTATCTATCATTCATGCGTCGAAAATAAACGAGGTTATAACTCAAATTTGATGTTTGAAGACCTATTTAAAAATAAATCTAAACGTATAGTCACTACTAAATCCTGTTTAATGAGAATAATTAGTGATTTAAAGATTTAATAATTAAAATGTAGTAAATGTAGTGAGATGATGGGTACCTCATACGACATGACAGCTTTATACTCAATATGATAGAAGGAAAGAGAGAGGGGAAGCGAGGAGGAGAAAGACCTAGAATAAACTACATAGAGCAACTCATAAAGGGAGTCCATGTCGTACCGAGATGTCAAAGAGGTTGCGTGGGATCGGAGTAGATGAACTACTTTGAGCTACACCGACAAGAGCTTAACTCTTAAATAAGAAGAAGAGAGAAGCGTAGTGTCTCTGTAAAATGTTATTAACAGTGATTTTAAATCGTGGCTGTATACCAAAGGGTTATGCCTGGCGCCTTACGTCAAATACAACAAAATTAACGTTTGACATTGTTTTATTATTGCGATTAGTATTCTTTTTGTTTAAAATGTGGGTATTTGTTTCCTCGCTAATGTGATGAATAATATTGTGTGCAACTATCATTTTAGGTATGTATCGAAAAAAAATACCAACTCGAGTCATCAGTTTCCGCATTCGGCATTGGGCTTATAATAGACTCTTGTTCTTGAAACATCTCTTACCGTATGGACTTATCATTCAAACTGTTGGGGCAGTATAATGATAAGCTACTTACGTAAATCCAGCTGCACTTTCGTCTGCGTGGTTATATCTGGTTGGAGTTTACCAGGAATATCGCCACCCAGGCTGTGTCGTGAATAGTCATGATTCACGATAGTATTTACATTGATGTTAATAATCATGTCTCAAACAGCCGATTTATTTCATGTAGCAACACCCACAATCTTTTTATAACAATGTTGACGGGTAGGCGAGTTGTCACAGTTCTTAACGGCTATATTACGTACGAACAGTTAAGTGCAGATTTGTAGTGTTAGATTTGGAGGAAAACCAGGGTGAGCTCTTTCCATAATCACTTTCAATGCATCCTATGACATTGTAACGATTTGGTTCATTTACACGTGGGTTCACGTGTTTACACAGCTCGGACGATGATTGTTCATGATGTGATGTATTTATGTGCGTCCACAGGTCTTATTCTATTTGGGAGGCGTGACGGTATATTATGTATATGAATAAGGTTTTCCTACATGTCACGTACATGCGATAACACAGTTCTTAGTCGTGTGGTAAGGGATGTCTGTAAGGGGAGGTGGAGGACATTCTCGGGGACGAAGGTCCCCACATCTCAGATGGAGCTGGTAGGCGGTAGCTCATATGTCAGATATATAAAGGATTCCGGAAGCTGTATGTGTAGGTTCATAGTTGCATATATGCTAATACAGATACCTAAGCTAGAGTGCTATAGGTACTATTTCGCGGCCATGAGAGTGACCAGAAGTGGCTTCGCGACATGGTGGAGCATGCTGGGATCTAAACCAGTCTTAGCTTAGTTTGTTTATGAAATTAACACTTTATTTGCCCCAGCTTCCTGATAATACAATGTAAAATGTACCATGCGCATGATGGACTCAAAAGTAGATTACTGTTTATAAAGTTAAACTAAAGATTTAAAACCATCCATGAGAAGAAAGAGCTTATCATTAGTAGAAACGTGTCTTAATCGGTTTAGTCATTTCTAACTTTACACAAAACATACATAAGAACATCAAATTGCTTTGTATTATGTCAGTAGATGTTACTTATATACAAAGGTGACGGTTAAAACCAGGTTATTTAACAGAACAATAACATTAATCAATATTTAATGTGGTGCAAAAATTTTAGACTTTTTAGACAATATAATTAAGCTCCCATACAGTACATTTCAATATTATGTTACGATAAGTAACGTTATGGTTACTGGCCTAAAGAAATTATATGGCAATTAAAAAGAGTTGAAACCATTTGTATTTTTTATTGAAACAATGGCAAATTATGGGATTATATTACTAATATTAATATATCCTACACTATTAAATGAGCAGCATTGGTATATTTATTTGATTATCAATGGTTTTTAGAAAACAGCGTAAAGGATTTCGATATTTATTTACTGCACGACTTTACGGGGGTGAAAATAATCACCTCGTTTTCTTTGTAAAAACCAATGAGCAAGGCCCGGTCTTCCAGGTACTATATTTGAAGGTTGCGTTTTTATGGAAAAAAAAATGAGCTCAACATTTTCTGGTGAATCGGATTAATTGTCCTGATGGCAGTCAAGACGTCAGATGGTCAAGAGTGGACGAACTTAAGAGACTATTAGCTAGCAGGCACAAATAATAAAATGCGAATGAGTTTTTTCAATTTGCCGATGCTGGTAACACTTTACCTTTTAAAATAATCTGTGGAGTGGAGGAGGAATATTTAGACGGTATACTTAATGTTATTCTCAAGTTTCGTTTAGATTTGATCAGTGTATTTGTTTCTAGGTATTTGTTTCTAGGTATTTATTTATATTTTTATTATTGAAATGAGAAGAATGGGAGCAACCTGGGAACTTACTTGTTTGTTGTATTAGTTGGATGAGGCTTTGGTGCCGATTCACGTTTATTTCTGTGATTACTGTGAAATCAAGGAAGTGTCATTTATTGACACTTGTGATATATCAGACGAACGGTGGTAAAGAATTTAATGAAGTGTCAAGTATTATAAATCGCATAGTGAGTCGTATACTGTGTGGGGTCTGGTGAATGTCATGATGCTTGACGAAACACGGGATGTAACCATATTATCAGTATGATACACAATAGTATACCTATTCCAAAAAATGGTTGCAGGTGGCCCGGCCCTCATGTACGAGAAAGTTAGATGCACTAGGTTCCTATCAATTGTTAGGTGGCAGAGAAAAAAAAAATATTTATTACAAAACATCTTCATCACATATCCATCACGCGATAGATTAGGTGGAGTCTTGGAATATAAATCAATTAAGATTCATTGGATACGTTGAAATAGTGTAAAATGCTCTATTGACTATAATCAGTAGGTATTAATCATTCAAATTTTTCCCATCATAGTAGAAAGAAAAATTTAATCGTAAAATTACCAACATATGTATCATGAATATATACACGCGTGCCATAGCCGTAGCTATTTGGTAAATACAACAAGATCTACACCTAGAAGTTGTAAACACTTACCTTCGTCGACTCCGATACTATACTCTGAATCAGGATCTAAAATGGTTATGTAAAAGGTTGATGTTTCTGTTAATCCGTTACTTACAAAGTAGTTGTATGAATTCTTGTATAAATATATTCAATTCTGACTTGAAAGTAGAAACTCCGATAACTCACGTGACTTTGTCAAGTGATCTCAAAGAATAACATTTGGTAGGTGCAACCGAAAGTTCGGCTCATGGGTAGAATACGTTCAGACTCGAGCATCATCTAATGTTATGACTTCGGTAATGTTAAACAAAGATTTACTAATCCGGACTATTTTAATATTTCGTAATTGGACTTTCATACAAAAGCAAATATTAGATTTCAGGTTATAGATTATTTATTGATAAGTGCATCACATTTACAAGCCTAAATACATATCATTTACAGTTTTTGAACCGTGTTAGGGTCAGTGATACGCAAGGTTCGCTTTGGACAGATCTACCCCTTGAATTAGAATCCAGTGAAAATTACTGAAATAAGCGTTACTCAAGTTACTGGCAGACAATATAGATGCGATTCTAGACAGTGTGTAGCACGTAGCGGACAGCCTTTCACATACATAGTCAATCTGTGATGGTGAATGAATGGTGTTTTTGGTGGTTATGTTTAGTAAGCTATGTTTTGTTTGAACTGCATTAGTGTAAAATGCATAATGTTTATTATCAATCAGCTTTATCAGACACAGTCGATACACGATGGGGAGGCCGATGAGTCTAACGCCTCTCTAGGAGGCAAATCACAGAGTGTAGGTACATAATGCTGCATCTAGCACTTGGTTTTAACAGCTCACAATCGAGTTCAAAGCAGTGTCTAGGAATATGGCTAGTCGCACACCTAATACTAAGCCCAGAAGGAGCACTGAACTTTGTTTGTGATTGGACCGGTTTCCTCACGATGTGAACATCAGAATCCTAGGTTATGTGAATAATTTCAACATGTCACCTTGAAAAATACGTCTTATCCCTAATGTAACTAAGCATCATTCGAGCATATATATGTATAGACACGCGCAGCGGGCGTTGGATATATTGCAAACATGACTTTAGACTTGAATCTGAAATGGAAAACATTCGTTAAGGAAAACAAATAATGCAGTATCCTGCAGACAATGATCATACTCAATGTAATATCGTGACAACAGCTCAGAAAACTCGAACTTGTAAGTACATTAGCAGACAGATAGCCTCGGAGCCGGAACAACTATATTCTAGACAAGATTGCTGCAAGACTGACCACCAGTTATTAGTGTTACCTCAAGAAGCTAAAGTTACGAAGCACCACGCTTCCTTAATCAGAAAAATGTCAGCAACTGGCGATTAGTAGCAGAAAGAGATCAAGGATGACAGTCCTATTTCGTGTGCACAGTCGCAGAGCAGCATGTCATGTCAGACGCATGACACTTCATATTGTTAATTCTTCTTAGTGTTTCTCTACCTTTCTTTTATACTTAGTTTTTCAGTCGGTTCTATATTCGTATGTTTTATAGTCAGCATAAAGACCGGTAGAGACAGATATACCACATACTTTAATTTAATAAGACCAGTGGGTGAGTGGTCTGCTACGTCTACGTGCACGTCAGTTCAGAGATATCCCGATTTGATCTTCAGTTCATAGAGTTTTCTCTAACTCAAACGCACTGCTCATCTCAGTCAAATTCAATTTTGGTTGAAAGCTTTAATTTTGTAACTAACTTGTAAGAAATATAGAATAGAACAGAATTAATTTATTTTGGAACAACAACAGTAATACACATCACATAAGGCTTAAATCTAGAAATGGAATTTATTGTTGCTTCTATAAAGGACTCCACTCAGGATGAGTCGAGACAAAGAGTGCAACGATGCTGATTTTCAGTGGATCCTTTAAAATAAATATATGGATGTCTCAAGAACTCAGAAACTCAACAAACCGTCAAAGCAAAGAAGGTCCAGTTCAAGACTTAATTTTCTAAAATCAGAAACACGATCGTCAAAGGAATTCAACACTAACTAAAGTAACTAAGGACCTGACCATCCCCATGTTACTATAAGTCATAAGCTTCATATGGCGAACATGCCTTGCGATATGAATATACCTGATGCCCGTCGCATAAGCTGACGCCAACAGTATGCAAGCATCAAAGGAATTTATGCGTTAATAGGCTAGGGTTTAACAGGATGTATTGTATCGTTTGAGGTACCTTCCGAGTTGATATATAATCCTATTGTGGACAGCTACGAGCTAGAATTCAATCAAGAAACTTTCTTCAATCCATCCTAGAGCAGCTCTTCAAATGGTACTTAATTACAATTAATACGTTTTATATATTTTGAAAAGGCGTTCGTCGGTATCTCGGGAGGCAGTTCTCAGACAATAATAGGTACCCGTGTTCTATAGGTATATGCGTTATGGATCTCATTATAAACGACATCAAAACCATCACCTTGGATATTTTTTTAGAGCAACGATTGTTGTTCTAATCTTGGGAACTGCAGAAAAACTAGTGAAAATCTTTGTCTCCTTGATGAAAACACTCAGAAGAGATATCATGCGTGCACGGCAATGATAATGACACTAACAACATAACGTTATGTCGACGGAAGTTTTAAAGTAGCTCCAATCAAAGACAAACTTCTCAAAACCCGTCTGTGATTGTTCGCAAAAAGAGAAAAATACCGTAATATCGACAATATCGTTATCATTGCATTAAGGCTTCCCGAACACCCGAGATGAAGAGGTAGACCAAAATCCACGTGGTAGCCCAATATTAGAAAAGATGTAATGTAAGGAACCTGGTCATATATGAACAGACAACCCAGAATCGATATCGCTCTAGTGCAAACTGACAAGGATACCTGACCTTACATAGATGGTAAAAGCTAAGGAAAATAAATTGAGACTAATACCGTTACTATAAAAAATTACAATGGAAGTAAGTGTACTTCCATATAAGTGTATACTGATAGTAAATGGTCGGTATTCAATATAATATTCAATATTGGGCGATCAACAGGCAGCATAAAAAATAAGCTACCATGTTAGCGAGCGGGCGTCACACTATTTGACTAAATTCGGAATGAATACAGTAGGAGAATAATCTCTACAAACATAGATAAGTAACTGAGATTTATAAAATCTGAAAGATTCGAAAAACCACTATAAGGACCAAACTGATCCAAAGCTCATAATGAAGTATTTCCGTATACCTAGTACAAAGACCTGAACGTTGCGTTAGATGTCGCAAACACTATGGAATGCACGTCACACCAAATGTATATAAACTCGGAATCATACAGAGACTATCCATCGATAACGAATGAAATACGAACTGCTGCAAGTGACACTTAGTTAATAGCAGGCGTTAATTTTATATCGTTAACTTTTATTTGTAATATCCGAGAAATAAGTTACAAAATAATTTAATTTAGTCACTGATGTTATTTTATAGACAATGTTGTGACACAGTGCATGATTATGAACTAAAGAGGTGGAGTTGTATAGCGAATAGTTGAACTAATTAAGCATTAATAATAACCGATACACTATGGGATTGGACATCATGTGACATTGCACGGTCATAACAAGTGTTGTACCTATGTACTGGCGCCTATTGTCCATGTGCGAGGATTGAAAATAAGCAATATTCAGTCTCCGAAACATGCATATCGCTTAACATCTCATCGAAAAATCACATGTTAAAGAACAGTCGCCGTACAAAAATGGCGCCCTCGGTGGCTCTTGGCAGAGGTAAAGAATATGAGGAATACAAGAAATAGTTGAAAATAATGATTTTCATGCCTTCAGCTCAGAAACAAAGTGTTTATTTAAAACTCAACCAATTTAATCACGTAGCGAATAGCGATACTCAAAATGATGACTTTTAGTATCCCTCAAAAATCATTCATCAATATATCATTGGTACACTTTGGAAGTGCTCAGAATACTGGTTTGGCAGTGCTCAAAATAGCTTCACGGTCCTCAGAACAGTTTTGTGACGCTCAGAAGCCTGAGTTTAGCGGTCCTCAGAACAGTTTTCGTAGGGCTCAGAGGCCTAGGTTTAGCGATCCTCAGAACAGTTCTCGTAAGGCTCAGGAGCCTACTCGTAGGTTAAGCAGTCCTCAGAATTATTTTCAAGAGTCTCAGTGGCGTAAGATAAGCGTTCCTCAGAATAGTTTTCATGGTGTTCAGAATCCTGGTCTTGGCAGTCCTCAGACTCGAGCACAATTTTCAACACAGTTTGCAATAGTGCTTCAATTTTTCAATACACGAATGTTTTGCACCGTTTCTTTGGAAATACTCATTTAACACTGCTGGTTTTGCTTGACTCGACCACTGATCACCGTTGTAGATACTACTGTCATTGTTGATTTAAAACGTATATAACTGCGCATAAAAATAGGAAAGATCCGATAAAGAAGTAGCCAGATATATACAGTGACACCTTGACATAACTGGGACTTAAAGGGACCGGCAAATGGGTCTCGCTTAAAGAGGTATTCCACTTATCCAGTGTCTTAATTAATGTCTGTCTCATTCACAGAGGGTTCCATTAATACAGGTGAATCAAGAAATAATGTTTGTTATAAAGGTGCGATTTTTAATAAAAAAAAGTTAATAGAATAGAATAGAATAGAATAGAAATGTATTCGGATAACACATCATTACACATACATTCACAATATAATGCACCTTAAGAACTAACAAATAGGGATGTGCTACCGAAAAGGTCTCCACTCAGCAATGCAGTTGACACAGCAGTGCCAGCGGCGCTGGTTTTCTGTGGATTCAGCGAGGTGTGCGGGACAGCATATTGCGCGACTCGTATTAAGGCCGGTATAAATACATAAAAATTACAAACAAGATAATATTGAACACATATAAGATATAAGTTTATAAATAAAATTGTGGTTAAATTAATTTCTCTCTAATATAAACAGAAATAATCAAGCACGTTTTTATGAACAGTACAAAAACGCATACAGAATCAGTCAATCAACAAACACTGTTATTTTACTTTGAATTTTGGAAGTAACTTGAGGTCATTTAGGCACAAATCGGCCAAGTGCGAATTTTACGGAATAACTAAGAATAAGTGAACAAGACCAAAGTATATCACTATCACTACATAGTATTAAACAAAGTCGCTTCCCGCTATGCCCTATGCATGCTTAGATCTTTAAAACTATGCAACGGATTTTGATGCGGTTTTTTTTAATAGATAGGGTGATTCAAGAGTAAGGTTCATATGTATAATTGCCTTGTGAAGCCGGGGCGGGTCGCTTAGTCAGCAATAAAGCCCGAGTTAAGTTAAGAGGTATGAAATAAAAGAAAACAATTCACTAAAAAATATTCTTAAAATATAGTCTTAGTAAAAGAGATAAAATACACTTGTCTGTCTCAATTATAGAAGCAATTATGAAGATAAAATCAAAAACCCTATCTGAGGTAATTCAGTGCTTAAGCATGAGATCCAGCTATCGAGGTTTTTACTTATCGAGGTCCCACTAAATCAAGTTTACTGTATATCAAAAGGTTTTATATCAAGTATGAAACATTACTAATTTTATTTATGTACCTATTGAGACTGCAGTGCTCACTCCACGGTCAAACTTAGTTTGTGGTGGTAGGTACCTGTACCTACTGAAATAATCCATTTTATTTTCGGTTTTATAAAATAAAGTGTTATTTTTTGAGGTGTACAATAAAGTTTATTTGTTGCATTGTCAAGAAAATTAAAATTCAATCACACTGAGCTGCGCAGAATAATTTTTAAATAGTTACATTCGAGGAGGAATCAGGGAAATCAAGTAAATGAGTACGCAGATAGATTAAGATTAGTGGTGGTAATGGACGACCGTTTAATAATTATGGTAAGCAATTTTGCCCGTCGTGGAGGATTCCATACCATGGAAAAAGTAAACGAATATTAAGACGATAGTAAAATCTGTCCAGACATTCGTTTTAATCTAGCAAGGTAAAGCAACTCCTATTGCGGCAACCTAAAAGTACGTTCATGAATCAGCAATGCACAATGTATAGAAGTATTTTTTCAGTTCTTTGTCGTTTCGTAACTTTCAGTGTCGTGAGAGTGAAAGACGTTGATGCATTATGTACTCGGTATGCATGTGTCTCAGTTCGACGTGGATCATACGTAGATTCGAAGAAGTCGTGATGTGTTTGCCACCATGGATAGATAATTCACGTTAACAGCAAAAATACGCTAGCAAATCCAACATACTGTTTACGATATAGTATATAGGATACGACTGATTGCTTATTACAAAATGAAATGCCACGACACGATGAAGCTTGGTTGGTCTAGAGGATAAAGGACCTCGCAGTTGGCACGTATACCTCGGGTCTCACGAAACGTTTGGAACTGATTTAGAAAGTGCGTCAAGATGAGCTTATCAGACTTTACAGCTATCAGAAATTATATAGATCTATATTCCAGCTAATCCATTTTATTCGATGTTGCAATCACCTACAAAGTCTGCATTGGCCAATCAAGGCAAAGGACAGGATCCAGAGCTTGTCAAAATTCACAATGGGAAAAGAACGGTTATTTCAAAGATCTGAGGAAGACTTAAATAATCCTGTGAATGATGATTATATTAATACTCTACTGGAGATATGATCGCTAGTTTTCTGGGGGGCCGGGAGTGTCGTGAATAGTCATGATTCACGATAGTATTTACATTGATGTTAATAATCATGTCTCAAACAGCCGATTTATTTCATGTAGCAACACCCACAATCTTTTTATAACAATGTTGACGGGTAGGCGAGTTGTCACAGTTCTTAACGGCTATATTACGTACGAACAGTTAAGTGCAGATTTGTAGTGTTAGATTTGGAGGAAAACCAGGGTGAGCTCTTTCCATAATCACTTTCAATGCATCCTATGACATTGTAACGATTTGGTTCATTTACACGTGGGTTCACGTGTTTACACAGCTCGGACGATGATTGTTCATGATGTGATGTATTTATGTGCGTCCACAGGTCTTATTCTATTTGGGAGGCGTGACGGTATATTATGTATATGAATAAGGTTTTCCTACATGTCACGTACATGCGATAACACAGTTCTTAGTCGTGGAGTTCTTTAGTGTGAAAGGATTAGTAACAAGTGTAACAACAAGGGTCTCAGGTTCGGTAGTTTCAGCCTCAGACCATGTCGTCATCAATCAAGGGTGCACCCGGGTAATTATAACTGGAACAATATAGTGTGTGAATTGGTACAGTATCAGTCGTGTGGTAAGGGATGTCTGTAAGGGGAGGTGGAGGACATTCTCGGGGACGAAGGTCACATCTCAGATGGAGCTGGTAGGCGGTAGCTCATATGTCAGATATATAAAGGATTCCGGAAGCTGTATGTGTAGGTTCATAGTTGCATATATGCTAATACAGATACCTAAGCTAGAGTGCTATAGGTACTATTTCGCGGCCATGAGAGTGACCAGAAGTGGCTTCGCGACAGGCTGGGACCCAAACGCTTCACACATAGGCACTGATGTTTAAGGAAGTCCAGGTTAATATAAGAGCAAGATGCAACAGGAGATCTTGGTAAAAGCATGTTTAATTCGCTGCAACGGCAGTGAGTGTTTTTATATCCAGATAAAATTCAACGTAAAGTTGCCCACTCAGAAAACTGATTCAAGGAAAATGTATTCTGTAGAAGTTGTGTTATCTTGGGTGATAGAGTAAATGCCTATTAAATTCTAACTTTGTTTACATTTTATCAGAATCGGCGGAAAAAGTCTCAGTTGTAAAATGTTCTGTTCAAATAGCAAAAACCATGACTACATTGACTTACAACACATGGAAATTACAAAGTAATCGGATCAACAACGCTCTTTGACAATTTTACTAGCATAGATCGAACAGGAATTCAATCATCAAAAAAATCTCGAAGCCGAGACCTCAATATCACAACGTAAAAATGCCATTTCATGAATACAAATCCTATTTCAATATTAGTGAGTCCTCCACTCTACCTGGTCGATTGCGTACGTTAGGTAGATTTAAATGTCATTTTATGTATTGGAAAATAACAGTTAAATTTTCTTAACGCTCGTTCCATAAGTTACGCAATACTAAACTTGATTATAGTGAAAATGCCCTTACATCCAATATTTGGTAGCAACTGACAATTTATGTCATCATGGACGTTTATTGTACCGGGATGAAGGCTGTCAAATATGGGCTGTTAAAAACATCTGATTATAATAGAAGATGTGGTGGTAACGTGTTCGAATAGACATTGCATATTTAAAATGTGTAACACAAATAAAACAAATGCCTATTCAACCGCGTCACCCCAAACAAGAGGGGATTTTGGTATCTACGTTTTTTACCTATACACGCGTACAGCCCCCTTATTCTGTAAATTGTTTTGAGCTCACCGCAGCGCTCACCTACAAAAATATCTTGAAACCTCAATGCGTACTAACTAAGCGTAGGTAGAGGTCTAGTTTGGTGACGGGTGATCGGCGGGGTGAGCCGCTTTAGCGCGTAGCGAATAACAGCCCCATCAGGCTGACCGGCTCAGCCACCGCTAAGAGCACGCGTCCTTTGTTTATTATAATAAATATTGTTTTTTTCTTAGGTCATGCTCTTGTCGTTTTGCATTGCTAATTACGGTCTAGCGGCGCTTTCCGCTACTTAAAACCACGGGATCAGCTAAGAGCGAAGCGCGTAGCGATTGATGGCTGTGATTGTGTTCAAAGTGAAGCTCTAACCATAAAATATATAATTTAATCGTGCTACTGCGTGTAAACAATGCGTGCTACTGTGCCTGGCTGGCGCGCTGCTTACAGGAACAAAAACGAGGCCGCAGATCGCTGTTCAAAAGTGCTGAAAGTAGGAATGGTAAGGTAATATAGCGAAATGTCGTGGTATACTACGTGTAGATTATGCTATATTACTTTTTCCACCACCGGGATGTATTCAGGAGTTACCACTGTTTTTAGTCGACCTATATAAGATAGAACTAGGTCTGGAAATACTGAGATGCTAGCGAGATATTTTCGTTGGGCTGGATTAGATAAAATAGAAAATCATTAATAAAATAAGTTAACTCAGGCAAAATTTTGAAATAACCCTTGTGATGGTTTTGAAAAAAATATTCACTCAGAGATTTATCAGTGCAAGCTCTCGGTCATTGCAGACTTTAAAAACTTAAATAGGTTTTTAGTAAAAAATAAACAATTTTTCATAATTATTTGAATGCCAATATGGTTTCAAAAGTCCAATGTTAACGTCATAAAAGAAGATTTTCAGGTAACTAAGACCTAACTTATCCATCCCAGATCATTTCGGTGTCCCCTCGTATGTGAGTAGGTATAATGGACATAATATATTATATATTTGACATGGTTAATTTAATTTAAATTGTTTCATAATTTGATAATGTTCGTTCTAGGTAGTCTTTATTTTAACGATCATTACGAGATATCAATATAAATATTTATATTTCTTATTTTGACTTTATCATAAATCATAATATACGTCCATTGATAATGTTTTATTGTACCCTGTGACATTTTATTCAATTAATATTCATTATTTGACGAACATTTAATAAATTCGTGTAAATTAGCTTAAAGTTAACTTACTATGTAAAATTATTTTATGAAGTAAATAAATCTAAACCTAAATCTAAATCTATCCCTAGTTTTAGCATAGGCACTAGCTTTACGAAAGCGACTGCCACCTGACCTTCCCACCCAGAGAAACTCGACCTTATTGGGATTAGACCTCCTGACGATGTTTTCTTTCACAGAAAAACTAACTGTAAATATTCCGTACATAAGTTCCGAAAAACTCATTGGTGCGAACCGGGATTCGGACCCGCGACCGCCGCTTGACCGCCGTATGCCTGAACCACTAGGCTGCCGTACCTTAAATACCGTTGATCATTCCTGTAATAATGCAAGAGACTTTTCACACTTGTCCACGACGTGTATTATAATAGTTTAAACTTACGATATATATTACTCTTCCCTCGAGGCAGTTCAGTGTCTAAGATACTGCGCTAAGTAAGCTAACTTAGGTCCAACAAGTGCTTAGTAGGTCACCTGGGAGGTTGGTGTTGAACTTATGCGTATCCTTGCTGTAACCAGTGTTCTATAGGCATTGTAATATAATAACTTAAACAATACTATTAACTATTATACACTGACCAAATAGAGACAAAATATTTCATAGAAATAAAATACAATAAAATACTAAAAGTTAAAATGAGCTTCCCAACACCGTAACAGAGCTGCATACAATTATATCCAGTTGTCAGCAAACAAATCGCAATCTGGTGCAAATGTATGGAGCTCATTAAGCGGGATCATACGTGCTCATCAAGAAACCGGCGAGTGTTTAAAATGCGCTACCGTGCGAGTCGTCTCCATACGATGGCTGCGACCTCTGTTTGTAGCTGTTAGGGACAAAAGGACTACGGAACCTTCAGACCAAATCGGAAAAATCTGACTTGCCCCTTATAATTCTACTCGCCATGTTCAAGAGCCCGGTGTTACGTCGGGCAAGTATCTGGTGGGGTAATAATGTGTTGTGAACAAATAATATAATATTTGGGCGGTTCATGTATTTTTAGTTAAAATACAAAAAGTAAAAATTCTGACACTCCTCCCGAGTGTCAGAATTTTTACGGGGCCCTTCAATTTACGTTTTTTATACCAAGAATAAAAAATTAATCTACAAAACAATTTTAGGAGCCATTATTTTTATAATTTACAAAGTATGTGTACAAAAATATAACAAGTTCTCTATGGCCCCGATTAAGGTATCAGGTAGATATTTTATAATTTTATTTCGCGGGACAATGAGAGTATAGCTTCGAGTAAGTTGAACACACGACATAATTTTATGTTATACTTACTTTGTTAATAATATTATTATTATTTAATTGTACATTGTGATACAAGTGAGGTACTTATGTTGTTAACTACATCAGAGGCGGAATTGTTCACGCGAGCCGCAGGTGAGCGTGATAAGACAGCCGAGGATGTAAATATCAAAGCTCACGCGTTTCATACGACGTTCTTCACATTTTGCGAGAAAAAAATCCTTTTCATAAAATGAAAATTTTATAGGCTTCCTAAGTTATTTTCTTTACTTAATGATGGCAACAGGTTACTCACATATTGTACATCGCCAAGAACTTCCAGTGTCGTCAATTCTATATTGACTGATTAGAGATTTCATCTTAAGTCTGGTTCAGCACATGCGCGCGCACTGCGCAAACTTCACGAAGAAAAACTGTTACGCGCCATTATATTATAGGTTATTTCACAAATACTTGTAAACATTGTTAACCTCTCGTAGGTATGCCGATGTCAAATAAATTGAATCAAATCATGACCTTGAAGTTTAAGTTGTAAGGTCGAACTGTTCTGGGCGGATCCGGAACAAGGCATACAAAGGTTACGTGTTTGGTTATTATCAAAAATGATGACTCGTGGTGAATACAAAAGTGATATATAGAATTGACGACACTGGAAATGTACAATATGTGAGTAGAAATCTGTTGCCATCATTAAGTAAAGAAAATAACTTAGGAAGCCTATAAAATTTTCATTTTATGAAAAGGATTTTTTTCTCGCAAAATGTGTTGAAGAACGTCGTATGAAACGCGTGAGATTTGATATTTACTTCCTCGGCTCTCTTATCACGCTCACCTGCGGCTTGCGTGAACAATTCCGCCTCTGATGTAGTTATCAACATATCTCACTTGTATCACAATGTACAATTAAATAATAATAATATTATTAACAAAGTAAGTACTTATAATATTGAACAAACATTATGTCATAAAATTATGTCGTGTCGTGTGTCCAACTTACTCGAAGCTATACTCTCATTGTAGACCCGTCTATGCAATTTATGAACTAGCTAGAGCGAAAAATCCATTAGTTTCATCCACGACGCTTCTTTTGTCAGCTAAGAAATTTGAAAGCTCTTCCTTAGAACGTAAGCACTGCACATTTGTCAAGTGATGTGCAGTTTGGGACCATTAAAGGCTAGAAGTACCTAGACAATAAGTTGAAAGACCAAGATTTTGTATTATGACTGAAATGTAGGACATTTAAGTCATAATACAAAATGCCAGAAGTCTTAGGCTTCTTTAACGGCACCAACGTCTCAAATTATATTGAGAAATCGTCAGTAACGATACTAAATTAATTTAAGCTACACGCCTTCCTAAGGCGTTTGTACTCGTAAGAAGGAACTGATTGAAAGATGTAGTAGCCGAGATAGATTGTTCCGACAGCTCAGTTGGTTAGTAGCGACGGGCCATGAATGCCCGTGGTCGCCGGTTCGAATCCGGCTCGGAGCATAACATTTTTAAATGTTTCCTCTAATTAAAATTTATAATTTCGTTAGCAGCGTTACTGCTTAATACAAGATTAATTCCGCTTATATTTGTTCCGTGTTTTTCCTAACCCAATAATTACACAAAAGCCGCAACAAACTCAAAATATTCAAACTCACACGTCTGCTTGATAAAAGGTTAAATAAAAACTCCCTTTATTTGCATATTATTTCCTGTGCCCTATTATAATATAAGTTCATACGTACCCAATGTATAACTCTGCCAGCCCCGGAAGCGCCCGGGATGCGTCGTGTTGATAAAAACGACCGGAAACCGCCATTGTGGTTCCCTAAGTGGGTATTATGTCGAAATATAGCTTACTACTGAAAAGCATTTAGGATAGAGTGTAGTATAGGAGGATTTTAGTCAGTAACCAAGGCAGTGCAAGGTCGCCAGAGCTCCCGAGGGAATTTGTTCCTTCAGCTCTAATATATCAAGGGTCGGCAATGGCCATGTTACTCCTTTGGAGTTGCATGCGTCTATAGGCTGCGGTGTTCGCTTAGCATCAGACGGTCCGTACGCTTGTTTGCCACCGTCGTTGCATAAAAAAATTACCTGGTTGCACTCCGGGAGTGCCGGCAGAAGTGAAAACTTGAATATTTTGACATTTCGAATCGACGGATACCGTAGCAACAGAAGTAAACTATTTCACTTGCAAATTAGCGCGTGAGAACTTATTGTGTGTCGGCCGAACGGGTAAGCGCCGCATCGCCACTACGGCATCGCATATGTATATAATCGGTATAATCTATGGATACTTCTTAACAAAACAACTTATTTTTATTAAATATTTTTGTTTCGTGATAAATTGTTAATTCAACGTGGAAGTTACCACGATCAAATTTTGATAAGATGCAGAGAACCAATGTAATGGAAAAATATACCATCATCGTAAGAAACCCAGAGCAACACTCGAACTTGCGACCTCTGTATTTCCGGTACAGTGCTCTAGCCTCTGAGCTATCCAGACATAGACTGACGTGGCGTACTTTTCCATCACATCTGCCGCCGCTACTAGTAGCGACCTCTCTGTATTTCCTTGAAAGGCTAATAGCCTTTAGGCCACTCTAATGGGTAAGCTATTCGCGCTTGACCCAGACGATGATGGTTTATTTTTCCACTAAGCATATTTGTTCTCTGCATCAATTTAATTCGTTTATTAATAAAATATACATTTTCCTTTTTTTTTTTTTTTTTTTTTTTCATATATTTTTATATGTCTATGGAAGCTCTGCAGGTATATGGGCGTAGTGTACAAAGCGCGTGACTGGTTGAATCTCATCCTACTCGTGTTAGGACAGGTGTGGTAGTTATTAAAACAATGCAACCTCGCGCATTTCCATGCAAGTAACTCCTTATTAAAACCGCTGCCGTAATAACACCTCAATTTCCTCTGTATCGTTCCTGTCAGCAGTGACTAAGACTAGAGCTCATGGAGATGGTATAAGTGAAGTGCTGATTCTTGTAATATGCATGATAGCGAATGCTAAGTGAAAACAACCGGCCTAGTGATTTTCTGCCCACGCGCAGTGTAGGGTTCCGTACGTAGTTGCCTGTCTGTCTTTGTTACATCGACACGCGCGCGCCAACTAAATGGTGAGGTTAGGTTAGGTTAGCCGAATTTGTACGTTACATACGTAAGTTGGTCGACTGTTACTCGGTAACTAGATCATGCCTACTTAGCCGTGATAGTTTTCCTTTTAAATTAATTATATTTACTGGTACAATTTTTTTAACATTCCCAGTAAAAGCCATTTAGCTGGTAGGGTCCCCCCAAACACGTGACCCGAAAGAAAATGGTACTTTATAGCCAAATATCACGCAAACGGATCACTGAGTTGAAAAATGCTTTTAAAGAACCAACAATATTTTTGAAAGAGCTATTCAACAAAACCTCTCACCATTGGCTTTACGAGAAAAAAAATACATATCCAGTTCCTGGTCCTGGTCGATTCCCGGTAAGAGCTTTTATTTGTTTGATGAACACGAATACTTGTTCCTGAGTAATGCATGTCTTCTATGTATTTAAGTATGATATAAGTATGTTTATCGTCACATTGCACCCATAGTACAAACTTTGGTTAGTTTTGTCTGCCAATATGGTTCCATCGGAAGACCAGCGCTGGCCACCAGGCCAGCACAACGCTGAGATGGAACCGTTTCGTGGCAATGTTGTTCTCTATTTTGTATTTTGATTTATGTGCATGTATGTGTCGTTGTCATGAATAAATGTTATTCTATTATGTTCTATTCTATTCAATATGATTATCAACCTAAGGCTTCATAGTTTGACTATACCTACGAGAAAGACACGAATCTTAAACGCTGTATGACCCGGCTATACTTAGGGAGAGTTTCGTAATGATAGTAAATAACTGCGATTAGCAACGGGGGCGGGAGGATTAGGAGCCCCCAGCTGCATCAAGACAAATAGGACTTGCGCTAACATTATTACTTACCTATCCGACTAGCTTGCAATGCCAAATCCACTCTGACGCGCAAAAAGTATATCTTACGGCATTCATCCTTCCCATATAAGTTATTAAGATTATAATTGAGATGTCCAAGGCCACTTCCGCTTTGGCAGTGTGGCGTTGTTCCGGTATCAGCGTGCTGTCAGCTGTAATAACAGCTGGTGTCAAGTTAGTGTAGATTCCTTAGTATTTCATTTCAACGAGCGCTTCCTGATTTCAATACAATGCTCGCTGCTTTTGTACGCTCAAGATTTTAAAAAGAATCACTCGGTGCCGTCATGATTTTAGTTTTTCGCTTCGTATATCTTTCATTCGCAAGCCAGTCTTTAAAAAAAAAACGACCTTTTGAAAAAGTTACTCGGCAAAAACATTTATTTAACGAACCTGCTTACAAAATTTCACGAGAATCGTTTGAGAAATGCGACCTGTAATAGGAAAACAGCGGGACATTCGGACATCCGAAAACACAAACGATTTTCGTCTCAAGCTGATGCATAGAACTTCGTTCGTTTCGCTCCCTCGGTCGATTAATTTTGAATGTGGCGCTGTAACACGGTTTACTTAAATTGAGGCCCAAAACTCATGATCGCAAATCGTAGTTTAACTCTGTTTATGACGAAAGTTATATAACAGTATTAGCATGTTTTTTTTTGGAAGGCGCGGCGTAGGTAGGCCCCCGACAAGGTGGACTGGTGACCTGGTATAGGTTGCGGGAGTCCGCTGGATGCGGGTGGCGCAGGACCGGTAGCTTTGGCACTCTTTGGGGGAGGCCTATGTATAGCAGTGGACGTATTTCGGCTAATATGATGATGATGATGTTTTTTTTTTAAACTACCTTTGCTTGTTAACCAGCTAACTGAGATTTTGTTGCAGTTCCCTAAGTAAAGACAATATACGGGTGTAAACAGTCAATAAAATAATCATTCATGATGTGGTTTCTTGAAAAAAAAATAGGAATGTAGTCGAATGGAGATAAAAGCAACGCAAGAGGTTAAATAATCACAAAGTTGTAAGTGTCCTAAGTTTTAAGAGAAGGGACAACATACACCATGTTCTGTCCCTTCTCCGCAAAACGCACCTTCATATGAAACGATTGTCATTTACTAGGACGCTTGAGGATCGTGACGTCACGATCTGCTAGCGTTTTATGTCTATAGCAAGCAAGATTAAAACGGTTGTAATTTCGTATTTTTTAGAAATATTTGAATGGAACTTTCGTGTTTAGGCATATTTTATTGCCTTCTTTCTTTTGAAGTTATAATACATTTTGAGTTTATATCCCTATCCACGGCAACCTAGTTCGCAACTCGCAAGTGTGTGTCTAACATAGCAACAGAGCCTGCACTTATTGCGAACAATATCAAATTATCAATGTTTGCTGTTGCCTTCCGCTCGAGAGAACAACACAAAGGAAAACGAGGGAAACAATTTATTTGAAAATACTCAACTGGTTTTATTTTAAGAAAACTTGTGGACTTCATTGGATAGCAATATTCACACTGGCTGCTAGAGGGATATGGTATTTCTTTGTTTTTTTGTCCGATTAAAAATAAATGCCTACTTGTTCCCCGATTATATTAGTTTAACGTTTTTTTTATGTCTATACCATATTGGGGTGATAGATATTATTTTTAAAATGTATTCTAAAATTAATTAATGGAGAAAAAATGGTCAATTTAGTTCCATTATTTTGAAGTCTATAAATTATAATCGAATAGAAAAAAAAAGTAGTTCCATAATGGAAAAACCGTCGTTGAATATAACTAATTGGAAGAAAAATTTAACTAGTTCCATCAATAGAACACAATATAGAACCATATATCGACGCTTATCTAAAACAAGTCGGTATCGCGAAATAATCCGTTTTGCTACTAAGTATAAGACTAGACGCAGAACACGTTAAAGTTTATCGTGACTAAGACTCCCGTGTTCTAATTCAAAAAATTGCCACCGTGGCAGCATTGTGCCGTTATGCCACTGGTGGGGTGTCGACGTAATTTTATCTGGAAGACCGTCCGTAGGCCAGATGAGCCATAGCGATCGACGCCGTCACCACGTTTTTTTGTTGACTACCGGCACATCCCCAAATAATTCGTTAAAACACATCAATTTGTTTGTACAACAGCGGCATTACGCGAAATAGCTCAGTGGAACACTAGCGAATTTTTGTGCAATATAGGATTATTCATGGATGGGACACTTTCCGTTAAACAGTAAGTACCGATGTTTTGACTTAACAACAAATAAACGAGTATTCACGAAAATAATGAAAGTTGGCTTGTTCATGTAAGCAAAATAAGCCCCTATACTACATAAGACTTACTTAATTATTGGTATACTATACGAATTTGGACTATGTTCATCATAAATATGCATTTAGTTTCTTGATTCAAAACGAGAAAAGCCACTATAAATAGATAAGCAGCACGATGATAAACTTATTTAGATGTTATATGTATTGCAAAAAAGGTATCTATGTATTCATATCAATTAAAATAATAATATACAACACAAGCCTTATTGAACTTAACTATGGGCCTAGTTCGAAATGTGTATGATATTATTAACCTCTAATATTTATTCATTTTGTAATATCAAATAAGACAAGTATAAGATACATACCTACTACATGCTACATGTACATGGTGACTTCAATTACTCGTGTGCGTCTCTTTTTTGTATAAAAAGTGGTATAATAACAATAATTATTATATTTTTATTATGGACACTATTTAAGGGTTTGTCCTGCCTCACTTTCGTGGATGAATTTTTGTCAAAGAATCTGTAACTCTTTCAGTTGACTATATTATACTTTGGTTATAGAAATGAACTGGAAAAAATATCCGAAATCTGCTTTGGTTTTGTTGCGGGTAGCCTCATTTCTGATGCGATCGCGCAGAGAAACTCCCAGCATAGCCCTCTCCATTGCCCTTTGGGTGACCCCGAGAGCTTTCAGCTGGAACTCCAAAACCGTTTCCATTGCCTAGGTTTTGTGGAACCTGTTCGTGCCACTGGGTCTATGTTCTTCGAGGCCTAGCGGGCCAACAGAACTAAAAGGCTCTCTAGCTCCACTCAGAAGCTCATGAAGGGAAGGAGTCAAATGATTCTGAAGTCTTCAAACGATGCGACTTTATACCGGCAGCTAAATAAACAGAATCTCCAAGTCCCTTACCCGCGATCTGCGCCAATTCACTACGAACCGTATTAAGAGGCCATCGAGAGAAATAAGGGCTCTAATGTGTTCGCAAGAGATCTCGATCGAGTCTATTGGGCAGAGCCAGCTCGCAAGGTAAAAGACTGAGGACTGGAGAGTCGTTTTTTCCAAACCTGAGCTTTTGAGTGAGTGCGTTTCTACACGTCATACATATCGTATACACGTCAACTCGCAGACCCGAAGTTGGTCTGGCAAAAGACCCTAGCTAGACCAACCCGACACATTACCGACGACATCCCGGACATCAGCCTGTCCGAGATTAGAATGGTTCTGAAACAGCTTAAGAACGGCAAGGCACAAGGTGAAGACGGAATTACAGCCAAACTCATGACGGCGGGTAGAAAACCGAACCTTACGACCCCTCAGAAGTTGTTCGACACCGTCCTACTGGAAGGGAGAACGCCAAAGGCGTGGAACAGAGGTTAGGGGTGCTGTTGTTCAAAAAGGGGAACAAAACCCTGCTGAAGAATTACCGACCCATCTCACTTCTGAGCCATGTTTACAAGCTGTTTTCAAGAGTCATTACAAATCGCCTAGCATGCAGGCTTAGTGACTTCCAGCCTCCCGAAAAAGCCGGTTTTCGAAGAGGTTTTAGTACCGTAGACCACATTCATACGCTCCGCCAGGTTATACAGAAGACTGGAAAGTAAAACTTGCCTCTCTGCTTAGCGTTCGTGGAGAAAGCTTTCGATTCGATCAAAACCTGGGCTGTACTACAGTCTCTCCAGCGGTGAAAAGAAGACTGCCATTATATCGAAGTACTGAAGTGTTTGTACGAGAACGTCACTATGTCAGTCCCACTCCAGGATCGGAGCTTGAAAAGTATTCCGCTACAGCGGCGTGTTAGGCAAGTGAATGTTATTTCCCCAAAACTGTACACCGCTGCAATGGAGGACGTTTTCAAGACTCTAGGCTGGAGAAGGCTAGGCATCAACATCAACGGCGAGTACATCAATCACCTTTGGTTTGCTGATGGTATAGTAGTCTTGGCTGAGACCATGGAGGACTTGAGTACTATGCTCGATGACCTCAGTAAAGCCTCCGAGCGAGTTGGTCTAAGGATAAACATGGATAAGACAAAAATCATGTCAATCGGACACTTTCAAGAGTTCTTCAGACTTTCAAGTTAGATAGGTCCAACTTTGAGTAAGAGTCCGACTCGGCTGGGCAGCATTCGGGAACCTACGGCACATCTTTTCGTCCAATACTTCGCAATGTCTCAAGACGAGAGTCTTTGACCAGTGTGTGTTGCCACTACGTCACTGTGTGATGACGTAGGACACGGAAACGTAGACGGTTACCTCATAAGAAGGCTCAAAGTCACCCAAAGAGCAATGGAGAGGGCTATGCTGGGAGTTTCTCTGCGCAATCGCATCAGAAATGAGGCTACCGCAGCGCAGCAAAACCAAGGTAACCGATATAGCCCTCCAAATCGCTAAACTTAAGTGGCAATGGGCTGGGCACATTGCACGTAGAACCGATGGCCGCCGGATGGCGCATCGTAGAGCCCCCCACGAGGTTCAAAGATTTCAAAGATTCAAAGATTTTTATTTTGCTCGGAATGCAGTTACATAGTTCTTAAAAATACAACATAATCGTCCAGTGCATTCAGCCTGCGTGCAGGCGTGCAAAACATTTTTATGGAGCCTTTAAGTGGACTTTAAGGCTACATAAAACAATATAAAGATAATATATTATTATGTCCATAATAATATATTATCTTTGAATCTTTAAAAAAGAGTTACTAATTTACATCCATACCAAGTGTTGTAAACTAAACTATACCGTTATTGTCTATATAGTTTAAGTATTATTGTGATGTATTTCGTTTAAGGCCATTATTGTCCATATTAAAAAATAATATTTGCGAAACAAAGCAAAATAAGTCAGTATTCTTTTAATATTTTACATATACGTTTGTCATAAAGACAATTAATACACTATTATTCATAAGAAAAAAATATTTTTTTGAATTATTTTCTATTGAGACGTTAGTACACATAAAAACTTATCCGAAGTATATAAATATCGTGTCACAACTCTAAACTGTAGTACATTTTTGAGTTTTTTTTGTGTAGTTTTTTGTTGTTTTCTTTTTATTTTCTTGGGTTTAAATAACTGGATGACAGAGGAAACTGTGACTAAAAGGAGATTTTAAATTGGTTATCTTAATAAAAAAATATAACAATATCTTTTTTGTGTTTTTTTTAAACCTCTGCCCTGAAAAAACACAGTTTTTGAGATACAGAGTTGTTTTAGATAAGCATCGATATGGGAATAGACCAGCTTTTTAGGCAGTGTCGATTCAAAACAAGAACTATAGTCGTTATTTCCATTTCGTCGTATCTAATCTGATTTGAAAGCACAAAAGAAGTTCAATAATAAAAAATGCATTGTTTAACTAAACAAAACAGTCACATTCAAATCAGAGCTCAATAAAATAAACTAACGCTCGAGTGAAAAGTATAACAAACACAAAAACCGGCTAAATGTAGGGTTCCGTAGGTAGTAGTTGCCTTTTTGTCTTTGACCTTTGTTACATCGATACGTGCGCGGCAACTATTTGTTTCGGTTGCGTTGCCCGAATTTGAATGATTCAGATTCAGATTCATTTAATATAAGATTACGTTATAAATTACATTACATGTCAATTTAAAAGAAACCCTATTGTGATCTTCAACAACATACAATGCCTTTAAATAAAAGTAATTGGAAGAATAATAATTAATAATAACAATTGAAATATAACTATGAAACACACAGTAAGTTGTTCGACTATTACTCGTTAACTAGTTATGCCTACTTATCGATGATAATATTTGGAGTAAATTCGTTATATTTACCACTACCATTTTTTTATATACCCCATAAGTAGTAACCATTTAGCCGGCAGAGGGCCGAACACGTGACTATAATTAGGGCTTTAAAGCCCAATATCACGCAAAGGCGTCCCTGATTTGAAAATTGGTTTTCATAGATTTTTAAACAAGCCATCCAACGATACCCAACACCATAGGTTTACCGTGCAAAAAATGTACATGCCCAACTTATGTGTACGGGGGGCACCCTAAAAAATGTTATTTCAAAATGTTTTCAGACCGATTTGTCGGCGTGATTGATTTATATACTCACTCATGCCGAATTACAGCTATCTAGTAGCAAGGGTCACTGAGCTAAGCCGCAGACGGACGGACAGATGGACAGACGGTCATGGCTAAACTATACGGGTTCCTTGTTGACTACGGAACCCTAAAAAAGAAGCAAAAGCAATAATTCAAAGAGTATATTCAAATCGAGTGCTCTTTGAGTGCTCTGGAGATATTACAGACACAGATAGTTTCTGCCGTTTGACGAGAAAAATGTTAAGTACTCTGTTTTAAAATCAAAACAGTTACATAAACGACTTTATTAATTTAGAATGTTTACGAAAAATTATTACTTAAAAAAAAACCGATGGCCGCTGGGGCGGAAAGGTTCTCGAGTGGCAACCACGTACCGGTAGATGCAGCGTGGGTAGACTGGGTAGAGCTATGAATTGATCTGTGTTTTCACTATTAGGCAAAGTGTTTGATGTTCTGTGTGTTGGAGTAGGAATAAATAATTTTACTTTAAAAACAAAGTTTTAACCAACTTCAAATCATTACCCCATTCGCTTCAAGTGTGGCTATAAAATTTGAAGATTCCACTCGATTTCTCCAAGATCCCATCATCAGATCCTGACATGATGACAATGAAACTATCTGTGAAGGATACCCTTTCTAACAAAAAGAGAGTTTTCCAAATCGGTCCAGGAGTTTTCGAGTAATCGGGGAACAAACATAGTTAAGTTAAAGGTATTCCGACGAATTGAAAACCTCCTCCTTAGGGTGCCTTTCCACCAGAGATGTGCTATGCTTGCTATGCTATGTTTTCATACATTTGAAACGGAGCTGTAGCTGAGCTACGTTTCAAATTTATGAAAACATACCATAGCATGGCATATCTCTGGTGGAAAGGCACTCTTAGTCTAATGGCAGATTTAATATATTTGAGAAAAAACGAGATACCGGGTTCATTCCAATAGTGACGCCAATTTGTGACGACATAATAAACGGGCGTTCAGACCTCGTCACCCAAGCAATCGTAGGCTTAGTGTTTGCTAGAAAAATAAATGATGTATTTATAGAATAGGTACAGCTTCCGCCCGCGACTTCGTCTGCCCCGGGATAAAAACTATCCTATATTTAAATCCAGGCTTTAATTTCTCTTTATGCAGAATTTCGTTAAACAAACATCCAAAAATCTAAACTTTCGCATAAATTTATTATAACCTGAGCCGCTCACCCCGATGTTGCTCCTGGCTGTCTTTTCGACGGCAATTTCAAGGGCCCATCTAATGAGCGGCTACCTCGATAACTTTGTGCGTAACAATGTTATGGCAGGTGTACGGTCCTCCTTGCAATAGCCCAGTTTCATAATCCACCCATATAATTATCATCCCCATAGACCCAGTTACCTATCTATTCTACCCACAAAATCCCTAACGCTTGTGGGATCCTGTTCACGGGTATCTACCGATGTACCCGTTAATGGGTTCTAGCAGGTGTATTACATCACATTAATCTTCGTCTCCAAGGGACTCTACGTGTTGGATCTATATCCCCACGCACGCCTTCTAATGACCGGGTTTCGCCTCGTGAATTTTAATCGAAGATTTTTTTTTTTTTTTTTCTAGCCTATAGTGTGTCCCACTGCTGGGCAAAGGCCTCCCCTCTCGATTTCCACTCGTCCCGATTCCGAGAAATCTCCGGCCAATCGTTGCGAAATACGTCCAGGTCGTCCCGCCATCTCCGTCTCGGCCTGCCACGCCGTCGCCTCCCATCGTGCGGCACCCACTGCATGGCTAGTTTAGCCCACCTCTGGGGATGCATTCGGCAGACGTGGCCAGCCCATTCCCATTTCAGCTTGGCGGTCTTAGCCCCAACGTCAGCAATGCGAGTTTTTGAGCGCAGCGTAGAGTTTCGGACCCGGTCGATCCGTTTGACTCCCAGCATACTACGCTCCATAGTTCGTTGGCAAACCTTCAATCTGGTCTTTTGTGCCTCGGTGAGTGACCATGTTTGAGCACCGTAGGTTAGAACAGGCAGAATGCACAAATCGACGAGTTTTCGTTTCAGGGTTAAAGGAAGGTCTCCCTTGAGTAGCTCTTTTAAAGACCAATAGCTTCTCCAGGCGTTTTGGATCCGTCTTTCGACTTTCTTATCCTGCCTATGGCTGAAGGAAACTAGTTGTCCTAAATATGTGTACTCGTCGACATAGTGCATTAACTGCCCGTCTACCTCAACCCTACGTTTCGTGCCATTGGTCATTAACTGGGTTTTGGATCTATTCATTACGAGACCAGCTTGAAGGCTCGCCGAGCTTAGATCTTGCAACATTGCTTGGAGTTCCTGGGCTGTTGAGGAGAACAGTACAATGTCATCGGCAAAACGCAGATTTGTTAGTCTTCTTTCGCCGATGACAATGCCTTTATTTTCCAAGCGGACCGCCAAGTATTGAAATATTTGTTCCAGGGTACTTGTGAATAGTTTAGGAGATAGCGGGTCTCCCTGTTTTACGCCTCTTTCAATTTTGAACGGTTGACCAGAAGATTGCAATTTTATGTCAGCCGTCATAAATGGAATTGAGTAGGTCTATATACGTGGATTCGATGTTTTGATTACTGAGTGCGGTGAATATGGAACTGTGTGTGATGCTATCAAAGGCTTTTGTATAATCCACGAAGGCTAGGTATAGAGTTTGCCAAGTTGCAAAACATGCTTATTTTAGTGTTCTCTATACGATAGCAAGATAAAAAATATCTTGTATTCATGGCATTAAAAATAGAAAAATCGAAGATAATAATAATATTTTTAATTACACCACAAATAACAGTAACAATTACATTATTAAAAGACGGGTAATGAAAGGCGTTAGAGACCGCTCCCTAGGTGAGCTCGTGGGCCGAATACCTGAACGCAAGCCCCAACAGATACTAACAATCCCTAGGTGTCTTGCAAGCGAAACACTGCGGCCAAAGTTCTGAAGATGAGCGGCGGGGCAAGCGAGACCGAGCTTTACGTTGGAATAAAAGGCTCGAAGCTTTCCTTCAGAAAGCGGTCTAAATGCGCCCCCATGGACGGACACTCATTATTGCGAGCGAAACCTAAGGGCGAGCCGCCACGCCTACACTTACTAACCCCAGGTGTCTTGCAAGTGAAATCTCAGGTCAAAGTCCCGAAAGTGAGCGGCGAGGCAAGCAAGGCCGAAGGCCGAGCTTTTTGTTGGAATGAAAGGCCAACCAAAGCAACCCATCTGAGAGCGGTCTAAAATAGTCTAAGTGCGAGTAATGACCCCTAAGGATACTCATTTTCTTCCGGTGTCTTGCAAGTGAAACGTGAGGGCCGAAATCCCGAAGGTAAACGGGGAGGCAAGCGAAAAAGAAGCGAAACGAAGGCTGGGGTTTTTGTAGGAATGAAAGGCCCAAAATATCCCTTTAGGGAGCGCTCCTTATGCTATAATATTTCCCGAAAGTCACGGTTTATCATTTTTACATACAAAAATTTTGGTACATACATACTTATATTCAATTCTCCGCGGAATGCTGTTTTGTCCAAATTTTATACCCACATCTCTTGACCTATGACAAGGTGAACTATGATAATTCGAGATAAGTATTCAACTCAACCTATCAAACAACTGATTTCATAGCAATTATAGGAAGGCAGAGATCTAAGTTGCTGGTTTTACAATATATTAACAACGACGTCGTCACTGACTGAAGTACCAATATAAATTAGGTCTCTAATGTCTAACAGTTACTATCGGTTAAGTTATTAACCAGTTTTGGTTATTATATAGTCTTTAGCCGCCTAGCACTATTTTTCATCCCGTGTTTTTTCACTGTTTATCTATATTTTGCTAAAAAATTGAATAGGGTTCTTTTTATTTTCTAGTCTAGTATATGCTTGCCAATTTTCAAGTCCTTAGCTCATCGATTCAAGGAGTTCCTATAGAAAGTTCAACCCCATTTTTTAACCGCTTTGCACCCTTATCTTTATTATTTGTATAGCCTATTGCCTGGCCGAAGATCTTTTAACGTTTTAGTGATAGTTGCATACCCAGACAACTAAACAGACAAACAAACAGACGAAAATTCTAAAAACCGTTGAAGTGTGTTCCGTTATCGATTCTAAAATCCCTCAATTTGTATTTTATGATATTAATATCTTCAATGTACAAACTTTCAACCCTCTACAGTTTTATGTTATATATATTAAGTTGTAATACTCGTAAAGTACGTAATAAGTACTCTTTGTACTTGAAATAAGAAATTTTTTATACAGTTTTCTATTCGAAGGAATAAAGTGGTATTGGTTCAATGATAAGTATCACATAATTGCCTTGAAGGCATTTTATATCTAATTGAAGTAAACATAAAAGACTAACCGTTGAATTGATTGAGTAGAGATAAAAATAAATATGATAACAACTAATGCTCGATATAAATTATTATATTTTCGTGAACTACATTTCTTATATAATTTCGGTATTGTGTGGTCGCTAATGTTATGACATTGATAGAAGCTCTACAAATCGCGTAATTTAGGCATCATAATGGATGAGGCTCTGCGTTTTGAGAGTTACATAGCGGAAGTTGCCAGAACCTCATTTTATAGACTAAAGATACTTTATTAAATCCGAGATTTCATCAGCGTGGATTTACGAATCAAGCTATGCGATTCCTTGGTTCTCTCTAAGTTCAATTATGCCGATGTAGTATACGGTCCACGACTGTTAGCTCGCACGGATCGCATTGTGCAACGAGTACAATTTATTTACTTATTTAATCGTATGGCATACATTATTTTGGCCTTTAAAGTTTGTCACTCTTTAGTACCACCCGGGGGACACGTGCAGGGTTTTGGTGGGTAGCTCCTGCGGACGCGATTGACAGTTGTCCCCCCTTTGTCAAGTGAGTGGGCAAATCGACGGTTAGAAATACCCGAGTATTTGTTTAAAAAGCTCACTTGACGTAAAAACAGTTCCACAGTGTATGGATTCAGGTCAATCAGCCAAGATTTCATAATTTCTCATCACCGCACCACCGCTTTTCGGGGTAGTTTTAAGTATACAGCAACCAAGTCTTGGAATAACATACCTCCACCCCTCAAAAATATTAATTGTCCGAGCAGTTTTAAATTAAAGTTAAAGCGACACCTCCAAATACAAAAAACTCTACCCTCGGGCGGTCGAGTCCTGGCCTGTCCGTGTCCGTGTCATATCAAATTGTTTGTAATTTTTTCTCTATATTTTTAATATACTCACTTGTTACCTAACATATAAATTTAAACCTATTATAAGTTCAGCCAAACCACAGTCATTATATATAAATTTAAATACACACAACATTACTCACATTCCAAGTACATATTCATTCCGTTCCGACGTAATATTAGAATTAAAACTTATTATATGTAAGGGTCTGACTGAAAACCAGCGTTGCAGTGTAAGTACTCAGTACTCACTACAACATTATGCTGAGTCAAGCCCCTTTTTTAGCATTACACACTGTTAATGCCTCGTACGACGTATACGTTTTAAGTCTATTTTTTAAGTCTAATTTGTACAATGTACCTTTGTATAAAATGTGATGTTAAATAAAGTTTTTCTGTGTCTATGTCTATGTCTAAATTATTATTCTAGGCATATCATTACTGTAGGTAGTTTTTTAAAGTCTATTGTGGTCTATGATTCAGATAAAGGATGAAAGAAAATATTTATTCGTGACAAAAAACACACAACAAATTGTAAACACATACACACATATATATTTCTCACGAAACGGTCACAACTCAGCGTAATGCTGGCAAGGCCATCCCTGGTCTTCGGTTGTGACCATTTGGAGGAGCACGGAGGATTGAGTCATTCCTCCGCGGAATGACGCCAGCCGCGATCGCATACAAGCATTTAGAGAAAAAAATAAAAAAGCAAATGAACACAAACTATTAAAAACACTCATCCTTACTAATATTATAAATGCGAAAGTGTGTGTGTGTGTTTGTTTGTCCTTCTTTCACGTCGCAACGGTGTGTCGTATTGATAAACTAATAATTGAAACGTGGTTTCTAGCTTTGTAAAGCTTTAATAAAAGAAATCAAGAAAACCGAGAAAACAAAAGTGGTTTCTGCAATACCACAGATCATAGACAAGAGACATTACTTTTTAGGTAGCGTACAAGAAGGTGTGACATTGTATTCGATATTTAACACTCTCGCTAAATTCAAGCCTTCTTATAAGCAAAACACAAAAGCAACCATTACACAAAAAAACATCTAATACTACTTGAACACAGCAAGTTATTACAATATAAAATACTGGTAGTAGTATTTAAACAGTTAAACTAAGTTTGAAGGAGAAACATCCCTAATTTTTCCTTCAAAGCACAAAATTGCATTTTACTCAGAGGTTTGGTGAAAATGTCTGCACATTGCATATTACTGCAAACATATTTTAAATCTATCACTTTCGAGTGATATTTTTCTTTAATGAAATGATATTTGGTGTCTATGTGCTTGCACCTCTTGTGAAAATTGACATTTTTAATCACACTTATTGCACTCTGGTTGTCAATATGTAAGCACACGGATTTTTGTTCGTACTCACTTATATCATTTAATAATTGCTTCACCCATATAGCTTCCTTGGTAGCTGCACAGGCCGCAATAAATTCAGCCTCCGTTGTAGACAAGGCAACTGTCTGCTGTCGCTGACTAGACCAAGTGACTGCTGCTCCATTCTTAATAAAGACATAGCCCGTGACTGAACGTCTTGTATCGGGGTCATTGGCAAAATCAGAATCGCTATAGCCAATTATCTCACAAGGTTCAGGTGATGACAAGTAGCATAGGCCTTGGTCTATGGTTTCTTTCAGATATTTCAGGATTTTCTTTACAGCATTCCAGTGGTGTTCATTAAAGCAATTTAAAAAACGACTCACCAGACTGACTCCGAACATTATATCTGGACGGCTTACTGTGGCTAGGTGCATCAGCGAACCAACTGCCTCACGGTAAGGGATGTTCTTGTCCGGCTCATCCTTGCTCCCCTTCTCCAATTTCACATGTGGGTCGACAGGAACACTGTTGGGATTGGCATTAGACATGTTGAATTTATTTAACAATCGTTCAGTATATTTCTTTTGATGCACAAAAATATACTTTTCAGATATTTCAATCTCCATACCAACATAATTACTGAGTGGGCATGTTTTCACTTCAAATGACTTTTGTAATTCATTTATTATTTCTGTCAATACAGATTTACTTTTCGAAAAAATCAGTCCATCATCAACATACAAACATAGAACACATTTGGTTCCGTTGACTTGCCCAACATACACACATTGGTCGGCTTTACTGTTAACTAGGCCAAACTTCTTTAAAACTGAGTCAAACTTTGTGTTCCAGCACCTGGGAGCCTGTTTCAGGCCGTATAAAGATTTATTTAGCTTACATACCATGTTCGGTCCACAGGTGATGCCCTCAGGTACGGCCATGTATATATCTTCCTCCAGTTCTCCATAAAGAAATGCGGTTTTGATATCAAGTTGTATAATTTTCAGCTTGTGTTGGACTGCTTCAGAGAACAACAAACGAATGGAGTCGTACCTTACCGTTGGAGCAAAAGTTTCTTGATAGTCGATACCTTTTGTCTGTGCATAGCCCTTCGCACACAGTCGGGATTTGTATCGCAGACCCGTTGGCTCCTCCTTGATTCGGAACACCCATTTATTTCCAATCACTTTGGCGTTGGGAGGCTTTTCGACCAATGTCCACGTACCATTCTTGTCGTGCGCGGCAAGTTCCTCTTCAATTGATGTCTTCCATTTTTCAGCTTCATTTGAAGTTAATGCTTGTTTGTACGTTTCAGGAACTTCATTTAGAGATTGTTCTTCAGCACTGCACAGGTAAGTATTTTCTCCTTTAGTATGGCAAGTTCTTCCCTCTTTATTTCTAGGTCTTAAATCCATTTTTCTTGCAGGTGCAGCCTGAATACTCTCATCAGGAACATAGTCAGTGTCGGACTGAGTGCTCATCTCAGTTACTGATTTATAAGATCCGTCAGTTAGTGTATCTTCACTATCGTCTGACATATCTGCTGATTGCTCAGATGTGTGTGAGGACTCCTCAGTGAGCTCCAAAATGACATAATCTCTTTTTACTGTAGATTCAAGAAATACAGCATCTCTGCTTTTAACCACCTTTCTTGAATTGGGTATGATGAATCGGTACCCCTTTGTATTCTCACAGTATCCTATGAAAGTCATTTTTTGAGCTTTACTGTCCCACTTCTTCCGTTTTTCCTTAGGCAGGTGAACCATAGCATCACAACCAAACGTTCTCAGGTTGCTGACATTTGGTTTGCGACCAGACCACATCTCTTCTGGTGTTTTGTAGAACAGAGACTTTGTCGGTGAACGGTTTATTACATAGGCAGCTGTGTGAATCGCTTCGGCCCAATAGAGGGTTGGCAGCTTAGCGTTCAGAAGCATACATTTGGCACGCTCCACTAGGGTACGGTTCATTCTCTCTGCTTTTCCGTTCTGTTGAGGGGAATAAGGTGTAGTGGTCTGATGTATTATACCGGCACCTTTCAAGAAGTCTGAGAAGTTTTGGTTTACAAACTCGAGACCATTATCGCTTCTCAGGATTCGAATATGACAGTTCAACTGATTCTCAACTAGACTTTTAAATTCTTTGAACTTCTCAAATGTTTCAGACTTGTTATGAAGAGTGTACACAAATATCTTCTTCGTAAAGTTATCTAAAAATGTCAGAAAATACCTGGCACTTCCCAAAGATGTTGTTTCCATTGGTCCGCAGACATCAGAATGGATTAGCTGTAGAGGACCATCACTTTTAGATTCTTGACATTTGAAGGGTAGGCGTGTCTGTTTACCTTCACAACATGTTAAACATTTATAGTTTTTCTTCTCTTTGACTAAGGTTACTCCTTCTGCATTTTCTGTCATCTTCTGTAAGCTCTCAAAGTTCAGATGTGCCATTCTTTGGTGCCACAGGTAATTGTCTTGCTCGACTACATCGGACATGCATGCAAAGCCTCCAGGCATATTCAGTTTATACATGTTGTTTATCAAGCTTGCAGTTGCTACTATTACATTTTTGCTGTTTGTAATAGTACAGCCGGACTTGTCAAATTTTACTTGGCCACCATTCTTTATTATTTGACTTACTGAGAGCAGGTTTGTTGCTAATCCTGGCACATATAGGACGTTCTTGAACAAAATCTCATTTTCTTTGCCTTCTTCATTGTAAACATTTAAGCTTAATTGTCCGGAGCTTTCCACAGGCAAGATTTTGTCATCCGCTGTTTTAATATTTCTTACAAATGGCGTTGATATGTCTCGGAGCATGTCTCTATGCTTAGTCATATGAACTGACGCACCCGAGTCCACGTAAAAAGCATCACAGGTACTGGTGGAGGCAACAAACACAGCAGCATAGTGCGAGTGAGACTTGTCTTGCGGCTTGCCTTTCTGTTGCTTTTTGTTCCTACACTCTGCACTCTTGTGTCCATATTTATTGCAGCTAAAGCAGCGTGGACCTTTTGAAAAGCTTTTATTATGAAACCTCTGACCTGTTGCAAATGCAGTTGACTCGCTATCGGTTTGCTTTACATCTTGCAATATTTTAGCTTTCACAGAGTCAGAACTTATCTTCATACCCGAGCTTTCTATAGCCATAATCATCGGCTTGTATGTTTCCGGCAGACCAGAGAGCAGCAGGGTCCCGAGCCACTCATCATCCACACTAAAACCAATATTCCTTAGTTTATGCGCTGTGGTCATGATCTTGCTTACATATTCTTCCACATTCAAACATGCAGCCAGTGTGGTATTGCACAGATCACGCAGCAGACCAACTCGGCGTGTTAGCCCGGAGTCATCACAAGCGCGAGAAAGATTCATCCATACTTCCTTGGCGGTAGCGGCTTCTTGTACGTGAACGTAAATAATAGGATCCACTAGTAATATTATTTTTGATCTTGCCTTTGTGTCCTTTTTTGCGTCTGGGGCTTTCGCTGGCCCTTCATATTCAATACAGTCCCATAACTCTTCATGCTGAAGATATGTTTTAACGGCAAAACGCCAAGTCGCGTAGTTGTCTCGGCCCGTTAATTTTTCTATTAATGCCAGTCCATTACTTGACGTCATGTTTCAAACACGGGATATTTCACTAATAAACGCAAAACAGTTTACGATTGAACACAAAACGATCACTAAAATTCGACCCGGTACGACATTTTTCCTTATAGGTTATGTCCGGTACACTTCACAGTATTTACGTTCACTTTTGTAGATTTTGACTTTTTAACGGCAATCTGGGGCCATAACCTAATAAACTAATAATTGAAACGTGGTTTCTAGCTTTGTAAAGCTTTTATAAAAGAAATCAAGAAAACCGAGAAAACAAAAGTGGTTTCTGCAATACCACAGATCATAGACAAGAGACATTACTTTTTAGGTAGCGTACAAGAAGGTGTGACATTGTATTCGATATTTAACACGTATTAATGTGATTTTTTGTATGGAGATAGTTTAGAAGCTGGAGAGTGACATAGGCTACTTTTTCCAGCGGGAAAACCTCTAATTCCCACGGGAAAATTCAATATGTTAAATTTGCGGGCATCAGCTAGTACAATATAAAAATATAAAAAGACACCTTATACATTACAAACGAAATTAAAAGACAATACTACGCATTCAGTACTACAATAAAAATAAACTATGGAGCAGTCACAAAATATATTAGAAATTAACAAAGATGCATCATAAAAATATGTGAGTCTTAACCACCCGAATATTCTAAACTGGAAACATTTTTGACGACTTTAAAACGTGTTATCCCGTTCTTTATAACTAAAATTTTGCAGGTAATGAGTTGGGGCCACGTTGGGGCAAAATCTAGACAAACCTCGTCACTTTTCCTGATGCTGGGCCGTTTCCTGCCAATTATCGACCTGAAACTATCGCAGATCGGTTACTAATGAAATCTTTTGCACTAATCTCGCATTCGTAGGTAAACTGTTTTAATATAATGTTGTAAACCACGAAACAAATCTACTTCAAACATTCCCAGCAATAACGGGCCCACATAAATCAAGGCGCAAAGTGCAAAACACATTAGCAAAAGTCAATTACATGTCCCAATCTGAGCGTTATTAATGTGCCCCATACATTTGAATACAAAAACACACTATCACCTAAAACATGTATTAAACGCTACGAAATCCCGGCAACGACGATCATAAACGTAAAGCACCTTTTCGTCCCTTTTTGGGACGCGTAAGAGGGGGAAAACGCCGTATGTGATAAAACTGAAATATGGCGTGGTGGGGAAAACGATAGTTTTCGGTATGTGTGTGTTTGATAAATGCAATTGGTGTAACTTCTGAAGGTTTTGCATGTCAATCGATTGTAAAGGGTGAGCAGAGGTTATGAATCTGAGAACTTTGATGTAAAAAAATTAAAATAAGTTGGCGGTTCAATATAAGCTGAGCCAGTTCAGCTGAGTTTCTAAACAAACAATTTTAATAATGTAATGGAATAACTTTTGATTGTCCTGTATTTTATGTACCTGTTGGCATTGTTTTTAATTCTTAATAATCTTAATTATGATATTTTGAATGTAATGAATGACAATGTATGATTAATACGAAATAAATGAATATGAATATACTCATAATATGTTATATCACATGGAATTATAGAAGAGTGATGCCGTTTATGCGGATTCAGAGTTCAACCAAAAAAGTAGGCTCTATATCATTTAACTTTGGAAATGTCCACAGGAAGAGCCACGAACCTAAAGTCAACCCAGCTAAGTTCTCTCATAGTCCGAAATCCTCAAATGTCTATTAGTAAGCTCCCATTTTTTTTTTCAATACTAAAACTTGCAATGTGCACCATCTGCATGTAATAAAACTGTCTCCATTATTTTAATCTGTGGATCTCGATGGCTTCTTTAAATCCTTCGTTCCTAGTTCTTATAGGTCGTTAAAATCACATCAATTGGCGTTCATTCGGCAACCTTTGTATTGAGTTGGCTTGATGAATTCTGGTATGTCACACTCACGTATTACAGAAAAAATAAGTGTAGCCGCTGTATATAATAATATATCCTATGGCCGTTGCCAACATCTTTTTAATACTTCTTTCTCATCTTATCTTACACTGGTGTTTTAGGGTTTTGTACCTAAAAAGATAAAATCGGCCAAGTGCGTGTCGGGCCACGCGCAGTGTAGGGTTCCGAAGTTGCCTGTCTGATGGTTACATCGACGTGCAGTGCGGTTGCGTCGGCTGAATTTGTACGAAAATTGGCCTTTCCAACTACACATTAAGTTTTTCGACTATTACTCGGTAACTACTAATGTCTCTTTGTCCGTGATAGTTTTTCTTTTAAATTCATTATATGTACTACTATCACGAATTTTTTCACATCCCCAGTAGTAGCCATTTAGCCGGCAGGGGGGGGCACATTCATTCACAAGTACTCCGCGCGCGCCCGGAGTGACGTAATAGTACATTACTTACCAAGGGCTGTAAAAGAAAGAAAGCCCGAAATCGCATGTATTAATAAACATGCGATAGAGGGCTTTCTTTCTTACTGCCCGTGATGAGTACACCATTTTACGTCTTTACCTGGCCACATTACGGCCAGGTGTGACGTAAAATAATTAAACTAGACATCGAGTTGTTTTACCGACTCAAATAGCAGCCATTTTAGTCCGTAATGCCAACATAACTGACAAAAGAAATATAACATTACGTTTTACAGCGTTTTAAGAAAAACATAAAAACGTAATTAAAGTACTTGCGCGAGTTTTACACCGGGCGTTAAATCCTGTTCACACCTAGAACTAAACGCTTTAATATACGACGGCTTTGCCAAGGTCCAACAGCCATGATTAACGCAGTATTTATAGCCGGATTAGAACCTTTTCAAATTAAACTTGTATCGGGTAGAGTGCAATGGATTTACATATTAAATGTGGCTTTTGTAAATGTTTGTATGTCTAAATGCCTATTTGAAAAGGTTGAAACGGATTTTGAAGGATTTACAAATTATAAAGATCTGGGCAGCAAGTATTTTAAAATACTAGACCATTCAGCCAATTATAGTAAACGTTTGTATCTACGGTGGTCTTTGTGGTCGTCTGAAATAAATCGCTCTTTAGCAATGAGACCGCCTGCTTTTTAAGATGTTTTGTAATACCACTTACTACTTACTACTACTTACTAGAGATGTTTTGTAATAGTTAACATAATTATGAAGGTGTGCAATATAAAGTAATTGTAGTGTTGTATATTACTGACAGAATGGCTGAAATGATTCAATAAATATCCTAAAATTACTAACAGACTTCTTTATTCATAAAGTTGATCATCCAAAAAACGCAAATTTGTTGGAAGGCGTAAGTAAAGTCCAGTCAGACTATCTCTCCACCAAAATTAATCAATAGATACACCCTCAGCATTTTAACAGTTAAAATCCTACTATCCTACTAATAATATAAATGCGAAAGTTTGGATGTTTGCAATCACGCTTCAACGACTCAACCGATTTGGATGATTTTTTTCGAGAAGTTCATAGCCTAGATTAAAATATAGGATATTTTTTATCCCGGGTCCACGCAGACGAAGTCACGGGCGGCAGCTAGTAAAGTTGTATAATAAAACTGGATTTAAAGTGCAAAAGTTGCTGCAGTGACTTGATTGTCAGTCTGTGTTGGCAAGTTTACAAAGCACTAAAATAAGTTAACAGAAATAACAACACATTCACCGATATAAGATTATACAATTTAACCGTTTGTGTGCAGATACTTTTTCATAAAGACACTTAAAAAAAATTGCTGTCGCTGAAACGGCCTCTATATTCATATTCATTTATTCGTACTTGTCAATATTACATGTCAGAATGTTTATAGTTAAATTACTGCAGAGGCCGTGAAGTAAGGGATTGCTGGACGAGATTGGGGTAGACGGCCGAGTCGTAGACGAGGCCGAATACAACGAGTCCAGCAATCCCTCTTCCGGCCGAGGATTGTATAGTACTTTTCTCAAACGATGTGAGGAAATATTAAAAATAAAATAAATACTTGGTAATCAATTAAATAATAGGTCATTTGCGCCTTTTTTATTTTTTAAACATGCCATTTGAACAAGCCGTTCGAGCACCAGCGAGCGGTGTTTAACCGCACATAAAGTATAGTACCATAGATTATTTTTATTTTTTTTATGAAGCAAGTATGCTAACAGTGTCTAGTGGTGGTTGGCAGTATGTAAATTTTCCTTTGTCAGTTTAATATTAGTAAGCAAATTTAAAAAGTTAGAGTAGCGGACAATAATGGTTTTACTTAGGGTTTTCATACATTACTTCTTGGCCTAAGGCCAAGAAGTAATGTAGGGAGCCATAAACAAGAAACTTCACGTCTTCATTTCGTGATATTAACGCGTACATTTCCGAGCATGTTTGAGAAAAGAAACATATAATAATATTAGCATTACACAAAAAGTGTCTATAACAAGTTAATAAATAATACAATAGTTAATAATAATTATTGTAAATCACCAACAAAACAATATTTAAATAAAACTGTTGGGTGTACTCCTCTTTACAAGTCGTCTTCTGACCAGGAACCGTGGGATCGTCAATGAAGGACTCCAGGATAGTACAAAATCTTCTTTAATGGGTTACTATACAATGCGTGGTAAAATTATTAAATAGTGTGTCGCCGCTATGGCTGTACGGTGCAGTCTGAGGTGTTCGGAGCGGGGTCTAGCGTATCCGTGACGTCACCATAGTACCGTTGCATCTCCAGGTACGGATTTGTGTTGCGCCAACAAAAACCATTCACACAATATTCATAAATTCGCCGTAACTATAAAATGTGTGCTCGAGCAGCAATTTTTTTTGTTTTTTTTTTAATCATTAGGGACGGAGCTGACGTGACACTCGTAAGCTTAAACAGGATTGGGCTGGATATATCTGCCGCATGCCAGAGGACTTGTAAACTAAAAAATCCGCCTGTGACAAAAAGCTAGACATGTGATTGCATAATTATTATTCCGTTGGACCAATTTTGGTACGAAATAATAAAAACTACCGTCTTGGGTGACAATTGCTTACAAGCAAATGCCACTCAATTTTTTTAGCATAGCGCTCTATGCGTACATTATGCAATTATATTACGCAATATAAATACATAGTTGAAGTCGATATTGTGCTCTTTTCTCCGACAGCCCACGATCTGCAACGCATGCTGCACGAACTCAGAGCCGCAAGCTTCGAGGTTGGACTCAAAATGAATATGTCGAAAACGCAGCTCATGACTAACATCAGTCCCCAAAGAATCGAGGTTGATGGACAGGAAATACACTGTGTCGAAGAATACATCTATTTGGGACGCATTGACCATTCCTGGAAGAGCTCCTGGTCCATGAAAGATCTGTTGAAGGGAAACCTTCCACTAAAACGGAAGCTTATCGACATGTGTATCCTGCCCATTTTAACCTATGGAGACCGAAACTCAAAAGTCCAAACTCAAGGTTTGCCAGCGTGCAATGGAGCGCAGTGTGTTAGGCATCAAGAGAATTGATCGAGTCCGAAATACCACACTGCGCTCTAGAACTAGAATAGCAGATGTGGGCAAGAAGACTGCCTTGCTTAAGTGGAACTGGGCCGGCCATGTTTGCCGTATGCATCCACAAAAGTGGGCTCATACGGCTACTTGGTGGTTGCCACAGGACGGACACAGGCGGCGAGGTAGGCCAAGGCGGAGATGGCGGGATGACTTGGACGCATTTTCAAGTGATTGGCCAAGGGTTGCGGGGGACAGAGACGAGTGGAAATCCAGGGGGGAGGCCTTTGCCTAGCAGTGGGACACTCCAACAGGCTGGAAAAAAAAAAAAGTTGAAATCATAGTGTATTAGGTTAAATATTGTCATGGATAGATATTTTTTATAGAGACTCGTACCCGCAGACAAGCTGTTAAAACAGTTGCGGGGAAATGTTATAGATTATTTTTTGTTTAGTAAAAAATAAATAAAAAAAAAACAAATCTAATTCAGCGTCGGCAGTAGCAGCAGTGCACCAAGGAAGCGTGGTCCGCCTGATTAGATACATTTTTTGTATAACTATTATGGTGATATATACGCCCCTACTCCTTTGGAGTTGCATGCGTCTATAGGCTGCGGTGTCCGCTTATCATCAGGCGGACCGTACGCTTGTTTGCCACCGTCCTTGGTTAAAAAAAAAAAAAAAAAAAATTAAATTATAAATGCGAAACTGTGTCTGTCTATTACCTCTTCACCGATTGAGATGAAATTTGGTGAATAGATAGTGTGAGTCACGGGGATGGGCATAACACTCCTACAATGTATCACTTATTTTATGTTTTTTTTTCTCTAGTTTTAAGCAAGTTTGTTGTTGTGGTGTGTGTTTCAAATAAATCATCATTCATTCATTCATATGATATTGTTACGAGAGTGGGGGTATGTACAGGATATAGTTAATAACAACTTTTTAACACGACAGTACATTTATTGTGCGATTTACACAGGGCAAAATCCACTGAGTCCACACGTACTAACACTGACTCAATTAACTCACACAAGTGACTGAGTCCGCGCCACTAGTACTGACACAGCTAACATCTCACTGTTACTTCACACTAGACCACTCCACTATTTACCACTTCTTTCCACTGTTCTTCTTCTTCCAGTTCTCACTCCGATACTGCTCACTAATCTCACTCCGAGAACTCCACTCCGAAGACTCCACTCTCAAGACTCCTAAACCACTATAGCTTATGTTATGATCATTCATGACATTAAGTCCATTCGGCAGCCTATGCAGTAAGACGCATAAGGCAGTTAACAAACGTTGAGACGGCTAGGCTGGTGTACTACAGTTACTTCCACAGTGTTATGTCCTACGGAATCCTGTTGTGGGGGAAGGCGGCTGATATCCAGACTATATTCGTGCTACAGAAACGAGCTGTACGCTCCATATACGAACTAAAAGCTCGAGATTCTCTCAGGGACAAATTTAAGGAGGCAAACATTCTTACTGTAGCATGCCAATACATTCTTGAGAATATCATGTATGTGCGGAAAAACCTTCATGAGTTCAAACTCAACAGTGATATCCACGACTACAACACCAGAAGTAAAAACAAGATCGCAGTGAAGGCCAGTCGTCTCCGCAAGGTTAGCACGTCGTTCGTGGGGAACTGCATACGTTTTTACAATAAAATACCTACTGAAATTGTTAATTTACCGTACAGTAAATTTAAGTCTCATGTTAAGAGTAATTTGCTAAGCAAGGCGTATTATACTGTCAACGATTTCTTAAACGACAAAAATGCCTTTAAGCCAGTAGTAGTCTGATTCTATTAGGAATATACCTAAATACATGTAATCATTATAAGTACCTACCTGAAATAACTGTACCGTTTTATGTAAGAAGAGAGCACGTAATGCTGTTTCTCGCCGAACAAGTCGCTTAATCTTTGCTATTATCAATGTCCGGTGGCTTGAATATGTCATGCTCGCTTAAAGGGCTTTGCTTACGGTGGCGTCGTTGATCGGGTCGCCACCTTCCCTAACATATGGTTGAGGGAGGCGATGGCTGAGATATGCGTCATACTCGTGATCGGGTGCTGTTTGTGGAGTCCGGACTGTTCATGCTTGCAAGGGCATAGTACCTAATTAACTACTTAAATACTAGTGTTATTATTATTATTATCGTATTGACGAGAGACATAATTCTGATCTTGACACGTTTTATTGTTATTGACCCTGTACATCTCTGACAATATAACATTAATGTTCCTTTTTTGTTTTGACGCTTAGAGACCGTATACATCTCTTAGAATATTAGAATAATTATTAATTGTATTTGGCGCTCAGAGACCTTATACATCTCTGGAATACTGAATAATATCATTAACTTCTGTTAATGCTGGATACAGATCTTATATCGAATGTAATGGTTATATTTTGCAATTTTGTTTTGTTACATTAACTTAGTGACATTTAGTTTGTTAACCTTTTATATATCATTTTAAATGATTATTGTGTAAGATTACTATTTTATTGTAAATTACCGTTTGACATGTAAAAGTGCCCTTGTGGCCTATTTGCAGAATAAATAATTGATTGATTGATTGATTGATTCTATACAAAATTTTAAGAATGTTTCTAATCGCTCAAGGAGTTCCCGATATTACCCCTTACATACAAACTTACAAAGCCACAATCTCACAGAATTTTCCAACTAGTATATTTGCTTGCTTCTGATCGTATGTATGATATTTTGCGAGGCTGGTGTTTTGAAAACTTTGGGTATTGAAATTTTGGTTTATTCATAATAAGTTGTTAGAGAAATCAGATATAATATGATACTGGTAATGTGAGATTACGTTATTAGAATGAAAAATATGGTTTTCCGGTTATCTAGTATTTAGGGGATCTGCTCTTTTCAAAAGATGTGATATTGAAAATGTGATGTACATGGAAACAGGATGAATTGAGTGAGAATATGATCTTTTGAAAATCTTATTTAAAAAGAAACCCGGTGTATCGAAAATGTGGTATTTTAAGAATGCGATATTTTGTAAATTTCTTATTTAACCCAATGTGGTATTTTGCAACTATTGTATTAAGGCCACGAGGGGCTCTGTAACGGTTCAACCTTTTAAAATGGCTGACTCTTTATGCTAACCTATTCTGAACTTAAATTAACCCCTAGCTGTAAGCTGAAGCTCCTGAGAAGCCTCTAGTCGTCTGAAAATGGAATCCTACCTGAAGGAAAAGCTAATTAATAAAATTAAACTGATAGTAGTGAGAAAATAAATCATTTATTTATCATAGAAATATCGAATTAGTTTGGTTGTTTTGAAGCTAAAGAACCTTTGATTAATTAATCCAGTAAAATCAAGACTCGATTATGCTGGATATCCACTTTGATCCTATAAATACTAACTCGTACCAAAGTGAATAGAAACCGAGTTAGTTCCGGCCGATCCTACTAGAAAGGTTGCGTTTTATTCTAGTCTAGATAAATCTATCCTACGGCTACAGAATCTCTGGTTATTTATGTTAAAGTAATCGAGCTTGAGTACTTTAACAGACCAAATCGTCTCCTAGGATATTGTCGGACGGAAAGAGATTCGGTCAAAGAAAAAACCATCCGACTCCAGACCTACAATGCCGTAATCTAACCTAGGAATGATTATCTCTGGAACCTAACCTCGAAGACCTATTTAGACCTAAGCTATACGTGATTCGCGCTGGTGAAGTGGCTTGGCGTGTGATAGCATCTAGTGGAGGAGATCCCGCATTGCGTGAGTAGACCCAGGCCCTTTTCGAGAAGAATGGAGGCTGTATTCTATAAAGGAAAAGTTACACGTTAATTGACATCATACCATAAGTATATTTTCACACCTACAACTTAACTTACTTGCTTCTTCAAACCAACAAAATCCACAACTTATTATGGAATAACTTACTTATCTAAATAAGCTATATATAAATATAATTCACATAGTTAGATTTTTGTCACTCCTTCGAAGGAGTTCGTTCAATGATGTACCTACATCTTAAAATATTAAGATTTTGATGATGATGATGATTTTGGATGATGACGTTGAGATACAGAAATAAATGGTTAAAAGTGGACTATCGTTTTGACCTATTTATTACGTACAACTTATATTATAAATCATTTCCTAATATTCACATCCGTATGATTAGTTATTAAGATTAAATCGGAGAATAAATTAAATCGCTTAAAATTTACAGAATGATTTTTACTATAGAGATATTTCAAAGGTTGTAGTGTGACTGGTCTAGCGAACAATCCCAGCTTTGCAGGACCCAAAGGCACCTTTATAGTCGAGAGATTGATAGATATACGACGATGCACAATTGAGCCTGACAACTGGCAATTAACCACCATTCCAATCACACCATATTTATTGAAAATTCCATAACAAAATTCCTCGGTACATATGTTAACTTGAACTACTGACATCTAACTTTCATAAATGTAGAATTTAGATATTAAGGTAAAGTATGCATCCCTTGTAAAATCGATAACAAATCTTCTCTAACAGAAGGGTCAATCTAAAACTAGACAACCAGACAAACGGAAAGAAACCTCAATTAGCAAGATCGAGATCCCTTGACCACTCGCCCTTGTCAATGCATTCCATGTAGGGTTCGTCAAAAGTAGTTCACGTCTCTCCAGATTGGGAACCTCTTATCGAGCGAACCACCTATGTCTGGGTCGTTGACAGTGTACTTGCAGCTATGGGTGGCTTACTTAAGGAGACTCAAACACGAATGCTTACACACAACATTGTATCGACTTTACTCAGAAATCACACTACTAATTCCTCATGACACCGACTACCCCTAATTTCTTATATATTTCCGTGTGGAATCATGTTGGCTCGCAACATTTCTATTAATAGTTTGTTACCTGAAAGAAGCTGTTCGATTTTAACACTTTTAACCAATTACCTAACAAAAGGAGTTCCGTATAAAATAGCCCAATAATAATAATATCCTAATAATAAACCTCACTCATGAATTACTTCAATGCATCAGTGGTATTTGACGTATATACTAAATCACTACATATGTTTACTAGTGTAATTTGGTATTACACTAATTTACTGAAACACCTCGCGAAACTTAATTAAAATAAACACATTCGAATAACTGAATTACATATGAAAAATAGTACGGCAACAGTCGTACGTAATATACTAAAATAGCTTATATATAACCGTATTCCTAATAGTATAACCCTACATAATTACTAATAATTGCTCGCTGATTAGGCTTAAACCTTAACCATCAATTATGCATCGCTTAGAGATAAACCGCACTCTTGAATGGAGGTAGTTACAAAGTTACAATACCGCTACACATTTAAAACACTCGCATAGGTATATACTTTATGCTGACAACCGATATTGATTGTTAATAGAAAGATATGATAATGTTGGAAATTGACACAGACAATACACTCACTGATCAGTAAAATAAAGTTAGATTAAAATCCTACCAGAGATTGGGCTCGCTGGGACCACCCAATTTACCACAACAGCCGAAGATGCTGCTCGACGGTAGACCTTGCAGCTCTGCCATACACTGCTAGCCTCTGCCTCTGGCTCCGTCGTTGCCTCGTAGTAGTTGGAGTCCCGTCTCGTGTCCGTAGAGAAGTGAAGTGTCGCCCCACAGGTCCCGAGAAAAAGTGACGCTCCTCCGCGCTCAACGCCTTAAATACCTTCGCCGACACCAGAACCACTGTAACATGAACTCTCAACCGATATAACCCCTTATGGTCATTGTTATAGCTTATTCAATCGCTTGCACCGCCCCTACGGCGTCGTCGTAATCATACATCTTTCTCCTATTCTGTGGCTATCGTTGGCGCCACTATGTCTGGCCCACGCCACACAAGTCGAAACCCGTCGCACCACAATTACTAGCTCACGCTGTATGTTGATATTCAATACCAAAATTAACCTCAAACATTACAAAATATTTGTGATTATGAACCCTAAAATCTCAATGAAAATTACCACACAACAGCCAAACCCACCTTGAAATTTAACTGGAATACATTTAAACTCACCCTAAAGTTGGTTTCTGAGTTCAAACAACGTTTATTTTAGATTCCTCCTAATTTCATCTAAACCGGCGTTAATTTATAAATAATAGCTAACTATCAACGAACCTAGCAATAAGCAAGGTAACTAGATAATGACATCTTCATATTATAAAACCCTAGATCAACCTTTTCACCTATTCTTAGTCGAAAGGACATACTTAATGTTTCCATCTATTTTAAATATAATTAACACAAATTACAGTTAAAACAAAGCTTACTTAATGATGTAAATTCCCTCAAATATTCAAGAAATCCTCAATTAATAGCATTTTCTAATATGTCAACCAACATCGTTACTTTACATAATCCCAAATATATAATGAATGATATTTACTCTATTATAGCGATAACTAGCATTTACTAGAACCAATAGATTTTGACCTAAACAAACCAAATATATGGAACCCACAAGTGTTCCCTTTTACTACGTATTATTCTAAATTATTAATTTGAATTATAATAATACTCTCATAATATAACAACATCCGTTAAGCCTTCAAATTGCCTCATAATTTAAATAACAGTCCCAATGAAAAACGCCTACTTCTTTAAAGCGAGCAATTTCTACTCTAAAATTGAGGCTGGTTCTGAGAATCGTCTCAGCTCGTTGGTCTCGAACTGGGGTACATCGACTCCAAGGCCGCTGGTTGTACCCCTAAGCTTCTGTCAACTTACGACAACACAATGAATTTTGAAATACCTTGACGGCGTGTCACTATGGCAACCAAACTGTTATTGACCCCGCCGTCGTAAAAATATTTTTTATCCTGAAAGTCATCCCCCAGAAGGGTAAGATGGAGGGCCGAAGTTTGTATGGAGGTACGAAGAAAACGACCTCCACGCGGACGAAGTCGCGGGCAATAGCCAGTTAGTAGATGAACCACATGGCATACACAGTTCTCCAAAAAATTTGAAGTTTATTTGTTTGGTTAAGTAATCAACGTTGAGTGGGTTCTTGATCCTCTCTGTGTAATGAACAAGTTGTAATTAAATTATTGCACGGAACACGTAAGATGTTGAATGATAAATAAAACAAAGCTGAAGTATTTAGGTGAGGATAAGGAAGTTCAAGTTGTACGCTGTTTGTTTTGATAAACTCCTATGTATCGTTGCTATTTTATCAGAGGATAACATCATGGTGATCTTTATCTTATGCAAATTATGCTAGGCATAGCACAGAAGGCGTTTTTAGGGTTCTGTATCTTAAAAGGTAAAAACGGAACCCTTATAGGATCACTTTGTTGTCCGTCTGTCTGTCTGTCAAGACCCCTTATCACAGTAACGCGTGGAGGTATCGAGTTAGAATTAAAATCGTATTCTAAGCTCTACAGTCCGTAGAAGCTGTGAAAAAATCAAACTTCTATGTTCACGTAAAAAAAGATATGGCCGTTTATGCCCCAAAAAAACGTATATTTCGATACCCTCTAATCAAAATTTATAGGGTACTTTCCGTTGACTTAGGACTATATGCAACTATGCAAGTAATAGAGATCTTTTATACTACAAGTACAAGGAAAAATCTAAAAACTACATAATTGTAATTAAGTACGGAACCCTCGATGTGCGAGTCCGACTCACGCTGGCTCGTTTTTTTGTACATATAAACGTTCTATATTCGCAGTGGTGCAAAAACGCAATTTTTCACGACAGCGATTCACCGCATTCATTATTTAGTATAAAATAAAGAACGTGTGTCGAAATATTGTAGTGTGTCTAATTACGAATGGAGTAAACTGCGGTTGCGTTGAACCCATACAGTACCGAATTACGTATGGGAAGAATCCCGAGTGCGTTAAAAATTTTAACGCTGGATTCTTCCCATTCGTAATTCTACACGAAATGAGTTTATCGCAACTGCAGTTTACTCCATTCGTAATTCAACATAGTCTATATTTTAACTTAAAATATAGATTGTATAGAATTACGAATGAAGTAAACTTAAAATATAGACTGTGTAGAATTACGAATGGAGTAAACTGCAGTTGCGATAAACTCATTTTGTGTAGAATCGCGAATGGGAAGAATCCGGATTGCGTCAAAATATAGACTGTGTAGAATTACGAATGGAATAAACTGCAGTTGTGTGGAATTCATATTGTATGGGAATCACGAATAGGAAGAATTGCGTTTGTGTTATCCATCGCATAATCCGATGAAATACCGTTTGTGAAACATTTCAAAATAATTATTAGCTTAATGGCTGCAGTGAACTGACGATCTGAGCGGCTACCGCAAACCAGAAATTTCATTCGTTCATGTATTGCGCTCTGTCACTCGACGATGCAATTGTAATACTGATAAAGAACCGGCGAAGTTTGCGGTTTGCGGTGGGTTTGCGGTAGCGTATCTAGCCAACAGCGCATAAATAGGTATGGCCTGGGTAGCGCAATGCCTGCTGTTAGTATATAAATCCTTGGAATAGGCTTTTGTTCGGCAGTGGATGTCTTCTAAAATAATGAATTATTATATGTAATAGGACAAAATGTATGCGATATGGTCAAAATTTAGTGAACGTTTCAGACTATTTATTAGTAAATGCAGATGAGGGTGAGTTATGCGCTAGGTCCGCCCTAAATCGGTAGTTTCAATTGGCTATTTGTTACGGGATTCGGGTAAATATCTGGGCGGTGATTTCGGCGTTCATTTGTTTATAAAACGATTATATTCTGTTAACACCTCCCCAGAGCCCGCATTGCATTTAGCGCCTTGCAAATCGAATTTGAATTCAGTTCAATTTTAATCTGATTATAACACATGTGGCGCATTGGCGACGTTCCAGCGCAAGTGAAAGTGCATCGATAATGTGATTCCTATCTTATTCCAATACGTTTTCAGCCACAAATTCGGCTAGATTAGATTAGATTATTTTATTCCATTTTGAAAAACGTCACTTCATAAAATTAAAATAGCATGGATTTACAAAAAGATCGTCAGTGTATACGAATAAAAAACAATAATAAATAATAGTCAATAAAAATCTAATTTTAAAATGAAAACAAACATGTGAAACAAAAATACTAATAATAAAGCAACAGGAACAATTTAAATACTTAATGATAAATGGTACAATGTCAATGTCAGAATATTAATAATAGCTTGGCCATCCAGATTTAAAATGTCAGAAGTCAAAAAGTAATAAGTATGCAATATTCATAATAACATAATAATGTCGACTAAAACCTAAAATATAATTAGATGTCAATTCAGTCTTTGTTCGTGGAATACAACGAACAAATACTGAATTCACGGAACACAGCGATTTTAAAAGTTCTTTTACTAGGCGTTCAAATAGGTCGTTTCTGTAAAATAGTTAATAGTAAAATATACAAACTTCGTTGCATTGCATCCCCTAGCAAACAGGAACATGTGCATAGCAAACTTCTATGTCGAAGGCTTTCTAAATTAAGCGACCGGAAAAATACATACCCTATACGTGGTTTTGGTGGCAAGAACGCAGTAATAATAGACTAAACCTTAAAAATTAATAACATTGACATACAGGAAACATTTATTACAAAACTTTTTAGAACAACATACACTTTCTAAATCGTTAATTTAATAGTTTCTGTCACATTTACACTTTTTAGGGTTCCGTAGACAACAAGGAACCCTTATAGTTTCGCCATGTCCGTCCGTCTGTCTGTCCGTCTTCGGCTTAGCTCAGTAACCATTACAACTAGAAAACTGTGATTCGGCATGGGTATATAAATCAATCACGCCAACAGTACAATAAAATCAAAAAAAAATTTTTTTACATCTAAAGCGGGGATGTATTTTATTTTCTCGTTAAACCCATGGCGTGGGGTATCGTTGGATAGCTCGTTCAAAACTATTAAATATTTCCGAAAACCATTTTTGAAATCATTGATTCTTTTGCGAGATATTGGGCTTTAAAGCTCTAATTTTTGTTCGAGTCATGTCCCCCCCCCCGCCTGCCGGCTAAATGGCTACTACTGGGGATGTGAAAAAAATCGTGGTAGTAGTACATATCCCTTCAGCTGTGGTCATCCCTCTGTGGGCTTCATATTTTTTCCTGCAGGTTGGTGGAGCCCCCCTCGGAGGGGCGCATTGGCTGTGCTTACTTTCTTAGAAATAAAACCGCCATTCGTGTATTGATCTCGTTTTAATCCATTGAAACGTATAGCCAATGAAGCGAGACAGCTAACAAGCGACAATTTCAATGGCCATTGGAGGAAAATTTTGAATTTGATCGGTAGTCTAAAACTGCCACTGGCGCGTTAACCACGGTCGAGTTTCGCGAGTGAGTTTTAATGGTTTTAGTGCGAATTTCCGTTGCCAGAAGGAGATATCTTGGAGAAATGTAAATAATCCTTCGTTTTCTGTTAAAAAAATATAGTTTTTAGTTGATTAACGATAATAAACTTGTGGCTAACACACCATACCTACTCATGGTCAAAATTTGCTTTCAGGTTTTTTAGCGCTTTTCTACTAATTTAGAATTACTAACAGCTATTAATATTACCGCTATTTATCGAAAATTTATTTAAAATGTTGGAACTGGACTAACAATCGCCCGAAAGTAGATAAATAGATCGAAATTGATAACGGTCATAACAGAGCCCTCAGAGGGATGGTAGCCGTCAAGGAACTTCCCTCCGAGGGATGCTCACATGAGACCTCGTGACGTCACTTACTCAGCGCACCAGCGCGATTTCATAATATGGATACGCCATGGATTGATTGTCTTGCAACGTTCGTAATTCGTATCTATTAACAGAAAAGTTGGATCTTGTGTTGTGCTCGCGATTTGTTGCTATTGTCTGGCTTTATGTCGGTGAACTAACATTAGATAAATACTTAGTGTTTGTGGATGTGCCTAATGTGCTTATCAATATTAATATGAATAAATATTCAGGTGTCTCTTTAGTGCTCGTTCGGACTCTTCCGACTAATCAAGTGAGTGAGTGGCGCTTTCGATTGTAAGCACGAATACGATGGTTCATGTGCTATCATAGTTTCAATAAGTGTTAACTGAGCAGTGTGCTGTGTTATTTAGGTGCTTGTACAGTCGAGGAAATTGAATGTTTAGCACTTTTGGACCTTAACGTCATTCTAATAGAGTTGACATGTGCCAAACATTCAATTTCCTCGACCGTACAATCTACGAAGAACCATCGTAAGTAAGAACTAATTTCTACACAGACGAGAGACCACTCAGAAATCACCACTATTCCTTCATGTTCATCAGGTTGTACCGCTACTACAAACTCATTTTTTTTCGAAATGGTCTTGATTTTCATTGTTTTAATGTTCATATTTTACGTGTTTTTTGTTTAACTGGTATTAATGTTGTATTTTTAATTGAAAGGATATTTAATCAAGATGCTTCCAACCAAATTTGTTTGGTTTAAAGCCCATGGTTGCTGTGATAATTGCAGTCGTTTGGAAGAGGTTATTTTTTGTCAAAGTAGACATACTTTTTTCATTTTACTCTCACATAAAACCTACTGCACCTACAATAAAGAAAGCTTCGGTTACACCTAGTTGATGGCCCAAATGTATTGTTTAGGCATGAATTTGATTACATACAGTATAAAACACTTCAGATATAAACATGTAAATCGAAGCCCACACGAGCAACTTCTGAGTGTAGGCATTATATTGGTAGAATATTTCAAATGGTCTAGTGTAAAAAAAATACTCATGAGCCTCCCATTTTATGTTTTTCCAATAAGTATAACACTAATTTCTTCAAATTAAGCCCATTAAATACCCCAAATATCCAATTTATTATATTAAAAATGACCAAAATATGTCGTAAACTTCGGTGACCTGGTGACGAGGTCAGCTAGATAGCCTTAATACGACTTTAATGTAACGATGATATATCGTTGCAGTTAGATAATTTAATATAGATCGAGTTTCGTCCAAAATCCTGGCTGTGATTATGTAAAAAACTAAAGAAAATTTAATTTTACCAAATCACTTCACCCCACAAACCTTGGAGGTGGAGCGTCCCTCAGAGGGTGCCACAGACGTGGGTAAGCGGCCATGTTTTTTCGCCACAGCTGAAGGGTTAAATAATGAATTTAAAAAGAAAACTATCACGGACAAGAAGGCATAAGTAATTACCGAGTAATAGTTGACGAACTTAATGTGTACTTGGAAAGGCCAATTGTACAAATTCGGCCGACGCAACCGCACCGCACGTCGATGTAACTAAGACAAGCAACTACGGAACGTTACACTGCGCGTGGCCCGACACGCACTTAGCCGGTTTTTTAAACTACCTATTAATTAGTACAGTGTCCCGTATAGTGTCGGGTTAGAATTGTCTACTTTCCGTACGTGTCGTAAATATCGTCTGCAGGATTGGATTGAATTATGTTGTGGGCTATAGGCTAGCAACCCGTCACTGTAATATCACATTATATCCGTCTTTAAACCCACAGCTGCTAGAAATGTCACTGAACATTACACATGTTCTGCATACGCCTTCCGGAAACACTGGCGTGTATGTATTTATGTTTTAGTAATACATTACTCACCTAGTGTGGTAAATAATTAACAACTTCGAAAAGTTGAAAAACTCTCAACATTTTCATTTCAAAGTTCAATATCTTAAAACTGGCTGAACCGATTTTGTTGAATCAAGTCAACTTTAGGACAAAAAAAAACGCATTTTAATCGGCCCATTCGTTAGGAGCTACAGACAGACAAACACGTCAGTCTTATAACAGCCCTCTTTTTGCTTCGATAGTTAAAAATAATGTCTCATGGTATTCGACGCCCGAACCGAAGGTAGGGGGAGAAATATGCAATTTAAGACCAGTTCACACGCACATACCTACAACTTGAAATATCAATTATATTTATATGATAATTAAAACATAATGTATCATATCATATCATACTTTATTATAGCGATATGGAGGGCTATATCGCTATATATAAAGTATGATATGATATATTGAATCGCTAAACTTAAGTGGGCGGGGCACATTAAACGTAGAACCGATGGCCGTTGGGGCGGAAAGGTTCTTGAGTGGTGACCACGTACCGGAAGGTACAGCGTGGGTACACACCCCACAAGGTGGACTGATCAGGTAAAGGTCGCGGGAGTCCACTAGATGCGGCCGGCGCAGGACCTGTCATTGTGGCACTCTTTGGGGGAGGCCTATGTCCAGCAGTGGACGTCTCTCGGCTGATATGATGATGGTGATTTTGCATTATACACTTACGTTCCTATAATTGTATCCCTGCCTGTCTGAACTGAACTGAGTGGTGCGGACATTACTCGTACGACGTAAATATGTTTGTATCCATCTATGTGTGTTTGTCTATAGTATGTATCTATTGCCATAGAAGAATCCATTCCATTCTTCTACCTTGTATCCTTCAAGTGAAGAAGGTTTGCATTTGTTATTGCAGCCGCCTCGGGGCGCACGGCGGAATACATTAATACCCTTCTATGCTGTTTACTAAGACTAATGGAGATTTTGAAGCGCCCGGGAGTTGAGACGGTAAAGGTGAGTTGTCTGCGGAGTCTTGATTGTTTTCAATCGAAGTGTACCACCGATTTTGAAAAAGACGCTAGTTTTTTTTACTTATTTATTAGGCATTTATTTATATCGTATTTGTAGTTGTTTATAAATTATTATCACGTGTATAATAATTATTGTAATTAATAAACGAACCTGTTTTAAAGTGTTTCAGTATGATTATGATATTTACCTAAGTTTCTAAATCTGCTCATGAAATCATTCACGAAGAGTAAATAAAAGTGAAAATTTATAACGATTAGATATTGTAGAAACATAACAGTAACAAAAACAAAAATGTATGTATTGATCATTTAACTTTTATATTAAATACGACCTACATTTTCAACAAAAAATCCTGAAATTTTGTTAAAATTGTAACTGCCCTTGAGAGCGGGGAAAACATCGAGACCCCGGGGCTTAGAGCGACATGGTCCTTAATTAACCAACGTTTGATTGCGCGAGGGACCTTTATTACCTAACGCACCTCACAAAGCAAAAATTCGAGCGGCCTGTTCGGGAAAATAACAATTTTCTCTAATTGTTTTTATTCTTTGTGTACACAAGCAGTTGAAGCTGTTTTCGTCTATTAGACAAAGTTTGCATAATAGAGAGCGTCAGTAATTATCGGAATAATGCTTCAATAAAATTATATATTTAAGTTAAAGTAAAGAATTGCTTATAGTGAAAAACTTAACTATGCAAATGCCCTAAAAAATGAAGAGGCTACAGGGTTTACAATGTTGCTAACCGTTTGACAAGGGTCGACGCCGGATGCCTGATCGCTAAAGAATCCTGTCAACGAAATTGGAGGTGATAGGTTCATTAATTCATAAAGTAATAAGTACATTAATTCGGAAGGAGGGTATTTGTTTCAGTCTTGTTGAAGTGAAAACTTCTTTAGCGGCGCTGAGCACTTTTTGGGATGGGGAAAAAATTGTTAAATACGCGACAGAGTTTTGTGACGTCAGACGTGAAGGTCACTTTTTGCTGCTAGCCGATTCAACTTCATTCAAAACTGAACGCTATTCGTAAGAGTATAAAGCCGTTAAACACTTTTTGCAATAGCATATTTTGCAAATAAATTTGTAATAATACCAACGCGTCCTTCACCGTTTTGCTATTGAGAAAATTCGAATAGTTCGAATTTCGGCGTTATTCCAAAAGAGATAAAACTTAGAAAAATATTTACCAACGGCAAAAACAAATTAATATTTTGGTCGCCAACGCCGTCTGGTGTGCAAATTCGAATAGTTCGAATTTAGACGTTATTCCTAAAGAGATAAAGCTTTGAAAAATATTTGGCAATGGCAAAAACAAATTGGTATTGTGTTTTCCGCCACCCGTCGGCACGCCGGACCCCGGCACCGTTGCGCCGCGGCGGCGCGTTGGGCCCGTCGCACCCAACGCGCCCGCGGGCCGTCCGCTTTGTTTATAAATTTGCGTAAAATTCGTTTTTAGGGTGACACCGTAAGATGTCACGTGACCTGATCGAAAAACTGTTACAATGTTATTGAGTTTTCACTTCTGCCGGCACTCCCGGAGTGCAACCCGGTCTTTTTTTTCTGTATTCATTGTCGTGTCTAAAAGTTTTTTCGTAGGTACCGATAATTATCGGGTTGGGACCCATTAAAAAAATTGTCTCTATATAAATCCATTGATTTGATTTGCTTAAGGTTGACAGGTAGATAATGATTTAGGGCATTAATTCCTCATCCTTGATAAAGTTCTTGAAATACTTTGTACAAACTATAAGTTCTTCTTTTTTGCAATAAAGATAAAATAAATAAATATAAAATGTATATATTTATGTAACTACTGGATTCCGCCCGAAACAAGAAGCTGGTCAGTAGCCCTTAAATCTCACTACAAACTTCTATGTAAGCACAGTTGCTTCAGCCATCTTGTATTTTGCAAAATGCTATTTTTCCATTCAACCTCAGATTACTGACGTTGCCAGCAAAGAGCAGAGAGTTCGAAATAATCTCATCGAGTGCATCTACAGACGTCATGGAAACCGCAAATAAGTGAACAACCGAATTAACTTGCTTACTAAAACGAATTAAGTTTTCGTGAAATATCCGAATTCCAAAACGCGTTTACGTTTTGAAATCTAAGTTCGTTGTAAATCCAATTTGGTTAAGGCGCCGTAGGTTCACGGTCTTCTCTCCCTCTTACTAAGCATTAAGGCGCCGTAGGTTCAGCGAAGTTAAGCGAACAGAGTTTTTGAAACAATATAATGCGTCTGTTTATAATAATATGGTTTCAAAAAAATACGAACAGCAATCTTGAGGCTTTTCTGCATTTTCGGTAGATAGAAAAATTCACGAACATAGAATAGAGTAGAATATCATTTATTCGTGACAACAACACATACATACACATAAATCACAAATACAAAAGAGAGAACCTCCTTCCTTCCTCCAGATTACTCAGTAACAAGTATCTACTAGTCATAACTATGCAAAATTTTACAATGGACAATAACAAATCAGGGAGAATTTTTCAAACAATTCAAATATTGTGTAACCAACACAATAAAACTGCTTCACAGAAACAAAGAGTAAGCAAAATAAAAGGAGCTTGGACCAGTGTAGGACTCGGGTTGTTTCCTGAAGGCGAATTCTTACGGACCTCGGGTGGCCTGACGTCTTGTCGGGTACTTGACTTGAGGGTTCCTTGTGTATTTAATGTAAAGTCTTTATTTATCTTATTTTTAACGCACCATTCAGTCTTCCAGATGTGTTCTGAACAAGCCCGGTTTTCGCCGCCAGATTTTGTATCTTTTATGTTGACAAAGTTCGTAAACAAACTTTAAAATAGATTGTTCATTTGGGTAAAAGCGGTTGCTGATGGAGCAAAAAACACACGTCCGACTCTTAATCTAATGCCTCATTTACGTTTAGACGATGTAAGGAGGGAAGTGGCCAGGAAAGTGGGCAGGACGGTTGTAAAATGCGGTATTACTACAGCCGTCCTGCCCACTTGCCTGCCCACTTCCCTGCTCACTTCGGCTGAATGTAAATCGAGCATATGCGACTTATATTTTTTCTTCTAGTCACCGTTTCTGCTAAGGCAGTTCTTGATGACGTCAAATTGTTCAAAATTAGAGGAATACATCAAAAATCCCTAAAAATACATTAATTAACTAATATGAAACTCAGAACCTTCTTCTTTTTGAAATCTCTTTCGAATAGACAAGGTTATTTCAGATGCTTTTTATTTTTATGCATTTGGGGAACTCTAACGAGTTGGTTTCGAAACAAATAAAACCCCTCCGAATGATTCGGGACAAAGAAAATGGAGCTATAAAGGACAAATGACTGCTTAGTATTTTGTATACATATGGACGATATTATGTCCGTGTCAACTGAGGTTGAAATAAAATATAAAAAGACGTTGAAATTTGAACCTACGGTGACTGGTTGAAGGTTCACAATATAACGGCATCAGTGGTTACTGCAAAAAAATTGTCACAAATAGAATTTCTTTGAATTGACGTGAAGTCGATCAATACTGTTCGTTATGTGTGCGTGCAATGTTGAATAAAACCGTTGGATTTTTTTATTTACTTTTTAAAACAATGTTGTTTCATAATTTTCGTCGCGTTGAGTGAACTGACAAAACATACTTCACTTACCTTGTGTGGAATTTGTTTTAGATATCACCACCAGTAAATATCGAAGAGCAGCTCATACTTTGAGGTCGTAGCAAGTAGTGAGAGGTCCACATTTTATATTATTCATGATGTGGCGTGAGTCATCTCCTTTTTTTATCAGGATTTATTTCCTGATTCCAACTTACTGGTATGATGATGATGATTTGACTGTTATCCCTCATCAGGGACATAGGGTTCTTAGAAGAGTTTTTCATCTGTTCCTGTCCTGGACGGCAACCTCCAATCTCCTTCCAGCCAAAGCCCGTTGAGGCGGCCTCTTTGTCGACTGTGCCTCTCTTACTGGTGCGAAAGCGACCTAGTTTCCTTTTCCCGGAAGCTTGCCATCTTAGTTTGCCTGGACAGGCGGTTGTCTGGCCTATATAGCACATGTCCTATCCAGAGTCACTTCCTCAGATGTTACTCCTTGGCGATAGGATTTTGGCCGGTCAACTCCCTTAACCTGGCATTGGAGATGGTCTGGGGCCAGTAAATTCCCAGAATTCAGCGCAAATATTTATTAATGAAGACGTGGATTTCACTGCTACTACTTTTACTTATTTACGGGACATATAGGAGGCACTTATCGGTATTGGCATTCATTCGGAAGTGACTGCCATCTGTTTTGGTTAAGAGGGAATCTTGGCTTTTGTCGGAGCATTGTAGGAGGACATTCTAAATTCAAAAACTCGCATGCACAATCGATTACGAAAATAACGTCAAAAGAAGGGTTTACGTCCATTCAAAATCGAGGCCTTCTGTCGCATAATGCTACTCCATACATAACATTATACTGTGTACTTTAAGTCAATTAAAAACAAATGATTTCTTCATTAAAATCTTGTGTGACTATTGGGACCCCATCTCGTGGGTTCCAACTCAATGGCGTATTAACAAATTCGCTTGCGTGTTCATAAGCATGTATATAAACAAGCATTTTGATAAAAACAATCTGCCTACACCCATAAACACCTATCCCCATTTGCCTGCATCGATTATCATCAAAGAAGGTAACACCATAGGATCCAGGTGGAACTGTAGATTTACGGCGCAGGTATAAATAAGATCCGACCATTAGCTGGAGATAACTCTGCTTTATTGTAATTTTATGCGTCACGTTAAGCCAACGACCGCCTTGAGAAAATACACGTTGTTAATTACTTAGGGGAGCTGATCTGTTTGGGTTTATTGACAGTTTAAAGACGTAGTGTACCCCACTACATAATTCGCGAAGAGTCATTTGCGCGGAGGCATATTAGTACAGAAATAAATTATTTATTTAATGCAGAAACCATGGTAACAACGACAACAAACAAATAAAGATAAAGTCATACATTGGCGTTGAATATGTCTTATATATAGATAACGAATTATTATTATTAAGAGTCCTTTGTGTACCACTGCTGGACAAAGGCCTCCCCTCCATTTCGAGACTTTGCAACCCTGAGCAGACTCTGGCCAGTCCTTTAAAAAATAATGTATTGCAATATTTTCGTGCGCTAATAATAGTATAAAAAAGCAGTGTTAAGTTAGTGTTGGTTTTTTTCATTAGTCCCCTAAGACCATTTCTTTAAGACGATAATATTGTATACGAATAATCCTGCTAGATATGTTTATTCCACTTATTGTACTATTCTTTCCTAAATAAATGATTTTATTATGATTATGTATGCTTTTTCCATATCTCAGGACCATGAGGTCCCGGACTTTTGGAAGGCATGCGTGGGGCCAAAGCCAACAGCGCAGAGGCCCTTTAAAACAAATATAATATAAAGCGAGGGATACACATGGCAGATACCATCTCAGAGCGCACAACATGATACACCTGGTGATGGTCCCCGCCAGGTGCAAGACTATTGCAGTGCAACACTGTGCTGCGATGGAAACTAAGGTCATGGGTTATTGGGTTTAATGGTGGGTGGTCTGGACTTATTATTATTATTATTATAGTTTTATTTCAATGTTATAGACTTTGACAGAGAAAAAAAAATTACGACTAATTTTTATGTCGTCAGTAGGTAAAGAAAATATTTTCGACAATGTATCTTCGTATCGTAGATATTTCACCTCGCTCCCACGGGACCGCATTGACATGGCTTTCTACTCGATAGGAGGCACTTCACTGATACTCTTTTACTCACAGTCATGTCTTAAATTAGATTTGTGTTGTAGGTTTCGAGATACAATACTTCCTACATAATGAAAATGGTTTATTTCATAAATTGCGAGTTTAAATGACAATAGGGTTGGGCCTTCCTAGTAGGTAATGTATGTTGTTATGTTTGTAATGTTGTTTTTCCTACTCGTCGTTTTAATGTTTGAATTTGAGGATATCGTTCACCAAACTATAATCACATACTTTTTTCTATGGAGCTCTCGACTCAACTGAACTCACTATACTTTGTTTAATTATGTCGGTTTGTTTAATTTTATTTTAGTTGACTTGAACGATTGTATAAAATACCATTGTAAAATGTCTCAATAAGTATCTTACGTAGATACGAATATTTTTAAACAGTAAAAATTTTCTAGGGGCACAGGAGTGCCCCCGCCAAGTCGAGCAAAACAGCGGCACGTTGTACCATCCTTTTCTCGAAGCAGTTCAGGCCATTTTCGACCCCCCCTATAACTACGTTGTGAATAAAACTAGAAGCCTGAATTTTCAGTAACCAAGCAGGCATTGTATAAACACGGAAATTTTTAATTTGACTCAAATTGAACCAGTAGTTTAAGAATTATAACTAGCCAAAGTTTCTTAATTTTGTCACTCACTCACTCACTCACTGACTGACTGACTGACCAATCATCAAAACTCTAAGGCACTTCTAGCAGACATAGAAGCTTCATATATAGAATACAATTTAGTATTTAGTGTAAATAGTCGTACCAGGGACACTAAAATATTTTGCAATTTCGGTCCAGTTTTATAGATACATAACACAATACTATATAGTTTAAGGCATGCAAAAATCCATAAATGCAGTAAACTTGTGTGATTGCCAAGTTGCAGAATTTTATTTAGCAAGCAAATAAAAATTAATAAGAATGTCTGAGACTTGGCTCTACGACATATCTCACAACTTTTTACGGTGGAAGAGTTTCGAGACTTGGCCTCCTTTTAACATGGAATGTTTTGTGTGGGTTGCTGACCCCGACATTACCAATAAACTATGAAAATACTCATATCAGAGTTATTTTGCTAAGATACAAAGATTTTTATTTTGCTCCGAATGCAGTTACATATAGTTGTTGAAAATACAATATTATTTACGTCACTCCGGGCGGTAAGTGAGATTTACCGCGCACGGGCGCAACGGCAAATCTCCCTTCACACCCAGGAGAAGACGTAAAATTGTGTACGCACCACGGGCGGTAATTCGTAAAGCCCCAGATCGCAGGTGTTTGTGGCCCGAACCGAACTAGGTACGTAATGTACTATATAATAGTCCAGTGCATTCAGCTTGCGTGCAATACAATTACGTACAATTACGAGAAGCGGAATGAAAACAAAAATAATAATCAAATCCTACTAATATTATAAATGCGAAAGTTTGGATGTTTGGATGTATAGATGTTTGCTACTCAATCACGCCTAAACGGCTCAACCGATTTGGATGAAATTTTTCACGAAGATAGTTTATAGCTTGGATTAAAATATAAAATAGTTTTTATCCCGGGTCCACGCAGACGAAGTCGCGGGCGGAAGCTAGAAACATAATATAAATCACATATTAGATGTAAGAGATCCACTGCTGGACAAATGCCTCCCCCAAAGAGTGCCACAGTGACCTATCATTCGCCACTCGCACGGTGTGTCTCTAAACATTTCAAATCTAAAAGGATTTTAAACCAAAGAAGAAGTAGTGACACTGAAGCATCTTAAGCTTTTTAGAAGCAGCAGGTGTAGAAGAAAAGGGTTAATAATATTTCAGTTAATTACCATAAAAATTGCGAAATTCCTCGAGGGAGGGAATTTCCTTAGAAACTTAAATTCTCTTCATCTGACTTTGATGTGCCAATCATCAGTCGATTCCATTTCAAATATGTCAAGACACGCTTATTCAAGGTTTCGCCATGAATTTCTTGTCAAAAATATCAGCTTTTCATTTTAAATTATAATTTTCTTAACTTTCGTCTTAACGGAATTATAAATTAATTCAGTTTTATGAAAATATTTTCCTTAACCCTAATTTCAATTTGCATGTTAAGGGATCTTTTGTTAGTTTATGTAAAGGGTTCCGGGACCCTAAAAATTGTTCTCCGAAAATTTTGAAGTTCCATTTTACCGTGTATAACATACTTTTGCTCGGTAAAGCTGGGTACACACTGAAGTTTTAAATGTGCAATGCATGAGGAAACTTCGGAGGTGGGCGAAATTGAATGCTTTGCTGTTGAGTTTCGTTTGCTCTGTATTTTGACAAATGTTTGTTGAATTTATAGTGCTGCGACTTCGTTCAAACTTACATTGTTAGCTTAATTTACGTGTAAATTTAATATAAAACAATTCATATCGTTATTTGTATTTTTTAGTTTGTCGTCCGCGAGCTAGGAACATGAGCCTAGTACTGCGTTACAAACTTCAGGGCATCAGCTAACGAGTTTTCCACCGCGATATAACCAGCTGACGCGTTGATTTATAGTAGCATATACACTGTCATCTGACAAAATTTCAGTTGAGGGTAAAGAAAGAACTGAGAAAGTTTTTTGTTTTTACGTCTTCGTGTGGCCAGCTGACGGGTTTTCCACCACTGTAAAACCAGCTGACGATTTTTTTCGTTTTTATATTGGATTAACCATTATTTGATGATAAAATTAATCGAGGGTAAATCGTAAAATTATATTTTTTTTTTTGCGTGTTTGGGTGGCTGCTACTGGTCAATCCACCAACGGAGCCCCAGCTGACTTCCACGGGGCTTCATGATACAAAAATCTTAACCCTCTCACAAGTTAATCGCACGGGGGTTTATTGGTCACAAAAATCTGTTGCTAGCTCGCGGGCTATAGGTATAGTTTGTTATCTGACGATCTCTATGTGATATTAAATCAGTCATTTATTTACTTTTGCTTACACATTAATTCATTGTGACTACCATATTTGATTCAAATGTAACTTCACATTTTATTACAATTCATATTTGTCAACGACAGAAGAGCAAGACTACACCTGAAATCGAAGCCGAACCAATGTCCACTATATAACCAGTCACTTTACCCGCCGCTTCATGCCGTGCTCCGTCGCTTCTCCCTGGGTATTACAGTACCCAACACTATTTGGACGTCGCTTCATCTTGGGTACTAAGGTGCCCACAACAGAGTGAATAGTCAAAGCTCACAAATGTATATATAATCTACTAACATAGGAAATAAAACGGTTAGTAATCGTTTCTAACCTTTTCTTGAAAAAGTTTCCCCTTCTATTTTGTTAAGGTGGCGCTGCGTACGTTTTATAGTATGTAAGCAAACTTCAAACAAAGTTCTTCGTACAAGGCACGTGGTCAGTGCGCGAGTGCTCCACAAGTTATTATTGTGTTTTAATGGATAAAGGTACGTAGTTCTATTTCATTTCCTTCCGGGCCGGCATGGAAAAGTGACGTTTCTACTTATAAATATTAATATTTGAAGTGCTGTTAATGCATGAAACTAATGTGGATAAGGTATTTTTACATTTATTTCACCAAATTATTATTCATATTTGAAGGATTACTCTTTTTTTTAATACGGTGTGGATAATTTTTGAGATTTGGTCAATATAGTAGGTACCCACGGTGAATAATAGATGACATAACTTAGGACGGAGGCACACTCATGGAGATGTGATAGGTTTTTTTTTATTGCATTTTGACTTTAGGAAGGTACATGGGCATTTGTAACATAATGGAACTAAATATTGGCAGATACTCGTATTGCTCGTTTAACAGTAAAGGATAATAATACAAATAATTGATTTGTCTACATATATGTAGATATGAAGAAAAAAAAAGACTGGGTTGCACTCCGGGAGTGCCGGCAGAAGTGAAAACTCAATATCTTTGTAACAATTTTTCGATCAGGTCACGTGACATCTTAATGCTTTGTCACGCGAGTGCGAAAGGGCTGCTCTCCCCGCAGCGCCGGAGCTAAGGCGGAGTCCTGTCACTGTCCAATCGACAGACATTCTATCTAGCTTAAATATGAGAAGGACGCAGAAGGTGAGTAAATGTAGAACAACTATTATAACATAATGAGCATGAAATATTATACAGAGTGACCATTATAGCGTTTGTTTATTATATAAATGGAATTTATTAACATTGATGATTATAATCGATAAAATTATGCAAATAGTTTTTATTCATTTTGTTTTTATGCAATATAACCACTTATACAATCTGAAATTATGCAATTCGTTGTTATGCAAAATGAAAATATGCAATTTGTTTTTATATGAAACATTACACACCCATTGACTATGTATATAAAGGTATGCCTCCTCAAAAAGATAAAAGTTTCCTTGACAACACATCGAACTGCCGCGGCTAACTATCTGTACAACAAAAGTTATAGAAGCGACAGTATTATTAAGCAATTAAATTAAAACACGGTTTCAATTGCATTCCAATCCATCGTCGATTTTGTTAAAATTTAGAGTTCATTCAAATGTTTTCTCGCCGTGTTAAACGTACGTTACAGCCATGATCATGGAACCTGTCTGGTTAATGAAGAGCCTATTTCAACAAAGTTACACTTACGTCGATTTTTTTACTCTTTTGGCAATGTTCGTTCGTGTTCGCCAGAGTCTTCACCCAGCATTATGCTCGAAACGGCCCGGGGTCAACAGTGCGGCGTGGGGCTTTTATTAATATATAATTTCCCCGGATATCACGTCCGGGAATAAGGCGTTACGTGTTAAACTGTATGTTACGTGTTAAACTGTATGTTCGGAGAGCTGTCAGAGATAATTTGATAATGGGACTGGCGGCCCGGGCCGACTGGCAAGATTAGGTAGCCTTTGTACCTTCGGTGAATGCCTTTATTTATTTACTATTCAAAGAACCAACAGCCCTAGCATTACATTAGTTTTGCACATAGCCAATATTCTCACACCAATATTAACGAGTTATATAAATTACCCACAACACCTACACTTTTTCTGAGTATAGAATCCTCGGTGCGGGAGTTCGAGTAACACTTTTTATTCTACTGTTCTTCAGTTTAACTTGAGAGTTGTGGCTTAAAACTTATATTCTTAAATATGTAACAAAAATATAAAAAGCTCCGAAAGCACTGAAAAGTATTTTTCCTCTGCTATTGTCAAAGCAATAAGACGTCATAAACTGGGGAACTTTATTTCCTCACTTCCTAATTTTGGTACAACTTTTGCTCGTAATTCTTAGAGCCTGTACCTTTTTCGATGTTCAACTAATTTTATTTTAGGACATATACAAATGTACAAAGGGATTTTTCCTGCCTAAGGAAAGAGGGGTTATGTGTATTGAGCGTACTATGTTTGTATATATGTGTGTACTTATGTCTTACTCTTTGGCACGCTCTGCTTTGGCGTGGCTTCCCAGTGGCAAAAAATAATAATAATTATGTAATTTGGTTTACCGCTGCCGTTTTTTGCGAGAAAAGGGTATCACAGACGCCATAAATCACACAATGGCGATGGTTCACCATCATTAGATCATCTATTACTATAGATCACCTATCTATTCTACTTTAAGGCAGGTGAGTGTAGGTACGACGACGAGCGAAGCGAGGAGGAGTGTTAGGTGAACTCCGACCCTACAGCGCGCGAGCCGAGCGAACGCAGCGAGCGTGCCACGGCAGCCGCCGGCGAAGCGCCAAAACCGATTTATGTTTAAATACTATACTTTTTATGAATTTACTACAGGAATGTTTCTTGACCAGTCCGCTAGATACCGTGATATAACAGATATTTACTTTTATGAAACAATCATTTATCAATCGACGATTTGTAAAATGACCTATTTCATAAACGATTTATTTGGTAAATGATTATTTTTAAAATGACAATTTAACATTCAATGTCTTTTTAAAGTGTAACATTTGCTAAATTAATATTTGTCAAATAATCATTTATAGTATAAGCATTTTGAGGAATGATAGGTTTGTGAAATGAATAGTTTGTGAATCGTTGTTTATAAAATGGTCATTTATGAAAAGTTTTTAATGAAATGATGGTGAACCACCTGCATTATGTCCTTATCGGGTTTTCATGTATGTAGCTAAAATATATTTATTTATCCACAAACATTGATATGCTTGGTTAAAACAGCAATAGCATGAAACCATTCTTCCCGACTCAAACGACGTGAAGCATTACTGCTGTGAACATAAAGCTACTTATGCTTTGGCAATGATAAAACATACGACTCTCTTGAAATGAGTAGTTATAGTTAGTTAGTCCACCCGCAAGCCTGAATGACGCCGACCTGGGCGCAAGAGGTTTTAAATCTATTAAACTTAGACATATTTCCTTGAAAATTACTTTTTTCTTACCTATATTATTATCTTCTCTCTATGTTTTGTTACAGGACTTGACCCCGGCGTCATGCGCACTGAAAGGGTCTAACAAAAATAACATAGTGGCAGCAGTTTGGAGTATTATCTGTTCTGAGGATGAACAGTCAGGAGCATTAATATATGTACAAAAATAAGAACAAAAATATCTGTACACGCCATGACATATCATATCACACGCGTGACAATAGAGCCCTTTACAGATATTATATCTTTACTTTTGTACAGATAGTAATGCCTCTGACTATACCTACTTACAAAAGGCAAAAATTCTCTCGTCTTTATAAGGCGATGCTTTTCTCCAGTATTATTAAGAAACGAAATGCCTTATATACAACGTGTTAATAAAATAACGCAAAACCTGAAAACAGTTTGTTCAGAATCGAGAGTAGAATGCGAAAAAAATAAAAAATAAATTTTTTGACGCGATTTATTTTTTACATTTGTATGAAGCAGGTCGCCCCAGTCGGCCAACACTCCATACAAATGTAAAAAATAAATCTTGTCAAAAATTTTTTTTTTTTTTTTTGCATTCTATGCTCGATTCTGAACAAACTGTTTTCAGGTTTTGCGTTATTTTATTAACACGTTGTATACATTATAAAATGCCATACTTGTACTAGCCTGGCTATAAGCAAAGCACGTTTTGAATAACAGCTACAACGTTAATATTCGCAACATGACCAACCAGAGAGTAATCAATTACTGAGAATGGCCTCCGAGTGCGAGCTAATTCCGCAGCTAGCTCCCAAGTCGTACCTGACTACTGCCTTTGGATTACCTAATAAACTGGTTACAACTTGAGGTCTTAATCTGGTAATCACCCATTATTGTTTACTTAGGGGTTTTATTGGCGCGCGTAAAAGCTAAGTGGCCTCGGCCTTCTTGTAAGAAAATAATACGTTAGTGTGTAGTTATTGAGAAAAACAGCATATTGTTTTAACATGAACTATATGAATATACTTAATGTTGCGTAGTTTTGATGATCACAAAATAAATAAAAATAAATAAATAAATATTTGGCGACTATCTTACACAAATCGACCTAGTCCCAAACTAAGCAAAGCTTGTACTATGGGTACTAGACGACGATAAACATAATTATTAGAGACATCTAATGCTTAATTGTTATCTTCTAATCGGGTTGTAAAAGAATTACGCATATGCAATAGAACAATCAATACCTATTCCAAAACACAGCGTTACACTTCGGTCAGTTATTAACGTCTCTTTGACCCACGATAAATGCAGTTTCGTAATCTTTACTATAACAAACTATGATATGAAATTCTTCGTCACAGTATTTGAGACCTTTTTGCATAAACTAAAATTCAACTGAATTTATTTACACAGATATTTAACTATCCTACTTATTTGATTTCTATATCATCTGACCCTTTTCTCTACCCATGCCTACCCTACTCTTCTGTCACTCTTGTCTTTATCTACTGTCACAGTTTTTGCACAAGTTCACCCTGTTCCAAATGCAATGCATCAATATATTCAGTACACAATTAGGTAACATGCTAGCCACATGAAAATAACCTACGCAAGTTTTCAAAATACTTTTATCCCACTTTACGGTGAGTTCCCGGATCTCAAACTATTAACTAAAAGACACTGTCTTTAATTATTTATTTTTTAAATTTTGAAAAACTGGTGCGTCGACAATCGGTAGAGAAATGCGACCTGTAAAGCAGATTAGCGGGACAGACAGCAGACGGATCTATATCTGAATCCCTAACCTTTTTTAACCTATTTTTGCATTCCCTAAGGTTTTATGTCATATTGATCATTTCTCCTAACACTCGTATAGTATCTTTAGTTTTCGTAACATCGTATGGATGTTTTTTTTTCCCCATTGTGTTTTATTTCCTAACGTCACTTGACATATTGATTATTCATCCTAACGGTATGTGCCATAATAGTCATGTATCGTAATTATCAGTCGTTAATCCTAATGATTAATTTTCCTAACTTTGTATGGCCTATTGTAGTTTGTGCTTCTTACCTGACAGCAGTCCGGTTCTGGCACTTCGCCGGCCGCTGCCGCGGCACTCTCGCTTCGCTCGCTCGGCTCGCGCGCTGTAGGGTCACGGTTCGACCTAACACTCCTCCTCGCTTCGCTCGTCGTCGTACCTAATTCGTGTTACAGAAACTGTTTCATATAACATTCGGCCCATGTAATTTTATTTAGAATAATATTGTATCAACATCTATTTACTTAAATGAAACATATTTCACAGAAACACATTTATTGAATTTTAAAATAATTATAATTTTATTTAATCTACTAATCAAACAGTAGAATTTTATTGTACCAAACATTGTTCGATGCTTATTTAATAATGTCATAGGTAAAAGTTTTTAATAATTACATTAAACATCATAATTATGAGCGTTTCATTAAAATAAGTTTAATTGAAAAAGGGGAGACCGAGGGGCGAAACCCCCCACAATGGGGGCTCGGGGGGCAAAGCCCCCACAGTAAAAAAAAATACAACTGTAACACTTGTATTATTCGTAGGTCAGGTTAGGGTCAACTTGCGTGACTTGCGTCCCTTAGAGCGGAAATAGGCACCCCGCCGCTGGCGGTTAGGTAAGGTTAAAATAGTTATACGAGCATTATGAGCATTCATTACTATATTATATTAAGAATTTATATTGCCGCATTGTTATTATAAACGCCTTGTTGCAATTTCTTAGGAGGGTAGGTATGCATTTTGTCAAAGGTATGAATGGAAACGTTTAGAAACAGCCACTCGATACAATGTTTTTCTTTATAAGTAATAATATCTTTTTCAAACCACATGCTCGACAATGCCGAATTATAGGTCATGTAAACCCTACCGAAAGCAAGACATTAAATCCCTTGGTATTAGCCGGGTTCTAATGTTGTACTGAATTTCATTATAACCCGCTGGTTAATAATATGATTACACTTTTCATAATTCTTATTACTATATGCATAAAGTTTAATTTTGCTAAACACAATTTGTCCTAGGCCATGGCCTACTTGATTTGACAAAATAAATGAAGTTTGCCTCCGTGTGAACCCCGGTCCGGAGGAGCGCGGTGTTCGAAATTCGAATTTCGAATCTAGGACCACGGCTTGTGCTTTCGAATTTGGAACGTCGCGCGCCTTCATTTGTTCACGCGTGACGAACAAATCGAGTTCTTGTAGGTGCCTATAGAAGATTTAATTTCAAAAATAATATTGAAAATGTCGAGTGATGAAAGTGTTTTGACTCCTGAGTTTATCAAATTAGATGCCATAGGCATTGTCAACAATCTGCTGCCAGAGAAGTCAAAGGAAAAATACCTAAAAGCCTACAACGATTTTGACAAATGGAAAGCTGTAAAAGGCGTAAAGTCTGTGTCTGAATCAGTGCTTCTGGTCTATTTTGAATATTTATCTACTGAGCCTGTTTTTTGTCTCGCATAAGGTGTGAAAAGTAGAGTATACACCTCGGGGATAAGACTGTTTTAGTCTTGGGCGGTTGAACCCCTCACTGCACTCAGGACTCAGTCTTAATTCCCTCGCTTCGCTCAGGAATTAACTTATAACTCCCTCGCTACGCTCAGGAGTTAAATTATGAGTCCTTCGTTACGTTCGGGATTCAATTCGCTCCCGTGACATAAAACAGTGCTTTATCCCCTTAGTGTATAATCTACTATTATATTACAAAATAATATATTATGCTTTGTAATTCAATCAAATGAATAACTGAAAATGAAATTATCTTTTCAACAACAATCTATGATTCAAATTTCTACAAATTCAGCATTCCGCGCATTCATAATTTTATAAAATGTTAGTATGTGCACAAGTTTTATTAGAAAGCAAATTCTATAAAACTGTTGTCTGGGTAATAAAATTTATCTAAGTATTCAGCGAAATTAATATTCTACGTAATAGTAATATGTGAATAATTTTATGTGAAACGAAATTCTACAAAACTAGTCTATGAAAGAACGTACAACCCATGAAAATACTTTTCCAAAATGTTGTTCGCCTGTAAACAGAAGGTTCTCCAACATATTCCACGAGTAAGAATAGCGTTGACAATGATTGATTTACACCATGATAGATTTAACTTCGATTCTTTACGAGAAAAAGAAAAACTTTGTAGGAGAAACCAGTGACAGTTTATATTAATGAATAAGCTTAAAAGACAGGTAATTGAAGTACACTTTTTTTAGCGTTCCGTAGTTAACAAGGAACTTTTACGGTTTCCCCATGTCCGTCTGTCTGTCCGTCCGTCCGTCTTTGGCTTCACTTAGTAACCCATACAACTAGAACACTCTTATTCGGCATAGGTATATATATAAATCAATCACGCCGACAAAATAGTAAAATAAAATCTTGATTCAGATTCAGATATTTATTTACAAAATTCAGTATTTTACATGAAAAAAAGTTTTAGGATACCTACTTCCCCTACACCTAAAGTGGTTTTTTTTCTCGTTAAACCCAGTGTGCTTGTTCGAAACTGTTATGGGTTTCTTAAAACCATTTTTCAACTTAGTGATTCGTTTGCGAGATATTCGGTTTTAAAGCCCTAATTTTTGTTCATGGGTGTGTGTCGTGTCGGCTAAATGGCTACTATACTCGGGATGTGAAAAAAATCGTGGCAGTAGTAAATTATAATGAATTTAAAAGGAAAACTGTCACGGGTAAGAAGGCATATTTAGTTACCGAGTAATAGTCGACCAACTAAATGTGTACTTGGAATGGCCAATTTACGTACAAATTCGGCCGGCGCAACCGACCCGCACGTAAATGTAACTAAGACAGACAGGCAACTACGGAAGCCTACACTGCGCGTGGCCCGACACGCACTTGGCCGGTTTGTTTTGTGTATCTTCCCATACCCAGAGGGTAGGACTTATAGGATTTCCTAGACCTTCTGCAATTAAGTAATGAAACGTGGACGATCATGCTGGTTTATTGCGTAATCCAATCCGACAGTCCGAGTTGTCCTAACGTTTGTTCGAAATTACGTAATCAAACTTGAGAAAGACAAAAGATTGATGCATTTGAGATGTGATTGACGAATGTAAACTATAGCACGGACTACATATTATAATTAGTTTAAAAACGTAACAGTTCACTATCACTACATAGTATAAAACAAAGTCGCTTCGCTGTCTGTCCCTATGTATGCTTAGATCTTTAAAACTACGCAACGGATTTGATGTGTTTTTTTTAAATAGATGATTCAAGAGGAAGGTTTATATGTATAATATAGTACCCGTGCGAAGCCGGGGCGGGTCGCTAGTAAGAAATAAAATACCTAAAGACCAGAGCTACATATTTAGCTCGCGTAATAATAGACAATAATAAAGATTCCTTGTCGTGTCATAAATTTCGCCTGGCGAAACATACGTTATGCTTTCCTCGCATTATGAATAGCTGTTAGTGCTTAGTTATATTCATGTTATTAGGCGAACCGAATGGTTTGTGTTTATCGGGTATTGGATTATTGTTGTGCCGCCGGTATACACTGTAACAACATCAAAAGCTGTAAGATAATATTCTACTTACAACTTTGTAATACGTATACGAAGACTATGTAATACAACGCTTGTTTATTTGTTTTCTAGGTACTGCAGCTTTATATTTTTAACCCCCAACGCAAAAAGAGGGGTATTATAAGTTTAACGTGTCTGTGTATCTGTGTATCTGTCTGTGGTATCGTAGCTCCCAAACGGATGGACGGATTTGAATGCGGTTCTTTTTGTGTCATAGATAATTTTATCCCGAGTGTTCTTAGTCATGTATCATGAAAATTTGTTTAGCCGTTTTTGAGATATTAAACTTTGAAATTAAAATGTCGGGGGGTTTTCAACTTTTCTAAGTTGTTATAATATTGCGATATTGCTATATTATTTACCTTTGCTCACGTATTGCAAAACAAACAGGAAAAGCCGCGGGATCAAATACAGCTTATGTCCATCATAATATACACTGAACATCCCAATGTGTCAAAAGACAGTAGGAATAAGTTTCTATAAAAATTTCATTTTTGGTACAAGCTTCTATTGCCGATTTTTCTGTATACCATCATCAACTACTCATTGAGACGATTCAAACGAACCCAAACTCAACGGGGTTACGTCGGTTAAGTACTGAATTCCCATGGCCACCTTCTGTCTCCATCATCGGATCAGCTCGATGGTACCATAATATTGAATTGTCATCCAAACTATACTTATACCTACCTAAAATTTCAGCTCAATCGGGGACCGGGAAATGGGTCTCAACTGTATACACTCTGGGTACACCTGCCATACTAATTTGCCCATTCTCCTTTAACTTGCAAGATTTGTCCCATACTAACAGGGCAAGTTAATATAAAACTTGTCAAAATTTCCTCCATCGGAACGTAATAGTACATTTTTGCCGTGGCCGGAGGCAATTGCAGGCTGAATTTGTTTAAACGGACGTGCTTGCGATTCCGTTTGATTATAATACGAAGCCTGCAATTGCCATTCCAACTGAGGCTAATTAGTGCTTTTCTCAAAAATGGGGGAATAAAAATTTAAAATTGAATGATTTATTATTATCGTTGCACAACGTGAAAACATAAATGATTTACCGCCGTTTATTATTCCACGGAACAACGGATACAAGTGTATTTTTCCACGGAAAAACGCAAACTATTTGAGACACATACAAAAACGTCGCGTTTGCAACACAAAAATCCAGAACGAGTGGAATTAGCTGAATACGACCTGTGCCGTCTTTTATTTGCCAGTTTCTGCCTTTTAAAAACTTTGGCAAGTAGTCGACAAATAAAGGCATTTATATGTAACATTCCAGACGGCCTGCAATGTTTTTTAATTTTTTATTTTAATCTGACCTTTAAACTATACACTTTACCTTTCAATATAATTATGGCGAGTAATGTTCACTTTGCGGGTCATTTTTGAGAAAAATGACATCCACGCTTGCAACATTTAGCCTAAGATGACGCGACGCGCATCAGATCAGAGAGAAGGACTTTCTTTAGTTATTTACTCTTGATAGAGTATCTGTGGTTTCATGATGACATTGACGCAGCCCCCGTGAGGCACCTTCACGGTCTTCAGCGTCACGGGAATATAGTTACCTACTAGCAATATTCCCTTGCCGCTAGTCGAGACCCATTTTAGTTGTGAGAACGAGACGCCTCTGTTGCGCTCTCTCTTGCACTTACCCGCCATGATTGATGCGACAGAGACCGCAAGAGGGTGTCCCGTTCCGACATAATGCTACTTGCGTACTAACGTTTGATAAAGGCGTATTACAAATAACGCAAGCCGAACCGCGGGATAGGAGATTGTTTTTGTTCATATCGGAGGTACCTTAGTAGATTACTGAAGAAATACTTTTTGAAATCGGATGAAAGGTTCCGGAGATTACTCATATTCTTTCATTCAGTCGGTCCCTCAATGCTGAGGATCGTGACCGCTATGTCACTGTCGGGCAGGGCAGTGGCTCCAGTGTTGCGCTACTTGCGCTGCATACAGCGCCTGGTGTTCTCGTAGTCCGGTGAGCTTTGTGACTTGATCTCCATTTGGCTGGCGGTCTGCCACGAGCTCATCTACCTTTCCCGTCAACATGATGTATCCGAGGCAGCCGGGACGACGCGCTATGTCCATAAAACGACACTATACGTTGCTGGCAAACTGTCGAGGGGGGTGTGCGGATTATGACTCCCTATATACAAACCTACAAACGTACATTTCAAAGATACCTATTACCTCTTAAAAGATAGACTTAGAACTTGCATTAATTATGACTCAAGTAGCTATTTATTCTAGTTTGCTCAATCTTCAAAGGTAGTAGGTACAGCTAACTGAAAAAATATACGTTGAAAGCCATTTTACTGTGTAACTTTATCGGTAGAAAAATGTTCATGTTACTCCGCCTTCAAATTCTCTTCGACAGTATAAACCGTCTCAAAACTCAGATTTCACACAATAATAGTACATAACATTACTACAAAGGCCAGGAAAAACGGAATTGCCTGCCGAGAGCGATATATACAGCCGAGCGTAGCGAGGCCGGATAGTAATACGAGGCAGGCAATCCGGCCGCGAAATGTTAGTACCTACTTTTCTCAAAAAATTGAAGAATTATAAAATTATAAAAAAATGCAGATGTTGGTCCGGGCGGGGTCCGGTGAAATTTCCATACAAATCATATTACCAACCTATACATTCCGTGACGCCTGTAACGCTGTGTTTTCCAGTCAACAAGGTCAACATTTCTGAGCATATTTCAGATAATATTTTTCTCAAAACATGCAAGGAAATATTGACGTTGTTTTCTTTATGCTGCTGTAAACTCTCACGTTTTGGGCGGGGCGATGGATGGAGTAATGGAATTTAATATCTTATGTTTCAATATCAATTCGTGAAACGAATGGCGTGCAGCCATTAAAACAATGTTCAAGTTTGTATTTGTTCATTGCATGCTTGAGAAAAGCACTGTAGTTACATACCTACCTTGGCGTGAAAAGGCATTGCCAGCCTCGTATTCCTATTCAGTCTATACATCTCCGTGGCCGGCAATTCCTATTTTCCCGGCCTCTGCAAGTAATAAGTAACTATTTCATTTGAACTTTATGTACTAGGCCTGGATGGATTGAAAATAAATAATATAACGGAGTTTTAAAAACTTTATTCGTTTTGTACAACGGAACAGTTTGATACAGTTCTTATTCTAAATGCTTCCATTTTAGCCCGTTTCCAAAATTAATACATTTTAGACCGAAATTCAAATTCATCGTTTTCGTATATACATAGTATTTATACATACATCATCTGGCCAGAGCGGCTATCATGAAATGCCAATTTCGTTCATTTGTGTCCATCTATCTTTATCGCACTTGCATATTTAAGCAACAGAGAGAGCGAGAGAGAGATATTCGAACACCGAATTTTGATTTTCGTGACAGCGTCGCGTTTAAACCTTGGACGTGTTAACCGATTGATTGGGTAATTTCAAGAACCTATTACCCCAAGACCCAAACGCATTTTTTCTTTGTGGCTAATTTTCGTTTCGCACTTTTTCGCCATGATTCTACCTAGTTGTTTTTTTCCACTGCAGCATACTTTCTCAGTCGTGTTGCTCCCGTATCGTATTTTATACGTCTCAATTTTTCTTCACTGTAGGAAATTCATTGCAATCGCGAATGAGTAGGTAGGTTAGGTTCGTTAGGTAGCTTCAGATGCCCGAAGGGCAAACTGCCCGGGAAAAGGCGCCCCGCGCAGCGGGGCTCCGTCGAAGCTGTTCAATTGCGAATAAAACGAATGCTGAAAAACGCGTTTATAAACTTTTGCGAACAACATATTTCCTACCATAATAATTATATTGAGGAAGGTCGATAGCAATGAGAAATGGCGAAAGAAAAATTGCGTTTGGGAAACCGATCTAACAAATCCATTTCAAATTTACTCATTAACACCTAAACTTAATTTTAATTGAATCTCGGTTTATGATTACAAGCATACATAGAGAGTTTCTTAGGCCACGTTGATGGAAAACCGGGGCGTATAGCGGCGCAATACGCATATCGGAGCACGCGCCAACACACATGGAATCGCTCACCCTTGATTGACAGTGAGCTGCCCCCCCCCCCCCCACCCCTGCATAGAAATTTGGTATGCAGGGGGGGCATGCTTCTCTGCAGCTGACTGTACAAGTGGGCGATCCCATACTCGCCTTCCAGCCCAAATGCCCACGCATAGTAAACGCAGCCTATTTCATTGTGAACGATGCGTAATCGTCAGAGTACATATAAAATCTAGTTGCCTATGACTTCACGCTGGACTGTGTACATTTTCAGGAACACAAACAACATTGGGTAAAATCAAACTCATAAACACATTGACATAATTATATAGCAGTGTACTGAGTGTACTGCCTGTACCAGTACTCAATAGAGTTGGGTGTCCAGGCGGGGCGGGGCGCGCGACGTTCATGTTAACCAAATGCAAAACGCTGACCGCCCGAACGCACGCTCCGCTTCGAGTAGACACCATCATCCTCCTAGCGTTATTCCCGGTAATGCCCCTATAGGAGCCCGGGGTCCGCTTTGAAACCTAATCCCAAGATTTGGCATAGGCACTAGTTTTACGAAAGCAACTGCCATCTGACCTTCCAACCCAGAGGGAAAACTAGACCTTAGTGGGATTAGACCGGTTTCCTCACGATGTTTTCCTTCACCGGAAAGCTCACGGTAATTAATAACGCTTCGAGTAGACACTAACGTGATAAAGTAATTGAGACTATTAATTTACAAGTGCTTACATATTTTTGGCATTTTGTAGGCGTATCTTTTTGAGATGGTAGTAGATGTTATCGAGAAAAACAGTCTATAAATGTTAAGCATCCCAAGGTTTTCGGCGAATGGTCGCATTCTCAGAATCTCTTGAAAGTGTTCATCCAATGTATCGGATCGAAACGCTTTGTCCTTTGTGATAAGATAACCTTTAAGGGGTCCTATGGAATCTCTCACTGATTCATTACACTTTGATCACAAGGATGCTTCACTTAAAACGAGAACCCTTGACAATGAGTAACTAATTCCGGTATAATTTACTGAACTCATTTATAATTATTCGTCTAGCCGGCAAGTTGCCAGGGAGTAGTTGAGAATTAAATTACATCTCTTTCATTTATGAAACAATGCTAAGCGTTTGAAAAAGATGGGGTTATTTTCAGTTACCTTCGAATAGCGGCCAACCAATAAAGGATTCAAGACTAAACCCTGTATTTACAATTTCAAGGATAAACAAATTATATTGACTTATAACATTTCATTAATTTTAATTAACTATAATTAGGACGAGGGGCACGTATACAAACGCATTATACAAACGACAATATCCCCGTGTTCTAAATCTGATATGACTAAATCAGTGCAAAATTATGTACAGCGAACACCCTAACCGTACCTTAAGTACCTTAGCTAACACTGAAAATTATACGAAACTGTGACATAAAGGATTTTCAAATGAATTGCCTATTTTTGTTTTCTCTCTGAATTCAGATAAGTTCCGTTCAATTCGCTCAGATCAGATTCAGATTTTGATTGAACGTTAGTGTTGACTTTCATCGTTGTGTGTCTTGGTTCAATGTTGATTTTATTCAACTTATGCTTGGGTAACATATATAAGAATAGAATATGGGCAATACAAAGTGGCAGGATTTGACCAACGCTTGAGAACCTCATCAGTCAGAATTTAAAACAGAACGATAACAATCTTCACAAATTCTGAGAGGAAACATACTTGGCGAAACTCAAAAAGGAAACTTTATTACTAACGGAATCCTGCATGGCACTAAAGTCTTTGACCAGGTCACGCAGCAATCAGGGCAAGGCAGAGCGGTGCCCAGAGAAGAGCTGGTCGGACGGCACCACCCGGTAGCGGCGGCCAACCTTCGCTCCAGGGGGAATGCCCACGCCCAGCCTCTGGTCATATCGTTGTAGCCATATCTGGAACAAAGTATAGCTCACAATCCTGATGGTTTCAAATTAAGGACTGGAACAGAGCGGCTACCGTGTCTGTTTACCATTAGGCAGACCGTACGCTTGTGTGCCTTCATCGAAGTATAAAAAAAACCGTTTGGTAAACCGGCCAAAAATATATTTCCCCTTTTTGAAGTTTTAATTTTTTTATTAAACGCTACTACTGCTTTATTAAAATTAATCCTGATTTGTTGATAGGAATGGATTTGGTATATTCTAGTGGTAGAGTTTTGCAGAACAAAAGTAGCAAATGCCTTGAAACTGTCCAGTATGTAAAAGTTCATAGATAGTTTATGCACAACAACTGTGACTTTTACGAATTACTTCGCATTTAACTTGAATCACAGCTTTGCACGGCTTCAGTTTATAAAAAAAAATCTTACAATATTTTGCTAAGACTTTTGTTTTTTTTTTATATTTTTATTTTGACTTAAGCACAATGTACAACATGCGGTAATTTCCCCATATTTTAGCAACTAAAACATCCTTGCTCGGAAAGTTATCCCGTGACAAATATTACTACCGTCCACGGAACAAATGCAGCCGAGTAACTTCCACTTCAAGTTACACATTTGTCTCAACTAAGTCCTTACTTTACTTGGCTGTGAAATGAAATGAAATATAAAGCTTTTGAAATTGAACTGTGGCGCAGGATAGAGAGCTTTCAAGTGTAGAAATAAGAAATAGTTATAAGGTGGCGTGACGTGCTTTATTCCTGTGTATGGTATTATTAAAACACATGTGTTAATTTCCATTTTTATTGGCACAATTTACTCGGTAGAATTTTATAATTAGATTTATTGCTTTGAGCAAAAATAAATGTTGGTAGAGTTTAAGTCTTTCTACTCAACAAAAGGTTGGAAGACTAGGACAAGTAAAAGTGCTCTTGCAGCCTAGTGTTATTCCTGTACATTGAAGTTTTGTATTTCATGACGAAGAAAAAAACGGACAATGATTTACAATTGACCATACACATTTCAATACGTCCTCTAGGTGCCAAACACGTATTTTCAGATAATTAAAAAAAAAAGTTTTTTTTTTCGAAACTGTAATTTTTGAAAAAAAAAATACTGTTCGAGATTACCATTGACATTTTGATGATACAAAATTTAGTTTACGCTTATTAATCTCTAATTTAATAAAATTATAATCCAATAGATATATTTAGAACACTCATTAAATAATATCATTGCAAAATGATCAGCCAGTGGGGTTCTGATTCTTAAACTGTTACTTCTTTACAATCATTTACGACTTTAATCACTTACCAAGGTTCTGCATCTGGTGTTGGCTCAGCACAATGTAGGGGTCTCCCAACGCGGGGTCCTCCAGCACTCCTCGATGCAGTTGCTCCAAGTGTTGTTCTACGTCATCTGAAAGTAACATGTTATCAGAAAACTTCCCTAAGTCTCCTTATTCCATATAATATTATAATTGCGAAAGTTTAGATGTTTGGATGTTTGTTAATCAATGACGCTAAAACGGCTCAACCGATTTGAATGGAATTTTGCACGAAGATAGTTTATAACCTGGATTAAAATATAGAATAGTTTTTATTGAAGATTTGATTTTTATTTTTTTATTAAAAAAATTTTTTTTGTTTTTTTTTTTTTTGCAGATGAAGTGGCGGGCAACCAACGCCGCGCCTTCCGGTACGTGGTCGCCACTCGAGAACTTTTCCGCCCCAACGGCCATCAGTTCAACGTACTATGCGCCCCGCCCTCTGCCACTTAAGTATAGCGATTCGGAGGGCTATATCGGTTATTTTGGTTCTGCTGCGGATAGCCTCATTTCTGATGCGATTCTGCAAAGAAACTCCCAACATAGCCCTCTCCTTTGCTCTTTGGGTGACTTTGAGCCTTCTTATGAGGCCCATAGTAAGCGACCACGATTCAGTGCCATATGTCATCACTCGCAACACACACTGGTCAACAAAGACTCTCGCTTGAGACACTGTGGAATATTAGACGAAAACATGAGCTAGGGCAGCTTCCCGAACGCTGCCCAGCCGAGTAGGATTCGACGATTGACCTCTTTCTCGAAGTTGGACCTACCTAAACGGATAGTCTGTCCTAGGTATAAATAATTACATAATTGTCTACAACTTCGAGCGTAGTGTCCGATTGTAATGGGAGTTGGTACAGTCAGCGTCATATAGTTAGTAGCAGCCAGAGTAGCGAAATATTTAGTAACACACCCTTATTATTACAGTAATAAAGACGTGTACCGATATATCTGGCTACCTTGGCTGCTAATAACTATATGACGCGGACTGTACTACATGGGCATTTGATCTTCGTCTTATCCATATTCATTCTTAGACCAACTCGCTCGGAAGCTTTACCGAGGTCATCGAGCATCGTACTTAAGTCTTCCATGGTCTCAGCCAAGACTACTATATCGTCAGCAAACCGTAGGTGGTGTAACCGTTGATGTTGATGCCTAGCCTTCTCCAGTCCAGAGTCTTAAAAACTTCCTCCAATACAGCGGTGAACAGTTTTTGAAAAATAACATCTCCTTGCCTGACTCCCCGCTGCAGCGAAATAGGTTTCGAGTTCCGGTCCTAGAGTCGAACTGACATAGTGACGTTCTCGTACAAATACTTCAGCACTTCGATATAACGATAGTCAACTTGGCACCACTGGAGAGACTATAGTACAAGCACAGGTTTCAATCGAATCGAAGGCTTTCTCGTAGTCCACGAACGCTAAGCAGAGTGGCAGGTTATACTCCTCAGACTTCTTTATAAGTTGACGAAGCAAGTGGATGTGGTCTACAATACTAAAGCCTCTTCGGAAACCGGCTTGTTCAGGAGGCTGGAAGTCATCTAGCCTGTGTAAGAGACGATTTGTAATGACCCTCGAAAACAGCTTATAGACATGGCTCAGAAGTGAGATGGGTCTGTATTTCTTCAACAGGGTGTAGTCACCCTTTTTAAAGAACAGCACCACCATCCCTCCGTTTCATGTCGTTTTCCCTTCCAGTAAGACGGAATCGAGCAACTTCTGAAGAGTCGTAAGTACCTGTTGTCTGCCCGCCTTCAGAAGTTTGGCTTTTATTCTGTCTTCACCGGGTGCCTTGTTGTTCTTAAGCTGTTTACGAGCAATTACAATCTCGTACAGGCTGATGTCTGGGATGTACTCGTAGTCGGTATAGTGTTGGATTACTCTAGCTCTAGGGTCTACCGCCAGGCTAACTTCGGGTCTCGAGTATAGCTGTCCGTAAAAGCGCTCTATCTCACCTTTGTGCTGCGTTTGTGCTTTGCGTTGAAGTCCTCCATGACAACCGTGAAGCAGGTTTTGGAACTATGCACGGCCTTCGATATATCTTCATACACAGCCTCCACCTCTTTGTCTGAATGTGCCGAAGTCGGCGCGTAAACCTGTATGACCTTCAATGAGTACCGGTTGGATACTGTGAGTGTTAGGTACGCCACACTAGTCGACACACTCTCGATATTCATCACATTATTCACGAGGGACTTGTGGACGAGGAACCTCCCTGGGACAGTTGGTCGCAGCAAGTTGCCGGATTTGAGGGTTATCGTGTCTTCCCCCTCTCTTTGGACTTCAGATAACTCTGACATCCCAACGCAACTTCCTCAATCCTTCCTCCAGTTTAGCTATCCTTTCGCCGGTCCGCAGTGTGCGCGTGTTATACGTTGCCAGGACTAGGGTTCTTCGGTGGTGGTAGCCAGATCTTCGCCGGAGATTCTTCGCACTCCTGACCCCGCTGGTACCCTGGCCGCTGCTACAATCAGGGTACCGGGGGTCGCCGGAACCTCGGCGCCGTGGTTTTTTTGTGCTTTTCATGTATGCCATACTCGCCACGCTTGGCATGCGGGTTGGCGATCGCAGTATGTCCACCGCACTCCAAGGATGCTGTTGCCCATCCCCCGGTGGTCTTGCTCGTAGTTTTAGGACGTACCCGGGTCCATGAATAGGAAACGCGAATCGGTTTGAAATATGTCAAGCGATATTCGACATCATAGACGTAAGCGCGGTTCATGATATTTTAACATGTTATTACTGGAAAAAAAAGTCTGGGCATCTTCTCCCCTATGCCAGGTGAGAGTTTCTAAAAAAAATAAAACCATAGAAGTCCAAGTAGCGCCGAAAAATGGCCCCATAGAACGGGTGCCATTGTCATTATGCGGGGATCGGGGCGGGCTGTCAATACGATGCCAGGCACCCTACCGTTTAGTTCGAACATGCGCATACCGGGTTTTAGGCAGGTGTACGGGTAGGAATATGTAGCTCGCATTGTATGATCTTTCGATGTTTTTTTTTTCCTACTGTGTTACCATTTCCCATAATATGTATTACACAATTCGAATACACTCTAAGCAACAATACGCTTGTTCAGAAATATATATTTTTGGGACACTTTTTTTCTCCTATTGGGATGGAAAGAGACCGTGATTTTAAGTAGAAATAACATTAAATTACAGTTAATCACGTTTAAAAAAACGTGTTAATTAAAAAAAAAATAGTCAGGTAGTCGAGGATTCGCCATCATACTCGTTTTTCTCCTTTATCGTTTTTGCTTTGACTTCATGCTTGCGGTCGTGTACCTATGCCGCTATCGCATTGGCATGCGCATGCGCAAATTTTCGTTATTTTCCCTAATTCCGCTTGTATGATACGTTATATACTTACTTAAATCCATTGATAATGATGATAAATACATACTTAATGCAATGTAGCTGATTGACTTAACTTACTAAGACTAAAGAATAAACTCCAATATTTTTAGTAACATTGTTATTTGCAAAAAAACTTTTATTGTCCTTCCATAGTCGTGTAATATAACTATTGTTAAAGGGCTTCAGTGTAGCCACATTACTGTATAAGTAGACATAGTGCTGCTCATATCCGAGAGTGCGCAAACAGATTCCATTAGTGGGTCGCCTTGAGGACCCATTGTGATATTACGAGCGGGTTAAGTGACTAGCTATTTAAAGACGTTGGTTTTATTTGAATCATACTGAGCAGTATCAACCATAAAAATCTAAGACAGGCAAAACAATTACCTACCTGCAGTCTATGCAAAACATTTAAAAAGTTGGCACAAGCACAGAATAATCCGAAAATCGTATATTTGTATTTACATCACAACCATTTTTTTGCGATTGTAAACTTGTTTGCAGCTGGTAAACTAGCCGCAACTTAGTCGATGTATTAGGCCAACAGTATTCTAAATTATTTCTAATGAATTGTCAACCCAGTTCATACCTTATTAAGAATAGGGAAAAATGGCAAAAATCTTTGACATGTAATTCCTGTTGCGGACGACACGCCAAGTGCAATTTAAAGTATTTTCTGCATTTCCATAATATTTATAGCTTAAATGTAGTTTATAAATCTGGTTATTTCTTTTTTGATTATAGTAGTAGTAAACTTTATTACGTTAATATATCTAAAATAATAACAGAAAAAGAGGAGGAATTTAATGTTCTATGATGGGTAATCCACAGCCGTCTTCGCATCCAAATCTTTCTATTAATTCTTCTTCTCGTTCCTCTAATTCCCATAGAGACCGCTCTGATGATTGATACTTGTATTTTGACTTTGATCCAGCTTATTATTTGTGAGTATGGAGTTGTTGTTGTTGCTTGTTTTTATTATACTTTATTTTTATTTTTTTTCTTCGAAAATTTCTCACTGTCATTACTTCTGACATGACACCTTAGGCCGATCTGTGGCCCATTTATATGGGCGTCCTGTTAAGGCAGGTCGCTTCGACCACATTCGATGGCAGATCTCATAATCATCATCAATCAAATTCCGTGTCATCAAAGGGGTAATCTTCTAATTTTACAAACGCGCGTTCGGAGAATTGAAATGTCTCTTTAAACTCTCGCGCTTTATACTTTATCTAAAATATTCTTTTGGGTGGGGCCCATGGGCCCATGGGCCTAGGCCACGGGTACGGAAACTGAAATCTCGGGAGATATTTCGGATCTGTGCTTCTGGATACGGTGAGTGTTGTACAGTGTGCAATTAACTTTTTTCGGGTCTACCCTCCACATTTATATCGACTTTTGTATGGTAGTGAAATATTGTGCACTCATATCTCCGTTGACAACTTGCTGAGACGACAGTCATCTGCGACTATGACCGGTGCAACTCGTGTCGGAACGTTAGAAATAAAGGTTAATAAATGTCGCGATGTAACGTAACTGTATTTTTTTTATATAAAAATCGACGATTAGATGATCTACTAACGTATGCTTACGTAGAATTTGTTACGTGATCGACCTGTACGATCAGGTACCAACCAACGATTTGAAATCGACACTTAGAGTTTTGATGAACTTACATATTATGGTGGTGGTGGGGGGCGGTGGCGTTGTTGTGGTAGTTGTCGTGGTCGTTGTTGTTGTTGTGGTGGTCGTCGTTGTTGTTGTTAACGCTGTAATAAATGGTTTTTATAGTCCGAGTAGGTAGATAAAGATAAATATAGAAAAATATTATGGGATAACCTCCATAATTCGCTTGTGGCCTCCCGTGATGAAAAATTTATTAATAGTTCAATTTGATTTTTATTTCTATACTTTTATGTTTCTTAGCGCATACCTACATAAAGTTAACCTCTTAGCTTTAGAATAAGCAAGGCAAGTTATTGGGAACTAGATGTCATCATCTTACTTCAATAGGTTAAAAAAGTACAACACCCAAAATTCGATTTGCTCGTAACACAAAAGTAAGGTTAAGGGCAATAATACCGGCATTTAAAACCAGGACTAGAGAGGCTAGCTTCTAAAAGTTGTGAACAAACTAGTTGGACATTATCAATAAAATCATGTATAATTCGATTTGATAACTCTGGTTTGATATTATGATAAAAGCAGGAATTTTGGTGTCACTGTTGCCGATATTTTTATAAAGAATAAAAAAAAGAATTGAAGACTTCACGTTCATTGTCATCATCCTATCGCGTTGAATTAAAATACTAGTTTCATAAATAAAATCTTTCCTCATTGAAATCTGTCAGTAGACTCGGAACAAAGGCTTGCGAATCAAGTATAAAAACAATATGAGAGCAATCAGTATTTTATTTATTATACTTTTTATAGCAGCAACTGATGTTTGAAGTTCGTGCTGCAGTTTTACTCAGCTAGCTCTTTGTTTTTTCAAGGGTATTGTTATCTGCTGAATGCATCTGACGACTGAAAGTGTTTTCTGGGCCATTTTACGGAAAGTTGTACACTCGGATTTTTTTAATTTTGATATACTTAATCGGGTTTGTTCTACTCGGAAACGAGAGCACTTTCGAACCTAATAGAAGGCAGTGGAAGTCTTTTTAACCGACTTCAAAAAAGGAGCAGGTTCTCAATTCGCCGGAATCGCCTGAACCGATATGGAAAATTCTTTTTTTGTTAGAAAGGGGATCCTTCCTAGATAGTGTCATGGTCATAAATAAGGTCAGGAACTGATGATGTAATCCTGAAGAAATATTTTTACGAGGTATTTTTTAAATTTTATAGACAGACCTGTGCCCTATCCCACAAAACTTTACAAGTGTACAATTCGACAAAATTGTTAAATTGTAAACAAAAAAATGTACCACAATAATTACAAATATGTATTCGGTACAAGTTTGCAGTATACAAATATGTCACTTTTGTGAAAGCGTATCACAAAGAATAAGGTATGTCACGACAGCTAAAACTGAAACTATTTGGGTAGGTACTGATTTGAAGTATGACAATGAAGACTTACTGTGCAGCAACAGTTCTGCGTTTGCTCGGCCTAGAGCGTTCTCTGCGCAGCAGCGGTATGCGCCCGCGTCGGCGCGTGACACGCCGGCCACAAGCAGCGACAGCGAGTGCCGGAAGCCGCGTGACGTCACACTTAGTCGGTGCTTCGAGCCTGCGACAGAAAGTAGGATGTTTGTGTTATGGCCGGTTCCAATAATCAATCCACCGATACTTTTCCTTACCGGTAGTTACATTTTGACAGATTACCCGTAGAAAATGTGTCAAAATGTAACTGTTGGTAAGGAAAAGCGATCACGATCAAAAAATTCGGGGCTGAGTTAAATAACTGTAATAGGTTTTTTTTAATATTTAACACTAGATTTATTTACACAATACTACCCAACCATATTAGCAATATCCGGGATCCTATCACAACCATGTCAATATCCAACGATTTTTTACGATTTTTGCAATATCTCGCTCCGTTGACGTTGTTTTTTTCATGGGTTTTTACGAGTCTGATTTAAACCTGGTACTGTTATGTAATAATAATTTGATAAACATTTTACACCTGAACTTGTTTAGATGTACGTTGAATTAATGATCATGACTGGATTAAAAAAACTGAACAACCTTGCACTATTTTAGGAAATATGATATACCTACTTTACCGACCAGTATTCTTTCCAAATCCTATCCTAATGTATCCAATGTATGTGTGGATGTGTGTGTGTATGTGTGTGTGTGTGTGTGTGTGTATATGTATGTGTATGTGTGTTGTGTACTAAACACCAAACAGGATACAAATCCATGAGTTGCTATTCTCGCTGAGACATACTGTAGTACTTTTGTCAATTCAATTATGATTAGACAGCTAAGCATAATCCGTATCGGTACGTCCAAATCTTAGTTCCCGCCCAAACTATTATTGTAAAGTAAACGGCATCACTCAAAATGCTAAACAACAGAGTTGATCAAAATATAATATATTTATATATATATAATATACAAGCTTCTGCTCGACACTTCGTACGCGTATAAATTATGGTTTACATTATATTTTTAAGATTAACCATACTACTGACAAGGAAAATAAATATTTAATTTCCATAGAATGTGCGTGTAACAGTTCAAATTCTCTTTGAATCTACATAAATAAACACCCTCCCAAACTTGGAACTCAATAATATTATACAGATGCCCAAAGTATCCTTTTAGAGAGCGCTCCCTATGCGAGAGAGTGCTCCCTATCAGAGCCTCTGATAGGGAGCACTCTCTCAGCAGGCCCTCGGGCTCGCATTGAGACCGCCCTCTGATTCAGAGGGCGGTCTCAATGCGAGCCCGAGGGCCGAAGGCGCGAGGCTGAGCCCCCACAGATACTCGTTATCTCCGAGTAACTTGCAAGAGAAATCTGAGGGTAAAGTCCTGAACGTAAACGGGGAGGCAAGCGGAGCCGATGTTGCACTTTTCGTAGGAATGAAAGGCCCTAAGCATGTTTTTAGAGAGCGGTCGCTATGCGAGCTCGGGGGCAGAAGGCCCGTAGGTGAGCCCCAACGGACACTTACTATCCCCAGGTGTCTAGCAAGCGAAACCGGAGACCAAAGTCCCAACTTTTCGTAACAATGAAAGGTCCAATTCAAGCCTTAAGAAAGCGCTCGGGACTGAACGTTACTTACTATCCCTAGGTGGGAGCGAGGCCAAAGGCTAAGTTTTACGTTAGAATGAAAGCATCCCTTTAGAGAGCGCTCTCAATGCGAGCTCCTACTGACACTTATTAACTTCGGGTGTCTTGCAAGCGAAACCTGAGGCTCGAATTCCCGAAGGTAAAAGGGGAGACAAGCGCAGCCGAAAGCTGAGCTTTTCGTAGGAATTAAAGGCCAAACTATTATTGTAAAGTAAACGGCATCACTCAAAATGCTAAACAACAGAGTTGATCAAAATATAATATATTTATATATATATAATATACAAGCTTCTGCTCGACACTTCGTACGCGTATAAATTATGGTTTACATTATATTTTTAAGATTAACCATACTACTGACAAGGAAAATAAATATTTAATTTCCATAGAATGTGCGTGTAACAGTTCAAATTCTCTTTGAATCTACATAAATAAACACCCTCCCAAACTTGGAACTCAATAATATTATACAGATGCCCAAAGTATCCTTTTAGAGAGCGCTCCCTATGCGAGAGAGTGCTCCCTATCAGAGCCTCTGATAGGGAGCACTCTCTCAGCAGGCCCTCGGGCTCGCATTGAGACCGCCCTCTGATTCAGAGGGCGGTCTCAATGCGAGCCCGAGGGCCGAAGGCGCGAGGCTGAGCCCCCACAGATACTCGTTATCTCCGAGTAACTTGCAAGAGAAATCTGAGGGTAAAGTCCTGAACGTAAACGGGGAGGCAAGCGGAGCCGATGTTGCACTTTTCGTAGGAATGAAAGGCCCTAAGCATGTTTTTAGAGAGCGGTCGCTATGCGAGCTCGGGGGCAGAAGGCCCGTAGGTGAGCCCCAACGGACACTTACTATCCCCAGGTGTCTAGCAAGCGAAACCGGAGACCAAAGTCCCAACTTTTCGTAACAATGAAAGGTCCAATTCAAGCCTTAAGAAAGCGCTCGGGACTGAACGTTACTTACTATCCCTAGGTGGGAGCGAGGCCAAAGGCTAAGTTTTACGTTAGAATGAAAGCATCCCTTTAGAGAGCGCTCTCAATGCGAGCTCCTACTGACACTTATTAACTTCGGGTGTCTTGCAAGCGAAACCTGAGGCTCGAATTCCCGAAGGTAAAAGGGGAGACAAGCGCAGCCGAAAGCTGAGCTTTTCGTAGGAATTAAAGGCCTATAGCAAGATTTAAGAGACTTTTCCGTAGGCGAGCTCGAGAGCCGAAGACCCAAAGGAAAGCCCCCACGGACGCTTACAATCCCTAGGTGTCTTGCAAGCGAAACCTGTGGCCAACGTACCGAAGATGAGCAGCGACGCAAGCGAGCCCACACGGACACTCACTATCCCGTAGATGAGTGGCAAGGCAAGCGTTTTCGTTGGAATGATAGACTCGAAGCATTCCTTCAGAAAGCGCTCTAAATGCGCCTCCATGGACGGACACTCATTATTTCCCGGTGTCTTGCAAACGAAACCTGAGGGCGAGCCCTCACGTACACTTACTATACCCAGGTCTCTTGTAAGCGAAATCCCAGGCCAAAGTTCCGAAGGTGAGCGGCGAGACAAGCAAGGCCTTTTCGTTGGAATGAAAGGCCCAAAGCAACCCTTCTGAGCAACCCTAAAGAGCGGTCTCCAAGCGAGCATTGACCCCTAAGGATACTCATTATCTTCTGGTGTCTTGCAAGCGAAACTTGAGGGCCGAAATCCCGAAGGTAAACGGGGAGGCAAGCGAAAAAGAAGCAAAGCGAAGGTTGAGGTTTTCGTAGGAATGAAAGGCACAAATTATCCCTTTAGGGAGCGCTCTACATGCGCTCCCAATAATATTTCTGAGTCACGGGAGTTTTCTACATAAAAAAATTGGTACTATTATAATCAATTCTCCGTGGAATGCCGTTTTGTCGATTTATTTACCCACATCCCTTGACGTTGGTGAACTATGATAATTCGAGATAAGTATTCAACTCAACGATTCAAACAACTTTAGATGAACTCTGATTTCATAGCAAATATAGGAAGGCAGAGATCAAGGTTGCTGGTTTGTAAATATCAACAGCGACGTCGCCAGTGACTGAAGTTCCGATATAATTAGATCTCTAATGACTAAGTTACTATCGGTGGAGGTATCAACCAGTTTTAGGTTATAAACTATAGTCTTTAGCCGCCTAGCACAATATTTCATCTCGTGTTTTTTCACGTTTTCCTATATTTTGCTCAAAGTTTGAATGGGGTTCTTTTTACTTTTTAGTCAAGTATATGCTTGCCAATTTTCATGTTTTAGCTCATAGATTCAAGGAGTTCACATACAAAGCCAATTTTTTAACCCCTTTGCGCCCTTATCTTTATTCTTTTTATAGCTTATAATCCGGCCGAGGATTTTCTCGACAGATTAGTCATGTTTGCATTAAAATCCGTTAAGCCGTTTTCAAGTTATGCGTGATCAAATAAACAGACAACAGTTAAACAGATAAACAGACGAAAATTCTAAAAACTGTTGGAACGTGTTCTGTTATCGATTCTAAGTGTCCTAAGATAAAATCTGAAAATTACTTTTTAAAAGGGATTTAATTTAAATGTTTCTTTTTATTTAAACTAAGTTGTCATTTTTGAACACCTCCTTTCTGTCACTTTTAGCGTAAGCGTTTAGCCTACCTTTACTTAAATTAATTAAAATTTATGGTTAAAAAACTTAAAATGATGCTGTTAGCAGTGACTTTTCTAAGTCAAAACATAGAAATCAATCATGGAATAGGGGTGAAGGCACTTAATTAAATGATCAATAATGTTATGTTTTCTTGAAAAATGTAGTTGAATGGAGAAAAAGAGCAACGCAAGAGGTTAAATATTCACAAGGTTCCAAAATTTTTAAAAGGACCCTTTCTGTTCTGTTCCTTTTCTGCAAAACGCATCTTCATAATGAAACTCTAACAAAACGAATTTAGCATTCTTCATTTTGTTGATATATTTGAATGGGAATGTAATGTCGTATCAAGAGCTCAAAACAGTGGCAGAGAGAAGAACAGAGTGGCGATTACTCCACCGACAAGAGCCCGGCTCTTAAGTTTATAATGATGAGGATTTGAATGGGATTCTCGTCATTAGTCAAATACCAGTCAACACAACTGACATAATTATACTCGAATCGATTTGTACGGTAGTGTAGGTAGGTATATTTACGTCAAAAGCGCCCAAAGTAGGTAGTTAACTTATCATTAAGTTGCCTGTCCCTCGCAAGATTACGATTGTGCCAAATTACCATTTAATTAGGTATGTACTTCCACTTTATGAAAGTCAATAGGAGTAGCTATACCCAAAGTGAAAAAAAAAAATCCTGGCCGAGTAAAACAAATATAGAGAACTACTAAAATACTGACGACTATAGTATAATTTTTCTGATGAAAACGTACACGTCTAAGACCGACAATAACAAATTTAAATTGCATTAACTTATTTTGCGTAGTTAAAGTAGGTATGCAGTAACGCGTATTCGTGCTCTCGTGAAATGTCCACATATAAGTACAATCAAATAAGCCAAACTCAGCTCTCGCACAACTCCGAGGTGTAAATTGACACGAACGCGGCTCACACCGCCGGACAGTGACTCGTTCGGGCATAATCGCACGGCCGGCATTCCACTATCATTGTTACACAAAACGCACCAACGGCCTTAACTAAATGAAAAGGCACGTGCTAGGCGGCAGAACAGGCCGGCACTATTTGAGTTTTCTAGCTGACAAACATCGGTTCCTTTAATAAGAGTATTCGCCGTACATTCTTTGTTCGGTCCCGGGGGTCATATGAGATATTCGTACCGCTACTAAGACTAACCACCGTCACCAAACAGTTTAAACGTGAAAATGACTTTTTCTTTATAAATTTGACTTGTCTAGCGTAAGTTACTGCAGTTTTGTTTCGGAGGCGTTAGACCAACCATATACAACTTGTTTCATAATTCCCCATGAAAAAGAAACCCGTTATTTAACCGAAAAAAAAGTACCAACCCCAACCACCTGTACGTCGATCAAACCAAATTTTCATAGATTACTTCAACAAAAGACCAATTGCTTATCATATGTACCCAGTTTAAAAGCAAATAAACCACTATACCTATTACAAAATAGGTTTGCAATCTCAATAAAAGGAAATCAAACCGCTTTAAGTACTTATAACATAAGAAAAAAAAGGTATCAATTACAAGCCATCTCACTAAATCTTCATCAACTTTTACATTTCACAACTAAATGACTATTTCGTGTTCATGTTGCCGATTCGTCATAAATTGAGAAACATGAACATGTACCCTAACTCGGTCATGGTTGTTGTCATGTACCTCTCAGATGACACTTGGCAAAAATGCAAACCACTTTCCTAGCTACATACTCTTCTATGATTCATCCAAATTGCCTCCTTTTGTCAATCACTTTTTGTGGACTACGGTTCTCAAATACTGCTAACAGACTCCCCACAAGGGACCCCTCAACCCCCTTGCGGCTTTAGGGGTATTTTGTAACACCCTGTATAAACTGTAGATCTATACACTATGCTATATAATGTGTAATGAAAAGACTTCACCAATCATACATACGTCATAAATAGACTACTGAAAAGGCTCGTGTTTACTCTTAAATGATCATGTTCCAAAATCATACTTATTTTCCGACAAACGTTTTAGGTAGACACACATAGTTAATGTGCTCACTTGCTCAGGCACTAGGATCACTAGGTAAGACTAATCGTACAATTACTGAACGGGTAAAATACTCTTGGCACGTACACAATTTTGTTAAATATTCAGATTGTCCCAATTTTTGTTTACATTACTACACAGGTTATCACGTTTCTTGAAACACTTACACCAAGCAAGTATGTACTTTCCTAGGCAATGTTATTTTTACTACGCTTCATATTTTTCTATACCCAAAAGAACAGGCGAATAGTAAACATTTTACTTACGAAAAATGTTACAATATGGAATATATTTTCCATCGGCTGAAATCTCAAGCCGTCGATTACACGTAAAATACCTCAACTGAACATTTAACTAAGTAAGCATTTATCGCATTCTTGTATTTTATTCGGTAAATATTTTGATATTCGACTTAACACTTTTGTCATATGCCACAGATATTGACGTTGCTTATTCGTCTAATCAGCTGACGTTTAAAAATAGGTTTTAATAATAAGGGTGAAACGATAATCTTTGAAAACTTATTGAAAGCGCAATTTTCGACTACAATTATTTCAAAAATACCCTTATAAACAACATTGCGAGCATTTACTGCGAACTCGACAGAGAACATAGATACGGATCTCAAGCTCTGTTTATGATTCTACACCTTAAAATCTTATTATTCCAATTTAATTGAATAACTCACTCAGGAAATATAACACTTATTTCCAAATTGAAACTGGCTCAAATAAAATGAGCGTCGAAGTCATCTTAAACTGTGGATAATGTTATAAAAGCTTCTAAGGGACACAAAGAAAAAAAACATTAGTTACTCAACGGAGATTGGCTTATAGGCAGTATATTTTACTGTAAATTGTCAGATATAATCTGATGGCAAGTCTAATGTCTATGTCACTCATTGATGAAAGCAGCTCACGACCTGTATAGGTGTCGTTGGCATTCAAACTATCACCCGTATGTTGTATTTGACGCAATAAACTATTTTTTGTTGTTCGTTGCCATGGTTACGTCTCCTGGGTCACTAATTAAAACTATGATTTTATTGAGTTTTAATCACAAACACGTGTTTTGTTATATATTCTGTTATATCTCCTCTGCATAGAAACTCTGTCACTGCTGTCTCCCGGCTCACTGGCCCAGAACAAGAACAAGAAAAAGCTGATTGACCCATTTCAATTCTATATCCCATAATGAAAAAATAAAAAAATATCTGGCCAAAACGTACGTCATTCCCACATTTTTTACCAAAATAGCAACAGAACTGTGCTGTGTTAGCATTAGATTTTACTTCATCGTATCACGGACGAATTAATCATTCTTACGCTTATGGTGTGGTATTTTAGAGACATACCAGCATCAACTTGAATTTTTAATATGGAAATTGAATTAAATTACTTATCAGTCAACTATGATATAAATGACTTCGATAACTGCACATCTTATGTTAGAATTGTACCCAACTTTAAAATTTACTTGTGGTCTTTCTTAACTCTCTATAGATTTGCCTGTACATTTTCCTCAACAACGTTATTTTCAAAAGACTCAGAACCAACAAAATGAAAACGACTCACTCGATTAACGACAGACTCTCGCCCATGGGAACCTCATGTCCTCTCGACGCTCCAAAATAGCTCGCATTTCAACCGCGTCACGAACTATGATCTTGTGGACCTGGTGGTTCCTGCCTCGGCAGTAGGTAAATGCCGCTTTATTCCAATAGTTCCCAGCAGACATGTAGACAAATTATTTCCAGTTGTTCCTTCAAATCTTTTCTGACATCTGTCAATATTTCCATGGATCAAATTACAATTTCTTCAAAGATATTTTCTCTCAAGTTTCTTCATGAGCCCGATTTGGCACCACTTCTGATGTCGAGGTGTGGGCGTATCCTGGGTTCTCGGGCATTGATAGGAAACGATGCTACTATGATTACAAACTTTACTAAGGACTTCTCCACAGCATAATTACAAAATTCATGTGAAATACAGTGAACTGGCAATTTCGGTTCTCGTATTCCGTCACACCATTCTCTCTAAACGATTAATTCTCCATCCAAGAGAGCAACCACCTCCTGTCAGGCTTTTTCCTCAATGACAGCGAACACACCCGTCCGTTGTTGTTTCTAATTCAAAATAATACTCGTCATAGCCCTCTGTTGGCGCGCGGCGGAACTAATGAGCTCCCGAGTTTGCCCAGACAAATATGTCCTCGTTCGCATGTATTTCAATGATGACATTTGTAGATTGACAGTGGAGCACATTACGACCGAAGTCACGATGAATGTAATAGAGGGCGCTGCATGAAACTTCTCCTCTCCGACATATTTATTTGCCTTCTACCTTTTGAAATTTTATTAAATTTTGAGCCTGCACTCATTAATTGCACACTCCGTCCTTCTAAAAGATTTTTAGAAAGAGTAACTTCACATACTAGATTTGCAGCAATAAAGCATATATTGTACAAAACGTCATATATTTCCAGACTCAATAACGTACAGATCTAAAGCGATGAAAGCAGTGTTGCCATATCTTTATTGAAAATTATACGCACGTGAAAAACAATCGGAATCACAACACAATACCAACAATAGAACATGGAATTATATGAGGACAATACAAATACGTGCCTTTGATCGAATATTCATTGAAGATAAAAGACCAACCCCTTCCATTATTGGCCTCTCAAATCTTTTGACGATACCTTACATTACTCTTTGATAAAGCCCCAGAGATTGTACCTACTTACAACGTTTCCTTCAGTATTACTTACACGTACTTAATATCAAATGGATTTTCATTGAGATTGAGTAAAAGTAGACTGACAAAGGGGATATATTATTTATTACGTTGAGGATGCATGAAAAAAGCTACGGTAGACCAGTGGTTCAGGCATGCGAATGTCCAGCGGCGGTCGTGGGTACGAATCCCGGCTCGTACCAGAGTTGGGCAAATTTTTATTTGAATAAGAATAAGAATAAAAACAGAATTTTTATTCTTATTCAAATTGATTTGAATAAGAATAATTCTTGCGCCCGTTATTTAGAATAACATGAAGGTGAATAAATCATGCTACTTTTATTTTAAATAAGAATAAAATACGGACTAATTATTCCACAAATGGGGTTATTCTAACATTTTATTTAAATAAAACGTTATTCAAATAAAGTTAATTTGTTGGTATCTTCGGTAAAATTTTGTGTGTTGATTTACAGACAATGGATTTTATGATAAGTTTGGGTTTACTTGGTTTGTTTTGACGAGTTATATACAATACATTATACTTGGTGACGATGGTCTGATGATGGAGTCAGGAGGTGGATAGTGGAACTCCTCGATAGCTACTTGTATATCCTTCGAGTTTGGGCTCATTTGGTTTGTTTTGGCGAGTTCTATACATTATACGTGGTGATGATGGTCTGATGATGGAGTGAAGAGGTGGATAGAGGAACTCCTCAATGGCTACTTGTATACCCCTCGAGTTTGGGCTCATTCGCTTTGTTTTGTCGAGTTCTATACATTATACTTGGTGACGATGGTCTGATGATGGAGTCAGGAGGTGGATAGTGGAACTCCTCAATGGCTACTTGTATATCCTTCGAGTTTGGACTCATTTGGTTTGTTTTGTCGAGTTCTAGACATTATACTTGGTGATGATGGTCTGATGATGGAGTGAGGAGGTGGATAGAGGAACTCCTCAATGGCTACTTGTATACCCCTCGAGTTTGGGCTCATTCGGTTTGTTTTGTGTAGTTCTATACATTATACTTGGTGATGATGGTCTGATGATGGAATGAGGAGGTGGATAGAGGAACTCCTCAATGGCTACTTGTATACCCCTCGAGTTTGGGCTCATTCGGTTTGTTTTGTCGAGTTCTATACATTACACTTGGTGACGATGGTCTGATGATGGAGTCAGGAGGTGGATAGTGGAACTCCTCAATGGCTACTTGTATATCCTTCGAGTTTGGGCTCATTTGGTTTGTTTGGGCGAGTTCTATACATTATTGTCTACGACAACGCGACAGACGACAGCGGTCGGTGTGCGGGCGCGCGGGGCGCGGGACCCCTTCCACGGGCACTAGCTCTGACGGCGGCGACAACAACGCTCGCGTCTAATATTTGTATACTTATTTTTGCCTACATAAACGTAGAAGCTATATACATAGTTTTCTTTATAGCCCTTAATAGCCCGCTAACAAAGTAGCGACCGTGACAGGACATCGTACAGTAAATTCATATTAAATTTTACATCGCGTACCGACTTGGAAGGAAGAACATTCTCGAAGCGCAAACAAATAAACTAACGGCGAGCAACCTTTGGACCGAGGCGACAACGTGACTACGCAGCGGGATTAACCAGGGGAGTGCCCGTTTCTATTCCTTTGCCTTTCTTACCTTTCCTAGTTTTGATTTGTGTGCTAGTGTACTTTATTCCGAATACGTAATTTATCGAAATCCTAATACATTAAAGTGCATGATCTCGCTGATCGGGATACGTTGCTTATCTTTAGTGCCTATCTTGCTATTCGCATTGTTAAATATATTGCATTAATATCACATACGAGTGAAACATTATTTTAAAGCATAAGCGCATATTTTCATTGGCCTGCCGGAGCTAGTCAACCCAGTTCATAAGACATTAAGTGCTTAATTCCCTTGCATCTTGACCTCGCACCGCTTTAAATCATAATTATAATCTTAGAACTAGTAGATTTACCTAATATTTACGGTGCTTTGTTAATTGAACAAGCCTTTGTTCACGCTTTCTTGATAATAAGCGTCCTTAAACATTATTTCACTTAGCTACTTTAATAAAAGTCATAATAAGTGTTATCTTTCAGTCTAAAGTAGTTTTTATTCTTCAAAAGTCCTCATTATTAGCTATTTGTTATTACATAGTGCTCATTTCGTACCGGGCTGACATTTCCAGGGACTGCGCGCGCGCCGGCTGGCTTAGCAACGCGCTGCCGTACCTACCTACTCGCCATCAGCTGTTCGGGCGAGCCTTGACCTTGCTTTGCGCAGCATATCAGCGCGTTTGGAACTCCTGTCTGGTTTGATGCACAGTTTACTTAGCCTAATTTGTTGATTGCTCTTAACCCTAAGTACCTATACTTATTGTGTACATTACTTGTCTTTTTTAATTGTAGTGTCAACCCCATCTAATTCTAAAACATGTCAAAGACGACACCGCAAAGCGGAATTGACATGAGCGCCCTTGAAAATGAATTAAAATTTAAAGAATTGATAAAACAGCGTGCGTCGATTAGGGGTCGACTGACTACGTTTGAAAACTTTATTAACGAAATAAAAAGGGCAAAGATTGTCGAAATTTCAGAAGCGCAATTTAACGAACTGAATTTGCGAAGCTTGAAAATAGAAGCATTGTTTTCTGATTTTGAAAAGTGTCAAATGCAAATAGAACTAGCCTGTCCTGACCCGGACGATCAGGTCCAGGAAAGGGAGGTAACTGAAACAAGATTTTACAGCGGCATTTCTAGTGCACAATCCTTACTAAGGTTACGACCTTCAAACCCTGAAGATAAACAAAGTTCATATAGTAGTTGTGCGCGTCAGGAAAACATAAACGTCAAACTTCCAGTTATTAAATTACCGGTTTTTGACGGGAATTACTTTTTATGGTTAGAATTTCGAGATACATTCGAGTCATTAATACACTCAAATGAAACTATCCCCGACATAAACAAATTCCATTATTTACGATCCTCATTAGAAGGGAGCGCGGCACTTGTTATCAAATCTATTGAATTCTCGTCTCAGAATTATAAGGTCGCATGGGATTTGTTATGTCAGAGATATAATAATAAAAAAATCCTAATTAATAATCACTTAAAGGCTCTCTTTAGAATCGAGCCCATAACGAGAGAATCTCATAAATCATTGCGTTACCTAATAGACGTTGTGACTAAAAACCTAAGAGCTTTGACTACACTCGGACAGCCAGTGGACCACTGGGATACGCTTATAATATTTATGGTTTCAAGTAAATTGGATTCAGTCACGAGTGGAAAATGGGAGGAGCATAGAAATAACCTCTCCGACCTCCCACTCTTGGATGAATTTATCGAGTTTCTTCGTAACAGAGCAGACATTTTGGAAACCACGTTAGCGAATAGACATGAAAAAAGTGTCCCATCTTTTCATAAAGATAACTATGTCAAACATGAACCTAAAGGTCCGTTTACACATAACAAATTTTCGAAAAGTTTTGTCACTTCTAATAACGCACCCAAACCGGTAGGGTCTTTATTGTGTCCGGTGTGTAACCAAGGTCATAGAATAATTGATTGTGAATCATTTAAATGCTTACCTCTCGAAAGCAAGTGGAGCGAAGCCTTGAAGTTAAAACTTTGCAACAATTGCTTACGACGTGGTCATGAAGCAAATAATTGCAGACTAGGTGCTTGCAGATTATGTCATAAGAAACATAATACGTTACTACATAAAGACAGTAACATAACCACAACCTTACCTGTGACGTCACCGATGGCTGGGACGTCAGTTGACCTTGACGTAGTCAACCCACCCCGCAGGACATTGTCAGTCCAGTCTTGTGGGCAAGTTCTCCTTGGTACCGCTTTAGTTAAGGTATCCAACCCTGAAACAAATACTTACCAGGTTGCTCGTATTCTTCTAGATGCCGGCAGCCAATCTTCTTTCATGACGGAAAACCTGAAAAATAAACTTGGATTAGTTAATCGTGATCCTGATTCTTTAAAAATATCGGGCATTAACAACATTCAACTTACCATTTCCGACAGGTGCGACGTAAATATCAGCTCCTTGTCAAACACGTTCAAAACTGAATTAAATTGTTTGGTAATTCCTCAAATTACAGGTCAATTGCCCAACATGGCTGTAAACATTACCCAGCTAAACTTACCTAAAACAATTCAGCTCGCGGATCCTCACTTTTATCACCCTGCTGAAATTGATATGCTGTTAGGTGCGGAAATATTTTTCGATATCTTACGCCCTCATAAAATACGTTTGGGTTCAAATATGCCCATCCTTCAAAACACTCAACTTGGCTGGATTGTAGCCGGCCCTTTAAGTCCAAATCATGGTTCTGAATCCTCCCAGACTGTCCATTGTAACTTCACGAAAGAAATCAGTGACAAGTTGACGCAGTTCTGGAACCTGGAAGAACTTCCACAAACTAAAACGCCCTTATCAGCTGATGAAGAGTTTTGTGAAGAACACTTTAAGAAAAATACCTATCGTTTACCTGATGGCAGATTTTCAGTCTTAATGCCGCTGAAAGAGTCACCTGAAACTGCTTTGGGTGATTCATATAAAATGGCTGTCAAGCGATTTTTTACCTTAGAGAAAAAACTAAATAATAATCCTGACTTGAAACAACAGTACAGTGATTTTATTCATGAATATGAGTCTTTAGGACATCTAACAAGAATACCTAAACCAACGTTTGGTTTCTTTTTGCCGCACCACTGCATTATTCGCCAAGGTAGTGAGAGCACACGCTTAAGAGTTGTGTTCGACGGATCTGCTAAATCAGCGTCTCTAAAGTCCCTTAATGATATACAATTCGTTGGCCCTGTGGTTCAAGACGATCTTTTCAATATTTTGATAAGATTTCGTCAACATAGATATGTTTTTACAGGAGATATACAAAAATGTTACCGTCAAATCCAAATCCATGAGTCCCAACGAAATTTACAATTGATTTTGTGGAGAGACGACAGTTCGAAGCCTCTTGAAGTGCTGCAACTGAACACCATTTCTTACGGTACGGCTTCAGCTCCATTCTTGAGCACTCGTTGTCTTCTACAACTTGCATTAGAATGTCCGGATCCTTTCATTTCCGAGGCAATAAAAAAAGATTGTTATATGGATGATTTATTGACAGGCGCCGATTCAGCAGATAAATTATGTCATATACTTCACGGTGTTACGGAGACACTTAAATCGGCATGCTTTCCGTTACACAAATTTCGTACTAACTGTCCTAAAATATTTAAGGCATCGTCAATTTCAGACACTCTGAACCTGAGTAAGCAGTCCAGTGTTCTAGGTGTGCAGTGGGCACCAGACACTGATAATTTAACCTTTGCATTAGATGTTAATCCTAAAGAGGACGTTGTCACAAAAAGAACAATTTTATCCAACACTTGTAAAATATTTGATCCTCTAGGGCTGCTAAGTGCTTGTACAATCACGCTTAAAATCTTACTTCAAAAACTGTGGGTTCTTAAATTGTCTTGGGACGAACAGGTACCTCTAGACATTAAGAAAACTTGGATCAAGCTGACTAACAATCTTCACATTTTGCTGTCAGTTTCGGTACCCAGGCATGTGCAATGTTTGTCACCAACGGCTTGCGAGATCAATTGTTTCGTCGACGCCTCGCAAGACGCGTACGCAGCGTGCGTATACGTACGCACTACGGATAGCTCAAATTCTGTTACAGTCAGACTGCTTTGCGCTAAGACCAAGGTCGCACCTCTTAAGGCTCAAACTATACCTAGGCTCGAATTGGCAGCCGCTTTATTAGGGGCCCGACTTGTCAGCAAGGTCAGTGAAGCTCTTCGCTGTTCTATACATAAAAAGATTTTCTGGTCAGATTCCACCATCACCCTAGGTTGGATTAAAACAAGTCCTAAAATACTAAAAACATTCGTTTGCAATAGAGTAAATGAAATTCACGAACTCACATCTAGAAACTCATGGCGTCATATACCTACTGACAAGAATCCGGCTGACATGGCCTCAAGAGGTGTAGACCCGAGTCTTCTTATTGAGTCTTTTTTGTGGTGGGAAGGTCCAGCGTTCCTGAAAAATGATGAATCGCAATGGCCGCAGACACCCAACACAGATATAACGTTACCTGAAATAAAAGTCTTACAAACTAACATAAATGAAGATAATAAAACTAATGAAATAATAAACATAAAAGACTATTCTAGTTCATTAAAGCTAAAAAGAATATTTGCGTTCATATACAGATTCATAAATAATTGTCAAATAAAAGAGAAAGAGAATAGATCATATGGCCCCTTAAAAGAAAATGAACTTAACCGATCACTTACTTACCTAATTAAAATTGCACAAACAGAGTCATTTTACAAAGAAATTAACCTAATAAAAAATAAAAATAAACTTACCTCATCACATATGTTGCAGTTGTCTCCTTTCCTCGACGATAGCGGCGTGCTGCGGCTGGGTGGTCGGCTCAATAATACAGAGTTTAGCTTTGAGAAAAAACATCCAGTGTTATTACACGGAAATCATCACTTTACCAAATTACTAATGCGAGCCGAGCATCTACGCTTATTGCATGCTGGCCCTCAGCTGCTTTTAGCAAGCTTTAGAGATCAGTTTTGGCCTCTACAGGGGAGAGCGTTGGCACGAAGTGTATATCGCCATTGTGTAACTTGTACCCGATTTAGAGCCAAAACCATGGAGCCGCTGATGGGTCATCTGCCATCAAGTCGAGTCACTCCTAACTACCCCTTTGGTATAAGTGGTACAGATTTTTGTGGCCCTTTTCAAATTTCGAGTAAAATAGGCCGTGGCAATCGTATCAGCAAATGTTATATTTGTATATTTGTTTGTTTTTGTACTAAAGCGGTTCACTTAGAAACTGTCGGTGACCTTAGTGCAAAAGCATTCATTTCCTGTCTTCGCAGATTCATTTCGCGTAGAGGTAGACCTAGTCAACTTTATTGCGACAACGGTACCAATTACGTGGGGGCAAACAATGAATTAGGTCGAGCATTAAAGGCAGGCATGAGTTCCATATATAGGTACACAGCTGAAGAGCGCATTCAATTCATATTTAGTCCCCCCTATTCCCCCACTTTCGGTGGTTTGTGGGAGGCCAATGTTAAATGCCTAAAGTTTCACTTAAAACGAACAATAGGTAATTCTAGTTTAACGTACGAGGAGTTAAGTACTCTTTGCACAGAAGTCGAAGCAGTCCTCAACTCCCGTCCCCTTACTCCTCTTTCATGTAATCCCAGCGAACTTTCTCCCTTGTCACCAGGGCACTTTCTCGTGGGACGTCCGCTGACATCTATGGCAGCTCCACCTACTACCTTAGAAAAAGGCATAAAGACGCGCTACCAACTGATTGAAGCGCTTCGAGACAGCTTCTGGAAGAGATGGCATCAGGAGTACCTCTCAGAATTGCAGAAAAGGACAAAGTGGAGACATCCCTACAAAGACATCAAGGAAGGCGCATTAGTAGTTTTTAAGGAAGAGAATCTTCCTCCCATGCGATGGAAGCTAGCCCGAGTCCATCGTCTTTACCCCGGCAAGGACGGAGTTAGCCGGGTAGCCGATTTTAAAACGATCAGAGGGATCGAACGCCGAGCACTCAACAAGGTGTGCCCCCTTCCTGATGATGATGAAGAAGAGTTGCAGGCAGCTTCAGCTCCAGCCAGCACTGCCAGTCCTTCAGCCACCTCCAACGGGCCCCCAGCATGTCTACGACAACGCGACAGACGACAGCGGTCGGTGTGCGGGCGCGCGGGGCGCGGGACCCCTTCCACGGGCACTAGCTCTGACGGCGGCGACAACAACGCTCGCGTCTAATATTTGTATACTTATTTTTGCCTACATAAACGTAGAAGCTATATACATAGTTTTCTTTATAGCCCTTAATAGCCCGCTAACATTATACTTGGTGATGATGGTCTGATGATGGAGTAAGGAGGTGGATAGAGGAACTCCTCAATGGCTACTTGTATACCCCACGAGTTTGGGCTCATTTGGTTTGTTTTGGCGAGTTCTATACATTATACTTGGTGATGATGGAGTGAGGAGAAGGATAGAGGAACTCCTCAATGGCTAGGTACTTGTATATCCTTCGAGTTTGGGCTCATTTGGTTTGTTTTGGCGAGTTCTATACATTATACTTGGTGATGATGGTCTGATGATGGAGTGAGGAGGTGGATAGAGGAACTCCACGATGGCTACTTGTATACCCCACGAGTTTGGGCTCATTTGGTTTGTTTTGACGAATTCTATACATTACACTTGGTAACGATGGTCTGATGATGGAGTCAGGAGGTGGATAGAGGAACTCCTCAATGGCTTCTTGTATACCCCTCGAGTTTGGATTCATCCGTATTTATACTTAGGGCTCGCGGTCGTGTCCGTGTTTCGTGTACAAGTAGCCGTGCGCCCGTTTTCGTGTTACACAGCAACGGTTTTATGGCACGTTTGGCACGTGAAATTCGGCTACGTGTAATTAAGTCACGTGTACCCGTGTAGATCCGAGTCACGGGTTCACGTACCTTAAGTACACGCGGATCCGGTCCGCCAGCGACGTTGAGTGAAGATAAGATGCAGTGTCTCTAAAGACGACGAATAAAAATATATCGTTAGTTCTTATTCGTAGCTCTTTATTCCGTTTCATTCTTTTATTTTTAAGAACATGGACTTTTAAATATTTAGTGAGTAGTAAATAAAAGGAAACCAACATTAAATATAATCAATAGGTAATACAGTAATTAAACGGGGGCTAAAATAACAGAAGTGTGTGTAGTGGTGACTAATGGATAATCACAACGAGTTAAGAATTCTAAACTGTCCCTTCCAGATTCGAAAAAAAAATCCCGCTTATTTGTAAAACAAAACGCGGTCACTTCTTTGAACTTCATGAACAAAACGGTGGTATACCAGGTAAAGCCGAAAGCTACTTGTGAGTATTGTTTGTTTAATTACGTCGTTCGCAAACCTTTCGCATCGTTATCTGCAATTCTGCACGTGCAACTCCACTTACCTACAAAAATACCACCCTGGTAGGTAAATTACAGTGAATGACTCAATAATTTTTAAACCTTGAGAGAACTCAAATTATTGAATAAAATATTTATATAGAGATGCAAAATAAAATGTCACCAAGTCTGCGGCTTTTGTTTTTTACTTTCATAGAAGAATATTTTTAGGTGTAGTGTAATTAAACTCTATTTAGCGACAAGACATTTAACGAAAAACTTTTTTTACCTTGTTAAGCAGTCGAACAAAAATATGTCACTATCTACTTTGTAATGTGCCGAAACCGATAAGAACTGCAGCTGTGTACTTTTTTGTTTGTTGTTTTCTTGTTTAGTCCATGCACGTGTTGTTTGCCTGGATTTACCGTCATCATACGTACCGAAGATTCGCAGAAATATGCGCTTTTGTTTCTTTAGTATGATTGCCTTGCGTGTTAACATTTTGGCTATGTTATATCCTTACATAGTAAACTTGTACATTCATTTTTTTTTTATTCTACTTTTAATTTAACGATAACTGATTACTGATATTATAACGCTACACGTCGCAGTCTCTTAATTGTATAATAAATATAAGTATAACTAATGACACTAGAGAATTTTGCATCGTCGCTAGCTTGGATTAAAATCACAATAGCTGGTTATACAGAAAACAGAATAACGCCGTTAATGACTTAAATATCTAACCATTATAACTGAATCGACGCAAAAAATATAATTTAAACAAAAAACCACAGAAAAAACCCGTTCGTCCCGTACTAAGTAATAATTAGTAATTCATTCATAGTCCTTATTTGTTTTAATTTTAACTCCAACTGGCGTGGCGGCGGCCCGGGTGTATCGTTCCGACCGGTGCAGACGAACGCAGGTACGGGTTACGTATCTTGGCGTGTCACGTGAATCCGGACGCAAAAGCAGGTACGGGCTACGTACCGGTCGTGTTCGTGAAATTCGTGATCTTAGTACCGCCGGGGTTAAGAACACGTAGGGTTCGGTCACGGTACGGGTCGGCGTGTATCACGGATATCCAGAGCCCTACATAATATTTATAGTGAGGTATGGAAATTAATCTTATATTGGATATTTTTTTTTACTACACAGGTTTTTGCATAGATTTGCATACATTTTACTTTATAATCTCAATTTAAATTAGTTATCTGAAATAATTAATACAAATTTTAAATGCTTCAGAGGTAGACTAATATTAAGTATTTATGCTGCGTCGACCTCAAATAAATAGTACACTATTAGTATAAGTTTTGTGAAAGTAAACCGAAGGACATCGCTGCGCCCATCTGCGAATATAGTGATAAGCGCAGGTAAAGCAAGGGTTATTGTTTTACCTGCCGTCATTTATTATCTCTTTTGCTCTCTGTAGGTGTGAAAGAGATAGCATAATTATGAGTAAAGTTATTTATACAAGATCATCGTCACCAAGTGTACTTGTATAGAAGTCGTAAAAAAAAACATATAAACCTAAACTCAAGGGCTATACAAGAGCTATTGAGGAGTTCCACTATCCACCTTCTGACTCTGTCAAGACCAACAGACCATCCTCATTCCTCACCAAGTATAATGCAAAGAACTCATCAAAACAAATCAAATGAGCCCAATCTTGAGGGCTATACAAGTAGCCATTAAGGAGTTCCACTAACCACCTTTTCACTCCATCATCAGACCATCATCACCAAGTATAATGCATAGAACTTGTCAAAACAAACCAAATGAGCCCAAACTCGAGGACTATACAAGTAGCCATTGAGGAGTTCCACTATCCACCTCCTCACTCCATCATCAGACCATCATCACCAAGTATGATGCATAGAACTCGTCAAAACAAACCAAATGAGCCCAAACTCGAGGGCTATACAATTAGCCATTGAGGAGTTCTACTATCCACCTCCTCACTCCATCATCAGACCATCATCATCAATTATAATGCATAGAACTCGTCAAAACAAACCAAATGAGCCCAAACTCGAGGGCTATACAAGTAGCCATTGAGGAGTTCCACTATCCACCTCCTCACTCCATCATCAGACCATCATCACCAAGTATGATGCATAGAACTCGTCAAAACAAACCAAATGAGCCCAAACTCGAGGGCTATACAAGTAGCCATTGAGGAGTTCCACTATCCACCTCCTCACTCCATCATCAGACCATCATCACCAAGTGTAATACATAGAACTCGTCAAAAAAAACCAAATGAGCCCAATCTCGAGGGCTATACAAGTAGCCCTTAAGGAGTTCCACGATCCACAGACATATACAATAGGTACCTATAAATTACACTACATTCAAGATTCTATACGTACTAGTGCCTCTATACCGATACCAAAATTACCAAATGCGTCGTGTTTATCCCCGAGTATCCGTCTGAACTACATTCATATATTATTCATGGTATATTAGTTAAAATAAAAAATCATGATTAGATTTATTTGAATAAGAATAAGTTAACTTTATTCAATTTTCTAACATAAGAATTATTCACGGCGAAATTATTTGAATAACTTTGACGGGAATAAAATCAACATGATTTTATTCACGCGTATTCTTATTCAAATAATGATTTTATTCTTGAGTGCCCAACTCTGGCTCGTACCAATGAGTTTTTCAAAACTTTTGTACTAAATATTTTACCGTTAGCTTTTCGAAGAAGAAAAACATCGTGAGGAACATTCGTGATGTCTGACTTGGACAATCAGATGGCAGTCGCTTTGCCTATGGCAAATCTTGGGATAAGGTGTCAATACCGACCGCGAGCTCCTTGGCACAACCGGGAACAACGCTAGGAGGATGAGGAACCCTCATTGAGGATGCATGGAAGGATTGGAAGATAGCAACTTAACCGAAATGGGGGGTATTTAGACCGAATATCAGTAATATACAAAACACCAGCCATCAACGCCTTGTACGAGAAGACGTATTAATGTGATCAAAACGAAGGATGTTTGTAAGGATCGTACCATGTGAAAGTTTAAGTATCGGCCTATACCTACCTTTACACGATACAGATATGAATGCAAAGTAAACGATGCCAACGCTATCAATTTCCTGACATTCATCACGCTACATTGCCGAAGCTTGCCCACTTATAACTAATGAGTTTCCCAACTTCTATATCTAAAGTATCCATCGCCTATCAGTTCAGTAACCACGCCTTTGAAATGAAATTTAATGAGTCAACTTCACCCCCATACGCAGTAACCTTCGATTGAACTTCAGAACTAATTTGGAACTCATTGCATACATTGCGGGGTTCTTGCGAACTTGTAATTAAAAATCCGCCCTGGATTTCTAATTAGAAGTTTTCTTAACAAATGAGATTTTAAATCTTGAAACACGAAATGGCTGGAAGTTTTTTACGCTTAATTAAATACTGGGAAGAGTGAGTGGCCTATTTGGTTTTATATTACTTTACCCAGGTATTAGAAGTTTTTTTTCTATTATATTATTTTTCCGCTGAATAAATAAAGAAGGTAACCTACATACTAAAGACCCAACGATAAAACGAAAACACCATCCAAAAGGTCCACCTGCGGTAGAGTTCCCATTACGCTGGCCGCGTTACCTCTGTTATAAAATGTATGTTGGCCCTCTCTTAGGAATACAAATGTCCAAATTACAGATAAAATCAAACCAATTTTAACGGCATTTTAGCAAAAATAGGTGTGATGAGCGTGGTTGACGACCGTGTGTTTTAAGAACGGTTTTATGAATTTATTAAAATGTCACTTTTCTACGCTGTTATGCAGTAATAAAAATGTAAGTCGCGTTTATACAGAGTGTGAACTTATATTTTACTTTAAATGCTTGGACACCTGAGCTGACGGCAAACTCATTTTCGATAACGTCAGCACTCCTAAAATATCATTTTCATTTTAAGTACATACATACTTGTAATAACTAATAACTTTCGGAATTACTTAGTAATTTCTGACTACAACTTTGCCTCTCTTTGCGGGGTTAACTGTAGGTATCTTTAAATTATTGGAAACTTTAGGTTTTCCTGCTTTAAATCATAAGGCTCACTTAAGAGTGTCCGAACTTTTTATGTCTTCCATTATGTGAGGTTGTTTCATAAATTTTGTAAAGAGGACTCATATAACGGAAATCTATTTAAAATATGGATACTTAGGGACACTCTTTTTTTTATCTCGATACCGTCGGTTGTCCATTTCTGTCACTTTGACATTTATGTTAGTAAGAAAAGGACAATAAAATACAGTTAACGGGCTTCTAAAGTTTAGTGAATCAGACTAGAGGATTATTAAATGGTAAGTGATTCTTTTAAAACTTATTTCCGGTAACAAAGTGCTTTAGATTAGTCAGCAAACTTTAGGATAAGTAAAGCTTAGCTAAGTGCCGCTAAGTTCTACAGTTCCTATTAAAATTTCGCTTCATTGCCATTTTTGGTGGAACGTCACTTCGGGTCACCTAGCAAATGCCATTTTCGGCTATTTTTACTAAATAAATATAATCATGATATTCATAACAACAATAACAACAACAACAATTGAATAACAATTGATTAATAATTCGTATTTTTTTTCGGCATAATATATGTTTTATGAACATATATATAAAATAAATGAAAAAGCATTTACAACGAAAGTTCCACAACAAACCATCTTGGCAAAAACACTGCAGGGTAAGCTTGGAGAATAAGATCATCAAAGAATACAGTAACTTAGTAAAGTATGCTTGAATGAACACATTCTCGTGAGTGAGCAAGTTGGACGGTCTTATCTCTCATCTTAATTCTTAAGGTTGGTCGTAATGAATTTTAGCACTTAGCATCTTCCGGCATTTACGAGTATGTCTCCTCTTCATATTTAAGAAAACCATCGTCAGTTCATCGTTTAAAAAGAATCTAACGTTTGATGTATTCTAGTATAATTTACATCACTTGAATACCCCAAACTAACAAAACAAAAAGCGCTACCGTAAAATGGGGTGAGTAGGGTTCGCGGGGAGAGTTGGTTTATGAATATGGAGAGAAGGAATAAAAGGCTACTGATACAAAAATAATATATTCCAATAAAAAATGGAGCTATAGTAATACTCACAATAAAAAAGAATCGATCCAACAATTTTCCAAAATCACCTTTGTATGACATCCCATCTCACCCCAATTACGAGGGACTACGGGGTGAGGTGGGATTTCCTGTTTATCGTCAAAGTTATGAAATAGAACTACCCAAAAGTGGGCACATGATAACGGAATTCTCTTAAACTTCGAGAAAACCAAATGCGTGCACATTCACTCGCCGTATAACCAGGTAGCCAAAAAAGTAAATAAAGAAAAATTGGATATAATAGGGCATACATACGATTGCCTGCATGCAGATAAAAGTAATCGTAGATGTGCTAAACTGAGCTATGTGGAAACATTCAAATATTTAGGTCTAACTATTGACACAAACTTTAATTGGAAACCGCACATTAACGATGTTTGTAATAGGCTAAGATCTGTGCTAGGCAAATTCTACCAATTATGTCGAACATTAAGTAAAAAAACACTAATGGTTGTATATTACGCCCTTGCTGACTCACTTATTAGCTATGGTCTAGTCGTATACGGGCGAACATTCGTAACATATATAAGAGATATACGAAATTTACAAACAAGGCTGATTAAATTCTTAGTTAGTAAAAAGGTTAAGAAAGATTGTGAAAAAGATTATGATAAAATATTTCGTTTATGTAAAATTTTACCGATAGATAAGAAAGTCACATACCTCTTAGGTTTAGAGCATTATTACAGTGAAAAGTACAAAGTATTAATTAACAATAAATATAATACTAAGAGTGTAAGAGAAAAAAAGATAGTACAGCCGAAAATGAAAAATTATTATGGCAAAAGAAGTTCAAAGTACCTAGTACCTAAAATATTCAATAAAATTAGTTTACTAAGAGAAAGTCCTAAATTAAGTAAATCTATGATAAAAACTAGACTTAAAGGAATGTCTTCTCGACTTGTCATGATTGTATGTGTGTGTGTGTGTGTGTGTGTGTGTGTGTGTGCATGTGTATATGCGCGTGCATGTGTGATGACTCCAGAAGCCATTCTCGATTCATCATATATGTATGTGTGTATATGTATGCATATATATATATATATATATATATATATATATATATATATAATTTCTTTCGTATGGGGCCCACGAAATTGTTACCTAATTTATCTTATAAGATGAGTTTAATAGGCTAAGTTGTATTAAACTTAACAGTTTGGCGAGAATATAAATGTATAGTATGTAAGTTTTCATTTGAATAAATAAATTAAAAAAATATATATATATAAAAACTAAAATACTAACGTCCGGAACACTTATTAATATTATATACACCATTCAGTTTGCATATGTAAAAATACTCCCTACTCACCCCATTTTACGGTACGTTGCACAGTTGCGATGAACTCTTTATTCGGCATTACTTCATCATCATAATATCCGCCGATAGACGTTCGCTGCTGTTCATAGACCTCCCCCACAGTTCCCCAATGACCGGTCCTGCGCCACCCGCATCCAGAGTACAGTCAACAGCAAATATAGATGATCATTTTACTACTTTGTCGCACTTAACGTAACAATACTGCGACAGTGGGGATGCGTCAAAGTAGTGGACGTGACAAGGTATCTACTTAAATGATCATCTACTTCTGCTGTTGACTATACTTCGCTGTACCAGGTGCATCGTAGGAAGACCCCAAGGTAGACTGATGACCTAGCATTACTTTGAAAATAAAAATACATAGTACTTACTGTTACTGATCTTCTGTTCCCCGTTCAGTGTCCAGTAAACCTGGGCCACAGGATAAGCCTCTGCAGTGCATGTGAGCGTGACAGCGCTGCCAGCGTTAGCGCGGTAGGCCACCCGCCCTGCCCAGATTGCGGGGGCGACTGTAACAATAGAGGAACCGGATGCACAAGTGAACCAGGGCCCGGATTTCAATCAATCAATCAATCAATCAATTATTTATTCTGCAAATAGGCCACAAGGGCACTTTTACATGTCAAACGGTAATTTACAATAAAATAGTAATCTTACACAATAATCATTTAAAATGATATATAAAAGGTTAACAAACTAAATGTCACTAAGTTAATGTAACAAAACAAAATTGCAAAATATGACCATTACATTCGATATAAGATCTGTATCCAGCATTAACAGAAGTTAATGATATTATTCAGTATTCCAGAGATGTATAAGGTCTCTGAGCGTCCAAATACAATTAATAATTATTCTAATATTCTAAGAGATGTATACGGTCTCTAAGCGTCAAAACAAAAAAGGAACATTAATGTTATATTGTCAGAGATGTACAGGGTCAATAACAATAAAACGTGTCAAGATCAGAATTATGTCTCTCGTCAATACGATAATAATAATAATAACACTAGTATTTAAGTAGTTAATTAGGTACTATGCCCTTGCAAGCATGAACAGTCCGGACTCCACAAACAGCACCCGATCACGAGTATGACGCATATCTCAGCCATCGCCTCCCTCAACCATATGTTAGGGAAGGTGGCGACCCGATCAACGACGCCACCGTAAGCAAAGCCCTTTAAGCGAGCATGACATATTCAAGCCACCGGACATTGATAATAGCAAACATTAAGCGACTTGTTCGGCGAGAAACAGCATTACGTGCTCTCTTCTTACATAAAACGGTACAGTTATTTCAGGTAGGTGTATGTACTTATAATGATTACATGTATTTAGGTATATTCCTAATAGAATCAGACTACTACTGGCTTAAAGGCATTTTTGTCGTTTAAGAAATCGTTGACAGTATAATACGCCTTGCTTAGCAAATTACTCTTAACATGAGACTTAAATTTACTGTACGGTAAATTAACAATTTCAGTAGGTATTTTATTGTAAAAACGTATGCAGTTCCCCACGAACGACGTGCTAACCTTGCGGAGACGACTGGCCTTCACTGCGATCTTGTTTTTACTTCTGGTGTTGTAGTCGTGGATATCACTGTTGAGTTTGAACTCATGAAGGTTTTTCCGCACATACATGATATTCTCAAGAATGTATTGGCATGCTACAGTAAGAATGTTTGCCTCCTTAAATTTGTCCCTGAGAGGATCTCGAGCTTTTAGTTCGTATATGGAGCGTACAGCTCGTTTCTGTAGCACGAATATAGTCTGGATATCAGCCGCCTTCCCCCACAACAGGATTCCGTAGGACATAACACTGTGGAAGTAACTGTAGTACACCAGCCTAGCCGTCTCAACGTTTGTTAACTGCCTTATGCGTCTTACTGCATAGGCTGCCGAACTAAGTTTTCCGGCTAGGGCGGCGATATGCGCATGCCATTGCAGTTTTGAGTCCAAGGTGATACCTAAAAACACTGTTACATCTCCAAATTCCAGCTCATCGCCCTTTAATTGGATCTTGGTATTATTTACCTGCTTGACATTAGGTAAAGTGAATCTGATACACTTTGTTTTCTTAGAATTTAGCAGTAAATTATTTGCTGTAAACCATTTCACAACAGTGTTGAGAGCATCATTAATACCATCGAAGCTTTTCTCTTTCCTGTCTACCTTGAAGATAAGCGACGTGTCGTCTGCAAATAAAACTATATCATGTTTATCTTGCAACACATTTGGTAGGTCATTGATGTAAATCAGAAACAGAAACGGACCCAGAATCGAGCCTTGAGGAACACCAAGAGCAACAGTTGTCCCTGCTGATTGGGTCCCATTGATGACTACTCGTTGTGTTCTCTCCGAGAGATACGATGAAACAAGATCAAGAGCACCGTTTTTAATCCCATAATGTCTCAACTTTCTGATTAAATTCTCGTGATCAACGCAATCAAATGCCTTTGATAAATCACAGAACACTCCAATAGCATCTTGAGCCTCTTCCCAGGCATCAAAAATATGTTTAATTAGTACCACCCCTGCATCATTTTTGCGCGTCACTTATGATAGATTGCAGGGAGAGGGTACTGTTTTTATCCATATAGTTAAGGTTTACAGATGCTTCATTACTCATAAGAAAAATACAGGAAGTCCACTTAATGAGCTTACATAAAAAATTGGAGTTCGGCTCTCCTAGTCATTCTTCGCCATAGACGATATAGACCTCTGTTCTAGGTAGTCTTATCATCCACTCGGGGTTTCCTAAGGTCGTTATGAACAACAACCAAGTTTGTTGGAGTCTCCTTAGCCAACATGATTACATAAATTTGAATTCCATGTTTGATCTAAACAATGTAATTATTACCTATTCAAATAAATGTGAGTTTTTTCGCTTCAGCATTTGTAGTATTATGATTCAAATTCAAAGTATAAGCCACGACCGCCATTCCATTTTCTTTTCATTCCGATTCCTTATTTTACAGTCATTACGTTAAAACCGCTCATTAAAATCATCCAAGCCTTAAATCCGGCCGGTCTTGCGCAGCATTAGTGTCCATTAGGGGCTCAGCCTTTTTACGCCATCGTAAAATTCCAGAGTGGATGACGGATAAATTACTTGGACAAGGCAACAAGTACGTGTAAACAGAATGTATGATAAACTCCTGCAACATTCCTTGCATTTCATTTGCTTTTTTTAAACCACGTGAATTTGGCTACCCCGAAAATTTCGTTTGTTTGTCTTTATCACACTTGCATTTTCGAGTGACAGAGGGGTGGCCGTCTAGTCGCATAACAACTATTGTCATAATATCGATTGTCATACAACATTACGCATAAAGTTGATGCTCATATTATTTTTTTGGCATAAATTTATACTATGGCATAATTGTTCCCTGTCATAATATACGGAGTCATAATTGGTTTAACCATAATGTAGAATGTCATACATTTATTTAGTCATAATATTGACGATTATAATTATTTTTAGTAATAATTGTAAATGTCATACGTTTATCAAGCCATTATTATTGATCATCATAATTTTTTTACCATTTTATTATACTATCTAAAATTAATAAAAAAAGTTAGCTTGCTTGCTGGCTTCGAATGGCATTGAAAAAAAAACCGTAGGAATCATGCCTATTGGAATGAAGGAATGATGTAGAATAAGTTCGAAATTACCCTACCGACAAGAGCTCTTCAATTCAAATCCATGACAATATATAAAAAGTTAGATACTGCAGTTTGTATGCCTCAGTAAGAAGAATATGGAGAACTGCTTATTTACGTTGTAACCCAGATTCCACAAATAAACAATACATTTCATAAAACACATCCAAACAGAATTTAAAATTTCGTGAAACATTTCTAAAATATTACTAATAATCTAATAAACCAATACATGTCGCCTGTCGTGACATTTAATACGTGTGTTTAATTTTGAATTTAATAATTTATAAAAAATATTTAAATATTTTTTTAATATAGTACTATGAATAACAGTTTTTAAATATAACAACATAATCAATAAAATAAACGAAGAAACAATAAATTAATCACAAAATAACTTACAAACTAACCTAACCCAGTCATAGCAAAAAGACCCCGTCCAGCAGTTCCGTCTGCGGCATGGAGCCCATAACGCTGGCGGCGTTACCTCTCTGTATTGCTAATGAAATACGTTGCGAGAGGTAAGCGCCAGCCCTATGGTCCCCTGAAGCGTCATATATTTCATTTCTGTGATATTTTATGACGAACTTTTAAAAAAAAAAATTCTTCTTGGATTTACTGTTAGTTTTTGAAACTTATAAGTATGGGACTTTTATGCCTGCAATAAAACATTATTATTATTAAGTATATGTTTTTCCATATCTTAGGACCATGGGGTCCCGGACTTTTGGAAGGCATGAAAGAGGCCGAAGCCAACAACGCGAAGGCCGTTTAATACAAAAATAATCTAAAGAGCGAGGGGTACATATGGCGGATACCATCTCCGAGCGCACAACATGATACACCTGGTGATGGTCCCGCCAGGTGCAAACACTATTGCACATACACACAAACAAAGTTTTCTTATGATACCCTAAAGCTCTATTCGGTGTTTATTTGGTAGAATCGACTCACACATGATGTTGATGATGATCCTCTTGCTGACCGACGGTGGGACGCCGTTGCTGGCGATACATAGGTACGCCCCCGACGCCGCCCGCTCCGCGCTCGTCAAGTTGAGCCACTCGCCGCTCCATTTGGACACTGTAAGGAAACCTCTTCAGAAAGCGAAACAAAGTTAGAATCTAGGACTATCCGCGATGCGACGTTGTGTCACTAACGTCTGAGCTTCCTTTCTCGGCTAAATTAAATCGCAATTGAAATAATAACGGCAGTTGTAGGCTGCACCCTACACCTGCCTAAAACACTGGTATGTGGTCACGATATTTATGATTTATAATTGCCAAAATAAGTCGAAACAATGTTTCCCGAGTAGTTTTGTGAGTTTATAGGAAATGTAAGAATAATTTGTTATTATTGTAGTCAACAGAAATCCGAAATACTTATGGGTCTCTCTTCTCTCCCGCTCTCTCTCTCTTCCTATCCTTAATCGTATGTGTCTTAGACAACAAGGCCCATATTTACAAATATCTTACAGACTAGCTATACATACATATATCAATATACAACACAATAACACGTTATACTAGCTAGTTGATCCTAGAAATATATTTCACACTACGAATTGCCTTCATAACCCGGGTGATAACCACCAATGTACTTGTTCTCCGTGACTGTCTTTTATGCCAAAAAAACTTTAACAACATTTAAAATCGATACAAACATGACTTGTCTTTTAAAGACATGTCTTTTACCCAAAAAAGCATGCATGATATTGTAGTTAAAATAAGATTAAAACCACCAAGAAACATAGAAAACCCTTGTTACAGGATAAGCAGCAATGTATTAATATTTCATTTGCATTATTCATCACGTGCTGGAATCTTATAAAGGAGTAAAATAGGAAAATCTAGAAAAACTTCGCCGTGAGAGAATTTAAATTATTGAAACTACGAGTTCTTTTGTGAAAGTTTTTTAATATCTCAGAACTCGAAGATTTTAAAATAGATAATTGAATATTAAAATTTCAGATGCCACCGCATTTAATCTTGTTAAATGTGTTTTTGTTGTTGTTACGCTTAAAACATGGTTCAAAGTACATTGTTTTTCCCATATCTATCATAATATCTATTTATAGAATACTACGCCCCGGCTTCGCACGGGTACTATATTATACATATAAACATTCCTCTTGAATCACTCTATCTAATAAAAAAAAACCGCATCAAAATCCGTTGCGAAGTTTTAAAGATATAACCATACATAGGGACAGACAGCGGGAAGCGACTTTGTTTTATACTATGTTGTGGAGTTAACATTTTGTAAGTTTGCGATCTTATAAGTTTGTATATAGGCGGTAATCTCTGAAACAACTTATCCGATTTAATTTGCTTTACACCATAACATAAGTTATATTTTATTTTGGCAGTTAGTAAATTAGTAAATAATTTAAATATTTATAAAGAAATATGATATAAGAAGATACATAGATTAAACTTCTGAAAACTACTTATGTTTTTATAATATGTTGTGTTGTGCCGTGTTTTTATGTGTTTTTTTATGTTGTTATTATCTTTTGCTTGTACTTATCCCATTTACTTGGGGTTGCCGCAGCATGTTTTTTTCTTCCATAACTCTCTAACGCCTGTCAACTCATTACTCACATCCTTCCCATTCATATCGTCTCTCACGCAGTCCCTCCACCTTTTTTTGGTCTACCCCTTCTCTTACAACCCTCCACATTCATACTTAATACCCTTCTAGTCTCATCCCATCGCATAACATGTCCATAGGCGATTTGCTCTCAGCTTTTCAGTTATGGGTGCTATCTTCAAGCTTCCTCTGACGAGTATATACTCATTCCTCATACGATCCATTCTCGTCACGCCACACATCCATCTTAACATTCTCATCTCCGTAACATGCAATCTTGTTTTATCCGTCATCTTTGCGGCCCAACAATCCGATGCATGCATGACGACCACAAAACCTCACGAGGAAAATTTATGTTTCCACTTTCATCCATAAAGCATGTCCTTTGATAGTTCATACCTATTCACGACATCTGTTTGTACATAAACCTCAATATAATTAGTAAGTATACTGCTCTTGTCTAAAACTAACTGCCAGCACGGATCGCCCGCATAGTGCAAAGTACGCAGGCAAACCCGCTGGATTAAATATAGCCTATAATCATCCAAGCAGTCCATTCTTCACGCAAGTAAAAGAATTGTTGTAATCGGATAATGGGTTCTGGAGATTATCCATTACATACAGACTTACAAAGCTACAATCTTACAGACCTTTTCTCTTTATAATATTAGTATTGATAAGACACTCCCACTCATTGCTTTGAATTACAATACCAGCATGTTTTTCACAAAATTGAAACTCAATTTGATCCCTTGAGTGTCTAAATGAAATTGCTATCTCTGTTCCTTAAATAGATTACTACTTGCTTAGTCAAGTGAGTGTCTAACTCGAATGTTAGAAGTCCCAAGCCATCCGAAAGTTTCAAACTCGACTCGGAACAATGGCATAACGTGCCTTACGAAACGCGAGTGTTCAGCCCACGTTGTTTAAGGGCATAATCAGTGCGATGGTAACCATATTGAAAATGCTTATAGAAAATCTGACAAACATATCATGAATACAACAGCAATGTCAGCAATGCACGGATTTCCTAATCAGTTAAACGCCAGCTTTGAGTTGGTTCGCGCAACTTTGCACGCGTCATGCAGACGCCTCTGCGGAATACGACAAAGTTTGGCTGCAGTTTGAAATGTGACTGTTTTTGGGGAATTATGTATGTGCTGCGGCTGAACTGAATGGTAATTCTGTGACTTTAATTCTCATATTTCGGGAATATTTGCAGTTGGTTCTCAGACAATGCAGATTTAGATTTGGAATTATTGATTTTACAATATACAGTTACAGTATAAATTAAAGCTGGTTTAATCTATGTGATTTTATATTATGATCGTCAAAGAGAATAATAATTGTAATAAAATGTTAAGTTACATTTGGTTCAAATTATAGACACAATTAATGAATAGGAAAAAGTAAATAAATGACTAAGACTAAATTAATAAACGATCAAAAAAAAAATATTTATACAAAATAAATAACGATATAATTTACAATGTCAAAAACAGTGATAATATTGTTCAATGTCCATAAATTCCTTTACTTAATATAATGCGTTTTTCAATAAGAAGTTTCTCAGTTGGCGTTCGAATGTTTCGTCGGATAACTCTGTTCGCAAATTGCAGCTGTACATTATTAACATTGACAATATTATACAAATCAGAGTCATGTAGTGTGTTCTGTGGCTCGCTCCGTCACCAGTAACACCCAGTATAATTGCAACTTTAAAATTTTACAATATGTAGTTATCATAGGTTTACGTAAATCTTATGAGAAATAAATGTCTTAAACCATTATAGTATGTGGGTAAGTTTTGTCTCAATTTTGTGTGAATTTGATTTAAATTGTCTTTGTTATATTTTTTCTTTCAGCACGTAATTACGTAGTGCATTGAAAATTTTTATATCAACCTTCAAAATTTTCACAGTATATGTTTACTTAATCTAGTATTTACAATGCAATGCATTCGCGGTTGAATTCGGACTTAATCTGATGTTAAATTTCAAATGTTGTGGGCTAAACTTGGAATTAAACTGAAATTTGAATGAACTTACCAAGCGTCTGATTATTGATCCTAAAATGTCTGGAATCTTCCCTCCTCCACACAATAGTTGGTGGAGGTGTCCCCGAAGCCACACACCTCAGTGCGATGTCTTCGCCTTCCTTTATCAGGACCTCCCCACTGCTGGCTTCATCGTCGATGTCCGGTGGAACTAAGAGAAAAAACGCGTTAATTTTGTATTCAACATATCGGTGGCAAGCTAGTGTATGGTCCGCCTAATGTAAACACCGTAAGCTCGCAACAAGGGTGTGTTACATGCTCATTGCCGACCTTATAAATACGTATCGTATCCCATTACAATAGCTCAAGACTCCTTTAACCCATTCAGGGCCAAGAATCGCTACGCGCTACGCTCGTAGCCGATCCCGTGGTTTTGCTCGTATGTAGCGGAAAGCGACTACGGCGGTCTGACGCATATGTGTCGTCATTGGTTGGTTGTGGTGGTTAAATTTTATTCATCACCAGCATATCAGCCGAAAGATGTCCACTGCTGGTTCTACGCCACCCGTATCCAGTGGACTCCCGCGATCTTTATCTTTAAATATTACGAGTATCATATTCATAAGGCTATTTATGGTCACGAATATAATGTGGCAAGAATGAAAAAACTTCCGTCGCTTTTCGTTAGGTTAATAGGGTAGAGAATGGAATGGTCTTATCTCGTTTTAAACTTGGGTTAGTTATGTAGTAATCTGTCGAGAGAAAATACTCTTTTGACTGTACTTCTTGAAATAGCAAAAACGTCAATAAAAGTGAGAGGTGTAGAAAAACTCAAATATCAACTAACATTTTATCATATTGTCTTATTATTGCAAAATCTGAGCAGTGGTTGCGTTTCGTTTTGAGCAACCGTAAACTGTACTTAACTGTTAATTTTCCATTAAACATTTACATTTAGATGATCTTATCTTATGTAAGCGTTAAGCAATCCACCAGCTGGTCTTTGTATTCTATGATTACAATATTGTTATTATATCGGCCAAGCATTCAAATCTCGCTAAACAAAGCGTGAAATGTCAACGCTACGCTTCACAAAGGTTTCCAATTGTGTCTTTGTGAAAAAAGCTTTGATATTTCCCTACACTTGTCAACTTCTCAGTCATTATTCGTGGGCTTCATCAATTTCATTCCAGTTTTTTGTGGACCCATTATTTTTTTGATTGACTTCCGTGACACCTAATATTTCCCGGCCTTCATGCAAATAAATTACTTTCGTCATTAATGACCGTGTTCTTGTTGCGATGATTTACGAAAATGAAATTGAATCAGGTGTAAAGATAAATAGGTCCGAATAGGTACAGATCGTTATTATACTATTAATTGCTGAAAATAATGAATTTTGTAGATTACTAACACTTTCACTGCCAGGAACCCGCCTTGCAGACGCCTACGCTGTAATCGCTTTCTACTATTTAGCAGGAAAACCACGGGATCGGGTACGAGCGTAGCGAGTATTCTTGGCAGTGAATGTTATTGCCATCGGTCGTCGTGAAAGGTATTAATTGCACAAATGTATTGACAGTATAATTATTTCCTGTAATGCTACATTTTTTGTTTTTTTTTGTGTCTATAAATAAATAGCTTGTAGTCGTAATTATTCCACACCTACGTTACCCGCGCGTAACTGAAGCAGTGGGCGAGTTACAAAATAAGCCCAAATAAGGGCACAAAATTGGAAAATATTGCGCCTTGAAAAATAAATTCTTTAGTAAGTTTATAAAAAGAAAAATAAATGAATTTCGTCGAACAGAAAAGTGTCGTTAATCGGGTTTGTGTCGAAACCGCATTCGTGGAAAGTTATTAGAATCAATACATTAAAAGTGCTACCATAAGAGATAAGATTAAGAACTAACAAATATTTTATAAATATTGGGAGGTAGCACTAAATAGCTAAAATAATTCCCACCCGGGTACAAGATCCTTTCATCGTGCTGATAATATGCAAGTTATGCGAATCAATTTTAGATCTTATCTGTTTTTATTTTATTATTATTTATTTATCTGTTACTTGATTATATAAATATTTTGTGCTTTTTCTGATGAAATCACAATTGAAAAATTCTCAAAAAAAAAAGCCCAAGTTATAAGGTTCATATAAGGGCCTTTATTTTCCTTTTTACTTTGGCCAATTTAAACGAAATACCAATAATATCAAACGACATAATTAAAAGTTAACATAACTGTATTTTGTAGTCGGCTGGATGCGAGTGGCACAGGACCGATTACTTTGGCACTCTTTGGGAGAGGCTTATGTCCAGCAGCGGATTCTTTCGGATGATATGATGATGATGATAATGATGAACTGTTACATTTTACCTCATCTAAAAATTCATACTAGCAAAAATGAATACTTCAAATATTTATCGTCATTTGTCACAAAAAAGCTGTTCCCGAAGAATTTTGCATAATCGTGTATTACACGGGAGCCTGATTCAGAAAAATCGAGGCCACACCCTTAATTAATCTGCGTTCCTCAGTATATTCGTATTTTTCGCATAGAAAATAGTCATTTACGATACAAGTGCCGAAAATAGGAAATTCGCAACGAGTTGTGATAAATTAAAACACGACGAAATACTTTACAGTACATATGGTGCTACTTTCCCGCACTAGTGCGGAAAAAGCACTTTCCGTGCATATGTCGAAACTTTAAAGAGTCATATGTACAGTAAAACGTTGTACGATACACGTGCGAATAGGTAATTCGCAACTCGTGTCGATTTAAAACACTCCCTTCGGTCGTGTTTTAATTTATCACCACTCGTTGCGAATTTCCTATTTTCGGCACTTGTATCGTAAATAACTATTTTCATCTCTCCTGTTCTGAAACTTGACTTTTCATGGGTATATGGCCGGGTGGAAAATTGCATTTTCTACCCTAGGGTGAAAAGTATTTTTTTTTTATTGTTGAGATTATCCACGGAGTCGAAGATAATTGAGCTACGTCATGTTATTAAAATAAAAGCTTTACATAATATCAAAACTCCGTTATTCATTAATCGACGGGTTTATAACAAATATTACAATCTACAAGTCAATATTAAAACCCTTTTACAGTTGGTCTATTTTTTATTGTAATTACAGAAAATCAACATTCAAAATCATTCCTGTTTCGGCTACCCGCCATAATGCAATACTTTCTTTTTTTGACAATTTGGATTGGCCCTTTAGATTAGTCGCGTCGCGGCCTACTCGATTACAATCTAGTAGGCCGTGGAAAGTGGCCAGTGCGAAAAGGTTAAAGGTTGGATATATATGTTATTCTTTTATTTAGGTATATCTAATAATTTATTTATTTCATATTGATAATACGTATAATTCTGTACATTCATTTTTCATTTAATTATTTAATTCCAAAAAATAAAATTGAAACTATTAGATACGTTTTTTAAACTTTTCTAAGGTTGGCAGTGTGTGTATTTTAACTGATTACTCTTAATATACCTGTTTTATAAAATGTACGTGTAGTATTTTACTTTCCTCATAGTCGAAATGAAAATTAGTGTACCTACTACTATTGGCGCTCCAACTTCGGTCGATCGCCAGAAATATCTCGGGTGCAACGGGGTACTTTCAACCCTTGGTTAACAATCTACTATTTCTTGGTCTGATTTTCGTGCCAAGTGCGCCTACATGTTCTATGCTTCAGCTTGGGCCGAAAATCGTTTGTCTGTCCGGCTGTTCTCCTCTATAGGTCACGTTTCTCAACCGTTTCTCCTAAAATATTGTGAGCAGGTTTGTTAATTATATATTATAGCTAGTCACTTTTAAAAATAAAAAATAAAAAAATGTTTTCAGTAAAGAAAAGCTCTCGAGTTCTACTCTACAGCCCACAGAGCCACTAGTAATCAAGTGAATAAACAAATAAATAAAATAAATAAATATAAGGGGACAATCTTACACAAATCGACCTAGTCCCATAGTAAGCTCATTAAGGCTTGTTTTAATGGTACTAGACGACGATATATATAATAGATATAAATACTTAAATACATAGAAAACTTCCATGACTCAGAAACAAATATTCATGCTCATCACACAAATATTTGCCCATACCGGGATTTGAACCCAGGACCTTCAGCTTCGGCAGCGTCCCTACCCACTAGGCTAACCGGTCGTCAATGAAGTTTAAGATAAACTTACCAACGACCTGCAACCTATGCATCTGACTCATCATAGGCTCCGTATTGACCTGACACATGTACCGCCCGCCGTCTCCCGGCCCCACGTCCTTGAGCCCCAGAGTCCACGAGCCGTCTCCGTGGCCGACGCTGATGCGGTGGTTCTTTGTGATCACGTGCCCGGCGATGGTGAGGATCGTTTGGGTGTCGACGCGCAGCCACGCCACCTGGTGGGAAATTTTATTGGTAATTAATGACGACAGCAAATTAACGACGGGACTTGTATGCCTGAATGATGCAGGCTTGAATCCTGTGCGGATGAATTAATAAAAGAAAATTTTCCTTTAATTTGAAATGTATAGTACGTAGATAAACGTTTACGCAAATTAGCAGAACGAATTAGGTAGATATACAATTGTACAGTCAACGTCAAAAGTAAGTGATCAAAATCAATATTTCAAAACATGTTCTAGCATGACGCTCCAGATATAACAAATTATACCAGTGTCATTTTTAATTGAAAATGTTTCTTAAAATCAAACTTAAGTAATAGGAACCCATTTTAACCCTTGACAGACACGAAAGTTGTTATAGTTGTTTCGCGTGTTTATCTGACGAATATAACCGAGATTAACGGAACATATGACTCGAGGCGATCTTGCGAGGTCATGGGACTGCATGCCCAAAACCCGTATTTTAAAGATAATCAGTTTGATTTGACACACTCAATAATGACTTTATAACTTTGGTGAGGTAGGGCACAGCGAAATGTCATCCCGCTCGAATGTGGAGCAGCCCAACAGGGGAAGTATCTCCGCCTTGCAGAAGACCACAGCCATAATAACACTACTACTTGCTGTGTACTCGTAGTAGTGTTGTGTTCCTGGAGGTGAGCAAGGTCGCCAGAGCTCCCGAGGATGCGTTGTGTTGAGAGCGAGGGAATTGTTCCTTCAGCTGTCAACACGGCGAATCCTCAAACATATCAAGGGTCGTCAACGCCCATGTTACTCCTTTGGAGTTGCATGCGTCTATCGGCTGCGGTGTCCGGTTACCATCAGGCGGGCTGTACGCTTGTTTGCCACCGTCGTTGTATAAAATAACTGTTTGAATGGCATGTCACTTACTTATGACACATTTAGAGCTAATTTACTTTTGATAAACTACAACATCTGAATTTATTGTTGTATCTATGACTTAATAAAACTTAGTCTATTGTATATACTATTTTGGAACCCTATTTAATTTTATCAGTTTCTTTTGTTGTTGACTTTACGAGTACATCTAGAAACTAGATGTGGTTTTAGGTTCAAACTTTTCTCCTTCAGCATAAGTTCGTCCTCTGCATGGCACTATACATATGCATTTTTAATGGATTTTTATACGGTTCCCCGCCCGAGGTCCCTAAGGAACATTTGCGGGCTCCATCGATCATCGACTCATAGCCCTGCGACGGTTGGCTTCGCTAGGTGTTGGAAGATTCTGAGCATTGAGCGCTCCATAGCTCGTTGAGCCACTAAGCCGTCCTTCTTTAAGCCTTAAGTTAGTCAAAACAATCACTTTTCAATCATTTTTTTATTACAGTCTCAGGGAAAACTAAACCAAAACACGTGTACTTCATTGTTAATACGAACATTAATTATCTATCTTGTCATTTATACAACAAAACTTGTCTACGCAAAGCTAGCTTTCCTGGCAACATTCAAACTGTCACAAAACATTGCATTTACGACAAACACACATTTCATGCAACTGCGGAAACTTTAGCTAAGTGGCTTTAACATGTTTCCCGCAGTAGTTTAATATACAAACAATTTATTTAAGTACTTGAAAATGCCAGTTTGGTTGTAAAAGTATTTCGGCACCGTATTTGACCCATTTCCGCTGGCGACCTAACGAAATGCGTTTGGAAGATTACGGTTGTCACATAAAAAATAATTTATCAGTGCCCATAATTGTATGAGAAATTCTTTTTTTCTTCAATACCAGTATGTATAGACATGAATAAAGAGACATGGAGAAAAGAAATCTGTGGTGTGGTGATGCGTGGAAGTTGTTGGAGAATAAAACTTGACCGTTATTCTTCACGGTATTAAGCGACTTCAGGGTTTTGGCGGTGCGCTACCAGTGCCGTATCAGTAAAATCAGTATACTGTCAGCTGTCAGTGTCAACTATCAAGTCAGTACAGATTCTGTACTGCGCGCCTACATTTAAATGTTTCCTAATTGGTGCAGAAGTGGGGCGTTACAAATGCAGTACCTACTGTATGCGTACCGTACCATCTCGATTCCACGCAATATAATACTACTGCGCGAATAAAATACTAGGCGCGAGTAAGGTTAACTGAAAATGAGTAAGGTTTAGGTGAAGTACAAAATACCGCATACTTAAAGACACATTAAAGCGTGGGCATATTCTTTCTGTTGAATATCACACGTGGAATACTGCCCCATGTAGTCAATCTTAATTTTACATTCTTATTCTTCTACTGGAACTGATGACGTGTTCCACTAAATACGCGAGAAACCTATCAATGATCCGGGATACGGAGCGAGTTATGTAAAGAAATAGACTCCGGCCTGCGTGAATTGGAAGGCACATGTTGATACAATCTCAATAAAACTATCAAACTTCATATATGCCTGCTAGTTGAAGAAATGTACAGGCTTCAAAGCTGCAATGAATGCTTAGTATGCCTATACACATTATTGGCTGTATTATGGTATTATTTTATGGGGAAATAGCACTAACGTATATTTTGTTCAGGCTACCAAAAAGTGTATAAGAATACTGGCAAATATTAATGACAAGGAGAGCTGCCGCCCTTTATTAACAAATATTTATAGTAACGTAATATTTAACTTCACTATACATTTTTGAAATAATATATGTAAATTTGCTAAGAAACAAAAACACTAATTTGAACAAACAAGATAGGTACATTTAGAGCTCAATAATATGGAGAAATAATTTTATCTTTTGAAAACTAGTTTTACAATATGAAGGCGTATATAAGTTATAAGGGTTAATAACAATTGTTACTGTGTTTTAGTTTTTAAGTCCTAGAGTAAGTACTCTATAATATTGCTGTGCCGTAACGTAACGGGGTGTATGCTGGAACATGTAATTAATTACTTATAAAATCTTGAAAAACCCATAAGGGTCATTGTCAGATTTAGGTGCGCGTCTTTTCGGTGGACATTGCCAAAGTTAAGGGCTTTAAAGCCAAATTTTTTGTTGAACTCTGAATCCGCATAAACTGCATCGGCTATTCTATAATTCTATGCGATAAAAACATATTATGATATAAACATAAGCCCTTAACTATTTCCCACCGAAAAGACGATTTTTGTTTTACTGATGTTTGACTGACAATGAACCAAATGCAATAAATGAATATGAATTTGAATGAAAAGCATAACCATATTAAGTGACATGTTATGAGATTCAAAAAAATATTAGGATTGAATTTACAGACAAAGTTGTTACTTTGTTACTGACCATTTTAGAATTGCCAGCTACTGACAGTAATTTTCTGACTATTGTTTACAAAATTGATTAAGTAAATAAAATTTACTCATTCTGAGTATTTTTTTTTTTGAAACTGAAATGTTGTTTTTTATTAACACTTACATAACCAACGTTAGTAAAAGTCAATCGAACGATGACACACGAACCAAATATACCGCTTATGTAGTTCTGTTTAATATTTCATTTAAAATAATGATTCAATACGTAAGAAAAGTCAACTGATCATAAAAATAATGGAATCTAGCAACAACCTGGCGAGCAACGCAAGACGTTTGAGAAGAAGCTGACGTTTTGACAGTACTTTTGTTATTCGAATCGAATAGTATTCGAAAACATTGAAAAGCGCCGTGTATAAGGAAAAACCATTTCTAAACGTATTTGTTTGGTCTACCATGTCGGACAACCGTCGGAATAACACTAGGTGGATTAAGTCGCAGTGTTCTGGCGGGGGGCGGGGCACTCGTTTAAAAACCCCAGAGAAGGCGACACCATCTCTTTGCCCTAGGACAAGCCAAATGTGGCGAGGCGTGAGGGGGGCTTCAGTGCGTTCAGCATGAAATCCTGGAGTCTAGTTAGTGGAAAGTAGAAGAGCAGAGAACAGTTATAAACAATTAAATGGTGTCAGTTGTATCTGTTGACTCTTAAAAGTCCACCTGCCATGTAATTGGAATTACATGGCAGGTGGACTTTTAAATAATTGGTCGGTTGGCGCGGTTATGTTGCGTTCGGAAATGTATTATTTGTCTTTACGGTTTTGTTTTTGTTTTGTATTCCTATTAATATTATTATTATTATTTTGTGCGAGTGTAAAATGTGCTACGCCGTGGAATCACGGGATGGTTCCATCGGAAGACCAGCGCTGGCTGCCAGGCCAGCACAACGCTGAGATGGAACCGTTTCGTGGCAATGTTGTCTTCTATTATATTTTATATTTTGATTTATGTGCATGTATGTGTCGTTGTCATGAATAAATGTTATTCTATTCTATTCTATTCTATAAGTGTAGTGTTTTCGGATCGACTGTCGTCTGATTGTCTAAGGGTTCGGCCAATAATAAAAGCAGCGACAGCAGCGGCGAGATACCGCGCTCCGATCTTTCATTTCCACTTATGACAGAGCGCTTTCGCCACCACTGGCTATGCTTTCTTGTGCAGTTCGGGTACTTGTAGGAGTCAAGCATCGTCACCCCTGTCGGGAGTTATTCTCGACGCAACGCATAATGACGCACTACTCACAACATTTGTTCGAGCTTCTCTTATTTGTAAAAAAAAACATCTCCCAGTTTGCGCGTGTGAATGTAACGGGTAAAGAGCTTCGTTCAACTGGGCGCCTAATGACAGTTCCTCGTCGCATGGCGCTTTCAAAGAAAAATCCCCGGGTTATTGGGCCTACTTATTTCGAGCACCTACCCGCCGATATAAGAAACGAACCTTGTGACGAAACATTTGGGCGTAGACTGAGAAATCTTTTGTTGGATAACCCTCTGTACTCTGTTCACGAGTTCATGGAAATAATGTTTTAAGTATAATTATTTGATTTATTGATACCTAATCTGATACTATTTCTTGTGCTATATTTATATTGTATTTCTACTGTGAAATCGTAATACGTAAATTGACATTGTTTATTTTTGTTTAAAATTAATTATCCACTAGTTGTTAAATGACAATCCGTAATCGGAGATACTATTTCCACTTTCTGTATTGACATTTTGAATATTATTTAATTTTTATTTCTTATTATTGACGATCGTGATAAGGATTCTTATAATTTTGACATTGTATGCGAATCTATATTGTAATTTTTATCTCGAAATAAATAAATCTAATCTAATCTAATCTAAAAAAACTAAATAAATGTCTTTTTTATATAAATATGTGATTTTGATCAAGTGTCCATGGGCGGCGGTAATCGCTTACCATCAGGTGATCCGTCTACTCGTTTGCCTCCTATGTCATAAAAAAAAAAAAAACCGCAGGTTCAGGATGGCTTATAGTTGTGTGTGATGGCACTAATACCTTTATTTATTTATTTAGTTAAAATACAATGTAGAATCTTAAATAATATAAGTAACGGCAAAACCATTGTTGGTTTAACGATGCCGGTGATTTGATGAATGATGATATTTAAATTGGTTAAATTTTTGTGAAATTACATTATAATGTAATAAATGTGCAAGAACATCAATTATTAAGATTATGTTACCAGACTTTTTTTTGTAACGAAAACTAATTTCCGTCTTTCCCATCCAATCTGACCACAATATCTGATTATTTTATGTAAGTGTAACTTATTCCGAGGGATAAACAATTTCTTGAGAGGAGTATTTTTCCCGTTCGTTCCTCCATTCATCCCGATCTTGATAAACGTCCAGACTTATAATAATATTTCGCTGTAACTTGGAATTTTGTTTTTGCGAAAATAAATGATCGAGATATGGAGCGGTCATCCTTTTGGTTATCAGATTGTTTTTCTCTGAAAGAGTATTTTGACCCTGGTATAGATACCTACCAGGGGCTTCAGGTCGTTTTAAGGTGTTATAGTTATAAAGAACTTGCAAGACAAATACACAATCCTTAATGCTGATCATATTGTTAATAGACCCCTTTACAAGCTTAAAGATCCATTCAAAATAGTCCGAAGGCGATGCAGGACACGTTTGACAATATCAAAGTGCCAATATGTCCTTTTCTGTGAAATATTGCGGGTAAACCGGCCCAGGAGTCTCAGGACGTGTAATAAGGTAAGATCCAATCAATGCAGTGCAGATAGTTTAACTAATCAATATAATTAACATCTTGTTAATTTTAATAAATACCGTATGTAATGGATAAGCAGGGATTTTGCAATTTTGTTGTGTTTTCATTTAGTGACATCTAGTTTGTTAACCGTTTATATCGGTCATTAATTTTCAAATTTTAAATGATTATTATTATTTTATTGTAAGTTACCGTTTGACATGCAAAAGTGCCCTTGTGGCCTATTTGCAGAATAAATAATTGTTTTTTTTTTATCTTTGTGCTTTGTGGGCGTGCTCTTTTAGCTGCCGTTATGTGAAAGCGTTCGTCTGTACAGTAGAATTATTTGGGGTTTACCACTGACAGATAGTTTGCCTTCATTAAATTTTCAACTTTAACCTTAACAAATTAAGTAGTTATTTCTAAATCGGTAGACGTGGGTAACAGTATTCTGAAAATTGCTTTATTTGCATGATATTAAAATTGAAAATTAAATGAAGGCAAACTATCTGTCAGTGGTTAACTAACAGTAATCGTACTGTAACAACAACCGCCGCGTCACTGCCACACAAATCTAATGCTGGGTTTACATGAGCTTAGTATTTAGCATTAGTGTAATTGATTAGGAACTTATCTGCAGGGTGACAAGTGGAAAGGTACATTGGTGTTAGATATTAGGACAAGTTCTTTTAAGAAATGTTTTAGGCATTACTCTAATATAATATTACTGAGAATGGTACATGCTCTGCAAGCAGAAGTGTTAAAAACGAAGCGTTTATGGACAAGACAGTGGTTGCTGCGTAGGGAAGCAAATGGAAATTACTCAAATCTGTTAAGGAGCTAGAAACCGAAGATCAAAAAGAGAATAAAAAATGTATACAGCAGCAGCAAATCTGCTAAATGATTGTTATTGTTGTTGTAATGTTCGCACCACTCGACAAGTGACAAGTAAAATTAAGTAGATTTTTAGGTGAGGTAGTACTTGTCGCTTAGTAAACAGGACCCGCTTCTAATCACTTGCACTTGCAGTTGAACTAATACTAAGCACTTATACAATAATTATGTTTACACACAGGTGACAAGTGTAAATGACAAGTGCTAGCTGTACCTACTGTGTGATTGTGTGTGTGTAGCTATCCATGCCGTAATCGGCAACGGCGACCCTAGCTAATTACGAGCGTGAGCTCTAATATGGCTTGCAAAGCCGAACTTACTTTTAAAAACTCTATCGCAGGTAGGGCAGTAAAGTAGTCCAGAACTATTATAAGTATAATTATAGGAGGGTTTCGGCCGGGATCTACGTATCTGACGTTTCGCATCAAGGTCAATGAGACGAGCGTCTTCAAAGTTCTTGTACCTACTAAGCCCGTGTAAACCCAGCATAACCTGCATAGTTACATTACAAGCGCACGCACGCATGTGTTGAACTGTCTGTAACAGACTTACTTCATTAGTTGGCTAACGCTTTATTTCCTTCTCCACATTTTACAAGAGTTCATTATTTTATCATTACTCTCTTATTTATAGGTTTGACGTTATATATTGAATTTTATTTTTATTAATTATATTTGAATCCTAGTGTAAATAAAAGATTAGTGCATTTTTGACGAACTTAATTATTTTAGTTCAAATTCCTTCTATTTTGATATTTATAATTTGTAATGAAAACAAATTCTAAACACACACTACTACACTACACAATTACATACAAATATAATGTAACTAAAACAAGAATAATAAGAAAGTAAAGCCAAACCAAATAATTTGTATTTATTTTTTATTTGTTGATCATAATATTCGTGTAAATTGACCTAGGGTAATTTATACTGTATTTGTATAAATAAAGAAACTAATTACCTAAATCTATCGACCGTGGCTATTTTTTGTTAAAGGCTTTACAAAGGAACTTGAAGCACTTCGATTCGAATCATCACAAATAGACGTGCTAGTGAGCAGACGAAACAGCTAGAAAGTATCAGCGCTGTAGGTGTCTGACACCTCGGCATAATGCTGAGACAGCGATCGATTCACTGCCGCGAAGACACACACATTATGTGTAAATTGTACTGTATTTGTACTCCCTTTGTCTCTGTGTGTCTTTTGCGTAGTGAATAAATGTCTTCTTTCTTTCTTTCTTTCTATATAACAACCAAAAAAAGCCATAAAGACTAATCAAAACTTACCTTAAAACTCTCAAGATTGTCAACTCTACATGTAAGCGATGCATCTCTGCCCACTGCTACTGTTACGTTTGAGCCTGGCCCCACAAAAGTGGGCAAATCTGAAACAAAACAAAATCAACATTATTTCTGTATACGCTTTAATGATAAATATGCTGATGACAGCATCACATAACTAATTGAAATGGTCTACGGTCTTCTACCACCACACCGATTGCCTTTGGCAGGGCGTTCATTCTCACATCCTAGAAACAAACGGTCGCATGCGGTACTATTCAGAGAATATTCCTCCGCCGCAATCCAAGTTGGCTCCGTTTGGGTTGCACAGAGCGGTTTCACAACGCTTCGTACCCTGAACAGGACACTGAAACTACGCGTCATTTCTTTAAGTATACGGTTTCAGCGGATTTTCCTCGTTCAAATGCTGCGGTGGTGGTATGAGCTCCCGAGGTTTTCCTGAGGGACTACATGGGGTTCTAAAAGGAAGGAGTGTGAGTATGTATTTGTATTGTAGAGGGTCTGCAACGTGCACGGAACCGCTTGTCATTAGGCGGGCAGTGTGTTTATTTGCCACTGACGCGACGTGGTAAAAACAAAAAGTGCGGCTCGATTTGAACACTACTCATACTCACCTAGTTTATAAGCGATTTTTTTAAATGATTTTATTATAAATCATCATCAGCCTTGCTTTTGCAGAGACAAGTGGAAATCTAATATGTATTACTTTAAATATGTACCCTACGTTGTCTGCCAAAGGGGACTTCACATAACCCTTCATAAATAATTCGTAAATAGATACATTTCCTCATGTTGCATACCTCATTATTAAATGTTCAGTACAGAAATATCGAGAATCTTTGATAGGGTTTGAAGGAAGCCCACACCCTTTGCTCTCCTGGGGCAATACAAAATGGCATTGAAATTGGAATCGTGTTGTGTCGGAAATAGAGTTAACTTTCGTTTGTTTTAAAAAGTGCCCGAAGCAAAACAAATTCAACTCTATTCCAGTTGAATATCATTGAAATTCCTTCGACAGAATAAGTCCTATGAGTAGGCCCATGGGCCTTAGGAGGTTAGAGTCATGGATCTGAACCCCTCAACTATCGAAGCTGGGATGACCTCCACCAGAGGCTGTGTGAGGAAAAATTCACCAATAGGAAGAGATGCATTAGCGAGGCTAGCAATGCTAATGATGGATTTTTTTCTTGCACAGCGCTCTGATACCTCACACAGCTAGTGGATAATTACCCATATAGCAGTTTGCTCTGTTGAGTATTGTTTTATACGCAACACAAGGAAACACATTAAAAACAAACACTGAGTCATGAGTATGCTGTTTGCATCTAAAAGATTTCACGGATTTTGCAAGCAAACTGCAACCAAGAAATCATACTTCAATCTGTAATATCATGAGTGTGCCAATTTCATACAATTTATGGCTCAATTTGACTTGGCTCATATTCTGGTTGGCTTGATTTATGCCCGCATTAAAACGAGTTCTACAAATGCAGTTCACGTCATACTTGCGTAATAAGGAGTCCGTATGGCGACATAGCTGGAAATAATGTTCAAGCTTCTGTCATCGTAAAGGAGATGAATACACCCACATGTGTATTCTTCAAAAAAAGTTTATAGTTAACAATATGCATGCTACAGAAGCTATAAAAATAACGTAGAATCTAACTATATATAGACTCTATCCTGGTCTTAAAGTTTAGTAAAGCGCTGTTGTCGCTCCGACTGGCAGCTAGTAGTCCACTGATACATAAAATTCAAACAAAATGTAAAACACGTTACGCATAATTTTTAGTATCCGTTACAAGTTATTAATTTCCCTGGGGAACTTATAATTAACTCTGTACTTAACTGTGTGCATACAAAAAGTTGCAATTATTTAACTTAATACATATTTTATGTAATTACAGTAATGCTAAGGTAAATGTCCCAACGGTCGACACCATAATGCCAAATATTGTTCAGCTCTATTGTTTCGATATACGATTGAAAGTGTCATGTATTAAGGATTAAGGCCAGTGACGGGCACTCGGACCGACCTTAGGCACTTTGACAGAGTATACTTTTACTATTTCGCGGTTTATTTTAGGTCAACCCGCACAGGGTCAGCGTGGAGACTGCCCGTTCCCTCTCATCCATGGGTGGAGGCCTGTGCCCAGCAGAGAGTATGTATACAGGTTGTATCAAAATGTGGTGTGAATCGATCAAGGGCATTTTCGGTAGCGCATTGCGATTCCAAAAATGCATGTTTATTTTTTTATTTTTTATTTGGTTTTGTTTACATTGAAAGTTTGATTTTGTTTACATTACAGTGCTTGTTTTTGTTGACATTGCTTATGTATAACATCAAAAACGTAAAAGCTGTCATTAAAACGTGCTGCGTGTCAAAAAAACATACACAAAACATTTGTTTACATAACACAGCTGTGCGCGCAGCGGTTGAAAATGAAATAAACCCTCTCACCCTTCACCCTCGCGGGGGAACATTACCATACACAATCCATGACAATAAAAACAAAGACTGTAATGTAAACAAAAAAAAATGTTTTTTTTTTATAATATTATGTATTTTTATAATATTTATAATATATCTGCGATCAGTCGTAAGACTATAAGCAGATGGGTAGGTAGTAGGTGGTAGATGTTTGGAGAGATAAGACCACTGTCCTAACTCTCGTCTAATGCAGGCAGGACGTTGGCTCTCATGAGTCTCTTAATTGGATTAGGCTCCAATAGTTTGGCGGACAAGGGATTAGGATGGGCTGTTAGTCTGTCCTTGTACTTGGTTAGTATCGTCTCGCTTCTTCAGTCAGTCGGTATTTCCAGGTACTCGTGGATTTCCGAGTTGCGAGCGTACCAGGGTGCTGACGATATAACCCTGAGGATGTTGTTTTGGGCTCTTTCTACACGCATTGTATTGGATTTGCTTGCTGATGACCACAGTTGGATTCCGTACGTCCAGATTGGTTTGATGATCCCGCAGTAAACTCGCAACTTGTTGGTTAAGGATAGTACGGACTGTCTTCCCAGGAGCCAGAGCAAGTTCCTGAACCTAAGGTTGATCTCGTCAAGCTTGTTTTTGATATGCTCTTTCCATGTCATCCTTCGATCAAGGTGAAAGCCAAGGTATTTTACGCATGTCGACTGGGGAAAGGTAGCTGGGCCTAAGCTAACGAAAGAGCAAGTTTCACGCCGGAGTGTGAATGTAATATGGTGTGACTTAGGAGCACTTGCTTTTATGCGCCATTTGGACAGCCAAGCATTGGCGGCGGTAAGTTGAACCTGCAACAAGCTGCTTGCCTCTTTCGGGTCTTGGCTTCAGGCGAGAAAGGCTGCATCGTCAGCAAACGTGGCTACCGAGACCTGAGGTGTCTGGGGTATGTCAAGAGTGTAGATGTTGTACAAGATAGGGCCTAGAACTGACCCCTGGGGAACTCCTGCTCTGCAGGTAAGCAAGGAAGATCTGGCGTCACCAAGCTTCACCCGAAACTTCCTGTCACTAAGGTATGATATTCCATTAGAGGGAAAATACAGTATGGCAAATAACTTTTAATTTTGCAGAGTAGCCCCTTATGCCAGACCCTGTCGAATGCCTGTTGTACATCCAGAAAGGCAGCCGAGCAGTATTTTTTGCTTTCTAGGCTTTGTCTTATGGTGTTGTAGACTCTATGGACCTGCTCTATAGTGGAGTGTTGTTAATGGTCAAGAAAACAAAAATATCAATGTAAACAAATGCATATTTGGAATCGCAATGCGCTACCGAATATGCCCTTGCTCGGTTCGCATCCCATTTTTGATGCACCCTGTATACTTCTATAGGTCAATTTATTATTATTGATATAACATTACGAGGATTGCTATTATAGGCCTACTAATTAACAGAGTTAATTATTGCGGTCAGGTGCCGGGGTGTGTCTGTGTGCCGTTAGGAACTCAACCTAGTATACTCAGCCAGGAAAATGACTACCCACCGCTGTTGAACATACACAAATAATAGAGTCAACAAAATTATTTCAGTTTTCCTGGCAAAGCCACCCCTCTCGCACCGCACTACTACCGCGGGAACCGATTGGCGAAATTAACCGTTTCGCAATTTTTTTTTCCTAAATGATTAATTTCACCCAATTACGATTAAGTATTGATTAAGTCCTGAACGTCTATATCGATCGAAAAATAAAAATTATGCAAGAACTTGTCCCCTGTCCAATATGAACGGTTACCCGAACCGGTAACATTACCGGCAACACAAACACAGTGCCCTGCAATATTTCCGAAGGTAATGTTCCCGGGCATGGCAATATAGGCAACGGCACATTAGTAGATAAACTTTCGGCCACTCAATCTACAACAAAACGTCTCACGTCCAGGCTGCCAAATAAACTTATATTTTATTTGTTCTTTCTGTGTTCAAAATATTATTTGTTAGAGTGAAACTTGTAACAGTTCCGAAGCTGTCCAACAAATGACAAGTTAGCAATTTTCTTATAAAAACTTCGAACACGTCCACAGTGGAATGGGTTTCGGGTGGCTGTAAATCAGGACCTAGGGCCTTTTTTACTTACTTTCTTTTACTGTGTATACGTAAAAAAAAATATGCCTAATTCCTTAAACGATTAGAGAGTCAACGAATATCTACTTGATACTCGCGCAGTCACTAGCTACGTATTCGTTGCAAAGGATTCTAATCAGCACAAACGGTCCTATTATCAAATTGGCTGCCATGATACCTATACTACCTATAGTGTTATCACAGAACTCTCATAAGTATGGCACATTTCTGTGGAGAAATGTATTGCAAAGTTTGAAGGAAACCATACGACACACAAACACAACAACACAGACATACAAACAGTACAGGTTAGAACAAAACTTGTAATAAAAAAAACTGGTGGCGACTGAACAATCGCACTTTGACCCTAACCTTATACTTTGGAGTTTCGTAGTTAGATTTGATGCCTTCATCAGAATGATAAAGATATAAGGATTTCAAGGTCGTGCATACCCCCTATCTCATACAATCTTGCAGCTTGCAGTCAGAATTAATCTGGACGCACCTTGAAGCCATTTGTCGTGACAGCGGTCGTTAAGCCGAGGCCCTTTGATTTTGAGAACTTCAGTGACATCATGTCCACAAAGCTTTATTCCGAGTCTAGAGTCTGAGCGGAAAAACCGTCGTGGGGGATAATGGAACTAACATTATTTTTAGATGGCTATCTAACATAACTGTTAAGTGAGCTAACATTTTAAAGCATACCCGATATTATACTTTGTCCGATATGTAATGAAACCTGTCTACGTCGCCTAAGCTTCCTTCACCCAGCCTATCAACAACTACAAGATAGAAACCATTTCTTGAATCTTCAAGATTTTAATTAATTTGTTGTCAATAAATAAGACAGGCATATAACTTAATGCCTGTCTTATTTACGCGTACATAATTTAAAATTAATGAAGACTAATTAAACCAATTTAAATACACAATCTTGGCGAGGCCTTGATGTAGCTTTGGCTTTGAGAAAGTAATTTAGGTTGAAGTAATACATTCATATAAAATGAGCTACGTAGGTAGCTAGAAACGTTTGTTGAAAATGTGATGGTTTGATGAGCATACGGGATAATGATGCCTAGTCACAAGGAGCGCGGCTAATAACTTTGAGATTATAACCGTTAATAACATATTGACAACCATACTGTATTTTAAGACATTTGGTTTACAGAAGTTCCAGATAATCCAGATGTTTCTTCATCAAGTCATGACTATAAGTTAAATGAAGGTGATTACTAAGTAAGTAAGACTAAGCTTTGATTTGCTCGGTCGTCCAACTTGCGTTTTTTTAAGATATAATTTTCTCAATACAAATTTATTTTTCGCAATATCAAATGTTAAAATATTTTAATTAAGTGGATTAATAATCGTTTTTTCTTAAGAACCCTGTAGTTACACTAGTTACTTGTGGTTTAATAAATTAAATAAATGATTTATTTTTCTGCAAGTAGACCGTAATGGCACTTTTACAAGTCAAAATTCTACCAGCGTTTCTGAAAAAGAAGACCACTGTTAAGAGGAAACGCCAAAACAAACTCAACAGTCAGTAATTTTTTGCCAAAAAAGGCTTATTTCAATGATAGTTGTTAACCTACTTAAAATAAGTCAAAATGAATATGACTACAAAGAAAAAAAACAACATAATGCTTTGTTCTACGTTGTTTAGAAGCAGTAGCAAATTTTAAATTGATATAATAAATCAGATCCATAAATCAGATGTTTACTAAAGTATCAAAGGTGAAAACATATATTTTTACAGATTTATTCACCAGCTCATTTGAGAGCCGTAGCATTTCAAAATGAATCTGGCAAAATAGGGCTTTTAAAAACTAAAACCTTACATGGTTTCTGTAAGTCATTCACGACTTTATACTCCCAGAACCAAAATTCGACAAAACCCTATTAAGAATAATAGTAAAGAATTAAAAAGTACTGAATAAAAAACATCGTTAAATTAGAATGTCATTTCCTATAGCTTCTTCAATGATTATGAAAAAGAATGAAATGCCAAACGAATTAATAAGATGTCAAAAATATTACTTGCGCCCGAAGCATTCCCAGTTAAAACATTAGCTACATTTCAAACACTTTTTTCTGCCCAGGGGAGTTTCCGACAATATTTCCAGTTGGAGGAATAGACAGGCTTCACAAAGTTAAAGATACAACAGGCTAAACCGCGAAACAGCCAGTAGTCTTCAATATTCGTGACGTTACTTCTACAGTGGCGGCTTGGGTAACTGCAAATATAAAGTTGTGGTGTTTGGGGTGAGATTCGGGCACCTAATCGTACACCAGGGACCTGACTTGGCCATCACATGATGTGCCAATAAGAGTTTTGGGGTAATTTTATAAGTTAGCGATATGAAACATTTATTTTGCCCGAGCGAGGCGAGTAAGTAAAAACGGTGTTAGATTGCGGCGACGTACGTAAAAAGAGGACATTCAGAATAGGGATGATGGCTAAGATTTTTTTGTGACGTCATTCGAACCAGTTTTTGGAGAGGAACAAATGTTTGTATGGGAGCAATTACAATTAAAGAACATAAATACCTAAAAAAATGAGTCAAAGATTGAACTCGCTGGCGGCAGTGCAAAACGCTTCATACTGTGTGTCTATACAAGTATGACGTCACATTTGTACATTTGTACTAATCGTAGTATGGAAAATCAGGTAAATTACGGTTTCGGTCGTGAAATACTGCGTTCAAGTACATAGTTGTCATACAATTTTGTTTCTAGAAAATCGTAAAGATTCTATTGGTAGCTTTTAAATTACTCTTGGACAAAAAAAAAATGCATATTTTTCTAAACTTTCAAGGTTCATATCTTTTAATGATTTAAATTATATTTTATAATGTATACTTTATTACGATAATATCCACCACTATCCATTAAGCATCACTACGTTATCAATTTGAACATGAGGCATCATGTCTATTCCTGGTATAAAGATTGTATACTTCGATTTTTATGTGTTACGTTTGAATGCAAAGTAGATGCAGAAAAATACAAATACCTATCTAATAATTTACACTGAAGTTTGACAGATTATGTAATCACATTCAGTGTACAAACTTTTAGATATTTGGTCCAAAGCCATTTCTTCCATAAAGTCGCCGTCAATGGAATTTGCTAACTATGTAAACAAACCGCATAGTGAAATATAGAAATATCTAACGATTTTTAGGTTGAAAATCACTTTGCATCGATTCAAAGTGACGTTTCCGAGGACAGGTAGGCGTGTCGCGAGCTTACCAAGGCTCCTAGGACAATAAAAACAACAGCAACTTCACAGAAATAGTTTTAGGTACTGTCTAGTAAGGCAAGAAAGTTGAACGGAAAGGTGGAAAGTTGTGAACCTTAACCCACGAACAATACAGGCGAAAAATTACAGGTGGTCTGCCCAGAGCCCAAGGAGAAAGAAGGAATAAACGTCCCTGTAAATAATGAACTTTTGAATTCCTTCTCAAAAGCCTGTCTTTGTCGGCGTTCCTATTGACATTTCGCATATACATTTTTCAATTTAAAACTTATATCAAATCAAATCTGCTCTGTCCAATTATTTTACTATACTTATACTTATATGACTGATTCAGTCCCTGGGCGACCGAGCTCTGCTCGGGTGAAAATAGATAAACGAATTTTCCAAGACATGAGACCCAGCTAGATACATTTTTCGCGCCCGTAAAACCCTATATTCCAGATTTAATTGAAATCGTTAGAGCCGTTTTCGAGAACGTGGATTCAAATATATATACAAATATTGCCCGTTTAATGCATACGGCAAAAGAATGTGTGAGTATTTGTTACCTTATATACACTCGCGGTCAAAGAAACCGGGTCAGTACGAAAATCTGTAATATCTCCTAAAATAATAAAGCTAGGGACATGAATTAAACTGCATATTGTAGATAATTTTATACTGAATTAAATAACATCAAATGGTGGAATCGTAATTCTTTTGTTTAATAAAATTACATAGGAAACAAAAAATCAACCAATTTTACGTACAAAAATAAGCAGTAGGTACTTCACATACAACACAAAAAATAAAAATTAATACTTCGTATTGCCTCCTCGGGCTCTTCTTACAGCTTCTAGACGATTCGGCATGCTGTTTATTAAGTTCTTTATGCGTTCTTGCAGGATATTGTCCCATTCTTCCACTAACGCCTGTTTCAGGTCTCTAAGTGTAGCTGGGGCGGGGTTTCGAGCTCTTACACACCTCCCAAGCTCGTCCCATACATGCTCAATCGGATTTAAGTCCGGACTCCTCGAGGGCCAGTTCATACAGTTGATACCAACCTCCAAAAAATAATCTCTGACAATTTGAGCTGTGTGTGGCCTGGCGTTGTCATGCATAAACATAGAATTTCCACCCATATTAATTAAGTATGGGCCGACATGCTCATTAAGAATCTCTTCTACATATCTTGCACTCGTTAATGATCCATTTTCTATTAAAACTAACTCCGAGCGACTCTCTGAAGAGATTCCAGCCCAAACCATGACTGACCCACCGCCGAACGCCACTTTTTCCTCAAAACATGCTGGAATAAAACGTTCACCAGGCCGTCTGTAAACTCTTTGCCGCCCGTCATTTGCATAGAGCATAAATCTGGATTCATCGGAAAACAAAATTCTTGCCCAATCTTCGTCACCCCAGTATCTGTGATCGCGGGCATAAAGTCGTCTTGCTGTTCGATGTATTCTTTCAAGTTTTGGGCCATTGGCCGGCCTATGTGGGGTCAAATTTGCTTCTTTGAGCCGCCGCCTGACAGTCCGCTCGCTGATGCCGTCCCTTCGGGTCTCTAAAAGCTGATTTTTCACTTCAACTGCTGTGAGGTGCCGATTTCGGAGCATGGTTGTAACAATAAATCGATCTTCTCTAGCTGTAGTACATCTTGTTTTGCCAGTTCCTGGTCTTCTAAGGTTCTGCCCAGTTTGTAGGTAACGTTGGAGGACTCGCTGCACTGTAGAAAGTGACACACCTGTTCTTCTCGCTGTATACCTCTGACTTCTTCCTTCTTCTAACATAGTGATGATACGAGTACATTCATCTCGTGTTAGCGGCATGATAGACATTCAAGAATGACCACAAAATAAAACAATGACAGCCTTTTATCATAGTTCTTTGACAGATTGAAAACAATTGCTTAAAAACAAGCAAAAGTAAAACGAACGCAATTTCAAATAAGTACCTAATTGGTTTTTTTTTTCAATTAAACCTTTTTCCAGTTACTACGTAGAACAATGAAGGTTGGATTTAGAAGGATATTAAATTCCCTATAAAACAGAGTTAGTTTCATGCAGATACGACCAACGATTTACAAAATATTGAGGTTTTCGTCACTGACCCGGTTTCTTTGACCGCGAGTGTATTAAACGAATGGCCTAACGATGTCCTCCAGGAACTTATTCATAATCCTAGCAAAGTAAAAGTCATTACAAAATATATGTACTTGTCAACTACCGATGCGCGCCCAAGCAGTGCACAAATTATGTAATAACTAGTGAATCTACCCTTTTTTCTTATTTAATTTTTAACAACAACTGTAAAACGAGCGACAATAGTGACAGATAAACCGTGCGCGGTTTTCGCTCGCTATTCGAATGCATATGTAAATAGTTTTTTAAGTATTTTGGATAATAAAAAAAAAAAAAAAAAAAAGTTTTTTTTTTTTTTTTATATGATATAGGAGGCAGATGAGCAGACGGATCACCTGATGGTAAGCGATTACCGCCGCCCATGGACACTTGCAACACCAGAGGTGTTGTGAATGCGTTGCCGGCCTTTAAGATGGGAGTACGCTCTTTTCTTGAAGGTTTGAAGGTCGTATCGGTCCGGAAATACCGCAGGCGACAATCCATTCCACAGTTTAGCTGTGCGAGGATGAAGAAAGAAAAGAAAAGACCGGGTTGCACTCCGGGAGTGCCGGCAGAAGTGAAAACTCAATAACATTGTAACAGTTTTTCGATCAGGTCACGTGACAACTTACGGTGTCACCCTAAAAATGAATTCGACGCAAATTTATAAACAATTAGTATAGGATGTAATAGCATGATCTCGAATCTCGAATATATAATTAAGTTACTTATAAGACCATTTGTTGTGCCCCAACCCCAACCGGGGCGTCATAGAAGCCTTTGTGTATAATTGTAACATCTTATGTAGATTACTTTACAAATATACAAGTAAAACATCTATATTTCGAGAAACTTATTAAATACGAGTCAAGGTTCGAATCCGTGATCTAATGTTCAAAACTCGCAAGCCCTAAGCCACTTGACTATTCTATCACACATTATTTATTCATAAACTTATTCATCTAAAACTACAAAGAGGCCCAAAAACTATATTCTGACAAAACCCGTCCCTTGTCACATAAAATAAATGAAAAAACTTACTGGCTATGTAGCCGTTTGATCCTTCCAACTAATGTTGGAGTGAACATTCGTAATATTATATGTGTACCTACTGCCTGTTTTGCTACTAATAATTCAATATATCGTTCATTTATATTATAACGTGTCTTTCAGAATTTGATGGAAAAATAAGTACGAGTAAGCACAAAATAACGTCTGTTGAAGCGTTCGAGGAAAGTTGGCACGTTAACATCGGCAAAGGCTGAGTACCTATTCAACCATGGCCAGACTCTATCTAATAAATAGATAAATATAAAATTAGCATTTTAGAAAAGTTAAAAAACCCCCTACATTTTCATTTCAAGCTGAACTGATTTTGTTAAAACGTAGCTAAGAGCCATCTCGATCATGTCAGCTTTCGGACGAAAATCCGCATTAAAATCGGTCTATTCGTAGGTGCCATAGACAGATACACGGATAGCTGTAATCCCTGCCTGATACCATGCTGCTGGTCAGAGAGGCAAGCAAACATCGTCACCTATTGAAGCTTGCGACAGCAGAAGCTGTGTTGACAGCTTACAGACAACGAATCCTTGGGAGCTCTGGCGACTGTACTCACCACCAGGAACACAAAACACCCACAAAGCAAGCAGTAGTGATAGTATGGCTGCGGTCTTCTGTAAGGTGGAGGTACTTCCCCAGTTGGGCCGCTCCAAATATGAGCGAGATCAAATTCCACTGTGCCCTACTGCTCTTATCTGGGGGCATGGCAGCGCCCTCGGCAAGTCCAGCAAAAGAGCAAAAAAAGACCGGGTTGCACTCCGGGAGTGCCGGCAGAAGTGAAAACTCAATAACTTTGTAACAGTTTTTCGATCAGGTCACGTGACATCTTAAGGTGTCACCCTAAAAATGAATTTGACGCAAATTTATAAACAATTATCAATTATTTAGGCGGACGGCCCGCGGCCGCATTGGGTGCGACGGGCCCAACGCGCCGCCGCGGCGCAACGGTGCCGGGGTGCGGCGCGCCGACGGGCGGCGGCAAACACAATACCAATTTGTTTTTGCCATTGCCAAATATTTTTCAAAGCTTTATCTCTTTAGGAATAACGTCTAAATTCGAACTATTCGAATTTGCAAGAACAGCAGATGGCGGTGCACGGTGGCGACCAAAATATCAATTTTTTTTTGCCGTTCGTAAATATAAATATTTTCTCAATAGCAAAACGGGGAAGGACGCGTTCAATTCAAAAATTCAAATTCAAAATTCAAAAATTCTTTATTGATATAATATACATCTATATAATCTAAGGTGATGGGGCCACCCGGTAAGCAAAAAATGCCTGTGTTGGGCAGCACCGCTCTTCCTTTTGGTTACAGGATGTTTCCTTAAGTTAATATTTTAACTTACATGCTACCAAAAAAGAAATCTACATACTACCAGATTCAAATTCAAAGAGTACTTAGTACAATTTAGTATCGTTGAAACATGCTCAATTAAGTTAAATTAATTTAAGATCAGTACTAAAAACGTTAAAGATATAATTATGCGAGTACGTGTGTTTGTGTGTGTGTGTGTGTGTGTGTGTGTGTGTGTGTGTGTGTGTGTGTGTGTGTGTGTGTGTGTGTGTATGTGTGTACGTGAGTGTGAGTGTGTGTGCGAGCGTGTGTACGTGTGCGTATTGTGTGTGTGTGTGCGAGTGAGTGGTTGCAAATGGATTGTGTTGTTTAATAAAATATTATCACTGTAATAAGAGTTCTGTTTCATCGAAAGTTAGGTCCTTAAGCCATTTGATTATTTCTATTTTGCATGTATGGTAAAGTTTCGGGTGGATGTCAAGCTGTTTGTTTAATTTGTTGTAAATGTGCGAAGATTTAAAGGTAAATTGCCTGCGAGCGAATGAGGTTCTTGTTTTAACAAGCTCTGCTACTACAGGTTTTCTTCTTTTGTTTTTATTTTTATTATTTGTAATATACGGTAACAATTTGTGTTTTTTTAATGTAATTTGCAAGATATAAAGTTTTCTGACTGATAAAAGATCACTGATCACATAGAGTTGATCAGTAGGGAACCTAATTTTTTTAAAGTAAATGACCTTAATTAGTGCGCGTTGAGCTCTTTCGAGATCAATGAAACGGCTCTTTGCTGCTCCGCCCCACACAGAGATACAATACACCAGGACAGATTGTACCAGGGATACATATATTTCATTAATGATGTTACGAGATCTTGTTGCATTATTTTTTCCTGGTACAATGTGCCTTAGTGTCTTAAAAATCCAAATTAGTTTTCTGACTCTACCTGTGACTTGCTCCATTTGAGGATACCAGTTAAGATGCTCATCTAGTAGAACTCCAAGGTATTTGGTTTGAGTAACCCTATCAATTACTGGACAGTGACATGTTGTTGAGGCTGGATGAAGGCATGAGTGAATCCTTATCGACATTTCGTTTTTGGGTCTAGAGCTGTCGGAAATACTAAAGCATATGTAATTTGTTTTTTTCGTATTCAGTGTCAAAAGGTTCCTTTTAAGCCAACTGTCTATCAAAGCTAACCCCTTTTCTGTGTAGTCTTTGACTTCATTCCACGATGGTATTATTACAAATTTATTTGCAGAATATGCTATTGCAAAAAGTGTTTAACGGCTTTATACTCTTACGCTGAAACTGAACGCTATTTCAGTTTTGAATGAAGTCGAATCGGCTAGCAGCAAAAAGTGACCTCCTTCACATCTGACGTCACAAAACACTGTCGCGTATTTAACACTTTTTCCCCATCCCAAAAAGTGCTCAGCGCCGCTAAAAAAGTTTTCACTTCAAAAAGGCACGGCCGTATCATCCTTTTCTCGAAGCCATTCGGGCCATTTTCGACCCCACTGTAATTTAGTTGTGGAAAAAACTATAAGCCTATATTTCCAGTTACCTTAGAGGGCATTACATTATATTAATAAAATTTTGTGAGCAATCACACAATACTGCAGAGAAAAAATTATAAATGCAGTATAGAGGGTAATTTACAATTTGCAGAATTTAATTAGTAACCAAATAAAGATTTATTGCATTGACGACCGCTCTAGCGTTTAGTTGGTAGTGACCCAGCCTACGAAGCAACAGGTCTTAGGTTCGAATCCCGGTAAGGGCATTTAATTGTGTGATGAGCACGAATATTTGTTCCTCATGGATGTATTCTATATATCTAAGTATTTATTTATCTATATATGTATGTTAATCGTCGGCTAGTACCTATAGTACAAGCTTCGCTTAGTTTGAGACTAGGTCGATTCGCGTAAGATTGTAAAAAATAAAAATAACAATACCTGACTTAGTTCTACGTTCACAACTTTTTAAGGTGGAAGAGTTTCGAGACTTGGCTTATTTTTTACATGGAACGGTTTTTTATGGGTTTGCTATTCACAATGTGTCTCGGCTCATTCATCACGCCCTAAGGTAAGAGCTTAAGATTTTAAAACAACTGCGCGTAATCGGGGATTAGTTTTACACTGGTTTGAGTCAGGCTAGATGTTGGTATGCGTTATGAATCGTTGCATCGATGGATGGTCCTTCGAATGATTGACTGGCCTTCATCGACGAAGGATAGCGGGTTAGAAATCTATTTGAATATATGTATATGTACCTACATGTAGTAAACGCAACTTCATGGTCGAGTATGATAGAAATGATATTCGAATTTAAACTTTTGAGACATGTTGAAATAATGCAAATATGTAATCTCACAAATATTTGAGTGATTCAAGCGACACCGCCGCGAAAAGACTCATCCTGAAGAAGAACTCCCGAAGAGTATGAAACATGTCGCCCGTAGTGACATTTAAAACGTGAGTTGAACCGTGTAATTACTGGCATTAAATGATACTATTTCGCGATATTTATGATTTTTTTAAATATTTATTTTTATGTTTATGGTAATGATGATCTAACGTTTATTTTTTGGGCTAAATCTATTTATGATCTTTACTACAGAAAACAAAATAATGCACTGATGGCGGACTTAATGTCAAAGAACATTATCTACCTAACAGAGCCAAACAGAGATACTAAAAAATAACATTACATACTTAACTCCATAATATCGAATAAAATATTATAATATAATATTCATTTTATATTATTTTAATTTATTTATTTAAATCAGGCAACAAGGCCCGTATTACAAATACCTTCATACATATTAATCTATACTTATAACTAACTACAAAACACACAATTAATGCGACGTGCTGCGCAATATTGTTATATTCAATATTATTAGCATGTAGCTAACAATACGGCAAACTAAACTGCATATCCGTTAATAAACCTATTTTAAAATGCTGTTCAACTTTCATTTTTACATTTCTACGTGTGAAAAAGTTACAGAACACACTTTAAATATTGAACAGTGGCTTGTTTATCTTATCTTATTCAACGAGCTGGGGCGTTCGTATGTCCGGTGTCCGGTGTCTGTCACGCTGTGCCGCTGTCCGCCTGTCATGCTGTCCGGTTGGTCTTCTCTACATGCTGCATTTCTCAACTGATTCTCGTGAAATTGAAAAAAAGACTCGTGAGTTCTACCGGTCACAGAGCCACTAGTCTTACATTATATATTATATTTGGGGACAATCTTACACACATCAATCTAGTCCCAAACTAAGCAAAGCTTGTACTATGGGTACTCGACGACGATATACAATACAATTCAATACAATTACTCCTTATTGCACAACGTAAAACATGAAACAAATAGACATAACAACTTATAAAAAAATAGATGTTAACAACAGGCGGTCTTATTTCTAAAGAGCGATCTCTTCCGGACAACCTTTAGGTAGCGGAGAAATAGCGACAAAAAATTACAAAATACAAACCGAACTTACTACATACACAACTGCATTAATAATAAACATACACACATAACGCATACAAATAAACATACATACTCGTAAATTCCTACATAAATACTTATACACATAGAGACGGAAAATAAATAAATACAGAAAAATAGTAACTATGAGGAATCATGGCAGAGACAGATAGTCCTCCTTTAGGTGAGCTTTGAAAGTAGCGACAGATTTAGCACGCCTCAAGTCCACGGGCAGAGAATTTCAGAGTCGAATGGCTTTTAATGTAAATGAGCAGTTATAGAATCTTTATAGAGGAGGCCGGGACACTGAGAAGAAGATTTTGTGATATACATACTTATATAGATAAATAAATACTTAAATACATAGAAGACATCCATGACTTAGGAACAAATGTTCATGCTCATCACAGATATAAATGCCCTTATCGGGATTCGAACCCGGGACCTCCGGCTTCGTAGGCAGGGTCACTACCAACTAGGCTACAGAGGTCGTCAAAAGTATTATCTAGACGAGGGCCCTTTCAGATACACTTCGACCCAGTTGGAATTTTGTGCATTGGTCCCCTCCTTTATGCCTACTCTCAAGCTCGCTCCGTCATTTCGACAAACCGGAAGATGCGGGAGCACCTTGAATTCCTTTGGTTTTGGATATCCGTTACCAAAGTAATTTATTCTCTGTCTGGAAAGATGGGAAATGGCATTCAAACAGTAAGTGTTCCATAGTCTCATCCTCTTCTCATCAGCGTTTAAAAACGCTATTGACCAGCCTAGCGTGCTATATAGCGTTTACGAATTTGTCGAGGTGTGTGGTGACCCAAATTAAAATGATTGCTACGGTAATCATAAAATTATGTTTAATGTTAAATAAAATAAGATAATTGTAACACTTTTAATTCAACTATATGTATTTACTATCCTGACATGTAAAATATCGCATTTTATTAATAAATATCTCAAATCAAATCAAATCAATTATTTATTCTGCAAATAGGCCACAAGGGCACTTTTACATGTCAAACGGTAATTTACAATAAAATAGTAATCTTACACAATAATCATTTAAAATGATATATAAAAGGTTAACAAACTAAATGTCACTAAGTAAATGTAAACAAAACAAAATTGCAAAATATGACCATTACATTCGATATAAGATCTGTATCCAGCATTAACAGAAGTTAATGATATTATTCAGTATTCCAGAGATGTATAAGGTCTCTGAGCGTCCAAATACGATTAATAATTATTCTAATATTCTAAGAGATGTATACGGTCTCTAAGCGTCAAATCAAAAAAGGAACATTAATGTTATATTGTCAGAGATGTACAGGGTCAATAACAATAAAACGTGTCAAGATCAGAATGATGTCTCTCGTCGATACGATAATAATAATAATAACACTAGTATTTAAGTAGTTAATTAGGTACTATGCCCTTGCAAGCATGAACAGTCCGGACTCCACAAACAGCACCCGATCACGAGTCTGACGCATATCTCAGCCATCGCCTCCCTCAACCATATGTTAGGGAAGGTGGCGACCCGATCAACGACGCCACCGTAAGCAAAGCCCTTTAAGCGAGCATGACATATTCAAGCCACCGGACATTGATAATAGCAAAGATTAAGCGACTTGTTCGGCGAGAAACAGCATTACGTGCTCTCTTCTTACATCTCTGTCTCTATCTGAATCTGAATCTGAATCGTCGCCACACATTCTACAGACTAGAAACTGTCCTTTAGTTCCATCTTGGCCAGCATAATGTTATATGTGTATTTTCTCATTAACCCAGGCAGTGCCGATCACGACACACATGATATATTATAATTATCAGATCGCGACGTTTTGCTACAGTTTAAAACGTAGATTTTAGAAGAACTCCCAGGAAACAGTGAAATTTAAAATGTGTTAGCTGCTACGGTGTATCGCTACGAGCTCGTAGACGTTGCGTCCATAGCGCAGTGAGTTCACACATTTACTGCCAACAATATCGTATATCTACACGCGTAGCCGATGCCGAGGTTTTCCCGCTAAGCAGAGGATAGCGCCTACGAACAGAGCGCTTGCTATCCGGGTTCCTGGCGTTGAAAGTGCTAACGGTATTTCGCTTCTAGCAACTATACTATAAAGCACCTGTTAATTCAGTTTAGCTGTCGTCAATTACTTAGCCTCCCGGAGCGTAATCCAGGTAGCGTGAGTGATTATTCCTTTGTATTCCTATCTATAGCCAGGTATAGCCGGGCTATATAGTTCAGAGTGATTTAGCGGCTCATGGTGAAGAGGATTACTCTGCCTGATTATTGATGACTCCACTGCTGGCTGGGGAGCAATTTACTACAGTATTGCCTTGATATAGTAAATAGTGGTAAATCTGACGTTGGGGAAATATTTTCGGTTAAATATCTGAAAAACATGTGTTGAAGCAAAATCAACATGTATTTTTGTGATGTAAATACATTGTATTACATTACTGCCAACATCAGTTGGCTAATATCAATTCAAGTGTCGTGTTTCCGAACGATATCTGTAATTTGCGTGCGAAAGGTGGTGTTTAATCTGTGGTATCTTACGAGTATTTATGGATCACTCACTCTCGGAAGTGGGTCGCCTCGTCAGACATTAAATTGGAAATTAATGTTAATTATACATAATAGTAGTAAAAAGTATTTATAATCAATATTGGTGAAATAATTACATTGTGCGCAAGAATCAAGGAAATCGCAAATGTACATGGCATGACGAGTGAGGAATGTGACGAATCAGGAATATGACGAGTTAGGAATAATATGACCAGTTAGGAAAGTGTCAGATAAGGAATATGACCAATCAGGAATATGACGAATCAGGAACAAAGGCATCACAGTAAGAGATCCCGAGGGGACTATTTTCATCCTTAATCCTTAACTTAGTGCTTATATGAGGGGAACAGCACATAAGAAAATTTGATGGGCTTCCCGAGGAGGAAAACCTTTTTCATCCAACATTTATTTTATTCATGATCCCTAGTTGTATACTTTGTTTATTTTACGCTTACTGGTACTTTAGTGATATACATTTTGGTTGGACTCACTATCTACATTAAATGCCGTTTCCCCCTGTATCAATCCAGTTAACACTTTTACTGCCAGGAACCCGCCTAGCGAGCGCCTACGCCGTAGACACTTTCAACTGCGTAGCAGGAAAAGCACGGGATCTGCTACGAGTGTGGCGCAGTTGGCAGTGAATTTATAAACAATTTTTTCAATCTTTATGACCCGTTTTAGCATCATCAACTGAAAATAAATTAAAAGGGTTTTTGAAATTGGATTAGTGATTCCGGAGATTGTACCCTACATACAATCTCACAGACTTTATTTACAACTAGTAACACCTTAAGGGGCTACCCGAGGTTTTCATCGATTTTTGACAAGCAAGTTTTTAATCGTATCTCCTACTTTTGCGCTACAGATAGAATTATATATCAAACGGCTATCGGTTCTTTAATTATTTATCTACATTTTGGTCCACCGGATTTTGAAACAAATGAATATTTAATTTTGTATGATTTTTGTAATCATTGTCTAAAATAACACTTATTTCGTACCTCTATTGACGTGAAAGATCTAACATATACGAAATCTACATATTTGGGTTTGTCTGTGACGTCTCTAAAAACAGGTCCAAAATTTTCATTTTAAACCAATTAACACAAAAGTTATGGCCAGAAAACCAGTTATTGCCTAAAAATTGTTCAACTTTGATGCCAAATATCGCGAAAACAATGAATTTTGAAGTAAATATGGGATTCTATATTGCTTAAAGCTGTTCTTTTTAATATAATAAGCTACAAAAAACATTAGAAAACGAAGGGATTCAGATCGAAGGTCATTGGCGTAGGGGAGCCCTTTAAGGTTCAACCGGGAAGAACGCTAGGAAGATGATGATGATTAGTATGTACCGATTATTGTGATAAATCTCTACAATAATGTTTAGCCATGACAAAGTACAACGGACACATATCCCCAAACCGATAACTGTCCCGTGACAACAGGTCAATCATTCCAGGCCTCATCCATCACGTCTGTTTGACAGTCGGTGCGGAACTGATAAGAGCCTCCATTTCACAGGCATATCAATCCCATATGAATAGTTCGTCCCTCTCATACACTCGGCTACGCGTGTATGAAAGTGAGAGCGCAGAAATAAAGACAATTGTGAATTGGATTTATAAGCTTGACTAAGTGTATCTAGAAATCAAAATAGTTTATTTGCTAGAATGCAGTCAAGCGGATGTTGATAAAAAGTGAAATTCGTACAGTGTATTTTGCCTACTACTGGGCCTGCAAATACAAAAAAGGGAGATTAGATTACTTACATATTTGGGGACAATCTCACATAAATCGACCTTCCTAAACTAAGCAAAACTTGTACTATAGGTACTAGACGACGATAAACATACTTATATAGATAAATAAAAACTGAAAAACATAGAACACATTCATCACTCGGGAACAAACATTCTTGCTCATCACACAAATTAATGCCCTTACCGGGATTCGAACCCTGGAGCTCCGGCTTCGTTGGCAGGGTTGGCATTATTTGACGACATCTGTAGCCTTACAGAGGTCGTATACAGAGTGTACCAAAAATAGGGTGTGAACAGATCAAGGGCATAACAGGTATCGTGTTCTGATAAGAAAAAACGAAAAGTTTTTTTTTACCCGATTTTTTTTTCTTTTTTATAGATAATGGTACGGAGCCCTTCGTGCGCGAGTCCGACTCTCACTTGGCAGGTTTTTTCTTATCACAACACGATACCTGTTATCCCTTGATTGGTTCACACCCCGTTTTTGGTACACCGTGTGACCAAATACCGAGCCTGTATGAAGAATGTCATGAAAGTGTATTTTGCAAGAAAGGATTGTTAAGGTCGTGGAAAGCCGTGATCTCTGCCTACCCCCTCCAGAAAAATGGAGTGATTAAATGTATGTACCTATTGCTGTAGTATGCAGCGTACCTTATAGAGTTGAGAGTTAGTTTTATAATAAACCCATGTTTTCTCAAACATACGAAAATTAAAAGGTTGATAGTTCGTACAGTACCTTAGTCTGTTAATTAAAATCCCATGTTTGACTTACGAAATTGTTTCAAATTAGCTTGCTTTAAAAGTCTTCATTACAATGCGCACAAAACAGCGACTGAAGGTGCAACTTATTGCGATTTTATTACCGCTTTCAATTAACTCCTTCCTTCCACATTTAAATATTAAACAATGACATTTTTAATTAAATCGCGAATTTAATTGAGCGGTTACAGAATTAATTCATCCAGTAGCGAGGCGGATTTTAACCGTGTCATTGCATTATCACCGAATTTTACGTGTTTATTAGCCAGGGACCTTTTGTGCTTTGATGCTTAAACTTTTAAATAGAGACGATTATTTATAAAAATAACAAAACATAGTGCAACATACAAAGAACATAGTGCCAGTGTTGAGTTACATAAAAAATGCGATATGTTACTGTGGTATTAATCCCGTTTATTTAAAATCTGTTTAAAAAAACGTGTGTAACGAAAATATAATTATCTAAATAGAAAATAAATACAAAGTTGTTTTTTTTTTTTTACCTCAGCCATTAAAACAATCCATTATTAAATGACATTGTCAAGGTAAAATTACGGCATATTACCTTATTTCAAAGCTCATAGTGTAAACTATGAATAAAACCTTAAATATTTCGATATTTGTCTTAAAAAGCCATTCCCGAAGAGTACTGCATATTTGTCTTGAAGACACAAACGTCTCTCTTATACGGGATCAAATTGAAATTCAAAACATTTATTTGTGACTGCAAATTAACTAATACAAATACACATATGAAAAGAACATAAACATACGGCCTAGGCCGTGTCACTAAATGGACCCGGCTCACCATAATGCTGGCTATATATTTGTTTTTTCCTTTATTGTTTTAGGAACATTTAAAATGCTGAATTTAACAGCCAACGCTAGTCTTCCGCGAGCTCATTAGATCTATAAGAATCCAGGCATCGCCTTTTATGCATTGATGACATTTTGAACTTCCAACCAGCCACAGTTTAAATAACAATAGATTTCAATTAATATACTTAAAAAAAACGAATCAACTCGGCTCAATTCTACCCCAAACAGTTATTTTATGCTAACATTAGTATGTTAACAATGCAATACAATTTCATCTCAATACCGTAGAACGCTTGTTTGTGTAATACATTTTCAGCCGAACCCCCGAGGCCGCTTTCCTTTCCCCCGTTATAGTATTTGTTTAACCAACATGAAATATCAGGGTGTCTTAGTAGTCGAAATGTTTTCTTCTTTTCATTTTACCCGAGCGGTTTAGAATATAGTTATGCGTGTGGGTCCGCTTGTTTTGTTAGCTAACCTCAAGTTATATAGTAGTTATGTATAGCGTGACCTTCCTTATATCTTGATTAGTGAAACTGAACAAGTCCAAACATAACTATTGATTGAACATGGCTTGAAGCTTTCAGAAGGCCAGACTAGAACAAAAAATCTACGACATAACAATGAAATACGAACCATCCTTTAATACCCTGCAAACAAAAAATATCAAGATTATACACCCAGAATATTCATCGAAACATTTACCAAGTTAATCCGTCGAAAAGGAATTACGCCAACAATCTAAATCACTGTCTGAATGATAATCAATCCGCCGGCTAACTTCTCAAAAGCGGGACCCTGATTCAGCTGATTTCAAAATGTTAACAAAAGGTCGGTGGTATACTGGCGACTTGCGATCGCGTTTTGAGCGTGTTTAGTGAGCGATTGCCCGATACAGTGTTTTCGCTAGAAGAAGCTTTGAAGTGGCAATGTCGCTGCACCTCGTGATTATATGAGTGAATATTATTTTATACGTCAATCTTTTGAAGCAGTATGAACATGAAATGATAGATAATGTAGCAGTTACTGAAGTGATCATTCTTTCGAGTGAATGATTATATCCCCTGCTATTTGTACTCCGGCAGTAAGTTTGTGGAATAGTATACTTTTTAGGGTTCCGTAGTCAACAAGGAACCCTTATAGTTTCGCCATGTCCATCCGTCCGTCCTCGGCTTTGCTCAGTAACCCTTATAACTAGAAAACTGTAATTTGGCATGGGTATATAAATCAATCACGCCATCAAAACGGTAGGTAGAATTAGATGTTGACAAAAAAATTTTAGGTTACCTCCCCTACACGTAACGTGAGACGTCAACCTACCATTTTTTCCGCCATAGAATAGTATTAAAATATGCATTTACTTACCTAAAATATATTTATTTATCCACAAACATTGATATGCTTGGTTAAAACGGCAATAGCATGAAACCATTCTTCCCGACTCAAGCGACGTGATTTATGAAAAGTAGCACTACTGCTGTGAACATAATGCTACTTATGCTTTGGCAATGACAACACTTACGACTCTTTTGAAATGAGTCGTTATGCGCAGTCCACCCGCAAGCCGGAATGACGCCGACCTCGGCGCAAGTGGTTTTAAACCTATTAAACTTAGATATATTTTCTTCAAAATTACTTTCTTCCTACATACATTATCTTCTCTATGTTTTGTTAAAGGACTTCAGAAATGTTTTCAAGCCATTATATACAGAAAAAGTGAAATGAAAGTTCGGAGTCGAATATTACATATATACAGATAATTTTGTATTTTAATCGTATTGAGTATTATAGCTCAGTCTGTTAATTATACAAAAAAATAAGAAAAAGTAACCCACTTAATCGATTTTATGACATAAATGCAAAAATGTTATGGCGCCGAGCCGGCGTCATCAGTACGGCGGACTTGCAAACGGCATGGCGCCGACGCTGGCGTCATGCGCACTGAAAGGGTCACGATAAAAACACCCTCTGTGGATGGAAGCTTTTTTCCTCGATAAACCTATAGTGGGGTATCGATGGACAGCTTGTTCAAAAATATTACGGGTTTCTTATAATCATTTTTCAACTCAGTGATTCGTTTGCGAGATATTGGGCTTTGAAGCCCTAATTTCTGTTCGAGTCATGTGTCCCCCCCCCTACCGGCTAAATGGCTACTACTAGGGATGTGAAAAAATCGTGGCAGTATTACATATAATGAATTTAAAAGGTAAACTATCACGGGTAAGTCGGCATAACTAGTTACCGAGTAATAGTCGACAAACTAAAATGTACTTAGAAAGGCCAACTTTCGTATAAATTCGGCCGACGCAACCGCACCATTTAGTTGGCGCGCACGTGTCGATGTAACTAAGACAGACAGGGAACTACGGAACCCTACACTGCAAGTGACCCGACACGCACTTGGCCGATTACATTTTAAGTAAAAATAGCATTAACACTGTGTGCCCGTTGCAAGTTTGCTGCAAGTTGAGCATCACTCAAAACATGCTAGCAGAAAGATTTTATTTAAAATAGGGGAGTCGCACCCACTATCTGGACAGGCAAAATACTAATAAACTTGTACCAATTGGATTAAGTACAAGATAAACATATGTATTGTTAAATCATGAAGTAACATAGCTATAGTCGTAAAAGGGTATCTGTTTTCTTTATCACCAATCATTCATAATCATAATATTATCATCTACATTTAAGAGCTTGGCTCTTGTCGGTGAAGTAGACGCCAGTTCTCTCGGTCCTCGGCTAATCTCTTTAGGTCCCGGTAAGACACGACATTTGCTTTCACTATTAGCTGTTGTACCATGGTATAACAACACAGGTACTCTCTTCCGAGACTCGCGAACCACGTGACTGACACAAGCCTACGTCATCATGCTGTTAAATGCCGTTTGATGACGTAGACTTGTGTTAGTCACGTCGACCTCTACCCCTTGATCCTTTACCTTCCAGAATCTCTTCTCAGAATTCTCTTTAAGAAAAAATTACAAAAATATCACCAATGTATCAACGCCCTTAGCATTGATATCCCGCCTTGGCTAGAACAATGGCGGTTCTCAAGACGTGCAATTAAGCTGACAAAGGTCTGATTACGAGAATTTAAAACGGCATTGTTCGAGTTTCGATACTTCGCAATACGGTGAGATATGAGGCGCTGAAAGTTTGAAACTCCAGGTTTTTAGGCTTTATAGACAAAGACCAAATCCTAATGGATGAAGCTTTAGGTGGCACGAATTCTCTTCGTTTCGCCTCTTCGTTATCCCAGCTGTGAGGTCTGTTTGGTGCTTATTTCAAGTATTGGGGTCATACAGAGATTTTGGTTCACATCTTTTCTTTGGACATTGCCAAAGTGAAGAGCCCATAATCGATATAATGGCGTTACCTGAAGCCCTAGCACGATAGGTTTTATAGTCACATTTTATCGCGAAAAGTATTGAAACGTCAAGTAAAACATAACGATAAAACGTATCGTGCTAAATGGGCTGGTCTATATTTCTTTACCGGCAGATTATGAACACCGTCAGTTCATAATCTCACTGGCGATTTTATAGACTGTCACTTTCACTGTGTATTGCCAAAACCGTCCACAAAAACGCATAATTTTTCGTTAGGTACTTTATAATCTATAAATGTCAAACAGCCGTGGGCTGAAATCAAATTGGCATGCTACAGTACTATGCCTTTTTAGGGTTCCGTACCTCAAAAGGAAAACACGGAACCCTATTAGGATCCCTTTGTTGTCCGTCTGTCTGTCTAGCAAGACCCTTTATCTCGGACGTGTCTAGTTTAAATTCAAACCATATACTCAAAACTACAGTCCCTTGAAGCTGTGAAAAATCTAACTTCTAAAATAACGTAAAAAAAGATACATCCGTTTATGCCACCAAAACTTATACTTTCAAGGGAATCACAATTTATAGGGTACTTTCTGTTGACCTAGAACTTTGAAATTTGGTACAAGTAAAGAAAGAAAGAAAGAAAGAAAGAAAGAAGACTTTTTTTTACTACGCAAAAGACACACAGAGACAAAGGGAGTACAAATACAGTACAATTTACACATAAGTACAGGGGAAAGTCTAGTCAATCAAATCATAAAAAATATAGTATTTATACGGAATCCTCAGACCCCTCGGTAGGCGAGTCCGACTCGCCCTTGTCCGGTTTTTTTATCACTTGCTAGTAAGGACAGATCCCCGCTACGCGGAGTTCCTATTTCTGGGCGGCGTTACCTTCAGGCAACTGAAGCTACCTAACAAACTTAACCTCCCTAGTGTTTGTATATATATATTGTACTAGCTTCTGCCCGCGACTCCGTCCGCGTGGAACTCGTTTATATCGCGCAGCTCCATACAAACTTTCACGCCCCCATTTCACCCCCTTAGGGGATGATTTCGGGGATAAAAACTATCCTATGTCCTTCCCCGGGACTCAAACTATCTCGATACCAAATTTCATCGCAATCGGTTCAGCGGTTTAAGCGTGAAGAGGTAACAGACAGACAGACAGACAGACAGACAGACAGACACACTTTCGCATTTATAATATTAGTATGGATATGCGTTCCGTAGCATGCCAATTTTGATCTCCGTTGACAGTTTGACGATTTGAAATATATAGAGACCAAAGAACGCGAAATAAGATTATTTTCGCTTCAACCACATCAGAAAATAATATACTCCATTTCAGTTACATCATAAGGTACTGAGTCAATAGAAATCTATAAATTGCTTTTCGGTAACGTCTATAACTCCTTCAAAGGAAATATAACATTTAATTTTTACTTTTACTCATCAGTAAAGCAATTTTCGACTCGCATTCCACCATTTGAGCACCGTATCGGATATAAAAAATCTCATAATAGAAAACTGCGATCGGGCGTTATTGTCTCAGCAGGAATCCAATTTCCTCCACATTGTTTCAGTCCACTGGTTCTTATGTCAGATCATGTAGAGGCTATAATCGCGTGACAACTCAGACAGGTCAAGGCCTTGTATTAACCCAAAGAGGAAATTGTCCACTAAATTGTTGAACCGAATATTTGGCTGGTCTCATGAGTGAGTGAGCAACGCATGATTGATGATTACTTGTAAGGTGGAACGACAGTGCAAGCGTGATCTTGCCATACAAACATTTTGTATTCAAGCAATGCAGTCCTGCATTGCTTGATTACAAAACAATGATTTGAATTTATATAAAACTAGCTAATGCCCGCGGCTTCGCCCGCGTGGTTATAAGAAAATGTAACATATTGAATTTTTCCGTGGGAATTACATGTTTTCCCGCTGGAAAAAGTAGCCTATGTCACTCTGCAGCTTCTAAGCTATCTCCATACAAAAAATCACATCAACACGACTCTCCGTTGCGACGTGAAAGAAGGACAAACAAACACACACACTTTCGCATTTATAATAATATTAGTAAGGATTTCTGACTTTTGAATTTCAATTTCATAGCCGATGCCGTGGTTTTCTGGCTAAGAAGTGGAAAGTACATACAAATAAGAGTGACCGCTAGGCACGTTCCTGGCAGGAAAAGTGGTAATTATTTTCCTGAAACAATTTAAAACACCATCGCATGTGACACGGATGGCAAAAATAATTACTAGCTCTAGAGTCGTCAAATGTCTAATAAAATGTTGTCGTTGCAACAGAGCGCCAATACGTTATCATTTTGAGCGAACAAACAGCTACATAACATAAAACTTAAGCACTAAGCAAACCGATCTTCCAAGGCAGAGTTTGTATACCGAACATTGATATCGGAAAACGATGATGGCACACGATTAGCTTCACAAAGGCCTTATCATGGTTCGTTCTTTCCGGGTCGGTGCGTAAACTGTGCCCAGCTATCTGTTAACAACGCATCTTCAATTAGCAGATATGGGCTCTAACTGACGCGAGTTTGTTTTGAAAACAAAAGCGGAGCGGTGTGCAAATTGAGCGGAAAGCTATTTTGGTTTACGGCGTATGAAGCGTATGAGTTTTGCATAGTGCGGCGTGGAGTAGCCTTTTAGGCTTCGTGGAAAATCGCGAATATGGCGTTGTTCAGTGTCGCAAGAGAGAGCTGTATAGTCTTATTGAATACGCATACGCATTCTAATCTAAGATATTTCTTATTGTTAGAACTGAATTTTATGACTACCACCACAATGTACACACATTGTGGTGGTAGTCATAAAATTCAGGGCAGGATCAATTTTATTCATACCTTTTACGCACTTGGCAGCTTACGGATTTTTTTTTACCGTTTTAAGGGGCATTCGTGTGACATATTCTTGGAATTCGAACTTCAATGTAAATTCAATTTGTTGTTTGCGAAGCCCATCTTAAAAGCCATTCTCTCTGTATTTACGTCGTACACTAAGTAAGCAGCAAGCTTGGTTTGAGAAACGCATTTATAATATTAAAACATGTATTGTCTGTGGTGTTTTACTCTAAAATAAGAAGGTTGTACGTCTTCATGAGTTGTGTATAGAAGCAATACACTTTGGCATGACGGGACAGAATAGAACGTTTGTAAACTTAATGCATACATAATAAGCCTGCCTTTTGGCAATTTCGCATGTAGAACGTTGTTGAGCGATCTAGGCACTTTAACCGGGCCTGGGCTGAAAAACATAAATTATTCGATCCAATTCAATTTATGTTTTATTTAATATTTCGTAATAAAAAATCAAAATGAAACATTTGTTTTGGATATTGAAAAGTATTTTTAAGCAACCAAGTTCGGTGGAAGATTTTGGTTTTGTTAAAATATTTCTTAAGTTTAAGTCAGTAAGTACCTGATTTAATTATAAATAATGTATAGTGCATAAAATGGCTTTTTATTCTCCAGTGCATGAAGTAAAACCCACCCGCCGCGGGCATCGCACAGCCGGCCGCGCGGTAGCTCCCACGGAGCAACGATAAAACCTTAATTCACTCGAAATCCAAATGATAATCAGAGTATAACTCATGTGTAATAGTACATTACTAAAGAGGCCGGGAAGCCTCATAACTCATAACTATCCGACCTCGCTACGCTCGGCCGTCTATATATACTCGGCCGACAACTCCTTTTCACGCCGAGGTATGAATAACGATTTTCTCAAACATGCCATGAAATAAATTAAAAAAAACTCCAAGAAATCAAACTTTAATTTTCATGGCTGAACGCCGTGGTCCTGTGCCACAAATTGTGGAATGGAAAATAAAACTGACCATCTTGCAGGCTCCAATTTTGTATGAAATGGCATCATAGGTCTCTCGTCTCGCTGCGCCCGAAACGTCACGCTTCGAAGCCCATTATGAAGAACACAACGTCAATATTTCATTGCATTGACTTTAGGTTGACTCTCTCTTGCTGCCCGGATCAATTAATAATTAATTCGCATTAGAAGTTCATATCATAAACCGTTTCATACAGCTTATGATATGAAATTGTTGTACAGTCTGCTTTTAACTGACACAGCCTTATCAAATAATTTCGAGCGTTTCCAAGAGTCAGATATTATTTCACATTTCATTTCATTTCATTTCATTTATTCAACATCATAAGTCATGCGCATTACAAGGGATGTTAATTAATACAGGTAGGTGGTTGGTACATGACACCCTGAGAGGGCACATAATGTTTTCTAGCGCTTACATATTGCAACAATAACACAATGTTTAATTTTTAAAATTATACATGCACACAGAAGTGGATAAAATTCTTAATACATTACGCTGTCAAAGTTTGTTCATAATGAATAATACATTTCAATTAAAGCAATTACGGGTAAATATAAAAATGTCAAGGTTAAGAAAATGATAGAAATAATAATGTAGAGGTCAGTTAAATGGTAATTAAAATTAAGCCATAATTAAAATTATACTGATTGACATTTTACAATGTATTGTCATTTAAATAATCATCAATGGAATAATAACTCTTCTCAATAAGTAGTTTATGTAATCTACTTTTAAATAATTTGTCGCTGGTTATTTGAATAATTTGTTCAGGTAACTTGTTCATTATAATGATGCATCTGCAGTAGGGACCATTTCTGTACATGGCCAGTTTTGAAATTGGTAGCTTAAGTTTATATTTATTATTTCTCTTCGAAGTAATTTTCTGTAGTGTGAACAAATTCGGATGATTTCTAACAAACATTACCGCTTCCTTTATATAAATGCATGGTAACGTAAGTATTTTTTGTGATATGAAGTGTGGACGACAACTATTTGGAATTTGCGTGTTAGTGAGGACACGTATGCACTTTTTTTGCATAACGAATAGCTGATGCGCGTCTGTGCTGGCACCCCACATCACTACGCCATACCTAAGCCATGAGTCTGCGTATGCGTAATATGCTGTTAATGCTGTTTCCAAATTAGTGTTTACTTTAAGGACGTTTAGTGCATATACAAAACTGGACAGTTTTCATTTTACTGTTTGTATGTGGGGTTTCCATGTCTGTCACTGACATGTCAAACATGTCTGTTTAATACGACGAAGTTATTAAAATTAAATGTCGAGATCCTTTTACTACCTGAATTATTCCACGTATTCCGTGGTCCAAGAAAAGGCAGTAAGTACTTGCACCTGGCAGGTGACAGAAACAAGCTTAATATTTTATAACTTTATGCCACTGACAGGTAAAAATATACCTTTTAAATTGCTGGATGTTTTCCAAATTTAAACTTCGCTTTTCACTGACATGATTTTTGCCGCATTTTGCGGAGTTTGTTTGATAAACATAATGTTTAAAGCCTTTGAAAATTCCTGGGTATTCTGATTGTGTTATGGATTTTAGTAGGGACAATCTAACACAATTCGACCTAGTTTGTACTATGGATACCAGGCGACGAATATAAATAAATTATACAGGTTAATTTATACATATTATAAATAGAAAACCTCCATGACTCATTAACAAATATGTGTATTCATCACAGAAGTACAATGCCCTTACCGGGATTCGAACCCGGAGCCTCCAGCTTAGTTGGCAGGGTCACTACCAAACTGGGCTAAAGCGGTCGTCTACATTTTTTAGATTGGAATAAGCTGAGCGCTAAGCCGCTGTTTTCTGAATTGTATTATTGACTCACCTACCATTGTGAAAATACAGATTGGACGAAAACTATATTCACAAAAATGTGAAAGGATATTATATTTTTTATAAGACTGAACCAAAAAGTAAAACTAAGTAACTACAATTTGCCAATTTGTTTTATCTATAATCATATTTATACTTACTGGTTATTAACGTTATTTTTATTTCGTTTTAAGCATTTATTATCTGTTGTTGTGTTTTTACTTCTGTTTATTAAATAAATTGTAAAAATGCTTAAAATAATTTGCCAATTGCTTGCCTTGTCATTACAACCAAAAGTTGGACGTGTAGCTTTAAGAGTGAACAATAATTAATGAAAATTGTCTTAAGACCTCTTTTAGACACAAAGAGAGTTGAGAGCCCGATGGGAATTTCCACGGTCGGTTCATCTTTTTCTTTGAATAAGGAAATATTATCAAAATATATTTGGGGCTTCTTGTAAAAACATACTTAATACCTAACTTAACATACACTTAAAGAACCTCTGAAAACCATGGCCTCGCACTAGTTATGCTATCATCGGACGAGCGAGCGAAGCGAACGAATTTCTATGCTTCAGCTTGGGCCGCAAATCGCTTGTCTGTCCGTCCAGTGTCCAGTGCCTGTCCCGCTGTTCTCTGCAGGTCGCATTTCTCAACCGTTTCTCGTGAAATTTTGTGAGCAGGTTCGTAATTGTATATTTTATTTGACGAGTCAGTATTTTAAAATTCAAAAAAATGTTTTTTTTTTAAGACAGGCGCGAGTTTTGCATCTGACAGAGCCACTAGTATATTATATTAAGAAAAAAAATAAAAAAATGTTATGTATTCAAAGGGCAACATCCATACTTACATATATCCATCCATATATCCATATCCATATACCCATATCCATATATCCATATCCATATATCCATATCAATATATCCATATATCTATATCCATATTCCATATCCATATAATCCATATCCATACTAATATTATAAATGCGAAAGTGTGTCTGTCTGTCTGTCTGTCTGTCTGTCTGTCTGTTACCTCTTCACGCTTAAACCGCTGAACCGATTTGGATGAAATTTGGTATAGAGATAGTTTGAGTCCTGGGGAAGGATATAGGATAGTTTTTATCCCGGAAATCATCTCCCAAGGGGATGAAGTGGGGGGTGAAAGTTTGTATGGAGCTACGATATAAACGAGTTCCACGCGGACGGAGTCGCGGGCAGAAGCTAGTAATATTATAAATGCGAAAGTGTGTCTGTCTGTCTGTCTGTTACCTCTTCACGCTTAAACCGCTGAACCGATTTGGATAAAATTTAGTATAGAGATAGTTTGAGTCCTGGGGAAGGACATAGGATAGTTTTTATCCCGGAAATCATCCCCCAAGTGCATGAAGTGGGGGGTGAAAGTTTGTATGAAGCTACGATATAAACGAGTTCCACGCGGACAGAGTCGCGTGCAGAAGCTAGTTACAATATAAATCATGAACCTGTGTCCTGAGCTAGGAAACCCTGTGTTACAGGACACAGTTTCGTTTAGGGAGTAGGGAAGCATTAGTTAACACTTAGATTTCTATTCATATTTTCAATACTGATACACAGTATTTTTCATTTCCTGCACCTACATTAAATTGAATGAATGCGCCCATTAATGCTATTAGGTTTATACAGGCTGAATCCTAAGTCGTTAACAGAAATATGTGTAACTTTAGTTTATACATGTGGACGTGACAACAGGCAAAAATATGTAAACACTGTTTGTTAATTCGTTGATATGTATACAGGGTGTAATCGTTAAGTGTTTACAGGCCATAATTCCGTAAATATAGCAGATATCAGAAAACTTCTAACTGATATCGAAAGTACGTTACCCAACGAGTAAACTTACATTAATAACATTTTCTAAATAGATAAAGTTAGTTTTAGAAGTTTTCTGATATCTGCTGTATTTACGGAATTATGGCCTGTAAACACTTAACGATTACACCCTGTATATCTTTTAATTTACTGCTACGTTAAACTGTCACTTACTAAGCTAGCTTCAGACCAAGTCTTGTCGAATAGGGTGACCGAAACGTTGGTGTTTTTGCTTTTTAAAATTATTTTCAATAAAGTTTAATTGTTTGCTTCCAGAATGCAATGAATGTGCCTTACATTGTTTGCGACTAAGGTTTCACCCTGTAGTATTATTATATAATGAACAACAACAACAACAACAATTATATAATGAAGAATAATCCTTTTGTATATTACCTATTTATTACTTTATAATGTAGTTATAATACATGAATGATTATGTTTTAAATGAAAAAATTAAAAAAAAAATGAAAAAAGTTTATTAGACAAAAAAGAAATACAATATGCTTATCACGACCCTGTGTCCAGAGCTAGGAAACCCTGTGTTACAGGACCCAGTTTCGTGTCAAAGTTTTTACACAAGTATATTATATTTAGGTTGTACAGAGCATCAGTATCTTAAATTAAATCTACTTTACTTATTTTAATTTCCTTTACAATTTTAGTTTAGGAAATCGATTATAATATTGTTTTATCACTTTTATCAGCCTAAGTAGTGTCTGACTGCTGCGCAAGGTTCTTCCTTCTAGAAATCCAACAATCCCGATTCATTGCCAAGCCTGGCCACACTTTGAAATACTTTCTCAACAAACATACATTTATCATTTACGAACTCTAATGTGGTCTAATTATTTAACCAAAAATTATCCCACAACATTCGCCAAATGAACGTATAAATCGCCTCCAATACTTAACCCCGAGAGACGGATGGAGTGTTTTTCTATAAAGCACCGGAGAACTGCCAGTAATTTAGTGAACACCAAAAGGGTGGGCCATGGCCATTTGTTATGGGCCCATAGCCGTTTTTATGAAAGCACTCGGGAGATAAACCCCAGGATGATAAATAATACTTGTGTGCTCCGGTCGACTTTATTCCGCTCGGTTGACATGTGACTGACTGTTTTTGAGGAAAATAATGGTCGTGCCAGTTATATTAAAATGCCTGCTTTATTATGTGGGTTTTGGCGTGCGTCTCATGTTTGTAGAATTTATTTATTCTGGATGCTATTTAACTATCATGTTTTGGTATAATTAAGTGGTGCCTGTTCTTTGACGTCGATTTTAACATGCTTAATACTGTGATTTAATTAGTGTTTAATGTACATTGTATTTATTATATGCAAGGTTTTGCCCGCGACTTTGTCCGCATGGAACTCGTTTATATTGCACCTCCATACAAACTCTTCATATAACTATTCTAAGTCTTTCCTGGGGTCAATAACTATGGCCTTACAAAATTGCATATTAATCAGTTCACTGGTTTAAGCTTGAAAAGGTAACCTACAGATTAGAGAGAGAAATAGAGTTACTGTCGCATTGATAATAATAGTATGTATAGTAAAAGGTTTTCGGGCATTTTTTTGGAAAGAGATGCGATTTAGTGTTTGTGAAAGAGTTCCATTTTGAACTCATTTGTCTTCTCGCGGGTAAGTCGTTTTATTTCAGTTGTTTAAAATATGTGCAAGAAGATAAAAATATGATATTGACCTTTGAGAATTCGGATGATATTTCTAATAATTGCAACTAAATTGGCATCAACAGAATAATGTACCTAAACAGCTGTTCAATCCTGGCTTACGGCAGCAAAAATACAACTAAACAACTGCTTCCTATCGCTAAATTAATGTATTTACCTACAGAATATAAATAATTAAAATTAACTTGAATTTGGCCAATAGATCGTCTAGTGTCTACGTTGTGTACCGAGCAACCTAAATTCTTTTATGTGTAGCAAATTAGACTTTGACTCCTCCCTACCTACTCAACCCTACGTTCATCCTACTGCATCCTAGTTCAAAACGTTAATTATGTAATAAATAAAATTTGTTTTTGGTTAATAAACCCCAACCAGATCCTACCGTGGCCGGTTAACGTAATGGTAGCTTTATCAATATTTTCTCAACATATAATATCCTCTTAAATTAAAGCCTTTGTTTCTTTATATACCAAAACATTGCCTCAATTTATAATCATACCATCAAATCAGATAACAGACCAACCTAGCTAGCTAATTGTTTATTATTATTATTGTATGGAAGATTCTCTTTGATCCATACTATGCTACCATTTCCGCCTGGATGTGGGTCTGGCCATCTAGCTAATTAAATACCCATTTTATTATATTTTGTTTCTAATAGGTAATCCTAACATGTTTAATAAATTTACCTGTGCTTCGTACCTAATTTCTGATGAGAAGAAGCACTCAACAAACTCATCAGACCTAACAGTTGAATATTATTTCATTCAAGGAAAATTATGTATTAAGGCATTATTCCACCCTTTACATAGAGACTAATGTATCCATTAAATTCCTATAAACTTGCTATAGTGAAGATATTTGTAATACTGAGGTATACCGTCCATTAAATATGAAATATTGAACCTGAAGTTTACCCTAAGTAATGAGTATATTCCACTCATGATAATTCGATACCTTAATATTAGACATAATGGACTGCTCCGCTTGCCATTAGCCTAGAATCATTTCATCTTTCTGAAACAATTCTGATATCCTAATCATAACTGGAAGTATAACACCTTGATGACAATAAGCAATATGACGATTACACCTTTAATATTTCATATGTAATAAAATACGGAACCCAATACTACTGATCCACACACAATAACTAATTCCTATTCAGTTACTCATAAATTGCAATTAAACCTTCAAATAAATGTTATTTAATTTGTAAACCTTCATTCTAACTATCCATCCCTAAGAATAGTATTCCTAATACCCTATGACGGTGTTTGATTCTATACCTAAGCCTACCTACCACTAAATCCTATACTACTGTATGCAAAACTCCCATCATTACTTTTATTAACGTTATGTGATGTGTATGTTCTAAGCTAGCTAGGGATCTAAGCTGTAAATTGTTCGGAAGGCTAATCCGAGAATGCAACCTAGAGCCTGTGTAATGTACATTTCACAACGTGTCCGTGGACTTAAGGGTTCTGTGAAATGCACGCCCTATTTTATAACATATAAATATATATCCAATAAAAGAACAAGCCTTAAGCACACACAAGACCTCAACGAGTGGATAACAATCCTAGCGATCGACTTATGGGAAATGGCGATCTTCTCGCTTCAGCCTGTGGCCAACCTCAAGACGAGTAAGAGGCCCATCAAAGATAGGCTACACCATCTGTGCAAATAAAAAAGATGGTGCCAGGCTTCTCTCAAACCTGGCCTACTACTAACAGGATCCCGAAGTATACTTCCTTGCCACCGTTAGGGGAAATGCACTTCGTTAAGTTGACCATGCAACTAAGACTTTGATCTGGTTCGACGAAATAATAATAAAATCATCTAAAATAAACTCAAAATCTAACAGAAAGTGAAATAGTTCATTACTACGCAACATAATTGCACAATACTGAACCTTAGAATAAACTCAGATTCTAATAAGTAGTGGAATAGTTCAATACTATGCAAAGCAATCGCACAATATTGAACCTTCCCGCCACCACAATAATGTATCTACGAATGTTTACGTTATGAATTTAGGCTCGACCCAGAATCAATGACAATCCGAGAGTTCGCTAAAGAAAGAATGAATCGTCTACTCGGTGCGCCGGTCTTATATACACTAAAAAGTTCTGAATCGCTTGAAATGCATTATCCACATGATTCGCTCGATGTGCTTGACGTAAACGAAATAATACCTTACCAGCATTAACTTAAGGTTTGTTTTCAATCGTGCCGCGTACGTATTTATTCCCTATTGGAACCAACTTTACTCATTACGCAGTGTTTGCGCCAGCTTCGTAGCGGCAACACGTATTTAGTTTACTGAGAAATATGAAAACATTACGTTTTGTTACGTACGAACGTCGATTTAACTATGTACTATTATATTCTATTCAGGTGCCCATATAATTTCGATTCATACCAAATGATGATGACGATTAATGTATCAATTCTCATTATACTATATTATTCCTTCATTTAGCATTAATCGAAGACCATAATAGCGCCATAGGCATAGTTCTAGTTACATTCGCCCCCTCGAGGATTAGACGAGTAATTACATATAATTCACGGAGAATCCTCGAACTACTATTCTATAAGACAACATTTCCTAGATTTGTTAGCATAGCCCCCCATTTTAAACGTGTGTGTGTGTGATGTGTGTTTAACCAATACTCGTTGATTGTTAGTGACTTGGTATAAAACTTAGTTCTTTGAACTTCAATAATGATCCATGAAAATCTTCTACCCAATTATTTCCCATTTGCCCGGAGTACAGGTTGTGAGGCTGTAGAACCTATCGTTCCGAGTTTGCAGTATCAAACTGAATCTTTGGACCTGGCTGGGCATCCTCCGATTCGATCCACATTGCTCGGACATGGATGATCTTACAAAAACTCTCCACGCAAAGCAGAAAAAAACCTTTATGTAAGCATTGAGATGTTCATTTCTCACTAATTAAAATTCGAACCCAATCTCGATACGTCATCACTTTTTTCAATCAAGTTTTCTTGGAGTGTGTCACATTATTGAATCAGATATTTGATTTCAGACTCCTTTCCACCCCAATATATAAAATGTCCATTTATAAATCTAGTTAACCTGACATTTATCACCTCAATGCCCCTTCATCACCATTCATCATTAAATACTATTCCAATCACAAAATGAAATGACTATCAGAACATTAAAGTTCAAAATGCGATTAACTATGATAATTATTCATAAATTCATCTAAAAAATTATAATATTCTAGAGAAAGAACCTAAACTTGTATGCCAATTATTGTACCACAACTCCTCTATTATGATAAACATGTCATCACTAGGATGAAAAGTAGCCTTACTTTAACAATTAAATCACTGTTATCTTTCCAAAGATAACCTCTCACCATCGACCAAGGAACTTATGAAAATATTAGAGATAAAGTATCAACTTAAAAATAAATAATTTGGAAGTAATATGTGCTTATACAATTTTCAAAAATGAATGTACATTGACAAATCATTTTTGATACAATTTGATGTCAAATATCCTTCTTCAAAATGTGGTGTGTATACCCATTTAGTCTCAGCGTCTGTGTAGTATGTAGTCAGTAAAAACTCCCATGGAACGGGCTAATCGTAATACGATTCTTAACCTACGGATAAGATTTTACTGACTAATGTGTAATTTTGATTCCCCCAAATACCAACAAATCCAAGTTGATTACAATCTAACATTTGCCTATTTGCAACAACCCATTTTCACAGAACTTCCCTCAAATCTGCACACCCTTTTCTCACATCACCTTACTTTGATCATCTCTGAATAGGTCATACACTCAAGCACTAACATCACTTTCTCATCCGTTTGTTCACTCGATTATTACAGATAGCCAAAGTTCCAGATATGTAATCAATGCAACAATGCATACTATCACCGATGTCTAAAAATAGTTTTTATTTTTTTATAATAATAATAATTATTTTTTACCCTTTTCCTTCAATGAATGCCAAATAAAGCAACAAACTTAAATTCCATATTTTATATGATCATATAAAATGCCCTGTTTCAGTAAAACAGTATCTATTCATAACATCCAATTTCAATAATCAGAAAACAAAATTAATAGATATTAATAAACTATGTTTCTTTTTTAGATGCATTTAAACTGGAACACTGTATGAATCCAATTTCTATTCATTATTCATCCAGACTTCACTGTGATTAATAAATTGCCTATAAACTTCAAATAAATATTTAGTGTTGAAACCACCTCAACGGGTAATGAATTATATATTCTTAACTTTTAAGTATCTATAGATTTATAATATATACAAGTTTTTCATGTTATATTTAATTTATATTTATAATTTATAGTTTAGCCAAATTCAACGGTGATTTTTTTATCAAAACTTGTATCGATACCAATAAAATTTTCAATCATCTACCTGGATTAAAAGATACATAAAACTAGACTGACATTTTAATAGAATGCTTTATGCTTACCAAAAAAATCATATTTGCCACCCCCTTAAATGCACCATAACTTATTTTACGTGTTACTTTTACTTTAAACTTTAGTAGAATAGGTACACTATTGGCTCAAATTTAAGAAATAATGTCTGTACTTGTGATAAAGAATATACAAGCGCCTTATAGCAAACAACACTAATAATATACACAAAACTAGAGTTTCCATTTCACATCCTACTAAATATGTCTTGGAGTCATTGTGAAACCTACATAATATTCCTGGCTGAAGTTACCTATACTTTCATTATTATTTCGTTGAAAACGCATCATACACTTTTTTCTAATTCTAATCCAAAATAATACCAGAATTAAAATGCAAAATAAAGTTTTTCTGCAAGTTTTAAGGTAAAACGACCTCTCTTTGTTTTGACATTGACACTCCCACTCGACTTTTGGGACACAACGCCACGTTCGGAAATCGTTATCTTCTTTTTTTTTTATTCACAGTTATTTATGATGTTGATGACTTTTCAATATTAAAGCTCAATAATAATAATCTTTCTTACAAATGTTTTATCTCATCTTGTAAACATGAATGTTCAACTGTTTATCTGAAAAATCCCTTAGTTGATGACTTGTGTTGCCATCTATGAAAATAACACTACATTCCGTGTAAGCTACCAGCTACCTATAGATGTATAATAATAGTATCTGTTTGTTGAAACCATAGATAATTGTTTATAAATCCCTCGAAATAATTATGATGAATCATTATTTATGATGGTTAAAAATCTTTGTTACAATTTTAGATATATATATATTTATTATGAATACTTTTATTAACAAACGTTTGAAAAAAACAATTTAGTGCGGTAATGAGGTAAACAGATCATGTGATTCCACCCCAACTTGTCAGTACAACATGTGGAAGTCATAATTGGGTGTAGCGCACAGATGCAACAATCCGACCACATGTGCATGCAATTTCTCAGTACAACTCGTTTGACAGTCGGATCAGCAGCGCAACACGCCTCCAGACAATAGCAATTAGTCATCTTCTGGCAAATTGGGGCCGAAAAATCATGACATGCATACATACACCCCCTTATTGATACTGTGCCAGACACCGCATAATCTGCCATTGCTTAAACAGTCCGAAATCATGCGTTGTACTGCATGCAGTCCGACACGTTCGAGCGTTTGGACGCGACTTATCTGCTAAGTATTAGATTGTCTGTGGTTTTGTTTACATTACTACTGGTTATTTGATCAGAGTTTTTTTCGTAATGATCAAGTGCGTTTCTAAAATGTCTGTCTTGAGAAAGGTTAATTAATGAATTAATCTCTAAATATATGGGACTACAACAATCTACAACGATTCTAAGTTTTTGGAATAAAAGCTCCCTGCACAAGTGAACCAAATATTACGTGATATGGATTTCGCACGCAAACAAACTGTTTTAAAATAAAGTACTTCAGAAAGCAAGCGTCTTAACTACAATTAGGTAAGTAAGTCCTTGATCTATATTTATATTTCATCATGGTCTTTTAGTATTTTATTTCTGCGCGTAGCTTGACTAGACCCTCGCTCTTTGAACTTCTCAAGTACTTTCAAACTCAAGTATGTTACTATTTTTAGCATAAATTTAGACAAAGCATTGACCCACGTTCACATGTAACCATAAATATAACATACATACAAACATATTGTATCAAACAATTCTAAGCTTTAGCTTACATGGTATTTATTCCTAGCCATAGAATGTTCCTATTCTTTATTAATGAAATTTTTGCGACTCCATATTACCATATCAGTGTCATAACGTACTATGAACGTACCTAAGATCATAGTCCTAAAGAGCCCTTGTCAAAGATAGCTTTGTTGGTTATGTAAGTTATGTTTTATGCTCAAAAAGTAATTATAAACAATGACATAACTTTTTCGTTTCCTAATCCTATGTTTGACTATCTTACTACTTGAAATAATGACTAAAAATAATGTATTGCAGGTAATATTATACCTGATGTGCTTTTAAAACAATTTGTACAATCCATTCAACAACTAAATGTTCTTTTTTTTATATGCTTTTATCATATCCCTCTTTCTTGTGATTTCAGAAAATCAAAGATGATGATGCCCTATCAAATGAAGAGTTTACATAAAAGCTGATTATCCTATCAATAATGAACACTCAAGAAACTTTGTTTCACTCCGATGATTTCAGTGATGACTAACCTCTTTTCCTATATCAATGTATGGATGATTCTAAATGTAAGTACAGCAAGTATATAGCTATACTAGATCTATTCGTTTTATATATCTTTAGTCTCTCTATACAAAATTAATTGAGCTTGTTTGATATCTGTCACCGGAGTCAAAAATATTTTTATTTTATTTTACATTATTTTGATTCTTTCCATATGCATGGAAATATGTTGTATTGATTCTTATACAGGTATACAATTTAAGCAATTTTCAGAATATTTTTAGTAAGCAGTTATTTTTTAAGATTTACCCCGACCTACAGATTGATTAACTTGAAATTGTAAATTCTTTTACTTTAAATGGTACTCAAATGTTATTCCTTTATTTCTATGTATTTATATATTGTGAATACAATTTTGCCATAAAGGAAAATAAATTATATTAATTTTGGTATAAACATCCCCTACCAGCCCTAATAAGGCCTGTTACAGCAACAGTAGCGAGTCTTTATATTTAATAGAAAACACTTTATTTTATTTTAATTATTTAATATATTTTTTCTTTACCCTGTGAATGTCATTTATGTATTGTTTTATTACCAGTCCTAGCTAGCTAAATTGAATGTTATTGTATGAGCTTTCCTCATACATACTTACTTACAAACTTTGCTACTGTTTACTTCTGGATGGGGATTGGCCTCTAGCTACATAATTATACCATTTTTTTTTCTTTATTGTTAAAAAAAAATTAAATATAATCTTACAAAATCACTCCTTTTCATATGAACATACATATTTTTTTTGTACAACCCACTACTTACACCTTAACTATACATTGTTTTAAACTTAAATCTAATTTTTAATTTTTATCGATTTCAGTAATAAATGTTCCCGATTAACATTCTGCGCTTCACTTCGCTGCCAACTTATGTAATCTTTAATTGTAAGTATATAAAATTTACTTTCATCAATTGTAAAGCACTTATCTACAATCGTAATAGGAACCTAATGTTAAGTCTCAACTCTACTATACTAAGGTACATGTAGGTATTTACAGGTATATACCATCTAATGATAATAATTTTACGTATAATTTTTAAACATTCTTTAAATAGTGTATTCATAGGTGATCAACTTCTATTTAAACTTTAATATTTTAATTATCTTAATGTAAGAATAGTTCTTATTATCTAATATTCATATCAAATGTTCCCCGAATCAGCTTTATCAATTAGTCATTTTTATAATACCTAGACAAGTGTATAGTATTAAACTTTCCCCGAACTTTGTTTGTGTAAGGATCTACCAAAACATACGCATTCTGATAGAGAACGGCTGCAATAACATACGGTCCCTCATAAAGCGCTTCAAACTTTTTCGTAATTTTTTGCTGAGCATTTGATTTGTTTACCTTTCTAATTTTAACCCAGTCCCCTATTTGATACTGAATCAATCTAAACTTTTGATTGAATTTTGCTTGTCGGTTTTCAGCCGCCTTTTTCAAGTTTTCCCTTGCCTTTTCTCTAATGTCTGCTATATTCCTCGTCATATGTTGTATTACTTCCTTATCAAATGTTAATTCAGTAGGTTGGCCATACATTATTTCACAAGGTGTAAATCCGGTACTATCGTGGAAAGTATTATTATACAAACGTTCTATTTTTGGTAATATTTCCACCCAACTTACATGTCGTTTTTCACAATAAATTCTGAACAATATTCCGAGAATTCGGTTAAATCTCTCACAAATATTTGGCCTAGGGTTTCGAACTGTAGTATACATTGGTTTTACCCCCTTATCCTTCATAAACTCCCTCCATTGACTGCTTATGAACTGTGAACCATTGTCAGTAAGTATCGCTTTTGGATGAATAATTTTGACAAAGTTACGCATTTTTCCTATTACAGATGACGCTGATGCTTTACGTAATGCATACACCTTAATGAATTTGCTGAAGGAATCCTGAACTACAAGAATGTAAGTCATCCCAAAGCGCCCTGATGGTAAAGGTCCATAAAGATCTGCCATAACTAAATCTCCAATGTCTTTTGTTACTATTGATTGACATGGTCCTACATGTTTTATGTTATCACTTTTGGCCAGCTGACATACGTGACATGATCTGACAAATTTTCTCACTTCTCGAGTAATTCCTTTCCAGTAAAATCGGTCCTTGATGTACTTAATCACTTTATACGCCCCCTGGTGTCCCATTTCTAAGTGTACCTGGTTTATTACGTCATTTACTAATATATTGGGTAAATATATAACCCTTTTTTGAGTGTCATGGGGAGTAAAATATAATACTCCATTTTCCAATGAACATTTTTGAGTGATCCTTCCTATCCTATCTGAGCAATCGTTATTCTCTAATCTTTGCAATAATTCGTCTATTTCCAAATCATTTCTTTGTAATTCTTTAATTTTTTTCAATTTGTTGATTAAATCCTTGTTTGGTTTCGTTTCAGTATACAAAATTTCAGGTAATCGTACTTTGTCCTCCTGTAACAAGTCTGTTTGAGGCGGATACCTAGACAGTATATCTGCGCCTATATTTTCTTTCCCCTTAATGTGCTCGACCTTATACTGAAACTGTTCCAGATAATGAACCCAACGAATAACCCTTGCATTGTACAATTTCCAGTTCTTTACAAATGTTAAAGCTTTGTGATCTGTTTGAATTATCACTTTTGATCCACGTAAATACGTTTCAAACTTTTCCAAACACTGAATTATAGCGTAAAATTCCTTTTCTGTGACTGTATAATTCAACTGAGCCCCTTTCAGAGACTTGCTATGAAATCCCAGGATCCTCATATTTCCATCTTTATCTAATTGATATAATACGCCTGCTAATCCTATTCCGGAGCAATCTGTCTGTAAATAGTACGGTTTTCTAAAATCAGGATGGTGTAATTGAATCACGTTTATGAAACTTTCTTTTATTTTTTCAAAAGCTTCCTGTTCCTTTATCCCCCAACGCCATGAAACATTATTTTTTAATAACTCACACAGAGGTTGTATGTATTCATTATAACTCGGTATGAATCGCCGGTAAAAATTGCATAATCCTAAAAACGCTCTTAGTTGTTTGATTTTTTTTGGAACCGGAAAATCCTGTATGGCTTTAATTTTTTCCGGGTCTGTTTTTATTCCGTCTGTAGATATTATATATCCGAGCATTTTTACTTCCTTGCACATAAACTTGCATTTTTCTAAATTACATGTTAAACCAGCCTTTTCCAATTTCCCCAGTACTATATTGATGTGTTCTAAATGCTGTTCAAGTGATCCAGTGGTTATAATTGCTAAGTCATCCAGGTAATTTACGCAAAATTCGCGTACGTCATGTCCTAATATCTTATCCATGCTTCTACAGAAACTGCCCACAGATGTCTTAAGTCCTTGAGGCAATACGTTGTAAACATATGATTTGCCGTTAAAACTAAAACCGGTATATTTTTTGCTATCTTGTGATATTGATATTTGAAAATAGGCATTGTTTAGATCGATAACGCTGATAAAATTCGCGCCATGAAAGGAATTCAAAACGTCCAATTGTGAAGCTGGCTTCTCTGTTTCCGCGATCATGTATTTATTTATTTCCCTCGCATCCAATAAGATTCTAATTGTCCCATCCTTTTTCAAAGTAAACGTTAGTGGACTGCAATATTCCGTTTGAGATCTACTAATTATACCCTGTGATTCTAATTCTAACAGTTTATGTTCAACCTTTTCCCTGTATGCATATGGTATCGGATATGACTTTTTTACGATTGGTGTATGTTTTTCCATTTTAATGATGTGCTCATAACAATTTGCTCGCCCCAATTTTGAATCGAACAAATTCTTGTATGTAGCCAATAGTGACTCTAATAATTGCTTTTCGTTCTCTTGTAAAGATATTCCTGTCTTGTAAGAAGAGTTTGCCTTAGATTCTTGCATTTTTTCAACACAGCGTTGATTTCCCAATTCTATTTCCTCCTCTCGCTTATGAAACGGTACCCAAACCTGGATGTCTCTATGCTGAATGTTTACCCCGCTTTCATTTTTCTTTAGTTTTATTAAAACTTCGTGTTCTTTAAGCCAATCAAACCCTAGTATTAATGGAAAGCTTAAGTTGGGAATAACTACGAAATTTACATCCATCATTATATTGTTTATACCTACAGGTAATAAAATCATTTGCTTTATATCTTTACTTTTATGTCCCGACGCTGATTTGATTTGAAATGGTTTTATTGGAATTACGGGTGTTTCAGGGTATTTTTGCCGTAACTCCTCCCACAATTCAAGAGAAATGCACGTTATATCGCTCCCAGTGTCCAATAAGGCAACAATATCATAATCTCGTACTCGAATGATTATCTCTGATTTAAATGAGGTTTGTTCTACATTCTCATTTACTTCTTCAAATACCGAAGTTACTAATTGATCTCCTAATAAATGAGCTTGCTCCCCTTTTAACTTTAAAGTGTTAACCACATCGGTAAGACCTAGTACAGTCACCTTTTCTAATCTACTATACCCTAATCCCTCGCCTAGCTTTCCACTAGTCACTTTTATATCTAATGGAAACCGCAATCCCTTATCATTAATTCCTAATAATTGACCTGGCACCCAATTCATTAAATTCATCATCCTTAAAACTTTGCCCCTATTGTCAAAAGCTGATCCGGGGTCCATCTGGATAGCCTGAACTAGTTTTCCGCCTCTTCATCTTGAATTATCGTTGTTACGTTTCCTTGACCATACGCCTCCGGACGTCGCCAATTTCCATATTGAGTCTGTTTTTTCGTTTTATCAGGTTTTGCTGAATTGGTGCTGTTGGATTGCTTGAATTCCTGTTTGTTCACCTCGTCCATTGACCTGAGGAACTCGGCGGTCTCCAATATTGTTTTCGACTTAGAGGTAATAAAACTCTGCTGTACATATCGTGGAAAATGCCGAATAATGTCAGAGATCAGCTGTTCTTCGGACATGGAATAACTGAGCATTTTAGTCTGGCCTACTATTTTTATAAAATAATTTGCCATCAAAGGTTCCTTAATCCTTTCCCAAGTGCCATGTACAATACTGCGCCTTAACTCATTTTGCTCGTAACTGCCCCAATATGATTTCAAAAAGTCCGATTTGAAGTCAGCTACGCTATTCCATCTGTCTTTATATACCCGAGCCCAATCTCTAGCTGCTCCTTCTAGACACTCAATTGCTGTCTCAAGCTCGTGTCCGTCTGTTGCCACTTTCATTAGATATATGTCTAAGTCCTCCAAGAAGGTCACCGGGTGTGTCGGCGTTTTACCAAACTTTGGTCGGTCCACGTTAACATTTTTTATGTTGTAGATAACGGTCCTTTTCTCTTCTACATTCGGTTGTACTACTTCCGGGTTTGGTTGGGTGACGACGGCCTCACTTCTATTGTTCGTACTGGTGACTTGTTCCTGCTCGCCTCCTGCGCCTCCAAGCACTGGTTGTAATTCGCCTCTCAACTGCCCTAAAGCCGCAGTCATCTTTTGTTCTGTTCGTTTTAGCAGATTGTAAAATAATCCTTTTCCAGTATTTTGCTTTTTTGTCACTCTCCTAGCTGGCTTCCTGCGACGTTCTGTATTTTCAGCCCGTTCAGCCTCTTTCAATTTTGCCGTCGCGATACTCCTCCTTGTTGGTCTAACCATCTTGATCTCGTTTGTAACCACCTTCTATTGTATACAAAATTGTGAACATATATGTAAACACAAACGTCTACACATATGCGCACTAAACAGAATAAACGCCCTCACGCCCCCTATAGTTTTAGACTCAAGACCCTTCGTTCATAAAATTGAAAATGACGCCGTATGCATCACACATTCACATACTTTTGTATATATTTTTTCAGATGAAGATATAGCTCTACGGCAGAGCAACGAGAACCCGCGTAATGCAACGTTAATGCAAACAAACACACGATCCGGCCTGCAAAAACTTGCCACCGCAGCCCACGAACGCGTGAAACTCCAGAGAACCCTATATAACTATTATTTGCATTAACTATTCGCTGTAATTACAAAGGTGTATCAATAAATCATACTATTTGTTGCGTTCAAGTTACTAGTAGGAAGAGTCAAAATCCAAATATGCACACATTTCCATTCCACGCCAGCAAAATGTAGCCCAAAGAAAGGCTACTCCTGGTCTTCGCAAATGTAACAAAAGCTACTTTGTGACCAAACATTATGTAAATCTAGCGTCACGACACCAAAATGTAGCTAAAAGTGTATATCCAAGTCACGGCAACAAAATGTACCTAAACAGCTGTTCAATCCTGGCTTACGGCAGCAAAAATACAACTAAACAACTGCTTCCTATCGCTAAATTAATGTATTTACCTACAGAATATAAATAATTAAAATTAACTTGAATTTGGCCAATAGATCGTCTAGTGTCTACGTTGTGTACCGAGCAACCTAAATTCTTTTATGTGTAGCAAATTAGACTTTGACTCCTCCCTACCTACTCAACCCTACGTTCATCCTACTGCATCCTAGTTCAAAACGTTAATTATGTAATAAATAAAATTTGTTTTTGGTTAATAAACCCCAACCAGATCCTACCGTGGCCGGTTAACGTAATGGTAGCTTTATCAATATTTTCTCAACATATAATATCCTCTTAAATTAAAGCCTTTGTTTCTTTATATACCAAAACATTGCCTCAATTTATAATCATACCATCAAATCAGATAACAGACCAACCTAGCTAGCTAATTGTTTATTATTATTATTGTATGGAAGATTCTCTTTGATCCATACTATGCTACCATTTCCGCCTGGATGTGGGTCTGGCCATCTAGCTAATTAAATACCCATTTTATTATATTTTGTTTCTAATAGGTAATCCTAACATGTTTAATAAATTTACCTGTGCTTCGTACCTAATTTCTGATGAGAAGAAGCACTCAACAAACTCATCAGACCTAACAGTTGAATATTATTTCATTCAAGGAAAATTATGTATTAAGGCATTATTCCACCCTTTACATAGAGACTAATGTATCCATTAAATTCCTATAAACTTGCTATAGTGAAGATATTTGTAATACTGAGGTATACCGTCCATTAAATATGAAATATTGAACCTGAAGTTTACCCTAAGTAATGAGTATATTCCACTCATGATAATTCGATACCTTAATATTAGACATAATGGACTGCTCCGCTTGCCATTAGCCTAGAATCATTTCATCTTTCTGAAACAATTCTGATATCCTAATCATAACTGGAAGTATAACACCTTGATGACAATAAGCAATATGACGATTACACCTTTAATATTTCATATGTAATAAAATACGGAACCCAATACTACTGATCCACACACAATAACTAATTCCTATTCAGTTACTCATAAATTGCAATTAAACCTTCAAATAAATGTTATTTAATTTGTAAACCTTCATTCTAACTATCCATCCCTAAGAATAGTATTCCTAATACCCTATGACGGTGTTTGATTCTATACCTAAGCCTACCTACCACTAAATCCTATACTACTGTATGCAAAACTCCCATCATTACTTTTATTAACGTTATGTGATGTGTATGTTCTAAGCTAGCTAGGGATCTAAGCTGTAAATTGTTCGGAAGGCTAATCCGAGAATGCAACCTAGAGCCTGTGTAATGTACATTTCACAACGTGTCCGTGGACTTAAGGGTTCTGTGAAATGCACGCCCTATTTTATAACATATAAATATATATCCAATAAAAGAACAAGCCTTAAGCACACACAAGACCTCAACGAGTGGATAACAATCCTAGCGATCGACTTATGGGAAATGGCGATCTTCTCGCTTCAGCCTGTGGCCAACCTCAAGACGAGTAAGAGGCCCATCAAAGATAGGCTACACCATCTGTGCAAATAAAAAAGATGGTGCCAGGCTTCTCTCAAACCTGGCCTACTACTAACAGGATCCCGAAGTATACTTCCTTGCCACCGTTAGGGGAAATGCACTTCGTTAAGTTGACCATGCAACTAAGACTTTGATCTGGTTCGACGAAATAATAATAAAATCATCTAAAATAAACTCAAAATCTAACAGAAAGTGAAATAGTTCATTACTACGCAACATAATTGCACAATACTGAACCTTAGAATAAACTCAGATTCTAATAAGTAGTGGAATAGTTCAATACTATGCAAAGCAATCGCACAATATTGAACCTTCCCGCCACCACAATAATGTATCTACGAATGTTTACGTTATGAATTTAGGCTCGACCCAGAATCAATGACAATCCGAGAGTTCGCTAAAGAAAGAATGAATCGTCTACTCGGTGCGCCGGTCTTATATACACTAAAAAGTTCTGAATCGCTTGAAATGCATTATCCACATGATTCGCTCGATGTGCTTGACGTAAACGAAATAATACCTTACCAGCATTAACTTAAGGTTTGTTTTCAATCGTGCCGCGTACGTATTTATTCCCTATTGGAACCAACTTTACTCATTACGCAGTGTTTGCGCCAGCTCCGTAGCGGCAACACGTATTTAGTTTACTGAGAAATATGAAAACATTACGTTTTGTTACGTACGAACGTCGATTTAACTATGTACTATTATATTCTATTCAGGTGCCCATATAATTTCGATTCATACCAAATGATGATGACGATTAATGTATCAATTCTCATTATACTATATTATTCCTTCATTTAGCATTAATCGAAGACCATAATAGCGCCATAGGCATAGTTCTAGTTACAATAATCACTAGTAACTCAAATTTAATTAAAAGTTATCACCTTTTATTCTGCTACATGTTATTGATAAATTATAGCAGTAATAATTAACGGATTCACATATTTAACAGCACTTGTTGAAATACCTAGAATAATGCGCAGTGATATCGCTAACATTCATTGAATACAGCCAAAGCGAATATGAATTTCATAGTTATACACAGGTTGATTTCAAAGAAACTCACTTAATCACTTTGTTGATGTTAAAATGATGACTTTTTGATACCACAACTATCATATGGTACACAAGCATGAAACCTGCGTTATGGTTAGCAGACACCGTAAGCTATGGACGCTTGGAACTAGTTTGTTGACCCTTCATTGATTTGAGATCTAGAGACTAAGGGCTTGTGCACAAATCACGCGAGGTTTTTTCGGCTACTTTTTGACCCGCTTGAGTTGAGCAGCTCCAAATTTGAGCGAGATGATATTCCGCGGTGTTCTTCATTTTTAACCTTTCATGGATTACAGGAAATAATTAATGTAAGTATTGACATCAAAATTAGTGCTAAAGATGGTAAATTCAAAGGCGCTCTTAAAATAATGGCTCCGGGTGATTAAATAATAACCTTGGAAATTATTAAACAATTGCAACTATTTCAGGAAGATATCTCTTACGAGTACAGACATACATTCACCTTTTTATACTTTGATGTTTAGTTTATTTTGTAAATGTTTGTATCACACAGTCATTACTCATCTTGGTTCTACACCCTGACTACAGGTTAAGCTTCAGCCTATCAAACGCGGCATACGTCAGTCAAGTCGTGCCGGGAGGAGTCGAGAGACGTCGCATCAATTCCGAGACGTCGACGATCCATCCAGGGCAGGTGATCGCTCTGGGGCGTGCTGCAAGCTAAGAATGATTTGGAGCATTATGTTGAGAATGATTTGGGCTTGTCGGTAGTTTTTTGAGTGGATAGGAGTAAAACCGAGGATCATTATACGTCTAAAGAACGAGGAAGTGTTGAAAACGGAGGCTGAATTATTAGGAACGTTGCTCGTTTTTTTTGGTAAAGTAAAGAATGTTCTGCTAATACTGTAGACAATTGAACGGTTCTGCGGACCAAGATGGACGTCCGATAGAATAATGTAAACTGGACCGAAATTGCTAAATATTTTAGTTTTCCCTTGATTTATACATTAGACACTAATTGTATTCTAAACTTGAAGTTTCTATGTCTGCTAGAAGTACCATAGAGTTTTGATGATCGGTCAGTCAGTGAGTGACAAAATTAAGAAACTTTGACTAGTTATAATTCTTAAAGTACTGGCCCCAGATTTGGTTCAATCCTCAATTCCGCTGTTATTTAAATCACTGGACAATCGGTAATTTTTGGTGTAAAAAGTGTAAACCGTTCATGTTTAATAAATACATATACTAAAAAGTGATCGAGGTGTCGTATCTCATAAGCAAAACACGGAACCCTAATAGGATCTGTTTGTTGTCTGTCGATATGTCAAACCCTTTATCTCGGGAACGACATACATAATTTAATAAGTACATAATTTTAATTTAATTTCGATACCTCTTCAGGTATCGAAATTAAATTAAAATTATGTACTCTGGTTTACAGTCTCTTGAAGCTGTGAAATAATCAAAATTCTAAGTTAAGGTAAAAAATAGATATGGCCGTAGTTCCACAAAAAACGTATATTTCGACACTCTCTAGGGAATCAAAATTTATAGGGTACTTTCCGTTGACCAAGAACTATGAAATTTGGCAAGTAACATCGTCTTATAATAAACAGGCAGGAAAAATCAGAAAACTATACATTTGTAATTAAGTACGGAACCCTCGGTGGGCGAATCCGGCTCGCACTTGTTATGGTTTTTGATGATATTAGAAGTATCACACATTAAAGATTTAAAGATTTTTATTGAACATCAAAACAAGCATATTTAAAACAACAAGATCGTGCAGCTGCTTTAGTATTAAACTGTGTTGCAGCTATTTACGCCCACCTCGGGACATAGGGAGAATAACTTTAGTGATTTAAGTATACGTATGTTTAGTTACACTTAATATTGTATAACTGTAGAACATAATAATTTTGTTCTACAGTTATACAATATTAACAGTTATATAAAACTAACATAGCTTAGTTCTGAGTAAACCAGGGTAAGGGATATAAATTTACCTAGGAGGTATTTCTATAAAATTAGTTTCTATTAATTATCAATTAACAAAGTTCCTTAGCTACCATAAACAAGTGCTTCAGTCTCATCATAGTTAAGATTTTCTAAAAACTTTGTGACATTATTCTCATACCCAGTATGTCAGTGGATGAATGTTTAAAATACTATTAAATTTATTGTATATTTTAGCCGAAATATAGTCATAGTGATGTCTGCCCAGAGCAGTGCGAGTGGGATTGGGTTTACAGATGCGGCCAGCCCGTCGTTTTGTAGCCTTTTTAACAAAAGGTAGGTCAAGGTGTTTTCTTAATACAACTTTTAGAATAAATAATTGCCTAACAGTTAAGACTTTAGCTACGGTATACAGCTCAGATGTAGGAAAACGGATCGGCTTGCTAAGCATAACTTTAAGAACGGCCCTTTGAGCTCGTTCCAATCGAAGGAATCTAATTTCCCCTGTCCCGCCCCAGGCCGTTAAGCAATATGTTAGTACAGACTACGCCAATGAGAAGTATACGGTCTTCAGAGTTTGTTGGTCCGCAATAGTTCTAAGGGTCCTGAAGATGTAAATCAGTTTTCTCATCCGACCAACAGCTGGCTCCACCTGGTCTTTCCAAGTCATTAACGAGTCTATAAAAACACCGAGATATTTAACGCTACGTGATTGCGTTAGTGCAGTACAAGAGCATAAAACATCAATGGGGACGCAATTGTGAGCACGGACAGCTTAAGTTGACGGGGGTAAAGAGGATGATTTGGTCGCAAAGGTTATAAAAGTTGTCTTGCTAACATTAATTGTGAGTAAGTTTCTTGGCAACCATTGCATTACAGTTCTTAAAGTAGTTTCCGCTAAGAGGCAAACCTTCTCCCATGTTGGTGCTTGTACGAGAAGTGTCATCAGCATAAGCAAAGACTTTAACATTATTCAGAGGTAGATTGCACAGATCGTTCACGTATATTAAAAATAAAGTTGGTCCGAGGACGCTCCCTTGAGGTACACCAAACGAAAGAGTCGCCTCATCACTGGTATAATTGCCTATGCGAACCTGCTGCGTGCGACAACTAAGGTAACTTTTGAAAATATTGAGCACATGCCCTCTTACCCCAATACACTCCAGTTTTTCCAGGAGAATCGGGCAACATTGGAGGACATTGGGGAACATTGAAGTGATAGACGGCATTTTAGTTATAACGCCGAACACTTCCTCTATTGCACCATGTTCTACTCAAACCGGGACAAGCTGAGCCGTTGTAATACATTCCACACAAAATTACGAGTTCACACTGAGCAGAGACAACACTGGAGCAGAATATTATAATTATAAGAATTACTCTGGGTACGGTAATTTGTTCTGGAAGTCTGTTCTGGTGGTTGAGATTAGCTTAAAAATTTGCTTGGAGAAGTTGAATAATGGGGCCAATCCATGTCATGTCATGCTTTTGTTTACACATTCACCGCCAAGACTTGCTACGCACATATTCGGTGGTTTTCCTTGTTTGTAGCGAAAAGTGCCTACGAACAGGTAGAGCGCCCTCTAAGCAGTTTCATGGCAGTAAAAGAATTAAGCTTTGGTAACACACTCACTGCCAACAATCGCTATGTGCTACTCTCGTAGGTAGCCGATCCCGTGATTTTCCCATCTAGCGGAAAGAGCATATGGCTTAAGAGTCTGCTAGGCAGGTTCTTGGGATTAAAAGTTTCAACTCAATCACCGCTACGCTACGCTCATAGCGCTACGCCGTAGTCCGTAGCAGCGCTCCATATAAAGCGAAAAACGTATGCTCATATCCCTACGCCATAGTTGGTAGCAGAGCTCCATATATACCGAGAAACTTACGCTCATATCGCTACGCCATAGTTTGTGGCTGCGCTCCATATAATAGCGAAACACTTGCGCTCATATTGCTACGCCATAGTTCGTAGCAGCGCTCCATATATACCGAAAAACTTACGCTCATATCGCTACGCCATAGTTCGTAGCAGCGCTCCATATATTATAGTGAAAACTTACGCTCATATCGCTACGCCATAGTTCGTAGCAGCGCTCCATATATTATAGTGAAAACTTACGCTCATATCGCTACGCCATAGTTCGTAGCAGCGCTCCGTATATGAATGAGTTGAATAAATGTTTGTTAATATAAATGTTTATCCAGTACAGTACTTAATGTAAAAATAGGCTAATGATAAAACAAAACAGGTTATCCGTATTGGTAAAAAAATTGTATAAAGCATCTTGCTTCTTAAAAATTTTGACGATAAAAAGATAAGGGTTAATTCTCTGGAGCTTACATATCCTTATTTTAGAATTCACCATTACCTACGAGATTGGACTTTCTGGATACTGAAAGACTTTATTTTATCCCGCGAGTTTTCTCGCATTTTTCTATATCTTCAGCCAAAAGACGTCCATTTCTGGTCATAGGCCTCCCCCAAAGAGTGCCACAATGACCAGTTCTGCGCCTCTCGCATCCAGCGGACTCCCGCAACCTTTACCAGGTATTCTTCTCCATCTTGTGGGGGGCCTACCCACGCTGCGCCTTCCAGTAAGTGGTCACCACTCGAGAACAATATATATAATTTAATATTAATAACGTTCACAAAATATAATGAACGTTAGCTATAACAACAAAACCAATACTTTTATAAGGAATAACGGTCAATTGACATAATATTCATATTGTATAACTTTTTTTTCTTTAACACTCAAATTGACTAATTACATTTCATATAACATACATAACGTATAACGATCATAACACATAGTATATTTTCGTACAAGGATTTCCCCGAGCCTCAACAAAAGGGGCTCGGGGGGCGAAGCCCTCCACAGTAAAAAAAAAAATACTCTTAACGATGGTATTATTTGTAGGTTAGGTTAGGGTTATCTTGTGTCCCTTAGGGCGGAAATAGACACCCCGCGAAGCGGGGTGATGTCAACACGCTGGTGGTTAGGTTAGGTTAAAATTATTGGCGTCTGATTTCAAATAAAAATGTATGTTCAATCTTTCAATTACTTAGTTGTTATGAATATTTTTCCTTTTAATCGATATATCAATTGATATTATATCTAAAGTACGTTATAATTCACGAAAATATATATTATGACATTATACCTTTCGTTCATTATGTGCAATTAACGTTATACTAAACAAGCGTATACACAGTGAGCGTATATAATGTATTATGAACGTTATATGATAAGTTGTTATACCTCGTATTACTTACCCCTCGAGAACCTTTCCGCACCAACGGCCATCAGTTCAACGTACAATGTGCCCCGCCCACTGCCACTTATTTTGCTTTATGCAAGTAAAGTATTGTAATTATAAAATTTCTCACGAAATACAAAATTGCTTAAAGTTCGCTATCCCGTAACGTACAGTCAGCATCAAAAGTAACTGGGCAAACGAAGACGTCAACAGTCTTTATTAAAAGGGAATAAAAGCTTTTGAAGATGTCAATTGCGCAGTTACTTTTGATGCCGACTGTACAACCATAAACAGATGTTAAAATATGTATTAATTTAAAGTGAAAACCTTTAGTGACTTCAATTTCAGTTGTTCGGTGGGAAGCACCAACATAAAAGATTAACCCAACGAGCATGGGCAATAATGGGTATTCAATAAATGTCCAATCACGTGTCCAGTTGATGCTGAAGTTTAATTTGAATACCGACTCGCGAGTCTTTCATTAATCATTAAATATTTATTTGGTCCGTAATTAAAGCTTTTGTAAAGCCGCAGGCGAAAAGAGGAAGTAAAGTATAGGACTTGTTGTTTATTAGAGCGCTTATGGCAAATTTAACAAAAACTGGTCAAAGGAAAGTTCATCATCGTCAAATTTAAGTAGAACTCGGCTGCGTTTCCACGTCTCTTTGTTGGCAGGGGATGCCCCTATAGGATATGGCTTCCAATCAGTGTATTCTGAAGTTCAATGGCAGGTTGTATCTAATGCCAAGTTATACACAGAAACTTTGGTTATACCAGTACCTAGATATATAGATAAATTTATAAAGAAAACTTCCGTGAGTTTGACATATAAAACAGTCGTTATCCGAATTCGTATTAATCTTGATTGTGGATGGTCTGTGCCGCCTAGCTGGAAAACAGTTTTGACTAGGGCTCTGAGAAGTGTGGACGAGACTTTATCATGTAACGTAGTGAGTGTTACACAATGCTGAAGAAAACGAGGGTCGGTTCTCGCCTCCATCACTGCCCCTGCGCCCGCCAGCCCTGTGCAAACCTGTGCAAGCCCTGTGCAAACCTGTGCAAACCTGTGCAAGCCCTGTGCAAACCTGCCGAGCGAGCAGGGCGCGGGCCCGCAGTGCTAAACACGCCGGCAACGAGTGTGCTCATGCATGAATAGGAACCGTGAATCAAATCTAAACATGTCAAGCGACATTCGACCTCACAGACGCGTGTCATAATATTTTAACATATAGATTTATGATACGGTAGCGTAATATAAATGGTCGGCGATTCCATTCATCTCAACACATTCATCGGTGCGGGCTCGGCGCGATATCAGTAAGCTGCCAGCTGTCAGTGTCAACTGTCAGTCAGGTTATCACAGAGGCGTAACAGTGCGGCTACATTTAAATGAGTGCGGTACGAATTCCGCGTCGGCGAAACTTAATACTACTCGTATGTAATATTTATTTATTTTTAGTCGACTAAGGGAGCAGGGTTGAAGTGTGTCGTGGTCGATGAGCTAGCAACTTATCACTGCGATATCACATTTTGTCGATCTTTTATACCCTCTTTTATGCCTCTTATAAATAAACAAAAACCAAAGTTGCATGTGCTCTGCCTACCCTTTTTGGGAATAAAGACGTGAATCTATGTATGTATGTATGTATTTATTACAAGGCTCACAAAAACAAGTTACAGACATTATAAGACATATAAATAAATTGATTTGGACTATGACTCTTAACTACGTGTGCACAGAAGAATTTAAAACATTTAGACCCTTATCACACTTGCGATTTCCAAGCGTATTTTCTATGAAGGCGATCACGCAGCGTGTTCGCCGCGACTGATAATTGTATAGAAAACACGCTCGCAAATCGCAAGTGTGATAAGGCTCTAAGACAATATTTTATAAGGTGCTGAGGAGGTGACACAATACAAACAAAGACAACAAGATAAATTCTGGAAGATGTCAACGGTGAGCGGTTATATTTGCATACAATATTTTTTAATTTATTTTAACGATGGATTCTCGGCAACAGTCTCGTTATAAAAACGACACATTCTAGTAATAGAATTATAAATAAAGGTGTTGTTTTTGTTTTGTAGGTGAAATATTTTGGGTGACTTACGAGGCTTGAAACGGAAAATGAAATTGAGAAGACCGACTCACTAGAGAAGATCGGGTCAGTCCATGTACGAGTGCATAATTTTGTATAGCGTCATTAGCTCACTGCATTTACTGCGATCTGAGAGTGTCTGCATATTAAGGTTACACATAAAAATGTTATTTCTTTCTCTTTCTTTCTGACTACTCCCGAGTGTTTAAGCCTACTCGAATTCTGACAGTATACCGACATGATATGGTATTGAGCCTCTGCATTTGCATACGTGTCTGTTATATTATAACAATAGCTGTGAATGTAACGCTCGCAGCCATTAATGTTCCACCGATCGCCTGCGGAATATCAAGTACCACCACACAGAGATGCCGTTACTAATCCCGTGGAACACTGCCACAGGCATTATGTACGTAAGCATCACTTTTTGACGATTTAAGATTGATGATTCTGATATATTTGTACGCGTACATAAATTATTACGTTTTGGTATATATTATATAGATTTAGATTTCTTTTAAAATTACATTATAAGTTAACTTTAAGCTAATTTACACGAATTTATTTAATGATCGTCAAATATTGAATATTAATTGAATTAAATGTCACAGGTACAATACCATATTATTATGGACATATAATACAAAATGATTAATGATAAAGTCAAAAATAAGAAAATAATATAAATATTGATATTGATATGTATTGTATATTAATGTGCAGGCGAACCCAGGGTAGGACACCAACGAGATGGTCCACCGGTAAGATGGCAGGCGGCAGTGTTACCACTAAAGTTTCAGTAGAGAATGCCTGAAGGCATTTAATCCGCCAATAGGGAATATGCATGTGATTTAGAAATGGACAAAAAAAACACGTGTAATCTATATTGCTTAATAAATATACACACATGATTATTTTTTCAAATTATCATGTTTCTATTGATAAAATAAATTGTTTAAAAGCACTATTTTTCAAATTCCCTCGCAAATTTCCAAAACGCAACGCTATTGGCGGAGCGAAACGTGACGTCACCGTGCAGGTCGTTAGTATGATTATTGAAAGTTATTCGCATTGTTTGGCCGCTGTTTATGATAAATAATCAGTGTTTTTTGGTAATTATTAAGTGAAAAAAGACTCGCCACAATGACTGAAGGCGGTTTTGTCAAGGCACAGTCGGATAATCTGCCTAAAATTGATGTGTTCATGATGACTAAATTTAATACATACTTCGCAAATATTTGTGACTTTACGTCCGCTGAACTAAGAGGAGTAAAAGCTGCAAGGTAAATAAGTTACAGATATTCAATAAATTATCATATTCCTTGTTTTTATACTCGTGAGATTGGTCAATTAAATAATTATAACCTATTTTGGCGATTCAAATAGCTAGACTTTTAAACTACTTCAAATAGGTGTCTTTGTTAAATAAGTGGAATAAAATACTAGTAGATATTTATCCATACTATATACTATTTTACTATACTATAACTTTATATATTACTAGCTTCTGCCCGCGACTCCGTCCGCGTGGAACTCGTTTATATCGCGCAGCCCCATACAAACTTTCACCCCCTTAAGGGATGATTTCGGGGATAAAAACTATCCTATGTCCTTCCCTGGGACTCAAACTATCTCGATACCAAATTTCATCGCAATCGGTTCAGCGGTTTAAGCGTGAAGAGGTAACAGACAGACAGACAGACAGACAGACACACTTTCGCATTTATAATATTAGTATGGAATTAGTATGGAATGGATAGTATGGATATAATATATACTAACTTCTGCCCGCGACTCCGTCCGCGTGGAACTCATTTATATCGTAGCTCCATACAAAGTTTCACCCCCCACTTCATCCCTTTGGGGGATATGGGGGGAGCTACGATATAAACGAGTTCCACGCGGACGGAGTCGCGGGCAGAAGCTAGTTATATTATATATTTTATATATACTTACTTAATAATAAATTATAAATGCGAAAGTGTGTCTGTCTGTCTGTTTGTTACCTCTTCACGCTTAAACTGCTGAACCGATTTGGATGAAATTTGGTATAGAGATAGTATAAACGAGTTCCACGCGGACGGAGTCGCGGGCAGAAGCTAGTATTATATAATCAAAGATATGTAGGTACCTATTAGGAATGTTAAATGTTGAGAACATCTTTATGAACTTTAACAAACTAGGTTGTTTTCGTCAAGGCTTATAAATACAACAAATTTGTGTAGGTCACTCAGTAAAAAGGATTAAATTCTTTTAACTTTCTTCGATCAACAGTGCAAACAAAGAAACTTAGCTAAAACGTTTCTTGATCAAAATCAACACTCGTAGTCAGCTGTTGATCAACAAAAATCATAATATTTGTAACATTAATAACTAAAAAAATTGGGAATCAGAATAGTTTTATGAATAAGTATATAATACAATTTTGAGGTTAGGTTATTGTTTACCTAACTATATTGTTCGCGAGTCGTAATAAAAAAGATTTTAGGTACATACATATTTAATACTCACGTCGAAATGATCTTCACAACAATAAACTACTCAAGCACGATACATTATCTCTCCTCATCGCCTTACACCACTTTATCCTTATAATGCACCTTTGGGCATATGAAAATATTTGCAGTTTTAATGTGATTTTCACACATAGGGACAATACAATATTTATAATAAGCTTTTGTGTGCTCTTCCATTACAATAAGTTGATCTTATAAGCTTTAATCACTCACATTTATTAAAAGTGTGAATCAAACACTTTGTTGTTAATTTGTTTAAGAACCGCCGTGCACTAAGCTGCACGGTGACGTCACAAATGAGCGCGCCAAAATGGTGGCGTTTTGATCGTCCGAAAATGATAGTAATTTTAATTATTTTTTTTTAGCTTATTTAATAATATTGTGAAAAAGTTATATTTTTTTCCGGTTATATAATTACTTATAGAATAGATAAAAAAAATAAAAAAAATGTCATGAATATTCCCTATTGTACTTCTTTTATTTGTGCAATAAAGTTTAAATTTATTACTTAAATAATAATTGCCCATGTTGCATAAACTCAAACTCAAAATAATCTTTATTTAAGTACGCCTAGTATCGCATTTTCAAATCGTCACTTAGAAACATAATCTTAAGCTAATGAATAGATTAATTTATGAAGTAGAAAGAATAGCTTTGCAGCTGCTAGCAGCTCGCGACTGACAATGGGTACTTTTTTGATAAAATTTTAATTTCGGTAGAAAACGGTTTCTCCTGACTAAAAAATAACGTACAGTACAAAATAATCATTGAGATTGGAAAATAAATATTTAGAAGTGGAAAAACATTTCCTCTTTTTGTATGGACGAGAACCAGGTAAATATTTCCCTCTTAATTCAATTATTATTCCTCAAATTACAATAATTACAAATACATTTGTATACTAGTGGGTGGCCCTGAACTGCGAACTCGCGGATCTATAGCGGCTATGTATAGCTATCTGCCTGGTCTATAGCGTGAGCGCAGGTCAGGCTTATACTGGTTTGACTCAGTAGTCGAGAAGCTTCGTGAATAATATGCCAGTGCTCTGACGTTGTGGCTGAACGCAATAGTTAAATGAACAGAAGAGATATGAAAAAAATTAAAAAAGTTTTTTTTATTTTATTTTTTAAAAGTAAACTAGCAGATTTCAAACAGCGGCTAAGACTTCTTTTTAGGAGTGAACCTGACTTAGGATGCCCGCTCTTCCATAGCTAAGAATCTTATTAGGAAATATTATACATACAAAAGTTACTTATTTGGTATTACATGAATCTGTAAAAGTAAGCTTACAGTATACGGTTAGGGAAATGTGTACGCAGGGACGAGAATGATTTCATGTTACTGTAACCAAAGCACTACGGCATAGTCCGTAGCAGCTTAAACCATTCTAGTCCAAGCAACACTACGCGTGCTACGGCGTAGCGTGTAGCAGCATTTGTCCGCTTTCTAGCGAAAATCGTAGCATGCTCGTAGGGGCTTGCCTTGTATGGGTATAGTTTGACGTGGCCGGCCGTGACATGAAGTTGTGGGGAGACTATTTCTGGTAGTTGCTTGTTGTAATTAAACCATTTAAGATTTGCAGTGGATGTGAATGATATGTTTCGACTGTTCTACTTTAATTCTATGTAACGACGCGAAAACATGTAAACACTTGTTTTCGCGTCCTTAGAATTAAAGTAGAACAAAACAGTGTACGAGATCAAATGAACTGGGAAATAATTTCCAATTTCCCGGCAACTATTCCGGTTCCGTTCGCAAACGTTTCTGGCAAAACAATCGCTCGAATAAACTTGAAGGACTAAGATTCAAGCTGATATTTATTAATAAATATGCTTCAGGGTACAAATCAAATGAGGAACATTGTTTGATATTCAAATTTGTACGTTATTTTCTAGAGAGTACACCTCGATTTTGAGTAAGAGTATTTGCTGTAATTGGCTTCCTCAAATACTTGCAATATCAAGAAATGTCAAGAATCAGTACCGTTAAATAACGATAATATTATTTACGTACGCGTAAATAACTTACGGAGTGGTAACCGGTAGAGTACAGGGTGGTGTCATTAGCGGGTCAATCCTTTCAGTTAAGCATGTTCAATACGTGCTCATACTTTACCACCACCTTTTAAAAAAAAACATTACTATACTCAATTTAATCAAAATAATGTTATTAGGTGTTTAAAACGCACAATGCTTACCTGAATTAACAAACCAAACTTAATAGGTACCTAATTAACAAACCAAACTGAATTAACAAACCAAACTTAATAGGTACTTAATAGGTACTTAATAGGTACTTAATAGGTACCTATTTTTCATGATACGGGCATGTAGTCGTCGTCCTTGTCGACCTCTGTAGCTTATTTGGTAGTGACCCTGCCTACGAAGCCGGAGGTACCGGGTTCGAATCCCGGACAGGGCATTTATTTGTATGATGAGCACGAATATTTATTCGTTCCTGAGTCATGGATATTTTCTATGTATTTATAATATTGCTAAAATGGTTTTACGGGCGGCATGTTTCGAGCTCTTCGGGAGTTCTTCTTCAAGATGAGTGTTTTCGCGGTGGTGTCGCCCATAGTAGCTTTATGTATTTCAATTTTTATTTATAGATAATATGGTATCTATATCGTCTCGTCTAGTACTCATAGTACAAGCTTTGCTTAAATGCCGAATAAAATTTATTAAAAATACTCTTGAGCTTCAATACTGTATGCATCTGCGCTGTGTAGGGTTTCAAATTGGTTTGGTTACTGTCGACCGGCCATGTTTGTCCGGTTGGTTACATCGGAGAGCGGTCCCCCGTCGAGCCGAGAATTCCGGGGATGAATTCTCGGTTTGATTGACTTCAATTAGCCTGAGAATGGCTTATGAACCAAGCTTTTCCACAGACCGAACGTTTCACACGTTTGACGAAATATGAGCACGTTTTTTGCCTGATGCCATACAGGCACATTGCGCGTCGAACCGATGGCCGTTGAGCCGGAAATGTTCTCGAGTTTATTTATTGAATCGTATGGCATACATTAGTTTGGCCTTTTTAAAGTTTGTCACTCTTTAGTACCACCCAGCTAGGGGACACGTGCAGGGTTGTGGTAGGTAGCTCCTGCGGACGCGAGTCACGGTCTTTGTCAAGTAAGTGGGCAACTCAAATGTTAGATGTTTTTAAGCCGCCCGAAGGACACTGACAGCAGCCGGGGTCAACTGCTTAGCGTGCCATCCAAAGCAGAGAAGCGCATTTATATATTAACCACTAATATTATTGTTCTTGAGTGGCGACCACGTACCGGAAGGTGCAGCGTGGGTAGGCCCCACAAGGCGGACTGATGACCCGGTAAAAGTGGCGCAGGGTCACTTTGGAACTATTTTGGGGAGGCTTATGTCCAGAAGCAGTAAACGTCTGATGATATTATGATGACGATGATGATGTTTTTACAGGCAAAAAATGTGCTCAAAATTCAATCAGAAATAATATTTTTTGTCACGACAGCTTTATTATATTTGTTAAGATTTTGACATGCGAGTAATATATAGATTTCAGTAAATTGTATACCTTATAAATTAATTCACTGGTCGATTAAAATAACGCGATCGTAGCAAGATCGCTGGGACTCCGTGTAAAATTTTATGTATTTAAATACACTAACCGACAAAAAAAGTAACAGTATTTTATATTAGAAACTATATTATTGTATTTAATTTAGTAAAACACTTAAGTGTTCGCTTACCGATTAAAATAAGCCCCGCAAATAAGTGAATATGTCTAGTATACTCCTACTCGTACATATGAGAAATGAAGATCTTAAAATTAAGTTTAAATGTACCTAACTCTTAATCTGCTGAATACTAGAAGTGAAATCGAGCCCAGACGTAAGTGCCATACCTTTACGGAAGCCTACTAAAATATTTTTTTCACAATTGTACCAGGCCATTATCCTGTATTTTCCCTTCCTGACGTATTTTTAACAGAATTATACCTACTTCTTCTTATAATTACAAAACACATAACACGCCTAACTTAATTCAATTAACTGCGAGCTCGACATAATGTGTTCCTTTCAGCAAACTTAGTTACAACTCGTTTTCTTTGACCCAATTCAACTTATCTAAAGCAGAAATTCGGTACCCGCATTCCGGAGATAAGTAAAAGTGGGGCAAAAGTGGCTTGCCAGATTAAATTGAGAACTTGTGCACTATACACACCGTATTATATTAAGCAGACTTTGGAAATAATTCACTTTTGTGTCGGGCTGTCCTGTCTAGACATGAAAACAAAAAGTTGTTGCCTTTTTTCTCGATTTGTCTAGATTTATCTTAGACCAAATTGGAGAAACTGAACGATTAGAGTATCTTTAAATGACAAGCATGTATGAGGAATGTTATGCAGGAGAATAAAGTTAATGGAGTTTATCAGACTGGCCCGTAAGATATGTAAGTATGTGTAAAGACCGGTTAAGCCTTACGATGGTAGAGGAAGAAAACTTCCAAGACCCGGAAGCAAATATTCATGCTCATCACTAAACCGCTTGTCAATACTTGCTTTCCGAATCTTTGTTTTTAAGTGTGATAAAGACGTCACTCAAGAACACAATTCACATTGAGGTTCTGAAAGTTAATTGCGTCAATTTTGAAGCGAGCGTTAGGAAAACTCCACTTTCATTTTTCCCATACAAAAATGTAATTCCATCTAGATATATCAAAGTGTTACGCAACCAGCAGCTCTGTTTTTTAAGTAACCTTACTCGTGGGTGATTTAGCGACCGAATGGAACCCACAAGATGGCTTCCGCGGTTGAGGCAGACCGAGAAGGAGATGGCTGGACGACATTGATAAGTTTTGTACAGATTAGCAAACACTAGCACGGGACCAAGACAAGTGGCCGGAGTGGGACACAGTAAAGGCTAGTAAAAAACCTCGTGTAAAACGAAAAAATCATAGCGACCCGGTAGGTTTTTAACAAAGATGGCAACACGTAGTTGATTTAAATCATGGTAGACGCTTTCAATTAAGTTGTTTTGGTGTTAAAACCCCTTATTCAGAAATCTTAATTGTCGACTACCTAAAATGTGCTTTGTGTTACTTTTCTCACAAAGACAATAGTCTGTGACTGATTGATTCAAACGACAAAGTGAGTAAAACCCATCGTACAGCCATAAATAAACATGATATAAAAATGTTGAATAATATAACCTAGGCCGGGCCTAAAAAAACTGCCGTAAATTTCGCCTATTGCCAAATCGTTTCTACAAACACGTATGTTATAAACATATCCCAGTCATAACGGACGAGTCCAATGACGAAGCGTTTCCGAGATTTATGGCATGGCACACGGCACCACCGGCGCGCCACTATGGCAACTTTCCAACGCCATGATTACGGGGAAGAGGTCTATTTTTTCAACACTTTTTATATCAATTTAATTTCAACAAGTTTAGCGTGCTTATTTTACGTAACCGAACGAGGAAGAGGAAAGCAATATACAATGCAATCGGATTGTGGAGTAAACGACCCAAATTGGGGCTTTGAAAGGAGTTAGGTTTATTTAACACCAGAGAAGGCTCTGGCGATTATAATAGCTTACTACATTTTCGTTTAAATTGGGGTAAGATTAAGGCTACGAAGACATGAGCTAAGGGTTCGCCACGACTTTGAACTCCGAGCGGCAGTGCTGTGCCATACGTTGGAGCGAAATGCCGTGCTCTGCTCTCTCGCCTCCGCGTTTGTCTGATCGCTGCCGCCCCGGACCCTTTAGGCTTTGACAAATTTCTATGGAATGACAGCAGCCTTCGCTATATTAAACGTCGCTCGGTCTGTAATCGTAAGTTGGTGCAAACTTACCCTAAGTAGAGCCATGTATAGTAGAAGAATGAAAAGATTTGCCACTTTTCGACCTTATTTCCAAGCTGTTTTAAGGTCCAAGAGTGACGAACGTTTTCATTCCGCGACAGTAAAGGTAGCGCACGCGGAGGTCAGGGCGTGTAGCATGTGCAAGGTCACTTGCAATGCGAAATGTACGGTTTGTAAAATGTGTTTTTATGTGCGGTTGGTTAAGTAGCAAGCTTGGAAAAAGTCAATTATGTACACGACTATACTCTACTTTACGTAAGGAAATGTAAATAACATTTTATAATTTGATTAAGCTAGGCATTCTGTATTATTTTTGATATACAACGCTCGCATGGAACCAATTTGTCTGTAACGTAATAAAAGTTTACGACCATCTTTTGTATGAAACATACTTAATATCGTGATAAAATTTGCGATAACGTTTTATAAGGCTTACTTTCACGAGAAAATGCGGTGAGATGAAATACCTGTTACAAGATGAGATTTGATAACATATATGAATGTAGAGCAACGCAACATACGAGATAGGCTAAGCAAATGATGTAAAGATATTATAAAAGACGATATGAAGTTTAACAAAATGACTGTCAAGATGACTCGTCACTGAGAGGTATGAAAAAAAAGACAAACTGCGTCGAACCCAACTAAATGAGACATACTGCCCGCCACACAAGAAAAAATGCCAATGAAATTTGAATCAACCACAATAGAAAATAGAGTTTAGTTTATTTTGTTTTAACATCAAACGAAACAAAACGAATGGGCTCTGTTCCAGCAGGTCGATCACGTAACGCATTGTACGCGCGTTAGCACAGCAGAAAAGTGACATTTAGGTCTACCTGACGCGCGTACAATGCGTTACGTGATCGACCTGCAGTTTAAAAGTGTATACAGTTAATTGAAAAGGAGGAGGTCTTTTAAAAGGTCATTGGGTGGCTAGAAGATATAAGGATAAACAAATGCTGATTCCTTGCACAACATTATAAAATACTACGCAAGAACTCATCCTTTCGAGGGACTCCCGATGGGTTCGAAAGATGTGACCCGTAATAACTATGAATACGTGTCTATTACCAACAATAACCATGATTAGTTTCGATTAGACTAGATTAACCCCTCGTATGCGGATGTCAAAAATTGCTGATCAAAATATGACCTTGAGATTGAAAACTGTAGGTTCAAATGCTTGGCACGGATCCGTGTCTAAGCATACGACGGGTTAATTTATTTCATGACATACTCGTAAATTTATAGTACAAAGTTGGCATGTCAGTTGGGTTGGTTGGTATGTCTAGTTAATACAAATAATAACCTATCTGTATTCTACTAGGTGGATTTAGAACCTTTGCTGCGAACTCCCGTAGGCCTACAACCACAACCCTAGCTAACATTCGCACAATATCTTGTTTTACATCCCTGCATCATGCTATTCAGGCCACCTAGCGAACCTCAGCTTACTAGGGTGGAAGATTGGAAGGGTAATTAGAGCTGTAAGGGATAGTTTCTGGGGAAACAAAGTAGAGTGCTCGTAAACTGGAGATTCATCGCTTGACTTGCATTTTATCTTGTTGAGTAGCATGAAGACCACTTAGCATAGTTAAATAGGCTTAGGTGAATAAGTCGGGCTAGAAGCCAAGTAAACTCATTTACTTGTGAGCACTATTGTTTTGTTCGTGAGTCATGCATATTTCCTATATAACGCAATGTCGTCCGTATCCATAGTATGTACAAGCTTTGATTGGTTGGAGACTGGATTGATTTGTGTAAGATTAACTACAATTTTATTTTTTCATAATATATTTCGTGTTTCGTGATTTAATTTGGGATGGTGATCACATTTTTATATTATTCATAGAAAGATCAATGCACAAAAAGAACTTGAAACGCGAAGAAAGCAGATCCAGAATCGAACTCAGAGTCTTTGGAAATCCTGACGCGTATATTCGCGATTCTCAATTTGATGATTTAAACGTTATTGAAAATAAAGGTACCTACTTAATGATAAATCTAGAATATTTACAGGCTAATATATAACTTTCATGTATATTTCTGATATCACGACCAACCAATATTAGGTCCAACGTATTCAAACACTGTTTCCTTACCTACTTTTGCGAAAATTACGAAAAACGGCTACTGTAACACTGGAAAACAAGGAAAAATCTGACAAAGACTTTCAGGGGCTTCTTGCTTTTAAAAAGGACTTCCTTTTGTGTTATCTGAATGCGATTGATGGTAGCTGCCAGCTTTCGTAAAAATAAGTACGTAACCAATGAAGCTTAGACGTGCGATACATAATATGAAAATATCGGTTTAGTAATGTATGGGCAAAACACTATTCCCAAAGTATCAAATCCCAAAAAAAAATCTCAAATAACAATTTGGCAAAGAATCATTAATAAAAACAACTTATCGTAATTTTACAGTTACAAATTTTTAATTTGGCAAATTATTGTTTACCAAATTGTTATACTTGATCTTTCATTGTACCATTTATCATATACATTTGATGTGTATCGTTTGGCATAGCTTACTCACCCCAAATATATTGCATGGCATCGTATATAAGGCACTGTGCAAATTTTATTGTATAGAACATCATTTCGTATTAACGATCTAACACCCGACACTTGAGACATATTGGGACTAACTTATTGACTGTGTAAGTACTTACTACTTACTAACTCCTCTGGCGCAACGACCCAAAGTGTGTCTTGGCCTCCAATATGAGTGCACGCCACTAATCCCGAACTTGAGTAGTTCCTCGCCAATCGCAAGCTTGGACCTCGCGAAGATCCGCATCCACCAGATCAACCACCGATACCTGGGGCGACCAACCGGACGTCTTCCTATAGGCCTACCCTCTTAGGCTCTTTTAACTGCGAGATCGTCCCCATTATTATCTCTTTATTTAATTTTCATCTAAGGCATGGTTTTTACAATAACTATATAAAAAGTAAAATATAAAACTATACATACAAAACATAAAATCATTATAAAGACCTAACCTAGGGTACCGCCGGCAGCGAGGCGGGGCCTAAGCCGCCGGTGGTCAGGGCGTCAGAGACAGGAACCTCCTGACTATCCGCGCAGTATCCAGGAGTATTATTATTATTATTGTTGTTGTATTGTTGGCCTTTATATGCCGCTTCGACCATCAAGTGATCAATTGTGGCAGCCCTGCGTTCTAGATTTCACCGTTGAGGCCCGCTGCACGCTGCCTCTAGGAAATTCCAGATTCTTTGGGCGATGATATGTTGTGCCTCTTCTGGATGGACGATGTGCCGCCCTAGGTAGGTACTTCTTTTGTGCATGAGTGTTCCGCAGGAGCAGAAAATATATGCATTGAGGTTTTCTCTGTCTCCTGGTAGAACCTGCAAGTTGCGTCATGTTTTAAATAGCTCTTTAGACAGTTTATTATAATATTGTACCCATTGATTAGGGCTTATCATGTTTTTGTCCTTTGGCGAACTTTCATAGCTTTATTGCCTCTGATTTTTCTATGTTGTTTAGTAGAGAATATGCTTTCCGTTTTGTGATACCACAGAACGATTCTGGGCCGCCCAGAGTTGTGTCTGCGCCCTTCCTTGCCAGTTCATCTGCTTTTTCATTTCCTACTATGTCGGAATGTTCTGGTACCCATCTAAGTATGACTTTGTTGGTATTAGCCAGGGTGTTTAAATTGTTTTTACAGTTCTGGACTAGTTTAGAGTAGGATTCTAGGGATTCTACTGCCAGCAGAGCAGCTTGGCTGTCGGAGTTGATGTAGATGTGTTGGTTTCTTATGTTTCTTTCAAGATTGATCTCTACGCATTTATTTATCGTCTCCCATTCGCTCTAGGTGACCGAGCCACCGAAGTTTAAGCGACTTGGTAACTCCGATGATGTTAGGCTCCTCAACAAGGTCCTCTGTTTCAAAGTTTTTTCCGCATTCTCCAAATGCCATCGGGTCTAAGCGTTGGGCCGAGGATTTTGCGGAGGACCTTTCTTTCTGCCACCAACAGCTTGTTCTCCTCCTTGAGTGTGAGTGACCAGGCTTCACAGCCATACAATAAAATTGGTCTCATTACAGTTCTGTAGATGCGGATCTTAGTGTGTCTACCAAGAAGCCTGGACACTAGAACTTTATGCAAGGCGGCGCTACAACGTAACGCGTTTTGTATGCGGATATCTGTTTCTTCGTTCCGGGTATTGCTATCATTGAGGGACTTGAGGGTACAGCCCAAGTATTTGAATTTGGTCTCCCCTTTAAACAAAATATCTCCAATACGTAGATAGGCTGCGATTCACCGCGGCTAGTATTGTAACGTCCCATGTGGAGATATTCAGTCTTGTCGTGGTTCATCGTTAGGCCAACTTTCAAAGCTTCGGTCGCAAGGGCTCTATAAGTAGACTGTACAAAGTAAGGACTGTATAAGTAGTGTATTTTTTTTTCTTACTAATCATACTAGAAAAATCCTCTAGACTTTTGTTGGTATTTACATATACGTAAGTATTATCATAAAAATCGGTTCTGGCGCATCGCCGGCTGCTACCGCGGCACGCTCGCTTCGCTCGCTCAACTGGCGCGCTGTATGGTCGCAGTTCTACCTAACGCTCCTCTTTGCTTCGCTCGTCGCCGTACCTAACTGAGGCCTTCCTTTAGGTAGATTATGCTTTATGTTGAGAGTGCGAAGTGACTATTTGAAATAGCATTGTTTTGGAAAGGAAAACGTTTGCTTAATGAAAAATTATCGAAATTAAATTTGACAAAGTTAAATCATGCTAAATGATAATTTGACCAAATGAACAAAATGCGATAATGTAAATGTGATATATCAACAATAACCTTTCTGACATCACTATGGATTGCTTTCGACATATTTATTGTAATTTATTTTACAATCGCGAAGTATTTCGTCATCCTTACTGTTTGTTTACATCGGTGACATTCGATGACTTATACCGTCCGTTTTCAAAGACTAGGTACTCCTTGCCAGTAAAAGAAATTAGTTCCGCAACATGGCTAAAATTGTCAGGTTATATAATAGATTTCCTTTGTAATCACTTTTTAAAATTATATATAATATACATTATGATCGCTTACTATGGGCCTCATATAAGAAGGCACAAAGTCACCCAAAGGGCAATGGAGAGGACCATGTTGGGAGTTTCTCTGCGTGATCGCATCAGAAATGAGGCTGTCCGCAGGAGAACCAAGGTAACCGATGTGGCCCTCCGGATCGCTAAACTTAAGTGGGGGCGGGCCGTTGGGGCGGAAAGGCTCTACTCTGGCGACCACGTACCGGAAGACCCGACAAGGTGGACCGATGACCTGGTAAAGGTAGCGGGAGTCCGCTGTATGCGGGTGGCGCAGAAGCGGTCGCTTTGGCACTCTTTGGGGGAGGCCTATGTCCAGCAGTGGATATCTTTCGGCTGATATGATGATGATGATGATGATATATTATGATAAAAGACGAGCCCTAAATTCTACAGCTCACAGAGTCACTAGTAATAGGTAAGTAACATTATTAATTTACTACAAAGTGAATCCATCTTCAATTTTATAAGTGTCGATCAAGTTAAAAGCTGATAAGCATGAGAGCAACTCGTCATAAAGCTGGATTCACACTTATCTGAGGCATCGTGTCAGAACGAGACAGAACTATATCGGTTATATACATTTAGTTCGCTTAGCATACGGCCCGAGTGCACGCTCGGCCACGAGCGGAGCGTGGAGCGTCCATATAAAACAAATGCTACTCATATGGCCGCTCCACCGCTCCACTTGTAGCAGATTGTGCACTCAGGCCGTCCACTTGTATTATATATATATATATATACCGCGTGGAACTCGTTTAGCTCCATACAAACTCATCCCTCAGTTAACCCCCTTAGGGGATGATTTCCGGGATAAAAACTAGCCTATATCCTTCCCGAGGACTCAACATCTTTATACCCGTGTTAATCGGTTAAGCGGATTTAGCGTGAAGAGGTAACAAACAGACAGACACAATGGATAAAATATTTATATTAACACTAGCTTCCGCCCGCGACTTCGTCTGCGTGGACCCGGGATAAAAACTATCCTATATTTTAATCCAGGCTATAAACTATCTTCGTGCAAAATGTAATCCAAATCGGTTAAGCCGTTTAAGCGTGATTGAGTAACAAACATCCAAACATCTAAACATTCGCATTTATAATATTAGTAGGATAGTGCAATCGCCTCTATCAAAAGCTAGTCAACAATGTTCAATAGAAAAGTAAGCGACTTAAAGTTGGGCACTAATATAATAACGGGGCTTAATCCTAGACAGGAGCTTCGACAATGGAGGCTTTTTGCTCCTTTGTTAAGCTCACCATTATAAGCCTTCTGCTTTTGTAAAAAGGCTTATGCCCATAGAGATACAGCGCCGTTTATAACCTTCGGAGGAAATAGGTCAGCATTGTGGAACGTCCTTGTTAAAGGGCTACACTTGCGGGCGGAGTTCATGATTCCACCCCCTGATATTTCTGTTTTCCATCTGTTTGTTTTTTGATGTTATTTATACGTTTATAAGGTAACAAAATTATCGAGATATCGCGGAGTTATCTTTATATTATGGGCCGGATATTTAATTTTTCTGTAAATTTTGGTAAATAATTTACATTATAAAATAGTATTTCTTGGACAATATGCTCAATGCATGATATTACGGAAAACATATTGCAAGTCACGTGGTCTGAGTAGGTGAGTCACAGACCATGATTAGTAGGGATCAAATTTTTTTATAATTAATAAAAGCTTAATAATAATAAATCATTAATTTTCTTAGAGCAATTATGCTCTGCATTAGTCTTAAGAGGCTGACAAGACCTAATTTGGTGAAATTGATGTTATTTAAGCAGTTTTTTAAGAAAACTATTTGTTCTAGCACATCAAATAAAATATATGTTAATATTCACCATATTTCAAAGACCGTGGACGGGCTCGATACATAATTGTACGAAATCGGCTCGTTAGAAAATAATTACTAAGATTAGTCTTAAAATCACATTAAACGGTTCTATGTCTTTATTTTTTAGACGTATGGGTCTGCAATTAAAAACACGAAGTCAACATATTCATATCTAAACCCCTAGCGAGTCATATTTCACAAATAATCCACCCTTTTTCACAAATAATCCATTTTCAAAAACCGGGCCGCCCAGTAACACTCGCTCTCGTTTACTCCGATACAAATAGACAGTGTGCGCGCTATCCAAAATCCTCAGGGGCATTTTGGTGTTGACAGCGTCTTAAGTAATAATATTAAGAATAAATCTGTATTATCTTCAAACCTAATGATTACATTTCATCTCACCGGTAGGTGACAATACAGCGGACATTAAGGTTACAGACAGTTTCATTAAGAGTACGTAAGTCTCTCTGCTTCCATTCCTCCGCGAATGTCTTTATTGTTTTTAATAAAGTTGACATAAGAAACCTCAAAGAGAAGAAGCTTTCGATACATGCCTTTTTATTGATTCGAATGTTGCTCAATTATATCCTAAAAAAGGTCAAAATTTAGACATAAATTAAATAATTGAATATCTCAGTTATTTCTGATAAAAAATACGCTCGGTACAAATATTACAAGTCAATGAATTTTCACTAGACCTGGTAAGCACACTTAACAATTTTAAAAGCAATTTGGTACGCCGAATTAGAAACCGTTTTTTTACAAAGAAAAAGGCTACGAAGTTTCTTTGTTCTCATCAGCTGTCCAGTGACCCGGGCACAACCAAGAAGTCTCGAATTAGATGAAAGAAATTTCATATTTACGAGTAGTCGGTAGCTATCGAGCTCTGTGATTTAATTTTTGAAACGTCTTTAATGTTGGGAAAAAGAAATAAATTTGCCTGAAAATGAGTGTATAGATAAACTACCCAAAATGTTTGTTTCCAAATATTTTTTGTTCCATTAGCTTCTTTCCCCACTTTTTTATTTTCCTATGCTGTTGTGTTACCAGTAGGTTATTTCTTCGGACCCATTAATTTCTATTCGTTGCTAGTTTTGTTGCTACACGCATTCTTTTCCATGCATTATGTCTCGTAGTCCGTATTATCCTCGTGTTTGTAATTATTTTACCTGTAGAACCGGAACCAGCGGCCGGCGAAGCGCCAGAACCAACTCTACGGATATTTTTTTTCGTATAAAGTCGGTTCTGGCGCTTCGCCGGTCACTGCCGCGGCACGTTCGCTTCGCTCGCTTGGCTTGCGCGCTTTAGGGTCTCGGTTAAACTAACACTCCTCGCTTCACTCGTCGTCGTACCTACACCGACCTACCTTGGAGTAGAATAGGTAAGGTTCTGATTATGGTCAACTAAAAAACGGTTTTGGATATGTGTGGTTTTGCGCATATGGCATTATATGCGTGTGTTACCTAGTAAAAAACGCGACTGGAAAACCATCAGTCTATCAACACGTCGGAATATGAACTACATCGTCTAGAAAATTATCTGTTGGGGAAAAACGCTACTAGAAAACAATCCGTTTGTCGTACTTGCGTATATGAATTAAATCGACTTAGAAAAATGAAAAGTGGGGAAAATAGCTTATGGAACAAAAAATATTCGGAAACAAAAATTATGGGTAGTTTGATGCCACACACAATAAAATGTGCTTTGTCCCTTCCTTACGAACACAGATGTCAAAGTGACAGATAAGGACAAACTCGCTTGCCTCGCCGCTCGCCTTCGCGACCTTGGCCTCAGGTCTCGCTTGTAAGACACGTGAGGATAGTTAGTAAGTGTCCGTCGGGCTCGCTTTAGGGCCTGAGGCTCCCATAGGGAGAGGGGCTCTCTTAAAGGATACACTGGGCATCTATATAATATTATTGACGACCAAATTTTATACTTTCGGCATGAGGGTGTTTATTTAGATTCGAAGAAAATTTTAACTGTTACACGCAAAGTCTATGGAAATGAGATATTTATTTTCAAATTTGTCAGGAGTATGGATAAAGAGAATATCATGTAAACCATAATTTATACGCTTCCGTAGTCGCGGGCAGAAGCTAGTTATGAATAAATCTTTATCGTACATTCTTTAGTAATCGGCGCCATTAATGGTTATTACCTAAAACCTTACTTTACCTTAAAACCTGGTTAGATATTGTGTCGTAATAATAATGTATTCGAGCCCACGCGCCACTTCATTTGGCAAACAGAAAAACGTCCTGAATTATATTACTTTCTTCACGCGGAAATGCTAGGTACTGAAGAAAATATAAAGTAAAAGCCGGTTTATGCTACTGAATTATAATACTAATACGACATTACCATGTTATTTTTTTTATAATTGAAACGCTGGTAAACCTTATTCAATACAACAATTATAAAAAAATCAATACAAAGATTTCTGGAAAAGTAAGTACTTACCTAAGTAATTTACTGGTTTGGTCGTGAAATACTGCGTTTAGGCACATAGTTGCCGTAAGTACATTTTTTTTATTATAGTTTAAGGATCTTATTGGCAGAATTAAACTTACTCTTGGACTATAAAAAAAAACATATTTTTTCTAAACTTTCAAGTTCATTAATTTTTACGATTTTGTTTATATTTTGCAATGTACACATTATTGCAATAATTCGATGGTTTACTATCCATATAGCAACACTACGTTATGAATTTTAACATACCTATATATGGCACTGATTTTGCTGCGTAGTCATATGTCAATTGTCAATTCATTTGTCACTGACCCGTTGCGCTGCCATCGCGCAGTGCAGCTACCAGCACGTCTAGCATGGGACGGCCGCGACATACTCTCGATTTTTCTCGCACTATACCTCTTGTTCTAAGTGTTCTAATAAGAAAGAAACGGATAGTGCGAGAAAAATCGAGAGAGCTCGCCGTCGCGTGATAGCCGTGCTGCAGTGACATAAGCCGCTCGACGTCTGGACCAAGTCCTAGCAGTTACTGAAGCTTGAAACGCAGTGAAATAAGCGAGTAAGATAAAACCCTCTATTATTGGAATATCCAGCAAACTCGGTCCATTAGAGGTTTACTGTCAAAACGATGTAGCGTAATTACGCCGTGGCGTGTCGCGGAGAATTAAAATTAAATAGGACCGAGGAACGGAATTATTTCAAACGACCTACTTGTAAATAAATTATGCTACAAATTTTATAATGCTACAATTCATCATGCGAGGCAACGCTCAAACCTTTTAGCATTATTATTTAAGTGGAGGAGAGCAACATTTTTCGCTACAATTCATTTTGAGCCGCTATAAAAAAAGCGGCAAAGAGCGTGTCGGACCACGCACAACGAAGGGTTCCGTGCCTATGAAAAAGGTCGTATCGTTACTGAAATCTGATGGCACTTACGTCTTTTTCTTTAAGGAAGGCAGTTTTTTAGAAATATGTCAAAAATCTTTGAACCGATCTTGTTCAAAACAATTTTCGCTGAAAGAATTTAATAAGCCCCATTGTCCATGATTTTTTTCGTATTTTTAAAATACACGGTTCAAAAATTAGAGAGGGGGGACACAATTTTAGCGACTTTCGGGGCGATTATCTCCGACTCTATTCACTTAATCAAAAAAATTGCTGAGAAACCTTATACTTATTTTGAAAGGCCTATCGATTTATGTGCCACACGTGGGCTTGCAACTAAAAAGAAATAAGAAAAAAATCTTTTTTTAGTATTTTAATTACAAAACTATGTAGCGGCTAATAAAATACACCTATCCTCAAAATTTTATTCAAATACTCATTATAGTTTTCGAGTAAAATGCCTGTGACATACGGACGGACAGACAGACAGACATGATGAATCCATAAGGGTTCCGTTTTTTGCCATTTGGCTACGGAACCCTAAAAAGGCGGATGCAGTTCTCAATTCGGATGTTTTGTTTTGTAAATTGGGGGAACTCAAATATATTAGGCACGCATGTAGTAATTTCGGTATTTTCTTTTATAACTCGTGTATTTGCACTCGGAAATCACAAATGATGAAGACCACAGATGTGTCCTGGAACTCCCCAATGATGTACTTAAAACCATAAAAGTACGTCACAGATTCTGATTTGATTCCGTTGAAATATCAACAAATGAAGTGCCAAAGGTCTCGTAATCACCTTATTTGACGAATCGACGGGACTCCTCAAACATTATCGGCCCGCATGCAGCGATTTGTTTTCTTTTCTGTAATAATCAATGTTCATTGTGTTTAGTGGAAAGAAAATGTGGAAATGTTCATGTGGCTTGGCGGAGTACTAAATTGAAGTCGGTTAAATCCATGTTTCTATGTTTATAATTATTATGACATGAACATTTCCAATAAGAATCCAACAAACTGTTCTGCAGTTTGGCAGAAGTAAATGTTGTAAAAATGTAATAATTACAATTATCAATTATCCTTAATGAAGCGAAAGCGTAGAATCTTGAGCGTAACGAGAGGTTCAAGTGTTCGACGCCTAAGACGGAAATAATTTTGCCACCGAGAGACACATACTGCTTTTCACACCTATGAAGAGAATTCGAATCCCCCATTTGAGTAACAGCAACGGTGACTCTTTTCTGAATAGCATAATTACATCAAATAAGAATAAGAATAAGAAAAAAATATTCACTTAAACAACCCTTGTTTTACAACATTTACTTCTGCCAAACTGCGGGACAGTTTGTTGGATTCTTATTGTGAATGAATTGGCTATAGGCTGTTATAGCTTATCTATACTAAGTTACCGTATTAGTAGAGAAATTCTAAATCTGTACTGACTCGACTGACAGTAATTTTATACAGATTTAAAGAGCTTACAGATACAGCACCAGCTCGACTCTGCCAAATGTGAAATTGGCCTTACACGTGTTCACGTGTACAAAACAAACAACCCAAATCTTCCTGAATATGCAGCAAATCTTTAAAGACAACATAATGTATTACCTAAAGCAGTGCCAAGATTTACTCTTTTTCCTTGAGCTCTTTCAAGTATTCTCGTTTGCAAGTCTCTTGGCTCTTATTTCGGTTAGCACAATGGCAGATTTTTTGAAGCAAGAAAAGTCGAGCCAATGCAGAGTGGAAAATTCGTTCTTTGCCGTTGGGCTGTGAAGTGAGCAAAGCAAACTCGAAATTCAATGGAAAAGAAAAGTTAAAGTACATTCCAGTTACAAAATAGTAAAAGATAGCTTGAGTCATCGATGTGACCATACGTAGTTTTTGACATAGATAGATACGTAAAAAATACATGAAGTATATGCGATACATATTGATTACGTAAGGTATTTATTATGAAATAACTAATAATTATTATCCATTTTACCGACCGGAGCCTGGCTTTTCGGTACTGACGACTTGGTCGATATTCAATAATATAATTATAAGGTTTCATCATTACCAAATGTATTCATCATTTACACTGCGAATTGGAACATTGGCGAAGATGATTAATTATATTGTGAATCCAATAAATTGCAATCAGTTTTCGTTAACGTCACTATTAATTAATGTTTACGGAAGGGCACATTAATTGGTACGGTTTATATTTATAGAGACACGTAAAAGTGTGAAAAGGTGTACGTTGAAGTATCCTCCTCTCTTTTTCTCTTTCTCATCAGCCGACAGACGTCCACTGCTGGACATAGGCCTCCCCCAAAGAGTGCCGCAATGACCGGTCCTGCTCCGCCCGCATCCAGCGGACTCCCGCGACCTCTACCAGGTCATCATTCCACCTTGTGGGGGGCTACCCCCGGTGCGCTTTCCGGTACGTGGTCGCCACTCGAGAATCTTTCTGCCCCAACGGCATAAAATGTGTCCTACTAAATATATATACCTACATACCTACAAATATTACAAAGAGTAAAAGTGTGAGATATTAGTTTCATAAAATTCTGTAGGGGTAATCACCTTAACTTCTCACCCGATTTCAAAAATTATTTCCTTAATTTATGGAAATGACTTCGTGGATTGAATTTTTTTTTTGCCGCTTCCTGCGTTATGAGATTTCCGAATATTGATGCTTTAGGAATGTTTGTGTGTTTCCGTTGTCGTCTACTCGTTATACCCCGTGTTAGTATGTACCTAAAGCCCGCTACACATTATTAAAGGGATGCCTTGATTCGAGTCGGCTACGCCCCCTTGGCAGAGACACGCTTATGCCTTCCGCGCACGAGAAAAATTGATGCAGCACTCTTCGGGAATGGCTTTTTTGGTCAATTTTCGATAAATACCTAACTTAGTGAAGTTTTATTTATATTAAATTGGGTGAGATTTTAGATGAGATAAAATACTTGACTGTGTCGTAAAATAATGTATTGTTTGAGTAGCCTGAGTAAAAAAAGGAAAATAAAGACCCAACTTTTGATTTATTTTGTAACGATACTTTCAGATATCAGAATCAGATAAACAATCTAATTTGTGACAAATGCAAAAACCTTTGTGAGGCATTGGATGACCATCCGTCCTCAGTTAGTTAATAAGATTGTTTTTATGTGTACATTCTGTAATTTCGCAGTGCATTAGTATATACTGTAATGCTGTGTAATTTCGTTTAAACCAATAAATAAATAAATAAAATTGTCAAAAATCATATATCTGAAAATCAGACCTTATTGTTTCTTAATCTAGTCAGAACGGCGTTTCAAAGCACGCGGTAGTTTCCAATGCACCCCCTTAAAACGCCACGCGACCTGATGAAACGCGACACATCCGACTTGCCATTAGAAAACAATACAATTTGATTCGACTCAACACGCGTCGCATTTGATCGAGTCCGTGACGTTTTAATGGTGTGTTTCCTTAACTTAGTGCGACCATAGATTTGTGTGATACAATTCTTTCTGTGATAAATAAAGGAAACGTTTAGACAGAACCATTAGTAACCCGATTAGAACCCATAATACTTTACAATCCCTCATAATCCTATACGCTTATACAAGTCAATGGTCTATTTAAGCAGACATTTACAATAATATCTCATCATATAAGATTATAGCATACATCATTACCGATTTCCCAAAAGCCATAAGCCATTCGCAAATCATAAATGCGGTAGGATCCATTCATACCATTCACTCGCAAGAACGGCGGCTAAGTGAATTACCACATCAATTGTTCGGGGCTTCGTTAAACAAATTAAAGAGTAATTGGGTCTAGGAGCGCCTGTGGACCCCTAATTAGGGGGCCTGAAGGGTTGGAAAGATGTTAAGTGTGCTCGATAGGCAATTAAGTTGAGGTAAGGTAAAGTAAGGTAGGCATGAAGATGTTTGCTTGTTCAAATATGTTGTTGAAAAAAATTACTTGATCTATTTAGTGGCTCCTTGAGCAGTAGAATTCGCGAGCCAGTCTTTAAAAATCAACTTTTTAATTTTGATAAATTGACTCGTTAAAAACATCTATATAATCAACGACCTGCTCACAAAATTTCACCGGAATCGGTTGAGAATTGCGACCTGTCGTAGTGTCTGTCTGTAACCGCTTCACGCTTAAACCGCCAAACCGATTTAAATGAAATTTGGTATAGAGATAGTTTGAGTCCCGGAGAAGGACCTATGTTTTTCCCCCCAAACTCAAACTACCCTATTAGTTTTTATCCCGGAAATCGTTTGTATGGAGCTACGATATAAACGAGTTCCACGCGGACGGAGTCGCTGGCAGAAGCTAGTATTAATAAAACTTGAAATGAGCGGAAATAAAATATACTACAATTAATTTTACTTAAACGGATCTCAAAACGTGTTACATTATTTTTGCGACGTCATTTTTAACGTTCATTAATGATCAACGGGAATTATTTTCCTACTTGGAACCTATAACTTCAGATGACTTATATGGCCGGTTCCAATAATCAATCCACCGATACTTACCAACAGTTACATTTTGACACATTTTCTATGCGTAATCTGTCAAAATGTAACTGCCGGTAAGGAGAACTATCGGTGGATTGGTTATTGGAACCGGCCATTAGAGAAACTAAACGACGGTTTCAGATAGATTTTTTACTTTATTTTACATAACAGACATTATAACATTGTGTGTTAGTGAATAAATGTATCTTTATACTTTATTTCTTTCTTAAAGCCAGTTTTTTTTATGAATCCAGGCACGAGCATCCAAAAAGAAAACGCCGCTTTTTACGAATTGTTCACTAATTTGTTGTGACAGATAACAAAATTACAAGAAGTGTCAAACTTTATAGTAAGTTTCATAAAGTGTTGTCGTTTAAAAATGTATACGATTTTATTACGAACAGACGAAGTGAGAAATAATATCCCCTTGCATAAGTAATAAGGGTTAACCGTATCCCATCAAATCCCGCAGAACCCATCTCAAAACACTGTTAACACACAACAGTTAATTACACTGTTTTTAATTTCTTGACGACGAAACTTTGTGATTTTATTTCGTATCCATATTTTTCCTTCTATTGAAAACTGACTGTCCCCGTACTTAGTTGTACCTAGACTAATGATTGACATAGTGTAATACCACCGGACATATATTTATAATCTCGATTCGATCTCCATTGACATAGACTTAAAACTAACATTATGTACATTATAAAGATTGATAATAAAATCGAACTAAATACCTACATTCATCATATTGTTATTTTTTAAATTAAAATGTATGTGTAATCAGCATGTCGTGAATTATTGGTTAATTTAAAATTGCCTCGCCCTATCGGAGTCCATGTACTCGTACTTTAGTATTAAGTTCTTAGACATAATTACGAAATGTACATGACTGGCATGACTGCAACAAATTGAATACACATTGAATTAAGGAAGCTGCGTAGGTCCTCCTCTTGAGCTGACATTTCATTAAGATTTCTCCAATTTAGTCCGAGAACGATTGACGAGGTTTTCCGCTTCAAACTTTTTCAGCACAGATTTTGTTCACGATGTCTAGATTTGATTGCAATTTACACTCGCGGTCAAAGAAACCGGGTCAGTGACGAAAACCTCAATATTTTGTAAATCGTTGGTCGTATCTGCATGAAACTAACTCTGTTTTATAGAGAATTTAATATCCTTCTAAATCCAACCTTCAATGTTCTACGTAGTAACTGGAAAAAGGTTTAATTGAAAAAAAAAACCAATTAGGTACTTATTTGAAATTGCGTTCGTTTTACTTTTGCTTGTTTTTAAGCAATTGTTTTCAATCTGTCAAAGAACTATGATAAAAGGCTGTCATTGTTTTATTTTGTGGTCATTCTTGAATGTCTATCATGCCGCTAACACGAGATGAATGTACTCGTATCATCACTATGTTAGAAGAAGGAAGAAGTCAGAGGTATACAGCGAGAAGAACAGGTGTGTCACTTTCTACAGTGCAGCGAGTCCTCCAACGTTACCTACAAACTGGGCAGAACCTTAGAAGACCAGGAACTGGCAAAACAAGATGTACTACAGCTAGAGAAGATCGATTTATTGTTACAACCATGCTCCGAAATCGGCACCTCACAGCAGTTGAAGTGAAAAATCAGCTTTTAGAGACCCGAAGGGACGGCATCAGCGAGCGGACTGTCAGGCGGCGGCTCAAAGAAAAAAAATTGACCCCACATAGGCCGGCCAATGGCCCAAAACTTGAAAGAATACATCGAACAGCAAGACGACTTTATGCCCGCGATCACAGATACTGGGGTGACGAAGATTGGGCAAGAATTTTGTTTTCCGATGAATCCAGATTTATGCTCTATGCAAATGACGGGCGGCAAAGAGTTTACAGACGGCCTGGTGAACGTTTTATTCCAGCATGTTTTGAGGAAAAAGTGGCGTTCGGCGGTGGGTCAGTCATGGTTTGGGCTGGAATCTCTTCAGAGAGTCGCTCGGAGTTAGTTTTAATAGAAAATGGATCATTAACGAGTGCAAGACATGTAGAAGAGATTCTTAATGAGCATGTCGGCCCATACTTAATTAATATGGGTGGAAATTCTATGTTTATGCATGACAACGCCAGGCCACACACAGCTCAAATTGTCAGAGATTATTTTTTGGAGGTTGGTATCAACTGTATGAACTGGCCCTCGAGGAGTCCGGACTTAAATCCGATTGAGCATGTATGGGACGAGCTTGGGAGGCGTGTAAGAGCTCGAAACCCCGCCCCAGCTACACTTAGAGACCTGAAACAGGCGTTAGTGGAAGAATGGGACAATATCCCGCAAGAACGCATAAAGAACTTAATAAACAGCATGCCGAATCGTCTAGAAGCTGTAAGAAGAGCCCGAGGAGGCAATACGAAGTATTAATTTTTATTTTTTGTGTTGTATGTGAAGTACCTACTGCTTATTTTTGTACGTAAAATTGGTTGATTTTTTGTTTCCTATGTAATTTTATTAAACAAAAGAATTACGATTCCACCATTTGATGTTATTTAATTCAGTATAAAATTATCTACAATATGCAGTTTAATTCATGTCCCTAGCTTTATTATTTTAGGAGATATTACAGATTTTCGTACTGACCCGGTTTCTTTGACCGCGAGTATATTTTCCTTAATACTTTTTAAAATTGAATTTTGTTCTTTTTTATAAGTGGTACCAAATAAAATCGCGCCAAATGGTGCTTATTTAAAGAAGAAGAGGTGTCATTGTTTAATACTTACATACTTTTACCAGGGGATCGATTTTTGACTTTCGAGCGCACGTCTCTTCAACTCGAAAACAGTCAAACGATGAAATGCTGTTTTTGAAATACGAGCGATAGAAAATATAAAAACAAGTGGTATTGACCACTCGTGTTCAATTTTTTGGGTAGAAATTAGGTACTACAATTTAGACACTTCACTTGTGTCAAAGGCTGACAGCATCTTTGGGTCGAGCCAGCGCAGTAGTCGTTGCACAGAATAAATAATACGAGTAGTACTCACTTACAAAAGGTTCTGTCTCTGACAAAAGTGATGTTAGGTAGCTAGAAAAGTTAGTTGTGTTTAGCTCGGGTCGTCACGATTGCGTGTTATCATATCATCGTGGTACCACAGATGCGATAATAGAGGTAGCGGTAGCGGCATTGTCAAAGTGTTTAACATGTTCAGATGGATTCACTTGTACCTATTAAATTTTGGACTGACAATTAATTGAAAAGATAGAGATATTTAAATAAAGTGGCAGCGGTTCCGGTAGAGGTAGCGGTAGTGTCATTATCAAAGTGTTTAACATGTTCAGATGGATTGCACCTCGAAAAATTCAAATTTGAAAAACCGGTTATTATGTACTTTTTGCATAGAACGAAACGCAAAAGTATCAATAGCCAATCACTAGCTTTCGAGTGATGCTTAAAAAAAAAAGCTATTATTGGGTTCATGCGAAAATAATTAGTGACTTATCTTGTGCGAATATTTTCTACCGCTCGCTTTTGATTTCGAGCGCTCGTGAGTCAAAAATCGGTCCCCAGTCCTTTCCCTCATGCTACTTAAGCTAATCTCGGCTTTCATGCACCTTCGAGGTGCAATCCATCTGAACATGTTAAACACTTTGACAATGCCGCTACCGCTACCTCTATTATCGCATCTGCCGGTGTGGTACCACGATGATAACACGCAATCGTGACGACCCGAGCTAAACACAACTAACTTTTCTAGCTACCTAACATCACTTTTGTCAGAGACAGAACCTTTTGTAAGTGAGTACTACTCGTATTATTTATTCTGTGCAACGACTACTGCGCTGGCTCGACCCAAAGATGCTGTCAGCCTTTGACACAAGAAAATTCCACTTTCCCTAATCTGCGCCACTTTATGCCCGTGGGGTGCGCCAAGGGTGGTCAGACTTTGAAGTTAGATGAATGCTTATTAGTAGGTAGATATTTCAAATTCATAATACAAAATTTAGTTCATCAAATAGGACGTTTAATACCGACTAGTTTTGTTAGAGGATTGGCTTAAATATGCATAGCCCGACTGTGTGCGTACTAGGGCTCCCGCTACACGTGTTAACCCGCCCGCCCGAATACCCGTGTTCTTAAGCCCGCGGTGCTAAGCGCCCGTTCTACACGGACACGCCCGAACCCGCCCGGTCCGCGGGCGGGTACCCGGGTACCCGTGTACCCGTACACACGTACCCGCGGGTTCTAATTACACGCGGATTCGGACCGTCCGTGGCCGTTCGAGTTGAGGCAAATAGAATATAATTATTTCATTTTACTCTATTGGCATTAGCAACTCTATGGGTTTGGTGTGTATGATGTTGTTTTATATTAGGTATGTGACAAAAGAAAACATCGCAGGAAGTCCATGTTTACTCTATTGCGTCATAATCCTACTTATATTATAAATGCGAAAGTTTGGATGTTTAGATGTTTGTTACTCAATCACGCTTAAACGGCTCAACCGATTTGGATGAAATTTTGCACGAAGATTTTAGCCTGGATTAAAATATAGGATAGTTTTTCGAGAGAAGTCGCGGGCGGAAGCTAGTATTGTATAAACCTAGTATTTTATTTAATGATTGCCCAACAAAGGGCACGCAAACTGTTTAACTTTTATTAATAGCCGCTTAAAGATATGATAGCTTAACAAAAAGAGTAGGTAAGTAGAGTCAGCCAAGAAAGTGTTCTACCGCTTTTCGACTTTATTGCATGCAAAATAAGGTCCAAAAGTGGTAGACCACTTTCTTGGCTGGCTGACTACATGAGAACTATTTAATTTTAATGGAGCGCTTATTGTATTGTACAGTCGAGGAAATTTAATGTTTAGCACTTTTGATCCTTAACGTCATTCAAATAGAGTTGACATTTGCCAATCCTTCATTTACTTCGACCGTACATGCCATTATGATTCTAAATAAGGGACTGAATGTGGTATCGAAATTAAGGTTTTTAATTAACGGTACTTAATAAAGGTATTGCAAGGTATACGGTATTTAAACCGTACCTTTACTCACGAGGTTGAATATGAGCACCGAATAAAGGCACTGAATCAAAACGATAATTGCAACATTACTCTGCGTACGATACCTATATAAAGGATACAGTAATCATTTAAAAAGAAAGGTAGGAAAACGATATTGTGACAATTTGCTACAGCTTCAAAGTTTACCGTTATCATTATATAATACAAGTACTCGAACAAAACGATATTGCGACAATTTGCTACTGCTTCAAAGTATAGCGTTATCATTTAAAAAAAAAGGTACTCGTACTAAACGATATTGCGACTATTTTGCTACTGCTTCAAAGTATACCGTTATCATTTTAAAATAAAGGTACCTACTCAAACAAAACGATACGTTAACTTTTACGTTACCGATTCAAAGTACGCCGTAATTATTTCGATATCGGATAACGGTAACGTAATTTAAGGGTATAGTATATCCGAAACTAGAGTAAATTCTATCAAATGAATGCAAGCAAAAAACGGTTTTGTGCTCTCATGATAAAGTAGTTTTCTGCTTGCGTTTTTGACAGGATTTTATCTTACAATTTCGGGCGTACATCGTTGATGTAGTTTAAAGAGGTAAAAATAATTAGCAGTAATTGCAGCAACGAGATTATAATTTGGATAGGCATTGTCAGTGTCTTGCAACTTTTTTTGGATAAACCCAAAATTCTTAGCGGGTAAACTATTGTTAAACAAGTCGTTGAATTCCAAAGCAATATTAAGTTTTATGCGTTTGGGATAAAGTCGAAATTTCAACAAAAAATGAAAGCTAATTACTTACGTCTTAAGACTCCTGAGTTTCCTTTGTTTGTTTTGTTCGTCGCCTGTCGGCGAAAAGGGTTTTATGGCATTTACCATTTTAATTACTTTCAAATAGGCCCGAACTTCATCGTTCTAAAGCAGGTAATAATTCTTTATCTGTTATCTTCGCCGACCTGAGCTGTGGTGTTTTACCGCTGAACGGATATATTAGGGAGGTGGAAGGGGTCACACAATACTACATAGTTTTAGGTATGCAAAATTTAATAAATGCAGTATAGTTGTGTGATTTGCAAGTTGCAGAATATTATTCAGCAAGCAAATAAAGATTAATAAGAATGCCTGAGACTTGGCTCTACAAAATATCTAACAATTTTTTAAGGTAGAAGAGTCTTGAGACTTGGCCTCTTTTTTCCATGAAATGTTTTTTATGGGATATTACTATCATTTAGTACATTTGGTTTGGCTATTTACTATGCTCGCCTCATTACAATGATCTGCAATAAATATTTATACCTATGTTATTGTTCAACAGTTGTGATTAAAAAAAATGACATCATTTTGTTGCGATTTTCTTAGTTTTTTTTCTGTCAGATACTGAAGTGTTATATTTAATTTGTGATACTGAGAGTTCGTAAAGGCCCACACAATCTGAAATAAATGTGACCAATTCTTAATAGATACATGCTTTTTAATAACTGATTCCTTCTCTTTGTGAGGTTATATATAAAAGGTCGTGCTAATCTCGTCATTATTTCTAACATCTAAAATAAGAGCTGGTAACTATTCTGGTTCAAAACCAAAACTAGATTAATGCTACTACATTATTGTTCACATTTTAAGCTCAAATAAAAATCTTAATTTTCAGTTACCAAGCAGGCATTGTATAAACACGGTATATTTCAAATTTCATTCAATTTGAATCAGTGGTTAAAGAATTACAACCAGTCAAAGTTTCTAAATTTTGTCACTCACATACACACTGACCGATCAACAAAAGCGCTAATTTAGAACAAAATTAGTGTTAAGTGTTTGAATCAAGGTAAAACTAAAATATTTTGCAAATTTCCGTCCAGATTTCTAGATACGCATAAATAACTTTGCCAGCCCATATAAATATATAGGATTACTAAGTTACATTTGCAGTGAGTGGGAGAAAAAATTAAAAAGCAAGAATGAGACTGCAATCATATAACACAATAACCTACACAAAGAAGTGAGATGCCATAAAAAAAACATTCAATGTAAAAAAGAGGCCACGTCTCGAAATTCTTCCACCGTGTGACTTGGCAATCACACAATGCTGCATAGTTTTAGGTGTGCAAAAATCCATAAATGTAGTAAAGTTGTGTGATTACCAAGTGGCAGAATTTTATTTAGCTAGCAAATAAAGAAAAATAAGAATGCCTGAGACTTGTTACTACGAAATATCAAAGTCGACGACCGCTTTAGCCTAGTTGGTAGTGACGCTGCCTACGAAGCAAGAGGTCACGGGTTCGAATCCCGGTAAGGGCATTTATTTCTGTGATAAGCACGAATATTTGTTCCCGAGTCATGGATGTTTTCTAGGTATTTTAGTATTTATTTATCGATATAAGTATGTTTATCGTCGTCTCGTACAAGCTTTGCTTAGTTGGGGACTAGGTCAATTTGTGTAAGATTGTCTCCTTATATATTTATATTATATTTATCTCACACAACTTTTTAGGGTGGAAGAGTTTCGAGACTTGGCCTTTTTTTTTAAATGGAATGTTTTTTTAAGAGATAAAACTTACTAGCTTCTGCCCGCGACTCCATCCGCGTGGAACTCGTTTATATCCTATGTCCCTCCCCCAGACTCAAATCTCTATACCAAATTTTATCTAAATCGGTTCAGCGGTTTAAGCGTGAAGGGGTAACAGAAAGACACAGGCTTTCACATTTATAACAGTATGGATTCGTACTTTTTTTAAAATCTGAATTTGAGAAGGCGAACTTTACGTACTTTGTTATAATTTGTTACATTTATTAATCTGCTATTTTTATTCACAAAAAAAAGATGTTATATTTGCAAAGCTACGAACACTCATTTAGTACTTGTATGTACATTCTTAAAACTACGGGATAGTTCCTAGCTTCACACCTCAAGGACGGGTAGTACTACCCGCGTGTAATTAGCGCACGGGTACCCGTGTACACGTGTACACGTGTACACGGGTACCCGTGCGGTAATTACACGGATCCGTTCGGACCGGTCGCTTAAACCCGCGGGCGTGTTACACGGGCACGGGTACCCGACACGAATACACGAAACCCGGACACGACCGCGAGCCCTAGCGTACCCGTTTTAAATCTCATTGCATATTTAGCATCCACTAGCAAAAACGGAAAAAAACTGTTAATGTTCACAATCGTTGATGAGATGTGGGTTTGAAATGCTTTGCGAGATTTAACAGTGATTGGGTCCTGTGGATTGTGCCCTTGTGGCTTATTTGCAGAATAAATATTATAATGTTGATTTTGATGTGGCCGTATATCGGTATGGTATGATACATTAACTGGTTGATAACCAGTCAAAGTGTCAGACACATGACAAGGTCATGTCTCTGTTAAGTCTCCCTAAGTATTTTAAACCCACGACCCATTATAGTTACGTACATTTTGCTAGTTTGACGGTAGGTACCAATAGTACCAAATAATACATCAAATTTGAGTTAGGGGTTAGCTCTGCGAGAGAATAATCACTAGCACGAGTTAACTAGCGAGCGTTTCGGTGAATCTTTAGCGTTAGGCGGCGTTTTTATTACCTATATCACTTCAAAAAATATTGTCAAAATAAATAATGATCAGAATTGATTTTAATTAGAACTTATACATTACGAGTACGTACGTATTGTTAAATACCGGCTTAGGATTTTTTTGTCAAAATTTTTGCTTTTTGTCGTCTTTCGTCGCCAAAGGAGCCCGGGGTCCGTTTTGATACCTAATCCTAAGATTTGGCATAGGCACTAGTTTTACGAAAGCGACTGCCATCTGACCTTTCAACCCAGAGGGAAAACTAAGACCGTATTGGGATTAGGCGGGTTTGCTCACGATATTTTGTCACACTTATAAATACGGTAATAATCGTGAAGTGATTATGACTTTAAAGATTCTTCCGACTTATTCGTTGTTATATATGTTGTTAACGTGGGGTGAAATGATAAACATCCTAACCTAACCATTTTTTTTTTTACGCAGAGGAAATGCATTTACGCATCCCCCGGGGCCCAGGGTATGTGGGGTGGGACTCACCCCTCCATAAGGGAACGGAATACCCACTAAAACCTCTGTGGCGTTACCCTCTCTGCCGTTTAGGGGGGCATCATGGGATCGCTAGTGCATTCTACCACGAATCCTAACCTAACCTTACTCCTATGGTGATATTGCCAAGTCTCTCACAAGTCTCAAGTTTGTAATTGAATAGCTACGTTCATGAATATCCATTATCATGACTTACAGTGACGGACTCAATAATGTACACTGCTAATGCATACGTGAGGTTCTTATATTATGTCTGATACAAGATGTAAGCAGTATTTTTACCATTGACATTTATTTAATCGTATGGCATACTTTATTTTGGCCTTTAAAGTTTGTCACTCTTTAGTACCACCCAGGGGACATGTGCATGGTTGTGGTGGGTAGCTCCTGCGGACGCAAGTGACAGTTGTCCCCCCTTTGTCAAGTGAGTGGGCAACTCGACTGTTAAAAGTTCTTAAGCCGCCCGAAGGCCTCTAACACGGCTTAACGACTACTATCATAGACAGCAGCCGGGATCAACTGCTTAGCGTGCCTTCCAAAGCACGGAAGCGCTCATTTATGTTAACCACTCAAACATCAGGCGGTCACCCATCCAAAGACTGACGCTGCCATCTTTGCTTAACCTGCGTTATCGTTTCCGACTCTCAGGCGCCGCTAGGCTATGAGCGCTTGACATAAGTAGTATTTATGTAAAAGTGGAATATGCGATCTACTCATGAACGGAATATTCATCGTTAACTTTTCGGTAAAGGAATCGTGAGGAAACCGGTCTTATCCCAATAAGATCTAGCTTACCCTCTGGGTTGGAAGTTCAGGTGGTAGACGCTTTCGTAAAACTAGTGCCTATGCCAAATCTTCAGATAAGGTGCCAAGGCAAACCCCGGGCTCCTTAAGGGCACAACCGGGAATAACGCTGGGAGGATGATGATGTGAAAGCGGAATTATTATTAGATCTAATTGCAGGTGGAAGAATGTTTCCCGTTGAGCAACTACTAGCTATTAGCATCTTTTTGCAAATAGTTATATGAAAGTGTTCGAATAGAAACAGAAATAATTTACTTAACTACTATTTAGAACGTTTTGTGTATATTCAAGTTGAAAATGTAATCACAAATTAGAAACAAATAACAATCATAAAAATATGAAAAACAAACAATCATAAGAAAATATTACATAATTTATGTACCCTACATACATTTGTCAATTGTAAAGAATTGAAGCTAACAACGCAAGTATATAAAAAAACAAATCATCCTCTACTTACTTGTAATCTAAAAGAAGAAAGAAAATATTGAAACTGTGACACCTGCAATAAATTCCAAATCGTTTTCAATATTGCTATATTTGTGTACCTACTGAAAACTTACCAACAGAATCCGTGCACCGGAATAACACTGAAATTCCGAACACAACTAACTGTATTTCCCACTTCATCACTAGTTCCAAACAACGCATTTTACACAAAAACAACTGTTAAAACACTGACAGGTACCAAATAACAGAAAAACAAATGTCATTCGTTCATGTTCGAAAGTTTGAATCGCGGTGATTTCAACGTTTGGCATACGGAGCCCGGCTGGCGCTCGGGTAACAACTGTTCTGTACCCAACTTGGCAGTATAAAAGGAGCTTCCGGCGCATGCGTAGAAGACTTCAAAAAAATCCTCTCTTTACAATATGTGGCGTGGAATTCAAAATACTTTGTGGATTTGGTGGCGGTGAAATTGCAGATTTCGAAAAAAGATGCGTTATGAAAACTGCCTCAATTTTATTCCAGCTTTTATTCATCTGAACAGTTTATTTTGTATATTGTCATTGCAGTAATACTTAGATTATTACGTTTATTACAATTATTACGAATAACATAATTGACACACATTTTTAAATAAAGAAAAATAAATATAATGAAAATGAAAAAAAGTTTTTTTGTATAAGGGCAACATTACAATATAAATCACGACCCTGTGTCCTGAGCTAGGAAACCCTGTGTTACAGGACCCAGTATCGTTGTTCCAAATACTTAACCTTTATCTGTATAAGTGTACAAAGAGAGCAAAATACAAACTAAATATGCCTAGTTTTAGATGGCTAAATTGTGTGCGTGCGTGTGTGTGTGTGTATGGTGAGTGCGTGTGCGTATGTGTGACACAAAGTATGCCGGGCGTAAAATTATATAATATTAGAGAGTAATAGAGAGAGTATAATGGAGATACACTTTTCTTTCTTACGAGACAATGTACGTAAACGTTATTATGTATTGAGTAACGTAACTAATACATTTTTATATCACTTAAGACCGGCACCAATACAATGAAGATAACATTAAAAAAAAGTGCTGGGATAGTATAACCGGACTTGTAAAAGTGCATTAGAAAGGGCTGGCAAACGAATTTGTTTGGTTTTTTATTCATTTTCATTTCAAGCTACGCAACAGCAACTTAACTAAGTTAAATGTTCATAATTCACTACATTGCCTGTTTAATACACTGCAAATTATAATTTTTTTACTTCAAAACCTGCTAAGTACTTTAGTTTTTTTACAGATTTTTGTCTTTGTTTCAATAACCAGTGACTATTTACAAATTATGTACCACGAACAATGATTAGGCAAGAAATATTATACTTAGATCAAAGGGAACTAATGGTATTTACTAAAAATATTACTAAATTTTAAATTAACACTGCATTAGAAATGTGTCATTGTCTGAATACTGAGTAACTCAATTTTGGATTGGATTATTAAATTTTGACTTAACATCGGTAGAACAGTAAAGAATTTTCGCTTTCGAGTCAGATCAAACTAAAAGGGTTTTGACGTTCAATCGCTCAAATCCTAATTAAGTTTTTTTTTATTTATTGTTTTTTATAAGTGGTTTTTGTTCAGTGTTACAATTTTTCGGGGAAGATAAATTTCAAAAGATAATATTACATTTAATGAACCATTGAGCCGGGGATTGATTTCAGTTTATTTTTTTGTCTTGTCTGAAACAGTGTTATTAAGCGATAAGATCACCAGTTATTATTTATTGTTTCATTTGATTTCTGTTATTTTATGTATTTTTAAAATGAACAATAATAGGTACTGTACTTATAATGGTTTCAATAAAATAAAATACAAATATGACATGTATTTGTTGCCTTTTTCTTCCTTTTTCATTATAATAATTCCAGAAAATGTGGTATCATATAAAGAAATAAGGTACGTTTTTTATATTGGGTGCCTACACACACAAAAAGTAATACATTTAAAAAAGGAAACAACTATTGAAAATTTGCTTGTAATTTTCCATTGTGGTGTATATGTATTCAAGTCAAAATCCCGCGGAAATTGATGTCATGGATGAACCTAATTTTCAGAGACTTTTGACTGGCAGTAGCTGTACTACTTATTTCACCTGCTCTTTGTCCTGTATCTGTCCTTTTACTGACTAATCCAGTCAGCCCAGGAATAACCCAATTTCTCGCCGCCGGCTGCGCTTCGGGCATAAGCAAAGAGGCAGGCTAACTCACCTTGTCCCCATTGCAATTTGAAAAAGATATTTTGCCGGACATATTGTCGTATGATCAAGTTTTTTAACTAATGGGTTTTTAGGTGCACGCCAATGATGCCGCCAAATCTCGAAAAAAAAAAAAAAAAAAAAAAATTGTAAGAATACAGAATACATAGTTGGTGTTAAGCTATAGTGTACATAGGTCATGTATTCAGCCTGCAAGCAGGCGTACAAATATCAATTAAAATAATCTATGTATGCTAAATAAACAAATTAGAAAAAACCGGCCAGGTGCGTGTCGGGCCACGTGCAGTGAAGGGTTCCGTAGTTGCCTGTCTGACTTAGTTACATCAACGTGCGGTGCGGTTGCGCCGGCCGAATTTTTACGAAAATTGGTCTTTCCAAGTACACATTAAGTTGGTCGACTATTACTCGGTAACTACTTATGCCTACTTGTCCATGATAGTTTTCCTTTTAAATTCATTATATGTACTACTACCACGATTTTTTTCATATCCCCAGTAGTAGCCATTTAGCCGGCAGGGGGGGGGAGAAAGCTTTGAAGCTCAATATCTCGCAAACGAATCACTGATTTGAAAAATGGATTTAGGAAACCCAAAATAGATTATCGAGCTATCCAACGAAACCCCACACTATCACACTATGGGTTTAACGAGAAAAAATAATTGTATCCCCGCTTTAAGTATAGGGGAGGTACCCTAAAAAAAAAATTTTTTAAACATTTTATTGTTTTGTTCTGTTAACGTGATTGATTTATATACCCATGCCGAATTACAGTTTTCTAGTAGTAATGGTTATTGAGCTAAGCCGAAACTATAAGGGTTCCTTGCCCTAAAAAACTAAAAATAATACAAATTAGGTACATGCGTGAGTAAAATTTTATGATCTAAGTAGTCCTTAACACTGTAGAAGCATTTCTCTTGTAGCCATTTTGTCAATTTGTTCTTAAATGTGTCGCCTGTCAATGCTTTCAAATTATCCGGCAATTTATTAAAAAGTACAATGCTCATGTTATATACATTTCGTTTATACATGTATTTGTGACAGCGAGGTTTGTACAATACAGACATAATGTGTGGTCTTGTCTGCCTCTGGATGACTTCGCTTCGTCTACTGAAGTACTCTTGATGAGAGTCAACAAAGAGACATACATCTCGAATGTACAAACATGGCAAAGGTAAAGGTAATATGTGTAACTTTCTAAAAAGTGGAATACAGCTTTCATCCATCTTAACATCGTACAAAGAATAATAATAATAATAAAAAAAAATCCTCAGATCCATACGTACAAAACACTTATAAAACTAGTTACACACTAATATTAAATGGCAACTTAAACTACTTATTTTTTAAGTCGTAAGTCGTAACACATTAAGGTCGGTGTATCGGCGGAGAATATCAGAGTCCCACCTCTGCTAACATTCTCAGGATGCTATTTGAGCTCCCCCTCGTCTGCATCACCACATATGCCGTCCGTTCCGTACTACTTATGGCATAAAAGTCTTGTAGGGCATCTCTCATCGGCAAACATCCCAGAGACGCTGCAGAATCGGGGAAGCCCAAACAGCTTTCTGAAAATGTTGTTGTATTGGATAAGCAGGGTATTATATTATGACTTCAGCCTGAATGGCCACAGGCCACAAGTATTGAAACTTTGCCAATAAGCTCTACATAAAATCAGCTTCACTTGGGCACTACAGCGTGCGAACCTGTGCGCCAGCACCTCATGACCGCCGACAATGATTTTGAATTATAAAGTAATAAAATTCCTTATTCAGTTTTATTTAGAAAAAAAAGAACGTTTGTTTTAGGTAACTTGGATAACTCCAAGTTCATCGTGTTTGGTATAAATTACAGAATTAGAGAATTTTACTCCTGACTACGTAACGTTTCGAACGAGCGTTAGGACAACTCAACATCGTGACATTTAGATCTACCTGACGCGCGTACAATGCGTTACGCGATCGTCCTGCTGATCACGAATTAAAAATCATCGTGTATACTGGTGACAGTTTTGTTGGAGGACGAATTGAGTCATTCCGGACATTACCCTCTACATAACTAATTATTAGTATACATAGGTATATAATATATTACGTGTATTTTTGGTATAAGCCAACGCTATTAACGGGTTACGTCATGAATACCTATATTACCTACATAATGTACGTCTCGAGGTTCCGGCAGAGTGATTGATGGAGTGCTGCAACATGAGACTCTTTGATCACTGACACCGAATACATTAGCTGAGATATATGTAGTCAATACAAATAGAGACCTATACCATAAGTTTGGCACTGAAGGCTATGTCAGTCATGTTTGGAATCATTCTGCTGTCCGTTCTTTGGTATCGCTGCAGAACAAGTGATATGAAAAGATTTTTCGAAAAACCCAAGTGTTTTTTTACAAATATTTAGCCTTTGTCACTCCTACGATTAAGAGAAATCTAACGACATCTCATAATGTCAAAATCCGTCAAACGGTTGAGGCTGCAGGGCGTGTCAAAGAATAAGACATACACACATACATACGCTCGAAAGAAATAACCCTCCTCTCTTTCGGCAGTCAGCTAAAAACTGCCAGAAGCTGGATGCAAAAACAATTAGAAACCAATGACGCCGCGCCGGGTGCCAGCTATGCATAGCACTCGCCCCGCCTACGCATGGCACGGTGAAATGTTACTAATAATAGTGCATCCCACGTCAACAACACAGTGAACCAGACCAGAGCAGCGCGCGCACTCCTTACTCCGGTGATGAAGTTGTCTCTGCCCCTATCCGCCAAGATCGGTGTCTACAAGGGATACATTAGGTCGCGGTTAACCTATGCAGCCCCCGCATGGTATGCGCTAGTGGGAGAGTGCAAACGGCGGCGGCTCCGCGCCCAGCAGTCGCTGGCGCTCCGCACCGCTGCCGGCGTGCACCACAATGTCAGCAACCGTGTGCTACACCGCGTCCTGAAGATCGAACACCTGGACGACTTCATCACCAGACTGGCCAGGGCTATGTTCGAGCGTGCAGACGGCTCGCGCCAAATGCACCTACAGGACATAGCCCCTTACCACTCCCGGCCGCCCGACAAGAGGGTACTACCGCGGGACCTGATCCGCCCGGGTCCGCCCGCCCCCACCTGACAAGACACCTTGGATGTTCCTGTAGTGCCGTCGGCTCGCAGGTCGCTCGCTGGGCCTCTCCTAACGGAGTCCCACCCGGCAGGGCTTGACCTCGCCGACGGACGAAGCAGACGACCCCACCGGACCTGACGGGCATTGCGCCCACCACAGACACCCGTCCGTTGTTGCGGACGGCGCCCGACCCTGCCAAAAGCGGCACAGCCGCGGAAAGCTCCTCCGGGCCCCTTTAGGGGCTTGTGAGAATACCGCAGTCGCATTTAATAGTGCATAGTGCATTCTATGTACAAATATTATAAATTGTGTTAGTTTAAGAATGCAATGTTAGTGTAAAAGTGAAACTTTGATTATTATTTTAAAAAAATATAAAAAAAGAAGGGAAGGAGGAATGTACCCGCTTTATGTTTGTACTTATGTATGCTTCGCTAAATAATGTTTAGGTCAGTTAGCGACAATAAGGTGTTACTTACCTAAATGCCACTGTAGCCGAGCGGTAAGGCACGACTTTCAATCCGGAGGTGACGGGTTCAAACCCTGATTCATACCAGGGATGTTGCAGACATTCGCATCAGTAGTATGTTTGTGAGAGTTCTAGCTCAGCGGTGGGCGGTGGAGCTCAAGTAAGTATGGTCTCGATGTAATAGTATAGCGAGTCGTTGGGTTGATAAGGATTGCAGTGACGCGATGTAGTGTGATTGGTCGAATGAGCTGTGACGTTACCCAGGAGTCGTTGGGTTGATAAGGATTGCAGCGTCTCGAAGCGGCGTGATTGGTTGATTGAGCTGTGACGTCACACAGGGTTCAACTTATAGCGGCATCGGTGATACTATTGTGTGAGTGCGGTTATGAGAATGGGTATTGTGGGAGGTTTGTATGGAGATATGATTTTGTTGACTGTAAAATCTAACTTTGTTTTTGTGTTATCAGTGTCGTAGTCATGTGGTTGTGGTTAGGCGCATTTGTTCGATAGTGTTCTAGAAGGCGCTTTGACGCGGGTTCTATGATCGCAGCCATCTCCCTCTCTCGCGGCCGCCTCCTCCCTCTCTAGCTCCATATTTAGCGGCCCCGCCAGAGGTCCCTTGAGCGTGGTAGTAGCCTTCATATTTAGCGGCCTCGCATGCCAGCGCCAGACCGGGTGCAAATAGTATGAAGATATCTCCCAGCTCACTTGAAGGAAAAAGTGTAATAATGGTCTGGTGGCGCTTTGTATGGAAATCGCTTTAGTAGTTTGTTGGTAGGTATTAAGTATGTGTGTGTAGGTATGTAAGAGTTTGTGTGATGAAAGGGCTCCGAGTACGGCCTCGGTGAACGTCGGGGGCGAGGGCGTGTGGTGAGTGTTGGATGTATCTTTAGGGGGTCGAGGCCGTTAATGAGACCGCGAGAATGGCTGTTATATAGGTTGTTGGATGGGGCGTTGAATACGGGGAAGGCGTGTGAGTTCGAGTCAGCTGTAGCGGTGTTGGTAGCGGCGTTACTTCAGGAAAAATAAGTGTGCCATTGACGGATAAGGAAAAATGAATATATTATTAGCTTATGTTATGCCCCGCATGATGTTATCGGTAGTGTTGCATTAGCAGTAACGTTACATCGTCGTGTGAATAATCTAATAATAAACATTCGATATAAGAATGGATGATTGGAAACTAACGTTAGTGTCATTCAATTCGCGATTTGAGAATCATCCAAAGTGGGACAGAGGCCTCCCCCAAAGAGTGTCAAAGTGACCGATCCTGCACCACCCGCATACGGAGGATTCCCGCAACCTTCACCAGGTCATCAGTCTACCTTGTGGGCGACCTACCCATGCCGTGCCTTCCAGTACGTGATCGTCACTCGAGCCCCTTTCCGCCTCAACGGTCATCGGTTCTACGTGCTACGTAGTAATTAGTGAAAAACAAAAATGTTTGTAACTAATTTGCTGCCGTTATCAGTGCTTTTGACCATTCAGTCATCGATTAGCGGTGCGAAAAATAACGTCACGTAACCGCTATTGCGCGATTATTATATACCGTCGTGTACTGCTGCAAACGAGTGGTTCTTGACGAAAGCAATTGTGTTGGATAAAAACAGGTAGCATCATGCGTGGCTGCCTACTCCAGCTACATCTGTCTATGGTTATGTGATATAAAACTGAATATTTTTTAACCTCTACCCACTTACATTTTTCTCAGTAAATAATTATTAAATAACGCACATACCTACTTCCACTATATTGTCTATGGTTATAAAGTATAAAAAACAGGATATTCCGCCGTACCCCACCCCAGTGCTGGAAGAATTCTCGCGGTGATAACACCGCATTATTAAAATCAATAAAAAATGTTTAAGTGTGAATATTGCAAGACGACTTTCTCGAGGCAGGATGCCCTGAGCCGTCACCTAGGTTATTGCATGATGCGAAAGGGAGGTCAAGAGATGATGAGGGTGAAGTGTCCCTGCTGTGAGAAGATGTTTTCGCGGAGTGATGTAATGAATCGACATGCAGTTAAATGCAGGAAGAATAAGTGTAGAAGCGATTCTTCTTCTTGTGATGATAATCCTCCTGCAAAGAAGATGAGATGTGATGTGTGTGATTCAGATGTGAAATCAATGCCTGCACACCTGCGAAGCGCTGCGCACAAAAATAAGTCTTGCGAGGTCGTGGCGGAGGATGAGTTAGTGCAGATTGTCCGTACCGCTTACAAGAGTCGCATTGCTAGCTATAGAGTCTTCGCGCAAAAGGAGTATTTAACCCCTCAAGAGTTTCTGGAGGATGTCAAGAAACGTAGCGTTGAACAAATTAAAGTAAAAGAGGTAGGAAGCGTTGTGAAGGTGAATCTAGAACTTTTTGCTGAGTATGTAAAATGGATAAAGAAAGGTGATAATGAAGAACAACAAGAGAAGGAGATTAAATCATTTAACAGCAAAAATAAGATCATCCAGGTGGGGAGTGATGTGGAAGCTATGTACAACTCATTCGCGGAGGAGATCAGCGCCAAGACCGATGAGTTCCAGGAGAGGGACAGCGGGTGGGCTATCACTAAAGTCCTCTATTTAGAGGTGAACATCAACAAGTACGCGCCGCTCAAAGGGTCTAGCTACATACCCCTCCCGAGAGCGTTGCAGTTGAAGAAAGCATGCGTCAATGTGAAGAACAACGACGACGCCTGTTTCTTTTGGGCAATCGTTAGCGCTCTCTATCCAACGAATAAAAATAGTGATCGCATGTCGTCATATCCACACTACAGTAACGTGCTCAATATAAACATTGAGTGCCCTGTAGGCGTTAGAGATATAAAACGATTTGAGGAGGCTAATGATATCAGCATTAACGTCTATGAGATTAGTGGGGGGTTGATAGCAGGACCCATATACCATACTCAACGGAGACGTGAAAAACATATTAACCTACTGCTAATCGAAAATGGAGAGCGAACACACTATTGCTGGATAAAAAGTTTATCGCGTTTGATAAGTGTTCAAGTCTCCGACCATAATGGTAGGATGTGGCTCTGTGACGGGTGTTTATTATCGTTCTCAAATGAAATTAAATTTAAAGAGCATATAAAGCGCGACTGTTGTCAAATTAAAACTGTATTACCATTACCTGGAGAAAACATATTAAAATTCAAAAACTTTAGAAACCGTATGCGAGCGCCAGTAGTAGTCTATGCTGATTTCGAAGCATTATTAAGACCTATATCTAGTTGCTCTCCTTGGCAGTCATCATCATATACAATGGACTATCAGCTGCATACACCCTATAGCTACGGTTACTATGTTAAATGCTCTTACGATGATTCCCTATCTAAATATGTAACGTACCGTGGAGATGGTTGTGTTAAAGAGTTCTTAACATCATTAGAGGTAGAGCTTACCCCTTTTGCTGAGACTATGCAACGAGTTATTCCAATGTTAGCTTTATCACCTGAGCAAGAGAAAGTATTTAACACAGCTGCGAATTGCCATATCTGCGGTGAGCAATTGAGCGATGATCGTGTACGCGATCATGACCATTTAACAGGAGCATTTAGAGGTGCTGCTCATAATAAATGTAATTTAAATTTTAAATTAAAACCTATCATACCTATATTCATACATAACCTCAGTGGGTATGACTTACATTTTATAATTAGAGAGTTGCAAGATCGCGATGTAAATATCATCCCCAAAAACAAGGAAAATTTTATTTCTATTACATCTAGGAAACATGGTGGGTCGAACTTTGATATTAGATTTGTAGACTCATTTAGATTTCTTGCCTCCAGTCTTGATAAACTCGCTGCTAACCTCGAGCCACACCAATTTACAGAGCTAAAAGCTAATTGTGCGAATGAACATCTTGAACTACTGATGAGAAAGGGGGTGTTCCCTTATGATTATATAGATTCTTGGGAGAGATTGAATGAAACATCGCTCCCTCCTCAAAGCTGTTTCTATAATAAGCTAAACAGCACTAGCATTTCAGATGAACAATATCAGCACGCCCAAGGGGTGTGGAACGCTTTTAATATCAAGACTTTAGGCGAGTACAGCGATCTGTATTTAAAGACTGACGTTTTACTACTTACGGATGTTTTTGAAAATTTCCGTAACGTATGTCTTAAGACGTATCAGCTAGACCCCTCACATTATTACACCGCCCCAGGACTTAGTTGGGATGCTATGCTGTGCTCGACTAAAGTTGAGATGGAGCTGCTGACTGATTATGATATGGTTAAGCTAATATCATCCGGGATTAGAGGTGGATTGAGTCAGTGTTGTGGAAAATATGCTAGGGCTAATAATATGTATATGGAGGATTATGATTCTAGTAAACCCTCTAATTTTATTATGTATTTAGACGCTAACAATCAGTATGGATGGGCGATGAGTCAACCCATGCCCCTTAAAGATTTCCGTTGGCTATCGGTGGAGGAGGTTAATCATTTCAATGTTATGAAGATTGCCCCAAACGCTGCTATAGGGTACATACTCGAAGTAGATTTAGAATATCCTCCTCACTTACATGATGCACATAACGACCTATGTTTTTGCTCCGAAAACCGAGTACCAGAGCTAATTGGTGCTAAAACATCAAAGCTCCTTTCTACGTTGTATAGCAAAAGTAGCTATGTCATACATTATATGAATTTGAAGCAGGCGCTGAACGCAGGGCTTCAGTTAAAGAAAATTCATAGAATATTAGCTTTCGAACAGAGCCCTTGGCTTAAGACGTACATCGATCTAAATACAGAGAAAAGAACGTTAGCTAAAAACGCTTTTGAAAAAGACTTTTTAAGCTTATGAACAATGCTGTTTTTGGTAAAACTATGGAGAACGTTGATAAGAGGGTCGATGTCCGCCTAATTACTAGGTGGGAGAGTAATGGCAAGAGGTTAGGTGCGCGCGCTCTAATAAGCCGATTAAATTTTCATAGTATAACAGTACTAGATGATGATCTAAGCATCATACAAATGAATCGTAATAGCGCGAAATATGATAAACCTATCTATATAGGATTTACAGTTTTAGAGCTGAGTAAAACAATAATGTATGCGTTTCATTATGATTATATGATGTTGAAGTATGGTGAGAGCAAGGTTAGATTGTTATACACAGATACTGATTCTCTGATTTATGATATTAAAACTAATGACTTCTATGAAGACATTAAACCTGATCTAGAGAGTAGATTTGATACATCAGATTTCCCTGTTGATAATGTTTACGGTCTACCTCGAGTAAACAAAAAGGTGGTAGGCATGTTTAAGGATGAATGTAATGGTGATATTATAAGCGAATTTATAGGAGTTAGATCTAAGTGTTATTTTGTTGAGAAGGTTAATGGAAATAGGATAAAGAAGATAAAGGGAGTGAAACGAAATGTTGTTAGTAATGAGGTGAGTAGAGAGGACTTTTTCAATTGTATAAATGAGAGGGGTTCTATACAGTACCGTACAATGCACGTAATTCGTAGTAAAGAGCATGTTCTCTACTCCCAAGCGTTGAATAAGATTACATTAAATAATTATGATGATAAGAGGTTTATAGTTCCTAATTCTCTACATAAAACGTTAGCGTGGGGACATAAGTCTATAGATCAATATTATTTTCTTTAATTTTATTCAATTTTCAGGTTACTTGATACTTAGTTTTTTAGTTTAGATTAGTGATGAAATTTAGGGCTAGCTAATGTATTATATTAAGTTTTATAATTGTGAAACATGTATTTTCTCTAATCTGTTATTGTAGTAGCTGAGATTTATAGTTTAGATCTTTGTAATAAATGTGTAATCAATCATCTATTTTATAAGTATTATGAATAAATAGATTTTTTTAATTATGAGATTCTATTTAAGTATAGACTTAGAATTTTTAATATAAACCTAATAAACATGTTTTATTAAAATACACCCTCTTATTTCATACATCCTAATCAGGCTTTAAAATATGATATAAGTAAAAAGTAAGTATAAAGTATGAACTATAAATCAGATACATTATTTAATTAAAGGAATATAAGCACAATTCACAATAACAGGATGCGCTTCCTGAAAGTATATTCCTGATAACTCGCCACGTATTAGGGATGTGCAAAACTAATGGTAAGGACTAGTATATGCAGACGACTATTCAAACAGCTTAACCGGCTGATAGGATAACTGATCCGGTATCTGATCAGCTAACAGGTACCTGTTATCAGCTGATCAGATCTGTTCACCTCATAGCAGTTGTTCAGTTCTCTTCACCTCATAGCGATTGTTCAGTTCTCTTCACCTCATAGCGGTTAATCAGTTTTTTCTTCACCTATGTGAGTTAGTTCTTTATTTCAATAATACGGAAGAATGCAAGAATATTAATTAAAACTCTGGAACGATAAGCGCATCCTGTTGTTTCGCCTGGTTGAATGCTAATTAATCATTTTATCCTGTTTTGCAACATATTACATTATTCTTAGAATTATAGCTCGAACTAATTAAATGCGACGCGTTATCATAAAACGTGACTTGGCAACACGAACCCATACCTCTAGCCAATAATTAATTAATCCTCTACAGGTGTTAAGCGGGCAGGTGTTGAGGAATCTAATCCACTTCAATTACAAACGTCACACGTGTATTAAAATCCAACCAGCGCGTCAACAGCACCGTCAGCGGCCCCGCCATCCTCCTCTTCAAAGCCACCACCAACGGCCTTGACAGCCAACGACCGCTTCATACACACGCTATGACGTAGGACATACTTTAGGTATAGACAGAGCCGGTCGCCAACTACCTCTTCCAAGGCACCACCAACGGTCATGGCCGTCAACGACGTCTTCACGCTTCTGACACACACACATGAACACACTAATGTATGGAGAGTCCGTCCTGGATCACACTTCCTTTGCAGTTTTAGAATGTGATTCTGAAATGATGATACATACATTTTACACTACTAAAACACTTTAAGGAACACACTAATGTATGGAACGTCTTTTCTAGCTCACTTTTTTTGAAATTTTTGGTGTGAGTCAGAACGGACGTTCCATACATTTCCCCATACATTGGAAGTGAGCCAGGACGGACCCTCCATACATTAGTGTGTTCATGTGTGTGTGTCAGAAGCGTGAAGACGTCGTTGACGGCCATGACCGTTGGTGGTGCCTTGGAAGAGGTAGTTGGCGACCGGCTCTGTCTATACCTAAAGTATGTCCTACGTCATAGCGTGTGTATGAAGCGGTCGTTGGCTGTCAAGGCCGTTGGTGGTGGCTTTGAAGAGGAGGATGGCGGGGCCGCTGACGGTGCTGTTGACGCGCTGGTTGGATTTTAATACAGGTGTGACGTTTGTAATTGAAGTGGATTAGATTCCTCAACACCTGCCCGCTTAACACCTGTAGAGGATTAATTAATTATTGGCTAGAGGTATGGGTTCGTGTTGCCAAGTCACGTTTTATGATAACGCGTCGCATTTAATTAGTTCGAGCTATAATTCTAAGAATAATGTAATATGTTGCAAAACAGGATAAAATGATTAATTAGCATTCAACCAGGCGAAACAACAGGATGCGCTTATCGTTCCAGAGTTTTAATTAATATTCTTGCATTCTTCCGTATTATTGAAATAAAGAACTAACTCACATAGGTGAAGAAAAAACTGATTAACCGCTATGAGGTGAAGAGAACTGAACAATCGCTATGAGGTGAAGAGAACTGAACAACTGCTATGAGGTGAACAGATCTGATCAGCTGATAACAGGTACCTGTTAGCTGATCAGATACCGGATCAGTTATCCTATCAGCCGGTTAAGCTGTTTGAATAGTCGTCTGCATATACTAGTCCTTACCATTAGTTTTGCACATCCCTAATACGTGGCGAGTTATCAGGAATATACTTTCAGGAAGCGCATCCTGTTATTGTGAATTGTGCTTATATTCCTTTAATTAAATAATGTATCTGATTTATAGTTCATACTTTATACTTACTTTTTACTTATATCATATTTTAAAGCCTGATTAGGAGGTATGAAATAAGAGGGTGTATTTTAATAAAACATGTTTATTAGGTTTATATTAAAAATTCTAAGTCTATACTTAAATAGAATCTCATAATTAAAAAAATCTATTTATTCATAATACTTATAAAATAGATGATTGATTACACATTTATTACAAAGATCTAAACTATAAATCTCAGCTACTACAATAACAGATTAGAGAAAATACATGTTTCACAATTATAAAACTTAATATAATACATTAGCTAGCCCTAAATTTCATCACTAATCTAAACTAAAAAACTAAGTATCAAGTAACCTGAAAATTGAATAAAATTAAAGAAAATAATATTGATCTATAGACTTATGTCCCCACGCTAACGTTTTATGTAGAGAATTAGGAACTATAAACCTCTTATCATCATAATTATTTAATGTAATCTTATTCAACGCTTGGGAGTAGAGAACATGCTCTTTACTACGAATTACGTGCATTGTACGGTACTGTATAGAACCCCTCTCATTTATACAATTGAAAAAGTCCTCTCTACTCACCTCATTACTAACAACATTTCGTTTCACTCCCTTTATCTTCTTTATCCTATTTCCATTAACCTTCTCAACAAAATAACACTTAGATCTAACTCCTATAAATTCGCTTATAATATCACCATTACATTCATCCTTAAACATGCCTACCACCTTTTTGTTTACTCGAGGTAGACCGTAAACATTATCAACAGGGAAATCTGATGTATCAAATCTACTCTCTAGATCAGGTTTAATGTCTTCATAGAAGTCATTAGTTTTAATATCATAAATCAGAGAATCAGTATCTGTGTATAACAATCTAACCTTGCTCTCACCATACTTCAACATCATATAATCATAATGAAACGCATACATTATTGTTTTACTCAGCTCTAAAACTGTAAATCCTATATAGATAGGTTTATCATATTTCGCGCTATTACGATTCATTTGTATGATGCTTAGATCATCATCTAGTACTGTTATACTATGAAAATTTAATCGGCTTATTAGAGCGCGCGCACCTAACCTCTTGCCATTACTCTCCCACCTAGTAATTAGGCGGACATCGACCCTCTTATCAACGTTCTCCATAGTTTTACCAAAAACAGCATTGTTCATAAGCTTAAAAAAGTCTTTTTCAAAAGCGTTTTTAGCTAACGTTCTTTTCTCTGTATTTAGATCGATGTACGTCTTAAGCCAAGGGCTCTGTTCGAAAGCTAATATTCTATGAATTTTCTTTAACTGAAGCCCTGCGTTCAGCGCCTGCTTCAAATTCATATAATGTATGACATAGCTACTTTTGCTATACAACGTAGAAAGGAGCTTTGATGTTTTAGCACCAATTAGCTCTGGTACTCGGTTTTCGGAGCAAAAACATAGGTCGTTATGTGCATCATGTAAGTGAGGAGGATATTCTAAATCTACTTCGAGTATGTACCCTATAGCAGCGTTTGGGGCAATCTTCATAACATTGAAATGATTAACCTCCTCCACCGATAGCCAACGGAAATCTTTAAGGGGCATGGGTTGACTCATCGCCCATCCATACTGATTGTTAGCGTCTAAATACATAATAAAATTAGAGGGTTTACTAGAATCATAATCCTCCATATACATATTATTAGCCCTAGCATATTTTCCACAACACTGACTCAATCCACCTCTAATCCCGGATGATATTAGCTTAACCATATCATAATCAGTCAGCAGCTCCATCTCAACTTTAGTCGAGCACAGCATAGCATCCCAACTAAGTCCTGGGGCGGTGTAATAATGTGAGGGGTCTAGCTGATACGTCTTAAGACATACGTTACGGAAATTTTCAAAAACATCCGTAAGTAGTAAAACGTCAGTCTTTAAATACAGATCGCTGTACTCGCCTAAAGTCTTGATATTAAAAGCGTTCCACACCCCTTGGGCGTGCTGATATTGTTCATCTGAAATGCTAGTGCTGTTTAGCTTATTATAGAAACAGCTTTGAGGAGGGAGCGATGTTTCATTCAATCTCTCCCAAGAATCTATATAATCATAAGGGAACACCCCCTTTCTCATCAGTAGTTCAAGATGTTCATTCGCACAATTAGCTTTTAGCTCTGTAAATTGGTGTGGCTCGAGGTTAGCAGCGAGTTTATCAAGACTGGAGGCAAGAAATCTAAATGAGTCTACAAATCTAATATCAAAGTTCGACCCACCATGTTTCCTAGATGTAATAGAAATAAAATTTTCCTTGTTTTTGGGGATGATATTTACATCGCGATCTTGCAACTCTCTAATTATAAAATGTAAGTCATACCCACTGAGGTTATGTATGAATATAGGTATGATAGGTTTTAATTTAAAATTTAAATTACATTTATTATGAGCAGCACCTCTAAATGCTCCTGTTAAATGGTCATGATCGCGTACACGATCATCGCTCAATTGCTCACCGCAGATATGGCAATTCGCAGCTGTGTTAAATACTTTCTCTTGCTCAGGTGATAAAGCTAACATTGGAATAACTCGTTGCATAGTCTCAGCAAAAGGGGTAAGCTCTACCTCTAATGATGTTAAGAACTCTTTAACACAACCATCTCCACGGTACGTTACATATTTAGATAGGGAATCATCGTAAGAGCATTTAACATAGTAACCGTAGCTATAGGGTGTATGCAGCTGATAGTCCATTGTATATGATGATGACTGCCAAGGAGAGCAACTAGATATAGGTCTTAATAATGCTTCGAAATCAGCATAGACTACTACTGGCGCTCGCATACGGTTTCTAAAGTTTTTGAATTTTAATATGTTTTCTCCAGGTAATGGTAATACAGTTTTAATTTGACAACAGTCGCGCTTTATATGCTCTTTAAATTTAATTTCATTTGAGAACGATAATAAACACCCGTCACAGAGCCACATCCTACCATTATGGTCGGAGACTTGAACACTTATCAAACGCGATAAACTTTTTATCCAGCAATAGTGTGTTCGCTCTCCATTTTCGATTAGCAGTAGGTTAATATGTTTTTCACGTCTCCGTTGAGTATGGTATATGGGTCCTGCTATCAACCCCCCACTAATCTCATAGACGTTAATGCTGATATCATTAGCCTCCTCAAATCGTTTTATATCTCTAACGCCTACAGGGCACTCAATGTTTATATTGAGCACGTTACTGTAGTGTGGATATGACGACATGCGATCACTATTTTTATTCGTTGGATAGAGAGCGCTAACGATTGCCCAAAAGAAACAGGCGTCGTCGTTGTTCTTCACATTGACGCATGCTTTCTTCAACTGCAACGCTCTCGGGAGGGGTATGTAGCTAGACCCTTTGAGCGGCGCGTACTTGTTGATGTTCACCTCTAAATAGAGGACTTTAGTGATAGCCCACCCGCTGTCCCTCTCCTGGAACTCATCGGTCTTGGCGCTGATCTCCTCCGCGAATGAGTTGTACATAGCTTCCACATCACTCCCCACCTGGATGATCTTATTTTTGCTGTTAAATGATTTAATCTCCTTCTCTTGTTGTTCTTCATTATCACCTTTCTTTATCCATTTTACATACTCAGCAAAAAGTTCTAGATTCACCTTCACAACGCTTCCTACCTCTTTTACTTTAATTTGTTCAACGCTACGTTTCTTGACATCCTCCAGAAACTCTTGAGGGGTTAAATACTCCTTTTGCGCGAAGACTCTATAGCTAGCAATGCGACTCTTGTAAGCGGTACGGACAATCTGCACTAACTCATCCTCCGCCACGACCTCGCAAGACTTATTTTTGTGCGCAGCGCTTCGCAGGTGTGCAGGCATTGATTTCACATCTGAATCACACACATCACATCTCATCTTCTTTGCAGGAGGATTATCATCACAAGAAGAAGAATCGCTTCTACACTTATTCTTCCTGCATTTAACTGCATGTCGATTCATTACATCACTCCGCGAAAACATCTTCTCACAGCAGGGACACTTCACCCTCATCATCTCTTGACCTCCCTTTCGCATCATGCAATAACCTAGGTGACGGCTCAGGGCATCCTGCCTCGAGAAAGTCGTCTTGCAATATTCACACTTAAACATTTTTTATTGATTTTAATAATGCGGTGTTATCACCGCGAGAATTCTTCCAGCACTGGGGTGGGGTACGGCGGAATATCCTGTTTTTTATACTTTATAACCATAGACAATATAGTGGAAGTAGGTATGTGCGTTATTTAATAATTATTTACTGAGAAAAATGTAAGTGGGTAGAGGTTAAAAAATATTCAGTTTTATATCACATAACCATAGACAGATGTAGCTGGAGTAGGCAGCCACGCATGATGCTACCTGTTTTTATCCAACACAATTGCTTTCGTCAAGAACCACTCGTTTGCAGCAGTACACGACGGTATATAATAATCGCGCAATAGCGGTTACGTGACGTTATTTTTCGCACCGCTAATCGATGACTGAATGGTCAAAAGCACTGATAACGGCAGCAAATTAGTTACAAACATTTTTGTTTTTCACTAATTACTACGTAGCACGTAGAACCGATGACCGTTGAGGCGGAAAGGGGCTCGAGTGACGATCACGTACTGGAAGGCACGGCATGGGTAGGTCGCCCACAAGGTAGACTGATGACCTGGTGAAGGTTGCGGGAATCCTCCGTATGCGGGTGGTGCAGGATCGGTCACTTTGACACTCTTTGGGGGAGGCCTCTGTCCCACTTTGGATGATTCTCAAATCGCGAATTGAATGACACTAACGTTAGTTTCCAATCATCCATTCTTATATCGAATGTTTATTATTAGATTATTCACACGACGATGTAACGTTACTGCTAATGCAACACTACCGATAACATCATGCGGGGCATAACATAAGCTAATAATATATTCATTTTTCCTTATCCGTCAATGGCACACTTATTTTTCCTGAAGTAACGCCGCTACCAACACCGCTACAGCTGACTCGAACTCACACGCCTTCCCCGTATTCAACGCCCCATCCAACAACCTATATAACAGCCATTCTCGCGGTCTCATTAACGGCCTCGACCCCCTAAAGATACATCCAACACTCACCACACGCCCTCGCCCCCGACGTTCACCGAGGCCGTACTCGGAGCCCTTTCATCACACAAACTCTTACATACCTACACACACATACTTAATACCTACCAACAAACTACTAAAGCGATTTCCATACAAAGCGCCACCAGACCATTATTACACTTTTTCCTTCAAGTGAGCTGGGAGATATCTTCATACTATTTGCACCCGGTCTGGCGCTGGCATGCGAGGCCGCTAAATATGAAGGCTACTACCACGCTCAAGGGACCTCTGGCGGGGCCGCTAAATATGGAGCTAGAGAGGGAGAAGGCGGCCGCGAGAGAGGGAGATGGCTGCGATCATAGAACCCGCGTCAAAGCGCCTTCTAGAACACTATCGAACAAATGCGCCTAACCACAACCACATGACTACGACACTGATAACACAAAAACAAAGTTAGATTTTACAGTCAACAAAATCATATCTCCATACAAACCTCCCACAATACCCATTCTCATAACCGCACTCACACAATAGTATCACCGATGCCGCTATAAGTTGAACCCTGTGTGACGTCACAGCTCAATCAACCAATCACGCCGCTTCGAGACGCTGCAATCCTTATCAACCCAACGACTCCTGGGTAACGTCACAGCTCATTCGACCAATCACACTACATCGCGTCACTGCAATCCTTATCAACCCAACGACTCGCTATACTATTACATCGAGACCATACTTACTTGAGCTCCACCGCCCACCGCTGAGCTAGAACTCTCACAAACATACTACTCGCATCATCATCCGCAACCGCAAAAATTAATGCGGATTTTTTGCGGATGCGGATGTAGTACAGTTCGCGACCAGATAGGGGCCACACGGCGCGTGCCACGTGCGTGTTCAGTATTTTCGTGATTAGTCAATAAGAATCTTCATTTCGTTTCTGTAATCTGACGATTCGCCGTATTCGTTATTGGTGATGCGTTGTTTGCAACGATTGTAATTATCAGTCGCAACGTGTTCGAGTACTCCGTGACCCTAAAGACGTTGCGTATTTATGTTTTTTAGTATTTTCCTGAAGATCCGCATCCGCGGATGTGAGCCTAGAAATATCCGCATCCGCGGATGTCTAAAAAGTCGCAACCGCGGCATCCCTGATTCATACTACCGGTTTTTTTCAAAAAACTTATGTACGTATAAACTTATATAATACACATACATACATACATACATACATGACCGAGACCAGGCCATAGTTTTGTCTATTATTTTACCGTTTTTTATAATTTTAAAATTCTGTATTTTTGTTTCTTCAGTTGTTAACATATTGCTTTCGTAAACACTAGTCGACTTGGTTTTACTACATTTTCCTATCTAAATTATCCACTTCTTCTATCGAAGCCGAGACCAGGCCAAGACCAGGCCAGGAAAACGAGAACCGAAATTGCCATTTCACTGCATTTCACATGAATTTGTAATTATGCTGTGGAGAAGTCCTTAGTTACTAAAGTTTGTAATCATAGTAACATCGTTTTCTATCAATGTCCGAGAACCCAGGATATGCCCACACCTCGACATATATATACAGAGTGTTTTTTTTAAATGGGACAGGATGGGGAAATCCGAATCTAAAGGAGATAGAGGAAAAGTGTCCAAGGAGACATTAGGTGTTTTTTGATGTAAACAAATTTGGTTCGTTAAAATTTTTGGTCAAGCGTGAGTTGTTCTTAAAAAATTATAAAGTAGGTCAATTTTTTTTTGACGCGGGTCGGCTCTGTTTCATGTAAGGATTATTTCATTGTATGGAAAGAAAAAAATCTGAACAGCAGAAGTTGGTCAAATTTAATGAAAACTAATCTTCATACAGTTGGTTTATTACTTGAGTAAATGTTCGATGTGGCCGCCGTCTTGTCTTATGCAGGTACGAGCACGCTTCAAGACACTTCTAGTTGCATTTAACAGAGACTTATGGTGAATTGTGTTTAAAGTGTTGTAAACAGCATCTTTTAATTCTTGTACGGAGTTGTATCGGGATTCATAAATTCGACCCTTAAGGTAACCCCATAAGAAAAAATCTAATGGCGTTAAGTCGGGCGATCGTGGGGGCCACTTTATCGGCCCATATGTACAGTCAGCGTCACATAGATAGTAGCAGCCAAAGTAGCCAAATATATCGTAACACATCCTTACTCCTATAGTAATAAAGACGTGTTCCGATATATTTGGCTACTTTGGCTGCTACTATCTATGTGACGCTGACTGTACTCGTACCCATCCAACGGTTTGGAAACTGCTCGTCCAAACACAGTTTACTTGCCCTACTGTTGTGGGCTGGTGCACCATCTTGTTGGTAGATTATCTTACCAAAGTTCCTTAAAAAAATGTTCTTCTCTTGAATCATCTGGAGCTCTTATCGATTATCGAAATTTAAAAATGGAATAATTTTAAATATTTTTTTACACGCCTAGGCACTTGTAACAATATTAAAAGGTGAATACTGCAATTGTATGAAGATTAGTTTTCATTAAATTTGACCAACTTCTGCTGTTCAGATTTTTTTCTTTCCATACAATGAAATAATCCTTACATGAAACAGAGCCGCTCCGCGTCAAAAAAAAAATTGACCAACTTTATAATTTTTTAAGAACAACTCACGCTTGACCAAAAATTTTAATGAGCCAACTTTGTTTACATAAAAAAACACCTAATGTCTCCTTGGACACTTTTCCTCTATCTCCTTTAGATTCGGATTTCCCCATACTGTCCCATTTAAAAAAAACACTCTGTATATGTATATATACATATCATTCTTAAACATTCATCAACTATTAGGTTCCTGCCTAGAGAGCTAGTAATGCAAACCGTTCAGTTCCACGTAATTTGAATCAACTTAAACTAAGCGTAAGCAAAAATTTCAACACAATCAGAACGATTTATTAACCAGGCATCTACAGCAGCAGTTTGCCTGCTACAAGGAGTATCGAGCAAATCTATGCATTAGTATGCGGGGAGTCTCGTTTATAAACATTTCCACCTGCGACTCTACAGAGCGCTGGCTTGTTTCATAACGTAGTACGAGACGTATAATGATGTATTATTTTCTATACTGTAGTAGTACATTATATATCCAGAGCAATCACTACCTTATGATTTAACATTTTACTCGATGTGTAGGATAAAGTTCATGAGTAAAATTGGCTTGATTATTTAAGTTACACTATCACTGCACTACCTACCGTTATAATTTTCGAAACTGCGTAATACAATATTCATTCACGGCCTCGAAAATTTCGAATTAAAATGTTCATAACTAAAAATACCATGACAGTTATACTTCTAAGTAAATATCGTTATTGGGCCAATTTAGAAATTATTGGAAATTTTTATTTTTTGTTTAGAATTGGCATTTTTAAAATAATGGGATATTAAGACTGTTTGTCCAATTTGCACTCGCGTACTAACCTTTAAACATGTACTTACCTTGAGAGATACCTAATTTACTTAATTTTGCGGAACTAATATTATATACATAGTCTGTCATATTTTTAACAATTAACTATTTCATTCCTCTGGTGTTTTTATTTAGTTAAGTTATTTTTATGATTTGAATGTAACTCAGTCACATAATGTAACGCGATGTTTATAAACTTTTATTAGTTACGTTTCGACACGGGTTGTACCGATCATGGTCGCAGATGACTGTCATCCCAGCAAGTTGTCAACTGATATATGGGTGTATGCACCCATTTCACTACCCTATAAAATTCTATAAAAATGTGGACCCCAAAAAAAGTCCACTCGCTACCTATTTAACCATTATTGTATCAATTGTCTAAGGAAGTACACACAACACTGTCTCCCAATATCACAAACACACACAGATATGAACTCACACATTCAGACGAATGAATTTGGATGAAATTTAGCACTTCGATTACTCATACTCATTTATTAAGAATTTTACGTGTCAAAATATACCAATTATTAAATGATTCAATTATCTTCATTTATATAGAATAGGGAAGAGTGTTGTTCTCTTGTGACAGAAGCCTCCTCCGTCTCCTCATCATCCTCTTTGGGTCATCGATCCAGGGTAGTAAGTACTTTCATTCATACAGTTCTTAGTGTAAGTATAATAAATCTATAAAATATAATTAGAGAAATAAAATTAAAATGTAAATAATTTGTAAATTTTTAGCTAAATATTTATTATTTATATATATATTTACATTAAAATCGTGAAATTCAGAAACCTCTTAAAAGGAATTTATAAAAGCCGTTTCACAACTCTCTGTTAAATGAAAGTTGTTTTAAATGAAATTATAGATTTTAGGTGTATTATATGTGGTGTCGGTAGACTTGGTTAGTTTACATTTGCATACATCTGGTAGTCATAAGTGGTCCTCTGTCTCGCAACTACAGTGGATTGAAATATTGGATCCATCATCTCGGAAATCATCTATACTCTCTATCTAACTCGTATTTATTTATTTATTTATTTAGGATTACCAACAGATAATACATCATACATGCATTTATATCTAATTTACAATGGAGACTGATGCTCATCTAATTATAGGTAACTAAAACTTACTCCAATGCTTTCCTACCTACCTAATTAATATAGCATGCAGTTAAAATGAAGTCGTGGGTCATCGTGAATGAGAACACTGGCACTGGCAAAAATACAATATTAGGTAAAGGAACAATCAAACTACTGGTTGATAATAAAGTAATAGATGAGATGACCCTGTACGAATTAGCAACACTTTTAATGACTATTTTATTAATGCGGTCAAACTTACACATATAGACTCTGAACATAGTGAAGAATATATGAATCTATTAAAAAAATAACGCAAGATCGATGTTCATGTCACCAATAGATGAAACAGAGATTATAAGTATTGCTAAATCTTTGAAAAAGACTAGTTCATGTGGCTCAGATGATCTAAGTACAATCTTAATTAAGGAGAGCATTGATGTGTTGCCTGTTCCACTCTACCATATATATGTACAATGCATGCATATGTAATGGAATGTTCCCTGTCCAATTTAAAACGGCTAAAGTAATTCCTGTACATAAAAAAACACTCCCAAACAGACGTAAACAACTACCGCCCTATTTCACTGTTAACTGTTCTGTCAAAGATATTCGAAAAAACTATTGCAACCAGAATAATTAATAACTTTGAAAAAAATATCTATTTTTGTTCGCAATAATTTGGATTTAGGAAAAATAGAAACACTATAACAGCTATTATTGAATTGGTCCGGTATGTTCTGGCCAATCTGAACCGAAACCATAAATGTGCTGGCATGGCATATTCTGCCACCTTAGTAAGGCGTTCGATTGTGTAAAAAAAGACTAATAGATAAACTGCAGTATTATGGAATAAGGGGATCTATACTCGAACTTCGTACATCTTATCTAACCGGCAGAACCCAGTATGTTCAAATAACTGTCATAGATAGGTATTGAATTTGTTAATTCTGACAAAAAGGAAATTGACTGCGGAGTCCCCCAAGGGTCTGTCCTTGGACGTCTGTTATTTATAATTTTTACTAATGGTTTACAGTATAACATAACCTAAGGAACTGTTTACCTCTATGCAGATGATACAAGTATTATAGTGGAAAATCAAAATGATATAGTATTTGAGGAACAAGTTAGCAAGACTTGGGAAGAACTCACGCATTGGTTTGAATCGAATGGTCTTAATTTGAATGTGGATAAAACGCTGTATTTCCCTTTTCTAATACATACTGATAGTATGTCATACGACTTGCCTCTGCCCATAGCCAAAGCTGATAGTGTCAGGTTTCTAGGTGTAGAATTAGATACACAGTTACGTTGGGCAACTCACATAAGCCTCCTTAGCAAAAGATTGGCCAGTGCCTGTTCCTGTTACACTCTAAAAAGTCTTATCTAGAATGTTGAACTCTTCAGTGCTGAAAACAGTTTACTTTGCATATTTTGAAAGTTTGATAAGATGCCGTATCTGGAGGTTGGGGGTAATAATGTCCATGTTAAACGTGTTCTCATATTGCAAAAGAAAGCTCTTAGGTATATCGAAAAAACTAATACTAACCGTGGTATCACTATACATATATTTAGTTTGCTTTTTTATATATAAAAATAGGTCCAAGTTTAAGAACAATATAATTAAGAGACCTCAGAGATTATGTAGATAATATATAATTTTGAATTTTTTTTTACCAAAATCGACATTTATTCATTTTTAGAATGGTTCAGATTATAATGATCTAAAATTGTATAAATTCTGTAATGAAGAATTACGACAATGTAGTCATATAAATGAATTCTAAATAAAATTAAAGTCGTACTTGATTGCTCGACCAATTTATTTTGCATGAATATTTTCATCGATTGTATGAATAAATAACAGTAGCAGTAATTTCAAGTTAGATTAAGATTTGCATGCAAAATCATGCATAGCATACCCGCATGTAATCCCTAATGACATGTCTGTATAATTGTTTAACACCTGCGTATGTTCTTACAAAAAAAATGTTTATTTGAGTTTTTATTTTAAACAGGAAGAAAAATTAAAAGGAATTAAAAAAAATAATATTAAAACCCATAAAAAACTATAATGATACTTTTATTCTAGGGAGCTAAAATGTGCCAATTCTTAATAGGGCGTGGCGTGAGAATGGATCTCCAGATCGTGGAAACTGTCGTCGTCGTAAAAGCAGCTTTATAACTATAGTTAATGGTACCTACTTATGGATTAGGAAACTTTAGCCGAGCGGTAAGCCATACATACAAATAATCAGGAGGTCGTGGGCTCGAATCCCGTATCGAATCCATAAATACTTTTTAGTACGAGATGTAATTTTATATTTATTAGTCGTTTTTAGAAATTATCACGAGGAAACCAGTCTAATCCCAACAAGGTATTTTCCTCCTTTTGGTTGGAAAAACAAAATGCAGTCACTTTTGAAAAATAAAGAATCTCACATACATACCTACATAGACTATGAAAATATTAGACTCGTTTTCGATGGGCAGTTGTGTAGACATTATTAGATGCCAAAGTGCACTCCAGGCTCCTTTCAAGGTATTTATTTATTTGGAAAGCAAACATAAATACGTGATACAGTAATGTTTGGGAACATGTGATAAGAACATTCACTTTTCCCTTAACAGCTCTCACTAAGACACATATGATAAATATGCAAACTACACTTAGGCACTGGTCCCACTGCCGGCGAGTAAGCGTGTTACTCGCTCAAGCGAGTAAAAGCGAGTAAGAATTACTATGAGAGTAATCGCTACTCGCCGGCGGTGGGACCAGTGCCTTAATGAATTAAAATAGAATACAGTCTTAAGATAATAGGTACTTACATATAAAATACAAATGCAGAATGCGTGATGATGAATCACAAACATCACACCAAAAGAAGATAATGGAAAACAGAAAAAATAGTACTGGAAGTATTCTTATAACCGGGAATAATGCTAGGAGGATGATGATGGATCAGGGAACAATGTACCCGGTTATGCTCATCGACATCCAGTACTCGGGTTAGGAACGTGTTTGCTTAGTATTTGTTTGCCCGGGTCCGGTGTTGTGATCGATGGCTCAAAATTTGCTAGCTATGCATAGTCGATGTGCCTTTTATAGCTAAATCGTGATCCGAAATATTATTTCATAAACTGGTTTCATGTTTATAATTTGAGTAGCTTCCGCCCGCGACTTCGTCTGGTTTATCCTATATTTTAATCCAGCCTGCATTCGTGCAAAATTTTCTTCCAATCGGTTCAGCCGTTTAAGCGTGATTGCGTTACTAACATCTAAACATTGGATGTCGCATTTATAATAGGAGTATGTTAATAATTTGATTGCGGTTCGAGACAGGAAATCGATTTGGTTCGTCTTTTCGCAGCGCATTTGTTTTATTCTAACACGTTACATGGTATCAAACTGGAAATATAGGGTGTACCAAAAGTCTGGATTGGACTGGATTTGGATTATGAAGCAAACAGTTTCTTTTTACAGATCATTAATTCGTTATTTAATCGTAAAGTACGGGTATAGGGTTATGTATGGAATGACACACAGGCCAAATGGACGTGCACGTTCTTGTCAATTGCCAATAGGCATAAAAGGCTCTTCATTTCGTTGAAGCAGCGTTGAATGACCTCCTTGTTGCATACATTTTTGACTTCAGATAACCCCATACAAATATCCGCATACATAGATGGGATTAGATTAGGTACTCTTATTGAGAGCGTACAAACTAAAACAATTCTCATATGTGAAATGCGCAAAAACGCCTCCCGTAATTATGCCTTCCCTAAAAGTTTCACACATTAAACCGATAAAGACCACAACAAACTAGTTCGCATGTTTTATCCCGTTGAAACGAGTTCTTTGAACCCCGAACCCTTGCTAAGATTTATGGTAATTGCGGAGAAAGTTTTGATTTACTCCCTCCCGAAATATTCAACTTCTAATTTGTGACCTTGTTTTAGCTCCGCTAAAAATTAATGAGAGCACGATACGAAGTGGGTCGGGAAACTTGGCTAATCAAAATGTCGGAGTTTTTTTGTATCGTTAGTAATTAAAAGACTCTTACTTACTTGTTAAATGTTGTTAATATTTTATCGTTTGATTTCGTCGCAGTTATGTTTTTGATTGGTTATGTTTTAGTTAATATCCTTGTAGTCCCAGATTGAGTAAGAAGAATTATTAAACTATAGTTAAAATCAATAAAAACGTGTGCACTTTGCGTCGAGTTCCGTTCGTTCAGTCGAAACGAGCTGTGTTCCCACTGAAAGATGTAGTTTTGATGACGAAAGAGTGTAAAATATTTTTTCTGAAAAATAGTACGAAATGTTCCCATAACATCTGTGCAGATACTATCCGAAAGTGATTCATCCTGGACAATTTTTAGAAGTGTCCAGTAAGTAAGTATGAAATCCCATTACATATCATAATATTTAAATATAGAACATTTATGAAGTGAACACTTCTCTAGCGGCGCTGAGCACTTTTTGGGATGGGGAAAAACTGTTAAACTCGCGACACATTTTTTTTTGCAAGGTTAAAATTATTCAAGTTTTTACTTCTACTGCCTTTGTTGTGGCAGATACTAATGCTGGTGACTGTACCTATATAATTTTTATTCAAACTTTTATCTAACTTTTATTCAAACAATTATCTTACTTTTATTCGTTTTATTTTTGAGAAAAGCACTATACACGCTTCGACCATAAGTGCCATCCTGGCCTCATATTATAGCCGGACTTCGCCTTCTAAATCATACTCGTCCAGGATGGCTTACTTACTGGTCTCTGCAGTAATGTACTATTGCAAATAACTACCGTGATGCGAACACATTCGCTAATGAAAATTAAAGAACATCAAGAATATACTTTATTGACTCTGGACACAGCAAGATAACAAATCTGACGCACTTATTATACGAGTAATATACTTCACACGATTGGATTGGAACTTCATATAAACTTGTGATACAGAATTATGATTATTATGAATGACCGTTAAAAAGTCGGAAGTACAATTACTTTTAAGTAGGTGCATATTCATTGCTCTTTTTAAGTGTAAGTTTGAACTAATATTACATTATATTCAATTTCAAACTGCTCAACATCAAGAATTCTCACAGTACGGTTGTCTAACTGAAGTGGAAATTTAAAGGCCAAGGTACCTTCATCCACTCCTGCTCTTGTCCTAATTTCATTTGGGGTCGGGCCTTCTTAAGCACACCGCGCTGAGTGAGCGCTTGCCGGCCAACAGTGATTAACGTTAAAGGGTGATTCTTGAGAGGGTAAATTTTCAGCGTCCAGAGGGAAAAAGTACCCGAAAAAATAAAATACTTGACCTTACAATTTTTTTTATGTAGTTCAACACTTAATCTAACTGGGGCACTACTTTTGTGTAAAGTAAATAGAATTAGCTATAAAAAAATGTCAAACACCTAAAACATCATTCCCCTGGCGCGTCCATCAGCCATTTTGTAAACAATACTCTGAAAAGAACTAGTTATGGACTGAAATGAAATATTATATCGAGTTAAATCGTTAGAATATAAGTTAATGATTTAAAAATATAAATATGGTTCCCCTATTTATCGTATTTTTTAAAGGAATATATATCAAAGGTTTGTCCAGAGCTAAACTATCATTCCCCTGACGCGGACATCCCTACAACAACGTTTTGTGACACGTAATTCCTGCCGTGCCTGACCTTTGTCAGTAGCGCTACCAATGCCGCGGAGAGAGGACGCGTCTCGTCGCTGGAGCTCTGAGCAAAGAAGGTAGATATATCATTCCCCTAACTTTGGTTCACTATGACTATCATTACCCTGTATTTTCATATTTAAAATCTATTTCCTGCAATTGGCATACAATGTTTAGTGTAGAGAATAACACATGATTGATTGCATGTGTTGATTTAAAATTGACTCTTATATTAATAACAGTTTCAGCATAATCGACAAGAAACATACTTTTATTATTCCCCTGGCTCTCATTCCCCCGATTTTCTTAACAGGGTAATGATACTAATGATAGTATTCTGAAGTTTTTATTGAAAATTATAATATTTTATCATATAACGCATAACAAAATGGTCGACTCATTTATTCAACAATTTATTTAATTAACTACCAAAGATTATTATTCCCTTGTCAGTTTTATCATTCCCTTGTAATATGTATCATGCCCCTGCCATTTTTTCTCATTCCCCTGGCAGCTAAACTTTGAATTGGTATATTTCCGAACCTAATTGACCCCAAAGTGATGCCTATTCGATAAATATGTTTATTATTAAATATTTAATTGAATTTTATTGTAACTTAGAAGAAATTTCTTAAAATATAAAACGCCAAGGGAATGAGTTGAATAATGCAATTCTCAAGAATGACCCTAAAATCGAGTCAATAAACAAATAGTGACACCAAATAAAATAACCAATAATGTAGAATTTTCTCGAACAAGGATTAAAAATATAGTCAGAGAAAAAAGTAACTAACACAAAACTTAATCGCAAAGTCATAAGTATGCAACGTTTTAAGTGGGGCAATACTCTGTCCCTTTTCCGCAAAACGCACCTTCACATGGATCGATTGCCATTTAATATGACGCTCGAAACCCGTGACGTCAAGGCTCTCGTTTTCTATCTCTATCTAGCAATATTATAGAGAAGAATACGAAGTTGAAATTACGAAGATAGGTACAAACCTCTCTTTGTAATATTTTGAGAGGTTTGAATAGGATTTTCGACACTAGGTATATTGCTGCCTTTTTTTCTTTTGTAGTAATAATAAAATTAGAGTCCACAACCCTGTTAAGAGGAAATAATATTTGCTAGCTCGTTCTGTACAAAAACCTGCGTTTCGCGACACCGTTACCGACACATTTACTCCTCCTTTGCATTTGGAACAGCTAGGCTTATAGCTATGTAAAAAAAAACTATCATTGATTAACAAGACATTTATTTTTAACTATGCTCTAGGAGCATTTTCTCATTTTAACTATGTATAACATTGCATTGTTAGCTTTTTATTAGCGAATCTAGTTATTTAAAATTATTGGCTATCAATTGAATTGATAAAAAAATGGGAGGTTCTCAATTCGTCGAAATAAATCAATAATAGATTTAATAAAAGACCTGCCTTTTATACAATTTAAGAAAGCTTTAAAAAAATGGTTGATAGATAAATGTTTCTACAGTATTCAAGAGTTCCTAGAATATAAGTAGGTAGTTAGATTTAAGATGATTTAAACATTTGCATGCATTTAAGGTAGATTTTAGTGATACCTCTATTGTACCTGTTTGTGATCTGTCTTGACCTAAAATCGTGCAAATAAAGATTTTACTTACTTACTTAAATAAATATTAGGGGACAATCTTACAAAAACTAAGCAAAGCTACCATGGGTACTACACGACAATAAACATACTTATGTAGATAAATACATTCTTAACAACATAGAAAGGATCAATGACTCAGGAACAAATATTCGTGCTCATCACACAAATAAATGCCCTTACCGGGATTCGAACCCAGGACCACATGCTTAGTAGGCAGGGTCACTACCAACTAGGCTACGGCGGTTGTCAATTTGTTCCCCGAGTACTCAAAGACACCTCCATGGTACTCACGTACCGTTTCTTGCGCATGTTAGGACACTTTAACTGTCATATTTCTATTTAAAAGGGTGTCCTGTCGTTTAACCAAAAAACATTTCGCACACTTAACAACCAACGATTAGCAAAATTATGTTTTGACAATTATTTTTTTTACGTTTTTGTTGTCATACACAGCAAATGTAAACAAAAAAAAGCAATGTTAACAAAAACAAAAACTTTAATGAAACCAAAAATTAAATGTAAACAAAACCAACAAAAATTAAAAAAATGCATTTTTGGGATCGCAATACGCTACTGAACTTGGCCTTGCTCGGTTCACACTCCATTTTCGTTACAAGCTGTATGTTGCAGCGTCTAGACATGGTCAACATAATGAATCCTTAGACGTCTGTGTCAATTTATATGTCGTGGAAACATTTGCGGCAGGTTGATCTGTTAGGGTTGTAACGATAGGATATTTTCATTTCATAACGCTCTTTCGACCGGGGACCATCAACATATTGGCGGTAGTATATGAATAAAAGATACAAAACAGCGCACAAAATATTAATCAATTTCGAACAGTAATACAGTTTGCTCGCAAACAAATATAATACTAACCCATAAAATGCCGCCACAAGACATTAAAACCAATATTTTACTAGTTTCATTCCGTAAAATAAAAATGCATTACGTATTCCAAAGTTTATTCGGTTCGGATTTATGCCGCGAAGTGGATAACAAAGCAAAATGCATCGCTTGTGTTCACCCATGCGGGAAACAATCGAATCTATTTGTTATTCATATTTTACGAGCTCACTGTTTTTCCCACGTACACAAAGTCATAACTATCAAGAATTTCCAATAAAAGTTATATTTTTTGTCAAAACAGGGCGCTCTAGCGCGACGATGTTGAAATATTCCACAGGATTTCGTTGCTATAGCCTTTTGTTTCTGTATGGGTATAACGGTAGCCTAGTGGTTCAGGCATGCGGCTGTCAAGCGGCGGTCGTGGGTTCGAGTCCTTAGCGGGGGCACTGCCGTGCCCCCAGATGATATTTTAATAGTAACTTATTTGCTCAAGAAACTGTCCCTCTAGTCTTTCTACGGAAAAAAATGACTTACGCTAAGTGAAACTAAGCTAGAACGATTAATCGCAAGAGAAAAATGCACCGCTATTAGTTAGACGATTATCTCGGTACAACGCGTAATGCTCACCAGGGATGTATTTCAAGAGTATAAGCTAGTTGTGAGGGATTTTATACAAGGTGCTTGGGAGTAATGCAAATAATTTTACTCGTGTATTCTTAAACATATTAACGCATTTACTGCCAGGAATCGCTACGCACTACGCTCGTAGCAGATCCCGTGGTTTTCCCGCTAAGTAGCGGAAAGTGGCTGCGGCAAATTCATAAAACATTATTTACTCCGTTTCGACGTCATTAATAAGGGGTTTTCACCTAGCACATTGTGTCAGAAAACCCTATATAAGGTGCTAACAAATTAGGTACCAATACTTTTAGAGCTGATAGTACTAGTCTCTAGGAGTAGAGTTAAGTATGAAACATTTAAAAGTGTGTATCACTTTTTGGAGATAATTAGGGATACAACGTTACTGCGTAAAAACACCCTGTTAATGAGATAGTCAACAATCAATCATTGACGTTTGTCACAAACGACGATGTTCACTTGACAGATAGTGTTTTAACATCTTGTCAGTTGAATGCACAGGCTGATTATGTTTGGTCGAAATTTTAATTTATTTATTTTGTACCGGAAATTAAAACAAAAAATATCATATGAAAAGTTTTCTTAATTTCTATTTAAAGTCAATTGTTTTGATGTAATGTAACACCTCTTAAAATATTGGTACTTAATTTGTTAGCACCTTATATACAAACGTTAATCATTTGTTTGAGGCAATAGTAACTACTTTTACAGATAGATGTGACGTTCGCTTGATGAATTTATCTGAGAATATTTTTTCAGTCATTATTCTACTAAATAATTACTTGGAAAAATGAAAACGATGCCTGAAAATATTAAGTTGTTTTAAAATACCCTTTGATTATATTCAACATCCTCCTAGCGTTATTCCCGGTTGTGCCCTAAACGAGCCAGGGGTACGCTTTGACACCTAATCCCAAGATTTGGCATAGGCACTAGTTTTACGAAAGCGCTTGCCATCTGACCTACCAACCCAGAGGGAAAACTAGGCTTTATTGGGATTAGACCGGTTGCCTCACGATGTTTTCCTTCGCCGAAAAGCTAACGGTAAAATATTCCGTACGTAAGTTCCGAAAAACTCATTGGAACGAGCCGGGATTCGAACCCAAGACAACCCCGCCGCTTGATAGCCGCATGCTTTAACGAATAGGCTACTGAAACTTCACCCATTGATAATATATTAAAGCCCATAATTTAACCTGATTCGTGAAATCTTTACAAGGTATTATGTTTTTTTATGGACATGTTCTGTTATGTTATTCAGTCACGCAAAGACGGATAGCAGTAGCCTTCCGGTATTTCTGCCCGAAATAACTTTACCACTGCATTGTCACATAAATAACACATATAAATTCTAGTTCATACAATGAAAATATGTTCGATCGTGTTCCATGCTCGCATATTGCGGTATCCATCAGGACCTCTATTCGGCAACTAACCATGTCGTTCGATGTCATCTCAATAAATGCGTCTTGCTCACGCATATCGATGGCGAATCCAGTTGTATAATTCAAATAACTCGAATCAGACTTTAAACGAGTTGATTCGAATCAAGTTCCTTCGCAACTCAAATCAACTTGACATCCTCCACCGTCCGTTTGACCTGATCGCATACCTAACTCCTAAAACTAATACAGATCGAATAACGAATGCGAGTACATGCGAGTCGCCAACTCGATGGATATTTTTACACGAATAGAACCCACAGAACGAGACAGATCGAATTAGCATGCGTAGCGAGTCTCCACTCGGCTAGTTATGTTAACTCGAATCAAGAATACGAACACGCGGAACTTTGCTCGACTTGCCGCCTCCCCCAAAGAGTACCATTGTGACCGGTCCTGCGCTACCCGCATCCAGCGGACTCCCGTACGCACGCACATTGCACTTAGAACCGATGGCCCGATGGGTGGAAAGGTTCTTGAGTGGCAACCATGTACCGGAAGGCGCAGCGTGGGTAGGCCCCCCACAAGGTGAACTGATACCTGGTAAAGGTTGCAAAATGTAAGCGTGTTAAATTATTCTAAAGCAAGTTGACTATGCCTTTAATTGGATTGATACTCCAACAAGACATAATAAACAAATAATAATAATCTGCATTTATTGCAGATAACAAAGATTAATTAATGTGTTAGTCAAGTAACTTTTAACTTATTTTAGTAGGTAAAGAAATAATAAAAATATTAGAGAACATGGAGTTGGTCTCAGTTCTTCATTGTGGGGCAGTCCAGCCTAAGGCTGTTGGGGCTGTCCCGTACAGGGCGCTTCATGCTGGTGATGGCGACCCGTTTTCGCAAGATTGCATGGAAACCAACTTCTGTCTCGGCTAACATTCCCAACGCGCTACAATGTCTAGAGAGACCCAACAGCAACCTCAACCATAGAGAAAGACAATTTCAATATGGCGGTTTGTTTACATAGTTAGCAAATTCTATTGACGGCCACTTTAGTAATATACTGAACGCGCCAGACGTCGATTGCCCGTTGAGTGTAGCTGACCCACAAACAGCACGTATAAATGGATTAGCAGTAAGCCTTGAACATATATCAATATCGTTAGATTTACGTTTTATAGTATTGACAAAACTTAGTAAAATACAAATATTCTATTGTATGAAAGTGAGTAATTATAAATTCATAAAAAAACATAAATCAATCATTTATACGTGACAGCAAATATTCTCTAGGTTAGGTTTTCTTTCTTTCTTTTTCTTTCAAATACACACTAATACATATAGAAAAGTAAAAATAAATATTATATCCGTCACGAAAAGGACCCGGCTCAGCATGATGCTGGCTTTAACTGCCAGCGCTGGTCTTCCGCCGAGGCCGAAATTCAGATTCAGATTCAGATTAAATAATAAATAAATATTAGAGGACAATCTTACACAAATCGACCTAGTCCCAAACTAAGCAAAGCTTGTACTATGGGTACTAGACGACGATAAATATACTTATATGGATAAATAAATACTTAAATACAAAGAAAACATTCATGACTCAGGGACATATTCTCGTGCTCATCACGCAAATAAATGCCCTTACCATCCATCCATCATTATCTTAATATTCTATTATGTTATATTAATTTATATTATATAAAGATGGTAATTATAGGTCTATGGTTCATCACCATCAGCCATTATATGGCCTACAATATGAGGATTCTATCAGCATGTCATTGGAATATACTATTCTAGATTTAATATTAAAATTAAACATGAAGTGCAAAATGAAGACTATGAATAATGTCATGCTGAGAAAATAAAATAAAATAAACAAACGAAACATTTAAACAAAAACAGAAAAAGTTACAAATAACAAATATAATTAGGATAAAATAAATTAAAATAAAATAAATTATTCTCAACGACATAATGTCAGGAACGGTAGCAAATTGGGAATGTCATAATTTATTATTATTTTTAAAATGGTTGTTAGCATTATAGTGTAAGTACGACTTATTCGGGCACCATTTAACAATTTATTTTTAAGCTATATTTCTTGAGGGAGATGATGAGGGAGTTATGGCTTGGATAACAAAGATTCAAGATGGACAAATAGGTTAAAAGCTTGTTCTGAACTGTGTCCCAGGTAGCGTCAGCATAAACACGTGACGAGCTTGTCACGATATTGGGCCAGTATTGTATCGTGCGTGTAATTTATACACACCTACCTCTGAAATGTGTAAGAGTAACATCGACAGAAGGCCATTGTGGGTTTTAAAAGTAATTTAGTCAAACGTTGGTGGTAAAAGTTTCTTGGCTGGTATGGTATCCGCGATTCTGGTAACTTTTTCGCGAATTCGTACGAGTGAAATCTCTTATCGATTACAATCCAAAATGTAATCCATTTGTGGGATGAATTAAGTATGTTTCTGTTTCAATTCAGGTTATAAAATATATCCTTGTCACATTTTTAAATATTCCATGATTGAGTACCGGTGGATTGGTAAACCTACTATGATTCGGGGGGCGACTTTGATCAAATAGGTTTTTCTCAGAAATTGTTATTTTTACTTGTGGGTGAACGGTGGCAGTGAATATATTAATATTCTATCTTGCTTACTCAATTAAATGATCTTAGTTTTTAAATAGTTCTGCTTTTATACTACTTTCTAAATGATCAAAGTAGCCTCATTTTTTGCTAAAGAAACCCCATTCTACGTTACTTACCTAACAACTAATTTAAATCTCTAACCATACAGACTTTCACATTCTTACTGGTAAGTATGAGATAAGAAAACATATCTTATTTTCATATCCCAGTCTTTCAAAACCAAAATGACGTAGACATCTAAGAGGGGACATGTCCTCTTCTGCAAGTTGTCGAATGAAATTATTAATTTGCTTCAATTTATCTGCTTTGCCTTAAGGTCAAGTGGTAGAGCATGCTTCATAACATTAAGTTCGCCTTTTGTACTATAAGTTCTTCTTTTGTGCAATAAAGATTAAATAAATAAATGCAAGTCCTTCTGTATGCCTTTCGCTTCAGCTTTCCTTTTGAGGACACAATCGCAGGTTCCCGTCTCGTGTTATTGCTTCGCCATTATTCGTCTACAAACGTGACGTAGGTATCCCAACTTGATATGTTACGAGTATTTCGAGGAGATTTACTTTTTATAGCCCATGCTAGAGCGCCGTTTTTTATTTACGAGTATGGCGCCTTTGGTTGGAGGGTCGTTGTTCATGTATTAATGTATTTATATCCGGTTCTTAGACTAACATTTACTTACCTTACAGGTGAACTATTAGCTTCCGCTCGCGGCTTTGTCTGCGTGAACCCAGGATAAAAACTATATATTATTCTAATCCAAGCTATAAAATATCTTCGTGCTAAATTTCACCCAAATCAAATGAGCCGTTTAAGCGTGATTAAGTAACAAACATCGAAACATCCAAACACCGAAATTATCAATTTTATAATATTGATAGTAGAATATTCACGCCAATAAACACAATAATGATTATAATGAATTAAGTTAAGATGGCAACTTTCTGGATGTCGAACAACTGGCTGGTTGTGAGGTGGCTGATTAAATTCAATCCTGTCACCGGTCATTTCAATAAGTAAGTTTTATGATATTGTAACTACTTACCAAGTCATCGTTATATAAATATTCCAACATTGAAAGCATTTTTTGTACCCTAAATGGCCGTTTGTTTAATCTAAGAACTCGCTTCGCTCGGTAGATAAATACACTACTACCCACTTTTATAACATTCAACTAAATGTTCACCTCATCATTTTCCTTGCGTTTTCCCGGTTATACCCTAAAGGAGTCCGGGGTCTACTGTGGCACCTAATCCCAAGATTGGGCATAGGCATTAGTTTAACGTTAAATTAGGCCTTGTTGAGATTAGACCGGTTTCCTTACGATTGAAGTAAATGGTCCTACAGATTCTAATTCAATCCGATATCAAATCGAGCCATCGTTTGCAGTCAAACCATCACTGTTCCGACATTTCCTTTACCTAATTCTACCGATTAATTAATAACTTCGAAATTTCGTTGACGTTTTCTAGATACAAACTCCGGGGCTGCTGTCAATTTGGCGCCATTAGACGAGATGAATTATATATTCCGTTTAAATTTGAAGATTATTTACAAGCGAAAGCTCTTAGCAAATAATTAATTCCTTTATTACGAATTATGAGGAGGACACGCCTTGGTATAGCGGATAAAATTGAGAACAAAATTTGGTAAGAAGTGTGATATAGTGCACTGTTCAATGGTATTAAAACTATTCGGTGCTTCGCGTTTTGGTGCAAAACAATCACAACCTGAGAAAATAATAGAGGCGTAGACACTAAATAAAATAATCAATCGTGTCACATTTTCTCGAAAAAGGATAAAAAATGTAGTCAAATGGAGAAAAAATCAACGCAAAAGGTTAAATAATCACGAAGTTATAAGTGTCCAAAATTTTTAAGAAGGGGTATAATGGTCTGTCCTTTTTTCGCAAAACGCAACTTCATATGAAACGATGACGCTGGAAGAATGTGACGTCACAGAAGACGGCAACGTGCCGCGCTCCGTCGTGTTCGGCGCCGCCGTCGACGCGGCCCCCCGGTACCATCCTCTAATGTGACATCACACACCGTTTGCGTTTTCTCTCTCTAACAAGCAATATTAAAACGGTTGTAGCTTCGTAACTCTTTGAGATATCTGAATGGGACTTTCGTCACTAGGCATATTTTTTTGCCTTCTTTCTTTTGAGTAATAATAATTATCGAGTCTAACCCCTATTATAAAACATTGCATTCGGTACATCTGATCTTTACTAAACCACCTTTATCTTATCTAGGTGAGGGCTCTTTCGGATAAATTTCGACCGAGTAGGATATTTTATGCATTTTCCATCTCCTTTAGGTACTCTCCAGCTCGCTCCATCATTTCCACAAACCGGATGATGCAGCTCAATGGGAGCATCTTGAATTCCTTTGGTTGTGGATAGCCGTGACCAAAGTAATTCATTATTTGTCTGGCAAGGGCATGATCTATGACTCCTTTTATATTTTTTATCGTATGCAAACTGTATGACTATGGGTTTAAATGTTAATTCACAAATTTTACATCTTTACACAATACGTACGTGACAGAACAAGTTTAGTTTACAAAAATCAACAAACCTACATGTAACAACGCCACTACGAGTACATTCATGCCGCATGACATTGAAAAAATATAAATCTGAACTTGGAAATTCAAAAGATATAAGCTGTTGTTTAATATTAAAATATAAAAGTACTAGTTTCTACCCGCGACTCCCTCCGCGTGAAACTCGTTTATATCGTAGCTCCATTCACACCCCCCTTGTCACCTCCTTATGGGATGATTTCAGAGATAAAATCTATCTCAGATCGGGGAAGGCCTTGAGATTCAAACTATCTCCATACTAAATTTCATCTCAATCGGTTCAGCGTTTTAAGCTTACAGACAGACAGGCATACACACAGATAGACAAACACACTTTTAGACGCGTCTGTAATAAAAAGCGTGCGTTTGTCTATTTTATTATACGAGTATTAATAATACCTCTTCACGCTTAAACCGCTGAACCGATTGAGATGAAATTATGTTATCACCCTACGTAGACGTTACGTTACACCCCGTTCACACTGCGTCCGTTTCCGTGTCTGGGAGGCATCTCTCTTTTTCTCGCTTGCGATGTTTCGCCCGAGTGCAAAAGAGACGGATGCCTCCCGGATACGGAAACGGACGCAGTGTGAACGGGGTGTAACGTAGGATGATACGTACGACGTACGCTAGACAGAATATTTGCAAAAATAAAAATGCACTTAAGTACATTAGTAAATTAAAACCACAATTAAATGCTACTGTCCGTGATTCACGTTCACGGTCCGAAATAAATATTTCAGTTCACAAATATCATCATACGGTCGTTCATCATCATCATATCAGCCGATAGATGTCCACTGCTGGACATAGGCCTCCCCCAAAGAGTACCACAATGACCGGTCCGGCGCCACCCGCATTCAGCGGACTCTATCGCATAGATACGCGCGGTCGTTAAGAGGTAATACTACGCGACGCGACAACTGCAGCTCAGAGTAAAAATCCGATACAGAAATCATCAAAATCGAGGTTTCGTTCTCGACTGTTTCCTCCTCCAAAACTTAACCAATCTTAACGAAATTTTGGAAATTGAATGGGAAGGAGACATTCTGTGTCGGACCGTTTTGATTTTTGTGCTTATTATTATACGATTTGTATACTAGGCGTCTGTTTGCGGTCAATTTATTTTGGCGTTTTAAGCGATGTTTGAAGTAGCCTAACTTCTATATAATCAAAAATATCCAATAAATAAAAACGTACCGACATAGATAATGATGATATTAATTTTGTATAAAAAAATTATTGATCTAGGTTCAAAAACCAGGGAGGAAACAGTCGAGAACGTTTGTATGGAAAAATGACCCATAGCATTCCCTCTTAAGTTTTATCAAATATCTATTGAACAATGTTTCAAAATAAGTCGGTTTCTAAAGACGCAAAAAACGAAGATATTAATTGAACGCCAGCTTTGCATTCCTTATTGATATTGTTGTGTTTTCGGTGGTCTAACCTTGTAGCCGACGCGTCGCCTTGCCTCGCGCCGGGGCGACTTTGTTGCGCCGGCCGAGTGCTGATTCATGCGCCTAAAGCGTCGACGCCACTCTACAGCCACGTAACAGTCTGCTCGCAGGAACGACCCGGAAAGAATCCTGGCGGCCCACCCGATCCCTGCTGCAGTCCACGAAAGCTCCAAGCTCCAATTTGTTTTTGCCATTGCCAAATATTTTTCAAAGCTTTATCTCTTTAGGAATAAAGTCTAAATTCGAACTATTCGAATTTGCAAGAACAGCAGACGGCGGTGGCGACCAAAATATCAATTTGTTTTTGCCGTTGGTCAATATTTTTCTAAGCTTTATCTCTTTAGGAATAACGCCCAAATTCGAATTATTCGAATTTTCTCAATAGCAAAACGGTGAAGGACGCGTTGGTATTATTACAAATTTATTTGCAGAATATGCTATTGCAAATAGTGTTTAACGGCTTTATACTCTTACGAATAGCGTTCAGTTTTGAATGAAGTTGAATCGGCTAGCATCAGCAAAAAGTGACCTCCTTCACATCTGACGTCAAAAAACTCTGTCGCGTATTTAACAATTTTTCCCCATCCCAAAAAGTGCTAGCGCCGCTAAAGAAGTTTTCACTTCAATAACTTTCCTAACTTTCGTTTCCCTCGATACCTGCATGCCCTGGGACCCAACGTAAAATCGCCGACCTTATAATATGGCGGCTATACACATTGGGCCAACGTTGGCGCGTGAGCAGGAGGCAGCTATGTAAACGAAAGAGATCAAATTATAGCCCTCTCCCTCTAACGCATAGCTGCCTTCTGCTCACGCGCCAACGTTGGCCCAGTGTGTACAGCAGGCTTTAAGTTGAAGATTCATTGTGTTGATAGCTACAGAAAATTACGTAGGTCCACTTTTTTTTTTTTTATTTATTTATTACAATAACAGGTTACATAATATAAAGATTAACCTTATCTGCCAAACTGCATAACAGTTTGTTGGCAGAAAACATGAACCCTCAATTATTACACTGCGAAGCTGTTTATATATGTACCTAGCTTATAAATCATTTAAACTAATTAGGTATATTGAGATAATATCTACTTAATGCAGACTCGGTCGAAACGGAAAGGTAGCTGCCGCCGCACGCCCGGCTTGCTCCAGTGGTAGGTACTTACTTATTTATACCCTATTCCATATAATATCAGTAAGTATCAGTAAGTAGTAAAAAGTAAGTAACTAGTACATTATTTCCTTTTGATATCCTAGATAAACGAAGAAAAGTAGATGATTTCATCCGTTTAAATTGTAATGCTATATGGAATGAGATATTGTAGGTATTGTGATAGGTTGGTAACCTGCTCGAGTTGTGCGGCGACCCCGCTATCCGCGCCCGACCCAGTACCGCTAATTCAGTGCACACTAAAACTAGACACTAAAACATTTACCAATAATCATATCGATTTTCTTATGGGCACAAATGAGCAGTTTTAATCTAAACATATTCTTATTTTAGGTCTATATATGGACTATTTTTAACTGATTGCCTCAGAAAGAGGGCTACGTTTTGGTTTTTCGAGCCTATGTATGTACGAATAGGTATGAAGGTAATTAGGTATGTGTTTATTTATATGGACAGGACTACATTGTAGGCATCAAATAGCCTATTAATTCGTATCTGCTGGACAATATCAATTAAGTACACCGATCGAGTCTGTCCATCAGCGCTTTCTTAAGCCTTTTTTTATATACAATCTTTGACACATCTTGGCAGGATCTAACATCGTCTGGGACACGATTTAAGATCGTAGGTATCAAATATTTCCTGGTGCGCTTCCCATAATAATTGCAAACTTTAGGTACTATTAATTTTCGATGTGACATTTCTTTGGCAACACTTCTCGTCCGATACGAGTGACTTAATGGCTTTTTATAATCATTACATTGGTATTGTTCCAGGACTATGAGCAAAGAGCGCTTTTCATGTACCGGCAGTACCTTACAAATTGAGAATAGTTTTTCATAATTGCTGCTGCATGAACGTTTAACGTTTTTATTTACCAGGTACTTTAGGAACCTAATTTGAATCCTTTTAATATGGTCAAGGTATGTAGTAAAGGTGCGACCGTAGCTGCCGAGACCGTAAGACAGTATTGAGTCGACAAGAGCGTGGTATAATGTGTATAAAGTGGCTATAGTCACCGCGCTGCGTAAGTGATAAAATTTCCCAAGCACCGACTTAAGTTTGTCGCACACAATACCGATGTGCTCCTTCCACGACATGTGATAGTCTACTGTTAATCCGAGATATCTGTAGCTGTCAACAAAGTCTATCTCACTGCAGCTGCAGTCTCGCCCACCATTGTGTAAACACTCATAATTATGCCCAACTATACTCAACTCGGGATTGCTTATTCTACAGTGTGGCGAGCGTATATGAATACATTTCGTTTTATCGAGATTGATTATAATGCCGTTGTCATGAGCCCACTTAATAACGTTGTCCAGGTCACTTTGAACTTTTTCCTGTACAACCTTTAGATCTTTATGTGCATACAACATACAAGTATCGTCAGCGTACATGTATATATTACAGTCGAGCACCACGTTACAGAGACTATTAACGTGCATGATATAGCCTATTGGCCCATAAACGGATCCGGTCGGCACGCCATAGCGCGCGGCGGCGCTCGCGCCGAACCCGGCCGCACACCACAGTGCGCAGCGCGCGCGCGCGCAAGTAAGCGCGCAGCCACGCCAGCAGCGGTCCCCGCACTTCATCAATACATTGTACCCTCAAGATTAGATTAGATTCGTTTATTTCATTTTGAAAAACGTCTGTTTTTGAAAATTAAAAAGCGTGGCATTGACATTGATATGTAATTTATATTTGACGATCATAATATCAAGTCGTGTAAATTGACCTAGGGTAATTTATATTGTATTTTTATATTATGAAATAAAGAAATCTAATCTAATCATGAGTTCACAAAAAGATCGTCAGAGTATATAAGAATAACAATAATGTTAATGAAAGTCAAAATAAAAATATGTACATTGCAATATTAAAACAAAAAGAATAATAAGGAACAATTGAAATAATATCAAGGGGATCAAGGCGACAAATGAGATGAGTAATTTCGAAAACGTTACCGCTCAGCGTATCCAAGAATGAAGCCTTAAACCTAATAATATAAACGTCGGTCGCTCGCAGGTAAAGAATCTGTCATATTAAATCGCCGCACAATATTGGCGCTGCTTGTTTGGATAGGGGGATATACCGGAATTCAAATAGGTTATACAGTAAAACTATTTATTTAGGTTCAATCACAGGACAAAAACCGACATAGTGCAAACTATCTAAGCTTGTACTATAGGTAGTAGACGATCTTATAAATACCTATTTTAATAATTTACTGCTTAAAAACAAAGAGAAAACCTTAATGACCCAGGAACTAATTTATGCTCATCATCGTAAGTATATCACTCTTATTCAGAGCAATGTCACGTCAAAGAGGCAACCGGATGCGTCATCGCGACAATAAAATACTTTTTCATACATTTTTTCTACTTTCGCCCCAGTCCAAGTTGAGTCAGTTTGGGTTGCACAGGGCGGTTCCACAACGCTTCAGGAGTTCAAATACCGCGAGCCAGCCGGTTGCCTCTCGTAGGAACATGAAATTACGCGTCATTGCTTTAACCCTTTAACTATCTAGCTTAAGTTTGCGCACAAAATTGATGTGATTCAGCCTCAATTTGCTAAGTCTGTGGCGGGCACTAAAACTGATATTCCAAGATGGCCGCCTGATGGACGTCAAGAACAATGAATGCTATAAATGCACTCATCACACAAATAATAAATGTGAGATTGGTAATTTTTGATGGTTTTGCAATCTGGCAATTTAACCGCTCATTCGATTTTGGATTTTTTAAAAAGGTAGCCTAAATTGCCTTTTCTTTAATCAAACCAGCCCGTAATTCGCTTGGCAACCACACTTGTACCCAAAGTTGCCAACTGTGGATAATATTGAGTTGATAGTGAATAAGGAATGATCGACTGTAGTTTGAATTGTTTTGGAATGGCGAATGAGTTGACGGATGACGTAGTGTGAAAATAGAGCTGAACGAGTAAAAAGACGTCATGGTGATTTAGTTACTTCCTCCTGAGCCCTCCGGGGTCTACATAAAATAAAAGGCTATTCGCTTGACCACATTTCATACTCAGACACATCTTTACACTGTTCCGGTCAAACAAACCGCGCGGGTTCGATGTCTGCCTTGGAGCTTAGATTTCTTGTTTTCTTTATCAATCGATTATACATAGTTTAGATTGTGGTAACTTAATTCCACATTGCGCTAACATGAATCATCGATAAATATAAAATTATAAACAATTTGATTCGTTCGAACTATGAAATATTTCGCAGCCTCCGTTTAATCCAGCCAGCAAGCCAGTGTATTTAATTTAATTTAATGTATAGGATAACTAACCTAGGATAAGTAGGTATTAACACGTTACGACTATGGACCCCAGCCGTCATAAATAAAGGATTTATTCTTATTATTTATTTCAAGGCAAGAAATATCACGGACACAGAAGAAATTTCCATCAACTTGTGTACTCGTCAATATTGGCGATTGCACTAGCGCCAAGAATAAATATTTGTACCTAAGTACTTATATTTTCTATCATCAAGTCTTTGACAAACTTCAGAATAATTGCTCTGAAAGGTTCTTAAACATAATTTTTTAGGTCCAATTTTCTGTTTATATATTTTTTTATTTTTCTGTTTATTATGTCAGAGTGTTGCCACTTTGTGAAAGTAAATCAGCGGAGTAAATTGCATTAGTTCACTTACGTGCTTTCAACAATATCGTGTTTTCACCCCAAAAAAGTAATGGCATGGTCAACAAAGTCCCAAGTCAGTCAATGGCCAATGGTTACATTTGTGTGCCAACTTTGTATAATGGCAATATTTGTGTGACGTAGTCAGAGAACATTGTCGGGAATTGCATACCTTGTTTTTTTCTGCCATGAACTGAACTCTATTTTGATACTATTCGACATAACGAGAAAAATGGCTTATCGCCATCAGCCAATAAACACCTCAGGCACTAAATGAATATTATAATACATTTGCTATCGATGGATTGCTAGCTGTTAAATAAAATCCTCCTACAATCTACATTTTGTTAACCGACGAACAAAACGGAGGAGGTTCTCAAGTCGACACGTATATTTTTTTTATGTATGACCGCATAACTTTTTACAGAGTAGTCCGATTTGAATACAGGGGATGATTGATTGTTCGCACACTGATTGTAATGTATGACCATAACCTAACTATGAACAAACTAATAATTAGCGCAAAACATACAATAAATGAATGACCTACTGAAAAGCACAAAATATTTTTTATTTACCCCATCCCTATCATTATCCAGTCCCTAGTTTTTCAAAGTCGGTGTCAAACCAACAAAAACCAATCACCTGCATTTTGGTTTGGCACGGACTTCAAAAACTAAGTAAATACTGACTGACTGGATAAGGATAGGGATGGGGTTTATAAAAAATATGTTGTGCTTTTCAGTGGGTCGGTTTTTTGAAGGCAATTCCCCTTTATTAATGTTTATTTACTAGCTGTGCTACGATTTTGTTCATTCGTAGCACCTCTACGACTTGCGTAGCACTACCACCCAACTCCGATTAAATTACTCTTGTTCTGGGATCAATTCCATATAACTTTTCACCAACCCGTGACATCCCTTGTAGAGAACTCTTCAAATCTCAACGCATTATGACGCTTTACTCACAATACGTATTTGACTGTTTGTTATTTGTAAGAAACAATGTTTCCCAGTTTGTGCGTGTTGATTTGCCGGGAAAACAACTCCGTTCTACTGGGCGCTTGAGAACGGTTCCTCGTCGCATGGCGCTTCCAACAAAGAACCCTGTAAAACACATGTAAGCAATTAAATAAATAAATAAATAAACCCGCGCGTCATCGGACCCACTTATTACGAACACTTACCGGCGAATCTAAGGAATGAACCATTATGACGAAACATTCCGGCGCAAACTGAGAAATCTTTTGTTGGAAAACCCTCTGTACTCCGTTAACGAGTACATGGAAATGACTTTTTAATTGTGTATTTTGTTTTCTTAAATTGACATTTTTTTTTTGTTAACTTAATATTTATCAATGTTTTGAGTGATTATTATTATATTATGTTATTGTGTGTAATGAATGACGATCCTTTTCGGGAGAAAGAATTATATAATATTTTGTATTTACAGTTGACTCATTAAGTTTTTATTATTAAAATTGACAAACATGGTAGAAATTCTTGTAATCTTGACATTTATGCAAATTTATATTGTAATTTTTATCGTGTAATAAATAAATCTAATCTAATCTAAAAATCTAATCATCAAAAATCTTGTAACATGGTTCTTATTTCGCGAAATTCGTTGTATTTCTACTTCAAATTTATATGGCTTGACTTGGAATGAAAACAAAAGGCTCATTAAAAAAAACACTTTTAACTTGAGCTATTCAAGATGTGATATCGCAGTGATAGGTTGCTAGCTCATAACACACAACACACATTAACCCTGTTCCTTTAGTACGACTCTTACGATACCCACAGGAAGAAAGGGGGTGGTGCTATTCTAACCCGACACCACAAGAGGTAAATGCCCTGGGATGCCGTAGATATTTATATTTTTCATGACTAACGAATGTCATGGTGATACGGGTATGTGATTATATGCCCCTGTGTTCTAACATTATACTTCCAAAATTCTCAATTCAACAAATATGTAGGTATTTAGACCCGCCTCTTTTTCGACATTACTTACCGAGAAATCATCTACGGTAAATCCTTGCGCAGCGTGCGCAGCCACAAGGTGGACTGATGACCTGGTAAAGGTTGCGGGAGTCCGCTGGATGCGGGTGGCGCAGGACCGGTCATTGTGGCACTCTTTGGAAGAGGCCTATGTCTAGCAGTGGACGTCTTCCGGCTGATATGATGATGAAATCTTTAGACCACTCAGACCGTAAAGGTATATCACAAGCACACAAGTCGAATAGTATCCCCGAAGTTTTGTACTGTGAAGTGTAGTCGGGCGCCAAAACTTTTTGCATCCAGCGAGCGAGCGTCTTCGACTGTTAAGAACAATTTAGAATAATCCCATTTTAGGGTGTCCATAAGTTTTAAAGACAAAGTAATGCACAGGGACTTTATGTAATGAACTTAAAATTCTGCTACTACTATTTTTAATCATTATTTACCAAAATACAATACCTATTGTATTCGTCACTTCCGATCCCAATCACATTTCAATCTATTTCGTGCGGTCACTGTCACGCGCAGCGAGCTTAAGTAAAAACGATCTCGCAAAATATTAAAATGCAATTGGCCTTTTTTATGGCTCTTTCTCGTCTTGTCTAACAGAAGCCCAAAAGTCCCTACACAATATATGCCAGCGAGCAATGGAACGCAGCATACTCGGAGTTGGTACGATCGATCGGATGCGGAACAAGGAGCTGCGTACCAAAACTGGTATCCTGGGGGTGCCAAGACCGGGAAGCTAAAGTGGGACTGGGCAGGACATGTCTGCTGGATGCTCGGGGAGCGATGGGCCAAATTAGCCACCGAATGGCTTCCGAGGTAGAGACAAACCGAAAAGAAGATGGCGGGACTAACTTGATACGTTTTGTAAAATTGGCGAACACTAGCACAGGACCGCAACGAGTGGCGGAAAAAAGGGGAGGACTTTGCCCAGCAGTAGGACACAGAATATAAGCTTTTTAAAAAACTTGTCTTATCGGTTTGTATATTTGAATAACAATGGCATAATTTAAATTAAGAAAATGTAATTTAATACATTCAATCGATCAAAATAAAAGCGGACGTTTTTGCTTAGTAAACATTTACTGTATGTAATTCAATTGTATGTGTCATTGAAATGTGTCAATTCGCTTTAATCAATAAACTGTAATACATGTCTATTAAAAAAGAAGTGTAGAATACATTTATTATATATTTTAAATGCTACTCTGAAGTAATTCCAATTTGCACTACATCTACACAGAAACCTTGGTGAGTCTCAAAGATCTGGGACACCACGCCACACGCATTGCCGTTGTTTTGTTTATCCTTTGATGCAAGAAAAACATCGTCTCTTTCACCGTATATCCCTGAATTTAATAAAATATCACGTTCTACTGCGGCACTGTCTTGTTTTGTTTTTGTTTTACGATAAGAATGTCACATCAATGATAAAGTTTTGTATAAACAAATTATATAAACATCGTCAAACAACAGAGACAATCATGTTTAGAATGGAAACTGAAAACCGCACATATGCAATATTACAATTTAATAATATATTATAATCTGTTTAAAACTCTAGGGGCAGATTATTATATCAACTGCATCACTTTAGCAATTTTTAAGCGATTTGCCACTGTTATAAGTTATAATGAAAAGATAAAAAAAATTATTTAATGGCGTCACATTTATTACCATATTTTCGTATTATAAATTCTGGACATGATTGTTACATTGCTGTTTCCCTGTAGGTTTAAATATATTATTTGGTCTCACCCTTGCCCGCAAAAACTAGCCAAAAGTATAAATAGGTACTGCTTATATATAACTAGCGACCCACTCCGGCTTCGCACGGGTACTATATTATACATACGAGGGGTGATCCAAAAGTAATGATAATCAGCATTATCTGGTCTCGTGATGATAATTTGTGATTTTCATTCCTATTGTGCAATTATTCAATAATACACTAAAAACTTTAAAAAAAGATTTCATTTATTTGTTTTTTTTTGAATAGCTAAATAAATATGATGGTATGGAATATATTCTGCCGTCAGTAAAATCGGAGGATATTTTGTTACATGTTTGGGGCGGTGTTGGCAAAATTCTGGTGTGGTAATAAAAAAAAAATATAGTAAAATTTAAAGTTTATTTATTTTGATGCCACAAAATTAATAAATTAAACTCATGTCATCGTTTTTTTTAAGCACAGCTCACGTAACAAAGTTCAAGGTTTTTCTGGCCATCAATATATAGTTTTTTTTTTTTTTTAAACAGGGTGAACCTAGGTTACAAATATATGAATATAAATACAAAGGGAGAGTGATACATCATAATTCTATAGCAATTAAGTGAGGCCGTCTCAGAAAAAACCATAGAAAAAAAAGTACCAATTGTATGAGTTTTTTTCTTGACCGAGCTTGCCGAGTACCAGGACTGTTTTTCAGGCTTGTGAATTCTATAAAACTAGTTACCTATAGTGTTATCTAGACCAACTCTTTTACTATTACTTCTTATTCCTAGATATTGAAAACTCGTCAATAAAATCGGTGCAATTGCGTCGATGTAAAAACTAGTCTACATTTCGTCTATCCAAAGTTTTTTTTTTTAATATGTAGCAAAATTAAAACATTTTTAATATATTATATAGGTAAGTAAACTAATAAAGAGTGTGTATTTAATAATTAAAAATGATATATAACGGATAACTTCTGTTTTTTATGCCGATTGTCATTACTTTTGGATCACCCCTCGTATAAACCTTCCTCTTGAATCACTCTATCTGTTAAAAAAAACCGCACCAAAATCCGTTGCGTAGTTTTAAAGATCTAAGTATACATAGGGACAGACAGCGGGAAGCGACGTTTTTTTATACTATAATAGTGATATTCATGCCCGTGAGTTTTAGCATAGTACCAACCAAAAGCTTGGTCATCCTACTCTAAACTCGCGCTGCAACTTGCATGCTCCACCACTAACGCGGCTCGTTTGTCCCGTAATGTCCCCAGTTCGTGGTTAACGCCTCGCTACGTGGTTCACTTAGTAATGCTTATGCCAGTTTGGGCTAGCTACACTGCACAACTATATGTTTCGTAACCCATTTCCAAGTGCACATTGACTATAAAGAGCAGAGATCAGTTCAACTCAAAATATCACAGAGATATTATAATCATTGCAATGTATGCTGAGTTAGAATGAGTTTATGAATACAACATTGGTAAAGTCTTTGAGTACTTAAAACGACCTTCGGGCACGGTAAATAGTTTGCCTTGCTTTTGCAGACAAACGTTTCATCGAATGAATGTTACGTCGAATTTAAATTTTATCGCAAACATTTTTTTCAGAAACAGTAAACTTTTCAGGACTGTTATGAATCAAACCTAAGCTGACCTAATGGGTATTACACAATTGCCTTTTAGCTTTACCTAAAATATTAAACGGTCTCTGCGAAAAAGAAGTTCTATGAACTGAAAATTCGATGAAACAAAGAATTCGGTGAAACGTTTGTCGGTAAAATGAGGGGATCCCATGATAAATCCCAGCGGTATCTCAACTCAACCAGTTCTATGAGGCGCTCGAGTGGCACGCGTACTGACGTACGTTGCACTTAAGTTTACTGTAACGACGCGTGTCTGTGTGAATGCGTCGCATCGGACGTTTGTACGGATTTGTTTGACTGATTTAAGGTATATCTTTACTGCGTTTCGGGTCTATACTTCTCTCTCGCTTGTTCCTTCAGGTTTTCAAGCCACAATCAACGAATTCACCTAAACCTGAAGACTATAGTAAAAAGCTTGCGGATTGTTTAAAAGTCACATACGATATATAAAATAGCAATAATATAATAATAAATCAGCCTATATACGTCCCACTGCTGGGCACAGGCCTCCTCTCATGGACGAGAGGGATACGATATAAATATCGAGTCAAATTGACCCTCAGAGAAGTTTTGATTCTGATTAATTACTAACTTTCATGTTGATACCCAACACGTGTATGTACCTAAGTTGCATGGTTAGGATGCAATTGAAACTTTTCCAAATGCGGCCGCGACGATTTTGATGTTTTTTTTACTGGGGTGACGGACTCCTGAGAGATTGTCTCCTGGCAGTTTTGCGGTCCAGGAGACAACACTCCTAACAATGTTACTATCTTTTAGTAAAGATCGCTAGTATCCGTAAGTGAAATATTTTTTCCGTAACAACATGCACTATAATTTTACCGACGTGTCACATGCTGAATGTAATTTTAGATATTTGACTTGTGAAATGCATAGACAGCATAGCTCCCCAGTATATTATCATAGCCGCTCACTTGATTACTGATTTTAAAAAAGGTTGCCTAAATTGCTTCTAATTTTTCATTATCAAGGCTGCTACTTCGATCGGCAACCACAGTTGCCACAAGCAAGTGAGTGGTTAAGTAAATCTCCAATTTCACGTCACATAATTATGAGAAAAACTGGAAAGAGCGATATCTTAGAGAGGCTCTTGTCAATTAAGACAAATGGAATTACGGTTCAGTTCATTTAATTCCGCTAGACAATCTTTCCGCTCACTCCGGAATTTGCTGTGAAGTTTAACCAAAATACGATTCAAAAATAAACTAGCTCACAAACGCTAACTGACGGTTTTGATAGAAAATCGTTAGCGGACACCAATTAAAATGTACAGTCCTTAACTCAAAAGTTATTGGAGCTACTTTTGGAGTTTAGTTAGAGGCTGCTGCAATCAAAAATACTCGTCAATCTCCCCCTCCTTATTCAACTTTTTTTCTTGTACCGTTTCAAAATCGTGAGAAATAATTTGACCAAACAAGAGTAGAGTACCTAAACGATTTGATGCAGATAACAAAATACCTATAATTGAAAAATCAACAATCATCGTCTGAAGCCTGAAGACTAAAACTTGTACCTTTGAACTTGTTGAAAGAGTAACTGATTAGTTGCATGAACATTAATGCAGACATACTGAGTCAAAACAAACAAAACTCGTCTTTCCTGTAATCACTAGTTAAGGAGTTACGTGAATATATAAAATGTTTTTACCGCATTAAATTATAGATAAGGAGAATCCGTTTTGCGAAATAAGAGTCCCATCAAAAATTGTATTTAAATAGTTTAACTTTGGCATTGTCTACAGGAAATACATGTATACTAAATCGCAGTAAAACTCATCGTTAATTCATATTTCAGTTTGGTCCGGTAAACATCGGGGCTACGTTAAGGCAACTCAAGCCTACTTGCAGAATATTACCTATGTTTTATTATCATTTTTCTGCTAAGAATAAGAATTTATTTATTTAGCACACAAAACACGGAAAAAAGAAATACAATCAAAAAGGTAACCTTATATACAGTGCTACACGGGAGCCTCACTCAGGTTGCAGGTTGTCACGGGGCCGTTACGCTGGTTTTCAGTGACAGCCTCAAAAATAAATAAAACTAGGACTAAACTAAACAAACAATTTTACAATTTTTAGGCACTGTATGTCTAAAAATTACAAAAGTGAACTTAAAACTAGCGGGTAACATTAGAATCGTTGTCGACAGTGATTTATTTGCATGCAACGCTGAAACATGTAATTGAGTACGTAATAAAAAACATCAAATAAAAATTTGGTAATAACCGAGCGTAAAACTACTATTACAGATCATAATCTTATACAAATAAAAAAAAAATATAGCTATGTAGCATTTGACTTTCAATGTTTACATCAAAAACCTTATCATGACAAACATAATACGTCGTTATCTAACCACACATATATAAAACAAAGCTGCCCACATATCCTATCGACGTGCTCCTACACTGAATAGATTTCCTCCGTAAAAGTAGCTCATATGTACCTTATCTTCATAGGGATGAAGTTCAAAATGTATCAGCGATATTATGAGATATATTGGCTATACCTACGAAGTTTCCTTATAGTTAATTCAAAGAAAACGTGTCCCTGGTATCTGTCCCTCTATCGGCTTATCGCATTTTGGGCGAGGCGTGTGTGCTTTAGTGGAAATATATGGGACGTTATTGTGATACAATCTGCCGAAGTAGTTTTGAAGAGTGGTACTCTTCAAAACTAAATTTCACCTTTAGCCACTCACTTGCTTCTGGCAACCAGAGTAGCTAACTCAATCCATCTGATCAGTTGTGGGCATGTAGATGCAAAGCGGAGTATAGGCCATCATGTTTTTTTTAACGAGCAATGTATTGATCATCATCATCATCATCATATCATCAAAAGACGTCCACTGCTGGACGTAGGTCTCCCCCAAAGAGCGCCAAAGTGACCCGTCCTGCGCCACCCGCATCCAGCGGACTCCCACGACCGTTACCGGGTCATCAGTCCAGCTTGTGCCTACCCACGCCGCGCCTTCCGGTTCGTGGTCGCCACTTAAGATCCTTTCCGTCCCAACGGCCATCGGTTCTACGTGCTATGTGCCCCGCCCACTGCCCCTTAAGTTTTGCGATTTGGAGGGTTATATCGGTATTTGTAACGTAATAATAATGAACTTTCTTAACGAAACAAATTATTTATTTACATATTTCGTTTCTTGTTATTGTTAACGAGGAAGTTATTTTTCCTATATATTCTTTCTCTCTGTATCATATCGTTTGTAATAATAATGTATTTGAACGATTTTTAAAACATTGCGACGCGGCTGAACAAGCGTGTCGGCTCAAGAAACATTTTCGTGTGCGCCCCCATACATTACCACCGTTACGATCCCCGATAAGCCCCCGCAGGTACAGATTAGATGGCGCAAGTTTCGATGGCTTCTTGTTTCGGAGTCGCTTAAAAATGTGCTGCCAAGGCACTTTGGCCTCTAACGGTGTCTTTAAGCCCAATACCCAATAATAGGGTTCAGGGTTGATAATCACACAGACAATTGGCTGGGCAATTGATATTGCCAAGGCGGTTGCCAAAAGTTGCAAAGCTTCGGATTTAGTGTAGTTCTTACGCAGCGCTTTATTTTATACAAAATTGAATAATCATCCTCCTAGCATTATTACCGGTTGTGCCCCTAAAAGAGCCCGGGGTCCGCTTCGACACCTAATCTTAAGATTTGGCATAGCCACTAGTTTTACAAAACTGACTGCCATCTGACCTTCTGATCTAAAGGGAAAACAAGACCTTATTAGGATTTGACCGGTTTCCTCACCGGTTTACCTTCATTTACCTTCACCGGAAAGCTAACGGATAAAATAAATATGAATACAATTGGCAACATGACTTGTACCGCTCTTTTAATTCCATCCGGCTTATGAGGACCACGTCTAAGGTTCAATTGACACATTTCAATATAAAAATACGGGTACCTAAGCCCTGAGGGATGGTCACGTTACTTTTCGAACACAAGTTAGGACCATTCAACTGTCATTTTCCCGTACAAAAAGTGACAATTAAGTCTGCCTGACGCGTGTACAATGCATTACGTGATTGACTAGCTGGCTGAGACATACATTTGTTTTGTATATTTAGCTTATCAGGCGTTAATATATAATTCTCATAATATTACGATCAACATCTACACTTTTTAATACTAGATGGACCATGACCATAAAGGGTCTAAATAACCTTTAATAAAAAAATTGTCGAATAACAAAGATACGGTAGGTACCAACCAACTAGCTTCTTATAACTAGAAATACTAGAATATTCAAAAATGCACTCCTTTAGTTTAAGAAATGAAATTATAACTGCACTTTTCTTTTGTTCTCCCAGAAACAGAATCCAACTGAATGTCTTAAACAGAATTCAGAACAAAAACCTGCAATAACTTGACAATTCGCAGGAGAATTGCCTGCGAGTTTTCAAATACTGTAAAAAATGTTTAAAATCTAGAATTTCCACCGTTTCCTCTCAACGCCCGCATGATTTCTTTTCTTTGTCGCGCCGTATTTTATTGTCAGCTGCTTTATTTTTCTTTATGCCCCTGCCGCGCAAGATTCGTTTTGAGACTTGAGGAAGTTCGATGCAATAAAATGCAATTTTTTTGACACAAATATTCAGGCGATTTCTTTCTGAACAGTCGATAGTAAAGTATTCTTAATTGACTAATGCACACCTACTGCTGCGCTACGTCACATCTTTTCGCGCAGTATTCCGCAGTGTCTGAAGACGAGTCTTTGACCAGTGTGTGTTCCTAGTGATGACATACGTCACTGAAACGTGGTCGCCTACAATGGGCCTCATAAGAAGGCTCAAAGTTACCCAAAGGGTTATGAAGACGGCTATGTCCAGAGTTTCTCTGCGTGATTGCATCTGAAATAAGGCTATCCGCAGCAGAACCAAGGTAACCGATATAACCCTCCGAATCGCTAAACTTAAGTGGCAGTGGGCGGGGCACATTACACGTAGAACCGATGGCCTTTGGGGCGGAAAGGTTTTCGAGTGGCGTCCACTTACCGGAAGGTGCAGCGTGGGTAGGCCCCCGATGATGACCTGGTAAAGGTCGTGAGAGTCCGCTGGATGCGGGTGGCGCAGGACTGTTCATTTTGGCTCCCTTTGGGGGAGGCCTTTGTCCAGCAGTGGACGACTTTCGGCCGATATGATGATGATGATGAATCGACTAACGGCGCTCGTAAGGTGACAGCCCCGAGGTTAAGCATCTTTTAGTACCGACTAACTGACCGCTTTTATGCACGTTAAGCCGTTGATCTCAATGGTGTGTATAACAGAAGTTATCAAGCTGTAATCAAGTGTAAGATACATTTGAATCGCTTGAGAAATTTAACAATCAAGGGCTAGTTTCTCCTCTGAGTTGGAAGGGCAGGATGGCATTCACTACGGCAAAAAACAGTCTTGTCGTTTTAGTTTCTAGACGCATGTAAATTTGTATGAATAAAGGGGGTAATATTTCCTCTTTTTAGCACAGATCCCCTAAATAGTATGAGTGAAATAATTTCCGCTAAAAGTAGGAAGCACAACGTTTTCATAACATCTCCGCTTCTGACAACAGGTGACTTAATGTCCGGTCGTTTGTTTCCTTTATGTCCCGGTAGATGACGCCACAGTGCATGTAAGAGAAGCAGTACTAAAATAATCATGCGATGTAGGGGTCAGGGAACAAAAAAAAATGGTTGAATGTAGCACAGGACATGGTTTCAGCCTACCCTCTCCTCTATTTTTCGTCAAACTGGGTAAACGTTCTAACCTTTACTCCACACGAACACCAATTTGTTGGTTAAAACCTAATTTGATTAAGTGTAGAAACGTCTACCTTACCATAATAACGCAACAACTTGCTCTCAATTTTTTTTTTATATACAACTACGGTGGCAAACAAGCGTACAGCCCGCCTGATGGTAAGCGGACACCGCAGCCTATAGACGCATGCCACTCCAAAAGAGTAACATGGGCGTTGTCGACCCTTGATATGTTTGAAGATTCGCCGTGTTGACAGCTGAAGGAACAAATTCCCTCGCTCTCAACACAGCGCATCCTCGGGAGCTCTGGCGACCTTGCTCACCTCCAGGAACACAACACTACTACAGAGCAAGTAGTAGTGTTATTATGGCTGTGGTCTTCTGCAAGGCGGAGGTACTTACCCAGTTGGGCTGCTCCAAATTCGAGCGGGATGACATTTCGCTGTGCCCTACCTCACCTAAAATATAATATACCTATGCGGTGATGTGTGGTGAATGAAATTCAAACAAAAGATTTTAATGTAAGTTTAATTTAACAATACTATGTTTCTTTATGTACGCACATATCATAAGTGCTCTTAAATGCGTTCAGAAACCGTAGGAAATGACCAGCATTATAACAACCAGTTTTACTATGAGAACTTTCTTGTCTGTGGTAGTAGGTAAAATCTGTACTGTAATAACATTACAGTACAGATTTTTGTAAGGTTATGAGTTTAAATTTGGAACAGCTGTCAAAACTCTTCTTCTTCTTCTTCTTCTTTTAAAAAATGGCTTCCATCTAAGTTAAGATGATTTCGCCAATGTCAAGTTTGCTTATAAAGCGACGTTGTTCGGTAGTTTGGTCAGTCGTCAATAATGCAATCAGCGTCAGAAGCTCCGCTTAAGTAGCAAGGCGTCCACCGCTGACCGCATCTCCAACTCATATGGGTCTCTATTCTAGTGTTCATCGATATTAAAACAGTTATCGATGCGAAACGTCAATTCAGTATGTTTTTTTTTATATAAATCGCACGATATTTGATCTCGAGTGACATGAGAATAGGAACTTCATTCGTTTGTCTATGATTAAAAAAAAACATTTTTTGACGTAAGATCGAATTGTCGCCATTACTGTTGTAATTTCTTTGTTATCTGCTGTTACAAAAGTAGAATTGTGAAAAGTTGTTTGTAACTCACATTTTAGTTGAAAATATGAGTAGTAGTGACTCCGAGAACAATATGCACTCTCCCCCGGATATCGTAAATGCACGATTGCAACAAAGATATTTTACAGGTAGCACTATAGTAGCAACGCAGGTCATTTTCCTACGGCTTCTGAACCCATCTTAGAGTACTTATGATATATGTGTCGATAAAGTAGTGTATGAAACTGTACATAATTTGGCTTTAAAACACTCGTGTGATCCTATTATGAAACTCGCTGACGCTCGTTTCATAAAACGAAACTCGTATTTAAGGCCTCTGATTATGTATCAGTTGCATAAACTACTATTACACCATTGTTTGTATCATTCATTAGTTAATTAAAACTAGTTGTGATGCCCTTACAGGGCTCATGTAAGATTAGTTGTGATGCCCTTACAGGGCTCATGTTTGAGACCTCTACTACCTAAAACGTAATATCTATGTAACAACATGAATGCAATAAACTTAGTTACTTGATTAAGGTCACCACATCTCTCGCGTGTGCGCTTTATGAGATTTGTCTCTATTAGCTGTTGAAACAAAGAATCGTGCAACCAATCATCGACACCGGGTTTGTGACCCTTCTATAGTCGCAAGCGTTCGTAGGCTACGGTGTCTGCTTATCTTTGGGCCGTATTCGTGTTTGCCACCGTCGTGTTATAAACAAATATTACTGTTCTTGCTATAACTACTGCGAGCACGCAGTATCGTTAAGCGACCAAGGCATCAAATTACACAAGATTCGACGTAATTTTTCATTTGCGCGCAACGAGAAAAGTTGAATACGCCGTTCGGGGACTTGACTGCCTTAATTTTATTTAAGTGTCACAATTATTCTCTGAGTGGTGCCATGATTGTTCTTCCGAGACTTGCGTAAATGCCGCCATACTGTACTAAATGTGCGAAACGTAAATTAACGTGTAAGTACTATGTTCAGCACAGCACAGCGGTACCTTCGGGAAAAAGTGATAATAAACTCCATTCAAAAACTCCTATGAATATAAATAGTACGGGATTCAATCTTACACAAATCGTACTAGCCCCATAGTAAGCTGAATAAGACTAATGTTATGGGTACTAGACGACGATATATTTAATAGATATCAATACTTAAATACATAGAAAGCATCAGAGACTCAGAGAAATATTTAAAACTTCCAAAAAAGGTCCTATCAAAAACTAGTCCTTTAGGGTTATAATAAAACTCGCGGTATTTTCGATTTTTGAAAAAGATGCCTTCAGCGGTCGAGGTCTCAAACTTCAATTATTACTTGGACCAACATCATAAACAAGTCTCCAAAAAATCAGAAGTACCGGATTTGACGCAAGCTCTGGACGTATAAAATTTCCGCGGCGCTACCACGAACTTCAAAATTTGAAGTTCGTATACATGCATCCCTGTGCAATACAGATGGAAATACCCGAACTTCGAATTTCGAAGTTCGTTGTAATAGCTCTGTACTCGTAGGTCGTAGTACTTTAGCTTTTTTCATTTTAATTAAGAGGTTGATTATAGCAACTGGTCAATCGCGTAACGCTTTATACGTAGAGTCACCAGCTCCAATATCCGCTATAACAAAGTGGACATAAATATCTCACACATCCCCTAGGCCCTAGAAATAGTGTCAGATGTTATGCGCGCTTTGTTGTGGCAGATATTAAAGCTGGTACAGTACACTATGTAGATCAATCATTTTTTTAATGGGAAAATGACAGTTGATTGGTCCTAATGCTAGTTCGAAAAGTTACGTTTTATTACATTACCCGTCTGATGCAACCTGTCATACTTTTATTATTAGAGATTCCCTTAATTACAACATTTTCTTACACAAAGGCGCGAGGCGGCACGAACATACATTACCTTCTTAATACGGGCTGTTATCTGGGCAAGTGACGTCACACGCTTAATGACGTCATCAGTCGCGCACACGTAACATAAAAGTGCCTAAATAATACGTGACGCAATGCTTTTAAAGGTGGATTGAAAGTGTGATTGTTGTTCACGTAAGCAATGAAAATAGGTACATTTTCACAAGCCTGCCGCTGAAAGGAGCTTTATTTTAGAGGTACGTGTATTTTTGGAACGCTCTGAGCAAGAAAGGTTTCTATGGATTTGAAGACATAAATAATACAACTTACATTCTTGTATGCTCATTTACAACTAGAATAGTACATTGTAAAGGCTAGAAAGTAACCAATAGATGGACGAGTGGGTTCAACTTTAAGGAAACGAGTCCATCTATTGCACTTTTGGCCGAGACATAGTGTTTTTCACGCCTACTGCGAGGAAATTGCAAATAATTATAATTAAAAGTCAAAATTAAGTACCTAATTAAAGATCATAATATGAAACACTTTATTAGCGCGGCCGCTCGCGTGTTGGGGGGCACCGTGCCACTAAAGTTTAGCGATTCGGAGGACTATATCGGTTACCTTAGTTGTGCTGCGGACAGCCTCATTTCTGATGCAAACGTTCCAAACAAAAAAACCGTAAAGTTCTGTACTGAGTCGACTGACATTTGACACTGACTAATATAATATCGCAACTACGCCACTACGCCAAATGCAAAAGTGGCCTTACTCTGCCGTGGTGAATACTAGTAATTATACCTAAATTGGCAAACCATAATGTTTTCATATTGTAGATCTCAACTACCCTACTACAATTCAACGTACGCATAACATAAACTAAACATAACCTCAATTAATCTTTGTGCCGTGAATTAATAATCGGCCTACCACGACCTTTTCTATTGACCGCGTCCCACTCCAAACATGATTAGCAAAAAGTGTATTCATCGTGCTAGGGACAAAGGAATATAGGTCGGGATAATTAGGGTATAGGAATAGGACGATTTAAGTTTTAAATGGATTTCGAGCGGTTTCATTGGTATAAAATAATGGTTACGCCCGAATGTTGTAATGTGTGCGGAATGTTGTAATTTTGAAGCGGGTTTCTTGAATATAATATATTGAGAGCACGACCTTTACTCATATTACGAGATACGAGACGATAAATAAATCTCGCAAAAATCGCTCGGTACCTTATTTTTTCGTTTGTGGATTTTGATTCAATTAAAGATTAGGGATTGCGCAGTATTTTTATCGAAAAGAAAACTCCTTTTTATACCACGTCGATGGCGAATAAGCACACAGCCCACCTGAAAGTAAGCTGTTACCGTAGCCTATGGACGCGTGCTACTCCAGAGGACTTGCAAGCGCGTTGCCGACCCTTTAAAATCCATTATGGTAAAACGATTACGTAATTGCTTACGTTCCTTGCTTCTACTAACCATAACTACGCGAGCCTAATTAAACACCAGCGTCAACTTTAGTAACTTATTCCGCAATTAAGCGGTTGGAGCTTTTTAAACGAAAAAGCCCAATTAAGCTCAATTGGCGGAGCTTAGCACAAAGCTGGCGCAGGTGGCGCTCGCCGTATATAACGTGTAATGTGGATACGGGAAGAATTATTGCTTAGTTATTTATGATTACGGGAATGTAGTTTGGGAATTGTTCATTTACCACACTAGGGATATGTATATGGTCAATTTGTTATACCGATCATTACACACCCCATATACATATATATACTCGGAGATTTAGACGTAAATTCGCATATTATTTCGATTCGGTAGGATATTATTAGGTACCTACTTATACAATCAACCATTATTAGCAGTTTCCAAAAACATGCTACTTGCACCAAAAAAATAACATAAAAATAAGGAAGGTTCTTGCGACTTAAAAACTATATATTTAATTTGATTTGTAATTGATATTTTTCGATTGTATTAAACTGTAATTATGGATTTTTTCTTTCTTTTCTTTTTTCTTACTGCTATTTGAAGATTTTTAAATACATAAAGGGATGGCGCTGGACCGGTTACTTTGACACTCTTTGGGCTCCCCCAAAGAGTGCCAAAGTAACTGGTCCTGCGCCTATGTCCAGCAGTGGACGTCTTTCGGCTCAAATCAGAAATCAGAAATATTTATTTGCTCCGATACAGTTCACAAGGTCTTACATTCTTTAGGTACATTGTATCAGCCCGCGAGCAGGCGTGCAAATAATTAATATAATACAATTTAAAACATCAAGAATAAATAATAATTCAAAATAAATAAATCCATGTCACACAATTCAAATTAAAAATCAATAGTTATAATAGCATTGAGTAATTTATAAAATAATTAAAGAGGTATTATCGAGGCGGGAGTAAGTAATAATAATTTAAATTCATCTTTCCTTTTCAGTTGTGCTCCAGGTAAGCTTTGACGCTATAAAAACAATGCTCAAGGAGCCAATTGACTTGATGATGATGATAATGAAGTACATAAATATCAAAAAATGGAAGCTGTCTGTCCATAGAAACTCGTAATGTCATTTGATCAGGTTTCAGAGTGTTTTTGATGTTTCATAAACTAAGCAGACCTTGCTATGGGTACTAGGCGACGATACACACTTTAAAGATAAATAAACACTTAAATACGTAGAAAACATATCCGGTACAAGATATTCCTGCTCAACACACAAATAAATTCTCTTACCGAGATTCGAGCCTCAATTGAGTATCAGTCAACATCCTCATTGAAGGTCTGTGGTCTTCCGTTCTCGAACCTTTTAAATAAGCTTTTATTTTAGCATCTAATGGTTTTAATGAAGTACACTATAAAGGCCTTAAAAAGGTTATCCTTTTAAATTGGCCCCGAACACGGAATAAATTGTCTATCGTTATAAATTCTGCAACAGTAGTAGAAGACTCGCGTACACCCACATTAATGGAGAACAAAGAGCATTAAATTCTTAAACACGTTGTAAAACCCTGCGTGCAAGCACTAAGACACTTTTCCACCAGAACCATAATGTCACATGAAACGTTAAATTCCATATAACAACCTCCATTCTTCTTCCACGAGTGCAAATTACTGCACAGTCAATTATGTTTCCAAGGTTTCGCAGAAATGTGAACTTTATTTTGAAAACGGCTAATTTGTTTTTACGGCAGCACAATGCATGTTATGGAACTTTGAAAAAGTGCAATGGCAATATGCATGAGGCATTTTGATTGCATAATTGTTTCGTGTTCCAAATTAACGAGCAGGTGTAATGTGAGGCGATAGGTACAATATATGGAGTTGTAACACATCATGTGACAAGATTGAGGTAGGTTGTTGATACGATTCTTAATATTTTAGATTTGATAGGCTACGTCACATAGTTATTGGTATTTTTCCCGACACTTTCACAGAGTGCCCACAGAAAGGCGGGTATGTTTTAAGCGCATTATCTATGACTTGGGCATACTGTGCTTATCAAACGGCTTGACAATGTTTCATATCTAGCCATAAGTCTCCTAAGATAGTCCTTTAATTGGATAATTATTCCTTCATTGTTTTTTAGTGTCTTGTGGCCATCATCATCCTCCTAGCGTTACTACCGGTTGTGCCCCGAAAGGAGCCCGGGGGCCGCCCCAAGACACCTAACCCCAAGATTTGGCTAAAGCACTAGTTTTACGAAAGCGACTGCCATCTGACCTTCCAACCTAGAGGGAAAACTAGACCTTATTGGTTAGACCGGTCTCCTCACGATGTTTTCCTTCACCGAAAGTTTTTAGTCTATGGTGGTGTTTTTTTTTTAAAAAAATTGTAGGTAAAAAAATATGACTGAATATTTATTTCGATTTTGGGAATCGTTAGTCATTTTCCAATGTTTTACTTTCACCTGTCCCGCTGAACGCTGTCGTAATCGTAAATAAATCTTGTATGCCTTTGACCGGTTTTCCAGTCGAATTTAATTTTTGTACACACATTGGAATCAGAATCCACGCCTTATCATGGTACTATTGAGCTGGTCTGTTAAGGGATCTAGACTAATGACAAAACCATCGTGCATTAGAACCATGACGAGTACCTAGTTGCAAAAAAAGAAAGATCGACAAAAACTTGTCTCTCAAAATGAAATTTTTGATATTCATTTAGATATTCAGAACCAAATTTAAATTTAAATTTATGTTGGGCTTAATCAATCCCCACATATTGTATACCGATCTGGGGTGGGGCCACAAAAACTAAATTTCTTGAACTTGAAAGAGCCCAGAGGGCTCTGTTAAAGGTCATGTACTCAAAGCCTTTCACTTTTCCTACAGCTGAACTTTATAAAACTTATGACTTACTGACAGTAAAAAAACTTTACGTTTTAAATGTGATACTAAAAAAACCTAAAAACACCATATATAAAAACGACCCTAAAACTTCACGTAGAAAGCCTAATGTAGATCCCTTAGTTATCACCAAAACAATATATGCAAAAAGACAGTTTTGCAGTTTATTATCGTAAATAAAAATATTAACATCTACCCTGTGAGACTCAAAGAGTGTAAGACAATGCTAATCAACTGGATTAAAGATAAAAACTATCGCGAAATTGAAGATCTCTTAACATAAATAGATACCCTACACTGATCATAAAATCAAATTCTGTGTAACTCAATAAATCCTGCTGCTTCTTATTATGTATATTATTATTTGCTATCAAAGATCATACTATTTACCTAAAGACATTTCACAGGCATCTACCCTGTTATTGTTAAAAGTTTGTATGCTAATGAATAAATACTTTTTTTTTTTTTTAGCTCCCGAGGATGCGTTGTGTTGAGAGTGAGGGAATTTGTTCCTTCAGCTCTCAACACAGCGAATCCTCAAACATATCTAGGGTTGGCAATGCCCATGTTACTCCTTTGGAGTTGCATGCGTCTATAGGCTGCGGTGTCCGCTTACCATCAGGCGGGCCGTACGCTTGTTTGCCACCGTCGTTGTATAAAAAAAAAAAGATTGAAGCAGAAATAGAAAAACCTAACATATAAATGCCTTTGAAACAAGGAATGCTACACAAAGCCTTGTTTTTTAGTTCAATTTTTGGATGGATTTTCGCCGTATCAAAAGCTACGAGTTCAAACACGACGCGACTGAACTGAATTATGAAAACGCTCTTTCACGCGGCTCTTTGTGTTCTACTTGTTCTGTTCAGTACTTGCTTGTGTTTTTAGTATACAAAATTGCATAATAACCCTGGTACCGGTATAAAAATGTGTTTTTGCTCACTTTGCCACATGCTTGGATTTTTTTTTTCAGTTTTGGTTTGGATATTGCTGAATACATGTTCTTATTCTAAATCATTTTTATAATTATATATTATCGATTACATCTTCGCGTTTTTCACATATTTTTACGAAATGGGACTTCGTTGGGTATAATAAAATTTATTTAACAAGAAAGAAAGAAAGAAAGAAAGATACATTTATTCGTGACAAACACAAGGCAATTTACATACATTAACAACAACGTAATTTGCCACGAAATGGTCGCAACTCAGCGTAATGCTGGCGGAGCCAGCGCTGGTCTTCCGTTGCGACCATTTGGTGATGCCACGGCACAGTGACGAAACGTACACATACAACCAAGAAAAACGCCTCATGGCTTAAAAAACGCGAATCAGGGTCGCTCGAACATAAAAAAAAAAATTAAACTATCTATGATTATCTTAAGCTACTTTGACAGTGACAAGGATGTTGTGATACATCCAAAACGTCTAGTTTCCTGAATGAGATATTAAATTTAATTATAATACGCGATTCATCATCATTCTCAGCCCGTACATTCCCACTGCTGAGCATAGGCCTCTCATCGAGTACGCCACTCGTCCCTATCCTGAGCTCATCTTCTCAAAACTCGCGATCTTCCTAAAATCTTCCACCCATTGAGCTGGTTGACGGCCGAAGCTCCATTTACCTAGAAGTAGAAATCATACTGACACTTTTTTGGTCCACCTGCCATCATTCTGCCTGGCAAGAAGTCCTGCCCAACTCCACTTCAGCACGTCTATCATGGGACGGCCGCGACAATACTCTCGTTTTTTCTCGCACTATACCTGTTGTTCTAAGTGTTCTAATAAGAGAGAAACGGATAGTGCGAGAAAAATCGAGAGCTCGCGCGCCGTCGCGTGATAGCCGTGCTGTTAGGCGATTATACGCAATTATGCTTTTTTAGCGATCGTTTTTGTTAGGACTTACTTGCTTACTGTCTCTGATTTTCCAAAGGGACAAAATCTATTGTGAAATGAAATAGGTACTTACTGTGAAACAAATGATGTAATCTTGCATACTGGCTTCCAGTGAAGGTCAAATACTTAAATGACATCTATTTTTAATGTTATAACAAAGAAGGTAGAGGGCTTATTTCGTATATCTAGCTCGGGCTCTTTCGTAGGATCTGACAGACCTCGTAAAACATCTACACAAATATGAGAGGCCCACTGACACAGAAATTCGGTTCTCCACAAGACGAAAAGACATTAAAAACACCATGGTCCCGAAGCTCAATGTTACGAAGCACGCCGCATACTATCAGGCTGTGTTTCTTTATAATAAGCTACCAATTGAGTTCAAATCGTTGACGAATAGTAAAGTTTTTAATGCGAGGCTTAAGCAATTTCTTCTGAAAAAGTCGTATTACTCTGTATCAGAGTTTATAGCTGATGAATGATATGTTAACTGTATTGTTATATCTGAATTGTTCATTGGATTATATAAGATTACTTAATAGGGAAACATTGTATTGACATTGAATTTATTGTATCGACATTTGAATTTATTGTATTGCCATTTGAATTTATTGTACTGACATTAACATTAGGATTTTTATTGTATTATTATTATGTTTACTGTAATATTCTACACAATTTCTTTGTTATGAATAAAAATGAAAAATGAAATGAAATGATTAGGTACTGTACTGCAGCATTAAAATGCTTCAGAACGCTCTATGTTCGCCGCGTATAATAACTGTCTCTTTATTTTTCCACGCCCTCTAGCGTGTCTATTGTGTAGTTGGGACGTTGCTCGTAATGCAGCGATTGCGGTGGGTTATGGGTTTTCAGTAGATGGCGTAGGTGACATTACAGCGCTCTGTAGTTTGCCTTATGCGCAAGCCAATAGTGGCTTTTGGCCTACATCGTTATAGGCCAGTTGTAAGGTTTCTTTAAGAATAAAGTCCAGAAAGTGATTTAAAATTTGAATTGAATTGTTCTAGACCGTCTTCTCGAATGTGACATTGGAAAAAATGAATTCGTTGATTCATTTGATATTCGAGAGTCGCTGATAGAAGGATGTTCAAAAGTTGCTAGCAAAGACAGTTTTTTTTTGGGGAGCCAATGCACCGGCGTTAGAATCGTACAGATGGTATCTGAAGATTAATGTGAAACAGTTCTGCAGTATTTTCAAGTCCATAGGTGTCGAGCACCATATTGTGTAACAGTTCTCCAGTCTTGCATCAGTGTTGAGCGCCGACAGTTTGGTTAATTGCTTCCAGCCTTAAAGAAGCCGCTAAAGCGACCAAATCGTTTCAAGTATTTGCTGAAAGATGGTGGAAGCCAGATGTCCGAGTAATATTCTGGGTGAACTGGGTTTGCTTAAGTCTCAAATTTACTTCGTATTTTGTCTCAGTGGTGCTGTAGTACCTACCCAAGATTACCACTGACTGGCAACCCGGTAGCTCGAGACGCGGCAGGCCTCAATAGTGATGACGGGACTAGCGAGACTCCTTTTTAAAGGATTGGCCAGAGACTGTTCGGGATCTAATGTGGCCTGTGTTTTTAAAGGACACAGGTCTTATCTTATCTTATCTAGATAAGGGCCATTTTGGATGCACTTCGGCCCAGTGGGATCTTTTGTGCATTTCTCCTTCTCTCTTTCTCCTCCTCTCTCTCTTATCTATATCTCCTTTATGCCTACTCCCAAGCTCGCTCCGTCATTTCTACAAAACGGATGATGCAGCTCAGCGGCTTGATATCCTTTGGTTGTGGATAGCCGTTACCAAAGTAATTCATTATTTGTCTGCCAAGGGCATGACATTCACACAATACTACAAGGCCACAGGCACGGAGGATCGTTGAAAAACAAACTCTAAAATTAACTTCTTTGGCTTTTATTCACAATATAAGTAAATCTTCCCTGGCCTGGCCTGTTGTTACCATTATTTATTAAGCATTTTTTTTTGTAAGATGTTTCTCTCTTGTAGTGGTACAACAATTAGTATTTATTATTATTATTATCTTCATGTAGAAGCTAGCCGTTCTTTTTGTATGGCTAGACAGCCAAGCCTTTAAAATACCATATTATAAACGCCAAATGAGATTGACTGCCATAAAATCAGCCTTGTTAGTTTTTTACTCAGATAAACACGCAGTTTGTAGGTATAAAAGCGAGCTAAACCGCAGAAAAAGAATTTCCGCGCTGTCAATTTTCGCCTGCAAAAATTTATAGAATCTACAAAAATAAAGCAGACATTTTACGAATTGAATTGAAAGCCGGCCGTGATACAAACAAAGCGCACAAAAAGTCTTCATTTCTAAAGGCCATTGAAAAACCGCGGAAAATGATAAAATAAGAGAACTTCTGCCCGGCGAGAGTTCTTGTTTTGTAGCGCAAATTGATGCACAATAATGGAATGTGCATTCGTATCGTCAGCTGTAAATGTGTGTGTAATTTCAACTCTCATTGCCCGATATACTTGGTTGGCTTGGTTATATTTGGTTAGTGAGGTAGGGCACAGCGAAATGTCATCCCGCTCGAATATGGAGCAGCCATAATAACACTGTACTTGCTGTGTAGTAGTGTTGTGTTCCTGGAGGTGAGCAAGGTCGCCAGAGCTCCCGAGGATGCGTTGTATTTAGGGTTGCCATCTGTCCGGGTATCCCCGGATTTGTCCAAGTTTAAAAGGCGTCCGGGGAGCGTCCGGGCGGGGTTTCATTTGTAGTCCGGGTTAAAAAAATTGAAGTCTTGACATTTTAAACCGTTTTTTATTATAAGTACGTTTAAGTTTTAGTACATTTCCAAAATCCATATATATATATATATATATATATACGCATGCGTAGAAATAATAGGTACTCATATAAAATTGTAGTTTACTACTGGATATGGGAGTTATAAATAATAGATACTGATCGCTGAAAGTATGCTTCCTCCTCGGGATTTTCTAGCAGTACTATTCTATGAAAGGATGCCCTGGTGTGACACCAAAATATACGATGAAAGTAGGGGCTACTCCTGAGCCCAGCAGGCGTGTGCTTCTTGCCTCATGGGATCAACAAATGAAGCCCAGTAAATTAACTATGTGCCGTGTCCATCATACGAGCACTAAGTTAGAATGAAGACGGTGCCTGCGTCGGCCTTCTTACTAACACGTACTTACTTCTCCAGACCCCGTCCTGGGATGCCATCACAGATTAATGCTCACGCTGAAACGGCAGCACCCTACGGCCGTCCGTGGGTTTGAGGTTAGGTCGTTACGTATATACTTGAGTGAAAGTCCGTGATTCTTGTACACAATATGATTCATTCACCAACTTAACAAAGTTTCCCTTTACTTTAAAGATATTTAACACTAGATTTTGATTTTATTGTACCTAGCACATTGTACTCCGAGGGTAATCCAAAGTGAAGAGAGCCACAGATTAGACAACACGTTCGATGTGACATGGTTCATTCCGAAACGCAGCGATAAATACCAAACCGAAGGAACATTAGCCAACTAATGTTGGCAGTAAGTGAAATTGATACAATTTAATTCACACTACAAAATACATGTTGATTTTGCTTCAACAGATACCTACTACATATTTACCGAATATTACGCATTCAATGAATATATTAATTATAATAATTATAATATTTATTATAACATACAACACTTGTGCAGTGTGTATTAAAAAAAACAATAATTACAATAATAGCCATGTTTTAAATATTTCACTTAGTCCATCATCATCGTTAGTTTTTTTTTATGATTAATTATGCGATGATTAGTTGGAAAGTTTGACTTTGTACATATTTATAGGATTAGTTCGCTTTGTAAATATTTTTTGAAGGAGCGAGCGAAGCTTATCGACGTCTGTCCGCCTCTACTCGTACTGGTCGCATTTCTCAACCGCTTCTTGTGAAATTTTGTGAGCAGGTGCAATAACTAGTGGTCATTGTGGCACTCTTTGGGGGAGGCCTATGTCCAGCAGTGGACGTCTTTTGGCTGATATGATAATGATGGTAGATGTTTCTGTCAATTCAGTTTTTCGTAAAAAACAGGTTCGCAAATCGCGAGTTTTACTGGTCGCAGAACCACTAGTGATTTATTTAATTTAATTGTATTTTCCGCCTGCTTTAATGTAAAAAGTACAAAAAACATTTAAATCTGAGGAGCTTAGCAGAAAGATACATCCAAATAGAAATTAGGGACTCAACATATGTTATTACTCGAAAATAAAGAAAGCAATAAAATATGCCTAGTGCCGAAAATCTCATTCAGATATCTCAAATAATTAAGAAGCTAAAACCGTTTTAATATTGCTTTGTATAGAGAGGCAACGTTTGGGGATTGTGACGTAACGATCCTCGAGTGTCATAGTAAATGACAATCGTTTCATATTAATGTGCGTTTAGGGGAAAAGGGTCAGAATATACCCCTTATTAAAACTTTGAACACTTATAACTTTGTGATTATTTAATCCCGGCATTACATTTTTCTCCAGTTGACAATTGATTTGACATTTTCTCCATTAAGCCTTCTTCAAAGAATTTCAAGATTATTGGTTATTTTATTTGGTGTCCCTTATTCCAGTCATGATATAAAACTAAAGTGCATCAGTAAGTAAATCTAATCTTTTGGAACGCAAACATTGGTTATTTAATTTACCGGACTCGCATTGAATCTCGGCCACGAGGGGCAGCAGGTCAGAATAAACACAATTTGTGCACTTTCCTTGAGTAAATAAACTACTTGCAACATAGTTTTGCCTAGTAAAAAATACAGGAGGAAGTTCGCGGGAATATTGTTTTGATTCGTGCAATGCAATGTCTGTGGAACTGAGAGTGAACTACAGTTATTTTCTACTGCTTTAAATTATTATGTGATTTAAATATAACTTGCGTATACCTAGTAAAGTTTTGTATTTGATACTTGTAGTACTGCTTCCTCGTTCTATATGTCTTTTGACAGATTTGTTTTTTATCTATGTCTTTTAATTTATATAAATCCACTTTCTTCTTCTTTACCTCCTAGCTGAAATCCACTAATATTATATACAACGTGTTAATAAAATAACGCAAAACCTGAAAACCGTTTGTTCAGAATCGAGCATAGAATGCGAAAAAAATAAAAAATAAAATTTTTGACATGATTTATTTTTTACATTTGTATGGAGTGTTGGCCGACTGGGGCGACCTGCTCCATACAAATGTAAAAAAGAAATCGCGTCAAAATTTTATTTTTTATTTTTTTCGCATTCTACTCTCGATTCTGAACAAACGGTTTTCAGGTTTTGCGTTATTTTATTAACACGTTGTATAGAAAATAATTGAATTGAACAAGATTGGATTGGAATCGGAAGGCGCGGCGTTGGTAGGCGGACTGATGATCTGGTAAAGGTCGCGGGAGTCCGCTGGATTCGGGTGGCTTAGAGGAGGCCTTTGTCCAGAAGTCCAGAAGTGGACGTCTTTCGGCTGATATGATGATGATAAGTTTGGATAGTTGGATGTTGAGATGTTTGTTACTCAATCACGCTTAAACGGCTTAACCGATTTGGATGAAATTTTGCGCGAAGATACTAGATTTAAATATGGGATAGTTTTATTCCGGGTCCACGCAGACTACCAGTTATAAATATAAGTCTTTCTGTATTTTCTGTTTGACCAATCGATAATAAAGTTTCCATATTAGTCTATTGGTACTTAATATTGTAAAGAAGTGTCAGTGAAATTGTAAGTTGATATGTTTTGGGTAATTTCCGGAACCGCTTATCAAATATCAAAATTTCTTTGACCTTGGTGTAAAATGGACTTTTTTGATAGTTAAATGCTATATTTTATCCAGCGGGTTCGCATGAGTTCTCTGCAATACGCAGGCGACGCCGCGAGGGAAGTTAGTCCAGTGTAAAATTACTGTTTGGTTGAGTCGGGCCTTAATCCCTTAAATAAGAAAGAAAGAAAGAAAGATACATTTATTCACAAACACACAGGACACACATATTAAACAATAAAATAATCAAAGAACAGATAAAACATGAAACAAGTGTGTCTCTGCGGCAGTGAACCGGACACTGGCTCAGCATTATGCTGAGGTGTCAGACACCTGCAGCGCTGATATTCAGCCAGCACCGTCGGTAACTCACGGAAACATCATACAAATGTAATAAATAAACTACCTATATTATTGGTAATATTGGGACAGGCGAAAGAGAAATAAACATATATACTTAAAGTGAGATAATACATGTACCTACACACTACCTGGATGCAGCTTCAATAAAATAAGGCCATAACAATCTACTTTCTTCCTATGTTTCCCTATTTAAAACTCCGTCCAATGCAAAACATGCTTAGCATACGGTTAACATTAACAGGGAGGGATCACATTCACTGTACGGTTACAAAAAAACATTGTCTCTGCTTTATTCATTTAAGGCTGCACACACTCAATGCGAGAAAAACTACATAAAACTGATTTGTTCTCAAGTTTAAAATACCGATCTTTATACTTCCCTAGTCATTGTTAAAGTTTATGTTGGTACTGGCAGTGCTCAATTCATTAAAACCTTACCTCTTCTTGTCATACCTCAATACCTTCAATGGCTCCATGTTCACTCACTATCATAACATATTAGGTATATTATCATCATCATGATCCTAAGCCTTTACGTTTATTTCAGACGATTTAAGCATTTCTGTGGAGACATCGTTTTTGGTGACTGTGAAGACCGATACGAGACCAGCCTGGTCTTCCACATTTCCGGCAAACAAAATTCATGACAGGGGCTCTGGTCCCGGTCTGTTGTCTACACAGCCTTCTAGTGCCAATAGAGAGAGAGAGATAGAGAAAGAGAGAGAAACTCTAGTCTCGAACTAGGTTCCATCGCAAAACGCTACGCCATTTTTTTTTATCTAAGACTGTCCAGTGATTGACCTTGTCTCACCTTATGGTAAGCGACGACAGAGCCTAAGATGAAGCCCACTGGTTCAGTAATAGTCTATTTACTCTTGTTTTGAAGGCACCCAGATTGTAGTTCTCAGGAAATACAGACGAAGGGAGTGAATTCCATTCCTTAGCAGGGGCCGTAGACAAGGTTACAATCGACAAGCGCTAACGCTAACGCTAACGAATAAAATGTAAGGGAATGACAGATGCCGACGAAACAATTTTCGTTAACATCTGTCATTCCCATACATTTTATAAGTTAGCGTTAGCGTCAGCGCTTGTCGATTGTAACCTTTTCTAGGCCCCCTGTTCGCATTAGGAAAGACGAGGTAAATCGCTTCGTGCGAATAAATGGGAAGTTGACAACATAAAGATGCACTCGCTCACCGCGCCTGGTCGTTCGGTGGTGGAACGGGGAAGGTGGAATTAAGTTGTGCAGTTCCTGCGCACACTCTCCAAAATGTATCCGATAAAACACCGATAGGCAAGCTACTCGCCGTCGGTGTTCGAGACTCTGTAGGTCATTGATCTCTGTCGTCGGCAAGCTTTTCCCAGGCCTTAAAGTCAATTTTCAAAATACGATGGTTTGCTTATCTATATTATATTTAATCAGTACTTCTTCGTTGGCAGCGTCACTACCCACTAGGCTAACTGGTCGTCATTGTTGAATATATTTATTATTTATTTTTTATTATTTTAATAAGTAGGTAAGTAAGTTCTGTGTGTAGTTGGTTTATTTTTGCTGGAAACGCAGGGAATCCTAATTCAGGCTCTTTCAATTATCCCTTAATATATTTTTTCTTAATATAGTCACATGGTTGTAAAATGCGATTCCTATCAATTATTCTATTCTATTCTACTCGGCTGAGAAGAAGCTGGTACGAGGCTAAAGGGGGCTGAGGATCGAAAAGGGTAAATTGCAAAGGCCCTTTGTGACTACTAGGGTACCATAGGAAATCAGCAACAACCTACTAAAATCCAAGCGGAATAATTTCACAACCTTAAGAGCCAAAGTACTTAACTATTCCTGTTTATAAATGTTAACCCAATTTAACCCAAACCCTTTGCACTGTTTCCTTTTAAAGATGAATTAACAAAATCCTTTTCGTAAACCGAACAAAACGCCTTTTTAAACTCGAGTTCAGTTGCTGGAGCATGCATTAATCAATTCTTTCATAGCGCCGGGACTTTCCTGTTGTTGAACCTTTTTAAAAACTTCTTCAGACCTGAAAGGCTTCCAATATTAAAGATAAATGGGAGTAAATATTGTATGTTATATTTTATGATCAAAGGCAAGTTTAGAAAAATTCATTAACTTAAAAATTGTATTTTTAGGGCTCCTAACCTCATATGATCACTTTGCTGTCTGTCTGTCTACCTATCAAGACCCCTTTTCTCGGGTACGCATGGAGATATCGAGTTGAAATTAAAACCATATACCCAGGCCTTACGCATTAATTTGTGTGATGAGCAAAAATATTTGTTCCTGAGTCATGGATGTTTTCTATGTATTTAAGTATTTATTTATCTATATAAGCATGTTTATCGTCGTCTAGTACCCATAGTACAAGCTTTGCTTAGTTTGGGACTAGGTCGATTTCTGTAGGATTGTCCCCTAATTTTAATTTATTTATTGTATTTATATAGGCAATCACTTGAAGCTTTGAAGAAATCAAACTTCTAAGTTAACGTAAAAAAAAAACGGTCGTTTATGCTGCAATAAAACGTATATTTCGCCACTCTATATATATATAGGGTATAGGTGAATATCGATATACGTTGACCTAGAACTATGAAATTTTTACAAGTAGGTGTAGTAATCAGCAGATCAAAAACTGAACACATGTTTTGCGATTTTGGCGGTCTCTCCAATTTTACGCCCATAGAGCTCGATGGCGTAACGCTGCCGGTCGGCTCCGATTTCCGATACCTCGGGTCACTCATACAATGTAATGGCGATATTGACCGTGACGTTAGACCAAATCAGCGCAGGATGGATGAAATGGCGACAGGTTACGGGAACAATCTGCGACGACCGAATGCCTCTTCGACTGAAGGGCAAAATTTACAAGGTCATTATAAGACCTGTCGTCATGTATGGATCGGAATGTTGGCCGCAAAGATGACGGATGAAACGAGATTGCATGTTACGAAGATGAGAATGTTGAGATGGATGTGTGGCGTGACGAGAATGGATCGTATAAGGAATGAGTATATACTCGTCAGAGGAAGCCTGAAAGTAGCATCCATAACTGAAAAGCTGAGAGCAAATCGCCTACGGTGGTATGGACATGTTATGCGGAGGGATGATAGTCATGTTACTACAAGGGCATTAAGAATGAATGTGGAGGGTTGTAACAGTTGTAAGAGAAGAGGTAGACCAAGAAAAAGGTGCTGCGTGAGAGATGATATGATTAGGAAAGATGTGATTTTATAGATTTTATACATTTATTTAGGATGCAAAAGCGGTACCTTAGAACAATAAACAATATAGGTTGTATTCGGGAAAGCTGCAAGGCGTACTTTGCGGAGCAAAAAGTTCTGACCTTGCCGTCTGTAATACATTCTAGAAGCATGCATTTTTGTAAAAAAAGAACATGCACCTATTTCCACAACATTCCCGACCTACCAATTTAATTACGTCCACGAACTGAATTAGAACGGCCAACTTCAAAATTGCAAATGGTTCACTCCGACCCTTTCGCAATGTGTGTAAAACTACATAATAACTTACCGCATTTAAAAACGAAAATAACTTTACAATGCATGTGCTCGAAAAGAGCGTTTTCCAAGCACTAAAATTGTGCGGAAAGTGCCACTTTTTCGCACTAGTGCTTTTTACTTTTCAATTTTTTTTTAGTTTTCAAGTCCGTCGTCAGCCCGACAAAGAGTTTTTATTACTCGAGAAAAGTTTCACAAATATTTCAATTACACGTTTTCTTTCATATAAAAGGTACATAAATACTAATAACGTTTAAAATGATTTATTAATGTTTATGAATTTTGAACTTGGTCAAGAAAGATGTGAAGAATTTGTTAAATATATTTCCTCACACAAGGCATAGAAAAATGTTGTATGATACACGCGCGTAAAGATGATTTCCGACTCGTGTCGAATTATACATTCGCTCGCAATAACTTTACTATTAAGACACAGCTAAAGCCGTACTTAATTAAAAAATGTTACTATTCAACCGAAGAGTTACCTAATAGAAAAGGAATGTAAGTAATTTTAAGGGATATATTGTATTGTAGCAGGGTTCATGTTTGAAACTTGTAATGCAATTATGTATTAGAATGTAAACTACTTGAACTTGAACTTGTAAAATGACCTACAAACAAATTTAATGTCATGAGGATAAGGACTGTCTAGGTCAGTTTGAGCGTGTTATCTTGCGTACCTACTCCTGCGGCTAACTATACTAACGTTTTAACAAAGCATAAGGAGTTCAAAAAACAATGCTTCGACTACGGAAAACTAACTGGAATAAAAAAGGTTTCTTTTTCATACAAACAGTTGTTTATGTCACCCAGAGCATCATTTCAAATTGATTGATACCTCATACATCAAAATCGGTTCAGTATCTCAAACGCTACGGTGGAACACACGTAAATACAAACAGACTGCTTAAATCATTAGCCTTTCTTTAGCATCTGCCGTAGTCGGCCAAAAATTGGAAAATATAAATGATTATAGATGATTTTTTATATGGCCACTTAAGTGTGTTTTTGGCTGTGTGAACTGAGCTTTAGTAAAATTTATCGGTGAGTAAAGTGCAACAAGGCACTACATTCGAGTAAGTAAATGTTGCAACTCGCAGTTTATTTTGTTAATTACATTTCGTAAAGTATGAGCTGGTATTATTTGCACTGTTTTAGAACAGTGAATAGTGTAAGTACTAATTACGAGTATGTAGAGAAAAGTGACTGAAAAAACTATTGAATGCGAATTCCTTACTTTCTAGTTTCTACCCAAACGCGTGCCTAAAACAGCATGTCGATCACGTAACGCATTGTACGTACTTTAAGTAGATCTAAATGACAACTTTTATATGCAAAAATGACAGTTGCACTGTCCTAACGCGCGTTGGAAATGTTACGTGATTACCCCTCCGGTATGCGCATGTTTGAACTAAACAGCTGCCTGGCACCGTTTTGACACCCCGCCTTCAACCCCGCATAATGGCAATGGCACCAATTCTGTGTAGCCATTTTGCGGCGCTACTTAGACTTCTATCGTTTTGCTTTCGGCGGTAGAGAATGCCTTAAGGGATTAAGTCCACCTTTTAAGCTTTTTGTTTGTGCAATAAAGTCTAAATGTAAAGGCTTGTTATTTAATTTCGTGCCAGCTGCCGGTGCGTCTACGCCTGCGTATTGCAAAAACGCAACAAACACGAGGGATATAAAACAGCCTATGTCCGTTCTCAAGTTCATTTATAAACATGTGAATTAGCTTTTGGAATGGGATAATATGAAACTGGCCTACTACGAATCCTATGAAATAAGAAAGTAACCTGCTTCGCCCAAAGGATGTTTATATTTTCGTTAGATCCCCATGTTTTACGCGTGGTTTTATACGTCTTTTTAGAGTAATAAATATTCAAGTCAATCCAATATATCCGAGTCTGAGGTTTTGACGACCGGTTAGCCTAGTGGGTAGTGACGCTGCCTACGAAGCTGAAGGTCCTGGGTTCGAATCCCGGTAAGGGCAAATATTTGTGTGATGAGCATGAATATTTGTGTGATGAGTCATGGAAGTTTTCTATGTATTTAAGTATTTATATCTATTATAGGTATATATCGTCGTCTAATACCCACACACACACACGTCTCACACAAGCCTTAATGAGCTTACTATGGGACTAGGTCGATTTGTGTAAGATTGTCCCCTAATATTTATTTATTATATTTATTATATTGAAATCGGAATCGAACAACGAATTGCCTCTACAACCCTGTAGACACCAAGTACATAATCACCCTAAACTGATTTTCACCGTATAATGGGGTGAGTGGGGATCACGAGGACAGTTGGGTTATGAATGGGGAGTCAAGGGATGAAAGAGGGGTGAGATGGGATTTTAAGGCTACTGCTACGTAAATAATGTATTCCAATTTAAAATGGAGCTATAGCTATTCATAATAAAAAAAAATCGATCCAACAATCTTCCAAAATCACCTTATGAAAACCCATCTCACCCCAACTACGAGGGACTACGGGGTGAGGTGGGATTTCGTGTTTATCGCTAAAGTTATGAAATGGAACTACCCAAAATCATAGAAAAACTAAAATACAAATGTCCGGAACACTTATTATATACAACATTCAGTTTGCATATGTAAAACTAAAATGTTATCGAGGTTTAAATGTCAGTTTTGTCCCTACTCACCCCTTTTTACGGTAGGTCCGAAAATTATCCTCTTCATAGATACTTACAAAGGTACAATCGCACAGACTTTTCCTTTTTATAATATTAACATAGATTACTCTTCCACTCTCGTATTTGCGCTCGATTGTTAGATATTTGCTTTGGTAAAAGAGAAACTTTTTCGAGGATCTTTTATTTTCGGTAATGATGGTTTAAAATGGACCAGTTCAAGTTCTTACGTGACTCGAATTGAGATCAGGCAGCTTTCCATTGAAATGTTTTTTCTTTGATTATTTTAGATTTTACATTACGTTCAAGTACATTTTCTGGATTTGTGCTTACTTAGTAACTGCGTCTTACTAAACCTTAACAAATAACTCGATTTGTATTGTAGTGGAAGTATTGTTTCCAAATGTGGAAGCATTTTGGTAATCACACTGCGACTGTCTCCTTCACATACATATCTTCGTTAAATAGGGGTGTAGACTCGAAAATTATTATTACTCCAACAGAAAGAAGGCAAAAAATATGCCTAGTGACGAAGATCCCATTCAGATATCTCAAAGAATTACGAAGCTACAACCGTTTTAATATTGCTTGTTAGAGAGAGAAAACGCAAACGGTGTGTGACGTCACATTACAGGATGCTGCCGGGGGGCCGCGTCGACGGCCCCGCCGACCACGTTGCGGCGCGGCACGTTGCCATCTTCTGTGACGTCACCTTCTTCCAGCGTCATCGTTTCATATGAAGTTGCGGTTTGCGAAAGAGGGACAGAACATATCCCTTCTTAAAACTTTAGACACTTCGTGATTATTTAACCTTTTGCGTTGATTTTGTCTCCATTTGACTACATTTTTTATTATTTTTCGAGAAAATATGACATTATTGATTATTTTATTTAGTGTCTACGCCCCTATTGTGAAAATAGTCTATGATCCGTCCATAAGCCAATAATTAGCCCTAATTAAATATGCAACATTGGGATACATGTGCGGCAAAATAAAAATCTGACCTTCTCCCACTTATAGAAAAATAAAAAACCAACCTACCTACAATCTAACGAAATAAAAACTGACTTAAACAGAACCTGGCAAAGTAGGACAGCGACGTACTAAAAAATCGCCAAAAAATAAAGTAACCTACCTACTAAGAATATAACTAAATATGAAACTGGCCTACTATGAATCCTACGAAATAAGAAAGTAACCTGCTTCGCCCAAAGGATGTTTATATTTTCGTTAGATCCCCACGTTTTACGCGTGGTTTTATACGTCTTTTTAGAATAATAAATATTCAAGTCAATCCAATATATTCGTATATATTGGATTGACTTGAAATCGGAATCGAACAACGAATTGTCTCAACAACCCTGTAGACACCGAGTACACAATCACCCTAAACTGATTTTCACCCGGGGCTGGCTGAAAATCAGCGCTGTACGTGTCTGACACCTCAGCCTAATGATGAGCCAGTGTCCAGTGCACTGCCGCAGATACGCACTTGTTTCATGTTTTATCTGGGTTTTGTTTAGTTTATTTTATTGTTTAATATGTGTTTCCTGTGTGTTTGTGAATAAATGTATCTTTCTTTCTTTCTTTCTAAATTTTACTCTTTCTACGTAGGACAACTACTAATTTGTAATTTTTCCATACAAAATACAGGATGTTAACGGGGTCATGATCCGGAATGACAAAAAGCGAATAAGATGATCATACTGAACAACCTTTCCCATGGGACCAACCACGAAATCGCAAAAAAAAAAGAGCCAATTAAGAGTTAACTGTGAGTTAACTGCGATTTAATTGAGAGTTAATGTATGGAATACCTGGTTTTTTTTTTGCGATTTCGTGGTTGGTCCCATGGGAAAGGTTGTTCAGTATGATCATCTTATTCGCTTTTTGTCATTCCGGATCATGACTCCGTTAACATCCTGTATAAATAAATAAACCATCTATTTCAGGCATCTAAGGTTATATTTGTTAGGTTATGGTTAGGTCATAGTTACAATACAAATACCTTAATGACTAACATACATAATTATAAAATTAAAAGCGGCAAGTGCGAGTCGGACTCGCCCATGAAGGGTTCCGTTCCGTAGCAGCAAGTAACATACTTAATATAAAAGTTCTTGTAGTTCGTTGTAACTTATTACGATTTATGACGTATAAAAAAAAACTACTTACTACGAGTAGATCTCTTTCAAACCAATTTTCGGTTGAAGTTTGCATGGTAATGTACATCATATTTTTTTTTTGAAGTGAGAACTTATTTAGCGGCGCTGAGCACTTTTTGGGATGGGGAAAAATTGTTAAATACGCGACAGTGAAGGAGGTCACAAACTTTTATATTTTGCTGCTAGCCGATTCGACTTTATTCAAAACTAAACGCTATTCGTAAGAGTATAAAGCCGTCAAACACTTTTTGCAATAGCATATTCTGCAAATATCATTTTTGAAGACCTATCTATAGATATCTATATATACGTAAGGGTTTGCTAAAAAAAAATGAGTTTCAGTTCTAAGTAACCCCCAAAATTTATTGGTTATTTTTTTCTATTTTTGTGTGAAAATCTTAATGCGGTTCACAGAATACATCTACTTACCAAGTTTCAACAGTATAGTTCTTATAGTTTCGGAAAAAAGTGCCTGTGACATACGGACGGACAGACAGACAGACAGTCATGACGAATCCATAAGGGTTCCGTTTTTTGCCATTTGGCTACGGAACGCTAAAAAACTAATTATTATTAAGGCGACGAAACTGTGGCTACGTTGCATCATCACATCCGCTGTAGAATTCGGTAGGTTGCTCCGGAACCGCTGAAACACGACACCCATCGGCCAGAAGTCAGCACACGCGATGGTCTCCTGCAGCGGCCGCGGCACGCGCACCACAAACAAGCTGAAGCGTAGTGGCGCGAACGCAGCTGGAAAACCCTCAGCGAGTAGTCAGTCTTCTGGTGAATATGACATATTGAGGTAAAATATGACATTTAGATCTGCCTAACCTACAAACGTTACGCAATCGACCAGCACAAGTAATAAATGAATGCAAGACGACATAAACATGATATGCACATGTTATCTTCACGGCTAATGTACATGTTTACAATAGTAATACATGCAATACAAAGCCATTAAAACCCTCGCTTATCTTTTGGCAAACCCCGCCATACTAACCGTAATTTAACGAGAATTGTCAGCAATTTTTAGCAACAAAATCGCTGGAAGTTTCCACATATCCCATAACAATTATAGCGCTTGGTATGAAAGAGACGTTTTTGCATGTTATATTTTATGAGGTGCCCGGTCGTTTCGCAGACGGGCTTGTTTGGCCCAAGATATAAGCAGACGAATATTTTATATACTTGTTACAGATTTACAATCTACGAGTAGACGACGTTAGCCTAGTGGGCCGTCACAGTGAGCAGAAATATTTGTTACTGCGTCTTTGACGTTTTCTATGTCTTTAAGTACCCATACAAGCAACACAACAACACAAGCTACACACACAACACACAAGCAAGCTGTGCTTAGTTTGGGACTAGGTCGATTTGTGTAAGATTGTCCCCTATTTTTTTTTTTATAAGTATTTATATTTAGTACAAATATATTATATCGTCGTTTAGAACCTATAACACAAGCCTTATTGAGCTTACTATGGGGCAAGTTAGATTTATGTAAGATTGTCGCCTAGTATTTATTTATTTACACTGTTCGAATGTGAGTAGGTAGGTAGTATAAATAATAAAATAGGTCCTTCAAGGCAGGCATATGTACTTTTTACAAACTTTTATTGACTAACCAGTTGATTTAACCGCCATATGTAATGACAAGGTTTAGGAAAATCAGCGGTTTTGGTGTTCCAAAAAGGAGTTATGTGCATACAGATTACTTTCTTCCTTTAATAGCCTATTCGGAATTCGGTGACTAAACACGGACAAAAACCGGACAAAAACCATTTTTGTTGTACTTAACATATTCGTGCATCGGGGTTTAAGACTATAGGGCTTAAAAACATTAAACTTGAATGTGTGGTGTCTTTCCTGATAGATAGATAACCTCATTTTTGCTAAAAACAAAAAAAAATTGCGGCAACACCTTTTTTCACTCACGTCTTTAAATAATTTATCACCTTAACTGAACGTGTTTATCCGACCGAAGTCGCTTTCAACTCCTAAATTCCGACAACCCCCCAAACCAACACTAGCGTATTGTCGCTCCACGCTTGCCAACTGTTCCCGATGTTATTATTATTATCTAACATATATATATGCGTTATTATCTCAGCGGACACAACTTACGACTTGCTTCTATGCGGCGAAGAAAGCCGCGTTTGTAAAGGCGAATGAAAGGAATGCCAACGCGGTTTGTGGACTATTAAAAAAATATGGTGAACGCAAGTAAAATTATCTAGGCCAGATGTAATTCGCATGTGTCAGTGAAATATTGAGGTTTGAATTTTATATGATGATTGTGATTGTGATATGACGATATAAATTCGTAAAATTAGACTATGTGTTATACGTTTTAAGTAAACGTTTCATAACTTAAACTTGTTTCAAATTGTTATCTAGGCTTCGTCAGTGGCTGCGTCAGACATTTTTGCAAGTCTAAAATCGTTTGATGTGATCCATGAAATTAGATAATGTTAACATACATATACTATTTAATATAATTAACTTGGCTTGACACGCTGTAGTATGATAAAAAATATAGAACCTACTACCGGGACTCCGTCCGCGTGGAACTCGATCATATCGTAGCTCCATACAAATTTTCACCCACCCGTTCACCCCCTTAGGGGTTGATTTGCGGGATACAAATTATCCTTTGTTCTTTCCCGGGACTCAAACTATATCTTTACCCATTTTAATCGGTTCAGCGGTTTAAGCGTGAAAAGGTACAGACAGACAGACACACTTTATAATATTAGTATGGAAGTCCATCCTCAAAATCCATTTTATGTGTACAAGTGAAATGTAATGAAGTAAAATCGGATGAAGAATTGCAGAGATTAATTACTCCCAACATAAAAACATACCCTTCTTTAAAAATATGAGACATTATATGTAGTAATAGGGAATATTCATGACATTTTTTTATTTTTTTTATCTATTCTATAAGTAATTATATAACCGGAAAAAAATATAACACTTTCACAATATTATTAAATAAGCTAAAAAAAAATAATTAAAATTACTATCATTTTCGGACGATCAAAACGCCACCATTTTGGCGCGCTCATTTGTGACGTCACCGTGCAGCTTAGTGCACGGCGGTTCTTAAACAAATTAACAACAAAGTTTTTGATTCACACTTTTAATAAATGTGAGTGATTAAAGCTTATAAGATCAACTTATTGTAATGGAAGAGCACACAAAAGCTTATTATAAATATTGTATTGTCCCTATGTGTGAAAATCACATTAAAACTGCAAATATTTTCATATGCCCAAAGGTGCAAATATAAGGATAAAGTGGTGTAAGGCGATGAGGAGAGATAATGTATCGTGCTTGAGTAGTTTATATTGTTGTGAAGATCATTTCGACGTGAGTATTAAATATGTATGTACCTAAAATCTTTTTTATTACGACTCGCGAACAATATAGGTAAACAATAACCTAACCTCAAAATTGTATTATATACTTATTCATAAAACTATTCTGATTTTTATATTTTTTTAGTTATTAATGTTACAAATATTATGATTTTTGTTGATCAACAGCTGACTACGAGTGTTGATTTTGATCAAGAAACGTTTTAGCTAAGTTTCTTTGTTTGCACTGTTGATCGAAGAAAGTTAAAAGAATTTAATCCTTTTTACTGAGTGACCTACACTTTGTTTTATTTATAAGCCTTGACGAAAACAACCTAATTTGTTAAAGTTCATAAAGATGTTCTCAACATTTAACATTCCTAATAGGTACCTACATATCTTTGATTATATAATACTAGCTTCTGCCCGCGACTCCGTCCACGTGGAACTCGTTTATACTATCTCTATACCAAATTTCATCCAAATCGGTTCAGCAGTTTAAGCGTGAAGAGGTAACAAACAGACAGACAGACACACTTCCGCATTTATAATTTATTATTAAGTAAGTATATATAAAATATATAATATAACTAGCTTCTGCCCGCGACTCCGTCCGCGTGGAACTCGTTTATATCGTAGCTCCCCCCATATCCCCCAAAGGGATGAAGTGGGGGGTGAAAGTTTGTATGGAGCTACGATATAAATGAGTACCACGCGGACGGAGTCGCGGGCAGAAGTTAGTATATATAATATATAAAGTTATAGTATAGTAAAATAGTATATAGTATGGATAAATATCTACTAGTTTTTGTATTCCACTTATTTAACAAAGACACCTATTTGAAGTAGTTTAAAAGTCTAGCTATTTGAATCGCCAAAATAGGTTTTAATTATTTAATTGACCAATCTCACGAGTATAAAAACAAGGAATATGAAAATTTATTGAATATCTGTAACTTATTTACCTTGCAGCTTTTACTCCTCTTAGTTCAGCGGACGTAAAGTCACAAATATTTGCGAAGTATGTATTAAATTTAGTCATCATGAACACATCAATTTTAGGCAGATTATCCGACTGTGCCTTGACAAAACCGCCTTCAGTCATTGTGGCGAGTCTTTTTTCACTTAATAATTACCAAAAAACACTGATTATTTATCAATTTTATCATAAACAGCGGCCAAACAATGCGAATAACTTTCAATAATCATACTAACGACCTGCACGGTGACGTCACGTTTCGCTCCGCCAATAGCGTTGCGTTTTGGAAATTTGCGAGGGAATTTGAAAAATAGTACTTTTAAACAATTTATTTTATCAATAGAAACATGATAATTTGAAAAAATAATCATGTGTGTATATTTATTAAGCAATATAGATTACACGTGATTTTTTTTGTCCATTTCTAAATCACATGCATATTCCCTATTTCTCCGACAGCATATTTTTTCCGAATTTCATAATTCGGAAAAGCATGTTCCGATCAAGGAACTTTTAACTGTTCAGTATATAATATACTAACCTAATAACCTATTTATGTAATAGGTTAGATTAGTGTTATATAGGGATAGGTTAGTATTATAATTCTTTATATTAGTCTTTATATTTTTATTGTCCTCTGCTATGTACTTGTTTTGTTAACTACTACTACTAGGTACTTATCTATTACTAGCTTCTGCCCGCGACTCCGTCTGCGTGGAACTCGTTTATATCGCAGCTCCATACAAACTTTCAACACCCCATTTAACCCCCTTAGGGGGTTATTTCCGGGATAAAAACTATCCTATGTCCTTCCCCGGGACTCAAACTATCTCTATACTAAAATTCGCCTAAATCGGTTCAGCGATTTAAGCTTGAATAGGTAATAGACAGACAGACAGACATACAGATAGACAGACAGATACACTTTCGCATTAATAACATTAGTATGGAAGTATGGATATGGATGTATATTCCATTAATTAATTTGCGTTCAAATTTTCCCTGAGCGGGAAATGGCGTTCGTAATTTTGAAATTTCGGTATAATGATGGATTCGGCCAAAGCGCTTTTCGGAATTTTCTGTTTTCCTGCATATAGCAGACTTTTGAGTTCTTGTCTGATTTGTGCCATGCCATAGTCGCACGTTGACGCAGATAGAGTTTACATTGTGTTTTGCACATATGTAGTAATCCATAAATGACGCCTAAGGGTAAACTTAAGCATTGTCGAGAACTATTGAAATCACGTGCCCCTTACCCGCAGCCACTACAAACAGGGACCTAAATCACGAGATTCCCATAAAGGCGGATTGTCAAAAAAACGGCTCGGACCCTTGGAATTGCATCGCCAGCCTTATCGTCGTACCGTCATTCATTACCGGGACTTGTACATACGGTGCGTGATCGCGGACATACCCGCTACCCTCGTTCACTGAACTATTATTTATCTTGCTAGTACATGTGTGATGTTCGGTCAATCAACTTTTTGTTGTTGTTATTCTGGCCCGGTAATTACCTAAGTACTCCGTCACAGTTGGCTAAGGCCAAAGTTACTTAGAAAAAAAATGTGTACTCCTTCATGCTAAGGAGATACTCCAGCATATAACGGTTTTATTAATATAACAAAAACACGTGTTTCGTGGAACTAAACTCCATAAAATCATAGATTTCAATAGTGACCCAGGAGGAGAGGTTACCATGGCAATGAGCAACAAAACTTAGTTGATTGGCCCTGTTATCAAAATGTTCCGCACCCATATCGTAAATATGCGTACCCGATTGACAATGCTAAATTAGGGCACCAAAGAGCTGATCTGATGATGGAGAAAAAGGTGGCTTCAGCAACTCCTGAACAGCACAAAAGAAACCCGTAATGTTTGGGTTGGGGTACTCAACGTGTTAGTTGATGGTCATTGTGAAAAAAAAATAGTCTACAAAAAACTTGTATCAAAAATCTTGGTTTTGCCTGAGTGGACTCACAGAAATCATAATTAATATTTAGTAACGCTTGCGACTCCAGATGAGTCATCACTCATCAGGTCGTGGGCTACCCGATGGTCCCATATATGTGCAAACAGTCACGTGCAAAAATATGTATCGATAGCATCCTCTCCTTAGTAAGTACTAAAACTTTAATCCGCTGACATAAGCGTTATGGGTCATATTTATGAGTAAGTTGTATTCACCCATATGTTTACACTTGACTGTACACATATGCATCAAGCTGCGGTTTAGAGTAACGCCGACTTTAAATTCTCCACTTCCAAAACGCGCATCCATGTGTTTCCCGATCCGCAAAAACAGCCAGCAATCTGTGTGTGATCGAGCGTGTTTTTGCACCACTACCTGAGCGTGACGCGTGCGTTACGGTATCCCGCACCCACAGACCGTGACACGTGACGCTACATCGGTTAAGCCGAGGTTCAAAACTTATAGAGGGTTGTTGTTAAGGCGATGCCTTGATTTGAATCGAACACGCCCCCTAGACAGAGACACGCTGGTGCCTCCCGCGCACGAGGAAAAGAGATGTAACACTCTTCGGGAATGGCTTTTTTGGACAAACTTCGATAAATAACAACTTAGATTAGATTAGATTTATTTTTTTCATAATACAACATTACATGATATTATACATGTCAATTTATATGAATCCGTATTATGATTGTCAAAACAAATGTTATTATAATCAATAACAATTTAATACAATTCAAAGTCCGCAAATACATAAAGCAAAATACAATGAATAAAGTACTGTATTGTCCCCTTTAATGGATCGTTAGTCGAGGTTACCATTTAAGTACAATACAAAGTCAACAAATATTTAAAACAAAATTACAAATAAATTACTAGATTATCCCCGATAATGGATCGTCAGTCTATGTGCCTAGGATACAGCAGCTAATTTAATAATAAATGCAGGTTACATGTCCATAAATTCACTAACAGAGTATAATGCCTTATCTAACAAAAAGTTTCTCAGTCGACGTTGGAAGGTCTGATCAGATGGTTCATTTCGGATATCGGCAGGAAGACGTTCATAATACGTAGCCCCAATAACTCGCGAGTTTTTTTTCTGCTAGGGCCATGTGACGAGGGACTGTTGAACGTATATGTATGCCAGAAACTTTAACGCGTTTGAACGTTCCAAGATTGTCTCTAATATTTCATAGAGGTACTGGGAATATGTAGTGTGTCAGGATGTTTTGCTTCGCAAAGAGATCTCTGCAAGAGTGCCTGGATTTCACTCTGACCAGAGTGCGAAGTGCACGTTTTTGTATAGTAAACACCTGTTTTGCGTCAGTCGAATTTCCCCAGATTACTATTCCATACGACATCAACGAGTGGAAGTGGGCAAAGTAAACAGATTAATGCGTCATCTGATACCAGGGGTTTTAGTTTTCGCAGCGCGAAAGCTGCACCACTCAGTCTACCACAGAGTATACCTACATGTGACTTCCAGGTTAGATTAGAGTCCAACGAAAAGCCGAGAAACCTACACTCGCTGCATAATGCCATAGGTGTGTCGGCTAAAGCAGGAGGCATTGCGATACTACGACCAGAGAACAACATAATATTCGATTTTGAAATATTCAAGAGGAGTCCGTTTGCCGTAAACCACTTTTGGAGCTGTTGACATACCTCGTGAATTGTCAAGCTCAACTCCTCATATGAATGAACACTGACTACGACTGTACAGGCAGACCAGAGACAGTAGAGAAGTTTTATTAAAATTTCATAAAGTGAGATTTTAGATGAGATAAAATACTATAGTATCAACTTGATTGTGTCGTAAAATAATGTATCGTTTGAGTAGGCTGAGTAAAAAAAAGAAAATACAGACCCAACTTTGGATTTTTTTTCTATCGAGGAAATTTTAAGCAATCATGTATCGATAAAATCAGATAAACAATCATATAGTCAGGAATCATATATCTGAAAATCAGACCTTATTGTTTCTTAATCTAGTCAGAACGGCGTTTTAAAGCACGCGATAATTTCCAATGTACAGCCTTAATTTAACGAAGCGTTAGTCTTGCTATGGGTTTACGAATGGCAGCACCTATTATTTCGCTAGATTTTTCGTCTGTTATACATCATATCCAGACTACATTACGAGTACATGTGTCACGCTTTGATTATTTGTGACAGTTTTGATAGGATTGGATACCCGCGGAGCATATATTGGGAGGTGATTCTTATCGCTCCCGGGTTTATCAAGAATTTTGTCTCGAGTTGTGTTAGAATTAAAGGCTGGCTCCACTAAATGAGAATGTAACAGGCTTTTGAGAGCTTATAAGTACTAGCTAATTATCAGAAAATAACACATAAGGACCTTTTCCCGTGTGACAACTTGTCCATCTCTATTGAAAACAATTGCAGTTCGAAGCTAATAGAAAACAAATAATATTTAAAGTTTTGCAACTAGTCAAAACGCCACAATATAATAAAATTGTAAGAACCAAGAATTTATCATACATCACGCACACTTTTTTATACTATATCCATATTCATTTATTTCGTATTAATCATACATTGTCATTCATTACATTACAAATATCATAACAAGATAAACGTGGATACGCAACAAGCATTCTGTCTGATGGCTAATATACAACGTAGCCTATTGACGCTTATAAGATGAATCATTAGCATACTGCCGACTCTTTGTAATGAGATAACTAAATTACAGTAGAACGTAACGTGTAGTATCGATTCGTTTTTGTTCATAACGCTGACGAACAGCACTGAAACCGCAAACAATTCAGACAGCACGCCACGGCCCAGTTTCTAAAAGCGTTTTTGACGTTTTGACGTCACAGAAGAATCGTCTCCAATCATACTCTCTCTCTCGCGCAAACTTCTGTCTACGTGTGTGCAAGCGGTATATACTTAAATTTAAACGGTCAATGAAATAAATTAATTTTATTCTGCAAGTACGCCTGAATGGCACTTTTACAAGTCAAAATTCTACCAGCGTTTCTGAAAAAGAAGACCACTGTTAAGAAGAAACACCGAAACAAACTCAACAGTCACTCATTTTTTGCCAAAAAAAGCTTATTACAATGATAGTCCTTAACCTTAAAATAAGTCAAACTGAATATGAATACAAAGAAAAAAAATCATCATAATGCGTTGTTCTACAAGAACACATACTGTCCGAATAAGCTATATGAATAAATAAGCTATTTTGGGCTCTGGTTTAGGCCATGCATTTCTGTCAGTTAGATAGTCCGCAACCCTGTAATAAAAGCCTTCGATATCAATGTTTTTTTCAAGTAATTTTTAAGAGCTGGAAAGGGTAGAGCCAAAATTTCATTAGGTAATTTATTATAAAAATGGATACATTGACCCGAAAAGTATACTTTACGAACACGAAACTTTTTGGTTGCTATTTTATTTTTATTTCGTGTATTAAAATTATGGTATCAGATTTTTTACAGAATTAATCTGTTCTTTATGACATAAACAATATTTCCATAAATGTATTGGAAAGTTATTATATTATTAAAGGTAAGTATTAAAGTCAATCGAAATGAGATTGTTAGTTGCAAAAGTGAGGCGTCGGGTCTATTTTGTTCTACGTTTTCGCGTCTGTTTCTCGCGCTCGCTTTAACACGTTATCTCAATTACGCATAAGATCGAGCGCTTAAAACTAATTGGTTTCGATTCAAATGCAAACCGGCGAAGAAGAATAGACTTCTTATGCTTAAATCCCGAACCGTGTTCGCTAAACGGCTCATATATTCACGACGTGGCGTATTATATTAGACGATGAATCTTCTGCATAATGTATGCAACGCGAACGTGGGACGGAGTTGAATTCAGACGCTTGGGTAATAGAATAAATGGGTAATGAATCACCTGCAGATAGCCAGGGATGGATGGAGTTGCTGCTTACCTACCAACCGAAGTAGAAATTTACGCGCAACGTCGATAGGCGGAGAGCGAGACAATCGCCATAAAAACTTTTAGCATAATTTCATGCAACATTATGTTCGAACGATTACCATAAAAACTATTAAGTATCATTATTAATTTACGTGAGCATAAGGCTCGAATAATATAAAACTCATATTAACATAACAACGTTTATTATAACTTTTATAAGTACATCATAAAAACGAATATCAACATTTCATACAAACTAATGATAATTGGTTTTTATGCATCCGAATACTACAAGTGATCATTATGATTTGTGACATTATGCCAAGTGTTATTATACAGTTTGTATTCATGCAACTTAATCACGTATACAAGTCGAAATTATGATACCTACTCATTTGTATAGATAATTAAATTATATAAAATGTTTTTATACAAATTATCTAATGAGTCACTTATTCGAAAATACAAAAATATGTTATGTATAGAAATGTTTAACAGCACACAGAGCCACTTGTAATAGAATAGGTACATTTTACTGCTTGAAATTGAAAATGTTTCTTCCTACTGAATTCTGCCTGGTAACCTCGCTAACCAAAAGTTTTCATTAATTAGAACTGTAAAATCTGATTGTAACTGATATTGAATCTTAGGTTTCAGCTCACCTAATTATTTGATCGTATTAAAAAACAGATCTTTTCAAATATTTCTTATTGTTAACAAGATAGAAGCGGAAAGGTTGACGTCCCCTCCATATATTTAAACCATCTTAAGGAAAAGTATAAAATAGGTATAATGTGGCAATGAAATAAAGTTTTGTAAGCTACGTGCCGTTACTGAACCCTGGTCACCCCGCGCCATAAAGCAGGCTTGAGGAGTGGCCGCCGCGACCTGAAGGTCGAGTTCGGTACGAGATACACAGGGCCATTCGATGTTCATGTTTTAATTTTGGATTATTTTAAGGCCATATTTCAACAAACTACATGGGACTGGAGAGGTGTGATAGTACCAGCGGATCGGGTGCTAGATTGAGCTTTAAGAGGCTGTCAACACCAAAATGCCTTTGAGGATTTTGGATAGCGCGCACACTGTCTATTTGTATCGGAGTAAACAAGAGCGAGTGTTACTGGGCGCCCAGTTTTTGAAGATAATATTACATAAATATAGTTAAAAAAAGGGTGAATTATTTGTGAAATATGACTCGTTAGCGGTTTAGGTAAAAATATGTTGACTTCATGTCTTTAATTGCAGATCCATTCGGGCGGCGGCGTCGCCTTTGAATCGATTTTGCGCTGACAACGGGGAGTTCACATATTACATTACATAATACACTAATTTGCCCTTGTGACGTCACAGTAGGTAGAAAAAAAGTGACACGGTTGGTTTTCATACAGATTGAGTTGTTTAAGTTATCTAGTGTATATTTATATCTGTGCCCATACGTCAAAAAAACAATACATTCGTCAATACATTCAAACCAGGAATGTCACGAATGTCAGTTCTATTACATTCGCGTATGCGAATGCGAATATTTATAATGCGAATATGCGAATGCGAATGCGAATATTAAGGAAGTACACTAAAAACTCAACATACGTACTCAATTTCTATTGGTCAAAATTAATCACGTGATACGGGTTGGCGCGCTTTCCCATGCGCGAGTCGGCGTCTCGGCGGCAGGCGGTCGGCGCGGGCGAAACATGCCATGACTTGCACATATTCGCATTCGCAAAACATTCGCACCGTTTGATGCGAATGCGAATGTTGATGCGAATATTTAAAATGATGCGAATCTTTCGCATATGCGAATACGAATATTGGTAACATCCCTAATTCAAACGTATTACCTTGCAAAGCTTTCCTCCTTATTATAAAAGTGTACAAGTATACCAGACGAGCCGCCCGCGAGGCTTCCTTGCATTTTTGAAAGAACGCAGGGAAACCCGCGAGATTAAATATAATAATAATATAAAATATGATATAATATAATATAATATAAACAGAAGAATACAACAATACCATAACCTACCAAAAAAAAGTAAAATAGCCGCTTACAAGAGAGAGGTCTCGATCCTCGCTCCGGGTCATTTCTGATGCAGAGGTTGGCCAGAGCGGCAATGCGGCTAGTGTTATGGGCACCTTTGCACCTGGAGTGATGCGGGGCGGGTTGTTCGATACTTAGTTACCATGACTTTTTTGGTAGGTTGTATTGTTGTATTCTTCTGATTATGTTTTTTTACCTATTTTGAGTTACAGTAATAAATAATATAATATAAATAATATAATATAGCTCATTTTCACTATAGTGACCAAGAGACCGGAGCCCTCCTTATCCTCGGACAAAAATTTCTTGGTCTTCTTTACTTCTTTCTATGATTTGACTTGATTGTATGAACCTTCCTCTGCGACGTTCAATTTGTGATTACCTACATAGCTTAGTTAGTGCGTATTATTACTAGTGTATTTGATTATATTTTAATGAGCATAATGTCAATCTAATATCATAAATATAACCCGATATTTCCGAGGACGCTGTAGCAAATTATAATCAAAATAATTACGAATCGTCCTTTAACTAGGTTAACTATTTGAGTAAAGTTACGCATCGAATGTATTTAGTTTGCAACGATATACTCGCATCTGATATAGTTACCAATAAGCAGTAACTTAATCAGATCAAACTTTGTTTATCGAACCTATATTATTTGTAAAGTACGCTAACGATTATTTATCCTAAAAGAGCAAGCAATTATATAGAAGATAGCGACATGTCAAAAACGTTGGATAAACCTTGTGCTTGTGGAGAAAACAGAATATTTTCTTAGAACTTTATTGGCAACTTCTTCACCGATCGTGTTTTTATTTGTTGCCATAAAATATTTGTAGTTTATAGAGACTTATAAAACTTTACAACTGCGCAGTAGCACGCATATTGTGACATAAACAGAGGCTCTACTTTGGATTATATGCTTATTGATATTTTTATGGAGATGACATGTCGATAGCTACCAGAAATTACTTTGCTCTATATCATAACAACACATATGCATACAGTCGTATCGATTTCATAACGAATACTTTCGATATCATTAATTTTATTTGCCAAAACACTGTTTACAATAAGTGTTTTTTTCTAAATCCATAACATTAACAAGACTATTTAAATAAACTTTATATCGAAACCCGTAGTAGTTGGTTTTATAACAACCCTGAAAAATTTTGAGTTTCTGAGAAAAGCTACTTATGAAAAAAACTGATAATGGCAATCGTTCAAATTACGGCAAATAAAATTATGGATTTAATAAGCCGTACCTACCCGTTCACATATTGTCGAGCTCGACCCTACGTAGTATCGATACGACCAAACAAAGCGAATTATGGGCAACCTTGTCAAAGTGGAGATACAACGAAAATCCTCGTGACTGTAAATTATTGTTACTGAGTGAGACAAGATTCTAGCTCCCGGGCACAATTTCTCCTAGGCTATACCCGGCTTAGGCCTTACATAAAACACAAAGTTATCACGACACAAATTTATATCTTCTAACCTAGCAATTTGGAAATTATTGTTTATTTACTTATAAAATTTCAAGTAGGAACCCATGTACAATTCACCCTCCTAGCGTTATTTGTGGTTGTACGAGCCAGGGATCTGCTTTGACATCGAATCCCAAGATTTGGCATAGGCACTAGTTTTACGAAAGCGAATGCCATCTGACCTTCCAACCCAGAGAGAAAACTAGATCTTATTTTGAGTAGACCGGTTTCCTCACGATGTTTCCTTCACCGAAAAGCTAACGGTAAATGTTCCGTACATAAGTTCTGAAAAACTCATTGGTACGAGCCGGGATTCGAAGCCACGACCGCCGCTTGACAGACGCATGCCTGAACCACTAAGCAACCGTAGTTTAGGAACATAGGTACAATTGAGATAATAATAATAGATAATCATTCTTTTCTAAATTAATCTAATTTATTAACTTGAATTCATCATCAAGACTATCTCATTAAACTTTGTCATAAAATTACTGATAAATAAAAATAAGGTACCTAAGTATCAACACAATTAAAACAATCGATTTAGGAATAATAATTATTAACTAACTTTAATATCTAATAACTACGGTTGATGAAAACTAAGTGTAATCTGAGTAAGCATATTTCAAGGGTCCTCCACCAGAATATTTTAGTTTCATTCAAAATAAATGTTTTATTAATCCATACCACTCTTACAACATCATGAGGACACCTGTGTAATCCCAATAAGGTCTAGTTTTTCTCTGGGTTGGAAGGTCAGATGGGTTCGCTTTCGTTAAACTAATGCCTATGCCAAATCTTGGGTTTAGGTGCCAAAGCGGGCCCGGGCTCATTTAGGGCGCAACCGGGAATAACGCGGAGGATGATGGATGATAATGACTAGTCTTACAAATTCATTAGCGGTTTTATATTTCATTTCATTAATTGTATAAGGCAAACTGCCTAAGTAAGCAAGAACCACGCCTCGCAAACAAATTAATCCCTAAATGAACAAATGTTTAACATAAATTCAAAGCCACCTTCATTTGATATTTCCTGTACAAAATAGGTCACCTCAGCAAAAACTGCGCAGCAATAAAGAACTTTGCGTTATTAGCATAAGTTAACTTTTCCTTTCTCGAGCGCGCGCAATCACTTACGAGGCTTCCCAGAAATGTGTATTTACTACCCAAAGTGCCGAATAAAGTGTGATCAAGATCCGCAATAAACCGGACGCCAAGAATATAGCTACGAATATCTCAGGGAATGAGACAAAAATATATCTCTTTGACCTTGATAGGCGCTCAGCCTGTTAGTAGAGTCAATTTACGGCAGCGGTGCGCTATTAATTTTAATAGTTATATTTTAAAACGTTCGTATAGATTCGATAGTCAACGAGTATTTTTATTTTCTCAAAATAATATCGCTTTATTTATAATGGTTAAAATTTTTACGATCTACAATTCTTGCCAAAAAGGCAGCTGCCATCATCGTGATGCCATAAAAGCAGAAACATATAAACGTCAAATGTGCATACAGCATGTCTTTTAATAGTGCCAATCCACACGCAAAATAGAAATACACATATTTATTTGCTATTAAATGTGGTATACTTAAGGTGTTACAATGATACATTATAGAGCCGTACACATTTATACTTTAATAAGGCATGCAAAGAGTTATATTAAAATTAATATTAAGAAAATTATTATTTAAAAAATTAACAATAATTAATAAATATTGTTACAATGTCGTTTTAAGAAAAAGTCAATTATTACATATAAAGACATTCAGTGTGTAGTAACACTTTTCGACAAGAAAAGAGAATATATTTTTTTTAATGTGATTGGTAGTTTTTTAAGCTCATCAGGCAGTCGGTTAAATATTTTAATGCACATTGCGTAACAACTTTTACTTGTCATGTCTGTATGCATATTAGACAGTACTAGCCTGTCAGGATATCTAGTATTAAAACGAGTTATTTATTTATTTATTTATTAAGGATTACCAACAGATAATACATCTTACGTGCTCTTAAATCTATACATATAACAATCATGACTGATGCTTATCTATTTATAGGTAACCACAACTTGTATAAGTGTCTTGTACCTGTGAACAATAGTGAACATGCAGTAAACTTATTGTTATAATTGATTACATTTACCGATACGTTACATTAACTAATGCTAATACTTGATAGAATGATGCTAAATAGTTGATTACAATGATTACTACTTATATACAAATATTTTCTACAAATATTTTATTAAGTATTTTTAAGACATATAAGTGTATGTGATACTGTGACTGCCTACTTTGGGATATCCAGTGAGCCAACATATTTAATCACTTTCCTTTTAAACTGTGCGATTTTGTCGTTAAATATGTCAACTTCCGCAGAGCCTGGGATATGATTGTATAATTTTGCCATTCTCAAAAGGGCAGAATTACGACCTAAATTTGTTTTCCCGAATGGAATGCCAAACAGTTTGTACAAACCAGAACGAGGTAGCTTAGCAGGAGCAGTTATTTTAATTTTACTTAACAATTCTGGGCAATCCAGCCCCCTACTATTAACCAATTTGTAAAGGAACATTAAATCTAGCACTTTTCTCCTGCTGCTTAGTGAAATAAATCGAAAGAATTTCAGTCGTTTGCTATATGATGTGAGTTTACGGCTTTTGGAAGAGGAATATCCTAAATGTGTTAAGAATCGTCTCTGTACCTTCTCAATTCGATTCGCATGCACCTGGTAATAAGGTGTCCAAACCTGGGAGCAGTACTCTAGGTTACTTCTTACTAATGTATTATAGAGCAATACTTTAGTACGTGCACACCTAAAGTGCCCAGCGTTTCTTAATAGAAAACCTAACATACGAGACGCTTTTTTAATGATGTTTATGTAATGGGCATTGAAATTTAACTTACTATCTATTGTTACTCCCAGGTCACGGATTGTATCAACCTTTTCAAGTTGCGTGCCTCCGATAGTGTAACAAGTGGGCACAATGGTTTTATTACGAGTAAAAGAGATGTAAAAGCATTTCTTGGCATTCAGCGTCATTCTATTCTGGGAGCACCAATTACTCAACCTGTCCAAGTCGTCTTGAAGTAGAATACGATCAGAAGAATTTTTAATAGGTCTGATAACTTTAAGGTCGTCGGCGTAGAGATAAGGTTCGGAATTTACACAGCAGTTATATCTCTTTTCGTGATGAAAATATCGGGGTGCTGTTTACAAATACACAAACCTCGTAAATATAAATTAAGTGCACCGTTAATAACTTCAGTTTAACAAAATAACTTTTACAGGATGTTCTTCGAGGTATGTTGCATATTGCTCTATGCATTGCTTTTGTGCTATCAGGGTTCAACTCACATGTGACAAGTTTCCCCAAATAAAATACCATACCATAACTTAGATACCACAAAAGCATGATACTCGTATGCCATTAAAGCGGTTTTCATATCAGTTATACGTGTCAATCTCCATAAAACATATATTATACAAATCCATTCACTTTGGAGCAAACTTTATCCACATGCATCTTCCAAGTACATCGATCATCAAGAGCAAATCCTAGAAACGTAGTTGTATCAAATTCTACTAGAGTCTGTCCATTATGTACTACATTTAGTTTCTTCTTCTTACCTCTGATATTAATAAATTGGATGTACTTAGTTTTGTCAACATTAACTTGTAAATTATTATAATTTAACCATTTAATTATGTCAGCAGTAGCATTATTAATAACATTTTCATAATTTTGATTTTTCATGTCAGAGATAACGATAGAGTTGTCATCCGCAAATACTGTGATTTGTAACTAAAGGTAAATCGTTAATGTATAATGAGAACAATGTAGGTCCAAGTATAGTCCCTTGTGGTACTCTATTATATAACACGTTTGATCTATAATTCTGTTGCAGTTTTTCAGTGCCTGAGCCTACTACTTCTACTATTTGGCGTCGATTGCTGAGATAGCTCACTAGCCACGAGTACGCTAGTCCTCTCATGCCATAGGTCTAGCATTTTTTTTGAAGTAACTTATGTGATACATGGTCAAATGCCTTGCTCATGTCAAAGAAAATGGCAACAGTTTTGCGACCTTTATCGACGTTATCAACTATCTTGTTAATTAAATTAGACGTGGCCAATGAGGTAGATTTACCTTTTTGGAAGCCATTCTGGTGGTCACTTATTATTTCGCTTGATTTAATAACAGACATCAGCCTTGTGTACATGGCTTTATCCAGAATTTTAGCAAATATTGGTACGAGCGTGATAGGCCTATAGTTTCCGGGAAAGTTTTTGTCTCCTGCTTTAAAAAGGCATATGTTTAACGGACCGCCAGATAAAGTAAAATATAACGGCAAAAAATACTTTTTACTGCCAAAAATAGTAAATGATCACCAAAATTTTATCTCCATTTTAATGTGAAAAAGTAACCCAAATTATAACATCTTACTATCTTATTAAAGAAAATGCTATCCTAATAAATCATTGCTAACCCAAAAATAGTAAATGATCACCAAAATTTTATCTCCTATTAATGTGAAATGCTTTCGTTTCTGGGACTCAGTCTCTCGCCCTCCGCCCAGGCTCCCGCCAGAAACTCGCTTCTGTCTCCGCGGGCTTTTATATACACTCTAGGGGTAGGACAGACGAGACCACGTGGAAGTGGGGTGCGCTGATTTGGGTTTTGGTAGCTATTTTTACCTTTCGATCGCTATAAAGAAGGAATCATTTTAGTTACTAGAAAATGTTTACTAACCTGAAATTCAATTTCTCTAAATTAATTAACCACTACCAAAAAAACAGAAGCGTTTATTCAATCAAATGCCCATCAGGTTAAAAAAGCACTTGTAAATTTGGCATCATTATACTTTATTTGGTAACATGCGTACACTTTATGGCAATCATAGTGGGTTATTTAGGTAGAAATATTGTATTCATTTGCTGGCTAAGATTTGGTGATCATTTACTTGGTCTTCGAATGTGCAGTCGTTACTAAAACAGCTACTTAGTACTATTGTAATGGTAGAATTATTATTTTTGGTGTTCAGTATATTTTTTAGGAACAACTAAAAATATATTATTTTATTCGTAATTAATTCATTTAACATTACACTACAATACAAAATACATGTCACACAATAGAATAAAAATAAAACAATACATTAAAATTAGAAACCTAAGCCTAAAATACCCTACTAATCTAAACTAAAAACTAAGTATCGAATAACCCGCCCCGCGCCACTCCAGGTGCAAAGGTTCCCATCACGCTAGCCGCATTGCCGCGCTGCACAGCTATGGCTAGCCTTTGCACCAGAAATGACCCAGAGCGGGGATCCAGGCCTCTCTCCTGCAAACGACGCCCCACTTCCCTAAAAAAGGTTTTGGCCTCCGAACACCAACACCCAGTCGTTTCCACCGCAAGCGGAACAAATAAATAATTGCATAGGCCTGAGTATTTGTCCCTCTTCCGCATTGCCGCCAGCTCAGCCGCTGCTCCAGGCGCCCGCGAGGTGCGACTAATGTGAGAAGCAGCAAAAGTGCTGACACACGTCGCGTCCCAGAGCAGACACTTGCCTTTCTGCCAGGGCACCAAGGTCAAACCGTCAGGCCTTTTGCCGTCAGATCGGCTAAGGCCAGGAGGTTCCAGCATACACGGCACATTTGCTGACACAAGCGCCCTCCGAACAATATCATTAAGGGCGTGGTGACGTGGGAACCTTCCTGCGCAACGACAACAACTCAGTGCATGATGACCGCTGCTCTCCACCATAGCGCCGCAGATGCATATGTGTGGTTCACAAACATCACAGCCCAGGCGAAGAGCCACGGCCACCCGCAATGAGTCATTATCAAGAAGCGTACCCAAATGCGGAGAAGGGAGAGCGTGCAGCCACGCCCCAGACTCTGGCCTTGATACGGCCATGAGCCTTGCCCTATCCACACCTACCGCGCCCTCCACCAGGCCGTCCAGCATCCGCTTCCCCCCTATGTCATCCCACATCCGTTGGCGGTCAAGTTTCTCAGGCACTGGCGCACCCGAGTTGAGAGTCCTCCACGCTGACAAAGCATCGGCAGCAAAAGGTATAGTAGCCTTGGCACCATCTCGGGAAAGAATCTGAGTGACAAGGTCCACAACCCCCTCCGCCGACGCCAGGAAAGCTGGCAGACTCACATCCCGCGCGCGCCTTACGCCCAACCCACCGAACCGAATGGGTAAAGATGCCAGGTCCCACTGGTCCGAATTGAGAGAGACATTCAACAGGTACTCCACTGACTCCTTCAACACACAATCAAAAGAGTCAGTGTGCACCGGGTGAAGCCAAGTCGGAACCGTGCGCAAAAAATAGGTTAGTTTGGGAACAGCGAAACAGACCTGTAGCAAAATAAGAGCCACGTGCGCTGATAGCAGCTTCAACCTCTCCCCAGCAGACAGAAGAAGCCGCCTTCTCACTTCGAAGGCCTCCGGGATGGCTTCAGAAAAAATGGGAGAACCCAAGAGGGTAAAAGTATGGGTTGACAGCTCTTTGAGTCCCGGAAGCACGGCACTGAACGAAGTGAAGGAGGAACCGGAATCAGCACCGCAGGGGAAAAACTCGCATTTACCCGAGTTGACCTCTAACCCTAGTTCCCGAAAGCGTGGAAGGAGCGTGAGCAGATCCTGCTTCACTTCCTCCGGGGTCCCCCCGAGAGTACCGTCATCCAGATACCAGATGTTCAGGGGGGATTTAAGCTCAGAGATCACCTTTTGTATAGCCAGACTGAAAACTAAAGGGCCAAGCGGATCCCCCTGCTGTGCGCCGACCTGGGAAAGAATAAGGGACCCGTTGTAAAACAGATTAGAAGGGGACGAGTAAACTTGAAAGAGGAAAGGATAGAGGGAAGGCAACTTCTCCCGAACCTCGCGCAACAACACATCACGCTCAACACAATTAAATGCGTTTTTAATGTCCAATTTCACAATAATACATTCCGCATTTTTCGGGTCCCCTGAGAACTACGAACAAAAATTACATGGAAGCCGCATCTCAGTACTTCGCCGTTAAATTTATCGGGACAGTTAGCACACAAACACAAATACACTTACATTTAAATAAGACGTTACGTATACAGAGCCTTTCTCCGAATATGACAAACAAAATAATAGTCATCTCTTTTACTCTATTGTGAACACTTACGTGTAAGTGAAATAGATAGATTGTCAATAACTACCAATCAGTAACATTATCCGCCAATGAGCTTCTTGCTGCACGCACTAGCAGCAGCCCGCCCAGCCAACGCCCGTTCACCGTTCGTCAGTTATGGATAGGTTTATGCCATACATTAAAGAGCCATTTAAATAATTAATGTATTATTTGTGCAGTTTTGAAGATACCAAATATGTAGGTTAGAATATTGTAATAAAATAAAACAGACTCAAGTTGGCATAGGTAATTGTTATCATACAGTATAATGTTAAGTTACTACACTATTTATAAAGGCTTGGCCACACAGGGTGCGCGACGCAACAACTGAACAATTGTTTTAATAAATAAAAAAGGTTTTTAGTGTCACAATAGATTTATTTTGTTTTAGTGTTTATTGTGTGTTACATATAGATTATTCACATACTACAGGTAATATAATTTACACCATATCTACATAGAATGTTTACACAAATTATAAAACCGTACCAACATAGGTACACTGATTATTTACTCAAGTACATTATTACATTTTACACGATTATTATAGGTACGCATATTATTTTATCAATCATTTTACTCAATGATACACAGTTTATTTACATATCTACATTTTTACACCGTTATATTATGTATCTTAACACAGTACCTATCTATAGGTAGTTTAGATTTTGAATATTCCAAATAATTATTTATTTTTACTTAATACAAAGGCGAGCGGCACAAGGTCGGTCGCAGTGGCGATCCTTGGGGGAGGCCTATGTCCAGCAGTGGACGTCTATCGGCTGACATGATGATGATGACTAAATACAATTATTTTTATTACTATACAAGTACAGTGTACATGATTATGTTCCGCGAAAAATTGTGAGTTTATTTAACTTTTGACGAGATGAGTGAAGCAAGGAGTCTCTTCTCGCAATGTACTCGTAGTGCATGCGAGGTAACACGCCAGCGAAATAATAATGTGAACAAAACTGGTCAAAACATGAGCGGCACAAATGACGCGGGAGACGAAGCAACACGAACGTTTCCGATTGTGCTCGAACTTAACTAAAAACCTACGATCGGCACTGCCAACCAGTCGGCCGATTAATCAGCAATTCAAAAACCCACGAGTCGGCCGACTGGCCTGTCGGCAAAATCCGTAGTCATTTCATTTCATTTATTTCATTGTTAAGTCATGTACATACATTACCTATAATTAAGGTGTTAAAATTCAGTAAGTCGGCCCATCTCCAATTAAAATCCAATAAGTTACCTAATAAAATAATCTACTTACTTCATTTGGCATAATATCATCCCTATAGAGAAAAAGTGATCATATATTTTAAAGGTTTTACTGAAGTTATCGGTTTACTTACGCGTGAAAAGTGATGCCATTTTCCTTCGAATGGTCGGAATGGTTTTTGCACCACTTAACTACACATGAGGGCATCTTAAATTAGAATAAATCTTGTATTTTGTTAGTAATCGCGTTCTTGTCCGTCATGTCCGTCACTCACTGACATCCCAGTCAAACTGAAGTCGTATGCGGCACAGTTTGTAAGGCCCGCCCACAGCGGCACAGTTTTCGTTGCGCTAGAATTGAGGGGACAGAATGCTTCCATGTTATTTTTGTTCGTAGCCTGAGAACGCTCGCGTTGCGTGAATAGCGGCTTCGCAACCCAGCCTCGTACCAAACCCTAGTTGGTGCGGCTGCAAGTAGGCAGCCATTTCCTCTCTGACTGCATGGCACCCTAATTTAGCCGTCAAACGGCGAAATGTGCTGCCGATAGCAATGGGTCTTAAACCTCCGTCCTTCTTCGATAACGCACATAAGGACGCTCCGTAAATGTAGGGACAAACCAAAGGATTTAACTGGCCACTTAGCAAAAAGTTGCACAGCCTTGCCAGACACTCCAACAACCGACGCCCACTATCACCTGCGGAACCCGAAGTGAGCTCCTTCAAATGTACCGGACGAATACCGTCTAAGCCAGCAGCAGAACTGTTATTAAAGGTGCTAAGTGCATGCGCTACATCTTCCAGCCTCGCAGAATAAGCTGAAAAAGACCTATCAGGTTCCTGCGGGTATACTAGTGGTCGTGAAGGCGCTGGGTGCTTTGACTGCAAGGTAGAAAGAGTTTCTGGACTCGACGGCGCCACACCATCATCGGACATAAGCAACCGCACAGCGCCCCTGAGATCACCCTCAAAGACTTTGGATTCAATGGCTTTGAGAACTGAGGCTGGTCTCAAGGTCGCTGCCTCCGCCCCAAGGCCACCCACAAACTCAGTTGTGGCAACGGCGTCGATATTCCTTTTGACCTTGGTCGTCAGGTTACCCGGCCCAGTTGCTTCCGGCGCCCTAAACGCGGAATAGGCAAATGACAACAAAGTGAACCACTCGGCCACCCCGTTAGTATCTATACATCTATCCACAAGATCGCACATCTTGCCGGCCGCCAGATTCCGTGCTCCCTTAGGAATGTGACGTAGCACCCGAACAGACTGCTTAAGAGCGGCTAGGTCTTCCAAACCCAAAAGACCACCCTGGTTGACCGACTGCACTGGCTGTGAGATCGGGTGCACAGGGTCCGACTTCGACGAAATTGTACGGGGGCTACGGGCTCCATCCTTGTGCATGCGCCCCATGTGGACTTTAAGCCCATGAGCAGTGAAAGTTCGAGTCGAGTTAGGGCAATGCGGACACAGAGATAACGAAGAGGGGTCATTCATATTTAGACAAGGATAATAATTAAATAAGCAAATAAAATGTATCGCTTACATTAAAACAGACTAGAATAGGTTCCAATTAAGACTGACGTTCATTAGAACGTCACAGACAATAACGCTAAAAAGGAACACCACAATTAAAATTGAATTGAAATACAAAAAAAAATAAAAAAAAAAATAATAATAATTACACTGTCACAGTATCCTCTAAGGTCTACTAATGCATAACAATAAAATTAATAAAATAATCACGAAAAAAATAACAATTATACTCAATACAATGTCAATAAACTAAGGCCAGTATAAACTATACTACCACTAAATCGTTATATAATCGAAAAAAAACAATCTCAAAAATGTAACTCGGTAAACAAATTCAGATATACAGCATAATGACATATAAGCCTAACATAAATTCATTATAGTAATACAACTCTGCCTAAATACACAAAATGGAAAATTAAAGTTATACCAAAAATAAAAATACAAAACATTTGAAACTACAAACACAGCAAGCTCGCGAAGCCGATGCCCTCTATTGGAAATCCGCGCACTAATCACAGTATAGGAAGACTACATATCCATAGCCCCAAACACCTGACAACCGCGCTGCATACGCGGCGAGATAGTCCCCACGTTACTTCCCAGGTGGCTCCACCATCGCAGGAATGCGCCAGCGCAGAATCTTGCACGAGACGAAAAAAGTTCGGCTGGAAACTCCTAGACGGCGGTAGACTCCGAGATCGTGTTCAGGGCGTGCTGTCCTTTTAAGTCGGTTGGCTAAACTTGTGGTTTCCGAACGTTCTTTTAATGCTGGCAACCCGCATCTGTGACGAAATCTGTCATATGTCACTATCACAGTTCGGCGCCCAATCAGCGAAGTGCCAAAATGCGTAATTATCGTGCTGAGTGGCTAAATACAGCGTCCCTCCAACACTGAGTTAGTCTCCGGCACTGATGTCAACAACACAACATAACACGTAAGTTTTAATAACTTATTTATACTTAAAAGAATCGGAGCTCTCTCAATTGTATATTTTTTTGGTAAAAGAGCTTAGGGTATCAAAGCATTTTTTGGTGGTCATTATATTTGATGCAGTTCCTTCCGCTGCCTCTTCGCAGATCCACCTGCCACTGACGCTTCTACGATCCTCGTGTCTTGAAGATGCCGTTCTTCGTGCCATATCTTCGTTCCCGAATGGCTCCGCTGGTGGACTGGATGGACTGTCTCCGCAGCACCTAAACGTTTGAACCACTTTCACGCTTTAGCGCCGTGCTTGCCAATTGTGTGAATTGATTCTGGCCGAATCTGGTACTTCGGGGACGACGCCGGGAGTGAATTGGAAATTATCGCGTTCTTTGAAACGCCGTTCTGACTAGATTAAGAAACAATAAGGTCTGATTTTCATTGATTTGACTATAGGATTGTTTATCTGATTTAACCGATACATGATTGCCTAACATTTTCTCGATAGAAAAAAAATCCAAAGTTGGTTCTCTATTTTCCTTTTTTTACTCAGTAAAATTATGTATTGTTTGAGTATACAATATATAATTTTACGACAGAATCAAGTTAATACGATTGTATTTTATTTCATCTAAAATCTCACTTAATGAAATATAAATAAAACTTCACGAAATTAGGTATTTATCGAAATTTGTTCAAAAAAGCCATTCCCGAAGAGTACTCAGTTGCATCTCTTTTTCTCGTGCATGGAAGGCATAAGCCTGTCTCTTTCAAGGGGGCGTGGTCAACTCGAATCAAGGCATCCCCTTAAACAGTACTGGGTTTGTTTTGACAAAGACAACGGTTACTTAAGAGTATATAGAGGCAGGGCAACTTCAAGATTCTCAATTCCTTGAAGTACGGTTTACAACTGTCTGTTTGTTTGAGTCCGCAGATTGCTCTTATGCACCTCTTTTGGGCCTTAAAGACCGTCTCTCTGTTGGTAGAGTTTGCCCAGTACATGATGCCGAAGCGCAGTCGGTGCCACAAACCCGTGATATTCTGTAATGACAGCTTCAACACTTGCTTGCCTGGCAAGTTCGTATAGAGCATTAGCAAACTGATTTAACTTTCTACAAATTGCTTCAGTGTTCCGTACATAAGTTCCGAAAAACTTATTTGTACGAGCCGGGATTCGACCTCAAGACCGACGTTTGACAGCCTCGTGCTTCAACCACGAGACTACCGCAGAGTTAGCATCAGTCACACGACTATCTAATAAATGATATTCGAAAAGTCAAGTATTTTTGAAACACCTTTTCACAAACTTTCTGTGGTTGGCTGCCCGCCAGAACTTGTCTGCCCTGTCCTGTCTCACGAACCCCAATTAACTCGTAATGAATGGTATTACTTGCAAATTGTGATCCTTGTTTACGATACCGTTGTAATAAAGTTTTATACAGTTAATGAAGACTTACAAAGGTTAATTATATTTATGTAAACGGAGAAGTAGAAGTTATATTGGCGCATAATAAAAATTAGAATCCAATTTTATACAAATCCATTGCATCCCTTAAAATTATTGTGTAAATATTATGTTAATTTAAACCTTCACGATTCTCTGCACACATTATTTATACTAAAAGGGACTTAATCGACGTTTCGGATGTGTCGCAACATCCATGTTCACGGGACAACTGGCTTGAGCGGGTATCAACATCTTCTTGCTGCGCGTGTTTTCCGAACTACCCTACGAACGTGAGGAGACCTCAGTGAGGTAAATAAATAAGTTAATTTTACGCTATTAAGTCCCGTTTAGTATAATTAATGCATGTAATTATTAGCATTATTTCAACATGTCTCACGAAAGTTTAAACTCGACCTAGTAATATTTTGTATTGTTAACATCGTTTCGAAAGAAACAAAGAAAGAAAGATACATTTATTCGTTTTGATGCCGCTCAACGAACGCAATTATAAACCTTTCTAAAAATCCTACACATTAAGACTAAAGCTTTCATCAGGAATTCATGAACACTTGACTAACTCCGCGTAATTCTAGTTTAGTTCGCCGCTGAATCAATTAAGTGGCACAAAAAAGGGTGGGCACGTGTGAACTTCAAGTTGGCGAGCCACAGAAACAATGCGAGGACGAGCTATGAGCGAGTGGCGTGTACAAAAATTTCTGTCAAAATTCAATTTTTCGTACAAATTTTTATTGCCGACTATAGTTTTCTGTATACCGTCATCAACTACTAATTGAGAGGATTCTAACGAGCCCACACTCAATGGCGTTACATCGTGTAAGTACTGAATTCCCATGGCGACCTTCTGTCTCCATCATCAGATCAGCTCGATGGTACCATAATATTGAATTGTCATGCAAACCAAAAACCTAACCGCTAAACCTTTACCCAAAATTTCAGCTCAATCGTTTTAAGCTATCTGCTTCAACAATGAGTTGCAAGATTCCACCCGAATGAACAATAGTTACATAGGCAAATAAATTGCAGCGCCCTGTAGCTCGGGAATTAGAATACGGCTGCGGTATCCCTGCCTGTCGTACAAGGCGACTACTTAAAAGGGGTCCTCGGGGTGGTACACCGTTCAGCTGGGGGCTGCTATCGTAAAAAAGAAAAAGGTAGGACCCACAGAAGCATGACGCTAGGGCGGCACTGGTGCGTTCCGAAGGAAATCCCAGAGCCGTCCGAAATGCGTCGAGGAGGACCATCGGGGGGTTTTTAGTCGGTGCGAGTCCGACATAGCCTCCGCGCTATCCCCGTGGCGCGGAGGTATCCATAAAGGATTATACTCCCATTCAAAAAAAAGGTACATACATTGCAAGTTAATAGAAAGCTTGTAAAAGGCAAAAGAAAGTCAGGTTTATTCGCGAAATCAGTCCTGGCTGGGTCGCGTAAGTTGTTTTTTATCACACTTGCTCGGAAAGGGTCTCCTTATATTATAACACGCAGGCATACAGAGCTACAATAGCCTATATAACGCCCCCGGTACAATATATCGGTCACTTCATGCGTGAGTTATAAAGCAAGAGGCTTTTAAATTAAGGGCTCCACGCGCTTTTTGGCTAGTTTTGACGAGTTTTGACTTGATATTCCTCCGTCAAAACTATAGATATATTGATGGCACAAACACTTATCGGTTTTTCAATCCTTTATCTACATTTGCATGAGAGCTTTTTTGTAAATAATAAACAGTAATTTTTTTATGAATCATTCAAAAATGGTCCAAAAAAGCTCTGTTTTCAATATTAGTATGTTGTTTATGCAATTTTATATATGAAATCTACTACACTACAACTACATATAACTGTTCCTTATTGACGTCTCTAACAACCCACGAGGGATTTTTATTTTTAACTCATTTTCACAAAAGTTACGTCCAATAAACTGGTTTATTGGCCTGAACTTGCTAATGTTTGGTGCCATATATCCCGAAAACTGTAAGTTTTGAAGTAAATGTGGAATACTATTTCAATAACCCTCTTTGATGTTAAAACGATAAGCCATAAAAAACACGAAAAAACCGACAGTTACAGGTCGAAGGTCATTGGGAGCTAGGAGCCCCTTAAATACCATGGTTAAAGCCCCACTAATTTACTGAATTATTTAAAGACGAGCTTGCACCCGCGTTGTATTGTACCTGTGATATTTCATTCAATTAATATTCATTATTTGACGATCATTAAATTAATTCGTGTAAATTAGCTTAAAGTTAACTTGTAATGTAAATTTATTTTATGAAATAAAGAAATCTAAATCTAAATCTAAATCTAAGCGTGTTTGAGTAACAAACATCCAAACTTTTGCATTTATAATATTAGTAGGATATAACAATACAATAAAATGCAGTAGGTAACGTGTATGTGTAAATGTAATGGGTCTGTTTCTAAATGCCGATGGGTCTTTGCCTTACGTGTCTCACGTCAAATTCAACAAAATGGACGACTGACTATTTGTAGTTTTTAAAGCGGTTACTATTAATTTCGTTTATTTTTTTTTCATCGCAAATGTGATATAAAACTGTGTGCCACACGTATGATAATCCAGTCCTTAAGTGTCGGGCTTCTAATAGACTCTCGTGCGTAAACAATATCTTACCGTATTGTATCTTACAATGTACTAAACTAAAGTAAGCGTCGGGACATACGAAATGGTCATTTACATCATTAAGTAGTGTTGTGATTTGGTGCTCGAGTGACCTTTGAAGAGTCGAGCCTTTAAAGAGAAGACTAGCGTTATATTGATTTAAACTTTCACGATTCTCACACATTATTTATACTAAACGGGACTTAATCGCGTATAATTAACTTATTTTATTTACCTCACTGAGGTCTCCCGACGTTTCGGATGTGTTGCAACATCCATGGTCACGGGACAACTGGCTTGAGCGGGTATCAACAACTCAACATCTTCTTTCGTTTTCCGAACTACCCGCATTTGGTCTTTATTAACCACTTGTACACTAGGGTTGTCACCCGGCCGACACACAATACTAATAGTGTCCGGTGATATAACGGACGATGTTTTTTGACGCTGGCATTTACTTATGATAGGATTCCACGAAGATGAAATCTTAAAACCGTCGTCCCGGTTGGAATTACGAATTAGACTAGCTTAGCCTTATGGCTTGAATATTTGTATTGTATTGTATTATGCCCACTGTACAGGACAACAGCCCGACAGATGGACCTGGACTGGATGCCCATCTGTATATATTTATACGAAATAATTTTGTCCTAAGACGAAGCAGAGAGCTTCGTTAGTTTCGCTTGAGTGTAGACAAACGACACCTTACAAAGAGAATGTAATGTTAAATGTATACTGGCTTGTTACCTGTCATAAAAGGGCTCTTAAGAGACGAGATTGTCTCTCACCTTGCACCACATCTCAAAGGTATCCGTACTCAATTAAGAGCCCCTCAAAATCCTTTTGCGGACGGATTAGTCAACTCGCCTAAGGATCCCCAACTTGGACCGAACGTGACTCATTGTACCAACATGGAGTATATAGGGCTTACTTACAGCAAATAACTATTATTTAGCCCAAGCTAGTTTACCTGCTTATGACAAATATTTACAAAGATCTTGAGTAGCAGGTATGTGGGCTTTTCGGCTGCCCCATGTCAAAACCTAGTAGACACAGCAGACGCTTCAGACCACATTTTACAGGATAGCGTTAAAATTTAAAAAGGTCGTCCGATAAACTAAAAAGGTATACTTACATAAATAAGTAGAATACTAATCAAACTATCTGTTTACACCCGAATATTATAAGATAATGTGTATTGTATACTTTATTATACCGCTTACTTTACTTCAGACACGCTCACTACTTACTAGGTTGTAAATAGGTAAACTCCGTGTTATGATTATGACCCGGGCCTCACCCCATTACACGATGATTTCCAATTCAAATTATTCAAAAACCTAGTAACGTTTTTTGATCACTCCAAAACCTAACAAAAGCCTCAAGCCTTATGAGTTCAAACTTTGTTACGGGCAAAAATTTGTGTGAGAGCATGAATATTTGTCGGGTGTTTTTCACATAATACTCATATTTATTGATATAAATATCGTCATTACGTCTCAGTCAGTGTTATTGAGCTTCGTATAAGTGTATATCGATTTGTGTAAAATTGGGTCTTAATATTATTATTACATTAATAAATAAGGGTATGGTGTGATGCATTTCATTGCAAATGTTATTAAATGAATGAAAAAAAAATTGTCTGAAGTAACAATACACGTCAAAATCAATGATCACTGTCAGCCCCTTCGGGAGGCAGATAACTATGATGATGAAATTAACATCTTATAGTCCATAGTACGCAAACAGAGGCAAGTGCCCTCCCCAATAGCCATTGCCAGCATGAGAGCTTAGAATCTTGGACTTGGAATATACAAAGGCTTAGGAACATTCCGGAAGATCTATTGCGGCTCACCGTGTGACCTTAAATCAAGATCACATTCATACGTTGCGCTCACTCGCTTGTAGACGCGCCAAGCCAAAAATACAACCAAAACTCTCTGAACGCAGAATAAATATCAACCGTGTTGCAGTAGTAATAATAAGGTTGAGCTTTCCAATACCGTTTACATGTAATTAAACTGAGTTTCGGTTGTCACCTTGTTATCATATAGGACAAATTACACAATAATATGATGAGCCGTGAATCTGGGCTACTTTGATACTACATTTACACCCTCGCCTCGTGCTTTGTCTCGAGAGAGAAATACCTTAATAGATACAAATACTGAAAATAGATAATTATATATAACCAAAAGGAACTGGCGACGCAGCTGTGTGTTATATTACACGAACCATTTGGAGCCACTTTTGACTCCTTAATAACTCAAACATTAAACATGGAAACATAAAATTTTGCGTATTCATTAAAACCCCTTAGATTAACAAGAATCCGAAATTTCATATGTACAGGTAAACAGTTATTGAGATATTAACGTCTAAAACTCTAAATTTTTATCAATGACCTCACTAGTTACTTATTAGCTGACGGATAGATCAAAAACCTAACCCACTTCCAGATGACCTAGAAAGTTGAAATTTGGCGTCCAGCAGCTGGGTAATTGTATAAATACAAATAAAAAAATCATAACTAGTGATAGTTACTTGATCAAAAACCTAATCCACTTCCAGATGACCTAGAAAGTTGAAATTTGGCGTCCAGCTGGGTAATTGTATGAATACAAATAAAAAAATCATAACTAGTGATAGTTACTTGATCAAAAACCTAATCCACTTCCAGATGACCTAGAAAGTTGAAATTTGGCGTCCAGCTGGGTAATTGTATGAATACAAATAAAATTTTTATTTTTATTTAGGGAATTTGGAAGTATTACTATTTTATATTATAATTATGTATGTGTACTTATTACCTCAGAATTTAGTTTTGATTTAAAACATTTTTTTTCTTGAAAGCCACTTCCGATGTGATGGGACTACTGTCATCGGGTCAGGGTCCTGGAGAAATCGAGGGAACTCTTCAAATATTATAGGCACACCTGTACTGGGGTTTGGTAATTTGTAAAATAACTCGTGCATTATCTCTGGAGAAACACAATATTTGGTTACTGAACCAACAGTTAAGTACACCAATCATATCTATAACATTAAAAAGCTTAAACGATATGATACAGAGAAAGAATGTAATGGAAAAATAAACCATCTTCGTTTGTAGCCCCCGGCAGGATTTGAACCTGCGACCTTTCTATAAATAAACGCTAGACTGCTCTACCAATTGAGCTACGAGGTCAGTGACGGAAGTTGTATAATTTTCAACTACATTCCCGCTAAGACTAGTGCCCTCTCTGTATATGGTATGGTAACTTCCTCGTTAAAAATAACACGAAAAACAAAAATATTAAATGAAATAATTTGTTTCGTGATAAGCGTATTAAAAAGCTTATTCTTTTTTTATATAAAAGTAGCTAATTATACTCTTTATTGCATTCCTCACACAAACAAAGCAGTTCTAAAAGAGAAACAAAACAATAACAAACGTATCGTTTCTTAGTTCTACTGAGAACTGATGATGAAGACCACAGATGGCCACTGGAACACCTGCTGCTCAATCAAAAATAAGTATTTCATTGGCTGCGATTCGAGAGAGATTAAGTTAATAAATAACAGTTAAGTTATGAATAATAAAAAAGACTACAAAAAGTAATGATATAAATACTGTGAACTTGGCTCCCATTTTCACATTTATGTTTTTGGTGGGATTTTTCTTCACCGAAAAGCTAACGGTAAATATTCCGTACATAAGTCCAAAAACTCATCGGTACGAGCCGGGATTCGAACCCACGTCCGCCTCTTGACAGCCGCGTGCCGGAACCACTAGGCTACCGTAGTTTAAACAATTGAGTCATGTTTTTATAACACTTAAATCTCACAAAGCTTACCCATGTTCCATCATAAATATATTTTTTCAAGTGACCGCTATAAATGTAATGTTGATTGATACCGATAAGTCGAGTGGAATAGACCCCCGGGACTCTAGCCAGGCTTGTATCGATTGGTAAACAGTAGATTACAAGTTTGCTTAATCGAATATTTAATTAAGTGGTTTGCACTGGATTAAACGTAACTTTGCACTTACAAAATTGTTATTTTGACATGAGTTGATTTAGTTTATGGCGTGGTTAATGGTTGCATGGGTTAATGTATTAATAGGACGGCGAGGCGAACCAACTAGGAATTTTGCCATATTTGAGATCTTATACTCACTCTAGGCTGGCAAGATAGGTGTTTCTAGCAAAAAAAAACATTGGAGCAGGTTGTAAGAGTTTATTAGAATAATATCGGATTAAAAATACTTTTACAGTCCAAAAGATTGCTTTCCAAAGTGCCGGAGTTTCTGCACAAAATCACTATAAATATTTTTCAATTTTTTTTTATGTAAGTACCAAAATATCTCGAGAAGTTGCTTAAACTTTATTTATTTTAAAATACTTAAATTTCGGTTCATATATATTTCAGCACCACTCACTACGTAGTCGGTGTGGCGCAAAAGGTAGTTGCAATACAAATTTAAAATTAAAATTACAAAATGTAATTTCATATACCAATTAAAATAACGAGGAAACATTTTCATTACAAAATGTAATTTGTATTGCAATTACAATTTACATTTTGAAATCATAATTTCTAATGAATTACTTCATAAAATTATAGATTACTTTTATTTAAAAAAACATTTTTCATTATTGACCGCGCATGCAAAGCGTCTCTTTTTCAGTTCGGGGCAAAATGTTTTTGTATGTCCGTTTATCCATATTTCCGGTTGTTCTCCTCTACATGTCGCATTTCTCAAATTTCAGTAAAACTTTGTGAGCAGGTTCGTTAATTATTTAGAATACTTTTGTCGAGTCAGTTTTTCGAATGTTTAAAATGGTGGAAATATGAGTTGAAAAAAAAAATGACGAGGATATAATTATACTAACATCGTAATACCCGAATATAAAAACTTGTACGTTAATCATATTAGAATGAAAATAAATTGATTATTTAAAAATGCGAAAGTAAGTAGTTGTTTTCCTTAAAATGCTAATTTGTAATTGAATTGATTATTTTCTTTATAAGCACTCCAAGTAAATTTGCTCCTTTTTAGTTTGCTTAAAAAAGTGTAAGTACTATCGACAACACAGCTAACTAACCATCCGTGCACTTGACTTTATACGCATTGTAATAAGGTTCTATATAAATACAGGATGGTCAGTTAACTGTGTTGGCGTTTGTAAATAAAGTAAGTCATTGAATAATTTGAACCAATGAATGTAATTTCAATTACACGTATTTCGATTACACGTGTAATTCATTACTAGTAATTGAATTAAATGTAATTAAATTTGTATTCTAATTACAAATGTAATTAATAACTCCCAACACTGCTACGTACTCGCAATCTATTTACCTACTGTTTTTCCCCGCTACCTTTGCCGATCGCTAGAAGATATCGCACGCTTAATAATAAACGGGCCTAACTTAAAAAATGAAAATTGTGGTAAATCGAGATTAAAGATGCAGATAATCAACACCCATCTCTTTCATTTAAATATTGAGTTGGATTTTCTTATTTATAATGATTTCTGTTAACCAGTTTTTTTTTGTGTATAGTATGTGCTAAAATATTATAAATAAAATCAAGTGATTTATTATGATTTACAGGTATTTTTTCCAAAAATAAATATTTTTGTCATGATAAGTCACTTTATTACAATTTTCTTTTTAAATATTTATTTGTGTAAAGGCGTAACTCCTAAAAGTGCTTTTTTTTAATTTGATCTACAGACATTATGATGTTAACAATTCGTATAGATGTGTTTTATTATAAAATCTTTTATGAAAATAATAGTTCAATCAGAAATATTGCATTTAAAATATAAATGATCAGGAGTCTTATTTGGAATAAAACAATAAAATAATATAATTAACTTTGTCGTTTATTTATTAAATAGAAAATTTGAATAGTAATACAACAAATGTTCGTTGTTCTGTTAATTATTTGTTAACAATCAACAGGAATACTTATTAGTCTCATAGTTTTACATGTTAAGGCACAGGCATGTTTATCACAAAAATAAGTACCCGTAGCTTCCGCTAAGCGAAATCTTCAAAAACTTAAATGTAATGCTTACAAAATCTTATAATTAGTTAATTATGGATCTAAATTAATTAGCCTTTGCCACTTATTATTGAGATCGTTAACAATTAACAGGAATACAGGTATTAGCCTCATAGTTTAACATTTAAAGGCACATACATGTTTATCACAAAAGTAATGCACTTGTAAACGTACCTATCAAAAACTTACATTGTATGCTTTAGCATGCTTTTAGCATTGTCGGAATCGGAAGAAGAACTGGACGAGGAACTACGTACTGCTGGACGAAGACCCGTGTGTGACAAGTCGGTGGTATTATGGTATGTGGGATCTGTATCACTTAGGTCAACGTCACTTTCTCCCGAATTTATGGGTGAATATACGTAACTATGACCTGGCACTTCTGTTCGGATCGCATAAGAATTGCGTTGGCAGCTGATCAGATTCGGATTTAAGTCAAATACCTGATCGGTAAGATAATCCTCTATGATATCAGTTTCATCTTCTGCAGTATTTATTACTGTGTGGGTAGTATTTTCTTCTGTAGTATTACTTTGAAGAGTATTTGGATCATTTGGATTTGAACTATGTTGCGTCTCCAAGAGCATGTCTTCAGTTCTTTTGTCCTCTCCTTGTTTAGCTTGCTCCCCATGCCCTATGATCTGACGTTCATCTTCTGGAGTATAACTTTGAACAGCAAAAGTTACCGGCTGGCTTGTTGTCATACTATCAGACTCTAATAAATTAAAATGTGATAAGTAAATCGAAAGGTATTGCAAAGGGATATATTATATAGGTAACAATATCTGAGGACACTTAGAGCATTGCATTTAGAGTATTTTGCGTCTCTTGTTCATCTTCTGTTCTTTTGTCTTCTTGAGTACTGCATACTTTTTCGCAGAATACCACTTCGACTCAAAAGGCTAGTGTACAAGTGCGTCATACGACCAGTCCTATTATATGGCAGCGAGACGTGGCCAGTTCTTGGAAGGCACATTCGGGAGCTTCGCGTTACTGTAATGAAGATGTTGCGGTGGATGTGCGGCGTTACGCGTGCGGATCGCATTCGTAACGAGTACATCCGTGGCAGCCTCAGAGTTCGTGGCGTAGCGGATAAGCTCCAGGAATGTCGCCTTCGTTGGTTCGGTCACGTCTCTCGCAGGCCATCTGACTACGTAGGGAACAAATGCCTTGACCTAGTCCTCGACGGCCCTCGACCCCGCGGCAGACCTAAGAAGCGATGGCTGGATGTCGTGAAGGCCGATATGAGCGAAAACGGGCTCACAAAAGAAGACGCCCAGGATCGTGCAAAGTGGAGGAAAGCGAGTAGGAAAGCGGACCCTGGCAAAGGCCGGGATAACGCTAGGTAGAAGAAGAGTACTGCATACTTTTTTAGCTTGCTCCGCCTAGAAATAATGTTTACTAGTTGTAGGTACTTTTTTAAAAAGATATAAATAAAAATAAAAATAAAAACATTCAACACATTCACTACCAATGGCGTCAATTTGTATTAAACTGAAGGCAAAGTAGCGTTAACGGCAATCAATTTTATTAAACGCTGCAAGTAATTAAACAAGAAAACGTACCATATAATACAATAATAATATTTATTTAAATGTAGTTTTTACCATGATGTTCCTTTTTTCTGGAATAACCCCTTCTTTTTTCCGTTTTTCAACACTGACACCAGCAAGCCGCATCATTTCTTTGACCCTTTTACTCATGCTAAAAACGTAATTGTGTATGAATTAGCACATTTGAGTTACACGTATTAAATAATAAAATGTAATAAGTAGAAATACACAAAAAACAAAGAAGCTCATGTCATGATAAATGGACTCAAGTCTTAAACGGTAGAATAATGCTAGGAACTTAAATTGATAAAAAGAGTTATTATGTAATATTTATCACATTCCGTGCAGTGTTAAATAATAAACAGACCCATTTTTAAATGATTCAACTAATCCCAAAAATATTTTGTAGTACAACGAAGTAATACCAAATCCATCACATTTTGCATTGCATAATTTTATACTAAAACGGGGTAACTCCAAATATGCTTACCTTTGACAAAAAGTTTTTCAATAAACTATGACGGTTCTCAATCCAATAGGGTACTATCTCCTATTCTGCCACACGAGCGACGTCCCACTCGCAAACACGACGGGACAAGACTGAAGTTAGCTGCTTTAGCACGAAATAGAAAAAGCAGTTTAGCTTAAAAGTAAAACGCATCAAATCGTGCTATCTCTTTTTGACACGCGATTTCGGCCGCTTTTCGAGAGGGACCGGATAAAGTAACAAGAAATAAGCCGTTTTATTATAAAAACGAGATTTTCTCCAATTTTGAGTTAAGCCCGTTTATTATTAAGCGTGCGATATTTCTCTTTAGCTATGAGAATTGGGAGGGATAGACTAATATAGATTCGAATAATTGATTTGGCATAATTTCTAATGGCATAATAATACTGTCCCATAATAATACTTTGGCCTACTACTTTGTTTGGCATACTATGGTTTTAGAATAATTTTACTTGGACTAATTTGTATTCGACTAACACTCATTATGCATACTATTGTATGGGCTAATAATTATTTATCATATCTGTTTTGAAGCATAATTTCTGTTTTCTAAATAAATAAAACACAGTTTCGTTGTTAGCATGCATTTACACTTTTCGTGGACGCGGATTATTGGGTCGTGCATTATCAGGGCGGATAAAAATGGCTTGTCATAAGCGAACTCTGGCTTAGGTCGGTTAGGTTAGGGTTCACTTGTGTTCCTCAGACCAGAAATAGACACCCCGCGTAGCGGGGTGGCGTCGACTCGCTGGAGATTATTAGTCCGCACAGATGACCGTCCCAATGTACATGGATTATCAGCCTGTACATTATTGGGCCGTGCATCATGCTTTCATTGCTTTGTGTAATGCATGATTTTATTTTTTAGTACACAATTTTTATGCGTTTTGTAATGATGCCAAGTAATTATTATGTCTTTTTGTATTTATGCTATCTGACGTTAGTCTTTGTGATGATTATGCTATTTTCGTTTATTCTTTTTAATTTTATGCCTAAAAATTTATGACATAACATGATTAGGCTTAACGCTAATTCGGCTATAAAAAATTATGCGTTATTATATTATTCCAAATGATTTTATGCGATCCAATAGAGAACCGAATTTAAACATGTTATTGTTTTGTTTCTCCTTTAGAACTGCTTTATTGCAATAAAGAGTATAATTAGCTACATTAATACAAAAAATAATAAGCTTTCTATTGTTATAGATATGATTGGTGTACTTAATTGTTTCTTACTTGACTTTTCTAAGACTCGTTTAAAGGACGTTGCCTCCAATTCACTTCAGTTTCCTTTGGTTTAAAAATCCAAGTTCATTTCAAACCTTTATCCAACGAAGCGGCTACGGCTTTTACTTCCGAAAGTAACAAAGAGATTTTGCATATTACCGTGGTCCTTCTATGTACTGGTAAGCAATAAAACAAAGAACATTTCCGCTGCTAGCTTTAATTGCCGACCGGATGGTTTTAAATAGCCTCACGTTTTTGCGAGGGACAACAGTGTGTCCGTATTTTTTGTAGATGTGCGAAAAAGGTCTTTTTTTGTAATTTGCACATCAATGTATTCTTGGGACTCAGCGCAATTCTTCTGTTTAATAGGTAAAATAAAATACGGGATACCGAAACATATTTAAAGTGCCAATTAAGCTTTTATAATTTTATATTCTATGTATTTAAGTATTTATATCTATTAAATTTATCGTCTTCTAGTACCCATAAACACAAGCTTTATTGAGTTAACTATGGGACTAGGTCGATTTGGGTTAGATTGTATCCTGACTTTTATTTTATTTTATAATAATGCTTTTTAAACTGCATGGATTAGTTACGTTTAGTTATTACTTAGCCGTCGTTTTAGTAAATTTTATAACCTTAAACGCAACTGAGGGCCCATGTTGTACCTACTGTCTGGACAGGTGTCACTGTACCAAAAAAAAATTAAGTATAAAATAACTATGAGCCTTGGTACGGTTTCATTTACAACTTCATCAATAATGGTGATAATTTCAAACGTCAAAGTTTTAACTGCAATTAACCTGCCGGTTAACGTAAGAATGTCGTCGGCAACTGTTATCTTAACTACATATATTACAACCTCTCTGACTCCATACTATCAACGATAGAACGATCTTTCTTCACGTCAAGTAACAAGTTTAAAAACGGTTCGAAAAAAAATAGTATAGAAAACTAAATGACTTTAGTAACAAACTTTTATGTTTTCTTCGCATTTCCTTAAAAAAATATGAACATAAATTACAAATACTTATTCGCGACAAACAATACAGAAAATAAACGAAATAAATTAAAAAGCCATAATTTCAATTCAATTTTTGAATTCATTGTTACTTTTCTTTGAGCTTTATTCCTAATATCTTAGCTTCTTTTTTAATTAATGTGTCTAGTATGGTGCAGCCGTTGGCTAAAGCCTTACAATTTGTTGTAATTTTTTTTTATCTCTTGTAGCATTAGTACCTATACTACCAGGTAGTTAAAATACTGCTATGACACTACCAGTGAGTTCCTATAATTGGCTCTTTGTATCCACTGTCAATATTTAATGTGTGAATTGACTGTTGGTTTTCCTAATAAAAAAATGAAAACTTTACGTGGAAGTCGTCACTTGCAAATAGAGAGCAGCATTCAATTCTTATTTTCAATAAACATTGCATTTCCTTTTGCGCTTCCGTTCTATGAAACGTTAGTTGCCTTTGTATCCTACACACTTCTAAATCTCACAATATAACCTCAAAAACCTTATTTAGCACAGGATACAATAAACATGTTTGCCTTACGCCCCGGGAACCTGTATTCCTCTTGTTTACGACGGCAGCTTTTTCTGTCACAATGAACATTAGATAATATCGTGCGACACGGAGTAGTGGCCCCGGTGTGTACGATACATGTTTTTTGCGTCAGATTTTTCACTTGAGAGGGCTATTAACCCTTAATAGGGCAAAGGTATTAAGTTCAGAAAAAAACAAATTAAGGAACTTTTTTAGACATTTATTGTAGCCATAATCAACATAATAATATAAAAAAAATATTTTTCAGGAAATCCTCTTCCCTGAAAAACAGGGTGGTAACTATTTGACCACTGCCTCATAATAGCATGTAGGAAGTGGTAACTATGTTACCGCCGCCCCATCGTGCTGCTTGAGGCAATACTATCCCCAGATTGATGATGTGTGGACATACCATCTGTGGATGTAAAAGCTCATTTTCAAGTGTTTCTTCAATATTTTTATCAGTAAATCTCGTTTTTTTTAGAGATTCTCACTGAAAACAAGAAAATAGAAAATAAAATCGTAAAATCGATCCGTCCTTTTTTGACGGGACCGGGCAATGGTAAAATATTTACCACCAACCCCAACCTTGAACTGTCTTTCCAATAGGTGCGAATTTCTAAATGGCTAAGTGTAAGGCCTGAGTGGACGCCCCGCTCAGAGCGGGGCGTCGAGCGTCCATATAAGTTGCATTGGTTTTATATGGACGCTGCACGCCCCGCTCTGAGCGGGGCGTCCACTCAGGCCTTACACTTACACGTGAATAACTTGGTAATATAGTGTATTACTACGAAAAAACAACTAAAACCACTTACCGGAATCTTGCTTGAACAAACAAACCGGCAACAAGTATTTATCACACACCACCAAATGGTTCGAATTTTAAATTTCCCGATGAGCAGCCACAGACCTATGTTTTGACACTTCACAGTGTTTCCAACGTATTTTTTTTAGGGAACAAATATAATGACCACCAGAAAATACGAGTACTTTGATACTATACTTTTCAAGCTTTCTTACCAAAAAAATGTACTGAACACCAAAAAAAGAATTCTACCATTACAATGGTACTACCTGTTTTAGTAATGACTGCACAATTAAATTGTATTCAAAGATCAAATTTAGTAAATGATTACCAAATTTAGTAACTGAGCACCTAATCTTAGCGAACAAATTAATACAATACTCGTATTTCTACCTAAATAACCTACTATGATTTCTATAAAATGTATTTAAAGACCAAATTTAGTAAATGATTACCAAATTTAGTAACTGAGCACCTAATCTTAGCGAAGAAATTATAACAATATGTCTACCTAAATAAGTCACTATGATTGCCATAAAATGTATGCATATTACCAAATAAAGCGATCGAAAGGTAAAAATAGCTACCAAAACCCGAATCAGCGTACCCCACTTTCACGTGGTCTTGTCTGTCTTACCCCTAGAGTGTATATAAAAGCCCGCGGAGACAGAAGCTTGGGTCGGGCCGACGAAGCAAGTTTCTGGCGGGAGCCCGGGCGGAGGGCGGGAGACTGAGTTAGTTTTGGGTTAGCAATGATTAGTTGGGAGACATTTTCTTTAATAGGATAGTAAGATGTTATAATTTGGTTATCAATTAACATAAAAATGGTGATTAAATCTTGGCCCTCATTAACTATTTTTGGGTTAGCAATGATTAGTTGGGACACATTTTCTTTAATAGGATAGTAAGATGTTATAATTTGGTTATCAATTAACATAAAAATGGTGATTAAATCTTGGCCCTCATTAACTATTTTTGGGTTAGCAATGATTAGTTGGGACACATTTTCTTTAATAGGATAGTAATATGTTATAATTTGGTTTTCATTTAACATAAAAATGGTGGTTAAATTTTGGCTCTCATTAACTATTTTTGGGTTAACAATGATTAGTTTGGAGACAGTTTCCTTAATAGGATGGTAAGATGTTATAATTTGGGTAATTATTTCACATTAAAATGGTGGTAACATTTTGGTGATCATTTACTATTTATGTGTTAGCAATGATTAATTAGGAGACATTTTCTTTAAATAGGATAGTAAGATGTTATTATTTAGGTTATCATTTCACATTAAAATGGTGAAAAAAATTAGGTGCTCAGTTACTATTTTTGGTCGTCAAAAGTATTTTTTTTGTGTTCATATTTTACTATATCTGGTGGTCCGTTAAACATATGCCTTTTTTATGATTGACAGATTATGTATGCGTTCATAAACCTAACGGAATGACGTTTATGTCAAATCGTTTTTAATCTATGTCCTCCAGAGCTAAGTGGTAAATATATGACCACTGCCTTATTAAGGGTTAAAATAAAAAGAGGTAGGGTTGTGGCTGTTTCCATTTGTTGCAGGCAAAGTATAAGAATATTTTAAATCTTGTTTATATTTTTGTAAAATTGTGAAATCCGTATGTCGTATAATTCAAACCCAGCTACGTTCTTCCAACGAAATACTATATAATAATTATAAATAAAAATTCGCTCGAAACCTTGGCTAGGGACTCGAGGGACTTAACGAACGAAAGCATCAAAAGCATATGGAACTGATAATTTAAAATACGATTCTGTTGAAAGCTGAAATTCCCACAGTAAATGAACGCTCTTACTCGTGTCTTCCACATTACGGGATCTAAAAAAACGTCAAAACCACGGCATATGCAAGCATGGACTCGTAGTATTGCTATCTGCAAGTTGCCTTGAAAAATATTTTGTATAAATTTACGCTGTGGCTGCAAGGTTGAACGAGGCACGCTGTAATGTGAGGGCACGTAATCGTATCATATCGTCGTTTCTTGTCGATTAAACACACAAATGAGGTGGACGGGGAGCCGTGAGAGAAAAGGATGGAAAAGGAATGAAAAGTCAGCGAGACAAAATGACTGCACACGAAGGATTTATTATTTAGAGCCGGCGTTCGTGGGGGCACTTATGAGGGAAATTAGGGGTGATGAGCACAGTGGGGGGTTTTAACGTTGTGTGGAAGGGATACTACGTGTAATGTGCTGTTATATTGACGCTTCGTGAAAACGGTTTTAAATAATCTGTCTTTATTATTATTTTTTATTTTATAAAACTAAGAAACAAATGTTTCATAATTCTATTACTTTTTTCTTGACCTAATTAAAATGATATAACGTCACCATAAATTAATAACCTTGCTATGTAATTTATGCGCGTATTTGGGACTGGTCTGTTTGTTAAAAAAATAAAGTACTATGAAAAATCCAATCAATGAATAATATTAATTAAAATTGTAAAAGTGACACCGCTGCTAAGAACATATTATTAAAACATGGAACAAATTACGATTGCCTCTAGTCAACAGCTTTTAATTAAATACAGATATCATATTATATTTCAGCCCACTTTGTCTCAATTTCAACCTTTTGCAAAATTAAATAATAAATACAACATAATCTATTTGATGCACTCCAAATACCATCAAAAAATTTAGCACTGCTTTCTACGAAACGTTGTCTGTGGTCAAATTTTAGCTGTAGAAAAGTATTTTGACTTTTCTTTTCCAAGCAGATTTTTATAAAATGCGTTTTTTCAGCCAGTGTGCTCTGATAGCTTTGTTCGACAACCATTGAGCTCAATTTCAGGACATTTCAATGCATTCAAATGATGTGTGAATCATCTTGGGGCATCCTCTCTCTTATGTTAGGGAATAACCTAGTGTGTTGGAGCAAGACGCACTAATGCCGAGATAGGATGAGGACAGGATTCACATGATACTGCTAGTTGGAAAATGGAGGCCCTGATAGCGCCCGGATGCAATTGTCTGCGAGTCAGCTCCGTATTTATGGCTGCTATCTGAAAGGACTGGAAACATCGACACCTGGACTAATTTATAGCAGCTCGTGTCAGCTCCATTGTCGCTCGCTGTGACTTAAAAGATGCACTTAGGCATTTGCCGCCTTTATTCCCGAGGAATTACTCTGATTGATTGAGTTGCAAGCTGGGTTGGGTACTAACCCACTATGAGCTATTTTCAGGAACAAATCATCATCATCATATATTTAAGAGCCTAGCTGTTGTCGGATGAGTAATCATTAGCCTGGTGACGACCCTATGACATGGCGAGAAAATGCCGCCATCAAATAGACGTTCCTCTGATACGGAGCTGTTGGAAGCAATAAATAAATCTGATTCCAGAAAATTGTAACGGCGTTTATTGCTTCGAAATACAAAATACAAGTGGCGTGCGCTCTGCGCGGTGTGGTACGAGTATTGAGTCTGGTTGAAGGGGATAGCCGTGAGCTTATCGCGCGGCGCCCGCGCCGTCCGACCCTTCCTCCCGGTAGTAGGTACTTGGTAGTATCAATATTGGCAGAAGGCCGAGAAAGCAAGTTTCGGTAGGACTGTTAAAATAAATGAATTTTATTCTGCAAGTAGGCCGTAATGGCACTTTTACAAGTAAAAATTCTACCAGCGTTTCTGATAAAGAAGACCACTGTTAAGAAGAAACGCCGAAATAAACTCAACAGTAAGTCATTTTTTGCCAAAACAGCTTATTACAATGATAGTCCTTAACCTACTTAAAATAAGTCAAACTGAATATGAATACAAAGAAAAAAAATCATCATAATGCGCTGTTCTACAAGAACACATGTCCGAATAGGCGATATGAATAATTAAGCAATTTTGGGCTCTAGTTTGGACCATGCATTTCTGTCAGTTAAAATAGTCCTCGACCCTGTAATAAGCCTTCGACATCAATGTTTTTTCCAAGTAATTTATTATAAAAATGGATACATTGACCCGAAAAAGACTTGTATACTTTACGAACACGAAACTTTTTGGTCTCTATTTTATTTTTATTTCGTGTATTAAAATTATGGGTATCAGATTTTTTACACAATACGAATCTATGTTCATAATGACATAAACAATATTTTCATAAATGTATAGGAACGCTATTGTTAAAATGCTAATTTCTTTAAAGAGTTCTCTCACGGATCTTACTCAAAGCGATCAAAGGAGCTATTTTCACCCCCTTAGCGCATTTATTTAATCTAAGCCTTATGTCTTGAGTTTTCCCTGCTATATGGAAGAGAGCTGTCGTTATCCCCATACACAAAAGCGGAAAAAAGACACACCTGAAAACTACAGGCCGATATCCCTCCTGCCAATTTTTTCTAAATTGCTGGAAAGAATTGTCAACGACCGCTTATGCAAGTACCTAGAACGGTTCGCACTGCTCTCAGATTTCCAGTACGGGTTTAGACGTCGGAAATCAACAGAAGACGCAGTTGACTATCTAACCAGAAGGGCTACTACAGCACTTGACAACGGCCAGAGATGTGTGGGAGTATTTTAAGATCTTGCTAAGGCCTTCGATACAGTTTCTGTGCCTTTGCTTTTGAAAAAGTTGGAACACTATGGTATTCGAGGGCTTCCGCTTCAGTGGTTTTGGAGCTATCCCACTGGAAGGTTTCAAAGTGTCAGAATCGGTGACTGCACTAGCATAGAAAGTCAGTTCAATTCGTTTCGGGGTGCCACAAGGAAGCGTCTTAGGTCAAAGCAAGAGAATTTTCCGTGTTCCTCAAGGCACGGCAAGAACCCCCTTTGCCCGACGCTTCCCTTAATATTCGCACCAGTTCATATACTCGTACAATCGAATAGCAAAAGCTTTGGATGTTAAAGACATGAGTGTTCGAGAATTGCAGACTAAAGTAAAGAAATGGCTACTCACGCTCTCATATAAAGCCACAGAAGATATTTTAATACCCTTGCGTTAACTGGTAATAACAGCGTTTTCCGCACACACACACACACACGTTTAAGCAGTCACACACACACACAGATACACACGCACACACACACGCACACATACACACACACAACACATACACATACTATGTACAAGGTTAAAAGTAGATTAAAGCCAGTAGCTGTCCTAAATTATGTTTTTATTATTATTTTTGTTTTTTTTTTTTTTTTGTTCAGAGGTAGTCAACTCAACCCCTTATATTATCTGTACTCGCATCTTCTTGTTGCATGATCCCTTACTGTTTTCTTTCGGTCCTCACGACACAGGCTGGACCTAGTGTGAGGGCCACTGATAATGTATTTATTGTTTTGCTGTTTTGGTAAATAAATAATTTTGTATTTGTATTTGTATGGATTCTCTTGCTCTCAGGTTATATATAGAACGAATGGCTCTTTTTTGTAATACAAAGATTGTCTGTATGTCAGCTGCTTTACCCCAAACCAGAATACCGTACGACACAATACTATGAAAATAACTATGATAAACTAGGCGAGCTGTTTTAAAATTGGTCAGTTGTCTAATTTTTCTAATACGATTTGACTAAACAATCTTCCTACTCTTCTCAGTATGGTCTTATCAGACAGGTCGTGATCATGTTTATGCTGTCCTCGGACTAAACTGTAACGGATGTATGAAAACCAGCTGGCCTTTATATTACGAAGTGGGAGGCTATTGGGAAAACTATTCCTCAATATGGAGTAAGAGACATTGTCAGTAGGGCGAACAGAATAAAGATTACTCCCCCGACAAAAGGCTCTTAAATATACTCCGTCCGCGTGAAATTCGTTTATATCGTAGCTCCATACAAACTTTTAGTCCCCATTTCACTCCCTAAAGGAATAATATCCGGGACGATAATTTTATGTCCTTCCTCAAAACTCGAACTACCTGTATACCAATATACCAGGCGGTCCCATAATGACCTGTCCTGATGTAGTTCCGAACAAATCGTCTTAACATATTATACTGCGATAGATAATAGTACGTCTCTCCGGATTGCTAATAAATGAGCAAGTTACGACTTGCTCTTGTTATTTTTAATTTTAGAGACATTTGCGTGAGGAGAGTCGCTGGTGTCGCCAAGATGTCAAAAATTGAGTATAGAAGTGACATATTTTGTTTTATTTCAAGAAGGTTTATCTCCCGCCCATATTGAAGAGCGGTTATAAAGATGGTGTGTACCATGATGATGGGGGGTCTTCACCTTCGTATAGCACAGTAAAAAACTGGGTGAACGAGTTCCGACTCGGACGGGAAACTGTCGAAGACCTGGGACATGAAGGCCGACCGCTGGAAGTGCTCACTCCATGTATTATGTACCATGGTCGGCCTTTTCACGCGATAAGTGACAAGATAGGAGCGTCGTCTCGTTCTACCGAACGGTGTCAGCCAGTGGCCGACGCTCTATCCTGTCACTTATCGTGTGATAAAGCCGACCATGATAAGGGGTCAGAGAAAATCGCTCTTATTCAAGAAGAGATATTGAGCGATCGCCGTGTGAAGATTAGATAAATAGCAGGAAGGTTAGAGCTCTCCAAAAGTTCAGTGCACCGTGCGATTCAAGCATCTTCATATGAAGAACGAGTGCAATGTGCTTCGGAGTTTTTGGACCTTTGTGATGAAAATCCAACGAATGCCATCAGGCGGCTTGTGCCTGGGGATGAAACAATGGTGGTATTATGACCCTGAGAGCCAACGCGAGTCGGTGGAGTGGCGTTTTAAGAACGAGAAGCCGCCTAGGTAAGCTAAGGTGCAGCAGTCCACAAAAAAACTGATGTGTACCGTCTTCTGGGATTGTGAGGGCATTCTGATGGTTGATTTTAAAGAGCGTAATACCGTTATAAATGGTAAATACTATGCCTCACTTATATATAAATTGCGGGATATAATAAAAGAAGAACGCAGAGGAAAACTCTCGAAAAGGGTACTACTTCTTCAGGATAATGCCCCAGTTCATACTGCCGCTATTGCAGAGACTGCTGTTCGCGAGTCCGGGTTCACAGAAGTCAACCACCCCCCTTACATGGCCCCTAGCGACTACTATGTATAATATTTATTCCCTAATTTGAAGTGGGACTCACGAGGAAAAAAAAAATCTAGTGACGAAGAGTTGAAGGCAGCCGTCTTAAGTAATTTTGAGGACAAGAATTCATCATACTTTTTTAAAGGGATAGAGATATTAATACATAGATGTCATAAGTGTATACTCGTAGATATTAAAGGAGACATATTGAAAAATAATCAGACTTTGGTTTCATTTCCTTTGTTACATCTTGGTTAGGCAAAGTCATTATGGGACCTAACCACGTACATAACATACATACATACATTCACGCCTTTATCCCTAAAAGGGGTAGGCAGAGTACATGAAAAGTGTGTTCCAGTAGCACTTTTAGCATACATCTGGGTATAAAAGATCGACAAAATGTGATATCGCAGTGACCGGTTGCTAGTCCATCGCCCACGACACACTTCAACCCTGTTCCCTTATTAATTATTTAATCGTATGGCATTAATTTCAATTAGGTAATTGTTGTTGTCCCCTTAGTCGACTCTTCTTACGAGACCCACATGCAGGAAGAAAGACACCACGCGGATACCAGATTTCATCTAAATCGGTTCAGCGGCTTAAGCGTGAGAGGTAAAGACTGACAGACAGACAGAAACACATTCGCACTTTTAATATTAGAATGGAACTTGGTAACGTAATAAAAACAATTATCAAAAACGCCAGCGGATCGTGTGACTTCCACCTAAAACGTTCAACTACAATTTGAGCCAATAAATCAGACTCCAAATGAATCGGCGTTGCAAAAGAAGTTAACACGGACGGGGTCCATAAACAAATAGTATTTATATCGACCGGCACATTACGGACTGCTAGCGTGCCAGCCGCCTGCAAGTGCCTCTATGCTGTGTGGCCAAGTTACAAGCGTCAGCGGCGTTATTCGCATAATAGGCGGAGCGCCGTGAGGACAATTTTTTACCGATTTCAAAAAAAGGAGGAGTTTCTCAATTCAGTTGTGTGATGTAAACCATTAGGAATTGAGGGAACTCCTCAAATTATGTTAGGCACGCATGTAGTAGTTCAGTTTTTTCTATTATAACTCGTGTACCACCCGGAAATAACACATTTTGTGAAGTGGAACTGATGATGAAGACCACAGATGACTTATGGAACTTTCCAATGATGTACTAAAAACTATAGAAATAAGTCAAAGATTCTGATATGATTCCGTTGAAATAGTGCCATGTCCATTATATATATACTCTCCTGACCGATTTCGGCACGGCGACTGCTTCAACTCCGGCGTTGATCTCGCTCATGTGCATTATGGTGATTCTGAGATACTAGAGTAATCGACGGAATTTCTCAAATATTATCGGTACACATACAGCGATTTGGTTTTATTCTGTAATAATCAACACAGTTGGTGTCGGAAATCAGTTTATGTGGTAAAGTGGACAGAAATGCGTACATTTTCATGTGGCTTGGAGGAGTACTCAATTGAAGTCTGTTAAAACTTTCTTTTTAAAGTAAATTATGTCATGCTTGACATCATGACATGTTTGCTTGAGTACTTATTAATATTCATATGATTTAAAATAGCTTACATTATTCGCCATCATCATACATAAATAGGTAACATTGAAGAGCTTAGCTCTGTTGGGCGAGTGCGCGTTGGACATCGATAATGGCGATTGATTTGTGTTGAGAGCGAATATAATAATAATAATAATCTTTATTAATAAAGCATAATAATAACAATTTGCATTGCATACAATGGAAGATAAATGCATTCAGACCCATAAAATTGCCTAGGTATGTACTATGACTTTCGTGACATGATTGAGCAATGTTGAGATGTCTATTCGGCTTACTGTATTAAATCGGAATCGGGTTGTCATATGTGCGCGCCCGTTCCAATTGCACACAACAAACTTCTGTCCGCCACTTCGTCCGCGTGTAACTCGTTTATATCGTATCGTAGGTCCATACAAACTTTCACCCCCCATTTCGCCCCTTAGGAGATGATTACTGGGATAAATAGTATTCTGTATGTTAATCCAGGCTATACACTATTATGTAAAGCAACATTCATCTTAATCCGTTAAGCCGTTTTACGTTATTGGGTATCATTCAATCATCTAAACTTTCGCACATAATAATATAATACTAGTATCCACCCGCGACTTTTTCTGCGTGGACTCGTGATAAAAGATATCCTATATTTTTATTCAGGCTATAAACTATCGTGCAAAATTTCATACAAATCGGTTAAGCAGTTTAAGTGTGGTTGAGTAGCAAACATCCAAAACTTCTTATTCATAATAATTAAGTAGGATTCGTAGGATAAAGTATGTTTCGTAGGATATTTAGCGCTTGTTCTAACACGATCTCTAGATTTAGAGTACTCCAACAAATTAAAATACAAGTGATTTAGAGCAGGAGCCGTTGCCAAAACAGAGCTCGTAAGAATTTAAGTATCAAAAAACTGTACCGCCTCAGCCTTTCAATTACTCCACCGCTTAAATTCTCGATACCGCAACTTTTTTCTGCCTATTCGTTTCCCTGCCAAACTGCTGGCGGGCGAACTCGGGCCGGGCCAGGTTCATGCAAACCTCAATGTGAAACGGATGCTGTGGGCATTTAACTCGAACAAGAGTCTGTTCCACTAAACGTATCGGATTGGAATTACGTTTCTGTCCGTGTGGTGTCCGTTTAGATTAGGCTATTGCTTTCGCTACAACAACGATTAAATGCAGTCTGGTTCATGTGTGAATGTTCACGCCTTTCCTTTGGACTATGTCGAAGTTAAGTGCTACAAAATCTAATTTTTGGGTAGATTTAATCTGCATTAACCTCTTATAATAATATTAACTAAAACCGGCCAAGTGCGAGTCGGACTCGCGCACGAAGGGTTCCGTACCCATTATCTATAAAAACGGCAACGAAATCACGTTTGTTGTGTGGGAGCCCCCTTAAATATTTATTTTATTCTTTCAACTGTCTAACTATCACGGTTCATGAGATACAGCCTGGTGACAGACGGACAGACAGTCGGACGGACGGATGGACAGCGGAGCCTTAGTAATAGGGTCCTGTTTTTACCCTTTGGGTACGGACACTAAAAAGAGGTAGATAGGATATAAGCGCTCCAAAAGTGGCGCACTAAAACTGAGCCAACTTGCCTCAGTTTCGCGTCGTAGTGGAAACGTATAAACGTCACTTGCTGTCAGATTTGGTGGCCATTTTAAAACACCGAATTTCGTATAAACAACGTAATAGTAACTTGACGTAGACTCTTTTTTATTATATTACGTCATTGATCCTCCTAGCGTTACTCCCGGTTGTGCCCTGAAGGAGCCCGGGGTCCGTTTTTATACCCAAATTTGAGGAAAAAAATCATTAAATTCCCTGTGTGTGACCAATAATTAATTTCATCAGTAAACTAGCAGTCCTTGCAGCTCTGCCCAGTTCACTAAAGGTCCAGTTGTAGCGATAAAATACGACACGAGTGCCTTTTTTTTTTTTTTTACTAAACAATGGGATAGAAAACTTAATCTAAAAAGTGGGTACGCTTCATGTTTATACCAGCCATCTCTATTTATATCAAAGCGGAGACATGAATTGGAAGGAGAGCGTCGTAATGACGTCATAGTGTAAACATATCCACATTAACCCACTTTTTTATGGGTTTCGTAGTTCCGATTTAGCAGCCTGCCAAAAAAACTGAACACAGAATCGTTGCATTTTAAACCATAACCCGCTAGAATACAAGCGCCCAAGCTTTGATGCCCGGTTTTTTTTTTTTAACTAAACCATTAAAATTACTGTTTTATTTTATTTAAAATACATTGGAAAGCAGCGTCACGTAAAAAACTCTTGAAAATATCGATAGCACAATGTCATAAAACGGAAAATAAAGTCTTATTTTTAAGCCGTTGGTGAATTTTATTATATTTTTTTATAAAAATATTACCTAAAACAAAAGACCGCCAACGAATGAACACCGGATGAGCCGAAAACCGCAGCGGCGGAACCGCCAATTCGCAATATTGTAAATGTAAAAAAAAAGACCGGGTTGCACTCCGGGAGTGCCGGCAGAAGTGAAAACTCAATAACATTGTAACAGTTTTTCGATCAGGTCACGTGAAATCTTAAGGTGTCACCCTAAAAATAAATTTGACGCAAATTTATAAACAATTATCAATTATTTAGGCGGACGGCCCGCGGGCGCGTTGGGTGCGACGGGCCCAACGCGCCGCCGCGGCGCCACGGTGCTGGGGCCCGGCGCGCCGACGGGCGGCGGCAAACACAATACCAATTTGATTTTGCCATTGCCAAATATTTTTCAAAGCTTTATCTCTTCAGGAATAACGTCTAAATTCGAACTATTCGAATTTGCAAGAACAGCAGATGGCGGTGCACGGTGGCGACCAAAATATCAATTTGTTTTTGCCGTTGATAAATATTTTTCTAAGCTTTATCTCTTTAGGAATAACGCCCAAATTCGAACTATTCGAATTTTCTCAATAGCAAAACGGTGAAGGACGCGTTGGTATTATTACAAATTTATTTGCAGAATATGCTATTGCAAAAATGGCTTAACGGCTTTATACTCTTACGAATAGCGTTCAGTTTTGAATGAAGTCGATCGGCTAGCAGCAAAAAGTGACCTCCTTCACATCTGACGTCACAAAACTCTGTCGCGTATTTAACAATTTTTCCCCATCCCAAAAAGTGCTCAGCGCCGCTAAAGAAGTTTGCACTTCAAAAACTCTTCTGTTACTTAATCAGGTATAAACGGCTGAACCTACGTTTAGGCCACTTGTCTTCGATATACTGTCAATATTACCATTTGTGCAGCAGTAAACACGTACAGCCCCCTATTCTGTTAGGTGTTTTAAGCTCACCTCAACGCTCACCCACAAAACATATCTTGACACATTTAAATGTAGACGCGTAAAGCCTGCAACACATCTACGTGGCCTGCGGTGGCGGTCAATAGTAAATTCGACAGCTAACGACAAGTTTGCTATTGACCGCCACGGCTAGGCCGCGCCAGTCTGTGAAAGACTTTATAAAGAATCGGTACTGACAGTTGACACTGGCAGCTCAGCTACCCGTACCGCCTCTGCATTGACAAATTAGGAAGTAGTCTAAAGATAAACTTTAGTGTACAAATAATCAATACCCTGTTTGATCTACTAATCCTTACTTAATATTATAAATGCGAAAATGTGTGTGTTTGTATGTTTGTCCTTCTTTCAAGTCGCAACGGAGCGTCGTATTGATGTGAATGTTTGTATGGAGATAGTTTAGAAGCTGGAGAGTGACATAGGCTACTTTTTCCAGCGGGAAAACATCTATTTCCCATGGCAAAATTCAATATGTTACATTTTCCTATAACCACGCGGACGAAGCCGCGGGCATCAGCTAGTAAAAATATAAAGTCAATATCAGTATTTCTAACCAAACTTTATTATCAATTTGACATTGAGACAACCAAATCAGTATTAATAATAAAAATAACAAAAACCAGGTTATAAATACACACTCGTTGTGCAGCCTTAATAGTATAGGATAAATTAAATCCGAAAAATATTCCTGAAATTAATGAAAATGGGGGTAGATGCTTAAGGAGTTCACGCGGACAAGTCGCGAGCAAAAACTAAAGCCCGTCTACACTAAAGCCCCTCACAGGCTGGGGCGGCTTGACATGGCGGTCAATAGACAATACCTGTCAAGTTTCCTAATGACGGCCACGGCAGCCCGAGCTAGTGTAATTTAGGCCTAAGGCTGCATTAGGTATTAAACTAATATGGCAATACCACCGCAACCGTCAAATGTCCTAAGAAATATGACATTTAAAGAGTAAAGCCTTCCAAACCTGGAACACACTGGCGCGGCCTACGGAGGTGGTCAACTGTAAAGTCAATAACTGTCAAGTTTACTATTGACAGCCTAATTCAGGCTTGAAGTGGCCTAATAAATTATTTGTTGCAACAGAGCTAACATGGATGCACTCTAGTAAACGTAACTATTTAGTACAAAATGCGGAAAAAAAATTACACACGTAACGAAGAGTTTCCGATTTTCAGTCGATATTTATTATGCTTCCCTTGTATGTTGTTTGGTTCCCGCGGTTGATTAAAAACCATACTCGTAACATATTTTTGAACACATTTGCTAGTATCGTGCCGCTTATTACGTCGTTTTTAGGCTCATAATCCTGGGTATTAAACACAGGTGTTTTATAACATTACGGCACTCGTGTTTTTTGATTATATATATAAACGTTAAGAAACGTTGGCACCTTGCAGCAAAGTCTATGTACGGATAGGGCGCGGCGCATTCTTAATTCTCGGCAAATGGATTTTTAGTCGATAAAACAAATTAAATCCTTTTTGTGAAATAATTGATTATTTCTTCTTGGATTTATATAGAAACGTTTCATTTAGTAAAACTATTTAATTTTTATATTATTTTACATGAATTAGTATTGAAAACGAAAATATTTATTTTATTATGTATTGGCTGTTTAGAGATTTCATCTAAGTCTCGCTTTACACCTGCGCGCGCACTGCGCGAACTTCACGAAAAAAAATAGTTGCGCGCCATTATAGGTAATTTCACAAATATTTGTAAACATTGTTGCTGCGTGTTTGGTTATTATTACAAATGTTGTTGGTGAATAGAAAAGTGATAAACAGGATTGATGCCACTGGAAATTCTTGTCTATGTACAATATGTGAGTAAAAACCTGTTGCCATCAATAACTAAAGAAATAACTGAGGAACTTATACTTAATATTTTCATTTTAAGGAAAGGTTTTTTTTTAGCTTTGTTGAAAAACGTCGTATAAAACGCGTGAGCTTTGATAATTACATCCACGGCTCTCTTATCACGGTCACCTGTGGCTCGCGTGAACGACTCCGCCTCTGATGATCAACATACCTCACTTGGATCCCAATGTACTATTAAATCATTGTATTTTTTCCTGAAACTATATTAATTTAGCTATATTCCACCGTGATCCGTGGTCGACGGTCATTGCCGCGAAGTCTTAATGATGGATTACCATACTACGAGCAATTAAAACAAAAGTCTCCAAGCAATAAAAGGTTTTGCAATCAATTGCCATGGACAACTTTCGCGTAGGAGGCGCGGTGCGGGGTCTCTAGTTGCTGTACAATTCACCGGTATTTACGCCTCTATAAATATGTATACAGGGTGTCCCTAAACTTTGCCAAACCTTAAATATTGAAGATAGGAAATGATTACTGAAAGAAGACTTCTTTTGATTGTACAGCAACTAGAGACCCCGTGCCTCCCATGCGAAAATTGTCCATGGCAATTGATTGCAAATAATTGCGCGTATTCCAATTTGAACTCAGAACTGAACTGAGTATTAAAATTTTGTTTTATCTCACAGTGCGAGCAATATTGCATTTTGCTTCCCATTTTTGGCGGTAATAAATCCTTATGCTCAAAGTGTGTTTTTCGCGTCACTATATAATACTTACACATAAGTATTTTTTTTTTAGTTATAGAAGTCTTCAAAGTCTCGGCAATACAAAGAAAACACCTAGAAGTAAAAATAGTTTATTTATATTGTCTCGTACTAACGCTCTTTTAAGTAAATGAAAATTTCCCACGAAGGTAATATTTACAAAGAATGTCAGATCACAAGTACCTATTTGACACGTGGCCCGAAAACAAGGGTAATAAATAAGCCATGTGAGGCTTTCATACCGCCTGTATGTGTTGAGTTCAAAGTTTTGCATCTCCCCCTGCCCAAGAAGTGGGATTTTTAACACGCGTAGCGGCCGGCAATAATACACTTTATAGCCCTCTGACGTAAATTAATTTAATGCGTCGTAAAGTAAATCCGCATTCGAAACAATGTCCCGAGTAAAATCATTAACAACTCCAAAACTTACTTACGAAGAGTGTGGAAATCCAAAACGGATTAATGTTTTAATCACGAAGTTTAAACACATCTGCTTAAGCTAAAGACTTTACGATCTCGTTATTACCTCGTTACCCGTTCGCTTTATTGCCGTTTGAAATCGGGCTCTATTCAGCCGTGCGATAACAATTATAATAATGCGTTAATAAAATATAATAATCTTAACGACGGCGTCCTAGTTAATCGACGGACGATTACGTTATTGTGCACTGTAAACGTTGAAGACGTTGTATCTTTACAGATCTTGCTGGGCTGATCAATTAAAGAAAGAAGACCTTTACTCACTACATAAAAGATAACGGGAGTAAACATAATATTATAAATGATATAAATGATTTTTATTCTGCAAGTAGGCCGTAATGGCACTTTTACAAGTCAAAATTCTACCAGCGTTTCTGAAAATATCCGTGACACATATTGTGTGTGTCTTCGCGGCAGTGAATCGGTCGCAATCTCAGTATTATGCCGAGGTTTCAGACACCTACAACGCTGGTTTTCAGACAGCACCGTACGTGATTCACGGAACGCAACATACTATAGATACAAACGCACACATATACTAAATAAATAATTTATTTAATAAATTCATCTTAGTCTACTTCCGCAATAGCGGGCGGTATCTGGTCGCGGTATTTAAGACTTTACAGAGTTCTTACTGATGTCACAAAAAATAAATCAATCCTGATTGGTGGCGGTACAATATAAGTGAGCTGTCAGTGTCTATTATCAAGACGCAATTAAAATGGGATAGGAGGTGACAGTTAGGTATGTCATATAAATAAGTCAAAGTTTATATAAACTTATAAGTATTCCATCAGGTTTTATAATATTGTCAGTCAAGTAAGTACCGATTCGAATGAGTCATTTTCATTTCATTTATTTATTCATATACAAAACAACGATTGTGATCAAAATGATAGAAAAATTAATAATGAAACAGATTAGAATTAATTGACAAATATTAATACAATTCGCAGAAATTTAACACGTCGTATGTCATTACTATGGATTAGGTAAGTTAACAACAATATTTAAAAAAAGCAATGACAACAATACAGTACCTACACACAAAAACTAATTATATTTCCTGCCATAGACTAACAAAAAAAAAAGTAAAAGTCTGTTCACCTCTCAAATGTCATAAATAAACTCCTCCACTGCATAAGTGCTTTCTGTCGGGCGTGGGATGTGTGGAACTGGGGTGGTACGGATGTAGTTCCCACTGCCCCGCTTCTGCGCAGTGTAACCACTGTATAAATGTAATACTGACAGTATACTGACAAGTGAGGAAATCTGTGCGACATTAGAACACGTCAAAGTACATAATAATAATTTACTTTAAAAACAAAGTTTTAACCGACTTCAATTTAGTACTCCACGAGAATACTTCCACATTTCTTTTCCAATTTACCACATGAACTGAATTCCGAGAGCAAATGCGTTGATTATTAGAAAAAAAAACCGAATCGCTATATGTGGGCCGATAATATTTGAGGAATTCCGTCGAATCCACAATGATCACCTTTGGCACTTCATTATTTGCTATTTAAACGGAATCTTATCAGAATCTGTGATATACTTTTGTACTTTTAAGTACATAATTGAGGAATTCCATAAGTCATCTGTGGTCTTCATCATCAATTCCACTACACCAAATTTATGATTTCCGTGTGTAAATGCACTAGTTATAATAGAAAATACCAAAATCACTACACGCGTGCCTAATATAATTGAGGAGTTCCCTCAATTCCTCATGGATCCCATCATCCAACTGAATTTTGAAAAAAACGTGACCCACCTGTAGGCATATACTTACAAAAAAAAATTTTTTTTTCGAATCGGTTCATCAATGACGGAGTTCTGAGGTAACAAACATGAAAAAGAAAAAAAAAATACAACCGAATTAAGAACCCCCTCCTTTTTTTGAAGTCGTTTAAAAATACCAAATATTCGTTCTTACCCGCCAAGACCGGAAGTCGCTTTCCTGTCGGTATTTAATATTTCATCGCATCGCACTTCAACCGGCGACGTGCGGGTTAATAGCTGGAACAGAATCTTGACTCGCGATTAAGCGTTTTCTTTATTATAAAATCCACTTAATACGATTTAAAAATGTACTTCATTTAACAGGAAAGTTATTTGTAATTTTAAAATTAGTATTCTTCATTATTATCAAGTTACCAAGCAGCAAAGGTACAATACCGGGTTTCCAAGAGATTCCTTTGTTTAAAGGTAAAAAAAGACACTTCGTTATTATTTTTTATACAGGGGTTTTTGCTTTGACTGTTTCGATTTGTTGTTTTTGGTATGTATGATGTTTGATGAAGAATCAGCTATCTTACTAAAACGGTAAAATGATTATTATGTTTCGTGTGTTCCTGTCTGATAAAGGAAACTGGAATACGTAAAAGTATACTTATTATCAAAGGGACAAAAGCAAATAAAGACTACTTCACTAATATTTCGCAACTAACTTATGACACACTGATTCATTTCGCAACTGTAAAAATATTTCTGAAACTTTAAATAGTTCAGGATTTTTATAAAACTAACCTTATCTTTAGGTTTGTACACCATGGCCCTGGAATAAATCCTGTAATATTTACAGTTTCAGAGTTACCGAAATGAAAAGTTGCGAAATGAATCAGGATGCCAAACGTTACTTGCGACATGAACGGATCCCATTTAGTTCAACTAAATATCCATACTTATCAGCTAACGCATATTTAAAAAAAAAACAATTGAAGTGAGTGTCTCCATGAAGTGCAGTGGATGGAAGTACAGTCAACAGGATAATTCCACGACAGTGGCGGCACGGCGCAGCGAATAAATAAAACTGCTGGCAACCTGCCAGGCCTGTGGTATAGTCGACAGAATATCTGTTGTTATTTCTAGGGTCCTTATAAATTATCGTTTAAACCGGGTGCCACCAAACAGCTGAGTTCGCATTGCTCTTTTTAGAACAAATCAGCCTAACCGGTGGAATAAACATCGTTAAAAAGCAACGCAAAACATTTATACGATAAATTCACTATGTACCTAATTCCATCGTTTCAGGTAGAACCGTCTAATGTATTGGTTTCCGTCGAAATACAGATATTTTGTTCTAACAGTCCAGACACTCATGCCATTGGAATGGTGTAAAAATATTATTACCATGCGAGCTCGAACTGAAAGCTCGCTCACGCGCGACCAATACAAATAAAAATTCATTTTTTTATAGCTAAAATATTTTAGCTTCAGTCACACTTGAGTAACTAGCACAAAAATGTCATAAAAGTCAAGGCTCAATAATTTAAGCCTTCTGCTATAGTGTGTTGGCATTTTATACTGCGTCTGACTGTACTACTTGTCCGAAACAGCGCAAGTAGTGAATAAATAGAGCGCTTACCGATTTACTATTTGAACGCTCGACATTGTCGCTTTTCTTGACAGTGGTAAATTATATTTGTTTGTTTTACTGTTCCCTTTCTCTTGACAGTATTTTATGTTTTTTTTTTTTCGAAGCCTATAGAGTGTCCCACTGCTGGGCAAAGGCCTCCCCTCTCGACTTCCACTCGTCCCGGATTTGAGCAATCTCTGGCCAATCGTTACAAAATGCGTCCAGGTCGTCCCGCCATCTCCGTCTCGGCCTGCCACGTCGCCGCCGCCCGTCGTTTAATGTTACTAAGTAATAATACACTTTATACATATAAATAACTGCAATGTTAAAGTTGTACTAATGCTTAAAAATACCGCTCGGACACATTTTATGGTGAATGGTCAGTATCAATTAATAAAATACGTCATGTTTAATAAAACGTCGTGTTTTGTTTGTTTCCCCGTGTGATGTCGGATTAGAATTTCACGATCCCCTTTCTTCCCGTGGTTGTCGTAAAAGTCGACTAAGGGAATAGGATTAAAGTGTATTGTGGGCGATGGAGTAGCAACCTACCACTGCAATATCACATTTTGTCGATCTTTTATAATATTTATGTTTAAAAAAAACATATATTTCAGACTCATTAAATCCATATTATGTACATTATTACATACAATAACAAGTAAACAGAAGTACTATCTATCTATACATAATAATAAAGCTGAAGACGGTCGAAAGTCTGTACATGGAAGATATTCAAAAAAAGTTTGCTGGGGATACTTAGAATAACAGAATACGATCCAAATGTTTTTAGAATTGTTGTCTTTTTAACTGTTTATTTGTACGCGCATCACGTGAAAACGACTGAGCAGTTTTTGATCCAAACTTTACTAATCTGTCGAGAAAATTCCCGGCAATAGGCTATAAAAAATATTAAGATAATGGTGCAAAGGGGTTAAAAAATGGGGTTGAACTTTGTATGGGAACTTCTGAAATCTATGAGGTAGTCTTGAAAATGGGCAGCATATACTTGACTAGAAAATTAAAAGAACCCTATTCAAACTTTTACCAAAATATAGATAAAACGTGATAAAACCCGGGATGTAAAATAGTGGTAGGCGGCTAAACACTACATAATAACCAAAACTGATTGAATCCTCCACCGATAGTAGCTGTTATACATTTTTTATTTATAAATAAATAAATAAATATTAAGGGACAATCTTACACAAATCGACCTAGTCCCACAGTAAGCTCATTGTGTTATGGGTACTAGACGACGATATATATAATAGATATAAATACATACAAAAACTTCCATGACTCAGAAACAAATATTCATGCTCATCACACAAATTTTTGCCCTTACCAGGATTCGAACCCAGGACCTTCAGCTTCGTAGGCAGCGTCACTACTCACTAGGCTAACCGGTCGTCATTTATGAGCCAGCCTTAAGTGTCCCACTGCTGGGCAAAGGCCTCCCTCATTTTCTTCCACACATCCCTGTCCTGGGCAGACTCCCACCAGTTCTGGTCAAAGACGTCAAGCTCGTCTCGCCATCTCCTACGTGGTCTACCGAGACGCCGTATTCGGTTCTGTGGGACCCACTTGGTGGTAATTGTAGCCCACAACGCTTCTGGCATGCGGCAGACGTGTCCGGTCCAGTCCCATTTTAGTTTTGCGGCTGTTTGTGCTACGACAGCTATCTGAGTTTTTGAACGCAGTATTGTATTTTTAATGCGATCCGTTAATTTCACGCCCAAAATACTGCGTTCCATGGCTCGTTGGGCCCTTGAGGGCAGATTTCTGAACTTTTGTCAAAGACCAAGTTTGTGCTCCGTAGGTAAGGATTGGAAGAATGCACATGTCCATGAGTTTGCGTTTGAATGACATCGGAAGGTTTCTCTTCATGTACTCCTTCATAGCCCAATAGCTCCTTCAGGCGTTTTCGGTGCGTCTGGCGACCTCTATGTCTTGTCGCGCCTGGAAGGAGACTATTTGACCCAGGTATAGGCACTCATGGACATATTCCATTCTTCCGCCATCCAATTCTATGCACCTTTTCTCATTGTTGGTCATGAGCTTGGTCTTTGACATATTCAACATTAATCCCACCCCAAGGCTTGCTCTCCTAAGGTAGCATGACACTGAGCTGTTATACATAAGAGACCTAATTATATTGGAACTTCGGTCACTGACGACGTCGCTGTTTATATTGAAAAACCAGCAACCTTGATCTCTGCCTTCCTATATTTGCTATGAAATCAAGTCAAGGTCATCTAAAGTTGTTTGAAGGTTGAGTTGAATAGGTACTTATCTCGAATTATCATAGTTCACCAACGACAAGGGATGTGGGTATACAATTTGGACAAAACGGCATTCCGCGGAGAATTGAGTATCTATGGTATCAATATTTTTAATGAAGAAAACTCCCGTGAGTTTCTGAAAAATGCGCATCATAAAGAGCGCCCCCTAAAGGGATATTTTGGGCCTTTCATTCCTACGAAAACCTCAGCCTTCACTTCGCTTTTTCTTCGCTTGCCTCAACGTTTACCTTCGGGATTTTGGTCCTCAAGTTTCGCTTGCAAGACACCGCAAGATGTCCGAGAGTGTCCTTAGGAGTCATTGCGTAATGCATTCATTTTAACATAATGCACGGCCTTTGGCCTCGTTTGCCTCGCCACTCACCTACGGGACTTACTTCGCCCTTCGCCTCGCTACTCAACTACGGGATAGTAAGTGTCCGTGAGGGTTCGCTTGCCTCGCCGCTCATCTTCGGTACTTTGGCCACAGGTTTCGCTTGCAAAGACACCTAGAGATTGTAAGTAACCGTGGGGGCTTGCCTTCGGGTTTTCGGCCCTCGAGCTCGCCTAGGTAGCGGTCTCTAAAAGCATGCTATAGGCCTTTAATTCCTACGAAAAGCTCAGCCTTTGGCTTCGCTTGGCTCCCCTTTTATCTTCGGGAATTTGGGCCTCAGTTTTCGCTTGCAAGACACCCGAAGATAATGAGTGGCGTAGGGCTCGCATTGAGAATGCTCTCTAAAGGGATGCTGTGGGCCTTTCATTTCAACGTAAAGCTCGGCATTTGGTATCGCTGCCACCTGGGGATAGTATAATATAAGTGGCCTTTAGCCCCCAAGTGCTTTCTTAAGGCTTGATTTGGATCTTTCATTGTTACGAAAAGTTGCCTGGCCGCTCACCTTCTGGACTTTGGTCTCCGGATACTCCGGATACAAAGACACCTGGGGATAGTTAGTGTCCGTGGGAGCTCACTCACGGGCCTTCAGCCCCCGAGCTCACATAACGACCGCTCTCTAAAAGCATGCTTAGGGCCTGTCATTCCTACGAAAAACTAAGCCCTCGGCTTTGCTTGCCTCCCCGTTTACCTCCAGAACTTCGGTCCTCAGGTTTCGCTTGCAAGTTACTCGGAGATAACGAGTATCCGTGGGGGATTGGGCCTTAGGCCCTCGAGCTTTCGTTGAGACCGCTCTCTGAAGGATTGCTTTAGGCCTTTAATTCCAATGAAAAGCTTGGCCTTCGGCCTCGGTTGCCTCACCTTGGCACTTTGGCCTCAGCTCACAAGACACCTTAGGATGGTGAGTGTTCGTCGGGCTCGCCCTAGGGTCTTCGGACCTGGGGCTCGCATAGGGATTGCTCTTAAAGGGTACTTTGGGCATCTATATAATATTATTGACGACCTAGTTCATAAGGGTGTTTATTTAGATTCGAAGAGAATTTGAATTGTTACACGCACAATCTATGGAAATGAAATCTTTATTTTCAGTTTTTAGTATGTTTAAACATAAGAATACCATGTAAACCATAACTTATGCGCGTACGAAGTCGCGGGCAGAAGCTAGTTATTAAATAAAATTAAAATTCCGATCAACACTAACTAGCAGGGCAAATTTCTTAATTATTTTACCCTCCCCGTCACAATGTCAACGCAGTGCCTCAGCATAGGGCAGTCCATACGTCCTTCCAACACCTTCAGGATGCTGTTCTCACTTCCTCTCACTCGTCGCAGCAGCGAGGCGACCCTCTTGCGTATGATGGCATGGAAGCCATCAGTGTGCGCTTCGGCAAACATGCCTGACGCACTGGAGTGACCAGGCAGCTTGAACAGCATCCTGAAGATGTGGTTGTACTGGACTCGTAAGATGAATATCAAGTTAATTTGTACAATTTCCGTGCCTAACTGACCATCAAGATATTTTTGTTCATCTTTTGGTAAAATATACATTTTGCATGATCGCTTCCACCGTACTCTAACTGAACGTGTCAGAATGAGCGCGAGAAACATAATTGCAATTCGAAGCAAATGTAAAATGGTGAACCAAATAGAGAACAGAGATCAACGACATAGATTTTACCGGTGACATATTAATTACAAACAAAACAAAAGCCAGCCGTCACAGATGTCGCGTGACATATTAATCAAAAGCACAAAACATTTCCTTTCAGATAAAAATTAAATCAACGGATGCCAAATTGGAGGCACTCGATGCCAATTCACAATCAAAACCCAATCGCGAATCACAAAGTATAATCTACAGCTGAGACCGTGTTGGATTTAATATACGTGGTATTTGCATAAACATTGGGCCAATATGTAGATGAGGATACGCGGGTTGGCCGATGTTTGGCCAACATGGTAGAGTTTGGGCATTCCACTTTCAATGATCATGTCCGTATTATGTAAGTTTTGATGGTACTCGTTTCAGTCTCTGTGAATACACCGCTTGATAAAGTTTTATGAGTCCAAAAATTGAAACGATAGCACCGACATTGCAACGTTGCTTAAAAAATTGAACGATTTATTAAAAGGTATGTGGAGATTGGGTTACAATTTAATTTAATTTAATTATTTATTAATAAAAGGAATGTTTTACACGTCAATAAGATATACAATTAAGATTTTTTTAACGTAATATACACTAAAAAGTAATAAAGAAACTTTATTCAACATCACATTACATGATAATTAAAGTACCATCCAAACAGTTTAATATCCACAGCGCAGGTTTCGTCACCACAGCGCAGGTTTCGTCATTAAGATTATACATCATACAATTATACATATAGATGCTAATTAGATTATATTTTTAAAATTTAGATTTATGTTAGTTTATTAGGTACTTAATTTCCAAATTCACATGTCATCGTGCAAGAAAAATTCGCTCAACGAGTAGTAGGCAGCAGAGCCTAGGTAGGCTTTGATAAAAGAGCTGTGACACTGAGCGCCATGCCATTGGCCATAAACCACGCCGCGATCTGATTCATCACTTTGTTTAGTTCGGTTTCGAGGTTCTCTTAGGTGTCCGCTGAGACAATGACGCAGCCGTCGTCAGCAAACAGGACAAACTCTGCCTAGCTTGAGGCACCTGTGAAGTCATTCATTTAAATCAGAAATAGACGATTACCCATTGTGGAACCTTGCGGCACGGCTCTGTCACCTACTTCCAGCAATTCAGACCGCTCGCCTTGGACTGATGTCTGTTTCCGTTCTCGGAGAAAGGCTGCGATTGTGTTAATTGCAGTTACACTTGCAGCTCTAATATGTAGTTTCACCAAAACTTTACAGGCGTACATATATTTATAAACTAGGTAAGAAACTACTTATTTAAAATATTAATAATACAAACATGTCTGATTTAAATAAAGAAATATTAAAAAATAATAGTGCAATACTGAAATTGGAGTAAAAAATGGTTAATTCATAAATTCATTTATATTACCTAATATTTATCAGTAAGCCATTTTTATACAGATTCCTTAAATACTTTTAAATTCTGGCCCTTAAGCGACCCTGATTACTTAGTTATCATATTTATATTTGTATGCACGTGCAATGTGCATTTTTTTGCGTTAATGGCACAACAATAGGCTACGTGGATAACTTTATATACCGAGGGAAACAGATGTCATTCTCAAAAACTAACAATGAAGAAGAGGTCACAATGCGATCAAATATAACTTGGAAAAAGTACTGGTCCATGAAAGATATTGTTAAAGGAGACTACAACCTTTCAAAAAAAAAAGATTTCAGTAACGGTACGACCTTTTTATAGGCACGGAACCCTTCGTTGTGCGTGGTCCGACACGCATTTGGCCGGTTTTATTTATATACGAACGTGAAACTGGTAATTGCAGGATGCACAGCAGAGCCCTACGTTGCATTTGTTGCATTGCAGTCTTGTCGGACTCTTGCAAACCTCCAAGGCACATTTGCGACGCGATTCGCTAGGTACTAACAAGTAATTCCAGCCATCGTAGCGTATGTCATCAGTGACCCTATTGCCTGTTTTAGACGTCTTGGAAGCTGATGGACGGCCGCCGCCTCGCGGTATATTTTTGAATTGCGTAAAGGTACTGTACGATTTCTCTTCGGAAAGCTAACTGGGTGAAGGTGCTGCCTGCTTGTCTTGATAATACCCAGGCATTACAATACAGCGGCATCGATAAGATATGTAAAGATCGCCCACCACCATTTCTTGCCTCGGATTCCGATACGATAGGTGATGATGTTTAAGTAACTGATTTAAAGAGTTACTTTAATTTAAGAATACTTACTCTTAAGTTCTTATGATAATCGTGTGATTTTTAACCGACTTCAAAAAAGGAGGGGGCTCTATATTCCACGCGTGAAGTGTCAATTCAGATTCATTTACTCACAATATAAGATTACATTATAAATTACATTCCATGTCAATTTAAAAGAATCCCTATTGCGATCATCAACAACATACGATAACATTCAATAAAAGTAATTGGAAGAATAATCATTAATAACTAACCATTGAAATATAACTATGTCCACTTAATTTAAATTTATGTCATGGTTAAATCAAAGTTCACCTAAAAGGAACCTTCTGGAATCAACGGCACCCCTCAAAGAAATATCAGCCCACGTGCTAGCTATTTTCCTGTAATATTCAATGCATGTTGCTCTCGGAAAGTAGTTCATGTGGTAAATTGGAAAGGAAATGTGGAAATTTTCATGTACATAGATAGACCTTGCAACTTCCAAATGATAACTGTTTCGGTTTAAAGACATTAACTACCATAAGAATTTATACAATTCACTTACATAGGAACTTAAACTAGTACAATTACTTAAGGTTACATGAAGTAATGCACAAGAAGTAACTTATTTATAATCATAATTCAACAATAACAATGTTGTTAAATGCCAGTATGCAGATACTAATGTTTATTTCTTTTTTTGTTGTAAACTTTTGTTTGACGTGTAAAAGTGTCCTTGCGGCCTATTTGAAGAATAAATGTTTGATTTTGATTGTATGATTATTGCCGAATTACTGAATTGAATTCGGTTTAAACTTTGTTTTTTAAAGTAAATTATATTATTGCCTCGTGCGTACCGAATGTCGACTGCGTCTCGGGCTCAGCGTTCGTGTCCCCTGTCAACGCTAACTTGTTCCCTTAGTGCGCACACTGATGTGGACTATAGCCAGAAACTAGATCGCAACTCATGTACAGCCCGTAAGTAGGTCAATTTGTATGCGTTTTGACCAAATTTGGGACGAATTTATGTCTGCCGTTTGTGGTTGTAGCGGTCACTCCCTCGGCTTTACAGGATATGTAGGCACAATAGCGTTGCAATGCACTAGTTTTGGCAGGAAATCTCGATTAAATAATCATTTTCCAACATACATTCACGCCTCTTTCCAAAAAGGTATAGGCAGAACACAAATTTAATTTGCAGTACCAGTTCTAGCAATGAGAGTTTAAAGACGGAGAATATGTACCTACTTTAACAGTATACATCATTTATAAACTTATTTACAGACATGAAAAATTACAAAGAATGTAACATTACAGAAAATATCCTTAGTAATTACTATTTTTTTTAATCATTAGACGCAGCATATTAAAAATTAAAACAATAGTACTAAATAAGCATCTCCCACAATTTCAAGCACTCTCTTTCAACAAGCGTCCACCCGTCCGCAAACAGATCGCAGGAGAGTTGCATCGCATCTAGCTTATTGAGCGCATGCGGGAGCGGCAAACAGGAGAGTAACGATGCTCGACCTTACGAGAGAAAGGGACAGCAAAGAGCCGCAGCTGATCTGCTCGAAAACGCACACGTCCATCAGGTACAACGAGGCGACTGGCCTCCCTGAGCAAGCTGGGACAATCGAGTCGAGACGACCACGCATTAAGCAAAGAGTTGTGATCAGCTGGTCAAACAATCTGTGCGTTGCCAGCGAGTTGTATCCGAGGGTGCCCTGGAGATAAGTAGTAGGGTAAATCAGGGGGTAATAAAATAACCGTACAACTTTTTAAAAAGATAGCGCAGGAAGCACTCCTGTACTTTTTTAAGCGTGAGTGCATAGCGGCACTCGTGCGAATTCCCAACGCACGAACCTGCCTCTAGTTTGGATCTTACAAGTGCCGAATAAAGTAACTAAAAAAAAAATACCGCGGAAATGCCGCGAGCATATTGGGCACCTTTGCGCCCGGTACCTGCCGTCCCAGGATCTGTAAAATGCGCCGAGGGTTGACTTCGACAAAGCTTGTTGCGGATTATATTATTTGCATGCTATTGACGATGCCTGTAGCTGTTTTTTTCATTTTTTTTGCTTGTGGGTTTTTTGACGAAGTGTGTTGCAGATGCTTAGTTTGTTTGAGACGAAGCCTGCGTTGTTGTGGGTTTCTGATTTGTTCATATTCATATTCTATTTGACGATCATACTATAAATTCATATAGATTAAGCTAGCTTTAATTTGTATTGTAATTTGTATATTGTGAAATAAAGAAATCTAAATCTAATGCGTAGGTTGCTAGCCTATCTTTTTATTTTTCTGGTGTGAAATCTCTTCTTATTTCTACGATACCCACGGAAAGAAAGAAAGAGCATGAAATTTGAAGGATGGCTGATACTTTTTTTTTTTTTATACCACGTCGGTGGCAAACAAGCTTACGGTCCACCTGATGGTAAGTGGTTACCGTAGCCTATGGACGCTTGCAACTCCAGGGGTGTTACATACGCGTTGCCGACCCTTTAAGAATTTATACACTCCTTTTTAGAAGAACATTTAGGTTCCAGGGTGTGAGGATGAATACCCTGCCGATGGCGAGCGGTGCGGTGGTACTTACATACAAACAGTGTAAGTTAAACGATATGATACAGAGAAAGAATATAATGGAAAAATAAACCATCTTCGTCTGTAGCCCCCGACAGGATATTATATTCTTTCTCTGTATATTTTTCCACTATATTCTTTCTCTGTATCATATCGTTTATAAAATGATCGGGGTAACTTCCTCGTTAAAAATAACACGAAAACAAAAATATTTAATTAAATAATTTGTTTCGTGATAAGGGTATTTTAGTGTAAGTTAAATTAGAGCCACCCCTCATCGTGTATATACCTTTAATTTGAAGTTTTGTATACCCTGCATTTGATTCATGTATACAGCAATAAAGAGTATTTGTATCGTACTGTATTGTTCAATAAAAGCTTGTAGAATAATGTGTAAACTATTCATATTGTATTTGTTGGACAAGATTGCTCAGTAAAAACCAATGTTATATAATTAATAAATAGTTAAACTAAGGCAACCAAATCACTACTGTGATATATCTAGACCACATACATAACAGGACTCACTACCTTCGAATCACAAAGCTAAATGTTAATGAAACAACCAAATAAAACAGTTCCACGGAAAACAACATTCCACAAATCCATCGGAATCAATTCGCTATTCCCCAATAACCGGGGTATTACGTTTCATCCGGGTAAGCCCGCGAACCGACGAAAAATGCCCTGGCGATTAATTATCCAGCTTGCTACTCGTTTGTTTTACAAATTATGTACATAAATTAGACATAATCGCGCCGTGTGCGGAATGCCGCCATTTTTGAACAGCGATGATTAAATTGGCGGTAGAATTGTTTAAGGTATTTCAGGTACCTATTATGAGACACGTTAGGCTTTGTTTACGACGCGGCCGACGCGGGCTATCAAAGTAGTATAAAAACGCACACGAATGTACAGTCAAATCAAAGATACATATTTGCTACTGTTTGCTATCGTAGATTAGGTTTTGTTATTCGTAGCACTAAGGATTTCCATGACCCGGCTGTTATAAGGACTCTATATAACGCTCTGGTTAGGAGCAAATTAGAGGCTTCGGCGATTGTATGGAATCCTTATGAGTCGACATACGCTTTGATTCTTGAGAAGGTCCAAAAAACTTTCTTAAGAATGCTGTACAAAAAGATCTATGGGCAGTACCCCTACTTGTATCCAACCAAGTTCTTACTTGGGACCCTTGGATACAATTCGTTGGAAGTGAGACGCAACTTCTATCTTCTTACATTGTCTTGTAGGGTGTTACGTGGAGAAGTGGATCGTCTTGGCTTGGCTGAAAAACTGGTGCGACTGTTTGTACCAGACGTCCCTCGAATAACCCTAAGACCTCGTGCGCGTCCTTTATTGGCAGTGCCAGTGGGCCGGACATTGTCGCACAGAAACTCGCCATTTGTTCGGGCGATGAAGCTTCTCAATGCGCTTCTGATGTCAGTACCTGAATGCGACTTTTTTGCATGGCGATGGGCACCTGTTTGTTGTGCATGTTTAAAGTTTTGCGAGATGATGGATAGCAGGCAATCCAGTGTTCCAATATAATTTATAGTTTCTTTTATGTACCTATGTTTACCAGTGCATTGGTTAAGTTACAACTGTAATGCTGTGTAAATAAATATTATAATAAATAAATAAATAAATAAAAATAATTTTCGGCCGTAATACGGAATAAGATGCAGAAATGTAAACATAAATATTGTATACGCCTACCGTACCTAAAGGTCTAGTATTCGATTCACAATATCCTACTCGTACTATCCTACTAATTCTACTACTATTATAAATGCGAAAGTTAAGATGTTTGGTCAGACTGTTACAAAGGGGGGCCTGATAATCTCCAGCGAGTCGACGCCACCCCGCTGCGCAGGGTGTCTATTTCTGGTCTAAGGGACACAAGTGAACCCTAACCTAACCGACCTAAGACAGAGTTCGCTTAAGACAAGAAAAATCTAAGTCCTAAAATCGGGCTATTGGAGGCGTCTAACTTGGGCATTTTTAATTTTAGGGAAAAGTTTTTAATGTAAAAGATGCTTATTTTGACGTGATCTACACATTACAATCATTTAAAAATAGTGTCATATAATGACACCACTGCAAAAAAATCTAAGTCCCAGCCCCCCGATTGCTACAGTCCAACCAGGATGGTCCATAGCCCGGGCCCCGGACCAAAATATGGAATAGTTTTCTTCCTGGGCCCACGCAGACGAAGTCGCGGGCGGAAGCTAATTTGACATAATATATGTCTCTGTTTATCTAATGTCGAAAGGATAGTCATTAAAATAATATGTTCCCCTTTAATAAGTAACGCCAACGGAATAACGGGTAAAGCACTCCTACGCATCTTCTTCATCATTTTTGGGTTTGTGCGTGTACCGTCGCCGCCGTCTTGCAGGTTCAATAAATATAATAATAGATTATTTTTTTGGACGATTCAGTTCCTCGATATAAATAAAAAAAATTAAAATGACAGGCTCACCGAGCGACTGGTATTAGTAATATATGATTAATAGCTATTTCAATAACCTAAGCTTATTTTAATACGTATTTTTTTTTTATAAATAAACAATGAGCATGAGTATGAGTATTAGATATTAGAGCGAGATCGGATCCATTGGGGGCACAAATGGGCGTTGCGCAAGGATCATCAGAATCTAATTTGCTTTTTTTCGCTGCTTGTAAATGACCTACCAGACGCAATAAAGGCCGGTGAGGTCCTCATGTATGCTGATGACGTCGCTGCGATTGTTACTGCGCCGACTGTGGACGGCGTTGAGAAGGCTTCGAACCAAACTGCGGAGCAGCTCGCCCAATGCTTTCACATCAATGGCTTGGCTCTCAACCTCAAGAAGTCGCATTATATGCATTTTAATTTATCGGGTCGTCAAATGGCGCCACTGGCTGTGCAAATCGATGGAACACTTTTAGATCAAGTCACCAGCACAACTTTCTTGGGCTTTGAGATACACTCGGGCTTGAAGCGGGATCGGCATGTTGACAAACTTTGCGGCAAGATAGCTAGTGCGTGCTTTGCTCTAAGTCGGGTTGTGAAAACTGTGACCCCGGAGGTCGCCCGTACATGATTATGCTACTGTCCATTCACTAATACAGTACGGGATGGATCTGTGGGGTCGCTGTGCCGAGTGGGAGAGAGTGTTCCGCCTACAGAAACGCGCCATATGAACCATCGCACGAGGGCCGCTGGACACTCCGGCGAAGCAACTTTTTATAAAATTGGGCATTCTCACTTTACCAGCGATACTAATCATGCAAGTGGCTGTGTACGTCCGTGAACACCTTACGTACTTCAAAACGAATGCCATGGTACACGTGTACAATACGCGAAACGCAAACAAGCTTGTGAATATAAGCCGCAAGTTTGCCAAGTCGTCCAAGCGGTTTACCATTGAATTGCCGACAAACATTTAATCGAATATTATTTCAAAGACAACGTTTCAAGTATTTTAATTTCATCGACAAGTCATTGCGTCGAGGACTCGATACTAGGTAATTTGAACTCAGAGAGAGGTCTTTTAATTGGTAGTTGACTAATTTCAATAAAATTCATGTCATGGCTTTTCATTTCGGGTTTTTTTTTTTTTTTTTTTTTACATGTAATAATATTTATTCCGCATAAAATTATTTCGGATCTATATCTTAATCCCTAACGTTTTTTAACCTATTTTTGCCGTGCAGCGAGTCGACGCCACCCCGCTGCGCGGGGTGTCTATTTCTGGTCTGAGGGACACAAGTGAACCCTAACCTAACCGACCTAAAACAGAGTTAGCTTATGACAAGCCATTTTTGTCCGCCCTGATATTTTTTTGTAATAAACCATTTACACCAATGATTCTTAGTTTATTATACATACATATTATACATATTTGTATGTCACACAATTAACTACATAATTTGAATAATGTATAAATGTGCAGTTGGACATATAAAATTGTATTAAAGTAATACGTCGAAGAAATTTATTGCAATGTTTTGTAGTTGTGCCAATTAAGATAATTTGATACAAATCAGCGATTAAGTAATATTCGTGGAATAGTATTTCTACGTAGTGAGATAAATTTAAATAAATAGTAGTTGAAATAAAATAACGCCAAACAATATTACTAGTACTGAAGTTTTGATGAATCGTTGTCGATGAAATAATATTCGATGAAAAGGTTGTCGACAAAACAAGGGTACACCCGTCCAAGCTCACTCATGTGATGGGCCCCACGGTCACAAATTGCCTAAAAATGTAACCGAAGCCCCAAATTTGCAGTTTTAAGCGCCGTTTAAAAAACTGGCTTACTGAGCGCCCGTTCTACAATTTCGATGAGTACATAGTGTACAAAGAATTAATATAAATGAATTATTTATGACTTAAGTTAATGTAACACTTGGATTATATTGCTTTTACTATTATTATTATTTGATATAATTATTATGATGCGACTAATTATATGTAACTGAAATTCTAAATGATATTTTTTTGACATGTAAATTGGCTTTATAAAATAAATGACTATGACTATTCAATTCAGTTCAAATTATTTAATTCAGACAATGTCCATAGACTATGACTATTACAATTCCGATCGTTTAGTTCAAGGTGATCCCCGGAGCGCAAGATAGAGCTTTATTTTGTACAACGAATGCCGTATAATTTTTTGTTAGATATAACACTTAGTAAAAGTAAAAACCTGTTTTTCATATAAATCAGCCGGTATACATAAGTATACGTTTACAACTTGTGCCCGACGTGCCCGTCATAAATATAACGCACTCGGAAGGAAAAACATTCATTACCCCCGAGCACGCATGTTATCACAATTAACGGTATGTTCCCTTAGCCTCTACTGACGCGGTGACGTGATGAAAAGGTTTGTTTTTGTACAATTTCCTCATTTACGAATATTTCTATTCCGTAAAACGGCAAACAACATCCTGATGTATTGTGTTACAAATATGAAATTTGCTTTTCTTTGTAGACAAAAAAAAATAAGTTAATTAAATATTTTTTTGTAAATTTAAAGGCCATGGCAGGATAAGTGAATCTGCCCCCAGCGAGTTTTGGCTTGAATTTTTTTTTGATGATGTGGGTTTGTATTGGTAACAAGTATGCAAAATTTGAGCCCCCAAAAGTTTATACTTAGTTATAAAAAAAAAGAACTAAATAAGATCTTTTTTCATTTTTTTTTCTAGCTAGCCGATTTTGACGTGCGTCACGCATAATGTGCATATAGTAAAGACAATTATATGACATCAATTACTTATAGGATATATTGCCGTACAAAAAAGAAAAAAAAATACAATCACTTTTTTCATTAAAAAAATATATTACTTTCACGTCAGCGACACTTCCAAATTTTTGACCAAAGCTAGCCTCTTTAATAAGTTACAAAATTAATGTATTTACTTAATTTTATCTGTGGTAGAAGAAGGTGCTTTTTTTAATTGAATACATCACTATACATTTGCTATACCCGCTCTAGTGCTAGCGGTATGTACTCCCCGAAATTCAGTAAAAAGCTGCAAATAGTGTTAAAAGCACGAAAATCGGAACAATTATTGATCTTTAGGCCATACGAATCAATTTGACCCGTAGCACAAAAAAAAAACAAAAAAGGAGAGGACATCTTTTTTTTGTATGGCAATTTTTTTTTGTTCTGAAACCTATCGTGTGTGGTATCTAATGAAAGGGCATACTAAGCCGATTCTATAAATATATAGTTCTTCAGCAGGGTATTGTCACCCTTTTTGAAGAACAGCACCACTTCACCTCTGTTATACGCCTTTGGCGCCCTCCCTTCCAGTAGGACGGTGTCAAACAACTTCTGAAGGGCCGTAAGGATTGGTTTTCCACCCGCCTTCAGGAGTTCGGCTGTAATTCCGTCTTCACCTGCCTGCCTGGTGCCTTGCTGTTCTTAAGCTATTTCAGAGCCATTCTAATCTCGTACAGGCTGATGTCCGGGATGTCGTCGGTGCAGTGTCGGGGCAGCTCTAGAGTTTTCCGCCGGACCAACTTCTGGTCTGCGAGTTCACGTGTAGATATATAGCTATCCGTAAAAACGCTCTTATCTCACTCAAAAGCTCAGGTGTGGAAGCAACGACTCTCCCGTCCTCAGTTTTCAAGCTGGCTCTTCCCAATAGACAGATCTTGTGCGGACACTTTTGAGCCCTTATTTCGCTCGATGGCCTCTTCACCACGGTTCGTATTGAATTGGCGCAGATCGCGGGTAAGGGACTAGAAGATTCGTTTATTGAGCTGCCGGTAGTATACTGCAGAATCATTTCACTCCTTTCCTTCATGAGCTTCTGAGTGGAGCTAGAGACCCTTTTAGTTCTGTTGGCCCGCTGGGCCTTGAAGAACTTAGACCCAGTGGCACGGACAGCTTCCACAAACCCGTCGTTGAGTTCGTCCACGTCGCCACCTAGGCAATCGAAACGGTTTTGGAGTTCCAGCTGAAAGCTCTCGGGGGTTTGGATCAGTCTCAGTGAAATTCAAAATATATTTCTCATCTACGAGGGGCACACCGAAATGATCGGGAATAAAAAAAAATGTTGCAGGTTGTACATAAATTATGTTTTATTGTTTTTCGAAGTATGCTCCCTTCCAATTAATGTACTAATGCATTCTTTTGAACCTGTTGTTGAAGCAGTAATTCGAGTCTGAAGAAGACGTTACCAAAATGGCCGATTTGTAAGCTTCCACGGCTGCTGGGTCCTCAAATCGCTGACACGCAATAAATCTTTAATTCAAAGGAAAATAAAAAAATCGTTTGGACTCAGGTCAGGACTGTGCGGAGGATGGGTCAACATTTTCCTGGTCCGAAAAATCTTTTGTCTTGCGTGCGGTGTGGGAGCTCGCACTGTCATGGTGTAAGATGACTCGACGTGTCGAGTTGCTTCTGCGAAGTTCGGTCATCAGCTCCGGTAAACAGACCTTAGTGTACCAATCAGCGGTGACCGTTCTTTGTTCTTGCAAGGGAATTGTGGCAACATGCCCTTTTTTAACCCCCGACGCAAAGAGAGGGGTGTTATAAGTTTAACGTGTCTGTGTATCTGTGTATCTGTCTGTGGTATCGTAGCTCCCAAACGGATGGACCGATTTGAATGAGGTTTTTTTTGTGTCATAGATAATTTTATCCCTAGTGTTCTTAGCCATGTTTCATGAAAATCTGTTCAGCCGTTTTTGAGATATGAGACTTTGAAATGAAAATGTTGGGGGTTAATCAAATTTTCTATGTTGTAGTTATATATTTTTAAACAAACGAGGCAGCCATTTTCTTTGCCACGCTCCGGGAACGAACGACTTTCGTTGGCTTCACCTCGTCATCGATCGAAGACCCAAACTGTTCGCGTTTCCTTTCAGGGTCATATGAATAAATCCATGATTGACCTGAAACGATATTGTAAACGGCTTTCGACTTTCCTCCTTTAAATCGTTTCAGAGTAGACCGGCACCATTTTACACGAGACGCCTTTTGCTTTCAGACAAATTTTGGGGTTTCAGACTAGTTTTCTGACACCCAACTCACAATGCAAAATTGTTTGGATTGCAGTCATTCCAATGCCTATAGCTGCGCTGATCTGGTCGTATGTCGCACGTCTGTCATCTTGAATTATTCTAAGCACAGCCGCGACATTTTCAGGTGTAACCGCTGATTTTGGTCGACCTGTAGAAGGTAAGGTACTGATAGACGCACGACTCCGTCGAAACTCCGTGAACCAACGATATATTTGTCGGTTGACTAGGTGCTTCAACATTATATATAGAGACAAGCTTCTTGAGACATTCTTCCTGAGATAACCCACGGTGAAAGTTGTGGTAAATTATGGCATGGAAATATTCACGCGTAAACTCCATTTTGTTTTCCGACTTGTCAAATATAAAACGGCTTAATAAAAAAGATACCCTTTTTTTTCATTTTCGTATAAACCCCATTACGATTGTAAGTGGCCAGTACACATGTAATGAAAAAGGTTTTATTTTAACTCGGTCTAAAGACTCCAAAGTATTTCATTCCTGATCATTTCGGTGTGCCCTTCGTATCTTAAAAGGGTCATTCTATAAGTGAATTAAATTATAGGATGAGCGTGGCCCACTCTAGAATATTGATTCGGACAGAACATTTCGTTACAATTCGTCAAAGCTTTACACAGCCTTAATGCGCTTCTTGCATCAGCACCGGATGTGGACGTCTTTGGAAGTAGTTGGGGAATTGTGTATCGAGAATGCTTAAGGTACTGTGAGATGATGGATAGACGTAATTCTTCAGTCATATATTAATATGCAGTGTATATATCATTTGTAATTCACAGTGACTTAGTTTTTAACTGTAATGCTGTGTAATTATGTTAAATAAATAAATAAATAAATAAATAAATAAATAAATTCAGTTAAATAAAATTGAACACAAAAAACTGGCATTCATTGTCCACGGAGTTTTTATTCATTGGTTGCGCGGCGAATTCTTTTGTGTGTTCGCCATATTTCATTTGAAAGTCGCTCAAAGACAGACGGGTCAAGGAAAAGTTTGCTGACGTGGCAGAGTTCTGCCTTAGGGATTATACGTGTTAAAACTGAAATTCAGCTCAAATAATTTGTTTACACTGAGATGTGTCTATAATTTCGATGTTTAACTTTGTGAAGAGCTCAATTTGTGATAAGAGTGCAAATAAGAGAAAAATATTCGGCAATGTTCTGAAAATAACAGGGCGAGCACTTTAAGAAGTGTAACTTGAGTAAATTATCTATATTTTTGACAGACTTTGAAGGAGGAAAGTCTGGATTCAACAGTTTTTTAATTTCGATTCGTCTGGGTTATTTAGTGTGCATTCGATCAAACCAGAAAATAATTAAGTAAGTCTACAAAGGTTTGTCGTTTAAATACGTGATATATAACCTTTATTCCTGTTTAAAAAAAGGACTCCGATTTGTCGTTAAGTCCAGTGGCGATGGGTGTTATTGTAATAAAAACAGACGGGCTGTGGCAGTAACTATTTATTTGGGAGAACACACGAGTAAAAAACATTAAATATTATTTAGTACAAAACCATCTTGTAGAAAGCTATCAACCGGAATGGCATATCTGACGTTAGCAGATATGTCATTAACTCTTACATGCTGCCCGTCATGCGCAGACGATTGGAAGTCAAATATAGAACTCCGTACGGCCAGTGTGTGCCATCACCAGTGTACACACACCTCATTACAACACACCCCCTCAATCGACTGCTCATGACAGACCTTGAAACACTGATGTCTATTTTAGAAAAAACCCAATTTAAAAATTTCCAATTAAATAAAACCATAAACCATCAAAGGTATACAAATAAAATATCCCGTTATCCCCTTATCTAAAACTCTAATACCTATAAAGCTAACTTTAGGATACTCCTTCTCATACATATAGCATATAAAAACCCCTTTATAATTTTACTCTATTCCCTTACCCGATATATCAATATACCAACCTCCACATTTATCATAAATACTCCCCACTCAACTTCATAATACTTCAACATATTCAACTCCTTTATAACATTATACACTATTCCTCTACTCGACTCATCAATATACTAACCTCCACATTTATCATAAATATCGACTCGACTTAATAATACTTCAACATATTCAACTCCTTTATAACATTATACACTATTCCTCTACTCGACTCATCAATATACTATCCTCCACATTTATCATAAATATCGACTCGACTTAATAATACTTCAACATATTCAACTCCTTTATAACATTATACACTATTCCTCTACTCGACTCATCAATATACTATCCTCCACATTTATCATAAATATCGACTCGACTTAATAATACTTCAACATATTCAACTCCTTTATAACATTATACACTATTCCTCTACTCGACTCATCAATATACTATCCTCCACATTTATCATAAATATCGACTCGAGTTAATAATACTTCAACATATTCAACTCCTTTATAACATTATACACTATTCCTCTACTCGACTCATCAATATACTAACCTCCACATTTATCATAAATATCGACTCGACTTAATAATACTTCAACATATTCAACTCCTTTATAACATTATACACTATTCCTCTACTCGACTCATCAATATACTAACCTCCACATTTATCATAAATATCGACTCGACTTAATAATACTTCAACATATTCAACTCCTTTATAACATTATACACTATTCCTCTACTCGACTCATCAATATACTAACCTCCACATTTATCATAAATATCGACTCGACTTAATAATACTTCAACATATTCAACTCCTTTATAACATTATACACTATTCCTCTACTCGACTCATCAATATACTAACCTCCACATTTATCATAAATATCGACTCGACTTAATAATACTTCAACATATTCAACTCCTTTATAACATTATACACTATTCCTCTACTCGACTCATCAATATACTAACCTCCACATTTATCATAAATATCGACTCGACTTAATAATACTTCAACATATTCAACTCCTTTATAACATTATACACTATTCCTCTACTCGACTCATCAATATACTATCCTCCACATTTATCATAAATATCGACTCGACTTAATAATACTTCAACATATTCAACTCCTTTATAACATTATACACTATTCCTCTACTCGACTCATCAATATACTAACCTCCACATTTATCATAAATATCGACTCGACTTAATAATACTTCAACATATTCAACTCCTTTATAACATTATACACTATTCCTCTACTCGACTCATCAATATACTAACCTCCACATTTATCATAAATATCGACTCGACTTAATAATACTTCAACATATTCAACTCCTTTATAACATTATACACTATTCCTCTACTCGACTCATCAATATACTAACCTCCACATTTATCATAAATATCGACTCGACTTAATAATACTTCAACATATTCAACTCCTTTATAACATTATACACTATTCCTCTACTCGACTCATCAATATACTAACCTCCACATTTATCATAAATATCGACTCGACTTAATAATACTTCAACATATTCAACTCCTTTATAACATTATACACTATTCCTCTACTCGACTCATCAATATACTAACCTCCACATTTATCATAAATATCGACTCGACTTAATAATACTTCAACATATTCAACTCCTTTATAACATTATACACTATTCCTCTACTCGACTCATCAATATACTAACCTCCACATTTATCATAAATATCGACTCGACTTAATAATACTTCAACATATTCAACTCCTTTATAACATTATACACTATTCCTCTACTCGACTCATCAATATACTATCCTCCACATTTATCATAAATATCGACTCGACTTAATAATACTTCAACATATTCAACTCCTTTATAACATTATACACTATTCCTCTACTCGACTCATCAATATACTAACCTCCACATTTATCATAAATATCGACTCGACTTAATAATACTTCAACATATTCAACTCCTTTATAACATTATACACTATTCCTCTACTCGACTCATCAATATACTAACCTCCACATTTATCATAAATATCGACTCGACTTAATAATACTTCAACATATTCAACTCCTTTATAACATTATACACTATTCCTCTACTCGACTCATCAATATACTAACCTCCACATTTATCATAAATATCGACTCGACTTAATAATACTTCAACATATTCAACTCCTTTATAACATTATACACTATTCCTCTACTCGACTCATCAATATACTAACCTCCACATTTATCATAAATATCGACTCGACTTAATAATACTTCAACATATTCAACTCCTTTATAACATTATACACTATTCCTCTACTCGACTCATCAATATACTAACCTCCACATTTATCATAAATATCGACTCGACTTAATAATACTTCAACATATTCAACTCCTTTATAACATTATACACTATTCCTCTACTCGACTCATCAATATACTAACTTCCACATCATAATAAATTCTCCCACTCGACTTCACAACAGCTACAACATATTCAACTACTTTATCATATAATAGCTATATCAACATTATTCACCTACTCGACTCCACAACTACTTACTACAAAGTATTCAATTCAACTACTTTATAATATTGTAGATACTTCTGATACTTCAACATTATTCACCTGCTCGACTCCACAACTACTACAATATAAAACCACACAATAAGCAAATACAAACACTAAACCTGATATAAAACTTAAGGTATTACCAAACCTCACACTAATTTACATTTATCACTCACAATATTAACTATTAAAATATAAACCACAAAATAAACATTCACAAAACCTAAATTTGATATAAAACATTCTCAGTAATAATTTACATAAATTATTCCCCATTACAACAATGGGTTGAGGTAGAGAGGTTGGGTTTGATGCAAGCCGAGCTTTGTCTGACGCCTGCACACTGGCGGCTCTGAGGGTGCAATGCATGCACCGTGGTCGTTTTAGCTCCGCACAAAGCAGCCCTATTTAGGGAAGCACTGCTGTCCCCGCTCAGCTGGGGACGGAGCTAGAAAAGGCGCCCTAAAAAAAATTCACTCCACCTCAATAGGATGGTAGTAACCACGGTTGCCTCCGCATCTCTTATTTGGTGGTCGACGTTCCAATAAAAAAATCATAAGACCTGACATGACTTTTGGCGCGTGGAACGTGCGGCTTCTTGACCGAGATAAAAATGCCTGTCCTGAAAGGAAAACCGCCATAGTAGCTCGGGAACTCGGCGTGCATACGTGGATGTAGCTGCTATCAGCGAAACACACCTTGCCGACGAAGGAGAGCTAGCGGAAAACGGACGAGGGTATACATTTTTCTGGAAAGGCACAGACTTGTTCGAACCTGAGAAGGTCAGGCGTTGGATTGGCGGTTAAAAACTACCTTGCAAAGCGCCTACACGAGTGTCCCGTCCATATTTTGGACCGCGTTACCAAATTGCGTCTTCACTACACGACAACTACCTAAATGTCATCAGTGTCTATGCTCCTACGCTAGACAATTCTGACGAAATTAAGGATAGAGCTAGTGCGATGCCTCGATGGCATTCGACCCAGGGAACAAATTCTTCTAATGGGAGACAATGCTAGGAATGGATGTGACTTTGAAGCCTGGCCTAAAGTTTTGGGCAGACACGGAGTCAGAAATATGAACAGCAATGGTCAGCTGCTGCTTAGTTTATGTGCACAATATGATCTCGCGGTTACAAACTGTATGTTTAGATTACCTGCAAAGCACAAGACGAGATGGATGCACCCAAGAACCTAGCACTGGCATTTGATCGTACGGCAAAGAAACGTTTCTAAATTCAAATTCAAACATTTATGGGTCTCTTGAGAATTCTCGAGAACGAGAATGTTCTCGCCGGCACATCACTTATTATATTATACGTACACTATAGTAAACATCGATTATGTCAGTTGTATTTGAACCTTTTGAACTGGGTGGTTTATTAATCAATATTTTTATTAAGCAAATATGTTAGCGCTGGATGCGCTGGATGCGGGTGGCGCAGGACCGGTCACTTTGGCACTCACACTTTGGGGGAGGCCTATGTCCAGCAGTGGACGTCTTTCGGCTGATATGATGATAATGATGATGAAATATGCTAGCACATCATTCCGGTTTACAAAATGTTTTTGTCTATAACATCATTTCTTAAATTCCGCCTTAGTTTTATTTTTTATGCCTATTTTTCGTTACGCCTATGAGTTAGTTTAATTGTTTATGACGTGACACACGAAAAGTTGCTTTGTGCTAAAACTACGACCAAGACTACCGGGGGTTGGGCAGCAGCATCCCTGAAGTTCGGTGGAAACACTGCGATCGTCAACCCGCATGCCTTGGCATGCGGGTTGGCGATTATGGCATATGCCCCTCATGCAGTAGACGATTATATATACCTAGGACAGACTGTCCAGTTAGGTAGGTCCAACTTTGAGAAAGAGGTCAATCGTCGAATCCGACTCGGCTGGGCAGCATTGGGGAGGCACATCTTTTCGTCCAATATTCCGCAGTGTCTCAAGACGAGAGTCTTTGACCAGTGGGTATTGCCAGTGATGACGCATGTCACATAAACGTGGTCGTTTACTATGGGCCTCATAAGAAGGCTCAAAGTCACCCAAAGGGCAATGGAGAGGGCTATGTTGGGAATTTCTCTGCGCGATCGCATAAAAAATGAGGCTATCCGCAGCACAACCAAGGTAACCGATATAGCCCTACGAATCGCTAAACTTAAGTGGCAGTGGGCGGGGCACATTGAACGTAGAACCGATGGCCGTTGGGGCGGAAAAGTTCTCTAGTGGCCACCACGTACGGAAGGCGCAGCGTGGGTAGGCCCCCACAAGGACAAGGTGGACTGATGATGACCTGGTAAAGGTCGCGGGAGTCCGCTGGATGCGGGTGGCGCAGGACCGATCATTGTGGCACTCTTTGGGGGAGGCCTATGTCCAGCAGTGGACGTCTTTCGGCTGATATTTTTTTTTATTTTTTTATTAAGTTTTACCTCTATCTCGCCTGATGGTAAGTGATGATGAGGTCGAGGGTGTTACATGCATACCTAGATAGTGCCTATTCACTCTCGTCTTGAAAAGATCCAAGTTATAAATATGTAACTGGAAAAAGGTTTCCCGGAAGCGAGTTCCACTCTTTGGCTGTCCTCGCGAGAAAACTGGAAGCAAAGCGCTTCGTGCGAATCAGTGGTAAGTCAACAACATAAGGGTGGAACCCGCGACCGCGCCTAGTCCCAAGATGGCGAAATGGTGAGGGCGGGATTAATTTGTGTAATCCTAGCGCACACTCTCCGAAATGTATCCTGTAGAACACCGATAAGCAGGCAACCTTTCTACGGTGTTCCAGTCTTTGCATTTTAGCCTCAGTTAAATTTAGGTCACCAATGAGCTTCCTGGCACGCCCATCAATCGAATCCAAGGCGGTTAGCTGATATTTAGCTGATATGATGATTTATTTAGATGATATGATTATGATGCCAACGACTCGTATCTGTATATACTCGTAACATGTTTTTGTCAATTTCATTTAATTTTTGATGATGATGAAAAGTTGCTCGCCCTTATAAAAGGCTACTTTTTGTTCATTTTAGTAACAGGGCTTTATTCCATTGTTATAAATAGGTACCAACTTCAGCAAAAAAACAAAAAAATTGGGACGATTAGGTGTAAGTGTGTCAGTATTCTATTGTTTATTAATATCATTTGTTTCCTATCATGAGTTCATTAGTTTCTAAATTAACAAATCTAGATTTTATATGCATAATAATAATTAAAGTACTATTTCCATAAAGCTATTTTTTCAGGTTTTGCAACTGCCTTCCAGGGTCCATGAGATACTTTTGCGCTTTATTCATGTAAGAACTGTATTTGTTTACCATGGTGCCATAAACGCTTGATTGATTGAAACTATTACATCGATGCCAAACGGAGTTTGTGACTTAAATATTGAAAATTACTGTAGGTAATGGCCAAAAGCGTAAACTGAGAGGTGAAAAGCTGAGAAGTTACCTTCACGCAGTTGATCCGTTGCATATCTCAGGAGGATGAAACCCCTTACCCATTGTTATACAAACATTTAATAAATAGAATAACATCGTTTCGCGCCAGGGAACCCTAAAAATCAAATTGAGAGAATTAATTGCTCTCCATGCTTACGTCACCGGATCACACAAGTTGAGCTTTACTTCCTGAAACGTAAGGTTGAAAATTGGGTGTCATATCATTGCGAATCCCCGCTGAGAATAATGAACAAAAGCAGTGACTTGACACAATGCTATTAAAAACTTCTTGCGTCACAATGGTCTTAGAAAAGCAATTTCGCTACCAATAAAAGGTCCAGAATATCTTAGAATTATCTTGCTTTATTTCCCTATGTTTTATTCTACTAATCAACCCAATACTCATCCAACTTGGCTGCTCATAATCCCAGTACTATATCAGTACAGATTAATTAAAAAATCAGGTCTAATAAAAATATCCCAAAACTTTATAACGGCAATATTTCCCCAAAGCCCTAATCTTATCAATAGTAATAAAGTTGTTTCACCCTTCCTTTGCACTTGACATGACTTAAATATGATTCCATTAACTTCTTTCTTACTGTGAAATTACTTCCGATTGACTTAAAAGCTTAAAGTTTCCAACTTCTGCGAGATATAATTGTAAAGGTTGGCAGAAGTTATTTTGACGAGTATTTCAGGGAAGAGGGTTTATTTAAAAAAGGGTAATTTTTCTGCTTTAATATTTGAATCAAACTTCACAATCCACACCACAAAAAGGCATACTTTTGAATACTATTTGTAGAAAAAAGTTTGCAATGATTTTGTGACGATAATTCAATTCATATTTTTAAATGAATAAATGAATTATAAATGTATAGGAACTAATTATAGTGAGCGGTCCTTAAGAAAGCCTCCGGTTTCGGTTTGTGTCAAAAATCGGGTGAAATGAGAATATTCTTTACCGCCCCTCTCCCGCCGACCCGTTTGAGGGTCAGAATTTATTATGGATTTGCGAACAAAAAATTTTAGCCCGGGAGAGGAAGGATTCCGCCCTAAGTGAGTAATTTACTATTATGGAAAACAAACATTTTACAAAAAGTGCAAGATCGTAGTAAAAGTATATTAATTCCTCTAAGACGATGAATGTAATAGGTCCCAAGCTGTACATAACAAATTACCTGTAAAAATTACGAAGGAGGATTGCATAGCACCTTCAAAAATAAATGATATAAATGGTTAATTGGACATGCATTTTATAATGCAATGCAGCGCTCTCTAAAACCATGCTTTGGGCCTTTCACTTCACACAACATTCGTACGAAAAGTTTAGCCTTCGGGATTTCTTGCTTCCCCGTTTACCTTCGGGACTTCGGCGCTCAGGTTTCGCCTGCAAGATACCCGGTGATAACGATATCCGTGGGGAGAGCGCTCTCTGAAGAGTTGCTTTGGGCCTTTCATTCCAATGAAATGCTTGACTTTCGGCTTCGCTTGCCTCGCCGCTCACCTTTAGGACTTTGGGCTAAGGTACGAGTATCGCCCTCGGCCCTGGGGATCACGTAGGGGGCGTTTGCTAAAAGAGTACTTTGGGCGTATAAGTGTGTTATAATGTGTTCACTGATAGACCAGCACGTTTTTTAGCGGAATAGCAAAGAAATATTGTTCTCGTAACAAAACTATTGACAACAAAGTCTCAAGAAAAAGAATTTGAACGCTCGCATAATCTATGGAAATTCAATCGTTATTTTTAGTTTTTTCAGTACAACAGTCAACATAAGAATACCATGTACTTACACCATAATTTATAAGCGTACAAAAACGCGGGCAGAAGCTAGTTACCTAATATTAGGAATATATATTATTGTTGTGAGCGGTGCGATACACTCGCGGCACGCATAAACCTTAAACAGGTTTCTGTACGCGTATATTAATTTGGTATTGTGATTTTTCTCTTTTTATATAAATGTTATATCTTTATTTAAATCAGACAACAAAAGGCCCACAGTTCAAACACCTTAAGGACTAACATACACACTATAAACTTATTAAAAACTACAAAATCACACTACTACTGCGATGTGTTTTTTGAGGTGTCATCAGTAACTGATCGCGAAAACGCCGGAACTTGACTCTTTTCGGCCAAAATTCTTCCTTATGGGCCTGTGATTTAAGTCTTCTTGTGTAATATCTTACTTCCCATTTTTGACACAAATTTCAAATATAACGTAAATGCGCATGACCTATCGAAGTAACGAATAATATCAAGTAGGTATGTAATAAGATTATGGGTTCACAAATACCTAAAACTATATTACGCTGTTCTAAGATGCAAACAAATGAATATTGATTTTTTGTATCATAGTTCTCTAGTGTTTTATGATAATAATTCACTAGGAAATCATATACGTACCGTCTTTTTTTAGGGTTACCGGAACCGTTATAGTTTCGTCATTTCCTTCTGTCCGTGAGTAAAATGTCGGACATACCGAGGGCTGGGTGGTCAAACCCGATAAGTAGACAAAAATAGGTTTTGAGAAAATCGATGTTAAAAGTTTGGACGTATACATTATCAAAAGCTATAAACATTACGAATATTAACCTCTCTGTTATGGAACCTATGTTATTTAGTTATGTTTATTTGATTAAAAAACTTGTCTAATCTCTTTAGTTTTTGGATAATACCAGATTTAATAACGACAGGATCAAATTTATTGGGTTTTTCCATAAAATTAACAGTACAAAATAGAAACTTAAAGGATTTATTAAAAAAATAACCGACATTACACTATCAAAATTAGCATTCATCTGAATCAGAATCGCAGCTATCACAATAACTGGATTCAACATCGATCATCAACCTTTAAACCATGAACCCAGGGATGAAATTCGTCGGGTATAATTCCTGTCTTACACATTTTTTCCTGGTCTTTCTTCTTTGCTACGCTTATAGGCAAAGGATTGTGGGTGACTAGCCTAACGAGTTCAGTAAAACAAGCTAGTTCCACATTAATTATTATATTAAAGTCAAACGGCACAATAGAGAAACACGTATCACTCAAGAGTCACAAGCACAAAGAGAAGAAATAACAGTTTAAAGCAAGCACTTAGATAGTTCGGAAGAAAGTCAAAGGGCATAGAAAAAGCACATACAAAACCGAACATAAAGCATAAGCTTAAACATAAAGCAGTGCGCGGCGCAAACCGAATAATTTGTTCAAAGCAACGTCGGCGCGTAAGCATTAACCGTTAGCTCAGAGCGGCGCAGGCGTAGCGTCCAGCCTCGAGAATGGTAAATAGCCGACTGCGCGGGATTTCCGAGCGCGCACGAACATTGCCGGCGGCTCGCCGATCTACGGCGAAGCGAGCCGAGTGATAAGGATCACCTTGAACCAGCGCGCGCGTTGCAGACGCGGCTGAGCATACGGTATATACTTATATAATATTTTACAAGGCATAAAATAAAAACAATCAACACATAAGATATACTAAATTACAAATGGCAATATTAGTAAAAAGCTGTCGCCACATCAGCCCCCCCGGAGACCTTTAGGGTCGATAAAAATCGGGAAAACGTATCCGACGACCAAAACGCGACACCTTAATATGCTCCGAAGGAACATTAATAGGTCTAGGTTCCGAAGGAACTGAAACGGGAGTAACCGGAACGGTCGATGACGTTTTAGTAGTGCCAGGTGCTTCAGACAAAATGTAGGCTGGTTTCAACCTATCAATTGAGATAGAAACTTCTCTCCCGGCAACGTCAATTTTAAAATATTTGTCTGACCTCTCCACAATCTTATAGGGACCGGCATAAGGCGGCTGAAGCGACCTACGGACCAAATCCTGTCGCACAAAAACATGCGTAACAGTGGCCAAATCTTTAAAAATAAATACTTTTGCGGAACCATGCCGAGTAACTGGCGTTGGTTGCAGGTTCCTCATATGCAGACGCAAACGTGACATGAAGTCAGTGTAGTCCGTCAGTCGGTCAGCAGTAGGTTGCAATAAATCGCTGGGGAGTCTTAGCGGCTCGCCGTAAACTAACTCGGCGGTCGAAGCAGACAAATCCTCCTTCCATGCACTTCGTATACCTAAAAGTACTAGTGGAAGGGTTTCAGTCCAGCACTCATCTGCGTGGCACATTATGGCACCCTTGAGCTGGCGATGAAATCTCTCCGCCAAACCGTTACTTGCCGGATGATACGCAGTAGTTTGCAAATGACGTGCACCAGTAATCGCCGCAATTTGGCGAAACAGATTCGAGTCAAATTGTTTGCCTCGATCGGTGGTAATATTTTGAGGGCAACCAAAACGAGCAATCCACATCGATATGAATGCCTTGCCTACACTTTCTGGTGTGATGTCATATAAAGGTACTGCCTCCGGCCAGCGCGTAAACCTATCTACAGCGGTGAGGCAGTATCTATACCCATTAGACACGGGCAAGGGGCCAATAAGGTCAATGTGGACGTGGGAGAACCTAGCAGTAGGTGGTTTAAAATCATGGACTGGTGCGTGTACGTGTCGTGAAACTTTGGATCTCTGACACGGGATACACGAACGCGCCCATTCTCTGCAGTCCTTTTTAATTCCCGGCCACACGTAACGCTCCGTTACTAACTTAATTGTGTTCTTAGCGCTAGGGTGGCTAAGTCCATGAAGGGAGTTAAAAACCATTTTACGAAATTCCGACGTTATAAAGGGACGGTGGACTGGCCCGGACACATCGCAAAATAATTTAATTGCTCCGAAGGGAATTTTCTCCAAAACTAAAGATGAACCGGTTTTGATCAAATTTCGCAGTTCAGTGTCCGTAGCCTGTGATAATGATAAAGTGGGTAAGTCAAGTCCGTCGGTAATAGCGTCAGTCCTAGATAATGAGTCCGCTACTACGTTGTCCTCACCGGATATAAAACGGATATCCGTAGAAAACTGAGAAATAAAATCCAGATACCTAAATTGACGCGGAGAACACGAATCTAGTGACTTTTTAAAAGCTGAAACGATGGGTTTATGGTCAGTGAGTATAAAGAAAGGTTTTAACTCGATCATGTGTCTAAAATACTTCACTGACTCATAAATGGCTAACAGTTCGCGATCGTAAGCGCTATACTTACACTGGGCAGGGCTCAATTTGCGAGAGAAAAATCCCAATGGTTGCCAATGTCCCTCGACTTCCTGCTGTATTACCGATCCGATCGCGAAATCTGAAGCGTCTGTCACAATTGCTAAGGGGGCGGAAGAGTCAGGATGCGCCAGAAGGGCAGCATTTGCGATACTTGTCTTGCAAGCATCGAAAGCACCTTCTAAAGCTGGAGTCCAGACTACCGGGCTGTTGCTCTTCACCTTTGGACCAGCTAATAGTGCATGGAGAGGAGCCTGCAATTTAGCAGCACCAGTAATAAACCGCCTATAAAAATTTAGGGCCCCTAGGAAACGCCTCAGATCCTTTATAGTTTTAGGTTTTGAAAAATCCTGTATCGCCTTAACCCTGTCAGTCAGTGGTTTAGTACCCTCTGAAGAGACCAGATAACCCAAGAACTCGATCTCGGGAACGGCAAAAACGCATTTACCAGCGTTAAGTAATATGCCATGGTCATTAAAACGCTCAAAAACCGCACGCAAATGCGTTTTGTGTTCTGAGTCGTTGGCAGAGGCTATTAAAACGTCATCGATAAAAGGAAAACAGAAATCAAGACCCCTGAGGACCTCATCCATAAACCGTTGAAATGTTTGCGCAGCGTTACGCAAACCAAAACTCATATATGGAAAATCAAAGAGTCCAAAGGGCGTCGTGATCGCTGTTTTCGAAACGTCCTCGGGCGCAACGGGAATTTGATTATATGCGCGCACCAAATCTAATTTACTAAACACCTTACAATTGAAAAGGTTGTGCGAGAAGTCAGCAATATGCCGCACTGGGTACCTATCGGGAATAGTGCGTGAGTTAAGGGCGCGATAATCGCCGCAAGGACGCCAGCTATTGTCCTTCTTAGGTACCAAGTGCAGCGGTGAGGACCACGGACTCTCCGAACGTCTCGCAACGCCCGTGCGCACCATATCTTCAAACTCTCGTCTCGCTATTTTAAGGCGATCTGGCGCCAAACGCCTCGGCCTCGCAAACACAGGCGGGCCAGGTGTAGTTTTAATAAAATGCTGCGTCTGGTGTTTACATTTGCGCTCCACAGGATCACCAGCAGGTCTTATAATATCAGGGTATTCCTCAAGCAAACTATGGTATGGCGAATTTCCTGAAATTACCTTTATTTGCGGACACACACTAGCTGACGCGACTAGAGCAGCTGATGAAAGCGAAGTAACGTTGACAACAAAAAAATTAAGCGAGCATTTCGAACATCGACAAGCGAATTATAAAATGAGAGGAAATCCACTCCTATAATGGGTTTGCTCACATCAGCAATAACAAAGCGCCAAGAAAACATACGGCGTAAATTGAAATCTAGCGATAAGCTAAGCCAGCCATAGGTACTAATTATAGTATTATTTGCAGCGTAAAGTTCATATGATGTCTTATGACGTCGTTGCGCACGCAAAAAACTAATCGGGTACACACACAAATCCGACCCAGTGTCCACTAAAAATTGTACCTTTGTCTTTACATCCGTAACAAATAAACGGTTAGACACCGACGCACTTTCACTGGCCGCTACAAGCGACCGATCAACTAGTTTTTTGGGTACGCACAGGGGGAAATACACTTATCTGCCTTATCCGCGTACTTGTAGTGGTACCAGCACAAACGCTGGCCGTCGCCGCTGGGCTTGGTAGCCCGCGAATGACTGTGTGATCGGTTCCGCGGCTTGCCGCGGGACCTCGACCGGGGCTTATCCTGACGGCCCCGGGAGGTGGACATCGCGTCAAGCCTTTGCGTCAGGGCGTCGATCTTACGGTGCAATTGGTCTAGCACCGAAGTAGGAGCACCCGATGACGACGCTGCGGCTACCTGGTAAGCAGGTACTGATGGCGTGACCTCATGGACTTTGTCAGCCATTTGCGCTACATCGTCCAGAGGTAAATTATCCTGGAAAGCCACTATACTTTGCAGCATAGTAGGTAGCCGGCTTGACCACAGATGGCGAATAAACTCATCCGGGTAATCTGCTCCAGCTAGACTCCTGATGTGACGTAAAAACTGGCTCGGCTTCCTGTCTCCGAGCTCTTCTTTCATCGTCAACTGCTTCAAACGCTCCTGTTTTGAACTTGACAAACGCGATATGAGCTCTCGCCTAAGAGTACCATATTTATCATTTTCCGGCGGCCTAGTAATAATGTCCTCTACCTCAACCGCGTACTTATAATCCAACACTGACACTGCGTGGTAAAACTTGGTAGAATCGCTCGTAATCTTCCCCAGCAAAAATTGTCCATCCAGCTGTGCGAACCATAAAGACGGTTTATCCGCCCAAAACGGTGGCACTTTCACACTAATGTGACTCACAGCTGCTTCACTGGCACTCGCCTCGGTAGTCGGAATGGGCACCGTGGCAAGTTTTTGCACATCATCATTAACCATTGTTAAAAAAAAAAACAACAAACGTCCGTTAAACCACTTTAAAACTTAAAATCCTTCAATACTTGCGTTAAAATATCTTTAAAACAACGTCCGTTAACATATAAAATTCAAAAATCGTCCGTTAAAAGATACAATTTAAAATGTCCGTTACGAGATAAAATTTTAAAATGTCCGTTACACAACCGTCCGTTTCAACAGGGGTCACCAATTATGTGGGTGACTAGCCTAACGAGTTCAGTAAAACAAGCTAGTTCCACATTAATTATTATTATATTAAAGTCAAACGGCACAATAGAGAAACACGTATCACTCAAGAGTCACAAGCACAAAGAGAAGAAATAACAGTTTAAAGCAAGCACTTAGATAGTTCGGAAGAAAGTCAAAGGGCATAGAAAAAGCACATACAAAACCGAACATAAAGCATAAGCTTAAACATAAAGCAGTGCGCGGCGCAAACCGAATAATTTGTTCAAAGCAACGTCGGCGCGTAAGCATTAACCGTTAGCTCAGAGCGGCGCAGGCGTAGCGTCCAGCCTCGAGAATGGTAAATAGCCGACTGCGCGGGATTTCCGAGCGCGCACGAACATTGCCGGCGGCTCGCCGATCTACGGCGAAGCGAGCCGAGTGATAAGGATCACCTTGAACCAGCGCGCGCGTTGCAGACGCGGCTGAGCATACGGTATATACTTATATAATATTTTACAAGGCATAAAATAAAAACAATCAACACATAAGATATACTAAATTACAAATGGCAATATTAGTAAAAAGCTGTCGCCACAGGATTGTCGTATAATGTTTCAATTTCCTCCGGATATGCAATGTTAGCAACGGAAGGAGGATTCGAATGTGCACGTTTTCTCGTATTTGGGGGTAGTTGTCGACATTTGCACAGGGGTAAGGTCTACAAAACGAAAATCATCAGATAAGTCGTAGTTAAAGTAGATCTTGTATTTTTCTCCTTTTACGTATCTCATTCGTTTGATTTTAAGCCATTTTACCTGCTCATTCAAGTCGTCTTTCAGTTTAGGTTTAAGGAGTAGTAAGTCCGCTAGTTGGGAGATATTTTTAATTTCGTGGTATTTTAACTCTTTTATTTTGTAGTTCGCAACAGTAACTTTTTGTTTTCCTTCATCTGTATTTACTTGCTTAACTTGTTTTTTTCTTGCTTGTTTAAAGATATTCTTCCAATCTGATACACTGTTCAGAGATACATTTTTAGCAGCATTTTCTATGGCGGCGTGCATGGAGTCTACTTCCATGTAGGTATGTCCGCTTTCTAAAAACTTTTGCTCGATGATGTTCAGGTGGTTATGGTTTTGGACAGTCCACAGAAGCAGTGCTGCTATATTTCTATTTCTATTCTGACCTCCACATGTGTCAGAAAAACTGTTAAATGCTTAACATTTGCTGGTAGACCTTCCTTCAAGTAGTAATAGAGGCAGGTACCTATTTCACAACTGCCCTTTTTGCCGTTAATTTCCGACCAGCACAAACAGTAAGCTGCATTTGGTAGTCGTGCTTCATAGATAGTAAAATTGTAGAGTACCAGTTTTCGCATATAATATTCATATTCATATTCATATATAATTTATTGCATAACATGTGTTTACATTGGTGTTAGAATACAATTTGTTTCAACATGTACCCTTTCGGGCATAGCAATCTACTAACAGTAAGTACATTATAGAAAAAATGGGAACAATTAAACATATTAAACATTTAAAAAATAATAAAATTCAATTAATATACATGCTCATTATTCTTAAGCGTATATTGATTTCAATCCATTATTATTCTTATACATTTCAATTAATTTCTATGTTAAAGGCTTAATCTGTAATTTATTATAAATTAAAAAATAAATAGCTTGGCTAAAATTGTTACATGTCTCTAAGATTGTCAGCCCAAAATTCATCTAAGCAATAATAGGATTTATGTAGTAAAAATGACTTAAGTTTCTTATAATAAATATTATATTTGCCCAGTGCTTTAAAACTGTTAGGTAGTTTATTATATATCTTGACTGCAGTGTATTGTGGGCTATTGGAAAGCATTTTTATTTTAGCGGGTGGCAGAAGAAGCTGATGTTTATTTCTAGCACTTTGGGGTTGTTTAAATAAGTGCTTGTTTTTCCATGCGTAAATGGCCAAGGTCAAAATATATTGGCATGGTTGTGGTAGGATTCCGAGGTTTTTAAAGTAAGGTTTGCAGCTTTCCGGGCATTGAATACGAACCATGATCCGTACACACCTTTTTTGCATCACAAACAGTTCGTGGGCATTTGTGCTGTTACCCCAAAGCATGATGCCGTAGCTGAGCCGCGAGTGTGCAAACGCGTGATAGGCCGATAGTTTAGTTTTTAGGTCTGTTGTTTTGCGGAGGGTATAAAGTGCGTATAGAAAGCTAGAAATTTTTGTTTTAGTTATTTCTATGTGTTTCTTCCAATTTATATTATTGTCTAAGGTAATTCCTAGCAGGTTACAATGGTCTACCTCTTCTACTTCGATATTATTCGTCACAATGTCTAATTTTAATGGGTTGTTCTGTATATGGTAAAATTGTATTGCTTTAGTTTTTTTAAGATTTATTTGTAAATTGTGTATGTTTAGCCAGTTATTAATTTTACAGAGAGTACTTTGTATAATTTCATTTTGGTTTTCACCCTTACTGATTTCAAATAATAATGAAATATCATCTGCAAATAAAATGTTGTATATGTCGACCGTTTTTGGAAGATCGTTGATATACATCAAAAACAGCACGCAACCTAGAACACTACCCTGAGGTATTGAGCCTTTCAAATCTCGTCTTTCTGACCATTTTTGCACAATCTCGTTTGTGGTCGGGTTGTGATACGTGATTTGAACATGTTGGGTACGGTTTTGTAGGTAGGACTTAAACCAGTCATGCACGATACCCTTTACCCCTGAGTAGTACATCTTATTAAGTAGGATTTTGTGACATACCCTATCGTACGCTTTAGTTAAATCTAGTAGGAGCCCAACTGCATGTTTTTTCTTATTTAAAATGGTTAAGACTGTCTGCATATAATTTGTTACAGCAAGTGTCGTAGAGCGGTCTTTTCTAAAGCCGTACTGGTTTGTATGGAGCACTTTATTTTTTTCGTGGAATCCATAGAGCCGTTCACACATCGCTTTTTCGTATATTTTGATTTGGACGGTAGCAAAGCAATTGGCCGGTAGTTACAAGGATCCATATCATCACCCTTTTTGAACACTGGTTTAATTAATGATATCTTTAAATCATCTGGAAATATTCCCTGGACAAATGATTGATTTATAAGCTTAGTGACTGGTGGGGTTAGTTCCGTTACGCATGTTTTTAATAAAATAGACGGGATTTCGTCGATCCCTGAACTGCGTTTACTTTTAGATTTCTTGATTATGTTGTAAATTTCTCTCTCGCTGACAGGATGTAGAAACATTGATTTATCAACTACATCGTAGGTTTTTGGGCAATGTTTTTGTGTAGTAGTTGTAGTTGTATCAAGGATAGTATTATTTGATGCTTCCTCAAAGACATTAGCAAAATAGTCATTGAGGACGTTTGCGACGTCTTCTGGCGAATCTAAAGGTACATTTTGTTGTTGGCTTTTAACTTTTATATTTTTTGTTATGAGTTTATTAGACGGCTTCCCATTTGCCTCATTAATGACTCGCCACATAGTTTTAATTTTATTTGTTGATTTTTTCATCTTCATTATATAATTCGTTTTTTTAGAAAAATTTATACATTTTTTTAAAGTTCTGTTATAAGATTTATAGTATGTTTTAAGTACACAGTTTCCTTCTATTTCATTGTTGCTAATGTGCATCCGGAGAAACCTTTTATTTCTACACGAAGTTCGTAAGCCCTTTGTCAACCATGTTTTATTCCATGTTGTTTTGATTTTTATACGTTTTAGGGGAATTGTTTTGTTTAATATATTTTTTAGCATATTTTGAAATGCTTTGTAGTTATTATTAGCATCATCGTGCACTAGGAGTTTGTTCCAATTTACGCCTTTTACAGCCTCTTTAAATGCTAACTGGTTTGATTGGTTGTGGACCCTCCTTATGGTTGTACAATTTCTATTTTTGACTAATCTAATTTTTGGCTGAATTTCAAAATTATAAACAATACCTTTATGGTCTGAGAGCCCAAACTCCGACACTTCAAGTTCGAATAATTTATTGTTTGTAAATAATAAATCTATGCATGTTTGAGACTGTGCGGCTATTCGTGTGGGCTCTTTTACAATTTGGACTAGGTTTAGTGCTAGCATATTGTCCGTCAGACGTCTGCTTAACTTATTTTTAGGCAGCATATCTATATTAAAATCTCCTCCAATTATAATATGTCGATTCTGTGCCTTTGTTCTGATTCTGTCTAAAACTTTTTCCAAGTGATTATAAAAAGTTTCTATTTCTCGATTTGGTCTGTAAGCACAGATTAAAATAACATTTAATTCAGGGATTTCTATGGAACTACATTCAATTATATATTCTAATGATAATGCTACAATGTCTTTCCTTTCTCTGTATTCAATGCCATCCTTAAGCAGGATGAACACTCGTCCGCCGTTGTGTTCTTGCCGATTGAAGGCTGACGCCAGAGTATATCCAGGAATGTGCACAGAATCTGCTTGCGATTTATGTATCCAGGTCTCAGTCAGACATAAAGCCTCAAAAGTGTTTTCAGTCAAGAAGCTTTCTAGTTGATCAATCTTATTTTTGAGGCTTTGCATATTTTGGAAAAGGATGGAGAAGTTGTTAGCGAAATGTATTATTACTACCCTCGTTTTGTATGTCTGGGTTTTCGTCTATTCTGGCTGTATTGCAAGTCTTTTGATCAGCCCGTATAGTCACTTGTCCAGACTTTTCGATCAAGTTCGATAGGTGTACCTGTGCGCTAGAGTTTGGAACTCCGTTTAGAGTTTCAATACTTTGGTTGCAATTTAGCTCTCTAATTTGTGGTCGTTCTTGGTTTGACTGTGCTTCAGATGGTAATATGTATTGCCTTCCATTTACATAAACGTCGTCCTTCTTAACTATTGGGTTAAGACCTTTTCTGCGGGCGTCTCTGAGTGTTTCTTTTAAGGTGTATCTTTTTTTGAGTTCTTGTTGATCCATGAACTTTGTAACTGCCAGCCCTGTATTTCTGAACGTATGATGGTTGTTGAGGATGTATTTTGTCATTCTCTTGTTTATTAGCCCAATCTCAATAGGTCTTCGGTTTCCGCGTCTGCCTATTCGTGTTATGCTGTCTATAAATCCGTTAACATCTATTCCTAGAATCTCGTAGAATATATGGCTGATGCGCTCTATTAGGTCATGTTCATTTTCTCCTCTAAACTCATTTATCCCATAGATAACTATAGAATTTTGGTTATGATGGGGGTCGCGAGTGGTGGTGATATTGATTTGATTTTCAATTTGTTTTGTGACGCAATCTAGTGCCTCTTGCAGTTTTGTGTTTTCTGACTGTAGTTTTTTAATAGTTTCACTTATATTGTTTATTTTTTCCCTGAATCTTGCCTGTTCCTCCGATAAGACAGCAGTGTTGTGAGTTATTTCCATTTTTAAGTTGGTCATATTTGTATTAAACTCTTTGATGACTGCGTTTTTTATATTTTCTGTAATTGACTTTGTTAAGCTCTCTTTTATGGCTTCAAATTCTGCTTTTATTAGTTGGCTAAATCGGTCGTACGTGATTGTAGCATCAGTTTCTTCTGTATGTGCCTGCGTAGATCTAGATTGGGGGTATTGTACATGGGATCGCGTTGGGTCGGTTACTGTGTCCCCTAAGACTTTTGAAATATCAGATTCGTCGCCGATTGACATGTCTGTAATTTGCGAATTCTGCATCGGTATTGAATGCCTATATATGCCTGCCGGGGACGCAGGGGCATCATCACTATTTCGTTTCCGTCGCGTGATGTTGTCACAAGAGGGGCACATCCAGCAGGCCCGCGATTCGGTTTTGCGTTCCCTAAATTGGGCTGAGGTCATATTCAGGCATAGGAAGTGATACGAGCCATTGCAGTAGTTGCAAGCAAGTAACTCACCCCTATCTATTTTTCTATTGCATGCCAAGCAATTCATATTCCAATCCATACTTCCATACTAATATTATAAATGCGAAAGTGTGTCTGTCTGTCTGTCTGTCTGTCTGTCTGTCTGTTACCTCTTCACGCTTAAACCGCTGAACCGATTGCGATGAAATTTGGTATGAAGATAGTTTGAATCCCGGGGAAGGACATAGGATAGTTTTTATCCCCAAAATCATCTCCTTAGGGGTTGAAATGGGGGGGTGAAAATTTGTATGGAGCTGCGATATAAAAGAGTTCCACGCGGACGGAGTCGCGGGCAGAAGCTAGTTCTAAAATAAAAGCACTTTATAGGTAGTTGACAAAAATGGATCGAGCCTTGCCTTAGTTGTATCCTTCGAAATATGCTTTATCAGTAGCAGGTAACAAAACGCAAGTTAAATGTCACAGATAGGGTTGACGTTGACAGCTGCCAGTCAGTGTAGTGTGAAGCTGTCACTGGCCAAAACAACAATGCATTTCAAATTCACCGGTAGATAATTAAAAGTCTCGAATCCTTTAGGCACTTGATATAATATGTAGAATATAGTTATGGATGTGTATATCGTGACTCGCCTTATAATTATTGCAGTTTATAGCTCCGGCACAGTGTTATCAGCAACGTTTATTTACACAGCACTTTCACTAGCGGATAATAAGTACAGGTTAGTCTTTTTAAGCTTCTAAGGTGTTTATTTCGCTTTAAAGTTCATTTTGAAAGGGGGAATACAAAAGGCTTTCGCCACCACTTGGTATCTGTAAAACGGCCTGAAGGTCTATTGTGATAGACATAAAAGTTGTGTCTCTGTTAGACTTAGCCTTATCTGCCTCTTTGGCTAGAGAGCTAATATTTTTCCTAGATATGTGATCTTGGTATCCAGATTCCAAAGTGGCTTTGGTATCATCATTTGCCTTGTTATACTTCGAACATATATTGCACTGGTCTTTTTTTGGTTTAAAAAAACTGATATTATAATCTTCGCAAAAAATACTGCGGTATTTATATTCTGACACAGCTGTTCGTTCCGATTCTTCACATCTCTCTATGTATAATCTATACATGTTCGTGACAGATTTTATCGTATCTTTTCTTGCTATCTTTACGGCAATAGTGTGAATCTATCAGAGGAAAAGATTCAATGTGTTCTCTGACAAATTGCACATCATCTTGTTTTGTTTTATTCGGAGGCGCCTTTTTACCTCTCTTGTCTTCGGATTTGTAGATAGCTAAATTGTCAGATTTGGCGACTGCGTCGCTTATAACATCTACGGATATGCATAACGTGCCAGTGAAGAACTTCTGACAGACTTGAATTTTTACTGAATTTTTAGTAAAGTAGCATTTTTTGCTGAAAGTTCTGGCTTTTCTTCCAGCCGATCTGTGTACTTTTTGAGTTTTTATTTCGTGTATTGTAATACAAGAGAGGATATATTTTTTTTTATTTACAAAGTCTTAACTGTAAAAGTGCCTACACAAGGCATTTCTGTCATCTTCGGAAAAGAAATCAGAGCATTTAAATTTGCAATTTTCACAATTAACATTTTTGGGTATTTTTGCGGGTTGTAACTTTCCCTTTGAGGTGTAAGGAAGACCTTCAGCTTTTCTTATTTTGCTAATATTTTTCTTCCACTCTTCAGGTTTAGCCTTTCTTCGTCGCTTTAGTGGTTTGACGGATAGCCACACCTTGTTCAGGATTTCATCAAGAATAAGGACTACAACTTCTTGCGACTCGTTTGGAGTTTTATGCTCAGGATCTGTATTCTCTTTATCCAATCCAGCAGGTGGTTCAGACTCATTTTCACTTCTGTTCTCTTCTATTTCACTGTCACTTCCATCAATGCTGGCTTCCCTGTAGTCTGGATCTACATCCGAATAATCACTGCCAAACAAATCACTTTCTCTTTCTCTATCGTTGTCCATTTCACGGAACATTATGGCGGAATATCCCTTCGTTTAAATAAATCCTACTGACATGTACACTTATAACACCTGTGTATGTTTTGCAAAATGAATCTTTCCATTTCATTTGGCGAGACTCCAACCTTACGACCCTAAAGATGGTTCACGTGCACATACTCCGCTACCACCTCTGCCTTTGTAGTGCAATGCAGGTCGGACCGATGTTTATACCACCAGGGGTAGACTAGTACAAATTAAGGTTATTATGTTGAGCAGGAAATCGAGTTGATGTTTATGACAAAACAGTTATACATATTTATCTTTAATATTTATCTTGGGCTTAGAGCATACATATCTTGGGGTATCCAACTGGCGTGAGGTGGCGCAGAAAAGGGAAGTGTGGCGTTCTCTTGTGTCCTCTTTGGGTCATCGAGCACCAGCATCTTTAGAAGTCTTTAAAAGTGTTGTATTCTTCTTATCTAATGACGCTTTCTGAGGAGGGATTTGTTTCCATCCTGGGTTACAGGAATGACCTGTCATATTTCTCAATGAGGTCTTAATTCTTTGTTTTCAGTTTATTTGAGGTAGGGTTCTATCTAATAAGGTGAAAATACGTTTTTTTCCGAAATACCTTTCTAAACGTGTAAGACTATCCCCCATGATTGTTATTATTTTTCTGAACGGACGTCGTTACGTCAAAACGTCAAAATCGTATCAGCTGTTTTAAAATGTTCAAATAAATATATTTTGGTTATAATATTAATTTATAGGGTGTTAATTGCATATAAAATAAAATAAAAATAAAAAAGCCTTTATTTGACCAAGCTAAATCTACATTTTTCTATTTAAACTTAATTTCTTTGTTTACTTACTATTTGCTAGGTATTTCATGCTTAAATATATTTTTCTTTTAATCCTAATTTACACTATTTCTAGTTAATATATAGTTTTTTTTTTTTTTTAACATTAAAGTATATTAAGCTAGGTCCCCAGTTGGGTAAAGGCCTCCTCCAAAGACGTCCACTTCTCTCTATCCTGCGCTAATTTCCACCAGTTTGAGCCTGCAACTTTTTTAATTTCATCGTCCCATCGAGTATAAGGTCTTCCTCTCCTTCTTTTACCTTGAGGTCCTGTCCATATGGTGGTGTTGAAGGTCCATCTGTTGTCTTTATACCTCGCTATGTGACCGGCCCACCTCCATTTTAGCTTCTGTGCATAGCTCAGAGCGTCAGTAACTTTTGTTTTTGCTCTTATTTTTGTCTGACGGATCTTATCCAGCTTTCTTACCTTAAGCATGCTTCTCTCCATGGCTCGCTGACAAGTCGTAATTTTTTGCATGGCTTTAGGCGTGAATTTCCAAGTCTGGCACCCATATGTCAAACATGGTAGGATGCTAGTTCATTGTTCGTGTTTTCAGGTTTATGGGCATGTCACTTTTGAAAACTTCCTTCATACTCCAGTATTTATTCCATGAACGCTGTATTCTTCTTTCTATCTCTAGTTCATTGTTTTCTTTTTCAAAGCTTATTGTTTTTCCTAAATAAATGTATTTGTCTGTGTATTCTAGTGGATTTTCGTTGACTTTTACCAGATTTTTGAGGTTGTTGGACATTGCCATGGTCTTAGAGAGATTGATTTGAAGTCCTACATTGGTGCTAGCTGTTTGTAGCTCTTCAATCATGAGCTGCAGTTGTGAACTTGACTCGGATAATATTACTAGGTCGTCGGCGAAGCGTAAATGACTCAGAAAGGAATCCCGTATGAAAATTCCACGTTTGCTCCAGTTCAATTTGTTGATGACGACTTCGAGTATAGCTATAAATATTAGTGGCGACAAAAGGTCGCCCTGTCTAACACCTCTCTCTATGGGGAAGCTCGGGCCCAGTGTTTCCAGCTTAATTCTTCCTGTATTGTTGTTGTATATATTTCTGATGACTTTTATATATACTTCGTCTACCTCCAGTTCTTTCAAGCTTTGCCAAATGCTGTCGTGAGTTACCGAGTCGAAGGCCTTTTGGTAGTCGATGAATCCGAGATATAGTGGTCTCTGACGTTCACGATATTTCTCTATAATCAGCTCCAGGGTATGTATGTGATCTATCGTGGAGAAACCTTTTCTAAAGCCGGCCTGCTCCACGGGTTGTCTTGCTTCAATTACGGGGCTGATTCTTGAGTTAATAATAGCTGAGAACAACTTGTATATGGTTGGTAGCAGGCTTATAGGCCTGTAGTTGCCTATATCTTTTAGATCCCCCTTTTTGTAAATTAGAATAATATTAGATTCGGACCATTGCGTAGGTGTTACAGATTTTTGCAATATCAAATTGAAAAGGATAGCCAGTGGTGTTGCCAGTATATGGTAGGCTGTTTTTAAAGCTTCATTTGTTATGTAGTCTGATCCTAGTGATTTTTCAAATTTTAGCCTTTTTATTGCTTCAATGATTTAATTTTGATTGATTGATTCTATGTTCATTTCGCTCTCATGATCTGTGGGATCGACTTGTGGATTTCCGTCTAGGTTAGTGGTATTGTTTTTGTGTGCAATTGATTGTTTTTTATCGCTGTATAGGTTTATGTAGAACTCAGTCGCTGTTGTGATGATGTCTTTTCGTTTGTTTATGTCTATGCCAGAGTCCTTTAGCCCTTCTATCCAGGTTTTGCTTGTTCTGAGTTCCTTATAAGCCTTTTTTGTGTTTCCGGTGAACTTGAGGTGTTTTTCTATAATATTTTGTCTATATCTTGCATAGTCATTTCTCATATATCTGTTTACTAATTTGAAGAGAGCAGAGAGTTCCTTTTTCATTGTACGTGTTTTGTTTTTGGTTTTTTGTAGTTCTTTTCTTCTTTGTAAAAGAGATTTAGTTCGTTCCGATAACAACTGGTCTCGTTTTAGTTCCTGCCTTACTGATTGGGCCTCTTTTAAACTTGTGGTAATTGCATTTGTAATGTTATCGTATTGAGTTTGTACTGACGTGTTTTCGTGGCAGGCACTGTGATGGCTGGTTAGCTTTTCTGATAAGATTTCCCTGTACTTTGATATTTCTTGCTCCTCTTTAAGTTGGGTTGTGCGATTGTTGGTGTATTTAACTCTGCTTTCCTTAACGTTTGTTAGTTTAATGTTAGCTCTAATTATCCTATGGTCTGAATGGTAGTTTAAGTTCAGAGTTCCAATATCTTGAAATATTTGCGGTTGGTTAGATAATATATAGTCTATTTCATTTTTATTTTTTCCGTCGGGAGATCTCCAAGTCCATTTTTTGTTTGGCTTCTTTTTAAAGATGTATTTATTATAGTTAGTTTATGTTCTAATGCGAAGTTCACTAGCCTCTGGCCTCTATTGTTTCTTGTGCCGTATCCAAATTGTTTTGTCACTAAATGTTCGTCTTTCCTGGGGTGTCCGACCTTTGCATTAAAGTCGCCCATTAATATAATATTTTTATGAGCGGTATCTAGAGCTTTGTCGATCGTTTTGTAGAATTCTTCTATCTCCGCGTCACTTACCGCTTCCGTAGGTGCGTAAACTTGCAAGATGGAAAGCATGAAGCCTTGAATATTCATATTTAATATGGCAACTCGTTCCGTCAAGCCGATAAAGCTCTCTATGTTGTTTCTATGTGTTTTATTCACTAAAAAGCCTACTCCATAAAGGCCGGGAGTGTGGCCCACGTGACAAAGTATAAAGCTTTCGTGTTCTTCTATCTTAATGCCAAGCCGTCTCGTTTCCGATAAACCTATGACGTCGTACTTAATTTCTTGGATAGATTCCTCTAATTCTAATAAGCGTTCATATGAGGATAACGTTCTAATGTTGTATGTTGCTACATGTATTTGTTGGATTTTATTTTAATTCTTGTTGTTTGTTTCTGTGGTGATTAACTTTGAAGGGTTGTGGTCGTACTCTTCCACGGTGACCAGCCGGGTTGGAAGATCATGTTTGTTTCTTGTTTTTATTAGTGTGTTTGTTTTCTCTATGCCGGAGGAGGAGGCGTTTGATTGCTATGCCTGTTTATTCTGAATATTGTTCTTATTGGTTGGGTTTTTGACTACGTAGTTCAGTATTCCTTGTTTTATTACTCCCTCTGAGAAGCTGCTGGACCTCTTGATTGGTTCTTCTATTTGTTGTATTTTGTTCTTTTTATTTACTTGTGAGTTCTTATCCATGTTGGTTGTAATGACATTTTCTGGCGAGGTAGGAAATTTGCGTTTTGTGTTGTTTTTCGGTATGATCAGTTTGTCGTATATAATTTTGGCTCTATTTCCCTTTTCTCTTTCCAGTTGTAACTGTCCTTGTAGTTCCTTTCTCTTCTCCAGGACGTATTTTGGGTAGTCTTCTTTAATGTAGTAATTTGTATCTTTTAGCGCTCTTTTTTGCTTAATTATTTTAATTTTTGTTCCTAGAGTTGAAAAAGTTACTACTATTGGGCGTAATCTTTCTTCTTTCTTCCCTATTCTTTTTATTTCTTGGATGTCGCTGTAATTTAATTTTACAGAGAGATACTCTTCAGCCCAGATGATAAAGTTTCTTTCTAAGCTCGCATATGACTTTTCATTCTCCTCGACTCCAAAAAATACCAGGTTATTTTTTCTTGCCTGTTTTTCCAACATATGTAGCCTTTTTTCTTGATTTTCCACTCTTTCTTTCAGGTTTTCGTGATTTTTTTCTAATGTTAAGAACTTTTCTTCAAACATCCTGCTAATATTCTGTGTGACCTGCTCTGTAATATTTTTTCCTGTGTCACGAATTTCTTGTCTTTGATTGTCCAAGTCCATTTTAATTGTTTTTAGCGTGTTTAGAATTTCCTCCATGGTTTTTGCTACACGTGGCGCCCTCTGGTAGTTGTTTGTCGGAAGCTCTTGGCTAGGTAGTTATGATGTCCGGTGGATCTTATAATCGATCTATGCTTGCTTAGTGTCTGGCGAAGTGGTTCCGACGCCAACCGAGAGATGGCGCTTTGGCTGATATGTGGTAGCTTCAAGCTTGTTCCATAGATGACTTGATTTTTATTATGGGGAATGTTAGGTTATGTCGGATTTAAATAATTTGTAAAAGTGCAAAACATATCTAATATTATGCGGAATAGATATTTTTGGGTACACTACACTCTTAATGTCAGCTCTTATAGTTACACACTGTGAGTAAACTGTTTATTTTTGAGATGTAATGTCACTTGTATTTTTCATTGTTTTTTGCCACTTTTTGATCACATTTCACTCAGACTTTACACTTTTCCAATGTTTTTTAACTTTACGCACGTTTATTTGCAAACTTTGTCCCTTGAAATACCGTAAATTATTTATTAAGTAAATTTATACGTAGAATCGATGTTAATTGCATATAAATCACATTAAATATTGTGGAAAAAGTGTTTGCGCAAATAAATAAATCATAATAACGCCGTAATCGACATCGTTCGCCGGCGTCAGCTGTCAACGGTTGGACTTTTGAATTTCGGAGCAAAGCAATCTCTGCCGCTATGTCTTCGAGCGTACTGACACGCAGGGCGACGGCACGCCAGCAGGATCTGCGGTTGAAGGCAACCTTGGTGGAGCTCCAGCTCTCCAAGAAGGAATGTGAGGAACTGCTCCGTGAAAGAGAAGAAAGTGAAGTAGAAGTTAACAAAGTTGTGCAGCGGAACACTGACTTGAAGAACCAACTTGCTGAACTTCACTCTGATTATTTGGACAGCATGAAGCAGTGTCAACAGTTACAGAGTGTTATGGAAGCTTTTGATAGCTGTGCAGTAAATTACGAATCCACTCTGAGGCGTATTACTGACCTAGAAAGTGAATTAAATGAAGCGAATAAATTAATAAGTGAGCTCCGTGCTGAATGTGAATCATTGCAGGCCACCGAAACTCAAAGCCTTTTTCAAGAGATGGTTGGCAGTTGCAGCATCTCGGTGACAACAACAGACAGTTCTGTAATTGACTTGACGAAGGATGATTCTTATTACTTTACAAGCACCAAGAAACTGAAGAGATATATTAAGGTAAAGAAGTTTATAAAGCGCACTCAAAGATTAACAAACGCAAGATCCAGTGCACAAAATAATGTAAAACTAATAAAAGAGCGTAGTGTACTAGTGGACAAATTAAATCAGTGCAGTAAAAAACTACAAGACACTATCAGTTTATATGATAATGAAACACAGAGACTGCAATCCGATATAAGTAAATTAGAAGTTTCACTCCGGGATATGAGTGTGAAGTATGACAGACTCAAACAAGAGAACAGTGAACACGTCAAAACGGCGTCGCGTCTCGTGGATATGTGTCAAGAAAATGAAGAAAGATTTTACTCCCTAATAAATAATCATATGCATAGCGAGTGCGCTTATACTGAGCAACCAAGCGCACTGTGCACGCCAAGTACACCAAGCTCATCGAGCACATCGGGCACACCGAACACATCGGGCACGCCGAACACATCGGGCACGCCGAACACATCGGGCACGCCAAACACATGGGGCACGCCGAACACATCGGGCACGCCGAACACATCGGGCACGCCGAACACATCGGGCACGCCGAACACATTGGGCACCCTGAGCACATCGGGCACGCCAAGCACTTCGGGCACGCTGAACACACCTAGCACTATGGGCACGCCGAGCACACTGACAACTTCTCGCGCGCCTTCTACACCCGTCCAGCGCCCCGGCCGCCCGCAAACGCCGGCGCCCTGCCGCGCGTCCGAGCCGGGCCCCGCGTCGACGGTCATCTACTCTGATGAGTTTGGGGCTGGCCTCGGATCCATGATGAGCCAATGCCTCCGGCAGAAGGTCAGAAACAACTGTTTACGTGGTGCCTCAATCAAATGTATTGTGGACTGGTTGGCGAAGGACAGTTTTAGTCGGAGCACCACTCTGATTGTTATTCTAGGGAATAGTGTGGGCCTCGAGAGATCTCAGATGGGGCCCCTTATTCAAACCCTATCGGAAATTGAGCGGCATGGAATTCATAAAATAATTTTGTGTGCCCTCCCATATTCAAAATCCATGCCGTATGAGCATAATGTTAAAGTATCGGGCTTGAATTCCATGCTGTACAATGTGACATGCTATAGTAGTAACTATCAGTTTTTTGATACGAACAAATTTGTCAAATCGTTCAAACTGTTTAATGTTCGTATGAATATATTGAATAAAAGTAAAATGACAATGGCTAAGCTTCTAGCTTATAATATTGAACCTGAGCACTTTGACTCGACAGGCAGTAGCAGCGATGACACTAGCACTCGCGCGCCCTCTCCCGGGGGCCAGCCGCAGCATTTAAACTGACGGCCGCGACAGCGGAGAAGCACCGGGAATTGAGTTTGGTTCACCAAAATATTCAGGGCTTCTCCAGCAAGGAATTAGAGGTAGGACTTTTCTTGGAAGCTCTAGATATAGATATCATGTGTGTGACTGAACACTGGCTCAAGGAACATGAATTGTTATTAATGAATGTCAGTAATTATGACATAATTAGCTCGTTCACTAGAAAAACAGCCATTCACGGGGGCTCACTAATAATAATAAAAAATTAGTATAAATGTAAAGAAAATAAGAACATTGTAAAACTTTCGATTGAACGAACTATTGAAATATCCTGTGTAGAATTGGAGAGTCACATCATTATGTGTATTTACCGACCACCATCGTCAGACTTTAGCCAGTTTGAGTTGGTAATGGAAGATGCGTTGAAACAAGTCTTCAATTGCAGTAAGAGAATAATAGTCTGTGGTGATTTTAATGTTAATCTCTTAGACACTGTACATGCACACACAGTCAGAATGTTAAATTTGTTTAAGTCCTTCAACTTGTTTCCATTATTTAATGATCCTACCAGAATTACGGCCACCACGGCGACTTGTCTGAATAATATTATATTCTGCAATTGTGAGGCTACGAATCAAATCATTTTTAACTGTTTTAACTCTGATCACTGTGGTCAAAAAGCTTATTTTAGAGTAGATATCCAAAAACAAGAGCATGATATCATGTGTAGACCCATCACAGCAAGTCGGATGAAGAAGTTTAGAGATAACATTATTAACAAGTTACCGGCTCTCCCTACAGGCAACAGTGACCCGAACACACTGTATAAACATTTGTCAAATGTAATTTATGGGGTACACAAGAATATATTTAAGTCGAAAACATTAAAGAATGCCACAGTAAAAGCAAGGTTTAGTGACTGGGCCACGATGGGCATTCATAAGAGCAGAAATAAATTATATGAGTTGTATGAAATGAAAAATCATATCAAAGATGATTCTTTCACAGAATATGTAAGGAAGTTTTCTAACATTTTTAAGAAAGTTTGTGCTGCGGCCAAGTCTACCTATATAGCCAACAAAGTCAAGTCGGCAGACAATAAAGTAAAAGCGACTTGGAATATAATAAATACCGAAACTGGTAAAAAGACGCCCCATGAAGGCCGCTACAGACTAAAAATAGAGGATAAAGTCTTGACTACGGACCTGGATGTCGCTGGCGCTTTTCAACATTTCTTCACTAACATAGCTGCAGATACAACAGAAAATTTAAATTCTTCTGTGGCAAAGGCTAGTTCTTACCTGGGTTCAATAAAGGATAAACAATGTGACAAGGAACTTTATTTTCAATATAATGACGCCCATGAGATCATTAAAACATTCAGGTCCTTGAAATTAAAAAACTCCGAGGACCTGTGGGGCATCTCTGTGAAAGTCATGCAATCCATTATTGATATTGTGGCACCGCATTTAGCAGTTGTGTTTAACGGCTGTATCAGTGAGTGTGTGTTCCCCGACCTAATGAAATACAGCAAAGTTATTCCGTTATTTAAATCTGGAAGCAAGGAGGAGCTTGGAAATTTCCGACCAATTTCTATATTACCTGTTCTCAGTAAGGTGTTTGAAAAAATTATACTGAACCAATTGCTTCGACATTTTAATAAACATGAACTACTTCACACTCAGCAATTTGGTTTTACAAGAGGCCGTTCGACAACAGATGCCGCCGCTGTGCTCATCAAGCACATCTATGATGCTTGGGAGAATTCACAAGATGCTATAGGCGTTTTCTGCGATCTCTCCAAGGCATTTGATTGTGTGGAGCATGATACGCTGTTACACAAGCTAAATCATTACGGACTGTCAGCTGAAGCCCTAAACCTTATTATGTCTTACTTAGGCCAAAGAACTGGTCAAAAAAAGTGGTCGTTAACGGGATTGAGTCAAGTGGCACGACTGTGAAGCTCGGTGTACCTCAAGGTTCAATTCTGGGACCTTTTCTCTTTCTTGTATACATAAACGACCTGCCGTATTTTATAAACAATAAATGTGACATAGTTCTATTTGCTGATGACACCTCACTAATTTTCAAAGTTGATAGGAAAATACGTGACTTCGACCATATAAATGCAATTTTGAAAGGAGTGCTTGAATGGTTTACGGCAAATAATCTACTTCTAAATGCAAAGAAAACAAAATGTGTGAAGTTTACGTTGCCAAATGTAAGGCAGGTTGAGACAGCTATTATATTAAATGGAGAGAAGCTGGACCTTGTCGAAAACACGCTTTTTCTGGGGCTCACCTTAGACTGTAACTTACAATGGGCAACCCACATTTCTGCTTTGGCAAATAGGCTCAGCTCTGCCGCGTATGCTGTAAGAAGAATCAGGCAATTGACAGACGTGGAGACGGCTCGCCTAGTATACTTCAGTTATTTCCACAGTATCATGTCATATGGCTTATTGATCTGGGGGAAAGCAGCTGATATAGAAACTATCTTTGTCCTTCAAAAGAGAGCGATCCGATCGATTTATAATCTTGGCTCTCGAGACTCGCTGAGAGAACGCTTTAAGGACATAGGTATCCTCACAGTAGCTTCACAGTACATACTGGACGTGATTATGTATACACACAGAAATATAAAGTCCTTCAAGAAGCAGTCTGATGTCCATAGTAGAAATACACGAAACAGACATAAATTAGCTGTCCCAAAATTTCGTTTGCAGAAAGTTAATAAATCGTTTTTGGCTAACTGTATAAGGTTCTACAACAAAGTACCCAAAGATGCATGGGATCTTCCATATTATTCATTTAAAAAATATATAAAAAATGCTCTTTCGAAGAGAGGATACTACAAGATCGAAGAATATATGGAAGACAAAGAAATATGGAAAATCCTTCGGTCTCAAAAGCCGTCGTGACTTTGTTAGTCGTGTCCTGGAGAGACTCGCGTGCTGCTTGGGACGCCGCTGTTACTGGCTGTCTTAATTCATGTCTATTTTGTTTTGTTTTTTTTTTATTTTATTTTATTGTAATGTTTATTTTGATTTGACATATTGGTTACATGCAAGTTATGTGTATACATAGCATTAGTTTATTCCAAAACAATAATTATTTGACCAGGGACTCTTTACATCTCAGTTATTTTATTTTATTTGACATTGTTATTATTATTGTATTTCTTTTTGACGTTGGAGACTTTAGAAGAAAGAAAGAAAGAAAATATGTTTATTTAGCATATAAGGAATAATCATCTTTACATCTCCTTATTATTAGAGAATAAGATTATTGTGATATAATGAACCCGGAGACTCTATACATCTCTCGGGAAATGTGTGCCCAGGTATTGTATGTTTTCATTGTTTTGTATTAATGTCATGTAATGTTAGAGATTGGTAGCTCGGACATGTGAAAGAGCCCTTGAGGCCTACTTACAGAATAAATTTTTGAATTTTGAATTTTGAATTTTATTTTGATTTTATTTTATTTCTGATCGTCAAATAATCGTGGATAGTGCACAAACTGCACTGCAATAAGCTTGGAATATCCCACACAGCAGCCGTGCCGCAACATAACGGTTGTATTGATTCAGCTACACTGTGGAGACAATTTCTTAGGCAAACGCGCTCCAAGGCATAACATGCAGCGGAATATTTTGGTCAAAACTAAGTTACGGGGTGAAATTTCCAAATCGATATCATCACGCACGGCGGTAGAGGGTTCGATTCGAATCCCGGCTAGTACCAATGAGTTTTATGGAACTTATGCAGAATATTTATATTTGGCTTTACAGTGAAGGAAAACATCGTGAGGAAACCGGTCTAATCCCATTAAAGTCAAGTTGTCCCTCTGGGTTGGAAGGTCACCCCTTTCGTAAAACTATAGTGTATTATGTCAAATCTTGGGATTAGGTGTCAAAGCAGACTCCGGGCTCCTTTAGGGCACTGCAAATAACGCTAGGAGGATGATGATAGGATGTGAGCGAGAGATCACATCGCAGCATCCCGCTCCTAGGTGTTTTGCACTGCAGCTATCGCCACCGCCATCGCTCACAGGCAAGCTATACGTCAACTGAACCCTATCAGAGATTAGGGCACAGTTGAGACATAGTATGTTACCGATAGAACCCGCTATCGCTAGTGCCTTCTTGACAGGGGCGTTAGCTACGTTGGCAGCAATCCCTGTGCTGTTGTTCACAACACTTCACCTGAAGTCAGGCGGCCAATGTAAGTTAAGTAAACCTACGTTTACGCATTGTTACGAGTATTTGAAGTCCTTGCCACTACGTCTTAACGGCTCCTGCACACCTCCAAGTTGCAGTATCACCCGAACGCGGCTGACATAGTACAGAGATGCTATAGGGGTGTAGACTCTAAATAAAATAATCAATAATGTCGTATTTTCTCGAAAAATCAACGCAAAAGGTTAAGTAATCACGAAGTTATAAGTGTCCAAAGTTTTAAGAAGGGGTATGTTCTGTCCCTTTTTCGCAAAACGCAACTTCATTTGAAACGATGACGCTGGAAGAATGTAACGTCACAGAAGACGGCAACGTGCCGCGCTGCATCGTGTTCGGCGCCGCCGTCGACGAGGCGCCCCGGCAGCATCCTATAATGTGACGTCACACACCGTTTGCGTTTTCTCTCTCTAACAAGCAATATTAAAACGGTTATAGCTTCGTAATTCTTTGAGATATCTGAATGGGATTTACGTCCATAGGCATTTTTTTTTGCCTTCTTTCTTTTGGAGCAATAATAATTTTCGAGTCTGCACCCGTATTGAAGGGATGTTTACAAAAACAACGTAGGTACTACATTTGTGTCGATTTTACAGACAGCAAAAAAAAAATCTCCTAAAGTATTATTATTCAACATCACCTTCCATTCACTATGCACGCGTATGGTCGTATTGGTCGTATGGTTATACTTGCATCTTGGACTCCATTAATAATCAGTTAAGGTGAGTCGGGGCAAGTGTAACATCGGGGGAAGAGGGTCAAAAGCTTCTCCAGCTAATTCTTTTGAATTGAGCGCCTTTTTGTACAGTCGGTAAAACAGACTAGGCGCTTGTCTGTTTTACCGACGGTACAATCGGCATTGCAATTCGGCGAGGAAATACCGCCAGCATCCTCGGTACAATGCCTCAAGGGCCTTTTTTAGATTTAACTTAGTTTTAATTTAATTTAGGTAATGTTAGTTATCATCTTGTATACTTATAGAATTTGTTTATTAATAAAGTATAATTAAAATCTATAAGAGAATGTAAATATTATTGTACTATAAGTTCCTTAGAGCTGCGTAATTCAATTTTACAGATGGAAAAGGGAAATTCTAGGCAAACGGGTTCCTAATTATAAAATGTCTACTGCACAATAATAACTCGAGTTATCGATATCGATCGATTTCGTAAAATATGCCAGTAATGTTGTTTTTGTTAACATCCAGTTTTTTACTGTCACACAAAACGCCAACATTAACTGGACGAAAGGCGGTTTGCTATGCGGTATATCAGGACAGCATGACTTGAGTTTTCAAGCTGTCACACATCGGTTTGTTAAGGGGATGCCTTGACAATGACACGCTTATGCCTTCCGCGCACGAGAAAAAAAGATGCAACACTTCGGGAATGGCTTTATTGGACTAATTTCGATAAATACTGAAACAAGTGCTTTCTCCCGGCTACGTGCCCCTTTAAAGCACCAGTCACAGACATTTGTAAGGAAAAATAAGAACAACGATGAAGGTCAGCAATATAGCTAAATACCTAACTTAGTGAAGTATTATTTATATTTCATTAAGTGAGATTTTAGATGAGGCAAAATACTATAGTATTAACTTGATTGTATCGTAAAATAATGTATTGTTTGAGTAGGCTAAGTAAAATGAAGACCCAAATTTGCATTTTTTATTATCAAGGAAACTTTAGGCAACCATGTATCGATTAAATCAGATAAACAATCATATAGTCAAGAATCATATATCTGAAAATCAGACTTTACCTATTGTTTCTTAGTCTAGTCAGAACGGCGTTTCAAAGCACGTGATAATTTCCAACGCACTGTACGTCATCATCAACATCAAGATTTATGAGCTTGGCTCTTGTCGGTGGAGTAGGCGCCAGTTCTCTCGGTCCTAGGGTAATTTCTTTAGACATTTCTTCTACTTTTAATTTTTGTACAAAGCTTATAATGGGTCAACCTCTACCCGTTGATCCTTCGAACTTACTTTCTAAGATATTTCTAAAGAAAATGTCGTGTGTTATCAAGTGACCTAACATGCCCAGTCTATTTTCAGTTGTCTTCAACAAGTTTCTTTTCTCTCCCACTATTTGTAACCCTTATTTATTTTACTTTCTGTCTGTCCAGCTTATTTTCTCCATTCTCGAGAGCCACATCTCGGACGCTTCGATCCTTTTTCTATCTCTCTATGTAAGTGTGCTATTGTTTAATTCCGTGTCCCGGCACAGTAGTTATATTATGGCTACGAGCAGTAAAACAAATCCGTTCAAATGTCCGATGTGACGCTCTCAGACAGACACGCGTCGTACGCTTAAGTGCAAATCGGGATAGTCGGCGGTACGTCAGTCCGCGTGCCACTCGTGCGCCTTATTGTACTGGTTTAAAAGGAGTTTCAAAGTAGCGTTAGTTGAGAGTGTTCCCGGTGTCAAGTTACATTGGGGGTGAAATTGAGGTGAGGTTGAACAAGTGGTGAATATCATAGCTGCACAGTCGAGGCGTGACATCGGTTTGCTCCTTTGGCTTATTGCTGAACGCCGCTCAATAATTCACTGTCTTCTTAAATATTGAGTGCCAGTGCATTTAGACGTGAATGGCAGACTGCTTTTAATACTTTGTGGACGTCTATTTATTGCTCGATGATAAACGCCTGTCTGCTCTTTGTCTGCAGTTCAAAAGACTTATTGCATGTCATATGTATAAATTAGGGCGGATTGTATTATATCGATCTCACTTTAATGACCCGCGGGCCTTTTTTTGGGGAATGCGTTGATGTACCATCCGCCCGGTCGGAGGGGGTTCGGACGGGTGTGTGGGACTGCAGGGCAGAAGGTCCAGACGTTTGAAGTATGTAAAATCTGTTTGGAGTTAGGTAATGGCATAAGTTTTTATTTTCTCGTAGTGTACAGGTCCCCAAATTCAAGTTTTAATAGTTTTCTCGACCAATTAGGCAACATGTTAAGCAGATCCAAATTAACTAATATCATCATAGCAGGGGACTTTAATGTCAATCTTGCAGCTAAAAACGATAATAATACTAAAATGTTTCTGCAGACTCTTTTAGAGCATAATATTAAACCTACGATATCCGATTACACTCGAGTAACAGCTAAGACATTAACTTCAATAGACAATATAATGACGGACTTTGATGAATACACAGCTGCCTATGTCTTACCATGCAGTTTTTCTGATCACGATGTGCAACTGCTGGAGTTACCAGCGTCACTTAATAGGAAGATTGAACCTCGAAAACTAACACAAACACGCATTTTTTCACGTAAGGCCACCAGTAACTTTCAAAATCATCTCAAAAGCATTGACTGGCACACGAGTTTAGATAATAAAGACTGTAACAATCAATTAAAACATTTTTATGACATTATATTTCCATTAATTGACAAGCACTTTCCATTAACAAAAGTACACGCAAGAAAAATGTCTAATAAATGGATCACAAAAGGTATTAGAAAATCTAGCATAACCAAACGTAAGCTGCTCATTACATCAAGATACATAAATGATGAAAAATTTAATGAATATTTTAAGCAATATAAGAACACGTTTAGAATTGTCCTATCCCATGCTAAAAATATGCACATTCATCGTACTATTTCCACAGCCAAGAATAAAGCGAAAACAATATGGAAGCTGGTTAAGGATTCCACAGGCAAGGGTACAAGGACTCAGCCGAAGATCATGCTAAAACTTGAGAATGGTGTAGAAAAAGACAAAAAGACGATAGCGAATGCCTTTAATGATTATTTTTTGAACGTAGGGAAATCAACACAGTCAAAACAAAATAAGCAACACATGAGAGCTGAACATAAACTAAAGCTTAATAACGGTAGTTCAATATTTCTGAGTCCTATAACAGAGCCAGAGATCATACGAACTACGATAAATCTTAAAAATAGTAACTCTAGAGGACCAGACAATCTGAATACTAGATTTCTTAAAGATAATATACACTTACTTTGCACACCATTATGTATCATTTTTAATAATTGTCTGGAAGAAGGAGTTTTCCCTAGCCTTTTGAAAAGAGCTAAAGTGATCGTAATACATAAAAAAGGAAGTCGCTCTGAACTGAATAATTATAGACCTATTTCTCTTTTATCTGTAATTTCAAAAATATTGGAGAAGTGCCTAGCTCTTAGATTAGAAAAACACCTGGTTAAACACAACATGCTAACCTCAAGTCAGTACGGTTTTAGAAAAGGAAAAAATACCTCTGGTGCTGTAATAAATTTAGTAACCGAAGTAATGACTAACCTAAACAGAGGAGACAAATGTGGCGGAGTGTTCTGTGATCTGACAAAGGCATTTGATTGTGTCGATCACAGAGCACTCCTAAGAAAACTTGAATACTGTGGAGTCCGGGGTACGGCTCTTAGTCTTTTTGAGTCATACCTGAATGATCGATCGCAATATGTCGAAATTTCTTGTGAAAATACAGAAAACAAATTTCATTCTGAAGAAGGTATGATAAAATACGGGGTGCCACAGGGCTCAGTGCTTGGACCTCTATTGTTTCTAATATTTATTAACGATTTACCTGAACATCTTACCTATGGTACACCATATTTATATGCGGACGATACCAGCATCATTCTGAGTGCAGCTACTACCCAGGAATTTAATTTAAGGATCAAGAAGTGCTGGAAAGAACTGGATAGTTGGTTTACATACAATGGATTAAAAATAAACTGTGGGAAAAGTTTCTATACAATATTTCGCCGTAGCTCAAAAAGTGCGGATTTTCTTTGCGATCTACCTATAGAAAAGTCAGCTTGCGTGAAATTCTTAGGCGTGGAACTGGACCCTTATCTGAGATGGCACAATCAGATAGAGACGGTCTGCAAAAGACTGGCAAGTGCATGTTACTCTTTAAAAAGTCTATCGAAAATAGCAGACGTAGGCGTTTTGAAAACTGTGTACTTCTCCTACTTTGAAAGTATCATCAGATACTGTATTGAAGTATGGGGCAATGGTTCGAATATAAACTCTGTACTACTGTTACAAAAAAAGGCAATAAGACTCATTAATGGATCTAAATGTATACCAGTGACCCATCGAAATATGTTTGTAGATCACAGAATTCTTACTATTACCTCCTTATATCTGTATCGAGTATGTCTCCATGTTTATATAAATAAGAGTAACTATAAAACAGCTAGAGAAACTCATAGTTTTAATCTCCGAAATAAAAATAAACTGGTACAAAGTGAATACACTTATGTTCACTTTAATAATAGCTTTAACAATATTGCTATTAAAATTTTTAACAAATTAAGCGACGAAATAAAACAATGTAGTGACATAAGAAGCTTTGACAAGAAATTAAAGACATATTTTATAGATAGACCCTATTATACAATCAATGAATTTTTTGCCAATGAACTTGACTGATTTAATTGTAATGACTATTTATTTTATTTTATTATTTTTAATGTATAATGTATCTTACTTTGCTATTTATAACGACATTTGTGAATAATTTACCTGACTTTCTTATTATTATTTCTACCACTGTAACTTGTAAATTGTGCTATATTCCTGTATTTGCATGTACTTGTACGTTAAGCAAATAAACATCTGAATCTGAATCTGAATCTGAACTACCCACTAAGCCCCCAACGATTGTCGAGCCATTTCGCTTACAAGGAGGGTCAAAGGTTCGCTTACACATGCTACTTTGACCCTCACGCCAGGCCTGGCCAGGGAGAGCGGCTCGGGACAATTTTAGGACGCTTCAATCCCGTGGACCTATTGGGTAGTTAGGGTCCCTTAACCCCGCAACCCAGTCCACTACGGTGGGGGGAGCGATGTGTGCGCATAACGCTGACGTGCGCGTCCCGCTCTAGCTCTGCGAATATGGGGAGCGGAAGGGTCGTCCTCCCGCACTCTTTCCGCAGCCTCCTTCTGTGCCATTACGGACTTGCACAACGAGGTCATTGCTTCCCATGACCTCTCGCTGTCAAGCATCTTACAATGAATGGACGACAGCGAGAGTTTCCATCCAATACGTCGGACAAATTATGCCGCTGTGACGGCCCCGCCTAACACAACTTACGTCCAAAGCGACGCGAGACGAGAAAGAATTACCCACCTCTTTCTAATTCATACTGTTCAAGTAAGACAGGAGTCCCTGACTCGCGCTTTGTGTTACGTCAGCTGTGTAACGCTGCATTTTGCATTTAATTGCAGATAAGACTGCATCCGTAACATTTTTATATCGGGCAACAATAGTCTATACAATGTGTTGGAGTAATTGGTAATCGGCTAGGCGTATTCGGATATTAAACTTCCTTTTGGTATTTTTTTTATTTGCTCATCAACACCAGTTTTGCTTCTTTTGTGGTACGTTTGTGGTGTTACACAAATGTTTTTTTCATATTTAAATTACCGTCCAATTGCTTTTTGTACAACATTTTTGTAAATATTCCATTGTGTTACGGTTTTTTTTTGCAATCTACCCTTCTATGTATTTCACGCGCTTGTCTTATACGATGCTATCTGCTCATAGTTGCATACGTGCAACGCACAGTAAAATCAAATTGAAAAAAAGGTTATTTATGTCTGACGTCGACCTCCACGAGAAACCCACACGCAAGCAATATAAAGAAACAACCCTCTCGATGGCCATTGTTAAGCTATTTAAACAACAGGTATTTACAAAGAGGAAACGAGCACCTATGATTTACCGCGCTGACGCACATCTTTGTAAAGGGGACATTACACTAGGTATTAACAAAATAGTATTTACCTAATTCTTATTTTCTTCGCATATGCATTAACCGCGAGTCACTAGTCTAGCTTGGGATCAGGTTAAGTGGCGAATTTGAGTAGCTTAAGTGGCTTATGCTCAACAGTGGGCTATTACAAGCTGATACAAATGATGATGATGATGATGATATCGAGCAGTGTTGCTGGCGAATTATGTATATACCAAAGATTTTTTTATTCGTACAACATTCCCTGCCCAGTCTATATTAATAATTGGATTTGATTTTGTCCCCAATCTACCAGTCTTGATATAGCATTCAAAGCTGCCAGACGACCCGGGGTCCGTTGCATAAAGATTAACAACTTGCAATATAAAAAGTACCTAGACTCAGACTCATTTATGTCACCTAGCCGACCCATTTGTACCAGTGGCGCGATTCTAGTTATTCTAGATCTTAATAACCGAAGGGGACGTTCCTAGGCTTTCCAGGCCTTCCTAAAAACCGGATAAGTGGGGATGTCACTGTAACATGAGGACGTCTTATTTGGAATGACGTTCGTTTACATGTATTCACATCAACGTTACTCCCAGTTGTGCCCTAAAGGAGCTCTGCTTTGACATCGAATCGCCAGAATTTGGCATAGGCAGTAGTTTTACTAAATATAGAGGCAAGCCAACCAGTAGAGCAAGCCGGATTTCGCCCTGGGTACTCTACTATTGACCATATCCACACTCTAGAACAAATTGTAGAAAAATACCTGGAATTTAAGCAGCCGCTGTACCTCGCATATATAGATTACGCAAAAGCGTTCGATTCAATTTCCCACGAAAGTATTTGGCAAGCGCTTATACATAAAGCCGTACCAATGATATACATAAACGTTATCAAAGACATATATAAGAAAAGTGTCAGCAGAGTAAAACTTGACAGACTCGGGCCGACTATTTTTATATGCCGAGGAGTAAAGCAAGTGGACCCGCTATCGCCGAAAATATTTATAGCTGTACTCCAAAACGTTATGAAGGATCTAGATTGGAGCAAAAAAGGACTACAAATTGGCACCGAATTCCTAAGCAACCTCCGCTTCGCGGACGATATCGTGCTCTTCGCTAATGCATCCAAACAGCTAGAATCAATGCTCAACGAGCTGAACAGAGCGAGCCAAGTCATAGGACTGCAACTGAACACGTCTAAAACGAGAGTCACCACAAATGCCCATCAAAACCCTATAACGGTAAACGACAATCGTATCGAATACGTGGATAGCTATATTTACCTAGGTAAGCAAATTTAATTTAACAAATAAAGACATGAAGACGAAGTGACAGTAGCTACATGTTTGAGCCTTTCGGCGTCGAGACCTTAGGGCCATGGGGCACCAGCGCTTTAAAACTTTTTAAATCGCTTTCTAAGCGCCTCGTCGACGCTTCTGGTGACCAGAAGGCTGGCTCCTACCTAGCCCAACGTATTAGCATTGCTATACAACGTGGCAATGCCGCCAGCCTCCTGGGCACCCTACCGCCTGGCGCCGATCCAAGCAAGCCAAGCCAAGCCTCTGGCTCTGGGCCAAGTTTTTTATTTATAATCTTTTTATTGTTTTCCTTTATTGCCTAAGTTTATATTTTCTTGTTGTTGTATTTAGTAGTTAGTTTTATAGTGTGTGTATTTTGACTGACATGAAATAGGCTATATTTAAAGACGAAGTCGATCGCCGAATCAATATAACTTGGAAGAAATATTGGAGTTATAAAGAAATACTAAAATCTAAGCTTCCACTCAAGTTAAAAAAAATAGTAATAGACTCTTGCTTACGGCCATGCCTATCTTATGGTGCTCAAACTTGGATTTATAACTACAAGATAAAAAACAAGATCCGTTCCTGCCAGCGAGCAATGGAGCGAAGCGTGCTAGGAATCAAGCTCAGGGATAAGCAAAAAAAGTGAAAACATAAGAAAGAAAACAAAAATAATCGATGCAGTGGTACACACATAAAGGCTAAAAGTGGAAATGGGCGGGGCATATTGCCAGAACCACAGACAATAGATGGACGAAACGTGTAACCAAATGGACTGGTCCAAGTGGTAAACGAGGGCAAGGAAAACCAAAAGATCGCTGGATAGACGAAATTAAAAAAACTGCTGGCATAGAATGGATGCAAACAGCAAAAGACAGTTGGAGGAGGCCTATACCCGAGAAGGGGCCATGTCTTGAATATTATATATTTACTGTCATGTACATAATTTGTGTGTGTAAAAAAAAAAAAGTGAACTTTTCAAGTCATGGAAATAAAGGCTATTTTTTTTTTTTTTATTACTAGTTTTACGAAAGACACTGGCATCTGACCTTCCAACCCAGAGAGAAAACTAGACCTTATTTAGATAAGACCGGTTTCCTCACGATGTTTGACCTTCACCGAAAAGCTGACGGTAAATATTCCGCACATAAGTGCCGAAAAACTCAATGGTGACCGCCGCCGCTTGCCAGCTGCATGCCTGAACCACTAGGCTACACATATAATTACAAAATATCTGTGAGTAGTCTAGTGAGTATGGTCCTTAATCGAAGGTCTTTACTTATGCGTCGACTCAGCAGGGCCAGTATTTGCTACACGCCCAATATTTACATTGGGCGGAAAGGGTCCGCTCAGATTATTGTGGAATAGGCATTGTTGCGGCTTCCATTCCAAATATATTAATGGTTTAATCAAAAGCAGAAAAACGCAAACGTCGTGTGATTTTTTTAATTAAGTAGTGTGTGTAGTATAAAGGAAGATCTGCCTTAAAAAAGGAAGTGTTATATATCTAAACCACAACATTAAATAAATAAATAAAATAAATATTTCTGGACAATCTTACTCTAATCGACTTACTAATCAAAGCCTGTACATGGGTGCTAGACGACGATATACATACTTATATACATAAATATGATGCTTAAACCCATATGTTCAGAGAACAGAATCACGCGCCTCCCAAGGCGCCTACGTTTGCGACATCAACCTAGTTTAAGTAAATCATAAGATTCCGCACATTTGTAAATAACAAGTATAAAGATCACATATAAGATAACTCTGCACAATTTTCTACAGTTGGCACTTTACACCTACAGTATACTAAGAAAAATATGTAATAGTGTGCTGTAGGCGAACATTGTATATAAAGAATAGAGAGAAATAAATCTAGTTAGTTACCAATTGTCCGTTGGTGTTTTATTACCTAAAACCCTGCACTCTCTCCGGGAGTGTAGGGTCTCACCTTTCAGCATCCTCTCACAGTGGCGAAGACACCTTCAAGCCCTCAATTGATCAACAGAGTCTGTTTGATCTGCTGTGAGAAAATCACCCTCCGCTAAACCCTATTCCTCCCCGTAGGTATCCATCTGTTGCCTTAGGTCTCGTGGCAACAGATATCCCTGGCTCCATGTGTACGTGTGTGTAAGGTGTAAGTCGAGGATAGGTTAGGGACTTAGGGACGTAGGATAGTAGGCTCCCTTGCATAAACCCACCCCTTAGTCTTATACAGTCTGTGCAGTCGCACGCTGGATAACAAACCTCCCACCCTAGGGAAATTACTACTTAAACCCGATCCAAGGGTATTATTACTGAATTCCCATCCTAGGGAAGTTACTACTTAAACCCGATCCAAGGGTAATATTACTGAATTCCCATCCTAGGGAAGTTACTACTTAAACCCGATCCAAGGGTAGTTACCTTTACTTATTTGCATTATTTTACACCCCGACCTGGGGTACATTATCCAGTTTGCGAGTTGTACATATGGTCCTTCGAGCCGGAGCTGAGCTGAGTGAACCAAACAAGCAACAAAGTTTTGCCAGCATGATGGAGTTCATGTCGAAAAGATTCCGATGCTTAGAATCAGCTAACAATGTTAATAAACAGTATCCGCAACAAAGTCGTGCATCATTTTATAAGCCAGAGTACAATACAGGGAAGGTGACCGTTCAAGGTGGTTGGTATTGTAACAGACGCGACCACGGTATTTACCATTGCGTGCAATTTAAAGTGTTGAGTATACAAGAACGCACGAATGCAATAAAAAATAAAAGAATATGTGTCAACTGCATTAACCACTACGCAGCGGAAAAATGTTATAGCAATGCGGTATGCAGTGTATGCGGAAAATATCACCACTCAATGCTTCACATGGATATCAGTTACAATAACAAATATAATAAACCTGGGATGACTAATACGAGTAATTATAAACTGGCTAATAGAGGGAGTCCCCAGAAGGAGAAAGCGCCATACAGAATGAATGCTCATGTGTCGTCAATGGAACCTAGCACAGATGGCAAGAAAACCACGATCTTAGCGACGGCTCTAGTAGAGACCACTACCTATCATGGAGGGAGGCAGTTGTTAAGAGTTTTGTGTGATCAAGGGTCAGAAGCATCGTTTTGTACGGAAGAAACTGCGCAAATATTATCATACCCCAGGGAGAGAATTCAAATTGAGATAAAGGGTATTGGTGATAAGGAACCTAAAATATCAAGAAGTTCGATTTCCGTAACATTGAAACCACGTTTTCCAAGTGAATTTAGGATGCCGGTTTCACTCATCGTGCTACCAAAATTAACTTCCGCACTTCCAAAACACGAAATACCACTGTTCCGACAGTTTAGGGAATAGGCTTGTAGCTGATCCAACGTATTATAAAAGAGGTCCTATTGATATCATACTAGGGGCTCAGGAATATAGCAAACTACTGTTAGGGGGTTTAGAAAAAATACAAGACAACATAATAGCGCAGGATACGGAATTCGGCTGGATTTTTTCGGGATGGCATTTAAGTGACAAGTCTGGTCAATTGAAAATAATGAGTTTGACTGCGTGTACTGAAGAGGTCAAGCAGTTGACAAAATTTTGGGAGTTAGAAGAGGTCCAAGAGAAGACGGATTTAAAGGAAGAAGATAAAATATGTGAAAAGTATTACAAGGACACCACGAAAAGGAATGAAGATGGAACCTACACTGTTCGCATTCCATTTAGAAACCGTGCTTTGCCATACGGAGATTCACGTCAGAGAGCTGCAGCAAGGTTGTTTCAGTTAGAGAGGATGTTTGCGAGAAATGAACCGTTACGAAAACAATATGTAGAATTTATGACTGAATACGAAGACATGGGTCACATGAGGAAAGTGAAGAAGGCAGCGTATGGGGAAGGGGTCTGCTATATACCTCACCATGCAATAGTTCGAAATACCAGTTTAACTACGAAATTAAGGGCTGTTTTTGATGCCAGTAGTAAGGCTAAAGGGGAAGTGAGCCTAAATGAAAACATGTACAAGGGACCCAGATTACAAGAAGATTTGACAACTATTTTGTTACGCTGGCGGAAGCATAAGATAGCTTTGATGGCGGATATAGAGAAAATGTACCGGTTCATAAGAGTGAATGAAAAGGATTTAAAGTTTAAAAGGATACTACGGAGAGTATCACCCAAGAACCCAATTGATGAGTACGAGCTAACCACAGTTTCTTATGGAACGAGTGCAGCGCCTTATTTAGCTGTGAGGACACTCCAGCAATTGGCAATGGACGAACAAATTAACTACCCGCTAGCTAGCAAAATCACCCTTCAAGACTTCTTTGTGGACGACTTATTATCGGGTGAGAAAAGTGAGGAAGAGGCTAAGATCCTGCAAAACCAGTTAATTGACATGTTGAAGTCAGGAGGATTTAACTTACGAAAGTGGTCGTCAAACAGTAAAGAAATTTTAGACAACATTCCGCAAGAATTAAGGGAAGAAATGATCAAGTTACCCCAGCATGAAACAAGGAAATCACTCGGAATTATGTGGTCACCGTTACAGGACTCTTTCCAGTTTCAAATTAACATTACACACAATGATAATCCAACCAAAAGATTTGTCTTGTCCGAAATATCAAAGATTTTTGACCCCATGGGATGGCTGGCACCAATAATTGTGAGAATGAAGACATTGATCCAGGAGCTCTGGACTAATGGGACAGAATGGGATAAACCAATACATGAAGGTTCTAAAAAGAAATGGGTCGAGTTTCAACAACAAATAAAAGCGATGGAAACGATAAGAATACCTAGATGGACAAAGTATATAGGTACAAAGATCGAGTTACATGGTTATGCTGACGCTTGTGAATCAGCGTACGGTGCAGTTGTCTACAGTAGAATTGAGGTCAATGGACAATACTATGTGTCATTACTACAAGCAAAAAGTAAAGTGTCGCCAAAAAATCAAAAAACCACTATACCACGGCTAGAATTAGCGTCCGCACATCTATTAGCGAAACTGATTAATAAGATCAAGGCTGCATTGGATTGTGAAGATATAACCAGTTACTGTTGGACTGACTCGATGATAACGTTAGGATGGATAAAAGGAGAAGCCGGGAGATGGCAAACGTTTGTCGCAAATAGAGTGATAGAAATCCAGAAACTAATACCAAGTGAACATTGGTATCACGTAAAAAGCCTTGAGAATCCTGCAGATGTGTTATCTCGAGGAATAGAACCAACCAAGTTAGAGAAACACCATTTATGGTGGCAAGGCCCAAATTGGCTTCAAAATAAACAGTTACCGCTCACAAAAACGACACCGGAAATATGTAAAGAGATAGAACTGAGTCACCATATTGTATTAAACGAAGTAAAAAACCCTGAAAAAGTATGGGATCGATTTTCACAGTGGCAAAGAATGGTAAGAGTATTATCATATTGCTATAGAGTGACCCAAAAGAAGATACAAAGCGAGCAGCTGGCATACAGTGAAATGGTAGAAACCATGCGTAAACTCGTCAAGATAGTCCAAATTGACAGCATGGCGGAAGAGTATAAGTGTTTGGAGAAAACGCAACGTGTTAAAAGAGGCAATAAATTATCCAGTTTAGACCCATTCATGAGCGAAGATGGCATTATGCGCGTGGGTGGGCGCTTAGAACACTCACATTTACCATACAACCAGAAGCATCCAATAATATTGCCGTACAACCACCACATATCGGTGCTGATTGTCAGAGATGCACATGAAAGAACATTGCATGGCGGAAATAAGTTAACGTTAGCATATATAAGACAGAAGTATTGGATCATTGGCGTGAAAAGAATGGTCAAAACTTGCGTAAATAAATGCGTCAGATGCCTACGCTACAAAGCTAGCACGCCATATCAGAAAATGGGACAGTTGCCAGCACCAAGAGTGAATCCATCACCAACGTTCAGCCACACAGGTGTCGATTATGCTGGACCTGTTCAAGTACGAACCACAAAAGGAAGAGGAAACAGATCCACCAAAGGGTACATAGCAGTGTTTGTATGTCTCGTCACGAAAGCCATACACCTTGAATTAGTGGGAGACCTGACGACTGAGAGCTTTCTAGCTGCGTTTACCAGATTCAGATCAAGAAGAGGTCATGTGAACCATATTTTCAGTGACAACGCGAAGACGTTTGTTGGGGCAGCTAAGCTCCTGCACACGGAACTGCTGCAAATCACACAGTCACCGCAATTCCAGAACGCAGTAACCAATTTGGGAACACAGTGGCATTTTGTGCCACCTTTAGCACCTCACTTTGGCGGAATTTGGGAAGCAGGAGTAAAATCTATGAAGCACCATTTAAAAAGAGTAATCGGAGACTCCACGTTGACGTACGAAGAGTTATCAACACTCCTAAGCCAGATAGAAGCTTGCCTGAACTCCAGACCGTTATGCGCACAAAATAATGATGTGAATGATAACATCATACTAACCCCTAGTCATTTTCTGATAGCACGAGAAGCAGTGGGCGTTCCTGACCCAATAGCTGAGAACAATATGGACCTCCAAAGTAGATGGAAGTTGATTCAAAAAATGAAAAAAGATTTTTGGAAAAGTTGGACACAAGATTATTTACATCAGCTACAACATAGGTATAAATGGAAATTTAATCAAGAGAATTTAAAAATCGGAACTGTGGTATTAATGAAGGACGAAAACGTATCGCCAAGCAGATGGCCACTTGCAAAAATAAAAGAAACACACGTAGGTAGCGATGGTATAAATAGAGTATTGACATTACAAAGGCCGTCGGGCACCTGTCTGAAGAGGGCAATACACTCGGTAATTCCCTTACCGATTCAGGAACATGATACAATAACAATAAACCAAGGCGAGTCGGCGCCGAGAAATGCTGAGAGCACAAATAGTCCGGCTACGCCAGACAGCGCGGAGTCTAGCGTAACATGTAACATGATCCGCACGGCACGAGCTAACAAGAACGTAAACATGCGCAAGCAAAATGGATTACTGTGTGGATTTATTAATTGGATGTTATTAATTACTGTAATAATTAGCTTATTCACGACAACATATGCTAATTACACTATAAAAAATATAGAGGAAGGAATATATGTGGAACACATTGGAACTGCAACCATAGATCGAGGGGTATTTCGAATACAAGCAAGTTATGAGAAGGAATCCATAACACAGGATATTACAAATGTAAAAGGCATAGTGGCACAGTTCCAACAATTTTGCGAAAAAACGAAAAATGACAACGAGGACATCCTATGCATACAGTTATATCAGCATTTATACGAAGAACAGAGGAAGTTAGAAAAAGCCGACGAAGTTATTATGGAAACAGGACATGTTAGAAAGAAAAGAGGATTATTTGGCCAGGTATTAACATCCGTATTCGGTGTAAATGATGAAGTTTACAAGGACATCGACACGTTGAAAACAAACCAGAACAAACTCATAGAGGCAGCTAATCATCAGACCAAATTCATGATTTCCACAATTGCCACGGTCAACCAAACAGAAGAAAGAATTGCAAAAAAGCTCAACAGATTCCAAACTAATTTAAATCATGCCATCGACTATATAAACAAAGTGAATGTTTGGTATAAGAAAATAGATAAAAACTGGTTGCATATACACATATTGCAAATGTATCAACTGGCAGTAAACTATATAACTGAAATACAAGAGCATTACTCAGGATTACAAGAAGTATCTCTGCATCAAGGTACAATATATAATGTCTTAAAAATCAAAGAGATAAAGCAGATTATAAGGTCAGCAAACACAAACCTGCCGACAAAAATAAAAATAGTTCAAAGTCAATTAATTAAAACAAAAAGCACAGAAACTCCAACACATATAGAAATTTATGGTTATTTTGCGATTCAAGATATCACAAAATATTCCTCGATTCACGTGACACCAGTTCCAAAGAAGGATAAAGAAGGAAATCTATACAGCATAGAAATATATCACAGTATAATTGGAATCGATTACAATAATGAAAACTATTTTGAACTCGACAAAGAAGAATTCCAGTCATGCCTAAAAAGAAATAATGATTATATCTGTTACCCAACTTCCGTAAAAAACATGCAATCAAACAAGAATTGTATAAATGATTTATTGTTCAAGAAAACAGAAGAAATCAAATGTAATACACGACTCCTAAATGTAACATCAACAATTTGGAAACAGTTATATATGCCAAACACTTGGCTTATCATTACAGCAAAACAGATCAAAACCTCAATCATCTGCGACGGTGAAAGAGAAGAGATAACGATACAAGCAACTGGAGTCATTCACATTTCAGAAAACTGTATAATAAAAACAAGAAATAACATGATAGCTGCCAGACGAATGAATACAGTGCGAGTACTAGCGACCTATACAAAAAAGGCCAACTTCTCAATGAATACAAATATTACTACAAGACTAGTTCAGAACATGGCCAGAGATGAGGAAGTACTTGACAGTTCCAGAGACTTGTTTAAACATTTAGTCAATAGTGAGATTGCTCAACAAACAGAATTAGACAACACGATTTGGCAACAAATAAAGTCTCATTCACTAACAGTCAGTTTAGTTTCGTCAACAATAACATTCATTTTTATATTACTCATAATTTATTTTTGTCCACAGACTATCAAGTGGGTGCGAGCCAAAGCAGTCAGCCGCCGGTCCCCCCCGGCCCCCACACCGCCTTGCCCCGTCGGCCCGGCCCCCGCCAGACGGCCTCCGCCGAAGCCTCAGCGTCAGCGACCCGGCCACGGAGACGCAGTACAGCACGGAGGCAGCTATGAGATGACTGAGCTACGTTCGATACGGCCCCTGTGACACGCCCACGCCTGTCCGAGAGACGCCAATATGTTCAGAGAACAGAATCACGCGCCTCCCAAGGCGCCTACGTTTGCGACATCAACCTAGTTTAAGTAAATCATAAGATTCCGCACATTTGTAAATAACAAGTATAAAGATCACATATAAGATAACTCTGCACAATTTTCTACAGTTGGCACTTTACACCTACAGTATACTAAGAAAAATATGTAATAGTGTGCTGTAGGCGAACATTGTATATAAAGAATAGAGAGAAATAAATCTAGTTAGTTACCAATTGTCCGTTGGTGTTTTATTACCTAAAACCCTGCACTCTCTCCGGGAGTGTAGGGTCTCACCTTTCAGCATCCTCTCACAGTGGCGAAGACACCTTCAAGCCCTCAATTGATCAACAGAGTCTGTTTGATCTGCTGTGAGAAAATCACCCTCCGCTAAACCCTATTCCTCCCCGTAGGTATCCATCTGTTGCCTTAGGTCTCGTGGCAACAGATATCCCTGGCTCCATGTGTACGTGTGTGTAAGGTGTAAGTCGAGGATAGGTTAGGGACTTAGGGACGTAGGATAGTAGGCTCCCTTGCATAAACCCACCCCTTAGTCTTATACAGTCTGTGCAGTCGCACGCTGGATAACAAACCTCCCACCCTAGGGAAATTACTACTTAAACCCGATCCAAGGGTATTATTACTGAATTCCCATCCTAGGGAAGTTACTACTTAAACCCGATCCAAGGGTAATATTACTGAATTCCCATCCTAGGGAAGTTACTACTTAAACCCGATCCAAGGGTAGTTACCTTTACTTATTTGCATTATTTTACACCCCGACCTGGGGTACATTATCCAGTTTGCGAGTTGTACACCATAGAAAACATCCACGACTCAGGACCTCCGGCTTCGTAGTCAGGGTCAATTCCAACTAGGCTACAGATGTCATCAGCGTTTATTAAATAATTCCAGTCGTACTTTTACAAAAAGTGGAAAGAGTGGCACAGCAGAAAGTTATCTGGCCCATATTTAGACGACCGCTTTAGCCTAGTTCGTATATAGTCACCCTGCCTATGAAGCAAGAGGTCCTGGGTTCGAATCCCGGTAAAGGCATTTATTTGTGTGATGAGCATGAATATTTGTTCCTGCGTCATGGCAGTTTTCTACTAATATTATAAAGAGGAAAGATTTGATTGTTTGTGTGTTTGTATTGAATAGGCTCCGAAACTACTGGACCGATTTAAAAATTCTTTCACCATTAGAAGCCGACATTATCCCTGATGAACATAGGCTACTTTTTACCGCGGGAAAATGTTTCAATCCTACGAGAAAACGGGTAATCCGTGCGAAGCCGGGCCGGGCTGCTCGTTATTAATATAGTGACAATGCCATCGGAACAAAACATAGAACAGCTAAAGTTACGTTTTGTAATAATAATTAAAGACCAGTTGAAACATAGTCAACATACATATGAAAAAAGGTATTATTTAGCTAACTGTGTGCACCAAATAGTGCCAAGCTAATAACTACAGCATCCAATAAAAGTACCGTTACAGAATAAACACTTATAGTATATAATATTAAACTGACATTGAACTGTAAAACTGGCGCGCGTATTATTAAAAATGTCGACTGAGACCAGATACTTGTGATGTTGTACTCCTGACATATCCTTCGCAGTGGAGCTCGAGCCCCTATTATTATGCTCGTATAATTTTTATGAAAAAGATGCAACAAATAGGGGTCAGAGTATCTATACTACAATTGCTGCTGGCCTAGTTCAGGTTGAGGACTTGTACTTACTTCATAATTCTTTGAATTTCTTCTCAGACGTGTGCAGGTTTCCTCGCGATGTGCCTTGACCGAAAAGCTAACAGTAAATATCAAATTATTGTCATAATGATAATGATTAGACGGCAAAACATTTAACAACAATGAATTACATCGAAAACACCGATCGTCATTTTCCCCGTTAACTAAAACCTGCTTGCAACAAACAGAGCACTGCAAATTCCTCCATACCTTTTTCTAGTGCACGAGGTACAGACAGCAAAAGCGCCGACAAAGAGTACAATATTAAAATTGGCGCAAATGCCCGCACGGCAGACTGTACTTTGTAAAATTCTTGGACGAGATTGGAGGCAGCAAAAACGCTGCGCTTTAAGCACTGCTAATTAAAGAGTTAAAAAACATGAGTGGCGTGGCTTTGCTTACATTTTAGTCTGGAGTCTGCTGGCGGGTAATTTGCAGGGTATTTTCCGTTTTCTCTACTGAAAAGCCCTTTGCTGGGTAAATTTTAGACCGTTACGATACCGATGAGTGGAACATTGCACGGTATGTAACGGTCTAAAATTTGAGGTTGAGAATGGGAAGAAAGTTTGAATGGATGACAGAAACGTTTATTTCAGAACAAGTTCCATTTCGGTTAGTAACATTTTAACTTGACCTATTGTTAAAATACACATTTAACGATACACATAATGTTTTAAACACATGATTAACCAATACCCAGTAAATTAATAATTGGATGGCTCGCGGTATTTGACCTACCGAAGTGTTGTGGACCCGCCCTGTGCAACCAGAACTGAGCCAACTTGAACTGAGGCGGAAATAGAAAAAATATGAAGCAGCAGTTGCCATGTAGGTACGCTGTCTATACAACGTGTTAATAAAATAACGCAAAACCTGAAAACAGTTTGTTCAGAATCGAGCATAGAATGCGAAAAAAATAAAAAATAAATTTTTGACGCGATTTATTTTTTACATTTGTATGGAGTGTTGGCCGACTGGGGCGACCTGCTCCATACAAATGTAAAAAATAAATCGCGTCAAAAATTTATTTTTTATTTTTTTCGCATTCTACTCTCGATTCTGAACAAACTGTTTTCAGGTTTTGCGTTATTTTATTAACACGTTGTATGATGAAATGCTGTTTCAATCGAATACCTGGTGTCTTTATTTTTCATCCTCCCTCTAATTTCCGTCCTACCACAACGCATCGGAAGCTCAAATACCGCGAGCCATCCGGTTGCCTCTCGGACATGAAATTACGCGTCATCGCTTTAACTACATTACAGCGAGCGTTCTAGCGGAATAAATAAATAATAGGGGACAATCTTACACAAACGACCTAGTCCCATAGTAAGCTCAATAAGGCTTGTGTTACGGGTACTAGACGACGATACGACGACTAGAAAATATCCAAGACTCAGAAACAAATAATCATGTTCATCTCACAAAAATTTGCCCTTACCGGGATTCGAACGCAGGACCTTCAGCTTCGTAGGCAGCGTCACTACCCACTAGGCTAACCGGTCGTCGAAATGACAGTGTTCGTTACGGGACTGTCAAGTATGATATCTTAATGAAGAATCCATTTTTGCCGAGCATGTACTGAGATCCTGAATATGTCCGTAGCTATGTGTTGCTCTATGCTTGGCTCTGTACGTTGTTCAGATCGACATTTTTTTAAACAGCGAATGCTCAATGATCTGTTACACTTGAATGGTCAAGTCATCGGCACCTTTAAACTTGTAACACCCCTAGTTTGCGACGGGAGTTAAAAGCAGCCGTTATTTCAAATTAATTTTAATTCACTCCGTTAACAAGGAAATTCCAAGACACAAGACTGTGTCAAGAAATTGCCAACAAACGACAACAGCCAGTGCTGGCCTTAATTAACACTACAAAGAGAAGCTCGTAATTTTTAAGAACTAGCTACTCAAAAAGGTTCCTCTTTTAATCTGGGTCTTGTTCTTTAGATTATAAAGTTTATTTTTCAAGCACTTTTGAAGAAGTGATCGGCGTTTTTGTAGGTTATTCGTTTGAATACAAGCAAGGATTCTTAATTATCGATTTACAAGTATTCATTGTACAATAGGGTTGCCATCTCTAACACCTGGCAACCAGGTCAAGGAGCATAAAAACTCCGGATTTAGAAGCTGAACCTGTACAATATCAAATTGTTATTATTTATAAATCAACTCTTTATTTATTTTCATGCAAAAATAATTATTTGTTGACAACATGACCTTTGCAACAAAGAAAAGTCATGATGCAATCGCGACTCGACTTTCGTGCGCCGGTGTTTCGTCTTGTTCCTGTTGAGTGCAAACTAATAAATTACTAAAATGGGAAAGGAGTGCTTCAAAATCTTCAAATGTGTGTGCGACAGTCTTCCAGATTCGAATCCTGGCTGGGCCGCCATCTGAATAGGGGGCATTGGACTCAGTTTAGAGAAACAACCGTGTTGCTTGGCGATAGGTTTATTACTGACTCACTTACTCTCTTACATGTTTAACTTTTACCTACGTATACTCAGCTATTACCACCATACCACAAAAGCATTATGGGTTAAATTCAAACTAAAAGGATTTTTCTTCATTCGAATTTAAGCCGTAAATATGGCTTTGACATAAAGTGCTCTTGTCATACACTAGTGCAACGAGGAGGACTCTGACACATTGTCAACAAACGAAAAAGACCTTCATTATTCAACTAACGCTTTTACATCTAATTCCTTTGTAATAAAGCAAAAAATGTTGACATAATTTTACGTCGACTGTACAAACATAACAATTATAAAACGTCAAAATCGCATTCCGTAATTCGTAGATCGTCGGTCGCACATCTCATTATATTCACATTTTGTTATCCAATGTACACTTGCTTCGACGACCGCCAAGCTCACATGTCTTGACGTCATAATGTGGTACCGTAAACAGACTATATGACACGGTACCGTAACCTCAAGTTTCCACACGATTGTTACACAATATCTTAGGTGCTCCAGCCATGTGTCCGTTTGCTCACAGTCATTCAGCGACACAACGGCACAAACAAAGACACGAGCTCCGTTAGTGCACTCACGCCCGCTTTGAGCTCTGCAAGACGAATAGGGCGGTGACGTACGGGCTAAGGTGTACCGGTTTTGCTTCGGTGGTACCGCTTCTTAGGTGCAGACTGTGCTGTGGTAATGGTTTCAATCGGAACTTAGATTGTCCATCCTAATACCTAGAATTTCACGAAAGCATGAGTTTGGGGAACAAGCTCCTTGACAGCTCTTATGAGTCCGCGGTAACTCGCGGTACTCAGGTTTATCCGGTAAGTTTTCCATAACTGAGAGGAGGTCCAGTATAATCCGTTTGTAACAATATGAATTACATACGATCTGTCTCTTCCGTGCGCACTAAGCTATTTTGGATCAAACTGCCTCGTGGTAATGGCTTACCACGAGGCAGTTTGATCCAACTGGCGTCCTTACAAGCTGGCCTAATTTGAGAGACATTTACGTGTTCTCTATGAGCAATAATTCTAATGGTATTACATAAAAGTCTTTAGAACTATGCTATCTTATCAGAACGAGCGCGTGAAACATACATTTTAGATATGACTAGGATGTGAAACTTAACCAAATCGAAGGCTAGCGGACTGTGGTATTGGTTTATCCAGTACATGTCCCAATTAATCCCTATGAGTGAACTACTAATATTGTGCAGGTTTTTTTTTACTGAGTAATGAGGTGAATGGCACGACAAGACCCTCATATATATATTACAAATAAACGAGTACAGCCTGTGCAATATTTTTACATGTGGTTTAGGTACATTGTCCCGGTGGAAACCGGTACGTGTCCCGGTCCCCAAGGAGCATTTCACGAGTGAACGACTAGAGTGGTGCAGGTTCTTTGACGGCTGTTGTGACTGCAGGCGTTTACACTGCGCCATTATTTATTTAATTCTTTGTTGCAGTATTCTTTCGAAGTTTCAAACTCTCAGAAAATATTATGGAGTAAAGTAAAAATAATTTATATTCTTGTATAGAAATATTTTGTTATGAACTATTTCAAGCACCGAGGGCGTGTTTTGGTGGACTAGTTATCCTTACTAATATCCGTCTGGCTGTCTATCTGTCCGTCTTTTTTTTTGTCCTCCATCTTCCTAAGTTGGGCCCTAATATCGGTTTGTCTGTTACGTCTTCACGCTTAAACCGCCGAACCGATTTAGATGACATTTGGTATTGAGAACTTATAGTTTGAGTCCCGGGGAACGACATGGGATAGTTTTGTTCCGGAAATCAGCCTCTGAGGAGGTGAAAGTTTGTATAAAGCTAATGATATATAAACGAGTTCCACTCGGACGGAGTCGCGGGCAGAAGCTAGTCTAAAATAAAATGAAAGTCTATGTTAGGTTAGAACTGCTTATTCACCGGTGGAGGTGAGATTTAAATTTAAATTGGTTAGTTTCCTCGTCTTAAAATGTCAGATTCAGTGTCCATATATGGGTATTACAATCATTAGCATATTCAATGCCAAGAATTGCTGCGCTCTATTCGTAGCCGATTCCGTGGTTTTTCCTTATCATCATCCTCCTAGCGTTATTCCCGGTTGTGCCCTAAAGGAATCCGGGGTCCGCTTTGATACCTAATCCCTAGATTCCGTGGTTTTTTCTATGTAGTGGAAAGCGACTACGGCGTAGGCGCCCGCTAGGCGGGTTCCTAGCAGTAGAATTGTTAAGTTATCTCAAAGCTGCCAATATTATATGTTCGTACCGTATACTCGTAGTTCAATAAAATGCCTGATTTTCACCCTCAATCGTGATCATACGAGTCATATTTGGACCCGCCCGACGAAGCCTACGTTGCGGATTTCAATTCGAGTTGGTCCTTTTCCTTTGTTATGTTTAAAAAAATCATTGACCTCTGATTGAAGACGGTCCTTAACTACCATTTTAAGGACTATCAACAACACTATGATCTTCTAAACACTGATTTGTATTAAATCGTGAATCGTGAATGTACTTACATTTTAATTTATTTTCTACTTGTACTACTTGTACTACGTGGTGTATGTTTGGACTGCACAAATACGACCACATCTCCGAATTTCGTTCTCAGCTCGATTGGTTACCGATCCGTCGGCGCAGAGATGTGCACATCCTGTCCTTACTTTTTAACGTTTTCTTCAGTCCTGCTGCCCCTCCGTATTTATCTGAAAATTTCACTTATATAGCTGACGGCAGCAGTCACCGTTTGAGGTCGAGCACTAACCTCACCCTTGCAATACCGTCTAATAAGCCGCGCACATTATCAGTCATTCACGGTGCGCGCTGTGAAGTTGTGGAACGCTTGCCGTTGTCCTTAGACAGTCCCAGTCTGTGGCATCACTCAAGGAAAAGCTGAAAAAGTTGTGTTCTCCTATGTGTCGTGATTTAATTGGATACTGTATGTACATTTTGTAGATATATTTATTTATAGTATGTGTATAATATTTTATTTTATTTGTGTAGCTTTTAGTATATGTAAGTATTAAGATTAATTTACTGTAGCATAGAGGTAAATACATCTCTCTACACGTGTTAGTTTGTCTATCTTTTAGTTCCACAACTCGTCACAATTGCTCAAAAGTTAACTGGAAGAGATCCCTTACAGGGATACTTAACTTATTTTTTCTGTATTTTTACCAATGTATTGTGTACCATAAAGTATTTACATACATACATAAAAAAAGTTACAATCAGAGACGAAGAAAATGGCAGCATTTTATAAAGACATCCGAATGCTGACGGACGTATTTTGAGCAAAACGATAATCTTTTGTGGTTCCTGTTTTGCATATTTTAAACAAACATCAAACGAAACGCCTTTTGAAATCGACTCGGGATGTGAAGTTTGTCATTCTCAGCCGACAGCCTGGGCAATGGTCCGTGTGATTACGGACGAAGTCGCCAAGACACGAGCGAGCTGCTCACTTCACGGTAGGTCAGTTGCGGAACTTTAGCGGCAAGTAAGCGGTTTGTTGTAACAGAACTATCATTTTGACACTTACCTATATGACAGCAAAATTTGACATGAAAGTGTGGGTAGAAATTCCAGCCAAGCCGATCGACGTTTCATACACCCTTCCGCAGTGCCTTTTTAAACTGTTTTATTTTAGCTAGTTTTTTTAAACACACGCCGACATAGATATATTTGTGAGTTTTATCCGTGTGTGAAAATTTAGATGCCATTATTCCGATTATTCATGTATTGTTAGAGTTGGCTGAGGTGAAAGGAATATACAGAGACACGGACTTTCATCTATAGAGGATAACTAAGGGTTCTATTTCGGAGCTCAAAACCTCTGACAAACAACAAACTAGATAGTCAAGATACTTACTGTTTTCCAAAAATGTATGATTTAGTTTAGTACTAAAGGCAAAATTCCTTTGAAAAATTAAATAGTTTTCCAATTCATGACCTCAACTTTTCGAATGCCTTATCGCAAATCCGTCTAGAACGGTTTCAAAAGAAACGTTTGAACATCAATGTCAAATTTGGGTCAATCAACTATTTTGTTATCAGAGAAAATGTTAAGACTTGGACTTTTTACATGCTTAGAAGATGGTTCAGAGTGGAAAATGACAAGAAAACAACAATAGGGAATATTCATGACTTTTTTTTATTTCTTTTATCTATTCTATAAGTAATTATATAACCGGAAAAAAATATAACACTTTCACAATATTATTAAATAAGCTAAAAAAAAATAATTAAAATTACTATCATTTTCGGACGATCAAAACGCCACCATTTTGGCGCGCTCATTTGTGACGTCACCGTGCAGCTTAGTGCACGGCGGTTCTTAAACAAATTAACAACAAAGTGTTTGATTCACACTTTTAATAAATGTGAGTGATTAAAGCTTATAAGATCAACTTATTGTAATGGAAGAGCACACAAAAGCTTATTATAAATATTGTATTGTCCCTATGTGTGAAAATCACATTAAAACTGCATATATTTTCATATGCCCAAAGGTGCAAATATAAGGATAAAGTGGTGTAAGGCGATGAGGAGAGATAATGTATCGTGCTTGAGTAGTTTATATTGTTGTGAAGATCATTTCGACGTGAGTATTAAATATGTATGTACCTAAAATCTTTTTTATTACGACTCGCGAACAATATAGGTAAACAATAACCTAACCTCAAAATTGTATTATATACTTATTCATAAAACTATTCTGATTCCCAATTTTTTTAGTTATTAATGTTACAAATATTATGATTTTTGTTGATCAACAGCTGACTACGAGTGTTGATTTTGATCAAGAAACGTTTTAGCTAAGTTTCTTTGTTTGCACTGTTGATCGAAGAAAGTTAAAAGAATTTAATCCTTTTTACTGAGTGACCTACACAAATTTGTTTTATTTATAAGCCTTGACGAAAACAACCTAGTTTGTTAAAGTTCATAAAGATGTTCTCAACATTTAACATTCCTAATAGGTACCTACATATCTTTGATTATATAATACTAGCTTCTGCCCGCGACTCCGTCCGCGTGGAACTCGTTTATACTATCTCTATACCAAATTTCATCCAAATCGGTTCAGCAGTTTAAGCGTGAAGAGGTAACAAACAGACAGACAGACACACTTTCGCATTTATAATTTATTATTAAGTAAGTATATATAAAATATATAATATAACTAGCTTCTGCCCGCGACTCCGTCCGCGTGGAACTCGTTTATATCGTAGCTCCCCCCATATCCCCCAAAGGGATGAAGTGGGGGTGAAAGTTTGTATGGAGCTACGATATAAATGAGTTCCACGCGGACGGAGTCGCGGGCAGAAGTTAGTATATATAATATATAAAGTTATAGTATAGTAAAATAGTATATAGTATGGATAAATATCTACTAGTTTTTTATTCCACTTATTTAACAAAGACACCTATTTGAAGTAGTTTAAAAGTCTAGCTATTTGAATCGCCAAAATAGGTTATAATTATTTAATTGACCAATCTCACGAGTATAGAAACAAGGAATATGAAAATTTATTGAATATCTGTAACTTATTTACCTTGCTGCTTTTACTCCTCTTAGTTCAGCGGACGTAAAGTCACAAAAATTTGCGAAGTATGTATTAAATTTAGTCATCATGAACACATCAATTTTAGGCAGATTATCCGACTGTGCCTTGACAAAACCGCCTTCAGTCATTGTGGCGAGTCTTTTTTCACTTAATAATTACCAAAAAACACTGATTATTTATCATAAACAGCGGCCAAACAATGCGAATAACTTTCAATAATCATACTAACGACCTGCACGGTGACGTCACGTTTCGCTCCGCCAATAGCGTTGCGTTTTGGAAATTTGCGAGGGAATTTGAAAAATAGTACTTTTAAATAATTTATTTTATCAATAGAAACATGATAATTTGAAAAAATAATCATGTGTGTATATTTATTAAGCAATATAGATTACACGTGATTTTTTTTGTCCATTTCTAAATCACATGCATATTCCCTATTGGTCAAACACAAAAAAATGCAGTTTTTAAAACAGATCCAATACCTAGTGGCAGATAAAAGTTGATTAACTCATTTACATACATACACAGATTCACGCCTTTATTCCCAAAAATGGGAAGGCAGAGCATATGGAACTTTCAGTTCCAGTGCCACTTTAAGCATAAATGTGGGTATGCTAGATCGACAAAATATTATAGGGATTCCCTTGTTCGGCCCAATAACGTTTTGTCTAGTAATATATCAGTTTGTCTAACAACTTTTAGTATAATGCATTGTTTGTCTCAAGTCAATTTGTATAATTTAAATTTTCATAATAATTGTTTATTTGAAATACGTTTACCGTAAATGTAGATTTTCATAACTCTTGTTTTGCCGAATATAATTTTATCTAAAAATCACTTTGTCGGTTCTCATTTTGACTAATTTGCATAACATTGCCGAATAACGTTTTTACGTAGATTTTTTTGTCTAATACCGAACCATTAAAATATTTACTTGTTAAAAAGTACTAATTGTACAAAAGACGGTTTACTATTGTTATACTTACTAACTTTTTGCCTAATTTCGATCCAGCTGCGGTGAGCGAAACACTGTTGTTATGCACGTCTAAAGCGATGTCCTGCTCGCATATCGTACACCGGAGCGGAAACCGCGTAGTGTGGCAATCTTTATTATCAAACACAACAGTCATGCCAATCTTTCCACCGACTGCTGACGTGTGGCATGTAACAAAATCGACTCAGAGCACCCCAATATCCACGTGGTCTTATCTGCCCTACACTGAGAGTGTATATAAAAAGCCGGAGGCGCGGAGGGGGAGCTGCAGAGGGTTTCAATTTTTACCTTAAGGCAGGTCGGTGTAGGTACGACGACAAGCGAAGCTAGGAGGAGTGTAAGGTAGGACTGCGACCCTCAGCGCGCGATCCGAGCGAGCGAAACGAGTGTGCCGCGGTAGCGGCCGGCGAGGTGCCAGAAACGATTTTTTTAAAGAATTTACTTAGCTAAAGCATTTATTCAAAACCGACATCAGTTTCTGGCGACAGTCCGTGCGGAATGTATGTTAGACAAAATGTAATTATGTCAGTCAAACAGTATTCAAAATAAGAATATACAATTAAAAAAATAGGAGAAATGAAATTAGGCAAAATAAAATTAGGCGATGTGAGAATTAGACAAAATGAGACAAAGTGTAAAGATAGAGTTAATAGACAAAATTATTTTCGCACAAATAAAAATAAGCGAAACAAGCTATTATGCGAAACAAAATAAGTCTAAATAAAATTAGGCAAACCGAAATTAGTCAAAACGTTGTTAGGCCAAACAAAGATAATTCAATATGATGTCACATAAATAGGTTGCTCGCCCATCGCCAACACACTGCAACCCTGCTCCCGTAGTCGACTTTTACGACACCCACGAAAAGAAAGGTGTTAGTGAAATTCTAACTCCCAGCGGGTAGCGGTAGGGTTGTTATTTGATCAGATCACTCATCGCTGTGGATAAGCGTCACGTTCTGACAAGTATGCGAGTGCGAGGATGACGGATGTCTTATCCAGAATCGCGGGTGAGCGGGAGCTTGCCAAAAACCAAAACCGTCGCAACCCATGCCTTAGGCCGCGGCAACAAACGGCTGTCAATCAACACTGAACTGATTTATTGATCCCGTATGACACTGCGATGCTCTCGCTCCTAGTCACGCTGCTAACATTCATCAAAGTAGCGTGAGAGAGGAAGTTCGCTGCGATTACATTGTTATTGCCTTCATAATGGTGACTTACTTTAAAGAATAACCTACGTTACGTACGGCAAAACTTAGGATACTTCCAAATTTTTATACTTTTTAAAAGTATCTTTCGTCTTTTTCAGGGATTCAAACTATCTTCTAACGTAATCAAAATCTGCTTGTTGATTTAGGTACCCTCTTATTCATAAAACTTAAAAAGTCACTGCTTAATAAAATGTGCTTTGTCCCTTTCTTGCGAACACAAATGTCAAAGTGACAGAAAGACAAACGAATTTTAACGTCATTTTAGTTAAAATAGGCTTGTAGAACGTTTATGAATACGGCCGTTAGACTTAAAAGGGTATTTTGACGGGATTTATAATTAAGACTCGTGTAAATATAAATATTTCAAGCAGTGTCACCAAGGTCCGCCCCTGGTACCCCTCCCATGGTCTGCTGGAAGTATAAACAAACCACGGGAACTGGCCGGGCGGACTCCTCCAAAGACACTCTTGCTTGGGCCGCGTTATAAGCGTTGTACACACTGTGGTGTGATATGGGCCATCTCGTTGCTAATTAGTGTTTGTTAGTTGTTTGAAGGCTTAATGAAAGTCTAGAATAGTGGTAGTGTTAGGTTCATGTTAATCAGACTTGTTTTACTTAAATAGATGTACCCATAGTTTTATGAAAAGTGGTTTCATTTTACTCTTTTAGCTTATTTTTCCCTGTGCCAGCCAAAGAGTATTATGATATTAATTTAAACTTGATACCTCCACAAGATAACGAGAAGAAGTGTCTTGTCAGATAGGCAGGCAACGAAGCCATTATAGAGTAATTAGTAGATAGCATTGTAGCGCACAATCTTACACAAATCAACCTAGTCTCAAACAAAGCAAAGCTTGTACTATGGGTACTAGATGAAAATATGCAAACTAAAATAGATAAATAAATTCGGAAAATAATATAAAACATGCATGCTCAGGGACAAATATCCATGTCGATCATATAAATAAATGCCCTTACCTAGGACCTCTTTTTCGGCAGGATCACTTAAAGTGATTCCATATATTCATTTCTTTTTTTTGTCACGTAAGCGCTCTCCACTCCAAACTGAGTAGGTACCATTTAGCTGACGACACTCTTGAAAGAGTTAGTGAAATTCGTGACCTAGGTTTAATATTGGATGATAAATTTGACTTCCATAAGCACGTAACTGGCATTTGCAAGCAGGCTAGCAGGACCTTGGGATTTGTGATGAGGATTGCAAAAAAAATTCATATCGGAGTGGCTAAAATTCTCTTTAGCGCATTTGTAAGGAGCAAGTTAGAATACCTACGGTGCTGTTGTTTGGGAGCCATACGAGGGCAAATACTCTGTCATGATTGAGAAAGTACAATGCAAATTTGCTCGCTGGCTGTACATAAAAGTCTACGGTTACTATCCCTCCATCTTTGTCTCGGGCATGGTCGGGCTAGACACGCTGGATCTGAGAAGAAAACTATTGCTACTAGTCCACTATCTGTCAGTTGTCCATCACCGAGTGGTTAGTGCCTCGGTGTTGGCTCGGATCGGGTTGGTGGTTCCGACGCGGATACCCACGGACGTGGACGGGGCGGTGGCGCCGCGCCGCCGGCCGGGCCTGCTGCAGCGCCGTCCGCTCGCACGCGCCACGCGAGCCACGCGCCTACCGCCCGTGCCATGACGTGGCTGCATCTAATGCTCACTCAGAACGAAAACGCTGACATGTTCGCTGATCGTTTGACATACATGTGCAATATTGCTAGGATATTTTTGAATTGGCATTTAATTAATGGAATGACGTTATAGTTACGCTTTGTGACATTTTTACCTGTGAATGTTTATCTTTCTTGTTATTTTAGCGTGTAAGCGATTTGGGGTCTATACTGTAAGCTTGCATTGTATTATTGTGAATAAATAAATAAATATAAGGGTTCCTTTTTCCTTCCTACCCACGGAACCCTAAAAATACACGCCGTTAAAGTGAAAAACCAACCAGCCAGTGACTTTAGGAAACTTCCACCGGCGACTTGCCAGATATTACACTCTACTCTGCCTCAGTAGAAAACTTTACAATGCTATTACATAGTCGCGGCTTTACTGCATGTGTTGAGAGGTAGCATATGCTATTAAATACGTATGAAGTCATAGCGCATGTAATATATGGGGTTCCATTTTGCAACGATAATTCTTTCTCGTTTTGTAACTATCCCAGCACGTCTAGCAGACGACGGCCGCGACATACTCTCGATTTTTATTGCACTATACCTCTTGTTCTAAGTGTTCTAATAAGAGATAGACGGATAGTGCGAGAAAAATCGAGAGAGCTCGCGCGCCGTCGCGTGCTAGCCGTGCTGGTCATGCGATGTAAGCAGTGTTTTATCAGCTTGTTAAATCAATTAATTTATTAATAAGAAGGGACAATCTTACACAAATTTAACTATTGCCCCATATTGAGTTTAATAAGGCTTGTGTGATAGATCCTAGACGACGGTTTATAAAATAGATAAACATGAAATATGATGAAATTAATATTCTTAGATTAATATGCACACATTATTTATGTTGTAAGATAATTCGTTATTTATGTCTATGATGTGTATGATTTTAATATGTAACAGTGCAAGTAAAATGTAACGTTAGCAATTAGGTTTCTTTCAATAAATTATTCTAATCCATATTATATTTTATGTAAGACTCAAAATCGAATATTTATGCTCATCACAGAAAATGCCCTAACCGGCATACGAATCCAGGACATATTCGTAATTTAATCTCGAAAATAGATCACATTTTTACTGTAAGTTATTATGCCGTTGAATATTTGAGCTTCTTTTGTTTCAATTTTACACAATGTCACAGCCCTGGACGCCACTACCATGTGTGTAATTTTACACATTGTCACGGCCCTGGACTCTACTACCATGTTTGTAATTTTATACTATGTCACAGCCCTGGACGCCACTACCATGTGTGTAATTTTACTCAATGTCACAGCCCTGGACGCCACTACCATGTGTGTAATTTTACACAATGTCACAGCCGTGGACGCCACTACCATGTGTGTAATTTTACACAATGTCACCGACTTGGACGCCACTACCATGTGTGTAATTTTACACAATGTCACAGCCGTGGACGCCACTACCATGTGTGTAATTTCACACAATGTCACAGCCCTGGACGCCACTACCATGTGTGTAATTTTACACAATGTCACAGCCATGGACGCCACTACCATGTGTGTAATTTTACACAATGTCACCGACTTGGACGCCACTACCATGTGTGTAATTTTACACAATGTCACAGCCGTGGACGCCACTACCATGTGTGTAATTTTACACAATGTCACAGCCCTGGACGCCACTACCATGTGTGTCATTTTACACAATGTCATAGCCGTGGACGCCACTACCATGTGTGTAATTTTATGTTTTATGTAGAATTTCACTCATTATTTAGAAAAATACGCTCATTTATTTCTTATTTTAGAAACGTATTCAATTCATAATTATAAACGTTTTGTTATATTTATCTATCCTCCTAGCGTTATTTCCGGTAATGCCCCTAAAGGAGCCCGGGGTCCGCTTTGACACCTAATCCCAAGATTTGGCATAGGCACTAGTTTTACAAAAGCGACTGCCATCTGACCTTCCAACCCAGAGGGAAAACTAGACCTTATTGGAATTAGACCGGTTTCCTCACGATGTTTTCCTTCACCGAAAAGCTAACGGTTAATATTCCGTACACAAGTTCCGAAAAACTCATTGGTATGAGCCGGGATTCGAACCCACGACCGCCGCTTGACAGCCGCATGCCTGAACCACTAGGCCACCGTACCTGTTTTGTTATATTTATATATATAATACCATCCCCTTTACTTATACACTTAAAGGACAACCCCTGAGCACGGTTAGTCACGTGAGAGATCTGGGTGTAGTTCATGATTCCAAACTATTGTTTGATAAACATGTTGATGGCATAGTGAGCAACGCACTGAGAGCTCTAGGATTCTTAATGCGAAACTCCGCTCACTTTACCCAAGCTAAGACTCTTAAAGTTTTATATTGTGCCTTAGTTAGAAGTAAGCTTGAATATGCTTCCCAAATTTGGAATCCTTGTTATAGTACGTATATAGACAGGATTGAACGCATTCAAAAAAAAATCCTCAGATACTTAAGTTTTAAGCTTAAAAGTCCGTATCACTCTAAGGATTATTTAAGCACTTGCAAAAAACATCATCTAATTACATTACAAAAACGTCGTCAAATCGCGGACATAACTTACATACTCAATATCACCACTGGCAATATTGACTGTCCTGAACTCCTTTCTAAACTTTCGTTCAATACGCCTACTCGGTCTAAAAGGTTTTATCCCCCCCTTTCAGTTAAACGCACTTTATCTAATTATAGGCAAAATAGCTTCCTATGTCGCGCAGCTCGTAACTTAAATAACTTGTCGAAGGATCTAGATATTGACGTTTTTAACTGCTCAATTCCTTCTATAAGGCGTAATCTAGTCAATCGGTGCTTCTAAATAACCTGTTGCAGCCAGTAATACGCTATAGCGTCTGATCTGTAAGTTTGATTAATTTGTGTCCGGTCCATGTTGTTCATTAAATTATTTGTGTACATTTGTAGTTGTATTTGTACATTTATAGATGATTTGTACATCCAGAGATGTTCTTACTCGTTGCTCATATAAGATTTGATTCTTCTTTTGTTTTTTTGATATATTTCATACTGTAATATTTTGTATCACAGTATACTGTGCAATGTTATCACTTATCATATAGCGTGTACTGTGTAACATATTATTATACTCAGTTTCTATTTGCGAGTTCCTATAATTGGCTCTGTATTGCTGTTTATAAAGTTTAGCGAATATTTCATAGCTGTTGGAATTCCTTGTATAAATAAATAAATAAATAATATGTATATTAAATGTAATGGGAAACTGTAGGTCTAGTTATTAAATTATTATAATTACCTCGTGTGATAATTTAAGACCGTTAGTTACTGTTTAACTTATTATACAAGGTAATTAGCTAGTAACTTTATATACCTTAGTATGTATTGAAAACCGTGATAGTGAATTAGTTATTAGTAATTTAACTGTTTTTAAAAATGACAAACTATAGGTCTAGTTATAGTTTGGGTTTTGAATTAGGTATATACATCATTTTGTTCGCGGCGTCTTAAGATAATGTAAGCATTATCGTAAGACGCCGCGTACAAAATTATGTACATACCTAATTCAAAATTTACTTTCAACATTACTGAATTTCAAAGAGTTCCTTATTCAAAAGCGTACTAATGCCAACACAGTTGCCCATCCTGTATTTATTTAGAACCTTATTACAATGCACATAAAGTGCACGGATGGTCAGGTAAGTGTGTTGTCGATACACTATGGGTCTCAGCTCAGGCTGAGGCTAGAATCGACACATCTTGCATCCACGGTGTAGTAGCATCTAAGGCGTGACAGTTTGCACAAAAAAACCGGACAAGTGTGAGTCGGACTCGCCCACCTAGTAATCCGTACTTTGTTATACAAATGTGTTTAAAATTTTGCCCAATTTTGCCTTGCCAAATTTCATAGTTCTAGGGCAACGGAAAGTACAGTTGTTTTTTGTTCCCTCGAGTGTCGAAATATACGTTATTGCGGCATAAACTGCCGAATACGTTTTACGTTAACTTAGAAGTTTGATATTTTCACAGCTTTAAGGTCTTAATTTTAACTCGATACCTCCACGCGTTCTTGAGATAGGGTCTTGTCTTGACAGACAGTCAACAAAGATACAGACATACTGACAGACGGTCAACAAAGTGATCTTATAAGGTTCGTTTTTTTTGAGGCACAGAACCCTAAAAACAGAATCCACAATTATTTTAATTTAAGTCTACCCGTTCTAACTTTATTCGCGACCTGAAAATCGATATCCGATACAAACTCAACATTAGGTGCATTCATATTTATAAAGTCCAGCCCGGATTTGCGTACATTTGCATCGGATCGGACCGCACCTGCGGGGTGGGACACTTCGTCGGATTTAATTTGCCTTTCAGATTTAAAGCAAGAGCCTTAAAAGAGCACCGGGCGATATCGATCTTGGTTGAACATTCATTTACTTCGTAAAATTTGAATCGATTAAAAATAGAAAAGATTAAACATACTTCATTGTAGATTGACCTTTACCTTTTGCTACTTTTATCTGATATAAGGTCTATTTTACGGCGTTGCCCTTGCACTGGAAATACTTATCGTAAAACGGACTCATAATTTGTATACCACCTCTCTTAATAAAATAGAAAAAAAGCGATTAGATTTTGGATGAAATTCGTTGTAACCGCTCTATTTTTTCTATTTTTATTTCTAGCAATAAAAACTAGTTTCCGACATACATATGGCGGATGCCACTGTGTATACAAAGTTTCGTGTTATTCTAGCATGTCGTTTTAAAATGAAAACCAAACTACGTTTGTATGGAGAGTCGAGAATCCTGGCGACCCTTAAACACCATAACAGCTTTGCCTACGAGTGTGTACAGTATATCTACAGGCGCGGCCTATTATTTCTACATAAAGCCAATTTATACCCAAACTTGTATTTTCAAACAAACCACTGTTTGTATTATTATATTCTGAAGCTAAAAATTTCAATACTAACTAGGTACCTGAAAATCCAACAAAGATTACATCATACTGTTTTACCAACCACAACAAAGGAAAAGGGTTTTGTTTTTACAATACCCGAAAACAAAGGCCCCGGAATCCACTAAATAAATAAAGGAGAACACCCATTAACTTGAGTAACTCTTTTGTTTCATTTCGCCATTGAAGAGAACTAATTCAATAAAGGAGATAATCATCGTTGCAGAAAAGTTCAGCTGCAGCTCACTGTTCTGAACTAAATAGCCGTATCTCACTATGTTCAGAGTAAAGCGAGTAGTTCATCTCCACAGCAATTGGTTCCCTACAAACAAATACTTAGACATTTTTAAGCGTTGTTCGTGGTAAAATCGCACAGAAAAATACAGCTTCCCAGGCTTTAGGAGGCTTTCTGACTTTATAGATGAATAAACTTATTATATCTTTATGATAATGATTTGAGATAATGTAGGTACATATTAATTTATTGCTTATTACATTAAATTAAATTTGATTTATATATATCTGATTGGTTTTTAACTATCATAAAAATTGCTTCTTGTACAATACAAATCGAACTAACATTTTAATGAATCTATCTGATAATGGTAGTTTGATTTTGACGTGAGATCAATTTATTGTTGTGTTACCTGTGGATCTACAGTAAGTATTATGTTACACCTCATATCGAAACAAATTATTTTATTAAATATGTTTGTTTCGTGTTAATTGAACGTGGAATTTACAACCATAAAATTTAAAACGATATGATACAAACTGTACCATAGGGCACAGGCTCGAGTCCTGTTGTCGTGACGTCTATACATTGTACATATCTCTAACCTCAGACATTGCCTGAGTTCTATTAAGACATAACGACAAGAGTTCTGAAATGTACACTTTACATTGTAAAGTGTACCTGCAATATATACGATACACGAGTGAGAGGTGAAGTGATTTCTCTATATTCTCATTCTAATCACGATACTGATTCTATTCTGATTTCTTTCTATTCTTACGTATTTGCAGGAAATCTTTTCCCGCCGTGGGTCTCCACAACTCCCCTTATAACCCGGCCCTATCCTCTCATAACCATTTGGCATATTCTTGGCTATTTCTATTCTGTATATTCCACTTACTGGAATATCCCTTCATCTCTCAACTCATCTTTCTAACAATACACATAAGACACTCACCGGGATCCCCAGCGGTCTTCTCCTCGATTCTATTCTCGTACTTACTCCGTCCTTGCAGTGTTCCTGCTAGTATACTTAATGGATTCTGGAAATTCTGGAGTCTCCTGCCACGTGAACATTGTTCCGTTGGGAAATCAAAAACTTCTCCTCCTACCGTTAAGACAAGATTCGTTCAACATTCAAATGTTCTTTCTGAGTTGCCAGTTGAGTAAATCAAGGCTGTTTGAGTCAAGCATATACCTGTTTTGTGTGAGGATCGCGTTCGTCGCGACACCTGTCTTGGGTTTCAGACGGAGACAGTTTTATTTTATTTTATTTTTTCTCTGTATCATATCGTTTTATGTAATTAGTAAGATTTTATTATATTTTTTAAATTGTTAAATAAAACTATTTGCATTTTAATATTTATTCAAATTTTAATTTATTTATCTTTCTTTAACTATTAATACTGACTGAAGTGTATTGTTTGTGACTTGAAAATTAAAATCTTAATGATGAAAACCTGTTTTTGTGAAATAATTAACATTATAGGGAGATAATATTTACTAACCAATATGAACCCGGTTCTGAATTAAACGAAAATATCACTTTTTTATATCTTATAAATATTTAAATATATAATCTACTTATTTAATGAACCATGCATATTGACATTTTTATTGCGTAATAAATCCCTATTTAAATTACAATTACTTTGCAAAAAAAAAGAACATACGAAACTTTTACACAATCCAAGTTACACTACTTATGTGTTTTTAAACTATGTTTTGTATGGAGATACGCTTTTTTGTCCTGGCGCAACAAACACAAAGGCTTTGTGTCGCCCTCTGTCGCCGTTCGCTAATACTGGAATAACAAATAACGCAATATCGATAAGTGAATTTGGACTTTAGGAAGCAATTGTTTAGACTAACTGGCTTTGCGAACACTCATTTGTACACCTGCCAATTATTGCCCCCTTCTTGGTTTAAGGGCGGCCGGGCGGGTCGATGGCCAGGACGCTGACGGACTCTCCATAGAAACGTAGTTTGTATCTTGTTTTAAAATGACATTCTAGAATAACATACAACTTTGTATAGAAAATGAGAACCGCCATATATAGGTCAGAAACTAGTATTCGTTGCTAGAAATAAAAATAGATAAGAAACAGAGTGAGTTAGTAAATGTTTTTTATTCAAAATCGAAAATAACTTAATATTTTTTATTTGTATATTTATTTATTTATACCTAACAGCTTCAAAAACATGATATGCCAATAAGATCTTACGTAGCCATTACATAGTCTTGGCATATTGGCCAATGAGTGGAACTCAAGAGATAGAAGTGAGATAAACAATGTTTGTCTAAAGTAACACAGATTATCGCACGAAAAGTAAATACTGCTAATACAGAATAGTGCACCAGAAAACCTACGAAATAAAACAATATAACAACAACTTAGCCTAAAAATAAATTACAAGTATTGTAATCAACGAAGAAACACAGAGACATCAAGTCTCACACAACCGAGCAAATCACTACCTGCAACATATCATTCTTAGAATTTTGCATGGATTTTTTTTTTACGATACGACAAGGAAGAGAGAGAGATCTGCTTTTAATCAGACAGTTGTATGCTTGGTTGCCACCGCCGTCTTTGAAAATACATCTTAGAGAGTAACAAAATTATTGATTATGTCAATCACTGTGAAAGTCGCAAAAGTTGTGTTCATATTAGTGGCGGTAGGTATATAATATTGAATCGGAATTGGTTTTAAAATCATAACAATAGACTTGGCGCAGAGAAGACTAATCAAACTTACTCACTAGACTTAACTTTGAAATTAGGAAACAACTTAATTGACCAAAATAACGAGCCCTAGGGCAACTTAGTTAATTTATCCATGACTTAATCTAAGGGTTAAATCAAAGGCAGACTCGAGCGGGTTCATTAGTTTAGAGATCAGATACGGACACCTTCACCTGAAGGGTTAAGTAAGGCCACGCCTTTAGTTAAGCGTTGGAGTTTTCACACGTAACTTTTTTTTTTTATATTGTTATTTTTTGTATGAAAATTGTGTTACGCCGTGGAATCAAGACCAACGCTGGCCACTAGGCCACCACAACGCTGAGATGGAACCGTTTCGTGGCACTATTTTGTTGTTCTTGTATGCTGATCTATCTGCATGTATAATATGTTGTTCTCATGAATATATATATGATTATGTTGTTTTGACGACCGGTTAGCCTAGTGGGTAGTGATGACGCTGCCTACGAAGCTGAAGGTCCTGGGTTCGAATCCCGGTAAGGGCAAATATTTGTGTGATGAGCATGAATATTTGTTTCTGAGTGATGGATGTTTTCTATGTATTTAAGTATTTCTATCTATTAAATATATCGTCGTCTACTACCCATAACACAAGCCTTATTGAGCTTACTATGGGACTAGGTCGATTTGTGTAAGATTGTCCCCTAATATTTATTTATTTATTTATTCTATTCAATATCTGTATTGAGTTTGTCACCAAAAAAAAAAAATATTTTCTACAATTTTTTTCTTATTGAACTGTAACATGGCATGATTAAGGAAGCCAGATGTTTAATTTTAATAATATAAGTAATGATAATATCAATTCAAGGTCCTATGCCTCCATAGTCTGGTCTGCAAGAATAGGAGACACTTCTTGTAATGCCCGCATCCTTAAGGGAACGACTGATGTGATTTAAAAATATAAAACAACGTGAATGTTGATTATTTAAAAATAGAAAACAACGTAAATGTACAGTGTGTAACGTGCCCTTACGCCCCTTACCTTGAAGTAGGGGAGATAATTTATCTTTCCTCGGTGTTCCCCAATTTATTGCCTCAAAAGCCGCCTCGTAAACAGAGGGAAAGAAATTATAACCGAAATAAAGGATAACACTACAGACTGGGGGGTCGGGGGTCACTGAACAGTCAGCATCAGGTAGACTGTAGCAACCAAAGCGTTCATATATTAGGTACTAGCTTCCGCCCGCGACTTTGTCTGCGTGGCTCTAGGATAAAAACTTTCCTTTATTTGAATCCAGGCTTTAAACTACATATATTCGTGCAAAATTTCATTCAAATCGGTTGGGCCGTTTAAGCGTGATTGAGTAACAAACATCCAAACTTTCGCATTTATAATATTAGTCGATTCATCATGGAGTCCTGACCCCGTATCATGGTCGGCCTTATCACGCGATAAGTGACAAGATAGGAGCGTCGTCTCGTTCTATCGAACGGTGTCAGCTAGTGACGGACGCTCTGTCTTGTCACTTATCGTGTGATAAGGCCGACCATGATAAGGGGTCTGGTCGTCACCTCGGTCACCATGAACTCGAATGCTGCCTGCGTAATAAATACGCCTCGAAAATAGAATTAAAAAATAATATATCTGATTTGTAAGTTTCATCTATATTCATATGTATGTGTATGTATGTATTAATAGCTAGGTATATATTTATATATCGTTATATTGTATCGTATTCTACTATATTATTCATCCCATCTTTAGATAAAGAGTTTTTGTTTGCCCACATTTTATCTGCTTTGCCTTAAGGTTGACTGGTAGAGAATGCTTTATAGCATTAAGTCCGCCTTTTGTACCATAAGATATTCTTTTGTGCAATAAAGATTAAATAAAGAAAAATAAAATACAAAAAAGGGGGTCTAAATTAGATACTGTTTTTTATGTTTAGTTTCAGTTATATACATTTAGCTAGTTCTAGTTCTAATTTAACGTTTATTTCATATCTTTTACTGTACCTTTGTTTAAGGATTAGTGTGTATACAACGTGTTAATAAAATAACGCAAAACCTGAAAACAGTTTGTTCAGAATCGAGCATAGAATGCGAAAAAAATAAAAAATAAATTTTTGACAAGATTTATTTTTTACATTTGTATGGAGTGTTGGCCGACTGGGGCGACCTGCTCCATACAAATGTAAAAAATAAATTTCGCATTCTACTCTCGATTCTGAACAAGCTGTTTTCAGGTTTTGCGTTATTTTATTAACACGTTGTATACATTCACCTTTACAATCATCATTACATATTCACGACATGTTCCGATATATTTGGCTTCTTCCGCCGCTGCTAATTATTTATTTATTTATTTATTATTTGATGCTGACTGTACAGAATAGGTACTGTGATTATGATAAATCAAACTTCGCGTAATTACTTAGCTCTATTATAAAACTGAGTCTTAGGTATAAATAATGATCTTTTCAACCTTCTCGTAGAATTGGATGACTGACAATTTATTTAAAATCAAAATCAATTATTTATTCTGCAAATAGGCCACAAGGGACTTTTACGTGTCAAACGGTAATTTATAATAAAACAATAATAACCTTACACAATAATAATTTAAAATTTGCAGATTAAGGACCGATAAAAACGTTCAACAAACTAAATGTCACTAAGTTAATGAAAACAAAACAATTACAAATCATTGAATCCGATTTGGGCCGATTTTTATTCTTTTGTTTATTTTTGTTTTTCGTCAGACTTGGACAAAAGTGAGTACCTAAGTTGGGAGTGCTTGTTGATACAAAATAATGTAGTACCCTAAAATTTTGTACTAAACATTCTGATAAGGCACGAAAGTTCCATACGTTTTGTGATTTGGCTTAATTTAATGAAATTCTGCGAATATGGTTGAAATATTACCAGACATGTTGTATTTATTGTCTTCGAAAACTTACACATTAATTGAACGAACGAGCGAAGCGAACGAAGTTCTCCGTTTCTGCTTGGACCAACATTATTTCGTATTAGCGGATGTCCCACTGTCCGGCTGTCCGGCTTTTGTCCGCTACAGGTCGTTTCTCAACCGATTCTCGTGATTTTTTGCGGACAGGTTGGATAATAATTATATAGATTTTTTTTCCGATTCAGTATACGCAAAAAAAAAAGTTGTTTACAAAACAGACTCGCGAGTTCTACAGCTGACAGGGTTTAATATTAAGAAACAAAACAGAATATAATATAATCCTTGTAATAGATATTCAAGTATGCAATTTCCAATTCATATTTCCACAGACTTAAGCTCGTTGCTCCTTTTCCTTTGACATGGAGAGTCGGTTGAAGTTACAAAATACGAGTAAAACTCTTGAAACATACATGAGATGAAAGCCTATTTAGCATAATGGGTAAATAGGTGCATATATATACCACTTACCATCAGGTGGGCCGTGATGAGTTTGTTTGCCACCGACGAGGTATAATATAAAATAAAAAATAGGTAACTGATATTTATGGATATAAACTGTACCTATGTAGTAGTCCAGTCATTTTATTGACAACGTATGGAATAAAATTTTTTAAATAATTACAATAGTATTTTTGGTGTAACGGATATACTTGTATCAACATTGAAATAATCACCTAGAGGCAACCTCCAACAGAATATCTGGCGTCAAAAAAATAGGCTAGGCGGACTTGGCCTTAATCCGTTAGCCTGGAATTTACGTTTGACGTGTGCGGAAATTTGGAATAACGTCTCCGATGACTATGACGGCACGGCAGCATTAAGCAGAAGCACAGGAAGCAGTACTGCGTGATGGTGAAGATGATGGCTTGGTGATGTGCGGGTGTCAAGTAGAGCGGAGTTTACATGTATTGTATGGTGAAATGGTACGAACCAAATTATGAAACTTGTTTTTAAATCACAAAATAATGTAATAGAATGCACTGCGAAATGGCTGTGATGCATAATTAGGCCTTGCTCTAAGAGGCAAGCAACATTATAAACAAGAACATCTTAACATGAAAAACCGTTAGACACACCATATGAATTTTCAAAGCCGCTTAAGGTGGTTCGACGACCATACAAAACGTCTTTTGACATTCGCAGGCTACACACTTTCTATTTGCGCGAAATTCCCCTTTTCCTAGAATAAACTTGTACTTATAAACTAGAATAATTTGATAAATTAATTTGTCACGTGATACTTTGATAAATTAATTTGTCACGTGATACTTTGATAAATTAATTTGTCACGTGATACTTTGGGAAAACGATTATTCTCATATTATTCTAGTTTATACAAATTTATTTTAGGAAATGGGCAACTTTGCGCAAATGGAAAGCCAATTTATGAAAGTTTGTTACATAAGTTTCTTAAAATATCACGCTATTTGCCTTTGTCAAAAGACGTTTTGTATGATCCTCGAACCACCTTAAGTGTTGTAATGTAACATGGACTGCAAAAAGCTAAGAACTTTCCAATGAAGAGTAAAGATTGGATCAAACCCGGACCTAGGACTGATGTCGATGTTCGGCGCTTGAATATTAATTTTATAAATATTGATAAATTAAATAGTCTGCATTTTTTACCGCAATTCAATAAACATAAAAAGGAAAAATGCAAGTTTACTTAAGCCACAAGCTGTCGCAAACCATATGGCGCGCCTTACATGAAAATGTCTATTTCCATTTGAAACCCTGTTGCCACCAGTGACTCGGAACAAATCCGATTCCAACATTGCACGCAAATTTGATAATGTTGGGTAAACACAACCGCTGCAGCCAATATTGCATTGGCACTTCACCTCGTTCCAACGGAAATCCTTAGGATGATTGATTTTGAAATTCGAATGGCAAAATATGAGATTTGTCTGAACAGGGAAACATGTGATGTGATGTTATCATGTTACGAGTAGTATCATGTTGTGAGTGGTAGAAACGTTTTTGATGAAAAAGAAATGAAAAAAAAAACTATATGAACAGTCATTAATTCATACATCGGGGTTTTCGGAGCGGGAACGTTTGACATTAGCCAAAGAGTAGGTATTTACTTAAAAACAGATCGTACCCTAGTAGGTTTCTACCGAATGAATAATTGATTGAAAAATAAATAAAGATTAATCATACATATAGGTACATATTTTATATTGGTCATTAATTATCAACCTCTTCAGTTAAGTCTATTCATTTATAAGAAAATGCTTCATAGATATCGAGCGTCAAGATTGACATTGTATTAGACACCTATTGTCAACCGTTACCCTTGCTTGTCTAGTCATCATCATCATCATCATCATATCAGCCGAAAGACGTCCACTGCTGGACATAGGCCTCCCCCAAAGAGTGCCAAAGTGACCGGTCCTGCGCCACCCGCATCCAGCGAACTCCAGCAACCTTTACCAGGTCATCAGTCCACCTTGCGGGGGCCCTACCCACGCTGCGCCTTCCGGTACGTGGTCGCCACTCGAGAACCTTTCCGCCTCAACGGCCATCGGTTCTACGTGCTATGTGCTGTGTGCTATGCTTGTCTAGTAGATAAACTTATATGCAATTGTATTTTAAAAAACTGTAAATAATCAGTCAACACAAATATGCCTCCGAGAAAAAAAACTCGTTACGAGTTTATGCGTTCGTGGATAGAAAATAATCCAGAGATAGAGGTTCGAGATTCTTTATTATTTTGCACCAAGTGCAATGTGAGCTTCGCTCAAACGAAATCTAGTGTAACGCGACATGTCGCATCTAATAAACATACAGGTATGAAATATGATTTCAATAGTGAGCTCTTGAAATTTGTTGTGGGCTGTAATATACCATGGACGCAGGTAAACAATCCGATATTTAAAGATTTTATCGAAAATTGTGTTACCGGTAAATTTGGAAAAACTGCAAAAGTTCCTTCGGAATGTCAACTGCGACGGGAATATTTAAATAAAGCTTACGATGAAAAAATGAATAAAATACGGAGCGAGCTAAAAAAATGAATATATATATGTGAGTGTTGACGAAACCACGGATGATTATGGTCGTCAAATAGCTAACGTAATAGTGGGAGCATTACGTGATGATCACATTGGCACTCAACACTTGATATCCAGTAAACGGTTAGACAGCACGAACATGTATCAATATCCAATACGGTCACAAGTGCTCTTGATGAATTATGGGGTGCTAACCATAATAATCACAATAAAGTACTTTTACTTTTAACTGACGGTGTGGGCTACATGCTAAAGACTGGAAGAAATTTAAAATGTATTTTTCCCAATCTTTTGCACGTCACATGTTTGGCTCATGGTTTAAATAGAGTGGCTGAACTAGTAAGAAAACTTTATCCAGATGTGAATGATTTAATCGCAAATGTTAAGAAGACATTTTTGAAATCTCCTAAAAGAATACAAAAGTTTAAAGAAATGCTCCCCGGAGTGCCTTTACCACCTCGACCAACAATTATTCGGTGGGGAACCAGGATAGAAGCTGCAACGTATTACAGCAAACATTACGATGAAGTGAAACGTGTTCTAAATACATTCAGTCCCACCGAAGCCCAGAGTATTAGAAAGGCAAAAAGAGCGTTTGGAAATGCAAATATAAAAAGCGACTTAAATTTCATAGCAAATCATTTGATGACTATCCCAAATGCTATTAAAAAACTACAGGATGCGAAGCTGTCCATCAGCGATAGTTTAAAAATAGTTCATGAAACCTATAGAGATGTTTCCAAATGCTGAATGCTGAGTTGCGGCCATTTCGTGACACCACTAGGACTGTATGTTTTACTTTGTTATTGTATTTTGGTGTTACGAATAAATTATTTCTTTCTTTCTTTCTTTCTTTCTTTTCAAATTAAACATGAGCGTAAAAGGAAAACAGATTTATGATAAACTGAAGTTGGTGTTAAAGAAGAATTCTGGCTATAGCACACTAAAAATTATAAATGAGTTTGGTGGATTTCGTATGTTTGTCTGTCGGACTTTAATCTGTTGTCGTTTCTACAGTCACGATTTCCTATACAATCATCCCTTTCACCCATGCGCACTGATATATCGCGCTATCTTTGTCATACACGACGTACGCGCATCGCTCACGCCACCTGGCGAGTTGCGAGTTAGATACTCTCCCGTGTGCGTGAAAAGACCAGCTCCCCGCTGATTAACAAAATAAATCGAATTAAATCCGACGCATTCTACTTTCATTGTTGAAAATTATACGTCCTGACAGCTTAGTGCTAAAAGGTGTTCGTGGATTGAAAGTGCTTTTGGACATTTTGGGATTGCGCTGCGCGTCCCATGAAGGCGTGTGCTTGTGTCATGAGGAGCTTGCCTGAAGGAGAAATTAACCCAAATCACAAGTAAGTGCGCATGGTTCCTATTTGCTACCTTCTGTTAGCTGATTCATCGACCTGTTCCAATTTCCAAAGCAGCTGACTTTCCTACACAATTTCGCGTCTAGTAGCTACGACAATAGATCACGGTTGGACACCTACATACAGTCCACTACTCATTAACAACGCGCTAATCTCTGAAAAGGGAAATTAGAAAGCGCACCGCAAAAAACCACCCTTGGCGTGTGTGCATCTACAAACTCAATTCTGTACGCCCCAAGTTTTGGTCACTACGACCCGGATAAATTATTTCATTTCCAACCTAGTATTTATATATATTAAAAGTAGCTCCTTGACTTTATATATAATTTACCCATAGATACTTAAAATCTATGTAATTCGCATCATATCTTCGTATCATTATTCTATAGGTACTAACATTCAGCAACGCTATTAACGATTTAATATTCTTAGTGTACAATTGATGTACACGTTACAAATAAATTCTATTGTTCTCACCAGCTCGGGAGCGCTGGCAAGTTTCGTCCATTTCTACCCGCTTATTTTGTTTATAATCTTTTCGCGAACTACCGCGCCGCGCGCCGTGCCGCTAATAGGTACACGGTCATCGCTTAACCTACTTTGTAGACGGAGAGTTATCTAAACGCTTTTATTCTCACAAACTGTTTCCGATTTGTAACACATATTCCTTTTTATATATATATTTTATTCCCGCGACTTGAGTTACATACATTTATTTTAACCGCACTTTAATTCCGCGACTTGTGTTTACTCACGTTTATTTTTAACCGCTTTTATTCTCGCGTGTCCTGTTTACGGACATTTATTTAACCGCATTTTATTCCCGCAAATCGTGTTTATATACATTTTATTTGTGTAGTCTAAGTTTTATAATCACACTCAACGCACATCATCATGCCACCGAAAAATGACCCTAAAGACAAGGATCCCGTCCCGAATGAGCTAGTTATTTTGGAAGCTAAGCGTAATGCTTTCTTCAATCGCTTACAAACCATATACAAATTGTCGGTTAAGGCGCACGAAGATGAAATTAGTCGTAAAACGTTCTTAAATAACGTATCAAATCTAGACCAATTGCGATCAGATTTTGAGCGTGTTTTAGACTCGTACAATGAGTACCTTATAAAAGTAACGCCTAATGCAACCGTTAATTATCAGGCCTGGATCGCGTTTGAGGAGATGTACTGTGAGATCAAATGCATTCAGGCTGAAGTCGAAGGATCGCCGGAGCGCCCTCAGCGGCCTTCGCAATCCGCTTTAAGGCAAAATTTGCCGACTATACAACTAATGGAATTTAATGGCGACCTTCGGAATTGGCCATTATTCTATGAACAATTTAAAAGTGTGATTCATAACAACTCAAGTTTATCTGACAGCGAACGAATTCAGTTCCTAGTAGGTAAACTAACTGATAAAGCTAGATCGGTGTGCGCTGGGCTACCGACCACAGGTGAAAACTATGCCATCATTTGGAAGGCGCTAGTCGATAAATATGAGGATAAACGCGCCATGGCGGCCGGCTATATCAATCAGCTGTTGGACTTTAAACCCATAGCCAATGGGTCCGCTTCTAATTTGGAGTTTTTTCTGTGTAATTTTGACGCCTCCGTTAAGGCGTTCAAAGCGCTAAATTTACAAGATTTAGCGGATTTTTTGTTCTTGCATATCGCATTACAAAAACTAGATCCCGAATCGATAAAATTATTTGAGATGTTTTATCGCAAGGAAACATGTCCTTCGTACGAAAATCTTATCGATTTCGTCAAGGAACAATCCAGGGTCGCAGCGCATTCGACAACCAAACAAACCTTTTCACAACCGCAACCTAGTACTAATAATAAAAAGATACCGGTACCAAAAACCAATTCGACGAAAACATTCGTTAATACGCAAACGCCCGCGATGAATACTTGTTTGTTGTGTAAAACGAATAAACACGAACACTTATATCAGTGTGCCGCATTTACAAAATTGTCCCCGCACGAAAGATTTAATTTTGTAAAGAATAATGCCGTGTGTAATAACTGCCTTAGTTTTAAACACAAATTTTCTGCTTGCACGTCACAAAGAACGTGCAACCTATGTAATTCTAAACATCACACGATGTTACATTTTAATCAACCGCATAAAGAATCTTATTTACCTAAATCGCATCAAACAGGTGCATCCAACAATTTTGTCAACGACGCAAATTCCTCAGCAACTTCGAGTGGCAATAACGCGAGGGCAAGCAATTTGCAGTCTTATCACCCAGTCGATAGGGTCGATAATGGTTTGAGGCATGACTCAACATTGAATCATTTGTCGTCTCGGAGTGCAAATGATGATAACTTAAGAACGCTTATGCCTAAAACGACGTTATTAGGGACCGCGAAAATTAAACTTTATGACGCTAGCGGTAAGGTTTATTATGCAAGGATTCTAGTGGATCCTGGAAGCCAGTCGGATTATATAACGCTCGATTGTTGTAATCGATTGTCGCTACCGATTTCGAACCAAAATCGTTTTGCAAGGGTTCAGGGCATTGGGGGTTCTTCCCAGAAAATACTAGGAATGTCGATGGTGCAATTTAGTTCCCGATTCGACAGTAATGGGCACAACTCTTATACTATTCAGCCTCTGGTTGTGGAAACCATTACGTCACACTTGCCTGACTCGCCGCTCGACATATCGTTGTTTGAGTGTTTTAAGAACATACCTCTTGCGGATGATTGTTTTAATGAGCCCGGGCCCATTGATATGCTTATGGGGGCAAATCTATTTTGTGAAATCTTACTTTCTGACAAAGTCCGAAGTGCCGGCTTGCCTTCGGCTTTGGAAACGACCCTGGGTTACGTCATAATGGGGGACGTCACTGTGACGTCACCGCCGCGCGCGACTCGTGCTCTCTGTGCGTTTACGCACGAACCGCTTAACCAGACTTTAGAAAAGTTTTGGAACTTGGAGGAAGTGCCCTCAAAGAAATTTCTAAGTCCCGATGACAAGGAATGTGAAGAAATATTTACCGCAACGACCACGCGTAACGATAATGGTTCTTACGCAGTCGATCTTCCCTTCAAGCAAACACCAGATAATCTGGGCAATTCTTTCACAACCGCTAAAAGAAGATTTTCGATGCTCGAAAATAAATTCATAAAAAACCCGCAACTCCGCGACAAATATGATGCCGTTATTCGGGATTACCTGGAGAAGGGGATTATTTCTTTGGTTCCGCCCGAAGAGTACTCTACGCCAGGGTTTTGTCTACCTCATCACCCGGTCATCCGGATGGATAAATCCACGACAAAAATCCGCCAAGTTCTGGACGGTAGCTGCAAATCTGACAGCGGGCTGTCGTTAAATGACATCCTTCATACTGGTTGCAATCTGCAAGCAGATATTTTTCACATTCTTTTGAATGTTCGCATATTCCGCGTTGCTTTTTTTGCTGACGTCCGCCAAATGTACTTGTGCATAGAAGTACATCCGCACCACCGCTCTTTTCAACGATTTTTATACCGCTTTGCGCCGGAATTACCTTTGCAGATGTATCATTTTAACCGCGTCTGCTTTGGCCTCCGGTCTTCGCCATACCTGGCGCTTCGCACGCTCCGCCAGCTCGCTAGTGATGAACACGAGAGGTTCCCGCTGGCTGCCGCCGTTCTCGAGAGGGACGTTTACATGGATGATCTAGCTTCCTCTGCTTCTTCATCCGAGGAAGCAGTTGCGACAGCGAATCAACTAATCAGTCTCTTCAAGGCTGGTGGGTTTGATTTGGTCAAATGGACTAGCAACTCTCCGCAGTTGCTAGAGTACATTCCCATTTCTCACCGCCAGTCGGAAGACGTCTCTTTCGGTGACGGCGACACTTTGAAGATTCTTGGTCTTCGATGGCTTCCCGCTTTGGATGAATTTGTCTTTGACGTTTCGCCTCCGCGACTCAATGGCACGAAGCGTGCTATTCTTTCAGCTACTGCTCGTTTGTATGACGTGCTAGGGCTCGTCGGTCCTGTCATACTTTATTCCAAGCTTCTCATAAAAGAACTATGGCTTTTAAAGATGGATTGGGACGATTTACCGCCGCCACACATATCTCTTTTATGGGAGCAGTTCGTCAGTGAGCTGCCATTGATTTCTGCTCTTAAATTTCCGCGTCATTTAGGTGTCGAAAAGAACTCAAAATTGACACTTTTAGCCTTTGCCGATGCCAGTGAAAAGGCTTACGGCTGTGTGATTTACGCGCACGTCGTTGTTGAGAATCAAGACCCAGTCATCCGTCTGATTTGTTCAAAATCAAAGGTCGCACCAGTAAAAACAGTGACGGTTGCTAGATTGGAGCTTTGTGCTATTGTATTAATGTCAAAACTACTTCGAACTGTTCACGATGTTTTGTCTCAGCGTCATCCAATTGCGGATACGTTTGCCTTTTCTGACTCTGAAGTTGCCCTATGTTGGGTCCATTCTTCACCTCATCGATTCACAACCTTTGTAGCGAATCGCATTGCTCAATGTCAAAATAATTTTTCCTCGGAGCATTTTTATCATGTACCAGGATCTGAAAATTCCGCAGATTGCCTTTCGCGCGGCCTTCTGCCTTCCCGCTTAAAGGACCACAATCTGTGGTTCCATGGCCCGTCTTGGGCATCTTCGCCAGTTAGTGACTGGCCAATAACTGCTTTCTCGGCGTCATCTACAAAGCTGCCAGAGGAAAAAACAACTGCTTTAGTTGCAAATACCAATAGCAATGAGCATTGGCTTTTGGAATTAAGCAAGAAGTTTTCCTCATGGAATAGATTTCTCAGAACAGTCGTTATAGTTTTAAAATTTCTTAAACGGCTTCCTCGCAACCGAGAAATAACCGCCAACGACCTGGACGCAGCCGAGCTGCTCGTTGTGAAGGTTATGCAGCAAACGTCATTCTCAGATGACATACGTAAGATACAAAAGGGCAGGGTTTGCTCACCCGCCTTACGCAAATTATTTCCATTTATTCGCGATAACGTCCTACGAGTAGGAGGGCGTTTGGGAAATTCGTCCCTTGATTTTTCTAGTAAACACCCGGCGCTACTACCCAAAAAAGGCCACATTGTGGAGCTGTTAATTGACTTTTGCCATCGAGAAAATTTACACGCTGGACCCCAGCTTTTGTTGTCAATCTTGCGACAAAAGTATTGGATACTATCCGCACGTAGAATTGTACGGCAACGATTTCATAAATGTAACGATTGCTTCCGCGCTAAACCGACTAATACTTTTCCCGCAATGGCTGATCTCCCGGACTGTCGTGTCGAGCCTAGTAAATGCTTTACGCACACGGGCGTTGACTACGCGGGACCCTTCTACATCACGTTAATTAGAAAACGCGGCGTGAGAAGCCAAAAGGCGTGGCTTTGTATCTTTGTTTGTCTGGTGACGAAGGCCGTCCACACCGAGCTCGCTTCTTCTCTTTCCTCCGCGGCGTTTCTCGACGCATTTAAGCGATTTATCTCTCGGCGTGGGGATTGTAAATTTTTATATAGTGACCACGGCACTAACTTTACAGCTTCTAAAGCTTACCTGAACGAGCTTCACACGTTTCTTCAGTCTGATCCGTATTACACGCATTTCAAGGAAGAACTTGCAAAAAGTCGAATTACTTGGCGTATGAGCCCCCCAAACGCGCCCCATTTTGGAGGTATTTGGGAAGGCAACATTAAATGCCTTAAAACCCATCTTCACCGTGTTATAGGCAATCAAATCCTGACATACGAAGAATTACTCACCGTGCTTACTCAGATCGAAGCGGTTCTTAATAGCCGCCCTCTTTACATACTAAGTTCTGACCCGTCAGAACCCACCGCACTAACGCCAGCTCATTTCATGTCAACCTCGCCGTTGCCGCGTTTGCCCGCCGCCGACTTAAGCCAGGAGCGACCGAATCTTTTGACTCGTTTTTCAATGCTAGACTCACTTGTTCAATCATTCTGGAAACGGTTCCGAGTTGAGTATCTTCACAACTTACAAAGCAGAGAGAAATGGAATACTCCGGACAAGCCGATAACGGTGGGAACAGTAGTTTTAATTAACGTTGCTAACGCGCCACCCTTGCAGTGGCCGCTCGGAATAATAACTCGGGTATTCCCTGGGCGAGACGGTGTTGTCCGCGTTGCTGAAGTGCGGACCCGCAACGGTACGCTGGAGCGACCGATCGTTCGGCTATGCCCGCTGCCTACACAGTAGGGTTGCCACCACATGTATACCTATATATATATTTATTTTTTATGTTATCATTAAAAGTATTTTTTTTGTATAATTACATATTACACTTCGCTTATCTTTAGTTATAACTTATGGTGCGTTTTTTTATCTTTCCCTGTATACATACCTATGTATATAATCTTTTTTTCCTCTTTGAAGGGAACCCTTCAAGCCGGGGGAGATGGTGGATTTCGTATGTTTGTCTGTCGGACTTTAATCTGTTGTCGTTTCTACAGTCACGATTTCCTATACAATCATCCCTTTCACCCATGCGCACTGATATATCGCGCTATCTTTGTCATACACGACGTACGCGCATCGCTCACGCCACCTGGCGAGTTGCGAGTTAGATACTCTCCCGTGTGCGTGAAAAGACCAGCTCCCCGCTGATTAACAAAATAAATCGAATTAAATCCGACGCATTCTACTTTCATTGTTGAAAATTATACGTCCTGACAGCTTAGTGCTAAAAGGTGTTCGTGGATTGAAAGTGCTTTTGGACATTTTGGGATTGCGCTGCGCGTCCCATGAAGGCGTGTGCTTGTGTCATGAGGAGCTTGCCTGAAGGAGAAATTAACCCAAATCACAAGTAAGTGCGCATGGTTCCTATTTGCTACCTTCTGTTAGCTGATTCATCGACCTGTTCCAATTTCCAAAGCAGCTGACTTTCCTACACAATTTCGCGTCTAGTAGCTACGACAATAGATCACGGTTGGACACCTACATACAGTCCACTACTCATTAACAACGCGCTAATCTCTGAAAAGGGAAATTAGAAAGCGCACCGCAAAAAACCACCCTTGGCGTGTGTGCATCTACAAACTCAATTCTGTACGCCCCAGAGTTGGTACAAGGCAAAGAAATAGAACTTCAATCTCAAACTTCTCGTGCATCAATTGATTCCTACAAAAAATTTAAATATGCACCTATTACAACTGTCGACGTGGAAAGATCATTTAGCTCCTTGAAATGGATATTTACAGCAAGACGCCGTAGATTAACTGTCCCAAATATAGAAAAAATATTAATAGTTCATTCTGAAAATCGTGTCAACTATTCAATTTACAGCAGGTAATTAATTAAAGTTATTTTAATTGTTACCTTATAAGTTATAAGACTTTTACGGAAATTAAAATAAAACTTTGTCACAGATTGTATACAACTCACAGAGAGGTAGTTATTCATTAGGCATAATAAGATATTTTCTTAGACTAACATATCTGTTTATCTCTACTCTTTCTCAAATCATTCCCGCTCCGAAAACCCCGATGTCATTATTGCTAGCTTCTTGAAATGGCTACCTGTAATGGCGACCACGACCACGTTATCGAGAGTGAAAGGGACGACGAAGAAAGAGATGTACTTATGAGGAAAACCATTCAATCGCTCTACGAAAGGAGGTCCTAAATAGAAAAAAAATACATTTAATATTATGTTCATCGCGACTAGTGTCTGCAGTTCCAAACCCCCACTGTCACCCGACGGAAAATTGCTCATTTCTTCCCGGTAATGAAATGAAAGTTATATTAGATGAATGAACAACCTATTTCATTTACTTTAGAAAACACAAAGGATAGTCGACTTCAATTCAAAAGAGGTACGTTTTCAGCATAGTTCAGTATTTTTGCAGGCGATTGACCAAACAACCAAAACTGAGCATCAAACTCCGATTACTTGAACATCATTAAACTGCCTAGTATATTATAGATAACATAATAGACCTATCAAAATCAAATCACCATTCAGCCGAGGCATCAAATTTAATAGTTCACGTCAAGACAGCGTCATGACGTCACTAGAGTTAGATTAGTTTGCATGTACTGCTTCTAAAACAGATGAATGTCAGCGCTGCGCCTACGAACTTATGTCGTTTTCCGAGTATGAATACGCCCACCGCAAGAGTATTAGTATCAACAGTTTCGAGATTCACGTGTAGTGTTGATTTTGGTCCGTAAAGGTTTGGGCCTGAATTTGACGCGTGTACTTACCAAGATTCGAAGGTATTCAGGACATTGCCCCACTACTATAGACCTTTCAGCCGACATTCGTTGGGGTATAAATATAAACGCATAAAGGGCCAGGAGCTCATTCTAAGTTGATTTTTATATACTGAACAATTGCTAAGGGGAATCTATGCCCGATTGTTGTTATGAAATGATTAACCCAATGAATAAAGAAGTTCTAAGAATCGGCGTGCGCTTTTATTTATGCCACACGTAACAAGGGTTTAAATTGCTCAGGGTAATCAAATTTTAGCCTTTATTGCAATTCCTTGTATGTATTTACTTAACAGAAACGAAAGATCATAACAAACATGGTTATCATCATCATCAATCATCATCATATAAGAATAAGAATAAGAATAATATATTGAAATAAAACCTTATTGCTAACGTTACATTGTGCTTGCACTGTTACATGTTAGGGGAATTAATTAAATGCGCCTGAACTAGGATTATCCTGTATCTCAGGCAAAGAGATAATACTAATTGGAAAACAAACAAATTAAAATCATACACATCAAAGACAAAAATAACGAATTATCTTACAACATAAATATTAATCTAAGAATATTTATTTCATTTACGTAAGGAATTGCAGTGTCAACGTCGAAAATAACTGCAAACTAGGTCATCGAGTTTATTTTATTTTTAGTGGACTTTTACCTTAGTGCATAATAATATAATAGCATACATTGCTAATCATAAAACAAACAAATAGAATAAAAAAATACGAGTTGGTAATACAAGTAATGGTGACAGATCTATAACATTTTATGGGCTTATTTGGGTAACCTACCTATAGGTATAATAACTAAAACATCGTAATTAAAAATCAAAAAGAAACTTAATGAATTGTCTTATACTTAGGCCCCTTCATAATCAATAGAATTAATATATCGTCGTTCGGCCATTTTCCTGGCAGGGCATTCAGTGTCTCCTGTTTTATGATCGTGGGGCTTGTTAAACAGTTTGCAGGTTGCGCATTTGGGAGGATCTGCCTTGTTTGGGCACTCCTTGTCCGAGTGCCCTATCTTGCAACAATGTCCGCATGTGTGTTCTGGTTGCTTACATGTCTTGGCGGCGTGGCCAAACTGCTGGCATTTGAAACATCTAGTGACAATCGTGAAGTCTCTCACAGGGCACAATGACCAATTGATGAAAACTCGGTTCTGGGATATGAGCGCTTTGCGTACAAGGGCTGGAACTTCTATGACGTAGTTACACGTCTCGGCATCTTTTCTTCCCGACTTATGGCTTAATTTAATACTTGCTAAGATTTTGTCCCGAGTTAAGTCCGGAAGCTTGTCGGCAAGGTTTTGTTCGTATAAGCATATATAAACTTCTTGTTCTCGCAGAGCTGACGGCACGCCTACTATTACAATCCTGGGCCTGCGCTTGTAGGGCTCATCGACGGTGAGGTCCGCGCAAGTATTTTTAAATGTGTTTTTCAATTTTTCAATGTCGTCCTTAGAATCAGTGCTGATGATGACACCGCCATTTTTAACTTTACGTAGCGCTCTCACGTGCAATTTCATTTGCTCAGGATTAATCATTTTTGTACCAAGGTTTTCGTGTCCTCGCTTGATTTTGATTGATCTTTAGGGTAAATTGCTACTGAGCTCAAGTTGCTAGGGCGGATCTGAGTTTTACTGTTAGTTTTCACCATATCGGCAAAGGAAAGTGTATCTGTCGTAGGCCTGTTAGAGTTATCGATAATATCCTTTAGGGCTCGGAGACAGCCTGATAGGTCTTGTTTTTCTTCAAGGTCTACTAGAGTGCATTGGTTAACAGTTGCTTTCTGTTTGAGCGATTGGTAAAGAACTGCCAAGTTTGCGGTACCGTGAGATACCTTACGGCAAAGGTTGTGGACCCTTATTTTTTGTTCCGAGTTCAATTTACCTTCCGTCGAGATGCTGCAAATTTCATTAAGGCACTGCTCTATGGTGCTCATCCAGTTCTGTAGCTCTGGCGTTGATACCGCGTCAAGGTTTGTCTGGTCTCTCGTGCTCGGCGGTTGGGCGTGCCATCAGCCGAAAGAAGTCCACTGCTGGACATAGGCTTCCCCCAAAGAGTGCCATAATGACCGGTCCTGCGCCACCCACATCCAGCGGACTCCCGCGACCTTTACCAGGTCATCAGTCCACCTTGTGGGGGGCCTACCCACGCTTTCCGTTAATTGGTTAACTATTAACATGGTTAGGTATATTAAGTGGTTATCTTCTCTCTTCACACACTCTGTATTACTAATGAGGTGTGAAATAATAGTACATTGTGATACAAGTGAGGTATGTTGATAATTACATCAGAGGCGGAATTGTTCACGCGAACTGCAGGTGAGCGTTATAAGTGAGCCGAGGATGTAATTATCAAAGCTCACGCATTTCATCCGACGTTTTTCAACACATTTTGCGAGGAAAAAATCCTTTTCATAAGAAGAAAATTTCGTAGGCCTGCCAAGCTATTTTCTTTACTTAATGATGGCAACAGGTTACTCATATATTGTATATCGCCAAGAATTTCCAGTGGTGTCCATTCTATTTATCACTTTTCTAGTCACCACGAGTCAACAATTTTGATAATAACCAAACACGCATTAACAATGTTTACAAATATTTGTGAAATAACCTATAATGGCGCGCAGCAGTCTTTTTTATTGAAGTTTGCGCAGTGCGCGCGCATGTGTTAAGTATTTAAGTCGAAATAAATAAATCTAAATCTACCCAAATTTCGAGAAAACATATTGTATGCTCAGCTCAGAATTTTCATTCATTGCTAGGCAATATTTGGTCTGTGTTATAATATATATCTGGTTACGCCGTCAGAGCAAAATCCCTTTTGGCCTCCTTTCTTAAAAGCTGCTGAGACTGCTTACACCGCCTTCATACGTCAGATGAAAAAAAAAGTAGTTTCAGTCTGTCAAATCTTTTCCTTACGCATGTCACCGCACAATATTCTCACCGCTGCAAATTAATTGCGAACAAGATAGTGCTTGTGCTTGATCCTGACCGAATCACGTATGCTCGACTCTTCACCCGCCCGCTCCAAGCTGCACACCAAAAACCTAAAGGTAAGCAGTTTCAGCTCTTCGAAATTAACATATTTGGTTTGTCTTTAAATTTATTCTACGGCGTAACCTTGCCTTCAGCTCCGCACCGCTTATTACCGCATAGTTCAAATTGCCTATTTACACGGCCTAATCAATATCGTCGAATATAAAGTTGCGTTTTGCGGAAAAGGGACAGAACATATACCCCCTCTTAAAACTTTAGACACATAATTTTGTGATTATTTAACCGCCTGCGTTGCTTTTTTCTCCACTTTACCACATTGTTAATCCTAATTCAAGAAAATACATCATTACTGATGACCATACATCGGGGTTTTCGGAGCGGGAACGTTTGACATTAGCCAAAGAGTAGGTATTTACTTAAAAACAGATCGTACCCTAGTAGGTTTCTACCGAATGAATAATTGATTGAAAAATAAATAAAGATTAATCATACATCAACCTCTTCAGTTAAGTCTATTCATTTATAAGAAAATGCTTCATAGATATCGAGCGTCAAGATTGACATTGTATTAGACACCTATTGTCAACCGTTACCCTTGCTTGTCTAGTAGATAAACTTATATGCAATTGTATTTTAAAAAACTGTAAATAATCAGTCAACACAAATATGCCTCCGAGAAAAAAAACTCGTTACGAGTTTATGCGTTCGTGGATAGAAAATAATCCAGAGATAGAGGTTCGAGATTCTTTATTATTTTGCACCAAGTGCAATGTGAGCTTCGCTCAAACGAAATCTAGTGTAACGCGACATGTCGCATCTAATAAACATACAGGTATGAAATATGATTTCAATAGTGAGCTCTTGAAATTTGTTGTGGGCTGTAATATACCATGGACGCAGGTAAACAATCCGATATTTAAAGATTTTATCGAAAATTGTGTTACCGGTAAATTTGGAAAAACTGCAAAAGTTCCTTCGGAATGTCAACTGCGACGGGAATATTTAAATAAAGCTTACGATGAAAAAATGAATAAAATACGGAGCGAGCTAAAAAATGAATATATATATGTGAGTGTTGACGAAACCACGGATGATTATGGTCGTCAAATAGCTAACGTAATAGTGGGAGCATTACGTGATGATCACATTGGCACTCAACACTTGATATCCAGTAAACGGTTAGACAGCACGAACAATGTATCAATATCCAATACGGTCACAAGTGCTCTTGATGAATTATGGGGTGCTAACCATAATAATCACAATAAAGTACTTTTACTTTTAACTGACGGTGTGGGCTACATGCTAAAGGCTGGAAGAAATTTAAAATGTATTTTTCCCAATCTTTTGCACGTCACATGTTTGGCTCATGGTTTAAATAGAGTGGCTGAACTAGTAAGAAAACTTTATCCAGATGTGAATGATTTAATCGCAAATGTTAAGAAGACATTTTTGAAATCTCCTAAAAGAATACAAAAGTTTAAAGAAATGCTCCCCGGAGTGCCTTTACCACCTCGACCAACAATTATTCGGTGGGGAACCTGGATAGAAGCTGCAACGTATTACAGCAAACATTACGATGAAGTGAAACGTGTTCTAAATACATTCAGTCCCACCGAAGCCCAGAGTATTAGAAAGGCAAAAAGAGCGTTTGGAAATGCAAATATAAAAAGCGACTTAAATTTCATAGCAAATCATTTGATGACTATCCCAAATGCTATTAAAAAACTACAGGATGCGAAGCTGTCCATCAGCGATAGTTTAAAAATAGTTCATGAAACCTATAGAGATGTTTCCAAATTAAACATGAGCGTAAAAGGAAAACAGATTTATGATAAACTGAAGTTGGTGTTAAAGAAGAATTCTGGCTATAGCACACTAAAAATTATAAATGAGTTGGTACAAGGCAAAGAAATAGAACTTCAATCTCAAACTTCTCGTGCATCAATTGATTCCTACAAAAAATTTAAATATGCACCTATTACAACTGTCGACGTGGAAAGATCATTTAGCTCCTTGAAATGGATATTTACAGCAAGACGCCGTAGATTAACTGTCCCAAATATAGAAAAAATATTAATAGTTTATTCTGAAAATCGTGTCAACTATTCAATTTACAGCAGGTAGGTAATTAATTAAAGTTATTTTAATTGTTACTTTATAAGTTATAAGACTTTTACGGAAATTAAAATAAAACTTTGTCACAGATTGTATACAACTCACAGAGAGGTAGTTATTAATTAGGCATAATAAGATATTTTCTTAGACTAACATATCTGTTTATCTCTACTCTTTCTCAAATCATTCCCGCTCCGAAAACCCCGATGTCATTATTGCTAGCTTCTTGAAATGGCTACCTGTAATGGCGACCACGACCACGTTATCGAGAGTGAAAGGGACGACGAAGAAAGAGATGTACTTATGAGGAAAACCATTCAATCGCTCTACGAAAGGAGGTCCTAAATAGAAAAAAAATACATTTAATATTATGTTCATCGCGACTAGTGTCTGCAGTTCCAAACCCCCACTGTCACCCGACGGAAAATTGCTCATTTCTTCCCGGTAATGAAATGAAAGTTATATTAGATGAATGAACAACCTATTTCATTTACTTTAGAAAACACAAAGCATAGTCGACTTCAATTCAAAAGAGGTACGTTTTCAGCATAGTTCAGTATTTTTGCAGGCGATTGACCAAACAACCAAAACTGAGCATCAAACTCCGATTACTTGAACATCATTAAACTGCCTAGTATATTATAGATAACATAATAGACCTATCAAAATCAAATCACCATTCAGCCGAGGCATCAAATTTAATAGTTCACGTCAAGACAGCGTCATGACGTCACTAGAGTTAGATTAGTTTGCATGTACTGCTTCTAAAACAGATGAATGTCAGCGCTGCGCCTACGAACTTATGTCGTTTTCCGAGTATGAATAAGCCCACCGCAAGAGTATTAGTATCAACAGTTTCGAGATTCACGTGTAGTGTTGATTTTGGTCCGTAAAGGTTTGGGCCTGAATTTGACGCGTGTACTTACCAAGATTCGAAGGTATTCAGGACATTGCCCCACTACTATAGACCTTTCAGCCGACATTCGTTGGGGTATAAATATAAACGCATAAAGGGCCAGGAGCTCATTCTAAGTTGATTTTTATATACTGAACAATTGCTAAGGGGAATCTATGCCCGATTGTTGTTATGAAATGATTAACCCAATGAATAAAGAAGTTCTAAGAATCGGCGTGCGCTTTTATTTATGCCACACGTAACAAGGGTTTAAATTGCTCAGGGTAATAAAATTTTAGCCTTTATTGCAATTCCTTGTATGTATTTACTTAACAGAAACGAAAGATCATAACAAACATGGTTATCATCATCATCAATCATCATCATATAAGAATAAGAATAAGAATAATATATTGAAATAAAACCTTATTGCTAACGTTACATTGTGCTTGCACTGTTACATGTTAGGGGAATTAATTAAATGCGCCTGAACTAGGATTATCCTGTATCTCAGGCAAAGAGATAATACTAATTGGAAAACAAACAAATTAAAATCATACACATCAAAGACAAAAATAACGAATTATCTTACAACATAAATATTAATCTAAGAATATTTATTTCATTTACGTAAGGAATTGCAGTGTCAACGTCGAAAATAACTGCAAACTAGGTCATCGAGTTTATTTTATTTTTAGTGGACTTTTACCTTAGTGCATAATAATATAATAGCATACATTGCTAATCATAAAACAAACAAATAGAATAAAAAAATACGAGTTGGTAATACAAGTAATGGTGACAGATCTATAACATTTTATGGGCTTATTTGGGTAACCTACCTATAGGTATAATAACTAAAACATCGTAATTAAAAATCAAAAAGAAACTTAATGAATTGTCTTATACTTAGGCCCCTTCATAATCAATAGAATTAATATATCGTCGTTCGGCCATTTTCCTGGCAGGGCATTCAGTGTCTCCTGTTTTATGATCGTGGGGCTTGTTAAACAGTTTGCAGGTTGCGCATTTGGGAGGATCTGCCTTGTTTGGGCACTCCTTGTCCGAGTGCCCTATCTTGCAACAATGTCCGCATGTGTGTTCTGGTTGCTTACATGTCTTGGCGGCGTGGCCAAACTGCTGGCATTTGAAACATCTAGTGACAATCGTGAAGTCTCTCACAGGGCACGATGACCAATTGATGAAAACTCGGTTCTGGGATATGAGCGCTTTGCGTACAAGGGCTGGAACTTCTATGACGTAGTTACACGTCTCGGCATCTTTTCTTCCCGACTTATGGCTTAATTTAATACTTGCTAAGATTTTGTCCCGAGTTAAGTCCGGAAGCTTGTCGGCAAGGTTTTGTTCGTATAAGCATATATAAACTTCTTGTTCTCGCAGAGCTGACGGCACGCCTACTATTACAATCCTGGGCCTGCGCTTGTAGGGCTCATCGACGGTGAGGTCCGCGCAAGTATTTTTAAATGTGTTTTTCAATTTTTCAATGTCGTCCTTAGAATCAGTGCTGATGATGACACCGCCATTTTTAACTTTACGTAGCGCTCTCACGTGCAATTTCATTTGCTCAGGATTAATCATTTTTGTACCAAGGTTTTCGTGTCCTCGCTTGATTTTGATTGATCTTTAGGGTAAATTGCTACTGAGCTCAAGTTGCTAGGGCGGATCTGAGTTTTACTGTTAGTTTTCACCATATCGGCAAAGGAAAGTGTATCTGTCGTAGGCCTGTTAGAGTTATCGATAATATCCTTTAGGGCTCGGAGACAGCCTGATAGGTCTTGTTTTTCTTCAAGGTCTACTAGAGTGCATTGGTTAACAGTTGCTTTCTGTTTGAGCGATTGGTAAAGAACTGCCAAGTTTGCGGTACCGTGAGATACCTTACGGCAAAGGTTGTGGACCCTTATTTTTTGTTCCGAGTTCAATTTACCTTCCGTCGAGATGCTGCAAATTTCATTAAGGCACTGCTCTATGGTGCTCATCCAGTTCTGTAGCTCTGGCGTTGATACCGCGTCAAGGTTTGTCTGGTCTCTCGTGCTCGGCGGTTGGGCGTGCCATCAGCCGAAAGAAGTCCACTGCTGGACATAGGCTTCCCCCAAAGAGTGCCATAATGACCGGTCCTGCGCCACCCACATCCAGCGGACTCCCGCGACCTTTACCAGGTCATCAGTCCACCTTGTGGGGGGCCTACCCACGCTTTCCGTTAATTGGTTAACTATTAACATGGTTAGGTATATTAAGTGGTTATCTTCTCTCTTCACACACTCTGTATTACTAATGAGGTGTGAAATAATAGTACATTGTGATACAAGTGAGGTATGTTGATAATTACATCAGAGGCGGAATTGTTCACGCGAACTGCAGGTGAGCGTTATAAGTGAGCCGAGGATGTAATTATCAAAGCTCACGCATTTCATCCGACGTTTTTCAACACATTTTGCGAGGAAAAAATCCTTTTCATAAGAAGAAAATTTCGTAGGCCTGCCAAGCTATTTTCTTTACTTAATGATGGCAACAGGTTACTCATATATTGTATATCGCCAAGAATTTCCAGTGGTGTCCATTCTATTTATCACTTTTCTAGTCACCACGAGTCAACAATTTTGATAATAACCAAACACGCATTAACAATGTTTACAAATATTTGTGAAATAACCTATAATGGCGCGCAGCAGTCTTTTTTATTGAAGTTTGCGCAGTGCGCGCGCATGTGTTAAGTATTTAAGTCGAAATAAATAAATCTAAATCTACCCAAATTTCGAGAAAACATATTGTATGCTCAGCTCAGAATTTTCATTCATTGCTAGGCAATATTTGGTCTGTGTTATAATATATATCTGGTTACGCCGTCAGAGCAAAATCCCTTTTGGCCTCCTTTCTTAAAAGCTGCTGAGACTGCTTACACCGCCTTCATACGTCAGATGAAAAAAAAAGTAGTTTCAGTCTGTCAAATCTTTTCCTTACGCATGTCACCGCACAATATTCTCACCGCTGCAAATTAATTGCGAACAAGATAGTGCTTGTGCTTGATCCTGACCGAATCACGTATGCTCGACTCTTCACCCGCCCGCTCCAAGCTGCACACCAAAAACCTAAAGGTAAGCAGTTTCAGCTCTTCGAAATTAACATATTTGGTTTGTCTTTAAATTTATTCTACGGCGTAACCTTGCCTTCAGCTCCGCACCGCTTATTACCGCATAGTTCAAATTGCCTATTTACACGGCCTAATCAATATCGTCGAATATAAAGTTGCGTTTTGCGGAAAAGGGACAGAACATCCCAGACAGCAAGGTCACCTCATTATTGACGTGAATTATTGGGCATTTTAGACGTCACATCACGTGATTTCAAACGTCATGTTTCACGTGACGATGTCACAAATTTATCGTCATTATTGACGTCACCACTTGACGTCATTTTGATACATATGTTGACGTGATTTAAGACGTCGTAGGAAGACGTTGAGACGTCGTCATAGTTCACGTCATGTTTCACGTGGCGATGTCGCAAATTTATCGTCATTATTGACGTCACCACTTGACGTCATTTTGATACATATGTTGACGTGATTTAAGACGTCGACAGGTTGTCATAGTTCACGTCTTTTAGACGTAAGTACTGACGTCATGTTTCACGTGGCGATGTCGCAAATTTATCGTCATTATTGACGTCACCACTTGACGTCATTTAGAAACATATGATGATGTGATTTTGCACGTCCAGTATACGTGTCACGGCGACGTCTACTGGTCCTTATATATCACGTGTTTATTAGACGTCACACGACGTCGTTAGTTCACGTCGCATGACGTCGTTGCGATGACGTTGGTACAACGTCTTTAATGGACGTCACACGACGTCGTTAGTTCACGTCACATGACGTCATTGGGATGCCATTGGGACAACGTCATTAATGGACGTCACACGACGTGGTTAGTTCACGTCGCACGACGTCGTTAGGATGACGCTGGGATAACGTCATTACAGGACGTCACACGACCTGGTTAGTTCACGTCGCATGACGTCGTTAATGGACGTCACACCACGTCGTTAGGTCACGTCGCATGACGTCTTTGTGATGACGCTGGGATTACGTCATTAATGGACGTCACACGACGTCGTTAGTTGACGTCGCATGACGTCGTTGGGACGTCCTACGACGTCATTAAGAGACGTCACGTGACGCCACTAGTAAGACGTCTATAGACGTCATCGGGTAGACGTCTGCCGACATCATAGTATAGACGTTTATCGACGTCATGAATTCCCGATGACGTCTGTAGACGTCATTGGAAACAGATCCACCGACGTCATTGAAAAGCGCCAGCAGACGTCACAGTAAACGTGACGCCATGCCTAATGGCCTAATTACCAAATGGTGACTAATAGTGACCTCGCGTAACTTTCGTGCTAGAATTTTCAAAGTCGTTAGTGGACATGTTCCCAAAGACCTAATTGTATCTGAAACAAAACAAAAGTGTATGCCATGAAAAGATTTATTAACTCAAAAAATAATCTAGAACCATTTTTTTTAATGTACATATAAGAAATCTGCGTGTAATTTCAGAAATAATATTTAATGGCAAGCGAAACGTAATTAACAGTGACAGCAGGGAAGTATCTATAAGAAGATTTTTTTACATATAACACAGCAAGCACTGAATTTAACAAAATAAAAAAATCAGAACTGGCTTTGCGATTTTAGCCCTTAATAATAGTAGAGAAGGCCAAGCGAGGGAAATGGAAGTTTTCTCGAGGGTCGTTGAGACCTTATAGACTTTGAAAAGTAGCTGATAGGCAGAGAAACAATCATATTATGAGACCCTTTCAACGGTGGGGGTGGCGGCTTAGGGCCGGCGCTCACTGAGGGCGTGGCACGGCATGGCACGGCAGGTTGTACTGCGGCATCCCGCGGCGTTCCGTGGCATCCCGTGGCATGCCAGTGCGTCTTCTCCCTCCCTCCCGTCGGTGCGCGGGGGCAAGGGAGGGAGAAGACGCACTGGCATGCCACGGGATGCCACGGAACGCCGCGGGATGCCGCAGTACAACCTGCCGTGCCATGCCGTGCCACGCCCTCAGTGAGCGCCGGCCCTTACAGGCTTTTTGAATATGATAAAAAAAATTGACATTTTGTCATACTCGAGCGCGTCACATTTTATACTGGCGATTGAGCTTCATGCCTTATAATCTGACAATAATCTATTTTCATATTCTTGGGCATAGTACTGAGGGGTGAATCAATTACAATATTTTTAGTGGAAATTCTTTTTAGCTAACTTTATATATTTATATTTATAATGGTTTTTTGGGTATTCTGTTTATTATTTACTATTGAACTAAATTAGTTTGAAATGGGTTGTAGTTTTATTTAATTTTAGGTTTAATTGGGCTATTGTTATTCTGGGTATTAGGAGGACGCAAGGGTAAAGGATTTTTAGGACGCAAGGGTAAAGGATTATTGTATGTTATTCTGGGTATTAGGATAGGTACAAGCAGCTCGGGAATTGTTAATAATGTTACGGGGTAAATAAGCGTAAGTTAGCAAAAGCGTTTGACTGTTAGTGTTGTTAGCGTTAGTAGAGGAGTAGGACGCAAGGGTTAAGGATTATTGTATGTAGTGTAATGGGCGGATATATTTTTTGGTTATTTACGGGTATGTTCGTGGGCTGGTGAAAATTATTATGGTTTTATAGTAGGTATTATATAAGGTACGTGTTGATTAATACTGGAGTAGTTAAATCTTGATTGTTTATGAGTTTGTTTATAGTATTTATTTTTCAATTCCGGTAGTGTATGGATTTCATTATTTATTACATATTCTACTATTTATGTGTTGTCAGTAGGTATCGTAGGTAAATGAAGTAAGTTTATACTTTTAACCGGGACAGCCGTTGCCGGTTTATTAGTTTTTTGTATTTTGTAATGAATTGGTTAATTAAGGGTATCATAATTTTTTTTTCTTCCTATTAACTACCTACTTTTCAAAATCTATAAGCTCTCAACGACGCTCGGGAAAATCCCCCGCTCGGCCTCCCCTACTATCATGTACAATTCTACAGTCCTATAACACTAATTACAGCTTACTAAAAATAAAAAATAAAACACCAAAATCGCTCACAATATCACAACATGTGAGCTAACGGTAAAATAACCATTTTTTTATAGAAGGGTATGCACACACATTTACAATAAATTTCTTTAACAGGAACTATGCAAAAACATTGTGAGAGTTCGTCAACCAAAAATATATTAAAATTTGAGGAAGGGCAAGGCTTTTTGTAAAAATCCTCATATTTTTTAAAAGCTTTACCATACAACATAATGTTACCCGCAATATTTAAAAAAAATTCTATAAAAATAACAGTCTTGTTTTGGATCATACAATAACTATCAGATTTAGAATTACAAATAAAGTTACACTCGCCCAATGTCAAATTACGAAACTGTTTACCCACATACTGAGGTGGCACAGGGCCATCTAAATGTTCTTTTTTAATACAATTATAGGATATAACATCATCCAAAAGCATTGGGCGGTTATCTTTCTCTGACAATCGGTTACCTACTTGTTGTAAAGGTTTGTATGGAGATCTTAATGTTTTTTTCAGTGAACCCAAATAATTTTCAAATTTGAATGCCGCGAACGTGTCCAATGTACCAAACCTCTCTACATCATCAACCATATGTATCAAAGAGTGCACATTATAGATTAAATACTGTCTACCATAAATTGTTATGCACCGCTCAACAAATTGTTTCAAAACATTTCGGGAATAATTGGAGAATCGCGAAGTTAGATTCTTTGACACTAATATATATATGGCACTGTGCAACAACATGAAATGATCATAAACATTTTTCTTTAGTAGTTTAAACAGAACGATTGGCCCAACATATAGAAGAAATGTTCTATATTCAGTGGCTTTCCAATGATCTATTTCATTTACTCCTCTGGGTTTGCGATTAAATTCAACGGGGATGAATTTCCGCACATGGTTTAACCTATCATTAAGAGATTTTGTGGATCGAGAATCCAACTTTACATGCTTAACATCTCCTTTAGTAGGCTTGACCCATGAATGTATCAGTTTTCTCATTACACCAAGACAAACACTGTGCATATAATCTGTGGGAAAACAGGTGACCAAGCCAATATTTAGTTCGATTAACGGAGAAATACCAAGGTGATGGTCTTCGTCAGACTGCAATTGAAACGACTCGTCTGTTCTCAACGCGCTGTCAAGATCGTCGAGTACTACACGACGTTCTATGTAATTTCCGTTGCAAATACATTTATCGCAACTAGAATACCCGTTATGTGATTTTACACATTTTAAATATGAACGAGCAGGCATATCACAAATAAAACATCTGACTGAAACAGTAAATAGTTTTCCATTATAATAAGTTCCAGACTGCATAAGATCTTTCAATTCGTTAAGGAAGGGTTTTAAGTAATTCGCTAGTGGAGAAGGTTTTGAATTTCCGCAAAAGATACCTATAGCAAATACGCTATCTTTAAAACCATAAACATCAGCTAAAATTGGCCAAAATTGCGTGTTGGAGCTATTGAAAATCGGTAATCCATCAATATTAAATGAAAATTGTATCTCATTTACAGCATTTTGAAATGCAATGGGTAAAATTGATTGTAACAAAGTTTTAAAGCCGAAGTATAGAAATTCCCCATTCTCTAAAATTAATATGCTACTTTTATTTGATGTATTCATTAGTGTTCTTGCATCAGAAGGGACTTCAGGAAATTGTAATTTTAAGAACTTAACCTAACAGCGACGATAAGGCAACATTTGAAATATTATATTGTAAAGACCAAGATCTTAAGAAACTTTGTAAATCCTGTTGATCATCAGGAACCATGCATTCGGCATTAGGAAACATGGTCGCATCGTGTATTAAAATCTCCATATTATTTGTTGAATAACTAAGTGGCGTCAAATTAGGAAAGCTTTCGAGATGATCAATAGAGGACTGCAGATGGTCATTACAATCGTCAGGGGTACTTATATTTACTGTTTCAGTATCAGAAGTGTGTAGCTGAATTACACGCTGGTCTGTGTTCAACTCGAATTGTATATCATTTTGCAGTCTATAAGATTGAGCTATTCTTCTATAAATTTGGCGTTTACTTAACACTTTTTTACTTGTCATTGTAGGTACACACTCGTAAGAAACCCATATAATTATTAATTGTCTTTGTTAAAAGAGCTATTCAGTTTTTTCATAGAACTAGTTTTCAGCCGTTGTGGAGCGTGTTTGAGCCACACTTTCATGTCGTTTTCAATTGATGTTTCAGCAGGTAATTTCAAGTGTTTCTTTACAGTTCCTGAAACAACAAGAGCATTAAAAATAATTAGTAATTATAAACATGATGAATTTAGACCGTATATTTTTAAAATGTATATAATTTGACTTTATGTATTAAGAACCTTATACAGAGGCAGCAGTATAGATTATTAACGTGATGAAATTAAACCGTAGGTATATATTATAAACTTATGATAAATTATGGTATGAATTTCGTACTTTATGCATTTCGACTTTGTGTTTTTGTGTATGCAGATCGAACATATTTGATATTAGATATTCTGCTACGTCACCATTAAAATATAGGTATAAATATTTCTTATTTTTAAAATCGGTTTATGCATATCATAGAAGGCGGATGGACGTCAATGTTGGTAAAGCTGGGCCACATCTGAATCATTTTGTCGTATCGTACGTATCTCCGTCGCGTTGCACCGACGCGTATCAAGTTCGCTAGTGTGGACGCAAAAACAGCGCGATCATGTGGCGCGCCGTACCTATCTGATCGCTCCGGATCGATGTTGACACGCGTTTATTATATACCCCGCACACTCGCGATCGGGTACGCGTATCAAGATCGGTAAGTATGGACGTGTTTTGATACTGTATCACGATACGAAGTTATGATTTAATACGCGATACGCCGTGATCGCTCTCGAGGCGGTTTTTCCCCGATCATCAAAGGGGATACGGATGAGCGTCCACACTTAAGAGGAAACACAAGGGCCGCTTTTCCATAGAAACGTAGTCCCCTGTTTTCTCCCTGGATAATGGCGGTAGAGCAATATTTTTGTTCCATAGCTACTAGCTACTTTTGACTTGTTCCTGTTTTCCTTTTTTTCATAAATTTATTCTTAAAAGAGATATTAACCTTCAAAACCAAAAAAAAATGTGTTCAAACATCCAGAAAACAATTTTGACTAGATTATTTAAAAAAAAGAAAACATAGGAACACGGCCAAAACCTTTCTTTGATTTTTAATAAAAAAAATAGTTAAATAGGTCAAGTTTTGAAGAAGAAATCAGGGGACTACGAAAAGTTGATTTTAAGTACTTTTAACAGGTATTTTCGGCCCAAGCTGCAGTTTTCTCTATCGCGCTCTGCGGGGGGAGGCTTGAGGTTGGCGCGACAGCAATACATTTTACAAATACTCGTACCTATTTCTCAATTATCTTGCCCTTAGTTTTTCCTCTTAAGAGGCTGTCAACAGCAAAATGCCCTTGAGGATTCGAGCCGAAAGACGTCCACTGGTGGACACAGGCCTCCCCCAAAGAGTGCCAAATTGCCTCATGTGTCATGTAATTATTGTACCTAATTGTAATACTTACGTATCAGTACTAATTTCAAGTTCAGTTGTTCAAAGGGACGCTTTCCTTTCTTGCCACGATAACTAAACTTGGATGCAAGTTCGTTACTAATCATGTGTCTCATAATTTGATTCACCGAGCTGGTTGGAGAATTTCCACAGAAGGACATCAAGTAATTGCACTACAAGAAAAAAAAACTTAGTACAATAAATGCTAAAAACAAACATTGATTTCAAAATGCTATGTCTCATTATATAAGGTAACAGCCAAAGTGCTCAAATAGTTTGGTACGCCAATTTAATTGTAAGCTGTAATAAACAATTTGATAACTATTAATGTTAACTTATATTATGACAATGACTGTACTACATAGTAGTAGATAGAAACTTACCATTTCTCCAAAATTTACATCATTATTGAGATATTCTTCCAGTGTTGACAACTCATTTTCATCACAAATAGGCAGCTGTACAGGAAGCTTTATAGATCCTTTTTTTCTCTTAATTTCATCAGTTTCATTTTGGCTTCTAATCCAGGTTAATATTTGGTTGTTCTGTTCTACCAGAGTTGACAACAAATGCATAACCTTATGCTGATGACCTACAAACAAACATGAATTTAATTCAGATAAAAAAAAAAAGTACAGACTTCAAAATAAACTGAAAAGCAGCAAATAATCCTTGTATGGGAGCCCCCCTTAAAAAAATATTTTTATTTTGTTTTTAGTATTTGTTGTTATAGCGGCAACAGAAATACATCATCTGTGAAAATTTACTATCGCAGTTCTTGAGATACAGCCTGGTGACTGACAGACGGACAGCGAAGTCTTAGTAATAGGGTCCCGTTTTTACCCTTTGGGGGGTACGGAACCCTAAAAAGGGCTGCCACAATAGATCACTTGCTGGTCAAAGCGGCATCCCACAAGTCAAAAATTATAAATAAAAAACTTGATAATAATCCAGACATAATATCTGCTATTATTTTTCAATGCTGCTTATCCTGGCTGCAGCATCAGAATCCATAATCTTGCATATTCATATAGTCAAAGATCCAGTATGGGCAGCATACAAACATACCTGTAGACTTTGGTGTGATTGTAATGTCTGTGTCAGTTGAATTCCGGCTACGATGACCTGCTGATGTTGATGATGATCGCCCGTCTATAGGCTTGCGGTTAAGAGAAACTTCCTTTTCCGGAGTTTCATTAAATTGAAATTTATTGTAACAGGGTGTACCTAAAAGCGAAAGATTCTAATTACCAACACAACAGGTATGTCATATGATAATTAAATATCAAACTCACAGAAAAAATCATAAAAAGTATAGCTTTGTACTGGGATCATAGGTGTATTTCATACAGCATACATGGATGTTTCCAATTTTAGGTCACACATGTTTGAAAGTAAAGTAAACCCATTATGCCAAAGGTTGTCTGGAAGAGATCGCTCTAAAGCGATAAGACCGCCTGTTGTTACCTTTATTTATTGACTATACTTTTGTAACATGTTTTTCTTATGTTGTGGTGCAATAAAGAATATATTATTATATTATTATAATGCATCTATTAAGATCCCTACCGCAGTGAACAAAAGATCCAGCATGGGCAGTATACAAACATACCTGTAGACTTTGGTGTGATCGTAATGTACCTGTGACAGTTGAATCCTTCCGGCTACGATGATCTGCTGATGTTGATGATGATGGCCCGTCTATAGGCTTCCGGTTAAGAGAAACTGCCTCTTCCGGAGTTTCATTGGATTGAAATTTATTGTAACAGGGTATACCTAAAAGCGAAAGAATCTAATTACCAACAACAATATGATGATAATGATAACTAAATATCAAAGTCACAGAAAAATGCATAAAAATATAGCATTGGACTGGGATTATAGGTATGTATGTATTATGTATGGTAAAACCATCGAAGTAAAAACTTGGTAGAAAAAAAAATATTTGATATATCAGATAGGTATATGTTTAAGCTGCAAACGCACAGAGAGCGGCGCGGCGCGATGCGGTGCGGAGGCGGCTTTGCAGTAAAGCTAATGCGGTCCGGAGGACGTCGCACCAAAATCCCGCCCGGTATTCGCGCGTGTTATGTGTGTGAGTGGGGGCGTCCGCCCTATAAGTGCTGAATAGGTAGATCAGGGCAAGTGAACCAGTTCGTACCTAGCATCGGTCGTGCTCACAACAAATTGTCGGGCTAATTTGTAATTTAGAATTTATAGTAAAAATAAAATTGTGTAATCGTTATCAAGTTTCATTTACCAAAGAACTATAAGTGGCGCAGTCGAAAAAGGAAAACTAGTGCTTTTATACATCAAAGGCCTAGTCATCGAATCTTCGGAGCCGAAATGCTGCCTGCCGTCGCCATCCTGTGAGTCCTTTCCATATTTCTTTTGTATTTTTGTACATTACAAGCGAACCGGAAAGTCATAATATCTGCATTTCTGTGTAATTTAAATAGAATATCGTTTGTTTTGTACACTAGAATAAGTAGTTAACTAATTCTATAAGATATTTCTGTGAATTTACAGTGTGTAATTGTGTAAAATGGCAGATGACAGGATTAATTCTTTAAAAATAGCTCTTACAGTCATTCCTGATTATGATGGAAATGCAAACCAGTTGCATAGGTTTATAACGACATGCGAAACCGTTTTGACCCAATATTTTGATGTGGCACAGCCCAATCATTTTAATAACCAGGTATTGCTCCATAGTATCCTTAACAAACTGAAAGGAAAAGCTGAAGAGGTCGTTACTATAAATGGCGTGTTTTCGTGGAATGAGATAAAACAAGTCTTAATAAAAAATTTCGCCGACCAACGTGACGAAAATTGTCTCAATAGGGATCTTATAAATATGCGTCAAGAGAACGAAACAACTCAAGAGTTTTACAACCGGTGCATGCATATGCTCAGCACCATAATTAACTATGACAATTTACATGAACAGGATGAAAACAAAAAGATTTGCAAGCGCGAATTTTTCTCATCACAAACCCTGAAAACTTTCCTGAGCGGTCTTAAAGACCCACTAGGTGTAACGATTAGGACTATGCGTCCCGAGGACATGCCAACGGCTTTACAATACATTAAGGAGGAAGAAAATATCCACTATCTCCAAAAACGACAAGGGTCCCAAAACAATTTTCAAAAACCCTTAGACCTCAATAAATTTGGTCCTCACAACTTACCCCCGAGACCGGTGGCATTCCCTAATTTAAATAGACCTCTGTATTCTGAGAGACAAAACTTTTCACAGAACAATTATAGGCCGGTTTACCCTAATCCATACGAGAATAATCAGTGGAATAGACCCCAATACCCCTACAACCCGTCACGTCAGTTTTCTAGACCGCAATCAAATAATAAACCAGGTCCATCAAAACCTATGAGCGGATTTTCGTATAGATCGGCCAACATACCTCTGAGACCTTACATGCCTATACATAATCATACCTGCCAAACAACGTATCAAACAAACCAACCAGCCACAGCGTTCTACGCTGACACAGATTACGCGGCCGCCCGCAGTGATAATATTACCGAGAAACGACCATACGTTTGCGACACAGACTATTTAGCCAACCAGCAGTACTATGATAACTGTGACGATATTTATACTGAAAATGAAACCAATCAGGATTTTTGCAAGGTACGGGACACAGACAACCCTACATGATTACAGAAATAAATGCTCATTTAAAAAGACAGTTGCCGTATATTGAAATTGCAGAACCCCCTCTCAAACTTCTTCTTGACACAGGGGCAAACCAGTCGTTTTTGTCCCCGGAGGTTATTGAAAAACATTACAAAGGCCACCCATTGTTGTTGGAGCCATTTACAGTAACAAACTTAAATAGTACCTCTGTCAATAACTACGCTGTGGAGGTGCCTTCATTCCCAGAGATTAAAGAAAATACTTTGTTTAAGTATTACATCTATAGATTCCATAATATATTTGATGGGTTAATTGGGTTCGAGATGTTAGAAAAATTACAAGCGAAAGTTGATCTGAAAAATAAATTACTTATCACACCGAACGCTCAAATACCAATAAAAGTACTGACATCTGAAACTAAATCTCTATTCGAAGCCCTCATAAGGTCGAATTCTACAAAGAGTGTCAAAGTCCCCGTGGACATTCGACATGGAGATATTTACATCCCACGCACTAATGTAAACAATTGCTATATTCCCGAGACTGTAACTCAAGCCAAGTCAGGCTATGCTCACCTGCAAATAAGAAATCCCACTAATAATGACATCATCACTTGCTTATCGTCGCCTCTTAAGGCCGAAAGACTAAATAACAACTATGTATTATACAACTTAGAGACCACGTCCGAGAAAAATGATAGCGTGCTAGCGTTTCTGAGAACAGATCATCTAAACGTCGAAGAGAAGTGTAATCTTACAAACTTATGTGGAACTTACAGCGATGTTTTCTATACAGAAAATACACCACTTACGTTTACGAACAAAATGAAACACCACATAAATACTACGGACGAAATACCAATTTATACGCGATCTTATAGGTATCCCCAAATACATAAAGCTGAGGTAGATAGGCAGATCAAATCAATGTTGGAACAAAATATTATACAACCTTCTAATAGTCCATGGTCATCCCCCATCTGGATTGTCCCAAAAAAACAAGACGCGACAGGACAAACTAAATGGAGATTAGTAGTCGACTATCGGAAACTAAACGAAAAAACGATCAGCGACAAGTATCCAATCCCTAACATCAATGATATTCTGGACAAACTAGGCCGTTGTCAGTATTTCACGGTATTAGACCTTGCTTCAGGGTTCCACCAAATAGAAATGAATCCCAATGACATAGACAAAACGGCTTTCAGCGTGGACACAGGCAACGAGGGTTATCGAGGCCAGTACGCCTATCTCCGTATGCCTTTCGGGCTGAAGAACGCACCCTCATCGTTTCAGCGCGTTATGGACAACGTGTTACGCGGCTTGAAAAACGTTATGGTATACATGGACGATATAATAGTTTACAGTACCTCTCTTCAAGAGCACATTCAAAACCTAGAAGATGTTTTTCGAAGACTCCGTGAGTCAAACTTTAAGATACAGTTGAATAAATCGGAATTCATGAAACGCGAAACGCCTTTCTTAGGACATATTATAACTACCAACGGCATTAAACCCGACCCTGATAAAATCAAAGCAGTTCAACAATTTCCCATCCCAAAAACAGTCAAGGAAATAAAGTCCTTTTTAGGGTTGCTCGGCTATTATAGGAAATTTATCCCACAACTCGCAAAGCTGACGAAACCATTGACATCATGCCTAAAAAAGGGTGCAAAAATCGAACTTACTCCAACTTACATTGAATGTTTTAAACATTGCCAAAATCTACTATCAAACGACCCTATTCTGCAGTATCCTGACTTCGAAAAAGAATTCAATTTGCGTACGGACTCCTCAAACCTTGCCCTGGGCGCCGTGCTCTCGCAAGGACCAATAGGCTCTGATCTTCCAATTGCTTATGCTTCACGGACCCTTAACGATAGTGAAACAAAATACAGTACAATAGAGAAGGAACTTTTGGCCATAGTCTGGGCGACGAAATACTTCAGGCCCTATCTATACGGTAGAAAATTTAAAATTATCACCGATCATAAACCATTGCAATACCTCATGAATATAAAAGAACCGAATAGTCGACTGGTAAGATGGCGCCTGCGCCTTGAAGAATATGACTACACTATAACGTATGAAAAAGGAAAACTAAATACAAACGCGGATGCCTTATCCAGAATAGAATTGCAAAATAATGAAATTAATCAAAGTACATCCAACCACAAGGAAAAAGGACCACTATCCATGTTGGTGAACCACTCAGATATTTCAGAAAGCGATAGTGATAGCGAAGATAACTTGCCCCTGGCAACATTGGCACGCAATTTATCTCTCCCCGAAAGTAGTACATCAGATGAAGACGATTTACCTTTGGCGATGTTGGCGGCTCAGCCACAAGCAGCTACAGCACAAAGTACTGTGCACTCCCAACTCGAGAGTCCTGTTTTGGAGATACCTATTACAGAAAAGCAAATAAATACCTTCGATAACCAATTGTTCCTGAATTTTGTTTATCATTCACCGACAAAGCCAAAATTGATAAAAATCTTCTCAAATAAAAATAGAATACTAGCACAGATAAACAAAAATAACATCCAAAAAGATATCATAAAACTGTTTAAAGAATACATAAAACCTAATGTTAAATACGGCATCTTTACACCCGACGAATTCATTCCGGCTATAACCTCGATATTACAAAATATTTTCAAAAATTCTGCGTACAACCTAATTTTTTGCAAAACCCACGTCCAAGACGTTACAGACCGCGAAAAACAATTTGAAATTATTAAGCACATTCATGACGGTCCGACAAATCACCGCGGAATTCTCGAAACTGAACAGAGAATAAAATTACAATACTACTGGCCTAATGTAAAGAACAGTGTCACCGAATACATCAATAACTGCGATGTATGCCAAACTAGCAAATATGAAAGACGCCCAAATAAACAGCCTTACCAGATTGTTCCATTGCCCACGAGACCATTCGAAATACTACATATTGATACTTTCACAGTCAATAATCAAAAGTTTCTCACCATCATTGACATATTTTCTAAATATGCACAAGCATATCCCTTACAATCTGTTACTGGTCTGAGCGTATTAAACGCTCTTTCTATTTACATGTCGCATCATGGTCCCCCACTCTGTATAACTGCTGATCAGGGTACAGAATTCAAAAATCAGTTAATAAGGGAACTTGCCAAACTGCATAAAATAAAGCTTCATTTAATCAGTGTCAACAATCCCGAGTCGAACGGCGCTATAGAAAGGTTCCATTCAACAATTTTGGAACACATCCGAATAATAAGCAAGAATCATTCGGATCTTACAACTCACGAAATTATGGTGTACGCTATTATCGGATATAACAATAGCATTCATTCTGCAACCAAGAAAAAACCAATTGAGATCATAAATGGTCACTCTAACAACAGAGATCTATTTGATATAGACATTGAAGGTGTTTATTTACAGCATTACATAAATAGACATAAGGATGTCACAAAAGAATTATACGCAAACATTAACAAGACCCTTTTGGAACACCAAGAAAGGGTAATGTTGATTGCTAATAAAGATAGGTCCGATCCTCCACAATACGAGGAGAATCACGCCTTATATGTTAAAAACCCCTTGGCTACCCGTCAAAAGACGAAGCCTCGTTATCTAGGTCGTAAAATTAAGAAAAATCTAGAGATAAAGGTGATAGATGACAGGGACATCAGTCATCATAAAAGAACTTTAAGAGTGCCCTTAAAACAACAAAAGCCCTTGTTCCAGGACTCTCCTAGCAGGAGCATCATGGGGCCGCCAAGTAACCATGACGAAGCTGGATAACAACCCTGGCATATTGCCATTTAAACTGGGGACCGCTAAAGTTCAGATGACTGAGCACGTATTTTTACATTATTATGATTTAAGTAGTATTAGAGATAGTATAAGTAACGTAGAGAGCCACATAGGCATTTACCTAGAATATATTAAGACTGCAGACCCCCTTTATTTCCGCGACACCACTGTAACGACCAATCAGATTTTCCTGAACGACCTGAAATCAATATATGGTAAATTCAATGGCTTATCTAAAACTCATTCCAAACAAAAACGTGGCCTCATCAACGGTTTGGGTTCCATCATAAAAAGCATCACTGGCAATTTAGACCACGACGACGCTCGTCACTTCAACAATGCCATTCAAACCTTACAGAAAAACCAAGATGTTATTGGAAACAAATTGAACTCTGGAATTAGCTTTAATAAACAAATGTTGGAAACGTTCAATGTCACTCTCTCTACTATCGTATCCAATGAAAATAAGATTCGAGTAACGCTAAACGAAATACTAAGAGATGTCAATATGACCAATTACCGACTATCCGATTATATCAAAATTAATTGTTTATGCAATTTGATAAAAAGCAACTTACAGAATATTCTCGACTATGTTGTAATGCTTGAAAATGCAGTTGCTTTTTCCAAATTAGGTATAACGCATCACAGTGTAGTAGGTTCTGATAGTATTATGTTCATGTCTAATGTATTGTTTAAGCTTTATGATAAACAGGAAATGCTTATTAACGAAAATACTGAGATACGAGATTATTATGACATCATTACTTGTGGTTCCTTCTATGCAGATAACAGAATTGTATTTGTCTTAAAGTTCCCTATAATGTACAAAAATACATATACCTATTATCAACTCTTTCCTACCCCCACCTACAATTCGACCATTTTAATTCCCCCTAAACCCTATTTGGCTGTAAGCGGCGATAAACACCAGTACATGGAAAAGGAATGCAAACAGTTTCAAGAAATATACTACTGCGAGGAAGCCTTCTTCACCATGACCGGATAAATGCAGTCATCTGATCTCGATCAGATGACTGCATTTACCTGTTGATCCTAAAACACGAGATAACTGCAAACTGTCAGTATACTGCGTTTAAAACTAATTTCGAACTGCTCCAAAAACTTGACGATTACCATTATGCTATAACCTGCCCCCAACGAACCAAATCGAGACTACTATGCGACGAAGAAGAGACCAGATTCATTGAAGGAACATATCTAATTGAAATTCCGGAAGGCTGCAGCTTCACTACAAAAAGTACATCTCTAAGAAACTACAGGAACCAGATTAAAGGAAAGGCTATTAAACTGTTATCCTTCCAACTATCAAATATAACAGTTATGAATTCTGCACGACCTCTAAAATTAGAAAAGGTGCCTTTAGATCAACTATATAAACTTGAGGCCTTATTGGAAAAGGATGTTGTCCAAGAACTAGAGAAATTCCATTCCGAGAATAATACACACCTCATCTGGACAGGACCGTTATATGTACTAATTTTCATCGTCATCGGAATAATGGTGTGGAGAAAACAGAAATCATGCCGATCCACAAGAAACGAGGCCCCGAGGAACCCAGGCGTCGAGTTGGCTCCGACTGGGCCGCCCTTCTTCACGGGAAGGTCCTCTCAGTGATAAGGGGGGTGTTATGTGTGTGAGTGGGGGCGTCCGCCCTATAAGTGCTGAATAGGTAGATCAGGGCAAGTGAACCAGTTCGTACCTAGCATCGGTCGTGCTCACAACAAATTGTCGGGCTAATTTGTAATTTAGAATTTATAGTAAAAATAAAATTGTGTAATCGTTATCAAGTTTCATTTACCAAAGAACTATAAGTCGCGGGATAGCGGCGCGGAGGCGGCGTGTGTGACATAACAAGCGGTAATCGACAGGTGACAGTTTCGGAAAGATCAAAAATGTTATCCTCTGATTCAGATAGCGATGACGAGATTTTGCTCTTACTTGCCTTATGACAAAACAATAAGAAGAAATCTAAACTGACAATGACGGGTCCATGAAATAAATAAAAAAGAGGAATATTGGAAGAGTTCCATCATTTATGCCAAGAGCTGACTTCTTATGAAGATCGTTTTTACACTTATTTTCACATGAGTAAAAACAGTTTTAAAGAATTACACGACTATTTAAAACCAAGGATTGTTAAGCAGGGTACTAAGTTTCACCAGGGAAATAAATTTTACAGTTGTACTCATTGTTAAAGTGAATAAAATCTGAACTGAAGTTGTAAAAAAATACAACTTGTTGCACCGCTCTCAGCACGCCTCCGCGCCGCGCCGCGGCGCCACCGCCGGTGCGCGCCGGTGCATTGACAACTGCGTTTATACAACTTCCCGCCGCAAAACCACCCCGCGCCGCCTCCGCGCCGCGCACGCCTATCTGTGCACGCGTTTCACCGCCTCCGCGACGCTTTTTTCCCGGCCGGTTTTCTATGCGGACCCGTTCATATTCGCTCGAGCATTACAACCGGTACCGTCTCCGCGCCGCGCCGCGCCGCTCCGCTACCGCTGTCAGTGCGTTTCGGTCTAAGTATGTGAAAATGAATATTGCTTTGAATTAATATTTTATCAATACCTTCAATGATTTGGTCATTTTGTGATATTTCATTTAACTTATTTTTCTTTTTTTCACAGCTCCCTGCAACATTACCTGAAAATAAAATGTAACTTAATGCCATGATCCCACTAATTGGGACCACTGAGACACACAAGTATTTTATAAAGTGCAGACACAAATATTTAGTTCCAGATTGCAATTTCAAAAAACAAAGTGATTAGTTTAAAATAAAACCTCTTAAATAATCACGGTTCGGACAGGTAATAGGGTTAGGGTATTTTCTGTTATTCATTACAATGAATGAATATAAAAGTTTACTATCTAAGGATATAACAGCCAAAATGCAAAAACATGCAAGGCAATCCTAATCTATGAACGATGATGACGGTAAACCAGGCAAACAACACGTGCATGGACTAAACAAGAAAACAACAAACAAAAAAGTACACAGCTGCAGTTCTTGTCGGTTTCGGCACATTACAAAGTAGATAGTGACATATTATTTTTGTTCGACTGCTTTATTGTATGACTTACAAGGTAAAAAAAAGTTTTTCGTTAAATGGATTGTCGCTATATGAAAGTAAAAAACAAAAGCCGCAGACATGACGGCATCATGACATTTTATTTTACATCTCTACTTATATAAATATTTTATTTTTTGTTTACTTGACGCCGTAGGTACCTATATATAGATTCCAAATAAATAACCTTAAAATTGCCATAAAGATGAAGAAAAAACAGACACTGGTAAACTTACAATCTTCCAAATGATGGACGTAGCGTAGGTAGCTAAATTTAGCTACGAATAAAAACTAACGATATATTTTTATTCGTCGCCTTGAGAGACACTGCATCTTATCTTCATTCAACGTCGCTGGCGGCCCGGATCCGCGTGTACTTAAGGCACGTGAATCCATGACACGGATCTACACGGGTACACGTGACTTAATTACACGTAGCCGAATTCACGTGCCGAACGGGCCATAAAACCGTTGTCTTGTAACATGAAAACGGGCGCACGGCTACGAGTAAACGAAACACGGACACGACCGCGAGCCCTAGTCTAAACCGATGAGCATGCATGAGGAAATTAATTAATGTTGATGTAGCAAAAGGTATGCCAGGACCGTAGCAAGTGGAAGGATATAGTCTATGCCTACCCCCTTGGGAAAGAGTATGTATGTATATGTATGTATGTAAATATTATACTGTATATCCATATTGTGAATTCCATATGTAATATAAAATTTGTTTGAGGGATTTGTACCAAACACACAATCAAGAAAACAAGTTAGTAATATTTTTAAATGTTAGTTACACCAAGGAATCATGACAAAGGCAAAAACAAGCCATCAACCCAAACACATTTACCTCCCGTGTTCCATTGTATGTAGTAGAGTAGTCAACACCCCTACATATTGCTATACAATGTTGTATATTGAGACACTCCATTTTGTACCTTGCCTAAATAAAACAGTTCCAAATGAGAAAAATTACCAGTTTCACATAAATAACTCTTGGGTCAATTTTTACACCAATTTTTTCCCAAATTAAGCAACTATACAGCTCTTTGAGATATGGGAACTAGACATATTGAGTCATCAATAGTAAATGAATAAAGGTAAGGTGGGGTAAGAATGTCACCAAGACTACAACTTTCCATAATATGGACTTTAATTTATACTACAAAATACCCCGTCAAATAAACTATGTTAGTCTTACCCCACCTTACCTAATACATTATAAAACTCACACTCACTCACTAACCAAAAGGACTGGTGACCGGAGAGCTACCAGGGGCCCATTTCATGATGTAACAAGTTACAAATTACAAGCGGAAGTCTTTTCAATACCTTTTGATAGAAAGAGACTTCCGCTTGTAATTTGTAACTTGTTGCTTCATGAAATGGGCCCCTGCTACCTTGCACAACGCATTAGTATTGCTATACAGCAAGGAAATGCTGCCAGCATCTTCGGCATCATGCTGCAGGGGCACAACTTTTTAGATTTATTTTAGTATTAATTTAATTTTAATTAGAAGCAATTTATTTTGTAAGTAAATGTACTTTAGGTTTTTTTACTAATTTAGTTTTAGTTTTAGTACAGTCAAGTGTCAAAATATGGGTGCATACAACTTACTCATAAATATGTCCCATAACTCTTATGTCAGCGGATTAAGGTTTTGGTACTTATTTATGAGGATGTTATCGGTACATACTTTTGCACTTGACTGTTGTAGCTGTTTATTTAGATAAAGTCTTTTGTTTCTGATATAATATTAACCGTCAAAGAAAAAAATTAACTCACCAATCATAAACAGGTCTAAGGCACTTTCTTCAGGTTCAGATGACAATGAAGCGTCGGAGTCAATTACTCGAATTGGCTTCTTCGTCTTTCGTTTTTTGCTATCATCATAATCATTCAAATCACTTGTTGATTCCGCTTGTTTTGCCTTTATACGGGCAGTCATTAAATCCGCTGCAAAGACAAACAGCACATAATAAGGTGAAATTAATGAAACATTTTTACAGCAATGTGTGGCCGGCAAGTATGTGCATCTTGCTCTAGCGTACAGTCAGAGTAAGACAGCAATCGTTGCCGGCCAGAATTTGCAGGAAAATATGGCACGTTTAGAAGTCCCATAAAATGAATAAAGATACGATTTGGGTCCTCCCAAAGAAAATAGGTAATGGTAAACTAAAACTATGCGGGATCCCTTCAACGAAACGGTCATAAGAGTTTTAATGGCTTACCCGTTTCATAAAATTTTCTTTTAAGGGTTATTAACTGCCATGTTTGATCGTCGGGTGCTTCGTGTCTAAACAACGACTTATTATATTGAGTATTGTGTTTGAATCTTGGCCAAAATGCTTCTTGTTTTTTAGGTGTCAACCAAGTGCTGCTGACAATAACTATATTATGGTCGGCGTCATCTTCTTCCGCGACAATATAAGTGTTTTTATCGTCCATAATAGGTAAACCACAACAAAATAAACCGCACAATTATAGCAAGCACACAACCTGAAAGTTTATAGACAACTTTTACAACACTTCACAAAAGACAAGACTAACTTACCGAGTACTTGATGATTTAATTGATTGCGTTAAATAATTATCGGCATAGGTACTCACCTGTTTTCCGGCCAACAAACAACGAACGAAAATCGAAACGAAATGATAAACTCATGAAACATACGATGCGAGCTGCGATTACGTCACGCACGACACGAGTGGAGTCATGGACATGGAGTGACGCTAAGGAAAGAAAGGAAAGGTGTAGGTGTACCTAGGTAGTGCGAGAGAATGCGGAAAGCGATACATAATTCGATATCGATATTAATGTAACGCTCGATGACACAACACGCAGCGCATCAAATAGGTATTTATCTCTTGAAATTACAATAAATTCTAATAATACTTATTCCGGGACTAGTAAGTATTTTGTATAATATTTATCCACCAAATATTAAGAAACGAAACTTTAAAACTGGGTTTAGGTTTAAAATAATAATTTGCTCTGTGTAGATGTGACTTTTTATGCTACTTGTTTTTATTATGATTTCATGAATTATTATTATTATTACTAGCTGTTACCCGCGGCTTCGCCCGCGTGGTCAAGGGGAACTAACATCATAATGGATCTTCCCACGGGAATAATATGTTTTATCCCGGCAAAAAGTAGCCTATGTCACTCTAACTAGAACTATTCTCCACACACAAAAAAAGCAGCCAAGTGCGTGTCGGACCACGCACAACGAAGGGTTCCGTGCCTATTAAAAAGGTCGTATCGTTACTGAAATATTACGGCACTTACGTCCTTTTCTTTAAGGAAGGCAGTTTTTTAGAAATATCTCGAAAACCTTTGAACCGATCTTGTTCAAAACAATTTTTGCTCAAAGAATTTAATAATGTCCATGATTTTTTTCATATTTTTAAAATACACGGTTCAAAAATGAGAGGGCGGACACAATTTTAAAATAGAATAGAATAGAATAGAATTCATTTATTGCATAATTATAGGTGTTATAATAAGGTTACATCATGTATTTTAGTAGAATCACTATAATTTGCCTTTCAGGCGTACAATAGTTTACTTAAATCTAAATCTTAATTAACACATTTTAAATTTTTAGCCTAGTTTTACCTAAGAAGAAAAAATAAGGCACTTACTAAGTTGTAGAGAAATCTATATCGAAAAAATCGTTTATATTGTAAGGCACCCTCTTTTTCAGTGACTTTTGTGGCAATTATCTCTGAAAAATTGCTGAGAAACCTTATATTTATTTCGAAAGGCCTATCGATTGATGTGCCACACGTGGGCTTGCAATGAAAAAAGTTTTTTTGACTTTCAGTTTTATGTATGGAGTGCACCCCTAAAAAAATTTTGTTTTGTAATTTAATAACAAAAGTGTAGCGGCAAACAAAATACACCTATCCTCAAAATTTTATTCAAATACACCTTATAGTTTTCGAGTAAAATGTCTGTGACATACGGACGGACAGACATACAGACATGACGAATCCATAAGGGTTCTGTTTTTTGCTATTTGGCTACGGAACCCTAAAAAGGAGAATCAAACACACTTTCGAATTTATAATATTAGTAAGGATTTCCTTTATTCATTTTAAATCTAAGGCAATAGGTTTTTAGTGTTCCATACCTCAATCGGTAAAAACGGAACCCTTATAGGATCATTCCCTTGAGAGTGTCGAAATCACAGATCTATGAATATAAGTAGTACTAGCGACCCGCCCCGGCTTCGCACGGGTACTATAATATACATATAAATAAACCTTCCTCTTGAATCACTATCTATTAAAAAAAACCGCATCAAAATCCGTTGCGTAGTTTTATTTATTTATTTATTTTATTTATTTATTTATTTATTTGGACCTTCAACAATAAGTACACTGATACATGATAGTATTACATTGGTTTTAAAGATCTAAGCATACATATTAGGGACAGACAGCGGGAAGCGACTTTGTTTTATACTATGTAGTGATAGTGATAGTGATTCTATGCTCTGAGGTCGAAATACATTGTTAGGTACCAACAATAAAAATAATTTATGTGTCATAAATATACCTGTATATACCTATTACCATGCTTACTTGATTCATAATAAAACAGAACGGTAAAGTTGTCTAACAACCAATAATCTGTTAAAAGCGGTTAACCAACAAGTGAAAGGTTATTTGCAACTAAGTAAACCAAATTATCTACATAAGTTAAGTTTAATCTGTTCTTACAAATAAAAGTAAAAAGCTCTTGTGGTTCATTTTCGCGAAAAAACATTTAATCTAATCTCCATTTTGCACAAAATTTTCAAAAACGAAGTCGTTTAGTAGAAAACAATGGTCGTGATCTGCTAAATCACCGAAGGGATCACGGAGATCGGACACGAGACCGCCAGCCCATTCGATACAGAAAAATCTGCCGATTCTAACGTGTATGTAACTCAATATCACCAAAAATGTCGCTTGTAAAATTTCCAGCGTCGATATGTTTAAACGCAAAAGTTACCTAACACTATTATTAGCAGCGATCTCTTCGTTTTAATCAGAAATGTGTGCGAGTTTGGCGGTTAAATTTCAAAGCAATGTATTTTACTATCGAATATCGACTGACACCTAGCCCATCAAGTAAACGTGGGACATCCCTAAGTATGATGCAACAATGGCTGCAACGGGTTCGAACAGGTTTTATGGCGAGAAAAAAAAACGGTGTTTGTAAATTTTATATTCAGCTTCTGTTTGCTAATGAGTAATATAATAATTATAAAATATTTATTCTTAGTTTTCCATACTATTTTTTATACACTTGAGGGTATACAGGTTATAGTTTTACACAGTTATTAAACACTAAAGTGACTCCGGAAACGACTAAAGCCAGATTCACAGAACAATGTGACTGGCGCGAATTAACAACCGCGAGCTTTCGACCAATCAGAGATAGCGATTATGACGTGTGATTGGTCGGAACGGGAAAAATTGCTAGCGCGCGTTAAAAACGTGAATTAAGGGAACGGCAAAGTACTTTGTGTAATTGTTTAAGTTTGGTACTGTATTTAAACGTATTTGCAAGTGTGTTTAAAATTGTTATACTGATCTTTACTACTGCCTTAAACACAGAGGTCCTACCGCAAAACGAAAACTAACTTCGTTCGTGTATCTCCGTCTTTGTCGCACTTGCTAATTCGAGGAACAGAGAGGGAGATACACGAACGAAGTTCGTTTTCGTTTCACGGTAGCCCCTCAGGGTATCCTATAGTTCAGGCCCTCGTAAAATGTATACACACACGAAAACTGTCGACGTATTTTACAAAGTCATCTTTAAACCCCTGATAGACCGTGGGCCCACTCCCAACACCCCACAGTTTATTCTTCCGTTCTTCCGGCCATTTCAGGACTGGCCGGCTTAGGTTTTCTCTCTCTACGAATAAAGGGCTAAAGGATGCTACACGTCTCGTACTGTTGTGACATGACGTAAATATCCCCATACAAATTTTGACCGGAAGTGAAGATCTAATTTTTTTTTTTTTCCCTTGCTCAGCACAACTTTCTCGACTTGCTGCCATGCATTCTATCATGTTGTCATGAGACGTAGGTGTATTGGGAGTGGGCCCACGGTCTATGAATGTCATCAGCGACGTCACTTTTAGGCGTATGCCGACATACGGAAACTTTCGCCGCGTTTTACAACGTCATCTTTCAACCACTGATGAAACACGATATATTACGACGTTATTTGCAACGTCAACATCAGACCTCTGACGATACACAATAATTTATAACGTGATCAGCGACGTCACTTTATGGCGTATGCCGACATACGAAAACTTTCGACGCGTTTTCCAACGTCACTTTTAAGAGTCCGTATCGGCCCGGAAAAAGTTCGATTGTAGGTATCATTACCCGTCTCCGAGCGCGCCAGCGCAGGTATTGGTAGTGGGGATCGAGCGAGGCGGCTAGGTCGGCGTAGAGTAGTTTTGATACTTTAAGGCGCCGTAGGTTCATGGTCTTCTCTCCCTCTCACTGAGCATAAGCGTGAGCGAGGTGGAAGTGCGTGCTCGGAAGCGCGGATATCATGTTTTTTTTTGGCCGTTTAAATAAATAAAAAAGTAATCACTTAGTTCTCTCAAACATAATGTTGCCGATTTCTAGAAGTTGTTACTAATATTTTATTCGTGATTTATTTATATCGAGCGAAAATTGCTTAATCATATTTCGCTGTCACTATCACTGATCTCGCTGCAGAAAAGCCTCTAGATTACTAAACGTATTTTTTGATACCATATTATTATAAACAGACGCATTATATTGTTTCAAAAACTCTGTTCGCTTAACTTCGCGGAACCTACGGCGCCTGAACCGTTTTATCTGACTTTTTCGTTTCTTAATATTTATATGTACCTACCTACGTATACGTATACACATTACACGCCTGTATACGCATTTAAATAAAATATCAGATAACTTAGAACTGTATCGTTCATTATAATGTATTTATGTAATTACTACAAATTAATTTAAGTAAGTACTTGCTTGTTTGACGACCGCTTTAGCCTAGTTGGTAGTGATCCTGCCTACGAACTGGAAGTTCTGGGTTCGAATCCTGGTATGGGCATTTATTTATTTCTGAGTCATGGATATCGGTTCTCAATGTATTTAAGTATTTATTTATCTATATAAGTATGTATATCGTCGTTTAGTACCCATAGTTCAAGCTTTGCTTAGTTTGGGACTAGGTCGATTTGTGTAAGATTGACCCCAACATTTATTATTATTTATCTTTACTCATATTAAAACTTAGGTTATTTATATTATTTACAAGTGGCTCTGTGAGCTGTAGACCTCGCGAGTGTATTTTTGCATAACTCCGCCATTTAGAAAAATTTCCAAAAACGGGCTCGACTAAAAGTTCTATATAATTACCGAACCTGCTCGCCAAATTTCACGAGAATCGGTTGAGAAACGCCACCTCTAGAGGAGAACAGCCGGAAATCAGGACAGACATACGAAAGCATTTTTGTCAAAGATGAAACGGATACCTTATTCGCTTCCGCTCACTCGGTCGATAATTAATTACTGTTAGAGTTTTCAGTTTCCAGGTTAACAAATTCTAGGTAAAAAGGTTTTACCTGACTTATTCGTTTCTTTGTTTTAGTGTAGGTGTTGAAATAAAATACCAGGTAATTTAGAAATGTAGGTACAATTTATTTTTGTTTACAGTTAATTTGGCTAAAGTATAATTAGCTTAATCACCAGATAAATAAGAATAATTCGTTAACCTTTCCAGATTCCAGCGTTGTGCTGATTTCGTTATAGTCTGGTTTTAATGTTTTAGGGTCACAATTTTTTTTTTATTTTTACTGTACCAAATGAACGGTTTGTCTTCCTAGGCGCCATACTTGAATCTAAAATAATAAAACCAATCAATTGATAAATATTGTATTATAGTATACTACTTTAGCGACATGAATAGTAAGAATTTGAGCAAGGAAAAGATGGGCGGTTAAAAAGATACGGAGATAAAACATGTTGCACCGTCCGTCCACAACTAAAGTGAAAGATGACACAACTTCATATTAATCTTTATATATAGTTGTATCATCAATTTCATAATATTTGCATATTATCACTATTAGGTCATAAATGACTTACAAGATGCAAAACGATATGCTCTTTAAGCGTGAGTTCTATACAAGTAGTGGAATGACACTGCAGAAATTACTAACAAAGGTGCAGAAGAAGAAGCAGAAATTGCGTTATTTTTTTTGTGAGGAAACCGATGATACCCCCCGATTTTAGCTTTATCCTTTAAAAAGAAAGCTGATAGGTACCCATAAAATTAGACTACCGTTGGAGTAATTTTCAAATATGACCAATTATTACTGACAGATATGTTGAGACCTGTCATCGAAGCAGATGTTAGATAAAATTGCATAAATAAATAAATATGGTTAAAACCAGAAATGATTAAAAAGGCCACAAAAGTAGCACCAGAGGGGCTAGTACGCTAAGTTTTATAATGGACATAAAGCATTCGTCCCGTTCTGGCCAATATGTGAGTGCAAGAGGGACAAATGCTTTATGTCGGACATAAAACCTAGTGTGCTAGGGGGGCAGGACACTGCAGGAAGCAGTTCATATCACACAGATAAAGGCAATAGGAATAAGATTCCGTAAATCGGAAATATTACAAACGGCTGTCAAAATTAAGAAACTGCAAAATAACAACCTGAACAGTCAAACTAATTCAGGAGAGGACTCCTGTGCCCAGCAGTGGGACGTATATATAAGGTGCTAACAAATTAAGTACCAATATTTTAAGAGGTGTTACATTACATCAAAACAATTGACTAAATAGAAATTAAGAAAACTTTTCATATGATATTTTTGTTTTAATTTCCGGTACAAAATAAATAAATTAAAATTTCGACCAAACATAATCAGCCTGTGCATTTAACTGACGAGATGTTTAAACACTATCTGTCAAGTGAACATCGTCGTTTGTGACAAACGTCAATGATTGATTGTTGACTATCTCATTAACAGGGTGTTTTTACGCAGTAACGTTGTATCCCTAATTATCTCCAAAAAGTGATACACACTTTTAAATGTTTCATACTTAACTCTACTCCTAGAGACGAGTATTATCAGCTCTAAAAGTATTAGTACCTAATTTGTTAGCACCTTATATAGGCTGATGATGATGAAAATTCAATGACATAAGTACTTTTAGAATTATCGCTACATGTATATATAGATAAAACATGAAGACTAATATTAAGAACCTCCTTCTATGGAACATAGGTCAAAAATGTTAGTAGTACAATGAACATATTTCCATTAGATAGTACAAATGCAATTTCATATAAAAAGTCATAAGTAAGAAAAAGCATCACTTACCAAATGATCAATCAAGACTGCCGCATCGCGCTATAATTCCCGCTAGCCCAAGCGCCCATAGCTACGTGACCTTGAAATCGACGAGCGACGTGACCGCTCTCTCAAACCGCTTGGCGGTGACTGCCGCATCGAGCGCCGTGCACGGTGTTTTATTACGAATTTTAGGGTGATTTGAAATATTTTTTATGCCACAATTTACTTCTACACATAAATATTTTTTTATTTTTTCGAATAGCGCTTGAACTGGAGTTTCTTATTATGGTTTCATATTTTTGAAATAATGTGCTAAATGGCCATAAATACTGGCGATTCTTCGTGTGTTTTTACTAAAAAGTTGTTGGATGGAAATACGGTTTTACTCAACAATTTAATATGGTAACTTATATAATGTTTTCCACTTAATCCTAAGAAGACTATCAATCCAATATATATTTATTTGTTTTATGTCGGTTTGAAATCAATTCATTCTTCAAATCTAAGTCGTTTTACACGTCTCCGAGCGAAAATTGAGAAAACAGCTGTTGGACTGAGCCAAAATATGGTAAATTGAGAGCTAAATGTAAACAACATTTCCACTTATTTGACTTGAATTGAAATGATCTTTCATATTACACAATAAAATCTGTAGGAAAACGAATATTTCATGAGATATGACCTCAATAATTCTAGCGAATTCAGCAAACGGCTGTATACGGACTCTTAAACCACTGACGAAACATAACATATTACGACGTGATTAGCAACGTCATTATCAGACCTCTCACGAAACACAATAATTGATTACGTGATCAGTGAAGTCAAATTTAGGCGTATGCCAACATATGTACGAAAACTTTCGACGCGCTTTACAACCTCGCCTTTAAACCATTGACGAAACACGACATACTACGACGTGATTTGCAACGTCATCGTCGGACCTATGACGAAACACAATACTTTGTAACGTGATTAGCGACGTCACTTTTAGGCGTATGCCAACATACGTAAACTTTCGACGTGTTTTACAACGTCGTATTTAAACCACTGACGAAACAGGACAAAATAACGACGTGATTAGCAACGTCATTATCAGACTTATGACGGAACAGAATAATTAACAACGTAATCAGCGACGTCACTTTTAGGCGTATGCCGACATACGGAAACTTTCGACGTGTTTCACAACGTCATCTTTAAACCACTAATGAAACACGATATATTACGACGTGATTTGCAACGTCATTATCAGACCTCTGACGAAACGCAATAATTTATAACGTGATCAGCGACGTCACTTTTAGGCGTATGCCGACGTACGAAAACTTTCAACGCGTTTTACAACGTCACCTTTAAACCACTGACGAAACACGACACATTACTATGTGATTTGCAACGGCATCATCAGACCTCTGACGAAACACAATAATTTATAACGTGATCAGCTACGTCACTTTTAGGCGTATGCCAACATACGAAAACTTTCGACGTGTTTTACAACGTCGTATATAAACCACTGACGAAACAGGACAAAATAACGACATGATTAGCAACGTCATTATCAGACTTATGACGGAACAGAATAATTAACAACGTAATCAGCTACGTCATTTTTAGGCGTATGCCAACATACGACAACTTTCGACGTGTTTTACAACGTCGTATTTAAACCACTGACGAAACAGGACAAAATAACGACGTGATTAGCAACGTCATTATCAGACTTATGACGGAACAGAATAATTAACAACGTAATCAGCGACGTCACTTTTAGGCGTATGCCGACATACGGAAACTTTCAACGCGTTTTACAACGTCACCTTTAAACCACTGACGAAACACGACACATTACGACGTGATTTGCAACGTCATTATCAGACCTCTGACGAAACACAATAATTTATAACGTGATCAGCGACGTCACTTTTAGGCGTATGCCAACATACGAAAACTTTCGACGTGTTTTACAACGTCATCTTTAAACCACTGACGAAACACGACATATTAAGACGTGATTTGCAACGTTATTATCAGACCTCTGACGAAACACAATAATTTATAACGTGATCAGCGACGTCACTTTTAGGCGTATGCCAACATACGAAAACTTTCGACGTGTTTTACAACGTCATCTTTAAACCACTGACGAAACAGGACAAATTAAGACGTGATTTGCAACGTTATTATCAGACCTCTGACGAAACACAATAATTTATAACGTGATCAGCGACGTCACTTTTAGGCGTATGCCGACATACGAAAATTTTCGACGTGTTTTACAACGTCATCTTTAAACCACTGACGAAATAGGACAAATTACGACGTGATTAGCAACGTCATTATTAGACTTATGACGGAACAGAATAATTAACAACGTGATTAGTGACGTCATTTTCAGACGTAAGCCGATATACGAAAACTTTCGACGTGATTTTTGACGTCATTTATTTCCATAAGACGTATAATTGAAAAAAATCACCAAAAATTCACGTCATAATTTACGTCATCGGGCAGAAATTGTTGTCTGGGATACCCCCTCTTAAAACTTTAGACACATAATTTTGTGATTATTTAACCGCCTGCGTTGCTTTTTTCTCCACTTTACCACATTGTTAATCCTAATTCAAGAAAATACATCATTACTGATGACCATACATCGGGGTTTTCGGAGCGGGAACGTTTGACATTAGCCAAAGAGTAGGTATTTACTTAAAAACAGATCGTACCCTAGTAGGTTTCTACCGAATGAATAATTGATTGAAAAATAAATAAAGATTAATCATACATCAACCTCTTCAGTTAAGTCTATTCATTTATAAGAAAATGCTTCATAGATATCGAGCGTCAAGATTGACATTGTATTAGACACCTATTGTCAACCGTTACCCTTGCTTGTCTAGTAGATAAACTTATATGCAATTGTATTTTAAAAAACTGTAAATAATCAGTCAACACAAATATGCCTCCGAGAAAAAAAACTCGTTACGAGTTTATGCGTTCGTGGATAGAAAATAATCCAGAGATAGAGGTTCGAGATTCTTTATTATTTTGCACCAAGTGCAATGTGAGCTTCGCTCAAACGAAATCTAGTGTAACGCGACATGTCGCATCTAATAAACATACAGGTATGAAATATGATTTCAATAGTGAGCTCTTGAAATTTGTTGTGGGCTGTAATATACCATGGACGCAGGTAAACAATCCGATATTTAAAGATTTTATCGAAAATTGTGTTACCGGTAAATTTGGAAAAACTGCAAAAGTTCCTTCGGAATGTCAACTGCGACGGGAATATTTAAATAAAGCTTACGATGAAAAAATGAATAAAATACGGAGCGAGCTAAAAAATGAATATATATATGTGAGTGTTGACGAAACCACGGATGATTATGGTCGTCAAATAGCTAACGTAATAGTGGGAGCATTACGTGATGATCACATTGGCACTCAACACTTGATATCCAGTAAACGGTTAGACAGCACGAACAATGTATCAATATCCAATACGGTCACAAGTGCTCTTGATGAATTATGGGGTGCTAACCATAATAATCACAATAAAGTACTTTTACTTTTAACTGACGGTGTGGGCTACATGCTAAAGGCTGGAAGAAATTTAAAATGTATTTTTCCCAATCTTTTGCACGTTACATGTTTGGCTCATGGTTTAAATAGAGTGGCTGAACTAGTAAGAAAACTTTATCCAGATGTGAATGATTTAATCGCAAATGTTAAGAAGACATTTTTGAAATCTCCTAAAAGAATACAAAAGTTTAAAGAAATGCTCCCCGGAGTGCCTTTACCACCTCGACCAACAATTATTCGGTGGGGAACCTGGATAGAAGCTGCAACGTATTACAGCAAACATTACGATGAAGTGAAACGTGTTCTAAATACATTCAGTCCCACCGAAGCCCAGAGTATTAGAAAGGCAAAAAGAGCGTTTGGAAATGCAAATATAAAAAGCGACTTAAATTTCATAGCAAATCATTTGATGACTATCCCAAATGCTATTAAAAAACTACAGGATGCGAAGCTGTCCATCAGCGATAGTTTAAAAATAGTTCATGAAACCTATAGAGATGTTTCCAAATTAAACATGAGCGTAAAAGGAAAACAGATTTATGATAAACTGAAGTTGGTGTTAAAGAAGAATTCTGGCTATAGCACACTAAAAATTATAAATGAGTTGGTACAAGGCAAAGAAATAGAACTTCAATCTCAAACTTCTCGTGCATCAATTGATTCCTACAAAAAATTTAAATATGCACCTATTACAACTGTCGACGTGGAAAGATCATTTAGCTCCTTGAAATGGATATTTACAGCAAGACGCCGTAGATTAACTGTCCCAAATATAGAAAAAATATTAATAGTTTATTCTGAAAATCGTGTCAACTATTCAATTTACAGCAGGTAGGTAATTAATTAAAGTTATTTTAATTGTTACTTTATAAGTTATAAGACTTTTACGGAAATTAAAATAAAACTTTGTCACAGATTGTATACAACTCACAGAGAGGTAGTTATTAATTAGGCATAATAAGATATTTTCTTAGACTAACATATCTGTTTATCTCTACTCTTTCTCAAATCATTCCCGCTCCGAAAACCCCGATGTCATTATTGCTAGCTTCTTGAAATGGCTACCTGTAATGGCGACCACGACCACGTTATCGAGAGTGAAAGGGACGACGAAGAAAGAGATGTACTTATGAGGAAAACCATTCAATCGCTCTACGAAAGGAGGTCCTAAATAGAAAAAAAATACATTTAATATTATGTTCATCGCGACTAGTGTCTGCAGTTCCAAACCCCCACTGTCACCCGACGGAAAATTGCTCATTTCTTCCCGGTAATGAAATGAAAGTTATATTAGATGAATGAACAACCTATTTCATTTACTTTAGAAAACACAAAGCATAGTCGACTTCAATTCAAAAGAGGTACGTTTTCAGCATAGTTCAGTATTTTTGCAGGCGATTGACCAAACAACCAAAACTGAGCATCAAACTCCGATTACTTGAACATCATTAAACTGCCTAGTATATTATAGATAACATAATAGACCTATCAAAATCAAATCACCATTCAGCCGAGGCATCAAATTTAATAGTTCACGTCAAGACAGCGTCATGACGTCACTAGAGTTAGATTAGTTTGCATGTACTGCTTCTAAAACAGATGAATGTCAGCGCTGCGCCTACGAACTTATGTCGTTTTCCGAGTATGAATAAGCCCACCGCAAGAGTATTAGTATCAACAGTTTCGAGATTCACGTGTAGTGTTGATTTTGGTCCGTAAAGGTTTGGGCCTGAATTTGACGCGTGTACTTACCAAGATTCGAAGGTATTCAGGACATTGCCCCACTACTATAGACCTTTCAGCCGACATTCGTTGGGGTATAAATATAAACGCATAAAGGGCCAGGAGCTCATTCTAAGTTGATTTTTATATACTGAACAATTGCTAAGGGGAATCTATGCCCGATTGTTGTTATGAAATGATTAACCCAATGAATAAAGAAGTTCTAAGAATCGGCGTGCGCTTTTATTTATGCCACACGTAACAAGGGTTTAAATTGCTCAGGGTAATCAAATTTTAGCCTTTATTGCAATTCCTTGTATGTATTTACTTAACAGAAACGAAAGATCATAACAAACATGGTTATCATCATCATCAATCATCATCATATAAGAATAAGAATAAGAATAATATATTGAAATAAAACCTTATTGCTAACGTTACATTGTGCTTGCACTGTTACATGTTAGGGGAATTAATTAAATGCGCCTGAACTAGGATTATCCTGTATCTCAGGCAAAGAGATAATACTAATTGGAAAACAAACAAATTAAAATCATACACATCAAAGACAAAAATAACGAATTATCTTACAACATAAATATTAATCTAAGAATATTTATTTCATTTACGTAAGGAATTGCAGTGTCAACGTCGAAAATAACTGCAAACTAGGTCATCGAGTTTATTTTATTTTTAGTGGACTTTTACCTTAGTGCATAATAATATAATAGCATACATTGCTAATCATAAAACAAACAAATAGAATAAAAAAATACGAGTTGGTAATACAAGTAATGGTGACAGATCTATAACATTTTATGGGCTTATTTGGGTAACCTACCTATAGGTATAATAACTAAAACATCGTAATTAAAAATCAAAAAGAAACTTAATGAATTGTCTTATACTTAGGCCCCTTCATAATCAATAGAATTAATATATCGTCGTTCGGCCATTTTCCTGGCAGGGCATTCAGTGTCTCCTGTTTTATGATCGTGGGGCTTGTTAAACAGTTTGCAGGTTGCGCATTTGGGAGGATCTGCCTTGTTTGGGCACTCCTTGTCCGAGTGCCCTATCTTGCAACAATGTCCGCATGTGTGTTCTGGTTGCTTACATGTCTTGGCGGCGTGGCCAAACTGCTGGCATTTGAAACATCTAGTGACAATCGTGAAGTCTCTCACAGGGCACAATGACCAATTGATGAAAACTCGGTTCTGGGATATGAGCGCTTTGCGTACAAGGGCTGGAACTTCTATGACGTAGTTACACGTCTCGGCATCTTTTCTTCCCGACTTATGGCTTAATTTAATACTTGCTAAGATTTTGTCCCGAGTTAAGTCCGGAAGCTTGTCGGCAAGGTTTTGTTCGTATAAGCATATATAAACTTCTTGTTCTCGCAGAGCTGACGGCACGCCTACTATTACAATCCTGGGCCTGCGCTTGTAGGGCTCATCGACGGTGAGGTCCGCGCAAGTATTTTTAAATGTGTTTTTCAATTTTTCAATGTCGTCCTTAGAATCAGTGCTGATGATGACACCGCCATTTTTAACTTTACGTAGCGCTCTCACGTGCAATTTCATTTGCTCAGGATTAATCATTTTTGTACCAAGGTTTTCGTGTCCTCGCTTGATTTTGATTGATCTTTAGGGTAAATTGCTACTGAGCTCAAGTTGCTAGGGCGGATCTGAGTTTTACTGTTAGTTTTCACCATATCGGCAAAGGAAAGTGTATCTGTCGTAGGCCTGTTAGAGTTATCGATAATATCCTTTAGGGCTCGGAGACAGCCTGATAGGTCTTGTTTTTCTTCAAGGTCTACTAGAGTGCATTGGTTAACAGTTGCTTTCTGTTTGAGCGATTGGTAAAGAACTGCCAAGTTTGCGGTACCGTGAGATACCTTACGGCAAAGGTTGTGGACCCTTATTTTTTGTTCCGAGTTCAATTTACCTTCCGTCGAGATGCTGCAAATTTCATTAAGGCACTGCTCTATGGTGCTCATCCAGTTCTGTAGCTCTGGCGTTGATACCGCGTCAAGGTTTGTCTGGTCTCTCGTGCTCGGCGGTTGGGCGTGCCATCAGCCGAAAGAAGTCCACTGCTGGACATAGGCTTCCCCCAAAGAGTGCCATAATGACCGGTCCTGCGCCACCCACATCCAGCGGACTCCCGCGACCTTTACCAGGTCATCAGTCCACCTTGTGGGGGGCCTACCCACGCTTTCCGTTAATTGGTTAACTATTAACATGGTTAGGTATATTAAGTGGTTATCTTCTCTCTTCACACACTCTGTATTACTAATGAGGTGTGAAATAATAGTACATTGTGATACAAGTGAGGTATGTTGATAATTACATCAGAGGCGGAATTGTTCACGCGAACTGCAGGTGAGCGTTATAAGTGAGCCGAGGATGTAATTATCAAAGCTCACGCATTTCATCCGACGTTTTTCAACACATTTTGCGAGGAAAAAATCCTTTTCATAAGAAGAAAATTTCGTAGGCCTGCCAAGCTATTTTCTTTACTTAATGATGGCAACAGGTTACTCATATATTGTATATCGCCAAGAATTTCCAGTGGTGTCCATTCTATTTATCACTTTTCTAGTCACCACGAGTCAACAATTTTGATAATAACCAAACACGCATTAACAATGTTTACAAATATTTGTGAAATAACCTATAATGGCGCGCAGCAGTCTTTTTTATTGAAGTTTGCGCAGTGCGCGCGCATGTGTTAAGTATTTAAGTCGAAATAAATAAATCTAAATCTACCCAAATTTCGAGAAAACATATTGTATGCTCAGCTCAGAATTTTCATTCATTGCTAGGCAATATTTGGTCTGTGTTATAATATATATCTGGTTACGCCGTCAGAGCAAAATCCCTTTTGGCCTCCTTTCTTAAAAGCTGCTGAGACTGCTTACACCGCCTTCATACGTCAGATGAAAAAAAAAGTAGTTTCAGTCTGTCAAATCTTTTCCTTACGCATGTCACCGCACAATATTCTCACCGCTGCAAATTAATTGCGAACAAGATAGTGCTTGTGCTTGATCCTGACCGAATCACGTATGCTCGACTCTTCACCCGCCCGCTCCAAGCTGCACACCAAAAACCTAAAGGTAAGCAGTTTCAGCTCTTCGAAATTAACATATTTGGTTTGTCTTTAAATTTATTCTACGGCGTAACCTTGCCTTCAGCTCCGCACCGCTTATTACCGCATAGTTCAAATTGCCTATTTACACGGCCTAATCAATATCGTCGAATATAAAGTTGCGTTTTGCGGAAAAGGGACAGAACATCCCAGACAGCAAGGTCACGTCATTATTGACGTGAATTATTGGGCATTTTAGACGTCACATCACGTGATTTCAAACGTCATGTTTCACGTGACGATGTCACAAATTTATCGTCATTATTGACGTCACCACTTGACGTCGTTTTGATACATATGTTGACGTGATTTAAGACGTCGTAGGAAGACGTTGAGACGTCGTCATAGTTCACGTCATGTTTCACGTGGCGATGTCGCAAATTTATCGTCATTATTGACGTCACCACTTGACGTCATTTTGATACATATGTTGACGTGATTTAAGACGTCGACAGGTTGTCATAGTTCACGTCTTTTAGACGTAAGTACTGACGTCATGTTTCACGTGGCGATGTCGCAAATTTATCGTCATTATTGACGTCACCACTTGACGTGTTCATGATGACGTGATTTTGCACGTCCAGTATACGTGTCACGGCGACGTCTACTGGTCCTTATATATCACGTGTTTATTAGACGTCACACGACGTCGTTAGTTCACGTCGCATGACGTCGTTGCGATGACGTTGGTACAACGTCTTTAATGGACGTCACACGACGTCGTTAGTTCACGTCACATGACGTCATTGGGATGCCATTGGGACAACGTCATTAATGGACGTCACACGACGTGGTTAGTTCACGTCGCACGACGTCGTTAGGATGACGCTGGGATAACGTCATTACAGGACGTCACACGACCTGGTTAGTTCACGTCGCATGACGTCGTTAATGGACGTCACACCACGTCGTTAGGTCACGTCGCATGACGTCTTTGTGATGACGCTGGGATTACGTCATTAATGGACGTCACACGACGTCGTTAGTTGACGTCGCATGACGTCGTTGGGACGTCCTACGACGTCATTAAGAGACGTCACGTGACGCCACTAGTAAGACGTCTATAGACGTCATCGGGTAGACGTCTGTCGACATCATAGTATAGACGTTTATCGACGTCATGAATTCCCGATGACGTCTGTAGACGTCATTGGAAACAGATCCACCGACGTCATTGAAAAGCGCCAGCAGACGTCACAGTAAACGTGACGCCATGCCTAATGGCCTAATTACCAAATGGTGACTAATAGTGACCTCGCGTAACTTTCGTGCTAGAATTTTCAAAGTCGTTAGTGGACATGTTCCCAAAGACCTAATTGTATCTGAAACAAAACAAAAGTGTATGCCATGAAAAGATTTATTAACTCAAAAAATAATCTATAACCATTTTTTTTAATGTACATATAAGAAATCTGCGTGTAATTTCAGAAATAATATTTAATGGCAAGCGAAACGTAATTAACAGTGACAGCAGGGAAGTATCTATAAGAAGATTTTTTTACATATAACACAGCAAGCACTGAATTTAACAAAATAAAAAAATCAGAACTGGCTTTGCGATTTTAGCCCTTAATAATAGTAGAGAAGGCCAAGCGAGGGAAATGGAAGTTTTCTCGAGGGTCGTTGAGACCTTATAGACTTTGAAAAGTAGCTGATAGGCAGAGAAACAATCATATTATGAGACCCTTTCAACGGTGGGGGTGGCGGCTTAGGGCCGGCGCTCACTGAGGGCGTGGCACGGCATGGCACGGCAGGTTGTACTGCGGCATCCCGCGGCGTTCCGTGGCATCCCGTGGCATGCCAGTGCGTCTTCTCCCTCCCTCCCGTCGGTGCGCGGGGGCAAGGGAGGGAGAAGACGCACTGGCATGCCACGGGATGCCACGGAACGCCGCGGGATGCCGCAGTACAACCTGCCGTGCCATGCCGTGCCACGCCCTCAGTGAGCGCCGGCCCTTACAGGCTTTTTGAATATGATAAAAAAAATTGACATTTTGTCATACTCGAGCGCGTCACATTTTATACTGGCGATTGAGCTTCATGCCTTATAATCTGACAATAATCTATTTTCATATTCTTGGGCATAGTACTGAGGGGTGAATCAATTACAATATTTTTAGTGGAAATTCTTTTTAGCTAACTTTATATATTTATATTTATAATGGTTGTTTGGGTATTCTGTTTATTATTTACTATTGAACTAAATTAGTTTGAAATGGGTTGTAGTTTTATTTAATTTTAGGTTTAATTGGGCTATTGTTATTCTGGGTATTAGGAGGACGCAAGGGTAAAGGATTTTTAGGACGCAAGGGTAAAGGATTATTGTATGTTATTCTGGGTATTAGGATAGGTACAAGCAGCTCGGGAATTGTTAATAATGTTACGGGGTAAATAAGCGTAAGTTAGCAAAAGCGTTTGACTGTTAGTGTTGTTAGCGTTAGTAGAGGAGTAGGACGCAAGGGTTAAGGATTATTGTATGTAGTGTAATGGGCGGATATATTTTTTGGTTATTTACGGGTATGTTCGTGGGCTGGTGAAAATTATTATGGTTTTATAGTAGGTATTATATAAGGTACGTGTTGATTAATACTGGAGTAGTTAAATCTTGATTGTTTATGAGTTTGTTTATAGTATTTATTTTTCAATTCCGGTAGTGTATGGATTTCATTATTTATTACATATTCTACTATTTATGTGTTGTCAGTAGGTATCGTAGGTAAATGAAGTAAGTTTATACTTTTAACCGGGACAGCCGTTGCCGGTTTATTAGTTTTTTGTATTTTGTAATGAATTGGTTAATTAAGGGTATCATAATTTTTTTTTCTTCCCATTAACTACCTACTTTTCAAAATCTATAAGCTCTCAACGACGCTCGGGAAAATCCCCCGCTCGGCCTCCCCTACTATCATGTACAATTCTACAGTCCTATAACACTAATTACAGCTTACTAAAAATAAAAAATAAAACACCAAAATCGCTCACAATATCACAACATGTGAGCTAACGGTAAAATAACCATTTTTTTATAGAAGGGTATGCACACACATTTACAATAAATTTCTTTAACAGGAACTATGCAAAAACATTGTGAGAGTTCGTCAACCAAAAATATATTAAAATTTGAGGAAGGGCAAGGCTTTTTGTAAAAATCCTCATATTTTTTAAAAGCTTTACCATACAACATAATGTTACCCGCAATATTTAAAAAAAAATCTATAAAAATAACAGTCTTGTTTTGGATCATACAATAACTATCAGATTTAGAATTACAAATAAAGTTACACTCGCCCAATGTCAAATTACGAAACTGTTTACCCACATACTGGGGTGGCACAGGGCCATCTAAATGTTCTTTTTTAATACAATTATAGGATATAACATCATCCAAAAGCATTGGGCGGTTATCTTTCTCTGACAATCGGTTACCTACTTGTTGTAAAGGTTTGTATGGAGATCTTAATGTTTTTTTCAGTGAACCCAAATAATTTTCAAATTTGAATGCCGCGAACGTGTCCAATGTACCAAACCTCTCTACATCATCAACCATATGTATCAAAGAGTGCACATTATAGATTAAATACTGTCTACCATAAATTGTTATGCACCGCTCAACAAATTGTTTCAAAACATTTCGGGAATAATTGGAGAATCGCGAAGTTAGATTCTTTGACACTAATATATATATAGCACTGTGCAACAACATGAAATGATCATAAACATTTTTCTTTAGTAGTTTAAACAGAACGATTGGCCCAACATATAGAAGAAATGTTCTATATTCAGTGGCTTTCCAATGATCTATTTCATTTACTCCTCTGGGTTTGCGATTAAATTCAACGGGGATGAATTTCCGCACATGGTTTAACCTATCATTAAGAGATTTTGTGGATCGAGAATCCAACTTTACATGCTTAACATCTCCTTTAGTAGGCTTGACCCATGAATGTATCAGTTTTCTCATTACACCAAGACAAACACTGTGCATATAATCTGTGGGAAAACAGGTGACCAAGCCAATATTTAGTTCGATTAACGGAGAAATACCAAGGTGATGGTCTTCGTCAGACTGCAATTGAAACGACTCGTCTGTTCTCAACGCGCTGTCAAGATCGTCGAGTACTACACGACGTTCTATGTAATTTCCGTTGCAAATACATTTATCGCAACTAGAATACCCGTTATGTGATTTTACACATTTTAAATATGAACGAGCAGGCATATCACAAATAAAACATCTGACTGAAACAGTAAATAGTTTTCCATTATAATAAGTTCCAGACTGCATAAGATCTTTCAATTCGTTAAGGAAGGGTTTTAAGTAATTCGCTAGTGGAGAAGGTTTTGAATTTCCGCAAAAGATACCTATAGCAAATACGCTATCTTTAAAACCATAAACATCAGCTAAAATTGGCCAAAATTGCGTGTTGGAGCTATTGAAAATCGGTAATCCATCAATATTAAATGAAAATTGTATCTCATTTACAGCATTTTGAAATGCAATGGGTAAAATTGATTGTAACAAAGTTTTAAAGCCGAAGTATAGAAATTCCCCATTCTCTAAAATTAATATGCTACTTTTATTTGATGTATTCATTAGTGTTCTTGCATCAGAAGGGACTTCAGGAAATTGTAATTTTAAGAACTTAACCTAACAGCGACGATAAGGCAACATTTGAAATATTATATTGTAAAGACCAAGATCTTAAGAAACTTTGTAAATCCTGTTGATCATCAGGAACCATGCATTCGGCATTAGGAAACATGGTCGCATCGTGTATTAAAATCTACATATTATTTGTTGAATAACTAAGTGGCGTCAAATTAGGAAAGCTTTCGAGATGATCAATAGAGGACTGCAGATGGTCATTACAATCGTCAGGGGTACTTATATTTACTGTTTCAGTATCAGAAGTGTGTAGCTGAATTACACGCTGGTCTGTGTTCAACTCGAATTGTATATCATTTTGCAGTCTATAAGATTGAGCTATTCTTCTATAAATTTGGCGTTTACTTAACACTTTTTTACTTGTCATTGTAGGTACACACTCGTAAGAAACCCATATAATTATTAATTGTCTTTGTTAAAAGAGCTATTCAGTTTTTTCATAGAACTAGTTTTCAGCCGTTGTGGAGCGTGTTTGAGCCACACTTTCATGTCGTTTTCAATTGATGTTTCAGCAGGTAATTTCAAGTGTTTCTTTACAGTTCCTGAAACAACAAGAGCATTAAAAATAATTAGTAATTATAAACATGATGAATTTAGACCGTATATTTTTAAAATGTATATAATTTGACTTTATGTATTAAGAACCTTATACAGAGGCAGCAGTATAGATTATTAACGTGATGAAATTAAACCGTAGGTATATATTATAAACTTATGATAAATTATGGTATGAATTTCGTACTTTATGCATTTCGACTTTGTGTTTTTGTGTATGCAGATCGAACATATTTGATATTAGATATTCTGCTACGTCACCATTAAAATATAGGTATAAATATTTCTTATTTTTAAAATCGGTTTATGCATATCATAGAAGGCGGATGGACGTCAATGTTGGTAAAGCTGGGCCACATCTGAATCATTTTGTCGTATCGTACGTATCTCCGTCGCGTTGCACCGACGCGTATCAAGTTCGCTAGTGTGGACGCAAAAACAGCGCGATCATGTGGCGCGCCGTACCTATCTGATCGCTCCGGATCGATGTTGACACGCGTTTATTATATACCCCGCACACTCGCGATCGGGTACGCGTATCAAGATCGGTAAGTATGGACGTGTTTTGATACTGTATCACGATACGAAGTTATGATTTAATACGCGATACGCCGTGATCGCTCTCGAGGCGGTTTTTCCCCGATCATCAAAGGGGATACGGATGAGCGTCCACACTTAAGAGGAAACACAAGGGCCGCTTTTCCATAGAAACGTAGTCCCCTGTTTTCTCCCTGGATAATGGCGGTAGAGCAATATTTTTGTTCCATAGCTACTAGCTACTTTTGACTTGTTCCTGTTTTCCTTTTTTTCATAAATTTATTCTTAAAAGAGATATTAACCTTCAAAACCAAAAAAAAATGTGTTCAAACATCCAGAAAACAATTTTGACTAGATTATTAAAAAAAAAGAAAACATAGGAACACGGCCAAAACCTTTCTTTGATTTTTAATAAAAAAAATAGTTAAATAGGTCAAGTTTTGAAGAAGAAATCAGGGGACTACGAAAAGTTGATTTTAAGTACTTTTAACAGGTATTTTCGGCCCAAGCTGCAGTTTTCTCTATCGCGCTCTGCGGGGGGAGGCTTGAGGTTGGCGCGACAGCAATACATTTTACAAATACTCGTACCTATTTCTCAATTATCTTGCCCTTAGTTTTTCCTCTTAAGAGGCTGTCAACAGCAAAATGCCCTTGAGGATTCGAGCCGAAAGACGTCCACTGGTGGACACAGGCCTCCCCCAAAGAGTGCCAAATTGCCTCATGTGTCATGTAATTATTGTACCTAATTGTAATACTTACGTATCAGTACTAATTTCAAGTTCAGTTGTTCAAAGGGACGCTTTCCTTTCTTGCCACGATAACTAAACTTGGATGCAAGTTCGTTACTAATCATGTGTCTCATAATTTGATTCACCGAGCTGGTTGGAGAATTTCCACAGAAGGACATCAAGTAATTGCACTACAAGAAAAAAAAACTTAGTACAATAAATGCTAAAAACAAACATTGATTTCAAAATGCTATGTCTCATTATATAAGGTAACAGCCAAAGTGCTCAAATAGTTTGGTACGCCAATTTAATTGTAAGCTGTAATAAACAATTTGATAACTATTAATGTTAACTTATATTATGACAATGACTGTACTACATAGTAGTAGATAGAAACTTACCATTTCTCCAAAATTTACATCATTATTGAGATATTCTTCCAGTGTTGACAACTCATTTTCATCACAAATAGGCAGCTGTACAGGAAGCTTTATAGGTCCTTTTTTTCTCTTAATTTCATCAGTTTCATTTTGGCTTCTAATCCAGGTTAATATTTGGTTGTTCTGTTCTACCAGAGTTGACAACAAATGCATAACCTTATGCTGATGACCTACAAACAAACATGAATTTAATTCAGATAAAAAAAAAAAGTACAGACTTCAAAATAAACTGAAAAGCAGCAAATAATCCTTGTATGGGAGCCCCCCTTAAAAAAATATTTTTATTTTGTTTTTAGTATTTGTTGTTATAGCGGCAACAGAAATACATCATCTGTGAAAATTTACTATCGCAGTTCTTGAGATACAGCCTGGTGACTGACAGACGGACAGCGAAGTCTTAGTAATAGGGTCCCGTTTTTACCCTTTGGGGGGTACGGAACCCTAAAAAGGGCTGCCACAATAGATCACTTGCTGGTCAAAGCGGCATCCCACAAGTCAAAAATTATAAATAAAAAACTTGATAATAATCCAGACATAATATCTGCTATTATTTTTCAATGCTGCTTATCCTGGCTGCAGCATCAGAATCCATAATCTTGCATATTCATATAGTCAAAGATCCAGTATGGGCAGCATACAAACATACCTGTAGACTTTGGTGTGATTGTAATGTCTGTGTCAGTTGAATTCCGGCTACGATGACCTGCTGATGTTGATGATGATCGCCCGTCTATAGGCTGGCGGTTAAGAGAAACTTCCTTTTCCGGAGTTTCATTAAATTGAAATTTATTGTAACAGGGTGTACCTAAAAGCGAAAGATTCTAATTACCAACACAACAGGTATGTCATATGATAATTAAATATCAAACTCACAGAAAAAATCATAAAAAGTATAGCTTTGTACTGGGATCATAGGTGTATTTCATACAGCATACATGGATGTTTCCAATTTTAGGTCACACATGTTTGAAAGTAAAGTAAACCCATTATGCCAAAGGTTGTCTGGAAGAGATCGCTCTAAAGCGATAAGACCGCCTGTTGTTACCTTTATTTATTGACTATACTTTTGTAACATGTTTTTCTTATGTTGTGGTGCAATAAAGAATATATTATTATATTATTATTATGCATCTATTAAGATCCCTACCGCAGTGAACAAAAGATCCAGCATGGGCAGTATACAAACATACCTGTAGACTTTGGTGTGATCGTAATGTACCTGTGACAGTTGAATCCTTCCGGCTACGATGATCTGCTGATGTTGATGATGATGGCCCGTCTATAGGCTTCCGGTTAAGAGAAACTGCCTCTTCCGGAGTTTCATTGGATTGAAATTTATTGTAACAGGGTATACCTAAAAGCGAAAGAATCTAATTACCAACAACAATATGATGAATCTGAATGGGGTCGACTTAACTTAGTCCGTTTTAACCCTACCAAGACACAGGTTTGCGCGTTTACCGCAAAAAAGTTAAAGTTCGACGTGTCACCTTGTTTTGAGAGCACTCCCCTGACTGCCGCAGCCAGTATCGGAATCCTTGGCGTCGACATTTCGAGTGAAGTCCAGTTCCGCGGCCATTTAGAGGGTAAGGCCAAATTAGCCTCAAAAAAGCTCGGTGTGCTCAATAGATCGAGACAGTATTTCACACCGGCCCACCGCCTGCAGCTTTATAAGTCGCAGGTCCGCCCACACATGGAATACTGTTCTCATCTATGGGCAGGGGCACCCCAATACCAGCTTCTCCCTCTGGATCGCATCCAACGACGAGCAACTCGAATTGTCGACAGCGAGCATATTTCGGATCGGCTTGACCCCTTGGCGCTGCGTAGAGATGTGGCCTCTCTCTGCATTTTCTATCGCATGTATAACGGGGAGTGCTCCGAGGAATTGTTCGGATTAATCCCTGCCGCTTCTTTTCGCCATCGTCCAACGCGACAACATTACCATCCTCACCACTTAGATGGTTGGCAGTCCTCAACTGTGCGCTTCTCCAGAAACTTCCTGCCTCGCACAGCTAAACTGTGGAATGGATTGTCGCCTGCGGTATTTCCGGACCGATACGACCTTCAAACCTTCAAGAAAAGAGCGTACTCCCATCTTAAAGGCCGGCAACGCACTCACAACACCTCTGGTGTTGCAAGTGTCCATGGGCGGCGGTAATCGCTTACCATCAGGTGATCCGTCTGCTCGTTTGCCACCTATATCATAAAAAAAAAAAAAAAAAAAAAAAAGATAATGATAACTAAATATCAAAGTCACAGAAAAATGCATAAAAATATAGCATTGGACTGGGATTATAGGTATGTATGTATTATGTATGGTAAAACCATCGAAGTAAAAACTTGGTAGAAAAAAAAATATTTGATATATCAGATAGGTATATGTTTAAGCTGCAAACGCACAGAGAGCGGCGCGGCGCGATGCGGTGCGGAGGCGGCTTTGCAGTAAAGCTAATGCGGTCCGGAGGACGTCGCACCAAAATCCCGCCCGGTATTTGCGCGGGATAGCGGCGCGGAGGCGGCGTGTGTGACATAACAAGCGGTAATCGACAGGTGACAGTTTCGGAAAGATCAAAAATGTTATCCTCTGATTCAGATAGCGATGACGAGATTTTGCTCTTACTTGCCTTATGACAAAACAATAAGAAGAAATCTAAACTGACAATGACGGGTCCATGAAATAAATAAAAAAGAGGAATATTGGAAGAGTTCCATCATTTATGCCAAGAGCTGACTTCTTATGAAGATCGTTTTTACACTTATTTTCACATGAGTAAAAACAGTTTTAAAGAATTACACGACTATTTAAAACCAAGGATTGTTAAGCAGGGTACTAAGTTTCACCAGGGAAATAAATTTTACAGTTGTACTCATTGTTAAAGTGAATAAAATCTGAACTGAAGTTGTAAAAAAATACAACTTGTTGCACCGCTCTCAGCACGCCTCCGCGCCGCGCCGCGGCGCCACCGCCGGTGCGCGCCGGTGCATTGACAACTGCGTTTATACAACTTCCCGCCGCAAAACCACCCCGCGCCGCCTCCGCGCCGCGCACGCCTATCTGTGCACGCGTTTCACCGCCTCCGCGACGCTTTTTTCCCGGCCGGTTTTCTATGCGGACCCGTTCATATTCGCTCGAGCATTACAACCGGTACCGTCTCCGCGCCGCGCCGCGCCGCTCCGCTACCGCTGTCAGTGCGTTTCGGTCTAAGTATGTGAAAATGAATATTGCTTTGAATTAATATTTTATCAATACCTTCAATGATTTGGTCATTTTGTGATATTTCATTTAACTTATTTTTCTTTTTTTCACAGCTCCCTGCAACATTACCTGAAAATAAAATGTAACTTAATGCCATGATCCCACTAATTGGGACCACTGAGACACACAAGTATTTTATAAAGTGCAGACACAAATATTTAGTTCCAGATTGCAATTTCAAAAAACAAAGTGATTAGTTTAAAATAAAACCTCTTAAATAATCACGGTTCGGACAGGTAATAGGGTTAGGGTATTTTCTGTTATTCATTACAATGAATGAATATAAAAGTTTACTATCTAAGGATATAACAGCCAAAATGCAAAAACATGCAAGGCAATCCTAATCTATGAACGATGATGACGGTAAACCAGGCAAACAACACGTGCATGGACTAAACAAGAAAACAACAAACAAAAAAGTACACAGCTGCAGTTCTTGTCGGTTTCGGCACATTACAAAGTAGATAGTGACATATTATTTTTGTTCGACTGCTTTATTGTATGACTTACAAGGTAAAAAAAAGTTTTTCGTTAAATGGATTGTCGCTATATGAAAGTAAAAAACAAAAGCCGCAGACATGACGGCATCATGACATTTTATTTTACATCTCTACTTATATAAATATTTTATTTTTTGTTTACTTGACGCCGTAGGTACCTATATATAGATTCCAAATAAATAACCTTAAAATTGCCATAAAGATGAAGAAAAAACAGACACTGGTAAACTTACAATCTTCCAAATGATGGACGTAGCGTAGGTAGCTAAATTTAGCTACGAATAAAAACTAACGATATATTTTTATTCGTCGCCTTGAGAGACACTGCATCTTATCTTCATTCAACGTCGCTGGCGGCCCGGATCCGCGTGTACTTAAGGCACGTGAATCCATGACACGGATCTACACGGGTACACGTGACTTAATTACACGTAGCCGAATTCACGTGCCGAACGGGCCATAAAACCGTTGTCTTGTAACATGAAAACGGGCGCACGGCTACGAGTAAACGAAACACGGACACGACCGCGAGCCCTAGTCTAAACCGATGAGCATGCATGAGGAAATTAATTAATGTTGATGTAGCAAAAGGTATGCCAGGACCGTAGCAAGTGGAAGGATATAGTCTATGCCTACCCCCTTGGGAAAGAGTATGTATGTATATGTATGTATGTAAATATTATACTGTATATCCATATTGTGAATTCCATATGTAATATAAAATTTGTTTGAGGGATTTGTACCAAACACACAATCAAGAAAACAAGTTAGTAATATTTTTAAATGTTAGTTACACCAAGGAATCATGACAAAGGCAAAAACAAGCCATCAACCCAAACACATTTACCTCCCGTGTTCCATTGTATGTAGTAGAGTAGTCAACACCCCTACATATTGCTATACAATGTTGTATATTGAGACACTCCATTTTGTACCTTGCCTAAATAAAACAGTTCCAAATGAGAAAAATTACCAGTTTCACATAAATAACTCTTGGGTCAATTTTTACACCAATTTTTCCCCAAATTAAGCAACTATACAGCTCTTTGAGATATGGGAACTAGACATATTGAGTCATCAATAGTAAATGAATAAAGGTAAGGTGGGGTAAGAATGTCACCAAGACTACAACTTTCCATAATATGGACTTTAATTTATACTACAAAATACCCCGTCAAATAAACTATGTTAGTCTTACCCCACCTTACCTAATACATTATAAAACTCACACTCACTCACTAACCAAAAGGACTGGTGACCGGAGAGCTACCAGGGGCCCATTTCATGATGTAACAAGTTACAAATTACAAGCGGAAGTCTTTTCAATACCTTTTGATAGAAAGAGACTTCCGCTTGTAATTTGTAACTTGTTGCTTCATGAAATGGGCCCCTGCTACCTTGCACAACGCATTAGTATTGCTATACAGCAAGGAAATGCTGCCAGCATCTTCGGCATCATGCTGCAGGGGCACAACTTTTTAGATTTATTTTAGTATTAATTTAATTTTAATTAGAAGCAATTTATTTTGTAAGTAAATGTACTTTAGGTTTTTTTACTAATTTAGTTTTAGTTTTAGTACAGTCAAGTGTCAAAATATGGGTGCATACAACTTACTCATAAATATGTCCCATAACTCTTATGTCAGCGGATTAAGGTTTTGGTACTTATTTATGAGGATGTTATCGGTACATACTTTTGCACTTGACTGTTGTAGCTGTTTATTTAGATAAAGTCTTTTGTTTCTGATATAATATTAACCGTCAAAGAAAAAAATTAACTCACCAATCATAAACAGGTCTAAGGCACTTTCTTCAGGTTCAGATGACAATGAAGCGTCGGAGTCAATTACTCGAATTGGCTTCTTCGTCTTTCGTTTTTTGCTATCATCATAATCATTCAAATCACTTGTTGATTCCGCTTGTTTTGCCTTTATACGGGCAGTCATTAAATCCGCTGCAAAGACAAACAGCACATAATAAGGTGAAATTAATGAAACATTTTTACAGCAATGTGTGGCCGGCAAGTATGTGCATCTTGCTCTAGCGTACAGTCAGAGTAAGACAGCAATCGTTGCCGGCCAGAATTTGCAGGAAAATATGGCACGTTTAGAAGTCCCATAAAATGAATAAAGATACGATTTGGGTCCTCCCAAAGAAAATAGGTAATGGTAAACTAAAACTATGCGGGATCCCTTCAACGAAACGGTCATAAGAGTTTTAATGGCTTACCCGTTTCATAAAATTTTCTTTTAAGGGTTATTAACTGCCATGTTTGATCGTCGGGTGCTTCGTGTCTAAACAACGACTTATTATATTGAGTATTGTGTTTGAATCTTGGCCAAAATGCTTCTTGTTTTTTAGGTGTCAACCAAGTGCTGCTGACAATAACTATATTATGGTCGGCGTCATCTTCTTCCGCGACAATATAAGTGTTTTTATCGTCCATAATAGGTAAACCACAACAAAATAAACCGCACAATTATAGCAAGCACACAACCTGAAAGTTTATAGACAACTTTTACAACACTTCACAAAAGACAAGACTAACTTACCGAGTACTTGATGATTTAATTGATTGCGTTAAATAATTATCGGCATAGGTACTCACCTGTTTTCCGGCCAACAAACAACGAACGAAAATCGAAACGAAATGATAAACTCATGAAACATACGATGCGAGCTGCGATTACGTCACGCACGACACGAGTGGAGTCATGGACATGGAGTGACGCTAAGGAAGGAAAGGAAAGGTGTAGGTGTACCTAGGTAGTGCGAGAGAATGCGGAAAGCGATACATAATTCGATATCGATATTAATGTAACGCTCGATGACACAACACGCAGCGCATCAAATAGGTATTTATCTCTTGAAATTACAATAAATTCTAATAATACTTATTCCGGGACTAGTAAGTATTTTGTATAATATTTATCCACCAAATATTAAGAAACGAAACTTTAAAACTGGGTTTAGGTTTAAAATAATAATTTGCTCTGTGTAGATGTGACTTTTTATGCTACTTGTTTTTATTATGATTTCATGAATTATTATTATTATTACTAGCTGTTACCCGCGGCTTCGCCCGCGTGGTCAAGGGGAACTAACATCATAATGGATCTTCCCACGGGAATAATATGTTTTATCCCGGCAAAAAGTAGCCTATGTCACTCTAACTAGAACTATTCTCCACACACAAAAAAAGCAGCCAAGTGCGTGTCGGACCACGCACAACGAAGGGTTCCGTGCCTATTAAAAAGGTCGTATCGTTACTGAAATATTACGGCACTTACGTCCTTTTCTTTAAGGAAGGCAGTTTTTTAGAAATATCTCGAAAACCTTTGAACCGATCTTGTTCAAAACAATTTTTGCTCAAAGAATTTAATAATGTCCATGATTTTTTTCATATTTTTAAAATACACGGTTCAAAAATGAGAGGGCGGACACAATTTTAAAATAGAATAGAATAGAATAGAATTCATTTATTGCATAATTATAGGTGTTATAATAAGGTTACATCATGTATTTTAGTAGAATCACTATAATTTGCCTTTCAGGCGTACAATAGTTTACTTAAATCTAAATCTTAATTAACACATTTTAAATTTTTAGCCTAGTTTTACCTAAGAAGAAAAAATAAGGCACTTACTAAGTTGTAGAGAAATCTATATCGAAAAAATCGTTTATATTGTAAGGCACCCTCTTTTTCAGTGACTTTTGTGGCAATTATCTCTGAAAAATTGCTGAGAAACCTTATATTTATTTCGAAAGGCCTATCGATTGATGTGCCACACGTGGGCTTGCAATGAAAAAAGTTTTTTTGACTTTCAGTTTTATGTATGGAGTGCACCCCTAAAAAAATTTTGTTTTGTAATTTAATAACAAAAGTGTAGCGGCAAACAAAATACACCTATCCTCAAAATTTTATTCAAATACACCTTATAGTTTTCGAGTAAAATGTCTGTGACATACGGACGGACAGACATACAGACATGACGAATCCATAAGGGTTCTGTTTTTTGCTATTTGGCTACGGAACCCTAAAAAGGAGAATCAAACACACTTTCGAATTTATAATATTAGTAAGGATTTCCTTTATTCATTTTAAATCTAAGGCAATAGGTTTTTAGTGTTCCATACCTCAATCGGTAAAAACGGAACCCTTATAGGATCATTCCCTTGAGAGTGTCGAAATCACAGATCTATGAATATAAGTAGTACTAGCGACCCGCCCCGGCTTCGCACGGGTACTATAATATACATATAAATAAACCTTCCTCTTGAATCACTATCTATTAAAAAAAACCGCATCAAAATCCGTTGCGTAGTTTTATTTATTTATTTATTTTATTTATTTATTTATTTATTTGGACCTTCAACAATAAGTACACTGATACATGATAGTATTACATTGGTTTTAAAGATCTAAGCATACATATTAGGGACAGACAGCGGGAAGCGACTTTGTTTTATACTATGTAGTGATAGTGATAGTGATTCTATGCTCTGAGGTCGAAATACATTGTTAGGTACCAACAATAAAAATAATTTATGTGTCATAAATATACCTGTATATACCTATTACCATGCTTACTTGATTCATAATAAAACAGAACGGTAAAGTTGTCTAACAACCAATAATCTGTTAAAAGCGGTTAACCAACAAGTGAAAGGTTATTTGCAACTAAGTAAACCAAATTATCTACATAAGTTAAGTTTAATCTGTTCTTACAAATAAAAGTAAAAAGCTCTTGTGGTTCATTTTCGCGAAAAAACATTTAATCTAATCTCCATTTTGCACAAAATTTTCAAAAACGAAGTCGTTTAGTAGAAAACAATGGTCGTGATCTGCTAAATCACCGAAGGGATCACGGAGATCGGACACGAGACCGCCAGCCCATTCGATACAGAAAAATCTGCCGATTCTAACGTGTATGTAACTCAATATCACCAAAAATGTCGCTTGTAAAATTTCCAGCGTCGATATGTTTAAACGCAAAAGTTACCTAACACTATTATTAGCAGCGATCTCTTCGTTTTAATTAGAAATGTGTGCGAGTTTGGCGGTTAAATTTCAAAGCAATGTATTTTACTATCGAATATCGACTGACACCTAGCCCATCAAGTAAACGTGGGACATCCCTAAGTATGATGCAACAATGGCTGCAACGGGTTCGAACAGGTTTTATGGCGAGAAAAAAAAACGGTGTTTGTAAATTTTATATTCAGCTTCTGTTTGCTAATGAGTAATATAATAATTATAAAATATTTATTCTTAGTTTTCCATACTATTTTTTATACACTTGAGGGTATACAGGTTATAGTTTTACACAGTTATTAAACACTAAAGTGACTCCGGAAACGACTAAAGCCAGATTCACAGAACAATGTGACTGGCGCGAATTAACAACCGCGAGCTTTCGACCAATCAGAGATAGCGATTATGACGTGTGATTGGTCGGAACGGGAAAAATTGCTAGCGCGCGTTAAAAACGTGAATTAAGGGAACGGCAAAGTACTTTGTGTAATTGTTTAAGTTTGGTACTGTATTTAAACGTATTTGCAAGTGTGTTTAAAATTGTTATACTGATCTTTACTACTGCCTTAAACACAGAGGTCCTACCGCAAAACGAAAACTAACTTCGTTCGTGTATCTCCGTCTTTGTCGCACTTGCTAATTCGAGGAACAGAGAGGGAGATACACGAACGAAGTTCGTTTTCGTTTCACGGTAGCCCCTCAGGGTATCCTATAGTTCAGGCCCTCGTAAAATGTATACACACACGAAAACTGTCGACGTATTTTACAAAGTCATCTTTAAACCCCTGATAGACCGTGGGCCCACTCCCAACACCCCACAGTTTATTCTTCCGTTCTTCCGGCCATTTCAGGACTGGCCGGCTTAGGTTTTCTCTCTCTACGAATAAAGGGCTAAAGGATGCTACACGTCTCGTACTGTTGTGACATGACGTAAATATCCCCATACAAATTTTGACCGGAAGTGAAGATCTAATTTTTTTTTTTTTTCCCTTGCTCAGCACAACTTTCTCGACTTGCTGCCATGCATTCTATCATGTTGTCATGAGACGTAGGTGTATTGGGAGTGGGCCCACGGTCTATGAATGTCATCAGCGACGTCACTTTTAGGCGTATGCCGACATACGGAAACTTTCGCCGCGTTTTACAACGTCATCTTTCAACCACTGATGAAACACGATATATTACGACGTTATTTGCAACGTCAACATCAGACCTCTGACGATACACAATAATTTATAACGTGATCAGCGACGTCACTTTATGGCGTATGCCGACATACGAAAACTTTCGACGCGTTTTCCAACGTCACTTTTAAGAGTCCGTATCGGCCCGGAAAAAGTTCGATTGTAGGTATCATTACCCGTCTCCGAGCGCGCCAGCGCAGGTATTGGTAGTGGGGATCGAGCGAGGCGGCTAGGTCGGCGTAGAGTAGTTTTGATACTTTAAGGCGCCGTAGGTTCATGGTCTTCTCTCCCTCTCACTGAGCATAAGCGTGAGCGAGGTGGAAGTGCGTGCTCGGAAGCGCGGATATCATGTTTTTTTTTGGCCGTTTAAATAAATAAAAAAGTAATCACTTAGTTCTCTCAAACATAATATTGCCGATTTCTAGAAGTTGTTACTAATATTTTATTCGTGATTTATTTATATCGAGCGAAAATTGCTTAATCATATTTCGCTGTCACTATCACTGATCTCGCTGCAGAAAAGCCTCTAGATTACTAAACGTATTTTTTGATACCATATTATTATAAACAGACGCATTATATTGTTTCAAAAACTCTGTTCGCTTAACTTCGCGGAACCTACGGCGCCTGAACCGTTTTATCTGACTTTTTCGTTTCTTAATATTTATATGTACCTACCTACGTATACGTATACACATTACACGCCTGTATACGCATTTAAATAAAATATCAGATAACTTAGAACTGTATCGTTCATTATAATGTATTTATGTAATTACTACAAATTAATTTAAGTAAGTACTTGCTTGTTTGACGACCGCTTTAGCCTAGTTGGTAGTGATCCTGCCTACGAACTGGAAGTTCTGGGTTCGAATCCTGGTATGGGCATTTATTTATTTCTGAGTCATGGATATCGGTTCTCAATGTATTTAAGTATTTATTTATCTATATAAGTATGTATATCGTCGTTTAGTACCCATAGTTCAAGCTTTGCTTAGTTTGGGACTAGGTCGATTTGTGTAAGATTGACCCCAACATTTATTATTATTTATCTTTACTCATATTAAAACTTAGGTTATTTATATTATTTACAAGTGGCTCTGTGAGCTGTAGACCTCGCGAGTGTATTTTTGCATAACTCCGCCATTTAGAAAAATTTCCAAAAACGGGCTCGACTAAAAGTTCTATATAATTACCGAACCTGCTCGCCAAATTTCACGAGAATCGGTTGAGAAACGCCACCTCTAGAGGAGAACAGCCGGAAATCAGGACAGACATACGAAAGCATTTTTGTCAAAGATGAAACGGATACCTTATTCGCTTCCGCTCACTCGGTCGATAATTAATTACTGTTAGAGTTTTCAGTTTCCAGGTTAACAAATTCTAGGTAAAAAGGTTTTACCTGACTTATTCGTTTCTTTGTTTTAGTGTAGGTGTTGAAATAAAATACCAGGTAATTTAGAAATGTAGGTACAATTTATTTTTGTTTACAGTTAATTTGGCTAAAGTATAATTAGCTTAATCACCAGATAAATAAGAATAATTCGTTAACCTTTCCAGATTCCAGCGTTGTGCTGATTTCGTTATAGTCTGGTTTTAATGTTTTAGGGTCACAATTTTTTTTTTATTTTTACTGTACCAAATGAACGGTTTGTCTTCCTAGGCGCCATACTTGAATCTAAAATAATAAAACCAATCAATTGATAAATATTGTATTATAGTATACTACTTTAGCGACATGAATAGTAAGAATTTGAGCAAGGAAAAGATGGGCGGTTAAAAAGATACGGAGATAAAACATGTTGCACCGTCCGTCCACAACTAAAGTGAAAGATGACACAACTTCATATTAATCTTTATATATAGTTGTATCATCAATTTCATAATATTTGCATATTATCACTATTAGGTCATAAATGACTTACAAGATGCAAAACGATATGCTCTTTAAGCGTGAGTTCTATACAAGTAGTGGAATGACACTGCAGAAATTACTAACAAAGGTGCAGAAGAAGAAGCAGAAATTGCGTTATTTTTTTTGTGAGGAAACCGATGATACCCCCCGATTTTAGCTTTATCCTTTAAAAAGAAAGCTGATAGGTACCCATAAAATTAGACTACCGTTGGAGTAATTTTCAAATATGACCAATTATTACTGACAGATATGTTGAGACCTGTCATCGAAGCAGATTTTAGATAAAATTGCATAAATAAATAAATATGGTTAAAACCAGAAATGATTAAAAAGGCCACAAAAGTAGCACCAGAGGGGCTAGTACGCTAAGTTTTATAATGGACATAAAGCATTCGTCCCGTTCTGGCCAATATGTGAGTGCAAGAGGGACAAATGCTTTATGTCGGACATAAAACCTAGTGTGCTAGGGGGGCAGGACACTGCAGGAAGCAGTTCATATCACACAGATAAAGGCAATAGGAATAAGATTCCGTAAATCGGAAATATTACAAACGGCTGTCAAAATTAAGAAACTGCAAAATAACAACCTGAACAGTCAAACTAATTCAGGAGAGGACTCCTGTGCCCAGCAGTGGGACGTATATATAAGGTGCTAACAAATTAAGTACCAATATTTTAAGAGGTGTTACATTACATCAAAACAATTGACTTTAAATAGAAATTAAGAAAACTTTTCATATGATATTTTTGTTTTAATTTCCGGTACAAAATAAATAAATTAAAATTTCGACCAAACATAATCAGCCTGTGCATTTAACTGACGAGATGTTTAAACACTATCTGTCAAGTGAACATCGTCGTTTGTGACAAACGTCAATGATTGATTGTTGACTATCTCATTAACAGGGTGTTTTTACGCAGTAACGTTGTATCCCTAATTATCTCCAAAAAGTGATACACACTTTTAAATGTTTCATACTTAACTCTACTCCTAGAGACGAGTATTATCAGCTCTAAAAGTATTAGTACCTAATTTGTTAGCACCTTATATAGGCTGATGATGATGAAAATTCAATGACATAAGTACTTTTAGAATTATCGCTACATGTATATATAGATAAAACATGAAGACTAATATTAAGAACCTCCTTCTATGGAACATAGGTCAAAAATGTTAGTAGTACAATGAACATATTTCCATTAGATAGTACAAATGCAATTTCATATAAAAAGTCATAAGTAAGAAAAAGCATCACTTACCAAATGATCAATCAAGACTGCCGCATCGCGCTATAATTCCCGCTAGCCCAAGCGCCCATAGCTACGTGACCTTGAAATCGACGAGCGACGTGACCGCTCTCTCAAACCGCTTGGCGGTGACTGCCGCATCGAGCGCCGTGCACGGTGTTTTATTACGAATTTTAGGGTGATTTGAAATATTTTTTATGCCACAATTTACTTCTACACATAAATATTTTTTTATTTTTTCGAATAGCGCTTGAACTGGAGTTTCTTATTATGGTTTCATATTTTTGAAATAATGTGCTAAATGGCCATAAATACTGGCGATTCTTCGTGTGTTTTTACTAAAAAGTTGTTGGATGGAAATACGGTTTTACTCAACAATTTAATATGGTAACTTATATAATGTTTTCCACTTAATCCTAAGAAGACTATCAATCCAATATATATTTATTTGTTTTATGTCGGTTTGAAATCAATTCATTCTTCAAATCTAAGTCGTTTTACACGTCTCCGAGCGAAAATTGAGAAAACAGCTGTTGGACTGAGCCAAAATATGGTAAATTGAGAGCTAAATGTAAACAACATTTCCACTTATTTGACTTGAATTGAAATGATCTTTCATATTACACAATAAAATCTGTAGGAAAACGAATATTTCATGAGATATGACCTCAATAATTCTAGCGAATTCAGCAAACGGCTGTATACGGACTCTTAAACCACTGACGAAACATAACATATTACGACGTGATTAGCAACGTCATTATCAGACCTCTCACGAAACACAATAATTGATTACGTGATCAGTGAAGTCAAATTTAGGCGTATGCCAACATATGTACGAAAACTTTCGACGCGCTTTACAACCTCGCCTTTAAACCATTGACGAAACACGACATACTACGACGTGATTTGCAACGTCATCGTCGGACCTATGACGAAACACAATACTTTGTAACGTGATTAGCGACGTCACTTTTAGGCGTATGCCAACATACGTAAACTTTCGACGTGTTTTACAACGTCGTATTTAAACCACTGACGAAACAGGACAAAATAACGACGTGATTAGCAACGTCATTATCAGACTTATGACGGAACAGAATAATTAACAACGTAATCAGCGACGTCACTTTTAGGCGTATGCCGACATACGGAAACTTTCGACGTGTTTCACAACGTCATCTTTAAACCACTAATGAAACACGATATATTACGACGTGATTTGCAACGTCATTATCAGACCTCTGACGAAACGCAATAATTTATAACGTGATCAGCGACGTCACTTTTAGGCGTATGCCGACGTACGAAAACTTTCAACGCGTTTTACAACGTCACCTTTAAACCACTGACGAAACACGACACATTACTATGTGATTTGCAACGGCATCATCAGACCTCTGACGAAACACAATAATTTATAACGTGATCAGCTACGTCACTTTTAGGCGTATGCCAACATACGAAAACTTTCGACGTGTTTTACAACGTCGTATATAGACCACTGACGAAACAGGACAAAATAACGACATGATTAGCAACGTCATTATCAGACTTATGACGGAACAGAATAATTAACAACGTAATCAGCTACGTCATTTTTAGGCGTATGCCAACATACGACAACTTTCGACGTGTTTTACAACGTCGTATTTAAACCACTGACGAAACAGGACAAAATAACGACGTGATTAGCAACGTCATTATCAGACTTATGACGGAACAGAATAATTAACAACGTAATCAGCGACGTCACTTTTAGGCGTATGCCGACATACGGAAACTTTCAACGCGTTTTACAACGTCACCTTTAAACCACTGACGAAACACGACACATTACGACGTGATTTGCAACGTCATTATCAGACCTCTGACGAAACACAATAATTTATAACGTGATCAGCGACGTCACTTTTAGGCGTATGCCAACATACGAAAACTTTCGACGTGTTTTACAACGTCATCTTTAAACCACTGACGAAACACGACATATTAAGACGTGATTTGCAACGTTATTATCAGACCTCTGACGAAACACAATAATTTATAACGTGATCAGCGACGTCACTTTTAGGCGTATGCCAACATACGAAAACTTTCGACGTGTTTTACAACGTCATCTTTAAACCACTGACGAAACAGGACAAATTAAGACGTGATTTGCAACGTTATTATCAGACCTCTGACGAAACACAATAATTTATAACGTGATCAGCGACGTCACTTTTAGGCGTATGCCGACATACGAAAATTTTCGACGTGTTTTACAACGTCATCTTTAAACCACTGACGAAATAGGACAAATTACGACGTGATTAGCAACGTCATTATTAGACTTATGACGGAACAGAATAATTAACAACGTGATTAGTGACGTCATTTTCAGACGTAAGCCGATATACGAAAACTTTCGACGTGATTTTTGACGTCATTTATTTCCATAAGACGTATAATTGAAAAAAATCACCAAAAATTCACGTCATAATTTACGTCATCGGGCAGAAATTGTTGTCTGGGATACCCCCTCTTAAAACTTTAGACACATAATTTTGTGATTATTTAACCGCCTGCGTTGCTTTTTTCTCCACTTTACCACATTGTTAATCCTAATTCAAGAAAATACATCATTACTGATGACCATACATCGGGGTTTTCGGAGCGGGAACGTTTGACATTAGCCAAAGAGTAGGTATTTACTTAAAAACAGATCGTACCCTAGTAGGTTTCTACCGAATGAATAATTGATTGAAAAATAAATAAAGATTAATCATACATCAACCTCTTCAGTTAAGTCTATTCATTTATAAGAAAATGCTTCATAGATATCGAGCGTCAAGATTGACATTGTATTAGACACCTATTGTCAACCGTTACCCTTGCTTGTCTAGTAGATAAACTTATATGCAATTGTATTTTAAAAAACTGTAAATAATCAGTCAACACAAATATGCCTCCGAGAAAAAAAACTCGTTACGAGTTTATGCGTTCGTGGATAGAAAATAATCCAGAGATAGAGGTTCGAGATTCTTTATTATTTTGCACCAAGTGCAATGTGAGCTTCGCTCAAACGAAATCTAGTGTAACGCGACATGTCGCATCTAATAAACATACAGGTATGAAATATGATTTCAATAGTGAGCTCTTGAAATTTGTTGTGGGCTGTAATATACCATGGACGCAGGTAAACAATCCGATATTTAAAGATTTTATCGAAAATTGTGTTACCGGTAAATTTGGAAAAACTGCAAAAGTTCCTTCGGAATGTCAACTGCGACGGGAATATTTAAATAAAGCTTACGATGAAAAAATGAATAAAATACGGAGCGAGCTAAAAAATGAATATATATATGTGAGTGTTGACGAAACCACGGATGATTATGGTCGTCAAATAGCTAACGTAATAGTGGGAGCATTACGTGATGATCACATTGGCACTCAACACTTGATATCCAGTAAACGGTTAGACAGCACGAACAATGTATCAATATCCAATACGGTCACAAGTGCTCTTGATGAATTATGGGGTGCTAACCATAATAATCACAATAAAGTACTTTTACTTTTAACTGACGGTGTGGGCTACATGCTAAAGGCTGGAAGAAATTTAAAATGTATTTTTCCCAATCTTTTGCACGTCACATGTTTGGCTCATGGTTTAAATAGAGTGGCTGAACTAGTAAGAAAACTTTATCCAGATGTGAATGATTTAATCGCAAATGTTAAGAAGACATTTTTGAAATCTCCTAAAAGAATACAAAAGTTTAAAGAAATGCTCCCCGGAGTGCCTTTACCACCTCGACCAACAATTATTCGGTGGGGAACCTGGATAGAAGCTGCAACGTATTACAGCAAACATTACGATGAAGTGAAACGTGTTCTAAATACATTCAGTCCCACCGAAGCCCAGAGTATTAGAAAGGCAAAAAGAGCGTTTGGAAATGCAAATATAAAAAGCGACTTAAATTTCATAGCAAATCATTTGATGACTATCCCAAATGCTATTAAAAAACTACAGGATGCGAAGCTGTCCATCAGCGATAGTTTAAAAATAGTTCATGAAACCTATAGAGATGTTTCCAAATTAAACATGAGCGTAAAAGGAAAACAGATTTATGATAAACTGAAGTTGGTGTTAAAGAAGAATTCTGGCTATAGCACACTAAAAATTATAAATGAGTTGGTACAAGGCAAAGAAATAGAACTTCAATCTCAAACTTCTCGTGCATCAATTGATTCCTACAAAAAATTTAAATATGCACCTATTACAACTGTCGACGTGGAAAGATCATTTAGCTCCTTGAAATGGATATTTACAGCAAGACGCCGTAGATTAACTGTCCCAAATATAGAAAAAATATTAATAGTTTATTCTGAAAATCGTGTCAACTATTCAATTTACAGCAGGTAGGTAATTAATTAAAGTTATTTTAATTGTTACTTTATAAGTTATAAGACTTTTACGGAAATTAAAATAAAACTTTGTCACAGATTGTATACAACTCACAGAGAGGTAGTTATTAATTAGGCATAATAAGATATTTTCTTAGACTAACATATCTGTTTATCTCTACTCTTTCTCAAATCATTCCCGCTCCGAAAACCCCGATGTCATTATTGCTAGCTTCTTGAAATGGCTACCTGTAATGGCGACCACGACCACGTTATCGAGAGTGAAAGGGACGACGAAGAAAGAGATGTACTTATGAGGAAAACCATTCAATCGCTCTACGAAAGGAGGTCCTAAATAGAAAAAAAATACATTTAATATTATGTTCATCGCGACTAGTGTCTGCAGTTCCAAACCCCCACTGTCACCCGACGGAAAATTGCTCATTTCTTCCCGGTAATGAAATGAAAGTTATATTAGATGAATGAACAACCTATTTCATTTACTTTAGAAAACACAAAGCATAGTCGACTTCAATTCAAAAGAGGTACGTTTTCAGCATAGTTCAGTATTTTTGCAGGCGATTGACCAAACAACCAAAACTGAGCATCAAACTCCGATTACTTGAACATCATTAAACTGCCTAGTATATTATAGATAACATAATAGACCTATCAAAATCAAATCACCATTCAGCCGAGGCATCAAATTTAATAGTTCACGTCAAGACAGCGTCATGACGTCACTAGAGTTAGATTAGTTTGCATGTACTGCTTCTAAAACAGATGAAAGTCAGCGCTGCGCCTACGAACTTATGTCGTTTTCCGAGTATGAATAAGCCCACCGCAAGAGTATTAGTATCAACAGTTTCGAGATTCACGTGTAGTGTTGATTTTGGTCCGTAAAGGTTTGGGCCTGAATTTGACGCGTGTACTTACCAAGATTCGAAGGTATTCAGGACATTGCCCCACTACTATAGACCTTTCAGCCGACATTCGTTGGGGTATAAATATAAACGCATAAAGGGCCAGGAGCTCATTCTAAGTTGATTTTTATATACTGAACAATTGCTAAGGGGAATCTATGCCCGATTGTTGTTATGAAATGATTAACCCAATGAATAAAGAAGTTCTAAGAATCGGCGTGCGCTTTTATTTATGCCACACGTAACAAGGGTTTAAATTGCTCAGGGTAATAAAATTTTAGCCTTTATTGCAATTCCTTGTATGTATTTACTTAACAGAAACGAAAGATCATAACAAACATGGTTATCATCATCATCAATCATCATCATATAAGAATAAGAATAAGAATAATATATTGAAATAAAACCTTATTGCTAACGTTACATTGTGCTTGCACTGTTACATGTTAGGGGAATTAATTAAATGCGCCTGAACTAGGATTATCCTGTATCTCAGGCAAAGAGATAATACTAATTGGAAAACAAACAAATTAAAATCATACACATCAAAGACAAAAATAACGAATTATCTTACAACATAAATATTAATCTAAGAATATTTATTTCATTTACGTAAGGAATTGCAGTGTCAACGTCGAAAATAACTGCAAACTAGGTCATCGAGTTTATTTTATTTTTAGTGGACTTTTACCTTAGTGCATAATAATATAATAGCATACATTGCTAATCATAAAACAAACAAATAGAATAAAAAAATACGAGTTGGTAATACAAGTAATGGTGACAGATCTATAACATTTTATGGGCTTATTTGGGTAACCTACCTATAGGTATAATAACTAAAACATCGTAATTAAAAATCAAAAAGAAACTTAATGAATTGTCTTATACTTAGGCCCCTTCATAATCAATAGAATTAATATATCGTCGTTCGGCCATTTTCCTGGCAGGGCATTCAGTGTCTCCTGTTTTATGATCGTGGGGCTTGTTAAACAGTTTGCAGGTTGCGCATTTGGGAGGATCTGCCTTGTTTGGGCACTCCTTGTCCGAGTGCCCTATCTTGCAACAATGTCCGCATGTGTGTTCTGGTTGCTTACATGTCTTGGCGGCGTGGCCAAACTGCTGGCATTTGAAACATCTAGTGACAATCGTGAAGTCTCTCACAGGGCACGATGACCAATTGATGAAAACTCGGTTCTGGGATATGAGCGCTTTGCGTACAAGGGCTGGAACTTCTATGACGTAGTTACACGTCTCGGCATCTTTTCTTCCCGACTTATGGCTTAATTTAATACTTGCTAAGATTTTGTCCCGAGTTAAGTCCGGAAGCTTGTCGGCAAGGTTTTGTTCGTATAAGCATATATAAACTTCTTGTTCTCGCAGAGCTGACGGCACGCCTACTATTACAATCCTGGGCCTGCGCTTGTAGGGCTCATCGACGGTGAGGTCCGCGCAAGTATTTTTAAATGTGTTTTTCAATTTTTCAATGTCGTCCTTAGAATCAGTGCTGATGATGACACCGCCATTTTTAACTTTACGTAGCGCTCTCACGTGCAATTTCATTTGCTCAGGATTAATCATTTTTGTACCAAGGTTTTCGTGTCCTCGCTTGATTTTGATTGATCTTTAGGGTAAATTGCTACTGAGCTCAAGTTGCTAGGGCGGATCTGAGTTTTACTGTTAGTTTTCACCATATCGGCAAAGGAAAGTGTATCTGTCGTAGGCCTGTTAGAGTTATCGATAATATCCTTTAGGGCTCGGAGACAGCCTGATAGGTCTTGTTTTTCTTCAAGGTCTACTAGAGTGCATTGGTTAACAGTTGCTTTCTGTTTGAGCGATTGGTAAAGAACTGCCAAGTTTGCGGTACCGTGAGATACCTTACGGCAAAGGTTGTGGACCCTTATTTTTTGTTCCGAGTTCAATTTACCTTCCGTCGAGATGCTGCAAATTTCATTAAGGCACTGCTCTATGGTGCTCATCCAGTTCTGTAGCTCTGGCGTTGATACCGCGTCAAGGTTTGTCTGGTCTCTCGTGCTCGGCGGTTGGGCGTGCCATCAGCCGAAAGAAGTCCACTGCTGGACATAGGCTTCCCCCAAAGAGTGCCATAATGACCGGTCCTGCGCCACCCACATCCAGCGGACTCCCGCGACCTTTACCAGGTCATCAGTCCACCTTGTGGGGGGCCTACCCACGCTTTCCGTTAATTGGTTAACTATTAACATGGTTAGGTATATTAAGTGGTTATCTTCTCTCTTCACACACTCTGTATTACTAATGAGGTGTGAAATAATAGTACATTGTGATACAAGTGAGGTATGTTGATAATTACATCAGAGGCGGAATTGTTCACGCGAACTGCAGGTGAGCGTTATAAGTGAGCCGAGGATGTAATTATCAAAGCTCACGCATTTCATCCGACGTTTTTCAACACATTTTGCGAGGAAAAAATCCTTTTCATAAGAAGAAAATTTCGTAGGCCTGCCAAGCTATTTTCTTTACTTAATGATGGCAACAGGTTACTCATATATTGTATATCGCCAAGAATTTCCAGTGGTGTCCATTCTATTTATCACTTTTCTAGTCACCACGAGTCAACAATTTTGATAATAACCAAACACGCATTAACAATGTTTACAAATATTTGTGAAATAACCTATAATGGCGCGCAGCAGTCTTTTTTATTGAAGTTTGCGCAGTGCGCGCGCATGTGTTAAGTATTTAAGTCGAAATAAATAAATCTAAATCTACCCAAATTTCGAGAAAACATATTGTATGCTCAGCTCAGAATTTTCATTCATTGCTAGGCAATATTTGGTCTGTGTTATAATATATATCTGGTTACGCCGTCAGAGCAAAATCCCTTTTGGCCTCCTTTCTTAAAAGCTGCTGAGACTGCTTACACCGCCTTCATACGTCAGATGAAAAAAAAAGTAGTTTCAGTCTGTCAAATCTTTTCCTTACGCATGTCACCGCACAATATTCTCACCGCTGCAAATTAATTGCGAACAAGATAGTGCTTGTGCTTGATCCTGACCGAATCACGTATGCTCGACTCTTCACCCGCCCGCTCCAAGCTGCACACCAAAAACCTAAAGGTAAGCAGTTTCAGCTCTTCGAAATTAACATATTTGGTTTGTCTTTAAATTTATTCTACGGCGTAACCTTGCCTTCAGCTCCGCACCGCTTATTACCGCATAGTTCAAATTGCCTATTTACACGGCCTAATCAATATCGTCGAATATAAAGTTGCGTTTTGCGGAAAAGGGACAGAACATCCCAGACAGCAAGGTCACCTCATTATTGACGTGAATTATTGGGCATTTTAGACGTCACATCACGTGATTTCAAACGTCATGTTTCACGTGACGATGTCACAAATTTATCGTCATTATTGACGTCACCACTTGACGTCATTTTGATACATATGTTGACGTGATTTAAGACGTCGTAGGAAGACGTTGAGACGTCGTCATAGTTCACGTCATGTTTCACGTGGCGATGTCGCAAATTTATCGTCATTATTGACGTCACCACTTGACGTCATTTTGATACATATGTTGACGTGATTTAAGACGTCGACAGGTTGTCATAGTTCACGTCTTTTAGACGTAAGTACTGACGTCATGTTTCACGTGGCGATGTCGCAAATTTATCGTCATTATTGACGTCACCACTTGACGTCATTTAGAAACATATGATGATGTGATTTTGCACGTCCAGTATACGTGTCACGGCGACGTCTACTGGTCCTTATATATCACGTGTTTATTAGACGTCACACGACGTCGTTAGTTCACGTCGCATGACGTCGTTGCGATGACGTTGGTACAACGTCTTTAATGGACGTCACACGACGTCGTTAGTTCACGTCACATGACGTCATTGGGATGCCATTGGGACAACGTCATTAATGGACGTCACACGACGTGGTTAGTTCACGTCGCACGACGTCGTTAGGATGACGCTGGGATAACGTCATTACAGGACGTCACACGACCTGGTTAGTTCACGTCGCATGACGTCGTTAATGGACGTCACACCACGTCGTTAGGTCACGTCGCATGACGTCTTTGTGATGACGCTGGGATTACGTCATTAATGGACGTCACACGACGTCGTTAGTTGACGTCGCATGACGTCGTTGGGACGTCCTACGACGTCATTAAGAGACGTCACGTGACGCCACTAGTAAGACGTCTATAGACGTCATCGGGTAGACGTCTGCCGACATCATAGTATAGACGTTTATCGACGTCATGAATTCCCGATGACGTCTGTAGACGTCATTGGAAACAGATCCACCGACGTCATTGAAAAGCGCCAGCAGACGTCACAGTAAACGTGACGCCATGCCTAATGGCCTAATTACCAAATGGTGACTAATAGTGACCTCGCGTAACTTTCGTGCTAGAATTTTCAAAGTCGTTAGTGGACATGTTCCCAAAGACCTAATTGTATCTGAAACAAAACAAAAGTGTATGCCATGAAAAGATTTATTAACTCAAAAAATAATCTAGAACCATTTTTTTTAATGTACATATAAGAAATCTGCGTGTAATTTCAGAAATAATATTTAATGGCAAGCGAAACGTAATTAACAGTGACAGCAGGGAAGTATCTATAAGAAGATTTTTTTACATATAACACAGCAAGCACTGAATTTAACAAAATAAAAAAATCAGAACTGGCTTTGCGATTTTAGCCCTTAATAATAGTAGAGAAGGCCAAGCGAGGGAAATGGAAGTTTTCTCGAGGGTCGTTGAGACCTTATAGACTTTGAAAAGTAGCTGATAGGCAGAGAAACAATCATATTATGAGACCCTTTCAACGGTGGGGGTGGCGGCTTAGGGCCGGCGCTCACTGAGGGCGTGGCACGGCATGGCACGGCAGGTTGTACTGCGGCATCCCGCGGCGTTCCGTGGCATCCCGTGGCATGCCAGTGCGTCTTCTCCCTCCCTCCCGTCGGTGCGCGGGGGCAAGGGAGGGAGAAGACGCACTGGCATGCCACGGGATGCCACGGAACGCCGCGGGATGCCGCAGTACAACCTGCCGTGCCATGCCGTGCCACGCCCTCAGTGAGCGCCGGCCCTTACAGGCTTTTTGAATATGATAAAAAAAATTGACATTTTGTCATACTCGAGCGCGTCACATTTTATACTGGCGATTGAGCTTCATGCCTTATAATCTGACAATAATCTATTTTCATATTCTTGGGCATAGTACTGAGGGGTGAATCAATTACAATATTTTTAGTGGAAATTCTTTTTAGCTAACTTTATATATTTATATTTATAATGGTTTTTTGGGTATTCTGTTTATTATTTACTATTGAACTAAATTAGTTTGAAATGGGTTGTAGTTTTATTTAATTTTAGGTTTAATTGGGCTATTGTTATTCTGGGTATTAGGAGGACGCAAGGGTAAAGGATTTTTAGGACGCAAGGGTAAAGGATTATTGTATGTTATTCTGGGTATTAGGATAGGTACAAGCAGCTCGGGAATTGTTAATAATGTTACGGGGTAAATAAGCGTAAGTTAGCAAAAGCGTTTGACTGTTAGTGTTGTTAGCGTTAGTAGAGGAGTAGGACGCAAGGGTTAAGGATTATTGTATGTAGTGTAATGGGCGGATATATTTTTTGGTTATTTACGGGTATGTTCGTGGGCTGGTGAAAATTATTATGGTTTTATAGTAGGTATTATATAAGGTACGTGTTGATTAATACTGGAGTAGTTAAATCTTGATTGTTTATGAGTTTGTTTATAGTATTTATTTTTCAATTCCGGTAGTGTATGGATTTCATTATTTATTACATATTCTACTATTTATGTGTTGTCAGTAGGTATCGTAGGTAAATGAAGTAAGTTTATACTTTTAACCGGGACAGCCGTTGCCGGTTTATTAGTTTTTTGTATTTTGTAATGAATTGGTTAATTAAGGGTATCATAATTTTTTTTTCTTCCTATTAACTACCTACTTTTCAAAATCTATAAGCTCTCAACGACGCTCGGGAAAATCCCCCGCTCGGCCTCCCCTACTATCATGTACAATTCTACAGTCCTATAACACTAATTACAGCTTACTAAAAATAAAAAATAAAACACCAAAATCGCTCACAATATCACAACATGTGAGCTAACGGTAAAATAACCATTTTTTTATAGAAGGGTATGCACACACATTTACAATAAATTTCTTTAACAGGAACTATGCAAAAACATTGTGAGAGTTCGTCAACCAAAAATATATTAAAATTTGAGGAAGGGCAAGGCTTTTTGTAAAAATCCTCATATTTTTTAAAAGCTTTACCATACAACATAATGTTACCCGCAATATTTAAAAAAAATTCTATAAAAATAACAGTCTTGTTTTGGATCATACAATAACTATCAGATTTAGAATTACAAATAAAGTTACACTCGCCCAATGTCAAATTACGAAACTGTTTACCCACATACTGAGGTGGCACAGGGCCATCTAAATGTTCTTTTTTAATACAATTATAGGATATAACATCATCCAAAAGCATTGGGCGGTTATCTTTCTCTGACAATCGGTTACCTACTTGTTGTAAAGGTTTGTATGGAGATCTTAATGTTTTTTTCAGTGAACCCAAATAATTTTCAAATTTGAATGCCGCGAACGTGTCCAATGTACCAAACCTCTCTACATCATCAACCATATGTATCAAAGAGTGCACATTATAGATTAAATACTGTCTACCATAAATTGTTATGCACCGCTCAACAAATTGTTTCAAAACATTTCGGGAATAATTGGAGAATCGCGAAGTTAGATTCTTTGACACTAATATATATATAGCACTGTGCAACAACATGAAATGATCATAAACATTTTTCTTTAGTAGTTTAAACAGAACGATTGGCCCAACATATAGAAGAAATGTTCTATATTCAGTGGCTTTCCAATGATCTATTTCATTTACTCCTCTGGGTTTGCGATTAAATTCAACGGGGATGAATTTCCGCACATGGTTTAACCTATCATTAAGAGATTTTGTGGATCGAGAATCCAACTTTACATGCTTAACATCTCCTTTAGTAGGCTTGACCCATGAATGTATCAGTTTTCTCATTACACCAAGACAAACACTGTGCATATAATCTGTGGGAAAACAGGTGACCAAGCCAATATTTAGTTCGATTAACGGAGAAATACCAAGGTGATGGTCTTCGTCAGACTGCAATTGAAACGACTCGTCTGTTCTCAACGCGCTGTCAAGATCGTCGAGTACTACACGACGTTCTATGTAATTTCCGTTGCAAATACATTTATCGCAACTAGAATACCCGTTATGTGATTTTACACATTTTAAATATGAACGAGCAGGCATATCACAAATAAAACATCTGACTGAAACAGTAAATAGTTTTCCATTATAATAAGTTCCAGACTGCATAAGATCTTTCAATTCGTTAAGGAAGGGTTTTAAGTAATTCGCTAGTGGAGAAGGTTTTGAATTTCCGCAAAAGATACCTATAGCAAATACGCTATCTTTAAAACCATAAACATCAGCTAAAATTGGCCAAAATTGCGTGTTGGAGCTATTGAAAATCGGTAATCCATCAATATTAAATGAAAATTGTATCTCATTTACAGCATTTTGAAATGCAATGGGTAAAATTGATTGTAACAAAGTTTTAAAGCCGAAGTATAGAAATTCCCCATTCTCTAAAATTAATATGCTACTTTTATTTGATGTATTCATTAGTGTTCTTGCATCAGAAGGGACTTCAGGAAATTGTAATTTTAAGAACTTAACCTAACAGCGACGATAAGGCAACATTTGAAATATTATATTGTAAAGACCAAGATCTTAAGAAACTTTGTAAATCCTGTTGATCATCAGGAACCATGCATTCGGCATTAGGAAACATGGTCGCATCGTGTATTAAAATCTCCATATTATTTGTTGAATAACTAAGTGGCGTCAAATTAGGAAAGCTTTCGAGATGATCAATAGAGGACTGCAGATGGTCATTACAATCGTCAGGGGTACTTATATTTACTGTTTCAGTATCAGAAGTGTGTAGCTGAATTACACGCTGGTCTGTGTTCAACTCGAATTGTATATCATTTTGCAGTCTATAAGATTGAGCTATTCTTCTATAAATTTGGCGTTTACTTAACACTTTTTTACTTGTCATTGTAGGTACACACTCGTAAGAAACCCATATAATTATTAATTGTCTTTGTTAAAAGAGCTATTCAGTTTTTTCATAGAACTAGTTTTCAGCCGTTGTGGAGCGTGTTTGAGCCACACTTTCATGTCGTTTTCAATTGATGTTTCAGCAGGTAATTTCAAGTGTTTCTTTACAGTTCCTGAAACAACAAGAGCATTAAAAATAATTAGTAATTATAAACATGATGAATTTAGACCGTATATTTTTAAAATGTATATAATTTGACTTTATGTATTAAGAACCTTATACAGAGGCAGCAGTATAGATTATTAACGTGATGAAATTAAACCGTAGGTATATATTATAAACTTATGATAAATTATGGTATGAATTTCGTACTTTATGCATTTCGACTTTGTGTTTTTGTGTATGCAGATCGAACATATTTGATATTAGATATTCTGCTACGTCACCATTAAAATATAGGTATAAATATTTCTTATTTTTAAAATCGGTTTATGCATATCATAGAAGGCGGATGGACGTCAATGTTGGTAAAGCTGGGCCACATCTGAATCATTTTGTCGTATCGTACGTATCTCCGTCGCGTTGCACCGACGCGTATCAAGTTCGCTAGTGTGGACGCAAAAACAGCGCGATCATGTGGCGCGCCGTACCTATCTGATCGCTCCGGATCGATGTTGACACGCGTTTATTATATACCCCGCACACTCGCGATCGGGTACGCGTATCAAGATCGGTAAGTATGGACGTGTTTTGATACTGTATCACGATACGAAGTTATGATTTAATACGCGATACGCCGTGATCGCTCTCGAGGCGGTTTTTCCCCGATCATCAAAGGGGATACGGATGAGCGTCCACACTTAAGAGGAAACACAGGGCCGCTTTTCCATAGAAACGTAGTCCCCTGTTTTCTCCCTGGATAATGGCGGTAGAGCAATATTTTTGTTCCATAGCTACTAGCTACTTTTGACTTGTTCCTGTTTTCCTTTTTTTCATAAATTTATTCTTAAAAGAGATATTAACCTTCAAAACCAAAAAAAAATGTGTTCAAACATCCAGAAAACAATTTTGACTAGATTATTTAAAAAAAAGAAAACATAGGAACACGGCCAAAACCTTTCTTTGATTTTTAATAAAAAAAATAGTTAAATAGGTCAAGTTTTGAAGAAGAAATCAGGGGACTACGAAAAGTTGATTTTAAGTACTTTTAACAGGTATTTTCGGCCCAAGCTGCAGTTTTCTCTATCGCGCTCTGCGGGGGGAGGCTTGAGGTTGGCGCGACAGCAATACATTTTACAAATACTCGTACCTATTTCTCAATTATCTTGCCCTTAGTTTTTCCTCTTAAGAGGCTGTCAACAGCAAAATGCCCTTGAGGATTCGAGCCGAAAGACGTCCACTGGTGGACACAGGCCTCCCCCAAAGAGTGCCAAATTGCCTCATGTGTCATGTAATTATTGTACCTAATTGTAATACTTACGTATCAGTACTAATTTCAAGTTCAGTTGTTCAAAGGGACGCTTTCCTTTCTTGCCACGATAACTAAACTTGGATGCAAGTTCGTTACTAATCATGTGTCTCATAATTTGATTCACCGAGCTGGTTGGAGAATTTCCACAGAAGGACATCAAGTAATTGCACTACAAGAAAAAAAAACTTAGTACAATAAATGCTAAAAACAAACATTGATTTCAAAATGCTATGTCTCATTATATAAGGTAACAGCCAAAGTGCTCAAATAGTTTGGTACGCCAATTTAATTGTAAGCTGTAATAAACAATTTGATAACTATTAATGTTAACTTATATTATGACAATGACTGTACTACATAGTAGTAGATAGAAACTTACCATTTCTCCAAAATTTACATCATTATTGAGATATTCTTCCAGTGTTGACAACTCATTTTCATCACAAATAGGCAGCTGTACAGGAAGCTTTATAGATCCTTTTTTTCTCTTAATTTCATCAGTTTCATTTTGGCTTCTAATCCAGGTTAATATTTGGTTGTTCTGTTCTACCAGAGTTGACAACAAATGCATAACCTTATGCTGATGACCTACAAACAAACATGAATTTAATTCAGATAAAAAAAAAAAGTACAGACTTCAAAATAAACTGAAAAGCAGCAAATAATCCTTGTATGGGAGCCCCCCTTAAAAAAATATTTTTATTTTGTTTTTAGTATTTGTTGTTATAGCGGCAACAGAAATACATCATCTGTGAAAATTTACTATCGCAGTTCTTGAGATACAGCCTGGTGACTGACAGACGGACAGCGAAGTCTTAGTAATAGGGTCCCGTTTTTACCCTTTGGGGGGTACGGAACCCTAAAAAGGGCTGCCACAATAGATCACTTGCTGGTCAAAGCGGCATCCCACAAGTCAAAAATTATAAATAAAAAACTTGATAATAATCCAGACATAATATCTGCTATTATTTTTCAATGCTGCTTATCCTGGCTGCAGCATCAGAATCCATAATCTTGCATATTCATATAGTCAAAGATCCAGTATGGGCAGCATACAAACATACCTGTAGACTTTGGTGTGATTGTAATGTCTGTGTCAGTTGAATTCCGGCTACGATGACCTGCTGATGTTGATGATGATCGCCCGTCTATAGGCTTGCGGTTAAGAGAAACTTCCTTTTCCGGAGTTTCATTAAATTGAAATTTATTGTAACAGGGTGTACCTAAAAGCGAAAGATTCTAATTACCAACACAACAGGTATGTCATATGATAATTAAATATCAAACTCACAGAAAAAATCATAAAAAGTATAGCTTTGTACTGGGATCATAGGTGTATTTCATACAGCATACATGGATGTTTCCAATTTTAGGTCACACATGTTTGAAAGTAAAGTAAACCCATTATGCCAAAGGTTGTCTGGAAGAGATCGCTCTAAAGCGATAAGACCGCCTGTTGTTACCTTTATTTATTGACTATACTTTTGTAACATGTTTTTCTTATGTTGTGGTGCAATAAAGAATATATTATTATATTATTATAATGCATCTATTAAGATCCCTACCGCAGTGAACAAAAGATCCAGCATGGGCAGTATACAAACATACCTGTAGACTTTGGTGTGATCGTAATGTACCTGTGACAGTTGAATCCTTCCGGCTACGATGATCTGCTGATGTTGATGATGATGGCCCGTCTATAGGCTTCCGGTTAAGAGAAACTGCCTCTTCCGGAGTTTCATTGGATTGAAATTTATTGTAACAGGGTATACCTAAAAGCGAAAGAATCTAATTACCAACAACAATATGATGATAATGATAACTAAATATCAAAGTCACAGAAAAATGCATAAAAATATAGCATTGGACTGGGATTATAGGTATGTATGTATTATGTATGGTAAAACCATCGAAGTAAAAACTTGGTAGAAAAAAAAATATTTGATATATCAGATAGGTATATGTTTAAGCTGCAAACGCACAGAGAGCGGCGCGGCGCGATGCGGTGCGGAGGCGGCTTTGCAGTAAAGCTAATGCGGTCCGGAGGACGTCGCACCAAAATCCCGCCCGGTATTCGCGCGTGTTATGTGTGTGAGTGGGGGCGTCCGCCCTATAAGTGCTGAATAGGTAGATCAGGGCAAGTGAACCAGTTCGTACCTAGCATCGGTCGTGCTCACAACAAATTGTCGGGCTAATTTGTAATTTAGAATTTATAGTAAAAATAAAATTGTGTAATCGTTATCAAGTTTCATTTACCAAAGAACTATAAGTGGCGCAGTCGAAAAAGGAAAACTAGTGCTTTTATACATCAAAGGCCTAGTCATCGAATCTTCGGAGCCGAAATGCTGCCTGCCGTCGCCATCCTGTGAGTCCTTTCCATATTTCTTTTGTATTTTTGTACATTACAAGCGAACCGGAAAGTCATAATATCTGCATTTCTGTGTAATTTAAATAGAATATCGTTTGTTTTGTACACTAGAATAAGTAGTTAACTAATTCTATAAGATATTTCTGTGAATTTACAGTGTGTAATTGTGTAAAATGGCAGATGACAGGATTAATTCTTTAAAAATAGCTCTTACAGTCATTCCTGATTATGATGGAAATGCAAACCAGTTGCATAGGTTTATAACGACATGCGAAACCGTTTTGACCCAATATTTTGATGTGGCACAGCCCAATCATTTTAATAACCAGGTATTGCTCCATAGTATCCTTAACAAACTGAAAGGAAAAGCTGAAGAGGTCGTTACTATAAATGGCGTGTTTTCGTGGAATGAGATAAAACAAGTCTTAATAAAAAATTTCGCCGACCAACGTGACGAAAATTGTCTCAATAGGGATCTTATAAATATGCGTCAAGAGAACGAAACAACTCAAGAGTTTTACAACCGGTGCATGCATATGCTCAGCACCATAATTAACTATGACAATTTACATGAACAGGATGAAAACAAAAAGATTTGCAAGCGCGAATTTTTCTCATCACAAACCCTGAAAACTTTCCTGAGCGGTCTTAAAGACCCACTAGGTGTAACGATTAGGACTATGCGTCCCGAGGACATGCCAACGGCTTTACAATACATTAAGGAGGAAGAAAATATCCACTATCTCCAAAAACGACAAGGGTCCCAAAACAATTTTCAAAAACCCTTAGACCTCAATAAATTTGGTCCTCACAACTTACCCCCGAGACCGGTGGCATTCCCTAATTTAAATAGACCTCTGTATTCTGAGAGACAAAACTTTTCACAGAACAATTATAGGCCGGTTTACCCTAATCCATACGAGAATAATCAGTGGAATAGACCCCAATACCCCTACAACCCGTCACGTCAGTTTTCTAGACCGCAATCAAATAATAAACCAGGTCCATCAAAACCTATGAGCGGATTTTCGTATAGATCGGCCAACATACCTCTGAGACCTTACATGCCTATACATAATCATACCTGCCAAACAACGTATCAAACAAACCAACCAGCCACAGCGTTCTACGCTGACACAGATTACGCGGCCGCCCGCAGTGATAATATTACCGAGAAACGACCATACGTTTGCGACACAGACTATTTAGCCAACCAGCAGTACTATGATAACTGTGACGATATTTATACTGAAAATGAAACCAATCAGGATTTTTGCAAGGTACGGGACACAGACAACCCTACATGATTACAGAAATAAATGCTCATTTAAAAAGACAGTTGCCGTATATTGAAATTGCAGAACCCCCTCTCAAACTTCTTCTTGACACAGGGGCAAACCAGTCGTTTTTGTCCCCGGAGGTTATTGAAAAACATTACAAAGGCCACCCATTGTTGTTGGAGCCATTTACAGTAACAAACTTAAATAGTACCTCTGTCAATAACTACGCTGTGGAGGTGCCTTCATTCCCAGAGATTAAAGAAAATACTTTGTTTAAGTATTACATCTATAGATTCCATAATATATTTGATGGGTTAATTGGGTTCGAGATGTTAGAAAAATTACAAGCGAAAGTTGATCTGAAAAATAAATTACTTATCACACCGAACGCTCAAATACCAATAAAAGTACTGACATCTGAAACTAAATCTCTATTCGAAGCCCTCATAAGGTCGAATTCTACAAAGAGTGTCAAAGTCCCCGTGGACATTCGACATGGAGATATTTACATCCCACGCACTAATGTAAACAATTGCTATATTCCCGAGACTGTAACTCAAGCCAAGTCAGGCTATGCTCACCTGCAAATAAGAAATCCCACTAATAATGACATCATCACTTGCTTATCGTCGCCTCTTAAGGCCGAAAGACTAAATAACAACTATGTATTATACAACTTAGAGACCACGTCCGAGAAAAATGATAGCGTGCTAGCGTTTCTGAGAACAGATCATCTAAACGTCGAAGAGAAGTGTAATCTTACAAACTTATGTGGAACTTACAGCGATGTTTTCTATACAGAAAATACACCACTTACGTTTACGAACAAAATGAAACACCACATAAATACTACGGACGAAATACCAATTTATACGCGATCTTATAGGTATCCCCAAATACATAAAGCTGAGGTAGATAGGCAGATCAAATCAATGTTGGAACAAAATATTATACAACCTTCTAATAGTCCATGGTCATCCCCCATCTGGATTGTCCCAAAAAAACAAGACGCGACAGGACAAACTAAATGGAGATTAGTAGTCGACTATCGGAAACTAAACGAAAAAACGATCAGCGACAAGTATCCAATCCCTAACATCAATGATATTCTGGACAAACTAGGCCGTTGTCAGTATTTCACGGTATTAGACCTTGCTTCAGGGTTCCACCAAATAGAAATGAATCCCAATGACATAGACAAAACGGCTTTCAGCGTGGACACAGGCAACGAGGGTTATCGAGGCCAGTACGCCTATCTCCGTATGCCTTTCGGGCTGAAGAACGCACCCTCATCGTTTCAGCGCGTTATGGACAACGTGTTACGCGGCTTGAAAAACGTTATGGTATACATGGACGATATAATAGTTTACAGTACCTCTCTTCAAGAGCACATTCAAAACCTAGAAGATGTTTTTCGAAGACTCCGTGAGTCAAACTTTAAGATACAGTTGAATAAATCGGAATTCATGAAACGCGAAACGCCTTTCTTAGGACATATTATAACTACCAACGGCATTAAACCCGACCCTGATAAAATCAAAGCAGTTCAACAATTTCCCATCCCAAAAACAGTCAAGGAAATAAAGTCCTTTTTAGGGTTGCTCGGCTATTATAGGAAATTTATCCCACAACTCGCAAAGCTGACGAAACCATTGACATCATGCCTAAAAAAGGGTGCAAAAATCGAACTTACTCCAACTTACATTGAATGTTTTAAACATTGCCAAAATCTACTATCAAACGACCCTATTCTGCAGTATCCTGACTTCGAAAAAGAATTCAATTTGCGTACGGACTCCTCAAACCTTGCCCTGGGCGCCGTGCTCTCGCAAGGACCAATAGGCTCTGATCTTCCAATTGCTTATGCTTCACGGACCCTTAACGATAGTGAAACAAAATACAGTACAATAGAGAAGGAACTTTTGGCCATAGTCTGGGCGACGAAATACTTCAGGCCCTATCTATACGGTAGAAAATTTAAAATTATCACCGATCATAAACCATTGCAATACCTCATGAATATAAAAGAACCGAATAGTCGACTGGTAAGATGGCGCCTGCGCCTTGAAGAATATGACTACACTATAACGTATGAAAAAGGAAAACTAAATACAAACGCGGATGCCTTATCCAGAATAGAATTGCAAAATAATGAAATTAATCAAAGTACATCCAACCACAAGGAAAAAGGACCACTATCCATGTTGGTGAACCACTCAGATATTTCAGAAAGCGATAGTGATAGCGAAGATAACTTGCCCCTGGCAACATTGGCACGCAATTTATCTCTCCCCGAAAGTAGTACATCAGATGAAGACGATTTACCTTTGGCGATGTTGGCGGCTCAGCCACAAGCAGCTACAGCACAAAGTACTGTGCACTCCCAACTCGAGAGTCCTGTTTTGGAGATACCTATTACAGAAAAGCAAATAAATACCTTCGATAACCAATTGTTCCTGAATTTTGTTTATCATTCACCGACAAAGCCAAAATTGATAAAAATCTTCTCAAATAAAAATAGAATACTAGCACAGATAAACAAAAATAACATCCAAAAAGATATCATAAAACTGTTTAAAGAATACATAAAACCTAATGTTAAATACGGCATCTTTACACCCGACGAATTCATTCCGGCTATAACCTCGATATTACAAAATATTTTCAAAAATTCTGCGTACAACCTAATTTTTTGCAAAACCCACGTCCAAGACGTTACAGACCGCGAAAAACAATTTGAAATTATTAAGCACATTCATGACGGTCCGACAAATCACCGCGGAATTCTCGAAACTGAACAGAGAATAAAATTACAATACTACTGGCCTAATGTAAAGAACAGTGTCACCGAATACATCAATAACTGCGATGTATGCCAAACTAGCAAATATGAAAGACGCCCAAATAAACAGCCTTACCAGATTGTTCCATTGCCCACGAGACCATTCGAAATACTACATATTGATACTTTCACAGTCAATAATCAAAAGTTTCTCACCATCATTGACATATTTTCTAAATATGCACAAGCATATCCCTTACAATCTGTTACTGGTCTGAGCGTATTAAACGCTCTTTCTATTTACATGTCGCATCATGGTCCCCCACTCTGTATAACTGCTGATCAGGGTACAGAATTCAAAAATCAGTTAATAAGGGAACTTGCCAAACTGCATAAAATAAAGCTTCATTTAATCAGTGTCAACAATCCCGAGTCGAACGGCGCTATAGAAAGGTTCCATTCAACAATTTTGGAACACATCCGAATAATAAGCAAGAATCATTCGGATCTTACAACTCACGAAATTATGGTGTACGCTATTATCGGATATAACAATAGCATTCATTCTGCAACCAAGAAAAAACCAATTGAGATCATAAATGGTCACTCTAACAACAGAGATCTATTTGATATAGACATTGAAGGTGTTTATTTACAGCATTACATAAATAGACATAAGGATGTCACAAAAGAATTATACGCAAACATTAACAAGACCCTTTTGGAACACCAAGAAAGGGTAATGTTGATTGCTAATAAAGATAGGTCCGATCCTCCACAATACGAGGAGAATCACGCCTTATATGTTAAAAACCCCTTGGCTACCCGTCAAAAGACGAAGCCTCGTTATCTAGGTCGTAAAATTAAGAAAAATCTAGAGATAAAGGTGATAGATGACAGGGACATCAGTCATCATAAAAGAACTTTAAGAGTGCCCTTAAAACAACAAAAGCCCTTGTTCCAGGACTCTCCTAGCAGGAGCATCATGGGGCCGCCAAGTAACCATGACGAAGCTGGATAACAACCCTGGCATATTGCCATTTAAACTGGGGACCGCTAAAGTTCAGATGACTGAGCACGTATTTTTACATTATTATGATTTAAGTAGTATTAGAGATAGTATAAGTAACGTAGAGAGCCACATAGGCATTTACCTAGAATATATTAAGACTGCAGACCCCCTTTATTTCCGCGACACCACTGTAACGACCAATCAGATTTTCCTGAACGACCTGAAATCAATATATGGTAAATTCAATGGCTTATCTAAAACTCATTCCAAACAAAAACGTGGCCTCATCAACGGTTTGGGTTCCATCATAAAAAGCATCACTGGCAATTTAGACCACGACGACGCTCGTCACTTCAACAATGCCATTCAAACCTTACAGAAAAACCAAGATGTTATTGGAAACAAATTGAACTCTGGAATTAGCTTTAATAAACAAATGTTGGAAACGTTCAATGTCACTCTCTCTACTATCGTATCCAATGAAAATAAGATTCGAGTAACGCTAAACGAAATACTAAGAGATGTCAATATGACCAATTACCGACTATCCGATTATATCAAAATTAATTGTTTATGCAATTTGATAAAAAGCAACTTACAGAATATTCTCGACTATGTTGTAATGCTTGAAAATGCAGTTGCTTTTTCCAAATTAGGTATAACGCATCACAGTGTAGTAGGTTCTGATAGTATTATGTTCATGTCTAATGTATTGTTTAAGCTTTATGATAAACAGGAAATGCTTATTAACGAAAATACTGAGATACGAGATTATTATGACATCATTACTTGTGGTTCCTTCTATGCAGATAACAGAATTGTATTTGTCTTAAAGTTCCCTATAATGTACAAAAATACATATACCTATTATCAACTCTTTCCTACCCCCACCTACAATTCGACCATTTTAATTCCCCCTAAACCCTATTTGGCTGTAAGCGGCGATAAACACCAGTACATGGAAAAGGAATGCAAACAGTTTCAAGAAATATACTACTGCGAGGAAGCCTTCTTCACCATGACCGGATAAATGCAGTCATCTGATCTCGATCAGATGACTGCATTTACCTGTTGATCCTAAAACACGAGATAACTGCAAACTGTCAGTATACTGCGTTTAAAACTAATTTCGAACTGCTCCAAAAACTTGACGATTACCATTATGCTATAACCTGCCCCCAACGAACCAAATCGAGACTACTATGCGACGAAGAAGAGACCAGATTCATTGAAGGAAAATATCTAATTGAAATTCCGGAAGGCTGCAGCTTCACTACAAAAAGTACATCTCTAAGAAACTACAGGAACCAGATTAAAGGAAAGGCTATTAAACTGTTATCCTTCCAACTATCAAATATAACAGTTATGAATTCTGCACGACCTCTAAAATTAGAAAAGGTGCCTTTAGATCAACTATATAAACTTGAGGCCTTATTGGAAAAGGATGTTGTCCAAGAACTAGAGAAATTCCATTCCGAGAATAATACACACCTCATCTGGACAGGACCGTTATATGTACTAATTTTCATCGTCATCGGAATAATGGTGTGGAGAAAACAGAAATCATGCCGATCCACAAGAAACGAGGCCCCGAGGAACCCAGGCGTCGAGTTGGCTCCGACTGGGCCGCCCTTCTTCACGGGAAGGTCCTCTCAGTGATAAGGGGGGTGTTATGTGTGTGAGTGGGGGCGTCCGCCCTATAAGTGCTGAATAGGTAGATCAGGGCAAGTGAACCAGTTCGTACCTAGCATCGGTCGTGCTCACAACAAATTGTCGGGCTAATTTGTAATTTAGAATTTATAGTAAAAATAAAATTGTGTAATCGTTATCAAGTTTCATTTACCAAAGAACTATAAGTCGCGGGATAGCGGCGCGGAGGCGGCGTGTGTGACATAACAAGCGGTAATCGACAGGTGACAGTTTCGGAAAGATCAAAAATGTTATCCTCTGATTCAGATAGCGATGACGAGATTTTGCTCTTACTTGCCTTATGACAAAACAATAAGAAGAAATCTAAACTGACAATGACGGGTCCATGAAATAAATAAAAAAGAGGAATATTGGAAGAGTTCCATCATTTATGCCAAGAGCTGACTTCTTATGAAGATCGTTTTTACACTTATTTTCACATGAGTAAAAACAGTTTTAAAGAATTACACGACTATTTAAAACCAAGGATTGTTAAGCAGGGTACTAAGTTTCACCAGGGAAATAAATTTTACAGTTGTACTCATTGTTAAAGTGAATAAAATCTGAACTGAAGTTGTAAAAAAATACAACTTGTTGCACCGCTCTCAGCACGCCTCCGCGCCGCGCCGCGGCGCCACCGCCGGTGCGCGCCGGTGCATTGACAACTGCGTTTATACAACTTCCCGCCGCAAAACCACCCCGCGCCGCCTCCGCGCCGCGCACGCCTATCTGTGCACGCGTTTCACCGCCTCCGCGACGCTTTTTTCCCGGCCGGTTTTCTATGCGGACCCGTTCATATTCGCTCGAGCATTACAACCGGTACCGTCTCCGCGCCGCGCCGCGCCGCTCCGCTACCGCTGTCAGTGCGTTTCGGTCTAAGTATGTGAAAATGAATATTGCTTTGAATTAATATTTTATCAATACCTTCAATGATTTGGTCATTTTGTGATATTTCATTTAACTTATTTTTCTTTTTTTCACAGCTCCCTGCAACATTACCTGAAAATAAAATGTAACTTAATGCCATGATCCCACTAATTGGGACCACTGAGACACACAAGTATTTTATAAAGTGCAGACACAAATATTTAGTTCCAGATTGCAATTTCAAAAAACAAAGTGATTAGTTTAAAATAAAACCTCTTAAATAATCACGGTTCGGACAGGTAATAGGGTTAGGGTATTTTCTGTTATTCATTACAATGAATGAATATAAAAGTTTACTATCTAAGGATATAACAGCCAAAATGCAAAAACATGCAAGGCAATCCTAATCTATGAACGATGATGACGGTAAACCAGGCAAACAACACGTGCATGGACTAAACAAGAAAACAACAAACAAAAAAGTACACAGCTGCAGTTCTTGTCGGTTTCGGCACATTACAAAGTAGATAGTGACATATTATTTTTGTTCGACTGCTTTATTGTATGACTTACAAGGTAAAAAAAAGTTTTTCGTTAAATGGATTGTCGCTATATGAAAGTAAAAAACAAAAGCCGCAGACATGACGGCATCATGACATTTTATTTTACATCTCTACTTATATAAATATTTTATTTTTTGTTTACTTGACGCCGTAGGTACCTATATATAGATTCCAAATAAATAACCTTAAAATTGCCATAAAGATGAAGAAAAAACAGACACTGGTAAACTTACAATCTTCCAAATGATGGACGTAGCGTAGGTAGCTAAATTTAGCTACGAATAAAAACTAACGATATATTTTTATTCGTCGCCTTGAGAGACACTGCATCTTATCTTCATTCAACGTCGCTGGCGGCCCGGATCCGCGTGTACTTAAGGCACGTGAATCCATGACACGGATCTACACGGGTACACGTGACTTAATTACACGTAGCCGAATTCACGTGCCGAACGGGCCATAAAACCGTTGTCTTGTAACATGAAAACGGGCGCACGGCTACGAGTAAACGAAACACGGACACGACCGCGAGCCCTAGTCTAAACCGATGAGCATGCATGAGGAAATTAATTAATGTTGATGTAGCAAAAGGTATGCCAGGACCGTAGCAAGTGGAAGGATATAGTCTATGCCTACCCCCTTGGGAAAGAGTATGTATGTATATGTATGTATGTAAATATTATACTGTATATCCATATTGTGAATTCCATATGTAATATAAAATTTGTTTGAGGGATTTGTACCAAACACACAATCAAGAAAACAAGTTAGTAATATTTTTAAATGTTAGTTACACCAAGGAATCATGACAAAGGCAAAAACAAGCCATCAACCCAAACACATTTACCTCCCGTGTTCCATTGTATGTAGTAGAGTAGTCAACACCCCTACATATTGCTATACAATGTTGTATATTGAGACACTCCATTTTGTACCTTGCCTAAATAAAACAGTTCCAAATGAGAAAAATTACCAGTTTCACATAAATAACTCTTGGGTCAATTTTTACACCAATTTTTTCCCAAATTAAGCAACTATACAGCTCTTTGAGATATGGGAACTAGACATATTGAGTCATCAATAGTAAATGAATAAAGGTAAGGTGGGGTAAGAATGTCACCAAGACTACAACTTTCCATAATATGGACTTTAATTTATACTACAAAATACCCCGTCAAATAAACTATGTTAGTCTTACCCCACCTTACCTAATACATTATAAAACTCACACTCACTCACTAACCAAAAGGACTGGTGACCGGAGAGCTACCAGGGGCCCATTTCATGATGTAACAAGTTACAAATTACAAGCGGAAGTCTTTTCAATACCTTTTGATAGAAAGAGACTTCCGCTTGTAATTTGTAACTTGTTGCTTCATGAAATGGGCCCCTGCTACCTTGCACAACGCATTAGTATTGCTATACAGCAAGGAAATGCTGCCAGCATCTTCGGCATCATGCTGCAGGGGCACAACTTTTTAGATTTATTTTAGTATTAATTTAATTTTAATTAGAAGCAATTTATTTTGTAAGTAAATGTACTTTAGGTTTTTTTACTAATTTAGTTTTAGTTTTAGTACAGTCAAGTGTCAAAATATGGGTGCATACAACTTACTCATAAATATGTCCCATAACTCTTATGTCAGCGGATTAAGGTTTTGGTACTTATTTATGAGGATGTTATCGGTACATACTTTTGCACTTGACTGTTGTAGCTGTTTATTTAGATAAAGTCTTTTGTTTCTGATATAATATTAACCGTCAAAGAAAAAAATTAACTCACCAATCATAAACAGGTCTAAGGCACTTTCTTCAGGTTCAGATGACAATGAAGCGTCGGAGTCAATTACTCGAATTGGCTTCTTCGTCTTTCGTTTTTTGCTATCATCATAATCATTCAAATCACTTGTTGATTCCGCTTGTTTTGCCTTTATACGGGCAGTCATTAAATCCGCTGCAAAGACAAACAGCACATAATAAGGTGAAATTAATGAAACATTTTTACAGCAATGTGTGGCCGGCAAGTATGTGCATCTTGCTCTAGCGTACAGTCAGAGTAAGACAGCAATCGTTGCCGGCCAGAATTTGCAGGAAAATATGGCACGTTTAGAAGTCCCATAAAATGAATAAAGATACGATTTGGGTCCTCCCAAAGAAAATAGGTAATGGTAAACTAAAACTATGCGGGATCCCTTCAACGAAACGGTCATAAGAGTTTTAATGGCTTACCCGTTTCATAAAATTTTCTTTTAAGGGTTATTAACTGCCATGTTTGATCGTCGGGTGCTTCGTGTCTAAACAACGACTTATTATATTGAGTATTGTGTTTGAATCTTGGCCAAAATGCTTCTTGTTTTTTAGGTGTCAACCAAGTGCTGCTGACAATAACTATATTATGGTCGGCGTCATCTTCTTCCGCGACAATATAAGTGTTTTTATCGTCCATAATAGGTAAACCACAACAAAATAAACCGCACAATTATAGCAAGCACACAACCTGAAAGTTTATAGACAACTTTTACAACACTTCACAAAAGACAAGACTAACTTACCGAGTACTTGATGATTTAATTGATTGCGTTAAATAATTATCGGCATAGGTACTCACCTGTTTTCCGGCCAACAAACAACGAACGAAAATCGAAACGAAATGATAAACTCATGAAACATACGATGCGAGCTGCGATTACGTCACGCACGACACGAGTGGAGTCATGGACATGGAGTGACGCTAAGGAAGGAAAGGAAAGGTGTAGGTGTACCTAGGTAGTGCGAGAGAATGCGGAAAGCGATACATAATTCGATATCGATATTAATGTAACGCTCGATGACACAACACGCAGCGCATCAAATAGGTATTTATCTCTTGAAATTACAATAAATTCTAATAATACTTATTCCGGGACTAGTAAGTATTTTGTATAATATTTATCCACCAAATATTAAGAAACGAAACTTTAAAACTGGGTTTAGGTTTAAAATAATAATTTGCTCTGTGTAGATGTGACTTTTTATGCTACTTGTTTTTATTATGATTTCATGAATTATTATTATTATTACTAGCTGTTACCCGCGGCTTCGCCCGCGTGGTCAAGGGGAACTAACATCATAATGGATCTTCCCACGGGAATAATATGTTTTATCCCGGCAAAAAGTAGCCTATGTCACTCTAACTAGAACTATTCTCCACACACAAAAAAAGCAGCCAAGTGCGTGTCGGACCACGCACAACGAAGGGTTCCGTGCCTATTAAAAAGGTCGTATCGTTACTGAAATATTACGGCACTTACGTCCTTTTCTTTAAGGAAGGCAGTTTTTTAGAAATATCTCGAAAACCTTTGAACCGATCTTGTTCAAAACAATTTTTGCTCAAAGAATTTAATAATGTCCATGATTTTTTTCATATTTTTAAAATACACGGTTCAAAAATGAGAGGGCGGACACAATTTTAAAATAGAATAGAATAGAATAGAATTCATTTATTGCATAATTATAGGTGTTATAATAAGGTTACATCATGTATTTTAGTAGAATCACTATAATTTGCCTTTCAGGCGTACAATAGTTTACTTAAATCTAAATCTTAATTAACACATTTTAAATTTTTAGCCTAGTTTTACCTAAGAAGAAAAAATAAGGCACTTACTAAGTTGTAGAGAAATCTATATCGAAAAAATCGTTTATATTGTAAGGCACCCTCTTTTTCAGTGACTTTTGTGGCAATTATCTCTGAAAAATTGCTGAGAAACCTTATATTTATTTCGAAAGGCCTATCGATTGATGTGCCACACGTGGGCTTGCAATGAAAAAAGTTTTTTTGACTTTCAGTTTTATGTATGGAGTGCACCCCTAAAAAAATTTTGTTTTGTAATTTAATAACAAAAGTGTAGCGGCAAACAAAATACACCTATCCTCAAAATTTTATTCAAATACACCTTATAGTTTTCGAGTAAAATGTCTGTGACATACGGACGGACAGACATACAGACATGACGAATCCATAAGGGTTCTGTTTTTTGCTATTTGGCTACGGAACCCTAAAAAGGAGAATCAAACACACTTTCGAATTTATAATATTAGTAAGGATTTCCTTTATTCATTTTAAATCTAAGGCAATAGGTTTTTAGTGTTCCATACCTCAATCGGTAAAAACGGAACCCTTATAGGATCATTCCCTTGAGAGTGTCGAAATCACAGATCTATGAATATAAGTAGTACTAGCGACCCGCCCCGGCTTCGCACGGGTACTATAATATACATATAAATAAACCTTCCTCTTGAATCACTATCTATTAAAAAAAACCGCATCAAAATCCGTTGCGTAGTTTTATTTATTTATTTAATTTTATTTATTTATTTATTTATTTGGACCTTCAACAATAAGTACACTGATACATGATAGTATTACATTGGTTTTAAAGATCTAAGCATACATATTAGGGACAGACAGCGGGAAGCGACTTTGTTTTATACTATGTAGTGATAGTGATAGTGATTCTATGCTCTGAGGTCGAAATACATTGTTAGGTACCAACAATAAAAATAATTTATGTGTCATAAATATACCTGTATATACCTATTACCATGCTTACTTGATTCATAATAAAACAGAACGGTAAAGTTGTCTAACAACCAATAATCTGTTAAAAGCGGTTAACCAACAAGTGAAAGGTTATTTGCAACTAAGTAAACCAAATTATCTACATAAGTTAAGTTTAATCTGTTCTTACAAATAAAAGTAAAAAGCTCTTGTGGTTCATTTTCGCGAAAAAACATTTAATCTAATCTCCATTTTGCACAAAATTTTCAAAAACGAAGTCGTTTAGTAGAAAACAATGGTCGTGATCTGCTAAATCACCGAAGGGATCACGGAGATCGGACACGAGACCGCCAGCCCATTCGATACAGAAAAATCTGCCGATTCTAACGTGTATGTAACTCAATATCACCAAAAATGTCGCTTGTAAAATTTCCAGCGTCGATATGTTTAAACGCAAAAGTTACCTAACACTATTATTAGCAGCGATCTCTTCGTTTTAATTAGAAATGTGTGCGAGTTTGGCGGTTAAATTTCAAAGCAATGTATTTTACTATCGAATATCGACTGACACCTAGCCCATCAAGTAAACGTGGGACATCCCTAAGTATGATGCAACAATGGCTGCAACGGGTTCGAACAGGTTTTATGGCGAGAAAAAAAAACGGTGTTTGTAAATTTTATATTCAGCTTCTGTTTGCTAATGAGTAATATAATAATTATAAAATATTTATTCTTAGTTTTCCATACTATTTTTTATACACTTGAGGGTATACAGGTTATAGTTTTACACAGTTATTAAACACTAAAGTGACTCCGGAAACGACTAAAGCCAGATTCACAGAACAATGTGACTGGCGCGAATTAACAACCGCGAGCTTTCGACCAATCAGAGATAGCGATTATGACGTGTGATTGGTCGGAACGGGAAAAATTGCTAGCGCGCGTTAAAAACGTGAATTAAGGGAACGGCAAAGTACTTTGTGTAATTGTTTAAGTTTGGTACTGTATTTAAACGTATTTGCAAGTGTGTTTAAAATTGTTATACTGATCTTTACTACTGCCTTAAACACAGAGGTCCTACCGCAAAACGAAAACTAACTTCGTTCGTGTATCTCCGTCTTTGTCGCACTTGCTAATTCGAGGAACAGAGAGGGAGATACACGAACGAAGTTCGTTTTCGTTTCACGGTAGCCCCTCAGGGTATCCTATAGTTCAGGCCCTCGTAAAATGTATACACACACGAAAACTGTCGACGTATTTTACAAAGTCATCTTTAAACCCCTGATAGACCGTGGGCCCACTCCCAACACCCCACAGTTTATTCTTCCGTTCTTCCGGCCATTTCAGGACTGGCCGGCTTAGGTTTTCTCTCTCTACGAATAAAGGGCTAAAGGATGCTACACGTCTCGTACTGTTGTGACATGACGTAAATATCCCCATACAAATTTTGACCGGAAGTGAAGATCTAATTTTTTTTTTTTTTCCCTTGCTCAGCACAACTTTCTCGACTTGCTGCCATGCATTCTATCATGTTGTCATGAGACGTAGGTGTATTGGGAGTGGGCCCACGGTCTATGAATGTCATCAGCGACGTCACTTTTAGGCGTATGCCGACATACGGAAACTTTCGCCGCGTTTTACAACGTCATCTTTCAACCACTGATGAAACACGATATATTACGACGTTATTTGCAACGTCAACATCAGACCTCTGACGATACACAATAATTTATAACGTGATCAGCGACGTCACTTTATGGCGTATGCCGACATACGAAAACTTTCGACGCGTTTTCCAACGTCACTTTTAAGAGTCCGTATCGGCCCGGAAAAAGTTCGATTGTAGGTATCATTACCCGTCTCCGAGCGCGCCAGCGCAGGTATTGGTAGTGGGGATCGAGCGAGGCGGCTAGGTCGGCGTAGAGTAGTTTTGATACTTTAAGGCGCCGTAGGTTCATGGTCTTCTCTCCCTCTCACTGAGCATAAGCGTGAGCGAGGTGGAAGTGCGTGCTCGGAAGCGCGGATATCATGTTTTTTTTTGGCCGTTTAAATAAATAAAAAAGTAATCACTTAGTTCTCTCAAACATAATATTGCCGATTTCTAGAAGTTGTTACTAATATTTTATTCGTGATTTATTTATATCGAGCGAAAATTGCTTAATCATATTTCGCTGTCACTATCACTGATCTCGCTGCAGAAAAGCCTCTAGATTACTAAACGTATTTTTTGATACCATATTATTATAAACAGACGCATTATATTGTTTCAAAAACTCTGTTCGCTTAACTTCGCGGAACCTACGGCGCCTGAACCGTTTTATCTGACTTTTTCGTTTCTTAATATTTATATGTACCTACCTACGTATACGTATACACATTACACGCCTGTATACGCATTTAAATAAAATATCAGATAACTTAGAACTGTATCGTTCATTATAATGTATTTATGTAATTACTACGAATTAATTTAAGTAAGTACTTGCTTGTTTGACGACCGCTTTAGCCTAGTTGGTAGTGATCCTGCCTACGAACTGGAAGTTCTGGGTTCGAATCCTGGTATGGGCATTTATTTATTTCTGAGTCATGGATATCGGTTCTCAATGTATTTAAGTATTTATTTATCTATATAAGTATGTATATCGTCGTTTAGTACCCATAGTTCAAGCTTTGCTTAGTTTGGGACTAGGTCGATTTGTGTAAGATTGACCCCAACATTTATTATTATTTATCTTTACTCATATTAAAACTTAGGTTATTTATATTATTTACAAGTGGCTCTGTGAGCTGTAGACCTCGCGAGTGTATTTTTGCATAACTCCGCCATTTAGAAAAATTTCCAAAAACGGGCTCGACTAAAAGTTCTATATAATTACCGAACCTGCTCGCCAAATTTCACGAGAATCGGTTGAGAAACGCCACCTCTAGAGGAGAACAGCCGGAAATCAGGACAGACATACGAAAGCATTTTTGTCAAAGATGAAACGGATACCTTATTCGCTTCCGCTCACTCGGTCGATAATTAATTACTGTTAGAGTTTTCAGTTTCCAGGTTAACAAATTCTAGGTAAAAAGGTTTTACCTGACTTATTCGTTTCTTTGTTTTAGTGTAGGTGTTGAAATAAAATACCAGGTAATTTAGAAATGTAGGTACAATTTATTTTTGTTTACAGTTAATTTGGCTAAAGTATAATTAGCTTAATCACCAGATAAATAAGAATAATTCGTTAACCTTTCCAGATTCCAGCGTTGTGCTGATTTCGTTATAGTCTGGTTTTAATGTTTTAGGGTCACAATTTTTTTTTTATTTTTACTGTACCAAATGAACGGTTTGTCTTCCTAGGCGCCATACTTGAATCTAAAATAATAAAACCAATCAATTGATAAATATTGTATTATAGTATACTACTTTAGCGACATGAATAGTAAGAATTTGAGCAAGGAAAAGATGGGCGGTTAAAAAGATACGGAGATAAAACATGTTGCACCGTCCGTCCACAACTAAAGTGAAAGATGACACAACTTCATATTAATCTTTATATATAGTTGTATCATCAATTTCATAATATTTGCATATTATCACTATTAGGTCATAAATGACTTACAAGATGCAAAACGATATGCTCTTTAAGCGTGAGTTCTATACAAGTAGTGGAATGACACTGCAGAAATTACTAACAAAGGTGCAGAAGAAGAAGCAGAAATTGCGTTATTTTTTTTGTGAGGAAACCGATGATACCCCCCGATTTTAGCTTTATCCTTTAAAAAGAAAGCTGATAGGTACCCATAAAATTAGACTACCGTTGGAGTAATTTTCAAATATGACCAATTATTACTGACAGATATGTTGAGACCTGTCATCGAAGCAGATGTTAGATAAAATTGCATAAATAAATAAATATGGTTAAAACCAGAAATGATTAAAAAGGCCACAAAAGTAGCACCAGAGGGGCTAGTACGCTAAGTTTTATAATGGACATAAAGCATTCGTCCCGTTCTGGCCAATATGTGAGTGCAAGAGGGACAAATGCTTTATGTCGGACATAAAACCTAGTGTGCTAGGGGGGCAGGACACTGCAGGAAGCAGTTCATATCACACAGATAAAGGCAATAGGAATAAGATTCCGTAAATCGGAAATATTACAAACGGCTGTCAAAATTAAGAAACTGCAAAATAACAACCTGAACAGTCAAACTAATTCAGGAGAGGACTCCTGTGCCCAGCAGTGGGACGTATATATAAGGTGCTAACAAATTAAGTACCAATATTTTAAGAGGTGTTACATTACATCAAAACAATTGACTAAATAGAAATTAAGAAAACTTTTCATATGATATTTTTGTTTTAATTTCCGGTACAAAATAAATAAATTAAAATTTCGACCAAACATAATCAGCCTGTGCATTTAACTGACGAGATGTTTAAACACTATCTGTCAAGTGAACATCGTCGTTTGTGACAAACGTCAATGATTGATTGTTGACTATCTCATTAACAGGGTGTTTTTACGCAGTAACGTTGTATCCCTAATTATCTCCAAAAAGTGATACACACTTTTAAATGTTTCATACTTAACTCTACTCCTAGAGACGAGTATTATCAGCTCTAAAAGTATTAGTACCTAATTTGTTAGCACCTTATATAGGCTGATGATGATGAAAATTCAATGACATAAGTACTTTTAGAATTATCGCTACATGTATATATAGATAAAACATGAAGACTAATATTAAGAACCTCCTTCTATGGAACATAGGTCAAAAATGTTAGTAGTACAATGAACATATTTCCATTAGATAGTACAAATGCAATTTCATATAAAAAGTCATAAGTAAGAAAAAGCATCACTTACCAAATGATCAATCAAGACTGCCGCATCGCGCTATAATTCCCGCTAGCCCAAGCGCCCATAGCTACGTGACCTTGAAATCGACGAGCGACGTGACCGCTCTCTCAAACCGCTTGGCGGTGACTGCCGCATCGAGCGCCGTGCACGGTGTTTTATTACGAATTTTAGGGTGATTTGAAATATTTTTTATGCCACAATTTACTTCTACACATAAATATTTTTTTATTTTTTCGAATAGCGCTTGAACTGGAGTTTCTTATTATGGTTTCATATTTTTGAAATAATGTGCTAAATGGCCATAAATACTGGCGATTCTTCGTGTGTTTTTACTAAAAAGTTGTTGGATGGAAATACGGTTTTACTCAACAATTTAATATGGTAACTTATATAATGTTTTCCACTTAATCCTAAGAAGACTATCAATCCAATATATATTTATTTGTTTTATGTCGGTTTGAAATCAATTCATTCTTCAAATCTAAGTCGTTTTACACGTCTCCGAGCGAAAATTGAGAAAACAGCTGTTGGACTGAGCCAAAATATGGTAAATTGAGAGCTAAATGTAAACAACATTTCCACTTATTTGACTTGAATTGAAATGATCTTTCATATTACACAATAAAATCTGTAGGAAAACGAATATTTCATGAGATATGACCTCAATAATTCTAGCGAATTCAGCAAACGGCTGTATACGGACTCTTAAACCACTGACGAAACATAACATATTACGACGTGATTAGCAACGTCATTATCAGACCTCTCACGAAACACAATAATTGATTACGTGATCAGTGAAGTCAAATTTAGGCGTATGCCAACATATGTACGAAAACTTTCGACGCGCTTTACAACCTCGCCTTTAAACCATTGACGAAACACGACATACTACGACGTGATTTGCAACGTCATCGTCGGACCTATGACGAAACACAATACTTTGTAACGTGATTAGCGACGTCACTTTTAGGCGTATGCCAACATACGTAAACTTTCGACGTGTTTTACAACGTCGTATTTAAACCACTGACGAAACAGGACAAAATAACGACGTGATTAGCAACGTCATTATCAGACTTATGACGGAACAGAATAATTAACAACGTAATCAGCGACGTCACTTTTAGGCGTATGCCGACATACGGAAACTTTCGACGTGTTTCACAACGTCATCTTTAAACCACTAATGAAACACGATATATTACGACGTGATTTGCAACGTCATTATCAGACCTCTGACGAAACGCAATAATTTATAACGTGATCAGCGACGTCACTTTTAGGCGTATGCCGACGTACGAAAACTTTCAACGCGTTTTACAACGTCACCTTTAAACCACTGACGAAACACGACACATTACTATGTGATTTGCAACGGCATCATCAGACCTCTGACGAAACACAATAATTTATAACGTGATCAGCTACGTCACTTTTAGGCGTATGCCAACATACGAAAACTTTCGACGTGTTTTACAACGTCGTATATAAACCACTGACGAAACAGGACAAAATAACGACATGATTAGCAACGTCATTATCAGACTTATGACGGAACAGAATAATTAACAACGTAATCAGCTACGTCATTTTTAGGCGTATGCCAACATACGACAACTTTCGACGTGTTTTACAACGTCGTATTTAAACCACTGACGAAACAGGACAAAATAACGACGTGATTAGCAACGTCATTATCAGACTTATGACGGAACAGAATAATTAACAACGTAATCAGCGACGTCACTTTTAGGCGTATGCCGACATACGGAAACTTTCAACGCGTTTTACAACGTCACCTTTAAACCACTGACGAAACACGACACATTACGACGTGATTTGCAACGTCATTATCAGACCTCTGACGAAACACAATAATTTATAACGTGATCAGCGACGTCACTTTTAGGCGTATGCCAACATACGAAAACTTTCGACGTGTTTTACAACGTCATCTTTAAACCACTGACGAAACACGACATATTAAGACGTGATTTGCAACGTTATTATCAGACCTCTGACGAAACACAATAATTTATAACGTGATCAGCGACGTCACTTTTAGGCGTATGCCAACATACGAAAACTTTCGACGTGTTTTACAACGTCATCTTTAAACCACTGACGAAACAGGACAAATTAAGACGTGATTTGCAACGTTATTATCAGACCTCTGACGAAACACAATAATTTATAACGTGATCAGCGACGTCACTTTTAGGCGTATGCCGACATACGAAAATTTTCGACGTGTTTTACAACGTCATCTTTAAACCACTGACGAAATAGGACAAATTACGACGTGATTAGCAACGTCATTATTAGACTTATGACGGAACAGAATAATTAACAACGTGATTAGTGACGTCATTTTCAGACGTAAGCCGATATACGAAAACTTTCGACGTGATTTTTGACGTCATTTATTTCCATAAGACGTATAATTGAAAAAAATCACCAAAAATTCACGTCATAATTTACGTCATCGGGCAGAAATTGTTGTCTGGGATACCCCCTCTTAAAACTTTAGACACATAATTTTGTGATTATTTAACCGCCTGCGTTGCTTTTTTCTCCACTTTACCACATTGTTAATCCTAATTCAAGAAAATACATCATTACTGATGACCATACATCGGGGTTTTCGGAGCGGGAACGTTTGACATTAGCCAAAGAGTAGGTATTTACTTAAAAACAGATCGTACCCTAGTAGGTTTCTACCGAATGAATAATTGATTGAAAAATAAATAAAGATTAATCATACATCAACCTCTTCAGTTAAGTCTATTCATTTATAAGAAAATGCTTCATAGATATCGAGCGTCAAGATTGACATTGTATTAGACACCTATTGTCAACCGTTACCCTTGCTTGTCTAGTAGATAAACTTATATGCAATTGTATTTTAAAAAACTGTAAATAATCAGTCAACACAAATATGCCTCCGAGAAAAAAAACTCGTTACGAGTTTATGCGTTCGTGGATAGAAAATAATCCAGAGATAGAGGTTCGAGATTCTTTATTATTTTGCACCAAGTGCAATGTGAGCTTCGCTCAAACGAAATCTAGTGTAACGCGACATGTCGCATCTAATAAACATACAGGTATGAAATATGATTTCAATAGTGAGCTCTTGAAATTTGTTGTGGGCTGTAATATACCATGGACGCAGGTAAACAATCCGATATTTAAAGATTTTATCGAAAATTGTGTTACCGGTAAATTTGGAAAAACTGCAAAAGTTCCTTCGGAATGTCAACTGCGACGGGAATATTTAAATAAAGCTTACGATGAAAAAATGAATAAAATACGGAGCGAGCTAAAAAATGAATATATATATGTGAGTGTTGACGAAACCACGGATGATTATGGTCGTCAAATAGCTAACGTAATAGTGGGAGCATTACGTGATGATCACATTGGCACTCAACACTTGATATCCAGTAAACGGTTAGACAGCACGAACAATGTATCAATATCCAATACGGTCACAAGTGCTCTTGATGAATTATGGGGTGCTAACCATAATAATCACAATAAAGTACTTTTACTTTTAACTGACGGTGTGGGCTACATGCTAAAGGCTGGAAGAAATTTAAAATGTATTTTTCCCAATCTTTTGCACGTTACATGTTTGGCTCATGGTTTAAATAGAGTGGCTGAACTAGTAAGAAAACTTTATCCAGATGTGAATGATTTAATCGCAAATGTTAAGAAGACATTTTTGAAATCTCCTAAAAGAATACAAAAGTTTAAAGAAATGCTCCCCGGAGTGCCTTTACCACCTCGACCAACAATTATTCGGTGGGGAACCTGGATAGAAGCTGCAACGTATTACAGCAAACATTACGATGAAGTGAAACGTGTTCTAAATACATTCAGTCCCACCGAAGCCCAGAGTATTAGAAAGGCAAAAAGAGCGTTTGGAAATGCAAATATAAAAAGCGACTTAAATTTCATAGCAAATCATTTGATGACTATCCCAAATGCTATTAAAAAACTACAGGATGCGAAGCTGTCCATCAGCGATAGTTTAAAAATAGTTCATGAAACCTATAGAGATGTTTCCAAATTAAACATGAGCGTAAAAGGAAAACAGATTTATGATAAACTGAAGTTGGTGTTAAAGAAGAATTCTGGCTATAGCACACTAAAAATTATAAATGAGTTGGTACAAGGCAAAGAAATAGAACTTCAATCTCAAACTTCTCGTGCATCAATTGATTCCTACAAAAAATTTAAATATGCACCTATTACAACTGTCGACGTGGAAAGATCATTTAGCTCCTTGAAATGGATATTTACAGCAAGACGCCGTAGATTAACTGTCCCAAATATAGAAAAAATATTAATAGTTTATTCTGAAAATCGTGTCAACTATTCAATTTACAGCAGGTAGGTAATTAATTAAAGTTATTTTAATTGTTACTTTATAAGTTATAAGACTTTTACGGAAATTAAAATAAAACTTTGTCACAGATTGTATACAACTCACAGAGAGGTAGTTATTAATTAGGCATAATAAGATATTTTCTTAGACTAACATATCTGTTTATCTCTACTCTTTCTCAAATCATTCCCGCTCCGAAAACCCCGATGTCATTATTGCTAGCTTCTTGAAATGGCTACCTGTAATGGCGACCACGACCACGTTATCGAGAGTGAAAGGGACGACGAAGAAAGAGATGTACTTATGAGGAAAACCATTCAATCGCTCTACGAAAGGAGGTCCTAAATAGAAAAAAAATACATTTAATATTATGTTCATCGCGACTAGTGTCTGCAGTTCCAAACCCCCACTGTCACCCGACGGAAAATTGCTCATTTCTTCCCGGTAATGAAATGAAAGTTATATTAGATGAATGAACAACCTATTTCATTTACTTTAGAAAACACAAAGCATAGTCGACTTCAATTCAAAAGAGGTACGTTTTCAGCATAGTTCAGTATTTTTGCAGGCGATTGACCAAACAACCAAAACTGAGCATCAAACTCCGATTACTTGAACATCATTAAACTGCCTAGTATATTATAGATAACATAATAGACCTATCAAAATCAAATCACCATTCAGCCGAGGCATCAAATTTAATAGTTCACGTCAAGACAGCGTCATGACGTCACTAGAGTTAGATTAGTTTGCATGTACTGGTTCTAAAACAGATGAATGTCAGCGCTGCGCCTACGAACTTATGTCGTTTTCCGATTATGAATACGCCCACCGCAAGAGTATTAGTATCAACAGTTTTGAGATTCACGTGTAGTGTTGATTTTGGTCCGTAAAGGTTTGGGCCTGAATTTGACGCGTGTACTTACCAAGATTCGAAGGTATTCAGGACATTGCCCCACTACTATAGACCTTTCAGCCGACATTCGTTGGGGTATAAATATAAACGCATAAAGGGCCAGGAGCTCATTCTAAGTTGATTTTTATATACTGAACAATTGCTAAGGGGAATCTATGCCCGATTGTTGTTATGAAATGATTAACCCAATGAATAAAGAAGTTCTAAGAATCGGCGTGCGCTTTTATTTATGCCACACTTAACAAGGGTTTAAATTGCTCAGGGTAATCAAATTTTAGCCTTTATTGCAATTCCTTGTATGTATTTACTTAACAGAAACGAAAGATCATAACAAACATGGTTATCATCATCATCAATCATCATCATATAAGAATAAGAATAAGAATAATATATTGAAATAAAACCTTATTGCTAACGTTACATTGTGCTTGCACTGTTACATGTTAGGGGAATTAATTAAATGCGCCTGAACTAGGATTATCCTGTATCTCAGGCAAAGAGATAATACTAATTGGAAAACAAACAAATTAAAATCATACACATCAAAGACAAAAATAACGAATTATCTTACAACATAAATATTAATCTAAGAATATTTATTTCATTTACGTAAGGAATTGCAGTGTCAACGTCGAAAATAACTGCAAACTAGGTCATCGAGTTTATTTTATTTTTAGTGGACTTTTACCTTAGTGCATAATAATATAATAGCATACATTGCTAATCATAAAACAAACAAATAGAATAAAAAAATACGAGTTGGTAATACAAGTAATGGTGACAGATCTATAACATTTTATGGGCTTATTTGGGTAACCTACCTATAGGTATAATAACTAAAACATCGTAATTAAAAATCAAAAAGAAACTTAATGAATTGTCTTATACTTAGGCCCCTTCATAATCAATAGAATTAATATATCGTCGTTCGGCCATTTTCCTGGCAGGGCATTCAATGTCTCCTGTTTTATGATCGTGGGGCTTGTTAAACAGTTTGCAGGTTGCGCATTTGGGAGGATCTGCCTTGTTTGGGCACTCCTTGTCCGAGTGCCCTATCTTGCAACAATGTCCGCATGTGTGTTCTGGTTGCTTACATGTCTTGGCGGCGTGGCCAAACTGCTGGCATTTGAAACATCTAGTGACAATCGTGAAGTCTCTCACAGGGCACGATGACCAATTGATGAAAACTCGGTTCTGGGATATGAGCGCTTTGCGTACAAGGGCTGGAACTTCTATGACGTAGTTACACGTCTCGGCATCTTTTCTTCCCGACTTATGGCTTAATTTAATACTTGCTAAGATTTTGTCCCGAGTTAAGTCCGGAAGCTTGTCGGCAAGGTTTTGTTCGTATAAGCATATATAAACTTCTTGTTCTCGCAGAGCTGACGGCACGCCTACTATTACAATCCTGGGCCTGCGCTTGTAGGGCTCATCGACGGTGAGGTCCGCGCAAGTATTTTTAAATGTGTTTTTCAATTTTTCAATGTCGTCCTTAGAATCAGTGCTGATGATGACACCGCCATTTTTAACTTTACGTAGCGCTCTCACGTGCAATTTCATTTGCTCAGGATTAATCATTTTTGTACCAAGGTTTTCGTGTCCTCGCTTGATTTTGATTGATCTTTAGGGTAAATTGCTACTGAGCTCAAGTTGCTAGGGCGGATCTGAGTTTTACTGTTAGTTTTCACCATATCGGCAAAGGAAAGTGTATCTGTCGTAGGCCTGTTAGAGTTATCGATAATATCCTTTAGGGCTCGGAGACAGCCTGATAGGTCTTGTTTTTCTTCAAGGTCTACTAGAGTGCATTGGTTAACAGTTGCTTTCTGTTTGAGCGATTGGTAAAGAACTGCCAAGTTTGCGGTACCGTGAGATACCTTACGGCAAAGGTTGTGGACCCTTATTTTTTGTTCCGAGTTCAATTTACCTTCCGTCGAGATGCTGCAAATTTCATTAAGGCACTGCTCTATGGTGCTCATCCAGTTCTGTAGCTCTGGCGTTGATACCGCGTCAAGGTTTGTCTGGTCTCTCGTGCTCGGCGGTTGGGCGTGCCATCAGCCGAAAGAAGTCCACTGCTGGACATAGGCTTCCCCCAAAGAGTGCCATAATGACCGGTCCTGCGCCACCCACATCCAGCGGACTCCCGCGACCTTTACCAGGTCATCAGTCCACCTTGTGGGGGGCCTACCCACGCTTTCCGTTAATTGGTTAACTATTAACATGGTTAGGTATATTAAGTGGTTATCTTCTCTCTTCACACACTCTGTATTACTAATGAGGTGTGAAATAATAGTACATTGTGATACAAGTGAGGTATGTTGATAATTACATCAGAGGCGGAATTGTTCACGCGAACTGCAGGTGAGCGTTATAAGTGAGCCGAGGATGTAATTATCAAAGCTCACGCATTTCATCCGACGTTTTTCAACACATTTTGCGAGGAAAAAATCCTTTTCATAAGAAGAAAATTTCGTAGGCCTGCCAAGCTATTTTCTTTACTTAATGATGGCAACAGGTTACTCATATATTGTATATCGCCAAGAATTTCCAGTGGTGTCCATTCTATTTATCACTTTTCTAGTCACCACGAGTCAACAATTTTGATAATAACCAAACACGCATTAACAATGTTTACAAATATTTGTGAAATAACCTATAATGGCGCGCAGCAGTCTTTTTTATTGAAGTTTGCGCAGTGCGCGCGCATGTGTTAAGTATTTAAGTCGAAATAAATAAATCTAAATCTACCCAAATTTCGAGAAAACATATTGTATGCTCAGCTCAGAATTTTCATTCATTGCTAGGCAATATTTGGTCTGTGTTATAATATATATCTGGTTACGCCGTCAGAGCAAAATCCCTTTTGGCCTCCTTTCTTAAAAGCTGCTGAGACTGCTTACACCGCCTTCATACGTCAGATGAAAAAAAAAGTAGTTTCAGTCTGTCAAATCTTTTCCTTACGCATGTCACCGCACAATATTCTCACCGCTGCAAATTAATTGCGAACAAGATAGTGCTTGTGCTTGATCCTGACCGAATCACGTATGCTCGACTCTTCACCCGCCCGCTCCAAGCTGCACACCAAAAACCTAAAGGTAAGCAGTTTCAGCTCTTCGAAATTAACATATTTGGTTTGTCTTTAAATTTATTCTACGGCGTAACCTTGCCTTCAGCTCCGCACCGCTTATTACCGCATAGTTCAAATTGCCTATTTACACGGCCTAATCAATATCGTCGAATATAAAGTTGCGTTTTGCGGAAAAGGGACAGAACATCCCAGACAGCAAGGTCACGTCATTATTGACGTGAATTATTGGGCATTTTAGACGTCACATCACGTGATTTCAAACGTCATGTTTCACGTGACGATGTCACAAATTTATCGTCATTATTGACGTCACCACTTGACGTCATTTTGATACATATGTTGACGTGATTTAAGACGTCGTAGGAAGACGTTGAGACGTCGTCATAGTTCACGTCATGTTTCACGTGGCGATGTCGCAAATTTATCGTCATTATTGACGTCACCACTTGACGTCATTTTGATACATATGTTGACGTGATTTAAGACGTCGACAGGTTGTCATAGTTCACGTCTTTTAGACGTAAGTACTGACGTCATGTTTCACGTGGCGATGTCGCAAATTTATCGTCATTATTGACGTCACCACTTGACGTCATTTAGAAACATATGATGATGTGATTTTGCACGTCCAGTATACGTGTCACGGCGACGTCTACTGGTCCTTATATATCACGTGTTTATTAGACGTCACACGACGTCGTTAGTTCACGTCGCATGACGTCGTTGCGATGACGTTGGTACAACGTCTTTAATGGACGTCACACGACGTTGTTAGTTCACGTCACATGACGTCATTGGGATGCCATTGGGACAACGTCATTAATGGACGTCACACGACGTGGTTAGTTCACGTCGCACGACGTCGTTAGGATGACGCTGGGATAACGTCATTACAGGACGTCACACGACCTGGTTAGTTCACGTCGCATGACGTCGTTAATGGACGTCACACCACGTCGTTAGGTCACGTCGCATGACGTCTTTGTGATGACGCTGGGATTACGTCATTAATGGACGTCACACGACGTCGTTAGTTGACGTCGCATGACGTCGTTGGGACGTCCTACGACGTCATTAAGAGACGTCACGTGACGCCACTAGTAAGACGTCTATAGACGTCATCGGGTAGACGTCTGCCGACATCATAGTATAGACGTTTATCGACGTCATGAATTCCCGATGACGTCTGTAGACGTCATTGGAAACAGATCCACCGACGTCATTGAAAAGCGCCAGCAGACGTCACAGTAAACGTGACGCCATGCCTAATGGCCTAATTACCAAATGGTGACTAATAGTGACCTCGCGTAACTTTCGTGCTAGAATTTTCAAAGTCGTTAGTGGACATGTTCCCAAAGACCTAATTGTATCTGAAACAAAACAAAAGTGTATGCCATGAAAAGATTTATTAACTCAAAAAATAATCTAGAACCATTTTTTTTAATGTACATATAAGAAATCTGCGTGTAATTTCAGAAATAATATTTAATGGCAAGCGAAACGTAATTAACAGTGACAGCAGGGAAGTATCTATAAGAAGATTTTTTTACATATAACACAGCAAGCACTGAATTTAACAAAATAAAAAAATCAGAACTGGCTTTGCGATTTTAGCCCTTAATAATAGTAGAGAAGGCCAAGCGAGGGAAATGGAAGTTTTCTCGAGGGTCGTTGAGACCTTATAGACTTTGAAAAGTAGCTGATAGGCAGAGAAACAATCATATTATGAGACCCTTTCAACGGTGGGGGTGGCGGCTTAGGGCCGGCGCTCACTGAGGGCGTGGCACGGCATGGCACGGCAGGTTGTACTGCGGCATCCCGCGGCGTTCCGTGGCATCCCGTGGCATGCCAGTGCGTCTTCTCCCTCCCTCCCGTCGGTGCGCGGGGGCAAGGGAGGGAGAAGACGCACTGGCATGCCACGGGATGCCACGGAACGCCGCGGGATGCCGCAGTACAACCTGCCGTGCCATGCCGTGCCACGCCCTCAGTGAGCGCCGGCCCTTACAGGCTTTTTGAATATGATAAAAAAAATTGACATTTTGTCATACTCGAGCGCGTCACATTTTATACTGGCGATTGAGCTTCATGCCTTATAATCTGACAATAATCTATTTTCATATTCTTGGGCATAGTACTGAGGGGTGAATCAATTACAATATTTTTAGTGGAAATTCTTTTTAGCTAACTTTATATATTTATATTTATAATGGTTTTTTGGGTATTCTGTTTATTATTTACTATTGAACTAAATTAGTTTGAAATGGGTTGTAGTTTTATTTAATTTTAGGTTTAATTGGGCTATTGTTATTCTGGGTATTAGGAGGACGCAAGGGTAAAGGATTTTTAGGAAGCAAGGGTAAAGGATTATTGTATGTTATTCTGGGTATTAGGATAGGTACAAGCAGCTCGGGAATTGTTAATAATGTTACGGGGTAAATAAGCGTAAGTTAGCAAAAGCGTTTGACTGTTAGTGTTGTTAGCGTTAGTAGAGGAGTAGGACGCAAGGGTTAAGGATTATTGTATGTAGTGTAATGGGCGGATATATTTTTTGGTTATTTACGGGTATGTTCGTGGGCTGGTGAAAATTATTATGGTTTTATAGTAGGTATTATATAAGGTACGTGTTGATTAATACTGGAGTAGTTAAATCTTGATTGTTTATGAGTTTGTTTATAGTATTTATTTTTCAATTCCGGTAGTGTATGGATTTCATTATTTATTACATATTCTACTATTTATGTGTTGTCAGTAGGTATCGTAGGTAAATGAAGTAAGTTTATACTTTTAACCGGGACAGCCGTTGCCGGTTTATTAGTTTTTTGTATTTTGTAATGAATTGGTTAATTAAGGGTATCATAATTTTTTTTTCTTCCTATTAACTACCTACTTTTCAAAATCTATAAGCTCTCAACGACGCTCGGGAAAATCCCCCGCTCGGCCTCCCCTACTATCATGTACAATTCTACAGTCCTATAACACTAATTACAGCTTACTAAAAATAAAAAATAAAACACCAAAATCGCTCACAATATCACAACATGTGAGCTAACGGTAAAATAACCATTTTTTTATAGAAGGGTATGCACACACATTTACAATAAATTTCTTTAACAGGAACTATGCAAAAACATTGTGAGAGTTCGTCAACCAAAAATATATTAAAATTTGAGGAAGGGCAAGGCTTTTTGTAAAAATCCTCATATTTTTTAAAAGCTTTACCATACAACATAATGTTACCCGCAATATTTAAAAAAAAATCTATAAAAATAACAGTCTTGTTTTGGATCATACAATAACTATCAGATTTAGAATTACAAATAAAGTTACACTCGCCCAATGTCAAATTACGAAACTGTTTACCCACATACTGGGGTGGCACAGGGCCATCTAAATGTTCTTTTTTAATACAATTATAGGATATAACATCATCCAAAAGCATTGGGCGGTTATCTTTCTCTGACAATCGGTTACCTACTTGTTGTAAAGGTTTGTATGGAGATCTTAATGTTTTTTTCAGTGAACCCAAATAATTTTCAAATTTGAATGCCGCGAACGTGTCCAATGTACTAAACCTCTCTACATCATCAACCATATGTATCAAAGAGTGCACATTATAGATTAAATACTGTCTACCATAAATTGTTATGCACCGCTCAACAAATTGTTTCAAAACATTTCGGGAATAATTGGAGAATCGCGAAGTTAGATTCTTTGACACTAATATATATATAGCACTGTGCAACAACATGAAATGATCATAAACATTTTTCTTTAGTAGTTTAAACAGAACGATTGGCCCAACATATAGAAGAAATGTTCTATATTCAGTGGCTTTCCAATGATCTATTTCATTTACTCCTCTGGGTTTGCGATTAAATTCAACGGGGATGAATTTCCGCACATGGTTTAACCTATCATTAAGAGATTTTGTGGATCGAGAATCCAACTTTACATGCTTAACATCTCCTTTAGTAGGCTTGACCCATGAATGTATCAGTTTTCTCATTACACCAAGACAAACACTGTGCATATAATCTGTGGGAAAACAGGTGACCAAGCCAATATTTAGTTCGATTAACGGAGAAATACCAAGGTGATGGTCTTCGTCAGACTGCAATTGAAACGACTCGTCTGTTCTCAACGCGCAGTCAAGATCGTCGAGTACTACACGACGTTCTATGTAATTTCCGTTGCAAATACATTTATCGCAACTAGAATACCCGTTATGTGATTTTACACATTTTAAATATGAACGAGCAGGCATATCACAAATAAAACATCTGACTGAAACAGTAAATAGTTTTCCATTATAATAAGTTCCAGACTGCATAAGATCTTTCAATTCGTTAAGGAAGGGTTTTAAGTAATTCGCTAGTGGAGAAGGTTTTGAATTTCCGCAAAAGATACCTATAGCAAATACGCTATCTTTAAAACCATAAACATCAGCTAAAATTGGCCAAAATTGCGTGTTGGAGCTATTGAAAATCGGTAATCCATCAATATTAAATGAAAATTGTATCTCATTTACAGCATTTTGAAATGCAATGGGTAAAATTGATTGTAACAAAGTTTTAAAGCCGAAGTATAGAAATTCCCCATTCTCTAAAATTAATATGCTACTTTTATTTGATGTATTCATTAGTGTTCTTGCATCAGAAGGGACTTCAGGAAATTGTAATTTTAAGAACTTTAACAGCGACGATAAGGCAACATTTGAAATATTATATTGTAAAGACCAAGATCTTAAGAAACTTTGTAAATCCTGTTGATCATCAGGAACCATGCATTCGGCATTAGGAAACATGGTCGCATCGTGTATTAAAATCTCCATATTATTTGTTGAATAACTAAGTGGCGTCAAATTAGGAAAGCTTTCGAGATGATCAATAGAGGACTGCAGATGGTCATTACAATCGTCAGGGGTACTTATATTTACTGTTTCAGTATCAGAAGTGTGTAGCTGAATTACACGCTGGTCTGTGTTCAACTCGAATTGTATATCATTTTGCAGTCTATAAGATTGAGCTATTCTTCTATAAATTTGGCGTTTACTTAACACTTTTTTACTTGTCATTGTAGGTACACACTCGTAAGAAACCCATATAATTATTAATTGTCTTTGTTAAAAGAGCTATTCAGTTTTTTCATAGAACTAGTTTTCAGCCGTTGTGGAGCGTGTTTGAGCCACACTTTCATGTCGTTTTCAATTGATGTTTCAGCAGGTAATTTCAAGTGTTTCTTTACAGTTCCTGAAACAACAAGAGCATTAAAAATAATTAGTAATTATAAACATGATGAATTTAGACCGTATATTTTTAAAATGTATATAATTTGACTTTATGTATTAAGAACCTTATACAGAGGCAGCAGTATAGATTATTAACGTGATGAAATTAAACCGTAGGTATATATTATAAACTTATGATAAATTATGGTATGAATTTCGTACTTTATGCATTTCGACTTTGTGTTTTTGTGTATGCAGATCGAACATATTTGATATTAGATATTCTGCTACGTCACCATTAAAATATAGGTATAAATATTTCTTATTTTTAAAATCGGTTTATGCATATCATAGAAGGCGGATGGACGTCAATGTTGGTAAAGCTGGGCCACATCTGAATCATTTTGTCGTATCGTACGTATCTCCGTCGCGTTGCACCGACGCGTATCAAGTTCGCTAGTGTGGACGCAAAAACAGCGCGATCATGTGGCGCGCCGTACCTATCTGATCGCTCCGGATCGATGTTGACACGCGTTTATTATATACCCCGCACACTCGCGATCGGGTACGCGTATCAAGATCGGTAAGTATGGACGTGTTTTGATACTGTATCACGATACGAAGTTATGATTTAATACGCGATACGCCGTGATCGCTCTCGAGGCGGTTTTTCCCCGATCATCAAAGGGGATACGGATGAGCGTCCACACTTAAGAGGAAACACAAGGGCCGCTTTTCCATAGAAACGTAGTCCCCTGTTTTCTCCCTGGATAATGGCGGTAGAGCAATATTTTTGTTCCATAGCTACTAGCTACTTTTGACTTGTTCCTGTTTTCCTTTTTTTCATAAATTTATTCTTAAAAGAGATATTAACCTTCAAAACCAAAAAAAAATGTGTTCAAACATCCAGAAAACAATTTTGACTAGATTATTTAAAAAAAAGAAAACATAGGAACACGGCCAAAACCTTTCTTTGATTTTTAATAAAAAAAATAGTTAAATAGGTCAAGTTTTGAAGAAGAAATCAGGGGACTACGAAAAGTTGATTTTAAGTACTTTTAACAGGTATTTTCGGCCCAAGCTGCAGTTTTCTCTATCGCGCTCTGCGGGGGGAGGCTTGAGGTTGGCGCGACAGCAATACATTTTACAAATACTCGTACCTATTTCTCAATTATCTTGCCCTTAGTTTTTCCTCTTAAGAGGCTGTCAACAGCAAAATGCCCTTGAGGATTCGAGCCGAAAGACGTCCACTGGTGGACACAGGCCTCCCCCAAAGAGTGCCAAATTGCCTCATGTGTCATGTAATTATTGTACCTAATTGTAATACTTACGTATCAGTACTAATTTCAAGTTCAGTTGTTCAAAGGGACGCTTTCCTTTCTTGCCACGATAACTAAACTTGGATGCAAGTTCGTTACTAATCATGTGTCTCATAATTTGATTCACCGAGCTGGTTGGAGAATTTCCACAGAAGGACATCAAGTAATTGCACTACAAGAAAAAAAAACTTAGTACAATAAATGCTAAAAACAAACATTGATTTCAAAATGCTATGTCTCATTATATAAGGTAACAGCCAAAGTGCTCAAATAGTTTGGTACGCCAATTTAATTGTAAGCTGTAATAAACAATTTGATAACTATTAATGTTAACTTATATTATGACAATGACTGTACTACATAGTAGTAGATAGAAACTTACCATTTCTCCAAAATTTACATCATTATTGAGATATTCTTCCAGTGTTGACAACTCATTTTCATCACAAATAGGCAGCTGTACAGGAAGCTTTATAGGTCCTTTTTTTCTCTTAATTTCATCAGTTTCATTTTGGCTTCTAATCCAGGTTAATATTTGGTTGTTCTGTTCTACCAGAGTTGACAACAAATGCATAACCTTATGCTGATGACCTACAAACAAACATGAATTTAATTCAGATAAAAAAAAAAAAGTACAGACTTCAAAATAAACTGAAAAGCAGCAAATAATCCTTGTATGGGAGCCCCCCTTAAAAAAATATTTTTATTTTGTTTTTAGTATTTGTTGTTATAGCGGCAACAGAAATACATCATCTGTGAAAATTTACTATCGCAGTTCTTGAGATACAGCCTGGTGACTGACAGACGGACAGCGAAGTCTTAGTAATAGGGTCCCGTTTTTACCCTTTGGGGGGTACGGAACCCTAAAAAGGGCTGCCACAATAGATCACTTGCTGGTCAAAGCGGCATCCCACAAGTCAAAAATTATAAATAAAAAACTTGATAATAATCCAGACATAATATCTGCTATTATTTTTCAATGCTGCTTATCCTGGCTGCAGCATCAGAATCCATAATCTTGCATATTCATATAGTCAAAGATCCAGTATGGGCAGCATACAAACATACCTGTAGACTTTGGTGTGATTGTAATGTCTGTGTCAGTTGAATTCCGGCTACGATGACCTGCTGATGTTGATGATGATCGCCCGTCTATAGGCTTGCGGTTAAGAGAAACTTCCTTTTCCGGAGTTTCATTAAATTGAAATTTATTGTAACAGGGTGTACCTAAAAGCGAAAGATTCTAATTACCAACACAACAGGTATGTCATATGATAATTAAATATCAAACTCACAGAAAAAATCATAAAAAGTATAGCTTTGTACTGGGATCATAGGTGTATTTCATACAGCATACATGGATGTTTCCAATTTTAGGTCACACATGTTTGAAAGTAAAGTAAACCCATTATGCCAAAGGTTGTCTGGAAGAGATCGCTCTAAAGCGATAAGACCGCCTGTTGTTACCTTTATTTATTGACTATACTTTTGTAACATGTTTTTCTTATGTTGTGGTGCAATAAAGAATATATTATTATATTATTATTATGCATCTATTAAGATCCCTACCGCAGTGAACAAAAGATCCAGCATGGGCAGTATACAAACATACCTGTAGACTTTGGTGTGATCGTAATGTACCTGTGACAGTTGAATCCTTCCGGCTACGATGATCTGCTGATGTTGATGATGATGGCCCGTCTATAGGCTTCCGGTTAAGAGAAACTGCCTCTTCCGGAGTTTCATTGGATTGAAATTTATTGTAACAGGGTGTACCTAAAAGCGAAAGAATCTAATTACCAACAACAATATGATGATAATGATAACTAAATATCAAAGTCACAGAAAAATGCATAAAAATATAGCATTGGACTGGGATTATAGGTATGTATGTATTATGTATGGTAAAACCATCGAAGTAAAAACTTGGTAGAAAAAAAAATATTTGATATATCAGATAGGTATATGTTTAAGCTGCAAACGCACAGAGAGCGGCGCGGCGCGATGCGGTGCGGAGGCGGCTTTGCAGTAAAGCTAATGCGGTCCGGAGGACGTCGCACCAAAATCCCGCCCGGTATTCGCGCGTGTAATGTGTGTGAGTGGGGGCGTCCGCCCTATAAGTGCTGAATAGGTAGATCAGGGCAAGTGAACCAGTTCGTACCTAGCATCGGTCGTGCTCACAACAAATTGTCGGGCTAATTTGTAATTTAGAATTTATAGTAAAAATAAAATTGTGTAATCGTTATCAAGTTTCATTTACCAAAGAACTATAAGTGGCGCAGTCGAAAAAGGAAAACTAGTGCTTTTATACATCAAAGGCCTAGTCATCGAATCTTCGGAGCCGAAATGCTGCCTGCCGTCGCCATCCTGTGAGTCCTTTCCATATTTCTTTTGTATTTTTGTACATTACAAGCGAACCGGAAAGTCATAATATCTGCATTTCTGTGTAATTTAAATAGAATATCGTTTGTTTTGTACACTAGAATAAGTAGTTAACTAATTCTATAAGATATTTCTGTGAATTTACAGTGTGTAATTGTGTAAAATGGCAGATGACAGGATTAATTCTTTAAAAATAGCTCTTACAGTCATTCCTGATTATGATGGAAATGCAAACCAGTTGCATAGGTTTATAACGACATGCGAAACCGTTTTGACCCAATATTTTGATGTGGCACAGCCCAATCATTTTAATAACCAGGTATTGCTCCATAGTATCCTTAACAAACTGAAAGGAAAAGCTGAAGAGGTCGTTACTATAAATGGCGTGTTTTCGTGGAATGAGATAAAACAAGTCTTAATAAAAAATTTCGCCGACCAACGTGACGAAAATTGTCTCAATAGGGATCTTATAAATATGCGTCAAGAGAACGAAACAACTCAAGAGTTTTACAACCGGTGCATGCATATGCTCAGCACCATAATTAACTATGTCAATTTACATGAACAGGATGAAAACAAAAAGATTTGCAAGCGCGAATTTTTCTCATCACAAACCCTGAAAACTTTCCTGAGCGGTCTTAAAGACCCACTAGGTGTAACGATTAGGACTATGCGTCCCGAGGACATGCCAACGGCTTTACAATACATTAAGGAGGAAGAAAATATCCACTATCTCCAAAAACGACAAGGGTCCCAAAACAATTTTCAAAAACCCTTAGACCTCAATAAATTTGGTCCTCACAACTTACCCCCGAGACCGGTGGCATTCCCTAATTTAAATAGACCTCTGTATTCTGAGAGACAAAACTTTTCACAGAACAATTATAGGCCGGTTTACCCTAATCCATACGAGAATAATCAGTGGAATAGACCCCAATACCCCTACAACCCGTCACGTCAGTTTTCTAGACCGCAATCAAATAATAAACCAGGTCCATCAAAACCTATGAGCGGATTTTCGTATAGATCGGCCAACATACCTCTGAGACCTTACATGCCTATACATAATCATACCTGCCAAACAACGTATCAAACAAACCAACCAGCCACAGCGTTCTACGCTGACACAGATTACGCGGCCGCCCGCAGTGATAATATTACCGAGAAACGACCATACGTTTGCGACACAGACTATTTAGCCAACCAGCAGTACTATGATAACTGTGACGATATTTATACTGAAAATGAAACCAATCAGGATTTTTGCAAGGTACGGGACACAGACAACCCTACATGATTACAGAAATAAATGCTCATTTAAAAAGACAGTTGCCGTATATTGAAATTGCAGAACCCCCTCTCAAACTTCTTCTTGACACAGGGGCAAACCAGTCGTTTTTGTCCCCGGAGGTTATTGAAAAACATTACAAAGGCCACCCATTGTTGTTGGAGCCATTTACAGTAACAAACTTAAATAGTACCTCTGTCAATAACTATGCTGTGGAGGTGCCTTCATTCCCAGAGATTAAAGAAAATACTTTGTTTAAGTATTACATCTATAGATTCCATAATATATTTGATGGGTTAATTGGGTTCGAGATGTTAGAAAAATTACAAGCGAAAGTTGATCTGAAAAATAAATTACTTATCACACCGAACGCTCAAATACCAATAAAAGTACTGACATCTGAAACTAAATCTCTATTCGAAGCCCTCATAAGGTCGAATTCTACAAAGAGTGTCAAAGTCCCCGTGGACATTCGACATGGAGATATTTACATCCCACGCACTAATGTAAACAATTGCTATATTCCCGAGACTGTAACTCAAGCCAAGTCAGGCTATGCTCACCTGCAAATAAGAAATCCCACTAATAATGACATCATCACTTGCTTATCGTCGCCTCTTAAGGCCGAAAGACTAAATAACAACTATGTATTATACAACTTAGAGACCACGTCCGAGAAAAATGATAGCGTGCTAGCGTTTCTGAGAACAGATCATCTAAACGTCGAAGAGAAGTGTAATCTTACAAACTTATGTGGAACTTACAGCGATGTTTTCTATACAGAAAATACACCACTTACGTTTACGAACAAAATGAAACACCACATAAATACTACGGACGAAATACCAATTTATACGCGATCTTATAGGTATCCCCAAATACATAAAGCTGAGGTAGATAGGCAGATCAAATCAATGTTGGAACAAAATATTATACAACCTTCTAATAGTCCATGGTCATCCCCCATCTGGATTGTCCCAAAAAAACAAGACGCGACAGGACAAACTAAATGGAGATTAGTAGTCGACTATCGGAAACTAAACGAAAAAACGATCAGCGACAAGTATCCAATCCCTAACATCAATGATATTCTGGACAAACTAGGCCGTTGTCAGTATTTCACGGTATTAGACCTTGCTTCAGGGTTCCACCAAATAGAAATGAATCCCAATGACATAGACAAAACGGCTTTCAGCGTGGACACAGGCAACGAGGGTTATCGAGGCCAGTACGCCTATCTCCGTATGCCTTTCGGGCTGAAGAACGCACCCTCATCGTTTCAGCGCGTTATGGACAACGTGTTACGCGGCTTGAAAAACGTTATGGTATACATGGACGATATAATAGTTTACAGTACCTCTCTTCAAGAGCACATTCAAAACCTAGAAGATGTTTTTCGAAGACTCCGTGAGTCAAACTTTAAGATACAGTTGAATAAATCGGAATTCATGAAACGCGAAACGCCTTTCTTAGGACATATTATAACTACCAACGGCATTAAACCCGACCCTGATAAAATCAAAGCAGTTCAACAATTTCCCATCCCAAAAACAGTCAAGGAAATAAAGTCCTTTTTAGGGTTGCTCGGCTATTATAGGAAATTTATCCCACAACTCGCAAAGCTGACGAAACCATTGACATCATGCCTAAAAAAGGGTGCAAAAATCGAACTTACTCCAACTTACATTGAATGTTTTAAACATTGCCAAAATCTACGAGGGCTGCCTTTTAAGTTCTGTCGTTTGCAAACCTCCCGTGATTGCATAAAAAAGAACTAGTGTCACCCTAAATTATATGAATTAAGAATTCGAAAACAAAAGAATGACTCGAAATCGGCCCAACCGTTTTAGTACAGCGTTCGTTCAAAGTTGACAAGTCAGTTGTGAAAATGGAAATTTCGAAGGAAAATTTACGTGCGATAATTTTTTACAACTTCAAAAGGGGCTAACGCGACTTCAGTGCTTCGAAGAGTTGACTACGGTTTTCAATGATAAAGCACCATGCCTTCGGACTGTGGAACGCTGGTATTTACAATTTCAACGTGGTTGCTCTAGTCTTGGTGATAGACATCGTGAAGGTCGACCAAAAACAGCCGTAACCCAGGAGAACATTGATGCTGTACGGCAACTGATCATCGAAGATCGCCATGCGACATACCGTGAGATAGAAGCTTCCTTAAGTATTTCAGGGACCAGTGTTCACAGTATTTTGCATGATCACTTAGGCGTAAAAAAGTTGATCTCACGCTGGATACCACATTTACTCAGTGAAGACCAAAAAACGGCTCGCGTTCGATGGTGTCGCAAAACTCTGCGGCAATTCAACCGAGGAAACTCGAAACATGTTTACGACATTATCAGTGGTGACGAATCTTGGATATATGCCTACAATCCCGATTCTAAACAGCAGTCGACTGTTTGGGTGTTCCAAGATGAGCCAAAACCGACCAAAGTAATACGCTCACGGAGCACTTCGAAAAAAATGGTCGCCACGTTTGTGGCGAAAAGTGGCCACGTTGCCACCATCGTGCTCGAGGATCGTAAAACGGTTAATGCTGACTGGTTTACCACTGTCTGTTTACCAGAAGTCATCGGCGAGTTTCGAAAAAATAACCCAAGACGTCGTATAAGACTGCACCACGATAATGCGAGCTCGCACACCGCCCGGCAAACTATTGCGTTTTTAAAAGAGCAAAACGTCGAAATTCTGGAACACCCGCCGTACAGTCCAGACTTAAGCCCTAACGATTTTTTTACTTTTCCAAAAATCAAGCAACGACTTCGTGGTCAACGGTACCAGACGCCTGAAGAAGCGGTTGAGGCATACAAAACGGCCATTTTGGAGACCCCGACTTCGGACTGGAATAAGTGTTTCGAAAACTGGTTCGATCGAATGAAAAAGTGTATTACATATCACGGTGATTACTTTGAAAAACAATCAATACCATTTAACACTTAAATTGTCTTTAGTTTTTCCAAACGACACAACTTAAAAGGCAGCCCTCGTACTATCAAACGACCCTATTCTGCAGTATCCTGACTTCGAAAAAGAATTCAATTTGCGTACGGACTCCTCAAACCTTGCCCTGGGCGCCGTGCTCTCGCAAGGACCAATAGGCTCTGATCTTCCAATTGCTTATGCTTCACGGACCCTTAACGATAGTGAAACAAAATACAGTACAATAGAGAAGGAACTTTTGGCCATAGTCTGGGCGACGAAATACTTCAGGCCCTATCTATACGGTAGAAAATTTAAAATTATCACCGATCATAAACCATTGCAATACCTCATGAATATAAAAGAACCGAATAGTCGACTGGTAAGATGGCGCCTGCGCCTTGAAGAATATGACTACACTATAACGTATGAAAAAGGAAAACTAAATACAAACGCGGATGCCTTATCCAGAATAGAATTGCAAAATAATGAAATTAATCAAAGTACATCCAACCACAAGGAAAAAGGACCACTATCCATGTTGGTGAACCACTCAGATATTTCAGAAAGCGATAGTGATAGCGAAGATAACTTGCCCCTGGCAACATTGGCACGCAATTTATCTCTCCCCGAAAGTAGTACATCAGATGAAGACGATTTACCTTTGGCGATGTTGGCGGCTCAGCCACAAGCAGCTACAGCACAAAGTACTGTGCACTCCCAACTCGAGAGTCCTGTTTTGGAGATACCTATTACAGAAAAGCAAATAAATACCTTCGATAACCAATTGTTCCTGAATTTTGTTTATCATTCACCGACAAAGCCAAAATTGATAAAAATCTTCTCAAATAAAAATAGAATACTAGCACAGATAAACAAAAATAACATCCAAAAAGATATCATAAAACTGTTTAAAGAATACATAAAACCTAATGTTAAATACGGCATCTTTACACCCGACGAATTCATTCCGGCTATAACCTCGATATTACAAAATATTTTCAAAAATTCTGCGTACAACCTAATTTTTTGCAAAACCCACGTCCAAGACGTTACAGACCGCGAAAAACAATTTGAAATTATTAAGCACATTCATGACGGTCCGACAAATCACCGCGGAATTCTCGAAACTGAACAGAGAATAAAATTACAATACTACTGGCCTAATGTAAAGAACAGTGTCACCGAATACATCAATAACTGCGATGTATGCCAAACTAGCAAATATGAAAGACGCCCAAATAAACAGCCTTACCAGATTGTTCCATTGCCCACGAGACCATTCGAAATACTACATATTGATACTTTCACAGTCAATAATCAAAAGTTTCTCACCATCATTGACATATTTTCTAAATATGCACAAGCATATCCCTTACAATCTGTTACTGGTCTGAGCGTATTAAACGCTCTTTCTATTTACATGTCGCATCATGGTCCCCCACTCTGTATAACTGCTGATCAGGGTACAGAATTCAAAAATCAGTTAATAAGGGAACTTGCCAAACTGCATAAAATAAAGCTTCATTTAATCAGTGTCAACAATCCCGAGTCGAACGGCGCTATAGAAAGGTTCCATTCAACAATTTTGGAACACATCCGAATAATAAGCAAGAATCATTCGGATCTTACAACTCACGAAATTATGGTGTACGCTATTATCGGATATAACAATAGCATTCATTCTGCAACCAAGAAAAAACCAATTGAGATCATAAATGGTCACTCTAACAACAGAGATCTATTTGATATAGACATTGAAGGTGTTTATTTACAGCATTACATAAATAGACATAAGGATGTCACAAAAGAATTATACGCAAACATTAACAAGACCCTTTTGGAACACCAAGAAAGGGTAATGTTGATTGCTAATAAAGATAGGTCCGATCCTCCACAATACGAGGAGAATCACGCCTTATATGTTAAAAACCCCTTGGCTACCCGTCAAAAGACGAAGCCTCGTTATCTAGGTCGTAAAATTAAGAAAAATCTAGAGATAAAGGTGATAGATGACAGGGACATCAGTCATCATAAAAGAACTTTAAGAGTGCCCTTAAAACAACAAAAGCCCTTGTTCCAGGACTCTCCTAGCAGGAGCATCATGGGGCCGCCAAGTAACCATGACGAAGCTGGATAACAACCCTGGCATATTGCCATTTAAACTGGGGACCGCTAAAGTTCAGATGACTGAGCACGTATTTTTACATTATTATGATTTAAGTAGTATTAGAGATAGTATAAGTAACGTAGAGAGCCACATAGGCATTTACCTAGAATATATTAAGACTGCAGACCCCCTTTATTTCCGCGACACCACTGTAACGACCAATCAGATTTTCCTGAACGACCTGAAATCAATATATGGTAAATTCAATGGCTTATCTAAAACTCATTCCAAACAAAAACGTGGCCTCATCAACGGTTTGGGTTCCATCATAAAAAGCATCACTGGCAATTTAGACCACGACGACGCTCGTCACTTCAACAATGCCATTCAAACCTTACAGAAAAACCAAGATGTTATTGGAAACAAATTGAACTCTGGAATTAGCTTTAATAAACAAATGTTGGAAACGTTCAATGTCACTCTCTCTACTATCGTATCCAATGAAAATAAGATTCGAGTAACGCTAAACGAAATACTAAGAGATGTCAATATGACCAATTACCGACTATCCGATTATATCAAAATTAATTGTTTATGCAATTTGATAAAAAGCAACTTACAGAATATTCTCGACTATGTTGTAATGCTTGAAAATGCAGTTGCTTTTTCCAAATTAGGTATAACGCATCACAGTGTAGTAGGTTCTGATAGTATTATGTTCATGTCTAATGTATTGTTTAAGCTTTATGATAAACAGGAAATGCTTATTAACGAAAATACTGAGATACGAGATTATTATGACATCATTACTTGTGGTTCCTTCTATGCAGATAACAGAATTGTATTTGTCTTAAAGTTCCCTATAATGTACAAAAATACATATACCTATTATCAACTCTTTCCTACCCCCACCTACAATTCGACCATTTTAATTCCCCCTAAACCCTATTTGGCTGTAAGCGGCGATAAACACCAGTACATGGAAAAGGAATGCAAACAGTTTCAAGAAATATACTACTGCGAGGAAGCCTTCTTCACCATGACCTCGAGATCAGATGACTGCATTTACCTGTTGATCCTAAAACACGAGATAACTGCAAACTGTCAGTATACTGCGTTTAAAACTAATTTCGAACTGCTCCAAAAACTTGACGATTACCATTATGCTATAACCTGCCCCCAACGAACCAAATCGAGACTACTATGCGACGAAGAAGAGACCAGATTCATTGAAGGAACATATCTAATTGAAATTCCGGAAGGCTGCAGCTTCACTACAAAAAGTACATCTCTAAGAAACTACAGGAACCAGATTAAAGGAAAGGCTATTAAACTGTTATCCTTCCAACTATCAAATATAACAGTTATGAATTCTGCACGACCTCTAAAATTAGAAAAGGTGCCTTTAGATCAACTATATAAACTTGAGGCCTTATTGGAAAAGGATGTTGTCCAAGAACTAGAGAAATTCCATTCCGAGAATAATACACACCTCATCTGGACAGGACCGTTATATGTACTAATTTTCATCGTCATCGGAATAATGGTGTGGAGAAAACAGAAATCATGCCGATCCACAAGAAACGAGGCCCCGAGGAACCCAGGCGTCGAGTTGGCTCCGACTGGGCCGCCCTTCTTCACGGGAAGGTCCTCTCAGTGATAAGGGGGGTGTTATGTGTGTGAGTGGGGGCGTCCGCCCTATAAGTGCTGAATAGGTAGATCAGGGCAAGTGAACCAGTTCGTACCTAGCATCGGTCGTGCTCACAACAAATTGTCGGGCTAATTTGTAATTTAGAATTTATAGTAAAAATAAAATTGTGTAATCGTTATCAAGTTTCATTTACCAAAGAACTATAAGTCGCGGGATAGCGGCGCGGAGGCGGCGTGTGTGACATAACAAGCGGTAATCGACAGGTGACAGTTTCGGAAAGATCAAAAATGTTATCCTCTGATTCAGATAGCGATGACGAGATTTTGCTCTTACTTGCCTTATGACAAAACAATAAGAAGAAATCTAAACTGACAATGACGGGTCCATGAAATAAATAAAAAAGAGGAATATTGGAAGAGTTCCATCATTTATGCCAAGAGCTGACTTCTTATGAAGATCGTTTTTACACTTATTTTCACATGAGTAAAAACAGTTTTAAAGAATTACACGACTATTTAAAACCAAGGATTGTTAAGCAGGGTACTAAGTTTCACCAGGGAAATAAATTTTACAGTTGTACTCATTGTTAAAGTGAATAAAATCTGAACTGAAGTTGTAAAAAAATACAACTTGTTGCACCGCTCTCAGCACGCCTCCGCGCCGCGCCGCGGCGCCACCGCCGGTGCGCGCCGGTGCATTGACAACTGCGTTTATACAACTTCCCGCCGCAAAACCACCCCGCGCCGCCTCCGCGCCGCGCACGCCTATCTGTGCACGCGTTTCACCGCCTCCGCCACGCTTTTTTCCCGGCCGGTTTTCTATGCGGACCCGTTCATATTCGCTCGAGCATTACAACCGGTACCGTCTCCGCGCCGCGCCGCGCCGCTCCGCTACCGCTGTCAGTGCGTTTCGGTCTAAGTATGTGAAAATGAATATTGCTTTGAATTAATATTTTATCAATACCTTCAATGATTTGGTCATTTTGTGATATTTCATTTAACTTATTTTTCTTTTTTTCACAGCTCCCTGCTACATTACCTGAAAATAAAATGTAACTTAATGCCATGATCCCACTAATTGGGACCACTGAGACACACAAGTATTTTATAAAGTGCAGACACAAATATTTAGTTCCAGATTGCAATTTCAAAAAACAAAGTGATTAGTTTAAAATAAAACCTCTTAAATAATCACGGTTCGGACAGGTAATAGGGTTAGGGTATTTTCTGTTATTCATTACAATGAATGAATATAAAAGTTTACTATCTAAGGATATAACAGCCAAAATGCAAAAACATGCAAGGCAATCCTAATCTATGAACGATGATGACGGTAAACCAGGCAAACAACACGTGCATGGACTAAACAAGAAAACAACAAACAAAAAAGTACACAGCTGCAGTTCTTGTCGGTTTCGGCACATTACAAAGTAGATAGTGACATATTATTTTTGTTCGACTGCTTTATTGTATGACTTACAAGGTAAAAAAAAGTTTTTCGTTAAATGGATTGTCGCTATATGAAAGTAAAAAACAAAAGCCGCAGACATGACGGCATCATGACATTTTATTTTACATCTCTACTTATATAAATATTTTATTTTTTGTTTACTTGACGCCGTAGGTACCTATATATAGATTCCAAATAAATAACCTTAAAATTGCCATAAAGATGAAGAAAAAACAGACACTGGTAAACTTACAATCTTCCAAATGATGGACGTAGCGTAGGTAGCTAAATTTAGCTACGAATAAAAACTAACGATATATTTTTATTCGTCGCCTTGAGAGACACTGCATCTTATCTTCATTCAACGTCGCTGGCGGCCCGGATCCGCGTGTACTTAAGGCACGTGAATCCATGACACGGATCTACACGGGTACACGTGACTTAATTACACGTAGCCGAATTCACGTGCCGAACGGGCCATAAAACCGTTGTCTTGTAACATGAAAACGGGCGCACGGCTACGAGTAAACGAAACACGGACACGACCGCGAGCCCTAGTCTAAACCGATGAGCATGCATGAGGAAATTAATTAATGTTGATGTAGCAAAAGGTATGCCAGGACCGTAGCAAGTGGAAGGATATAGTCTATGCCTACCCCCTTGGGAAAGAGTATGTATGTATATGTATGTATGTAAATATTATACTGTATATCCATATTGTGAATTCCATATGTAATATAAAATTTGTTTGAGGGATTTGTACCAAACACACAATCAAGAAAACAAGTTAGTAATATTTTTAAATGTTAGTTACACCAAGGAATCATGACAAAGGCAAAAACAAGCCATCAACCCAAACACATTTACCTCCCGTGTTCCATTGTATGTAGTAGAGTAGTCAACACCCCTACATATTGCTATACAATGTTGTATATTGAGACACTCCATTTTGTACCTTGCCTAAATAAAACAGTTCCAAATGAGAAAAATTACCAGTTTCACATAAATAACTCTTGGGTCAATTTTTACACCAATTTTTTCCCAAATTAAGCAACTATACAGCTCTTTGAGATATGGGAACTAGACATATTGAGTCATCAATAGTAAATGAATAAAGGTAAGGTGGGGTAAGAATGTCACCAAGACTACAACTTTCCATAATATGGACTTTAATTTATACTACAAAATACCCCGTCAAATAAACTATGTTAGTCTTACCCCACCTTACCTAATACATTATAAAACTCACACTCACTCACTAACCAAAAGGACTGGTGACCGGAGAGCTACCAGGGGCCCATTTCATGATGTAACAAGTTACAAATTACAAGCGGAAGTCTTTTCAATACCTTTTGATAGAAAGAGACTTCCGCTTGTAATTTGTAACTTGTTGCTTCATGAAATGGGCCCCTGCTACCTTGCACAACGCATTAGTATTGCTATACAGCAAGGAAATGCTGCCAGCATCTTCGGCATCATGCTGCAGGGGCACAACTTTTTAGATTTATTTTAGTATTAATTTAATTTTAATTAGAAGCAATTTATTTTGTAAGTAAATGTACTTTAGGTTTTTTTACTAATTTAGTTTTAGTTTTAGTACAGTCAAGTGTCAAAATATGGGTGCATACAACTTACTCATAAATATGTCCCATAACTCTTATGTCAGCGGATTAAGGTTTTGGTACTTATTTATGAGGATGTTATCGGTACATACTTTTGCACTTGACTGTTGTAGCTGTTTATTTAGATAAAGTCTTTTGTTTCTGATATAATATTAACCGTCAAAGAAAAAAATTAACTCACCAATCATAAACAGGTCTAAGGCACTTTCTTCAGGTTCAGATGACAATGAAGCGTCGGAGTCAATTACTCGAATTGGCTTCTTCGTCTTTCGTTTTTTGCTATCATCATAATCATTCAAATCACTTGTTGATTCCGCTTGTTTTGCCTTTATACGGGCAGTCATTAAATCCGCTGCAAAGACAAACAGCACATAATAAGGTGAAATTAATGAAACATTTTTACAGCAATGTGTGGCCGGCAAGTATGTGCATCTTGCTCTAGCGTACAGTCAGAGTAAGACAGCAATCGTTGCCGGCCAGAATTTGCAGGAAAATATGGCACGTTTAGAAGTCCCATAAAATGAATAAAGATACGATTTGGGTCCTCCCAAAGAAAATAGGTAATGGTAAACTAAAACTATGCGGGATCCCTTCAACGAAACGGTCATAAGAGTTTTAATGGCTTACCCGTTTCATAAAATTTTCTTTTAAGGGTTATTAACTGCCATGTTTGATCGTCGGGTGCTTCGTGTCTAAACAACGACTTATTATATTGAGTATTGTGTTTGAATCTTGGCCAAAATGCTTCTTGTTTTTTAGGTGTCAACCAAGTGCTGCTGACAATAACTATATTATGGTCGGCGTCATCTTCTTCCGCGACAATATAAGTGTTTTTATCGTCCATAATAGGTAAACCACAACAAAATAAACCGCACAATTATAGCAAGCACACAACCTGAAAGTTTATAGACAACTTTTACAACACTTCACAAAAGACAAGACTAACTTACCGAGTACTTGATGATTTAATTGATTGCGTTAAATAATTATCGGCATAGGTACTCACCTGTTTTCCGGCCAACAAACAACGAACGAAAATCGAAACGAAATGATAAACTCATGAAACATACGATGCGAGCTGCGATTACGTCACGCACGACACGAGTGGAGTCATGGACATGGAGTGACGCTAAGGAAGGAAAGGAAAGGTGTAGGTGTACCTAGGTAGTGCGAGAGAATGCGGAAAGCGATACATAATTCGATATCGATATTAATGTAACGCTCGATGACACAACACGCAGCGCATCAAATAGGTATTTATCTCTTGAAATTACAATAAATTCTAATAATACTTATTCCGGGACTAGTAAGTATTTTGTATAATATTTATCCACCAAATATTAAGAAACGAAACTTTAAAACTGGGTTTAGGTTTAAAATAATAATTTGCTCTGTGTAGATGTGACTTTTTATGCTACTTGTTTTTATTATGATTTCATGAATTATTATTATTATTACTAGCTGTTACCCGCGGCTTCGCCCGCGTGGTCAAGGGGAACTAACATCATAATGGATCTTCCCACGGGAATAATATGTTTTATCCCGGCAAAAAGTAGCCTATGTCACTCTAACTAGAACTATTCTCCACACACAAAAAAAGCAGCCAAGTGCGTGTCGGACCACGCACAACGAAGGGTTCCGTGCCTATTAAAAAGGTCGTATCGTTACTGAAATATTACGGCACTTACGTCCTTTTCTTTAAGGAAGGCAGTTTTTTAGAAATATCTCGAAAACCTTTGAACCGATCTTGTTCAAAACAATTTTTGCTCAAAGAATTTAATAATGTCCATGATTTTTTTCATATTTTTAAAATACACGGTTCAAAAATGAGAGGGCGGACACAATTTTAAAATAGAATAGAATAGAATAGAATTCATTTATTGCATAATTATAGGTGTTATAATAAGGTTACATCATGTATTTTAGTAGAATCACTATAATTTGCCTTTCAGGCGTACAATAGTTTACTTAAATCTAAATCTTAATTAACACATTTTAAATTTTTAGCCTAGTTTTACCTAAGAAGAAAAAATAAGGCACTTACTAAGTTGTAGAGAAATCTATATCGAAAAAATCGTTTATATTGTAAGGCACCCTCTTTTTCAGTGACTTTTGTGGCAATTATCTCTGAAAAATTGCTGAGAAACCTTATATTTATTTCGAAAGGCCTATCGATTGATGTGCCACACGTGGGCTTGCAATGAAAAAAGTTTTTTTGACTTTCAGTTTTATGTATGGAGTGCACCCCTAAAAAAATTTTGTTTTGTAATTTAATAACAAAAGTGTAGCGGCAAACAAAATACACCTATCCTCAAAATTTTATTCAAATACACCTTATAGTTTTCGAGTAAAATGTCTGTGACATACGGACGGACAGACATACAGACATGACGAATCCATAAGGGTTCTGTTTTTTGCTATTTGGCTACGGAACCCTAAAAAGGAGAATCAAACACACTTTCGAATTTATAATATTAGTAAGGATTTCCTTTATTCATTTTAAATCTAAGGCAATAGGTTTTTAGTGTTCCATACCTCAATCGGTAAAAACGGAACCCTTATAGGATCATTCCCTTGAGAGTGTCGAAATCACAGATCTATGAATATAAGTAGTACTAGCGACCCGCCCCGGCTTCGCACGGGTACTATAATATACATATAAATAAACCTTCCTCTTGAATCACTATCTATTAAAAAAAACCGCATCAAAATCCGTTGCGTAGTTTTATTTATTTATTTATTTTATTTATTTATTTATTTATTTGGACCTTCAACAATAAGTACACTGATACATGATAATATTACATTGGTTTTAAAGATCTAAGCATACATATTAGGGACAGACAGCGGGAAGCGACTTTGTTTTATACTATGTAGTGATAGTGATAGTGATTCTATGCTCTGAGGTCGAAATACATTGTTAGGTACCAACAATAAAAATAATTTATGTGTCATAAATATACCTGTATATACCTATTACCATGCTTACTTGATTCATAATAAAACAGAACGGTAAAGTTGTCTAACAACCAATAATCTGTTAAAAGCGGTTAACCAACAAGTGAAAGGTTATTTGCAACTAAGTAAACCAAATTATCTACATAAGTTAAGTTTAATCTGTTCTTACAAATAAAAGTAAAAAGCTCTTGTGGTTCATTTTCGCGAAAAAACATTTAATCTAATCTCCATTTTGCACAAAATTTTCAAAAACGAAGTCGTTTAGTAGAAAACAATGGTCGTGATCTGCTAAATCACCGAAGGGATCACGGAGATCGGACACGAGACCGCCAGCCCATTCGATACAGAAAAATCTGCCGATTCTAACGTGTATGTAACTCAATATCACCAAAAATGTCGCTTGTAAAATTTCCAGCGTCGATATGTTTAAACGCAAAAGTTACCTAACACTATTATTAGCAGCGATCTCTTCGTTTTAATTAGAAATGTGTGCGAGTTTGGCGGTTAAATTTCAAAGCAATGTATTTTACTATCGAATATCGACTGACACCTAGCCCATCAAGTAAACGTGGGACATCCCTAAGTATGATGCAACAATGGCTGCAACGGGTTCGAACAGGTTTTATGGCGAGAAAAAAAAACGGTGTTTGTAAATTTTATATTCAGCTTCTGTTTGCTAATGAGTAATATAATAATTATAAAATATTTATTCTTAGTTTTCCATACTATTTTTTATACACTTGAGGGTATACAGGTTATAGTTTTACACAGTTATTAAACACTAAAGTGACTCCGGAAACGACTAAAGCCAGATTCACAGAACAATGTGACTGGCGCGAATTAACAACCGCGAGCTTTCGACCAATCAGAGATAGCGATTATGACGTGTGATTGGTCGGAACGGGAAAAATTGCTAGCGCGCGTTAAAAACGTGAATTAAGGGAACGGCAAAGTACTTTGTGTAATTGTTTAAGTTTGGTACTGTATTTAAACGTATTTGCAAGTGTGTTTAAAATTGTTATACTGATCTTTACTACTGCCTTAAACACAGAGGTCCTACCGCAAAACGAAAACTAACTTCGTTCGTGTATCTCCGTCTTTGTCGCACTTGCTAATTCGAGGAACAGAGAGGGAGATACACGAACGAAGTTCGTTTTCGTTTCACGGTAGCCCCTCAGGGTATCCTATAGTTCAGGCCCTCGTAAAATGTATACACACACGAAAACTGTCGACGTATTTTACAAAGTCATCTTTAAACCCCTGATAGACCGTGGGCCCACTCCCAACACCCCACAGTTTATTCTTCCGTTCTTCCGGCCATTTCAGGACTGGCCGGCTTAGGTTTTCTCTCTCTACGAATAAAGGGCTAAAGGATGCTACACGTCTCGTACTGTTGTGACATGACGTAAATATCCCCATACAAATTTTGACCGGAAGTGAAGATCTAATTTTTTTTTTTTTTCCCTTGCTCAGCACAACTTTCTCGACTTGCTGCCATGCATTCTATCATGTTGTCATGAGACGTAGGTGTATTGGGAGTGGGCCCACGGTCTATGAATGTCATCAGCGACGTCACTTTTAGGCGTATGCCGACATACGGAAACTTTCGCCGCGTTTTACAACGTCATCTTTCAACCACTGATGAAACACGATATATTACGACGTTATTTGCAACGTCAACATCAGACCTCTGACGATACACAATAATTTATAACGTGATCAGCGACGTCACTTTATGGCGTATGCCGACATACGAAAACTTTCGACGCGTTTTCCAACGTCACTTTTAAGAGTCCGTATCGGCCCGGAAAAAGTTCGATTGTAGGTATCATTACCCGTCTCCGAGCGCGCCAGCGCAGGTATTGGTAGTGGGGATCGAGCGAGGCGGCTAGGTCGGCGTAGAGTAGTTTTGATACTTTAAGGCGCCGTAGGTTCATGGTCTTCTCTCCCTCTCACTGAGCATAAGCGTGAGCGAGGTGGAAGTGCGTGCTCGGAAGCGCGGATATCATGTTTTTTTTTGGCCGTTTAAATAAATAAAAAAGTAATCACTTAGTTCTCTCAAACATAATATTGCCGATTTCTAGAAGTTGTTACTAATATTTTATTCGTGATTTATTTATATCGAGCGAAAATTGCTTAATCATATTTCGCTGTCACTATCACTGATCTCGCTGCAGAAAAGCCTCTAGATTACTAAACGTATTTTTTGATACCATATTATTATAAACAGACGCATTATATTGTTTCAAAAACTCTGTTCGCTTAACTTCGCGGAACCTACGGCGCCTGAACCGTTTTATCTGACTTTTTCGTTTCTTAATATTTATATGTACCTACCTACGTATACGTATACACATTACACGCCTGTATACGCATTTAAATAAAATATCAGATAACTTAGAACTGTATCGTTCATTATAATGTATTTATGTAATTACTACAAATTAATTTAAGTAAGTACTTGCTTGTTTGACGACCGCTTTAGCCTAGTTGGTAGTGATCCTGCCTACGAACTGGAAGTTCTGGGTTCGAATCCTGGTATGGGCATTTATTTATTTCTGAGTCATGGATATCGGTTCTCAATGTATTTAAGTATTTATTTATCTATATAAGTATGTATATCGTCGTTTAGTACCCATAGTTCAAGCTTTGCTTAGTTTGGGACTAGGTCGATTTGTGTAAGATTGACCCCAACATTTATTATTATTTATCTTTACTCATATTAAAACTTAGGTTATTTATATTATTTACAAGTGGCTCTGTGAGCTGTAGACCTCGCGAGTGTATTTTTGCATAACTCCGCCATTTAGAAAAATTTCCAAAAACGGGCTCGACTAAAAGTTCTATATAATTACCGAACCTGCTCGCCAAATTTCACGAGAATCGGTTGAGAAACGCCACCTCTAGAGGAGAACAGCCGGAAATCAGGACAGACATACGAAAGCATTTTTGTCAAAGATGAAACGGATACCTTATTCGCTTCCGCTCACTCGGTCGATAATTAATTACTGTTAGAGTTTTCAGTTTCCAGGTTAACAAATTCTAGGTAAAAAGGTTTTACCTGACTTATTCGTTTCTTTGTTTTAGTGTAGGTGTTGAAATAAAATACCAGGTAATTTAGAAATGTAGGTACAATTTATTTTTGTTTACAGTTAATTTGGCTAAAGTATAATTAGCTTAATCACCAGATAAATAAGAATAATTCGTTAACCTTTCCAGATTCCAGCGTTGTGCTGATTTCGTTATAGTCTGGTTTTAATGTTTTAGGGTCACAATTTTTTTTTTATTTTTACTGTACCAAATGAACGGTTTGTCTTCCTAGGCGCCATACTTGAATCTAAAATAATAAAACCAATCAATTGATAAATATTGTATTATAGTATACTACTTTAGCGACATGAATAGTAAGAATTTGAGCAAGGAAAAGATGGGCGGTTAAAAAGATACGGAGATAAAACATGTTGCACCGTCCGTCCACAACTAAAGTGAAAGATGACACAACTTCATATTAATCTTTATATATAGTTGTATCATCAATTTCATAATATTTGCATATTATCACTATTAGGTCATAAATGACTTACAAGATGCAAAACGATATGCTCTTTAAGCGTGAGTTCTATACAAGTAGTGGAATGACACTGCAGAAATTACTAACAAAGGTGCAGAAGAAGAAGCAGAAATTGCGTTATTTTTTTTGTGAGGAAACCGATGATACCCCCCGATTTTAGCTTTATCCTTTAAAAAGAAAGCTGATAGGTACCCATAAAATTAGACTACCGTTGGAGTAATTTTCAAATATGACCAATTATTACTGACAGATATGTTGAGACCTGTCATCGAAGCAGATGTTAGATAAAATTGCATAAATAAATAAATATGGTTAAAACCAGAAATGATTAAAAAGGCCACAAAAGTAGCACCAGAGGGGCTAGTACGCTAAGTTTTATAATGGACATAAAGCATTCGTCCCGTTCTGGCCAATATGTGAGTGCAAGAGGGACAAATGCTTTATGTCGGACATAAAACCTAGTGTGCTAGGGGGGCAGGACACTGCAGGAAGCAGTTCATATCACACAGATAAAGGCAATAGGAATAAGATTCCGTAAATCGGAAATATTACAAACGGCTGTCAAAATTAAGAAACTGCAAAATAACAACCTGAACAGTCAAACTAATTCAGGAGAGGACTCCTGTGCCCAGCAGTGGGACGTATATATAAGGTGCTAACAAATTAAGTACCAATATTTTAAGAGGTGTTACATTACATCAAAACAATTGACTAAATAGAAATTAAGAAAACTTTTCATATGATATTTTTGTTTTAATTTCCGGTACAAAATAAATAAATTAAAATTTCGACCAAACATAATCAGCCTGTGCATTTAACTGACGAGATGTTTAAACACTATCTGTCAAGTGAACATTGAAGGAATTTGTATCGTTTTTCCCAAATAAAATAGGAGATTCTTCACCATATTAATTTATTAATTATCGTTACAATGATAAGATGCTTGTTGCAGCCATGTTGAAGGGAAAGAGAGCGATCGACCCGCTTTACCGGCGGAGCACACCGTCGGTAAGCAGATCGATCCTAGCGCCACCTAGTGGCGACTAGCCGAACCACTGAGAGCAGTACAATGTATTGGAAAATCTCGACTTGGTGGCTCTGTGACGCGCCACTAGGTGTCGCTTGTGACATGCTCCCACCAGAGCTGTGCCAGTGTTAACCCCTTTCAACGCCAACGAAGGACAGATCGTTGAAAAGAGCTAAGCATGGAACCTGTGCGTTTGTATCGCACACGCTCCACACTTGCAGCAAGGTCACTGGCCGGTCAGATGACCTCTACATTTGATACTTGATACCAGACAGACTCTTTGTACTAAGTATATTAATTTTATTTTATTTTAATTGAATCTAGGTATGTGGGGCATTAAGCTAGATTCTGTCTGTTATCATGCTAAATGAAACAAAAAACAATAGGAACTTTATTTAGGTACTAGTATGCTATCTTATCGTTGCATAAGTATAATTTAGGTATGAACTTAAACATAAATTTAGACATGAATAGGTAATGGACATATGTTATTAAAGGAACGTTTTATGTTCCCTCGAACGGTCCGTAGTTCGGCGACCCGGGTAACTCCGTCCTGGCCGGGGCAGACAGCAACGACTCGGCCCAGCCGCCACTGGCACGGAGGTAGCCGGTCTTCCCGCACCAGCACTACTGTCCCGGGCTGGAGAGCAGGACCCTTCGAGCTTCTCCACTGCGTACGCTCTTGAAGGAGACTGATATAGTCTCGGGACCACTGCCGCCAAAACTGCTGCTGGAGCTGCTGTAGTTGCTGGTACAGAGTAATTGCATTAACAGGGCTTTTTTCATAATTATAATCAGGTAGGATTGTGAGAGGTTTTCCTAAAAGGAAGTGGGCCGGCGACAAGTATGATAATTCGTCGCTATCTGAGCTAGGTATTGGGCACATTGGTCTAGAATTTAGAATGCCCTCAATTTGAGTTAAGACAGTGGAAAATTCCTCATAGGTTAGCAAGGCATTTGCTACTGTCTTTTTTAGGTGTATCTTACAACTTTTGATGGCGGCCTCATGTAGGCCCGCCATGTGTGGCGTATATGGCGGTAAAAACTTCCAGCTTACTCCTTCCGACGCACAAGCAGTGGTAATTGCATCTAGGTTGTCGGTTAGATTTAGGTATTCATATAATTCGGATATATCTTTACTCGCACGGTGGAAGGTAGAACCGTTATCGCTTCGCATTTCCCGCGGCCTTCCCCTTCGTGCAATGAAGCGCCTGAAGGCCGCGAGGAATGCGGAAGTTTCCAGACTTGAAACTAATTCAATATGGACTGCCTTTGTTGAGCAACACACAAACATAGCTATATAGCATTTTGAAGTTTTGTAACCTCGTCCCCTCCTGTCCCGCACTGTGAAAGGACCTGCAAAATCGACAGAAGTTACATTCGAAAAGGGGGTTGCTGGGGTTACTCGATCGATAGGTAAATTTCCCATAATAGGAGTAGTTAATCTTGGTTTGGCCCTGAAACACGTCACGCATTTTCTAACTATTTTATTTGCTAGGGTTTTACCCTTTATTGGCCAGTATCTCTCCCGCATAGATGCGAGGAGGAGCTGAGGGCCGGCGTGTAAAAGTCTTAAATGCTCGGCGAGCATTAAGAGATTTGTTAGTGTGTGATTGTGAGGCAGAATTGTAGGGTGTTTTTTATTATGTGAATACTGTGAGAGTCCTAATCGACCTCCAACCTTCATGAGGTCATTTTCCATAAATGGATTTAAATCAAATAAATTTGATGAATTTGGTATTGATTTTCCTGTACTGAGTATTTTATACTCTAATGGGTATGTTTCTTTTTGTGCAAATTTAATTAATTTATTTCTCGACTCTGACATCTCGTTGACAGTTAACGGACCTACTATTTTGTTTTGGTTATTTTTACAATTGTTAATAAATCTCAAAATAAAGGCTAATATGTTAACCGGTTTATTTACGTTGGACCATTTGTCAATGAAATTGGTTATGAATGGATTTGGAATGTCATGTGTGCATACATTGCATATTACAGTTGGAATGTTTACATGATGGGAGGGCCAGACGGTAGTAGGTTTGCTTAGCCAGGTCGGCCCCTGCCACCATTTGGTACAACCTGCCATCTTTTTAGCCTGTAATCCTCTAGATATTAAATCAGCTGGGTTATCACTGGATGGGATCCAGTGCCAATCGGTAATTGAAGTTGCCTGCCTTATTTTATTTACTTGATTTTTTATAAAGCAGTTGAGTTTATGGATGTTTGGTGAATTTATCCATGCTAGGGCCACATTTGAGTCCACCCAAAAATATTTATCTGTAAATTTACATTTTAATATATCGGTTACCTTGCTATATAGTGCTGCTAGTAACGATGCAGCCCGAAGCTCGAGTTTTGGAATAGTCTCATCACGAGCTACCCTTGACTTTGCACATAACAATTTAACTGATATGGTGCCAGACTGGTCAATGGATCTTATGTAAATGGCGGCTCCGTACGCTGTCAACGAGCTGTCAGAAAATCCATGAAGTTCTAGGGTAGTACTATTACCTAGTGCAGCATGCCTAGGCAGGCGTAATGAATTTAGATTGTCTAGAGAGTTGTAGAAGGGTTCCCACTCATTTGAGAGTTCAGCTGAGAGAGATTCGTCCCAGCCAGCCCCGCTCTTCCAAAGTTGCTGTATAAATTTTTTTGCTATGACTAACACCGGGCTAAGTAGGCCTAATGGGTCAAATATCTCCGACGCTAGTGAGAGAACCTTTCTTTTGGTTAGTGGGTTTGGCATTGGTCGCCTTTTAATTTGGTATAACAAATTATCTGTCTGACTGCACCAGGCAAGCCCCAGTACCTTATGTGTATCTTGACAGAGTGTCGTTGGTTGTTGAACATGAGTATTTGTTGTACTCACTGTTTGTAAAATATAACTGGAATTAGAATTCCATTTTCTTAAGTTAAATTTCGCGGTGGCAAGCGTCTGCTGGACCTGTATAGCTGTTTGCGCGACCTGTTTTTCGTTGTCTCCGCCGAATATGAAATCGTCCATATAGAAACTATTTGCTATCGCCTGGGCCGCCTCTGGATATTGAGATTTGATGTCATGGGAAAGCTGGAGTAAACATCGAGTTGCTACATGCGGAGAGCATTTTAGTCCAAAGCTTAGGGTTGTCAACTTGTAAGAAAGCAAGGGCTGTGATGGATTATCACGCCACAGTATGCATTGCAGGTGGCACTGTGTTGGGTTAATATAGATCATACGGTACATCTTCTCAATGTCCGCATTTATCACATAGGTATATATTCGAAATCTGAGTAGAATATCGAACAAATCATCCTGCATCACTGCACCTTTAAATTGAATATCGTTTAACGATTTGCCAGTACTAGTTTGGCAGGATGGGTCAATCACAACTCTAATCGGAGTTGTAATTTTGGATGGATTTACTACCGCATGGTGTGCTAAGTAGTTGTTTGTCTTGGTGGGAGTGCACTTGACCATGTGCCCAGCTGCTCTAAATTCTTTCATAAAATCTACATATTTTCTTTGAAAATCGGGATTACGTGCAAATTTGGACTCTAAATTTTTGAACCTTTTGTATGCTATGTGGCGCGATTCGCCGAGTGCAGTGGGAGGCTCCTTGAGAGGCAGGGTTACCACAAAGTTGCCATCAGACGTGCGAGTATGTTCATTGAATATTTTCTCACAATTTATGTCATCATCATGTGGCACTTTGCTTGCCGGGGGCTGGTCTCTTACATCCCAAAAAGCCTGTAAGTCATTGGTAAGAATGAAATTACAATGAACGCGTTTAGGAGCATACTTAGCAACAATAGCTCCCGATACCACCCATCCCAGCCGGGTTCTTTGAAGAATTGGTAAACCTTCACCTAAGTTGTGTTGGCCAATGCACAAAAGTTGGTAAAAGTGTTCGGCTCCTATAATCATGTCAACTGGGCCCCCTTGGTCAAATGCCTCATCCGCCAGTTGAAATCTTTTTGGAATATTTAATGTAGTCATTTGCACTGGATAGGCAGGTAAACTACATATATTTGGTACTATGAAACAGGATAACCCGGTCGAATATGTCTCATCTTTGGAAATTATAGTTACATGACATTGTTGTTTTACTGTGGTGGAATTGTCATTGAAACCCAATACTTCAAAATTGATATTTTGAGTTGGTAGGTTTAATATTTCAGAAGCCCGTTTGGTTATAAAATTAGATTGAGATCCGCTGTCGAGCAAAAGTCTCAATATTTGAGGGTTTTTCTGACTATCCACCACTTTAACTTGTGCAGTTGATAATATAATGTGCTTCGGTTGTGGTACTGCACCTGCATTGGATACTGTGGTTGACTGTTTAGTCATTAGGTTGACAGATTGGGTTAGGTTATTAAGAGTTGATGTTGGAACATTTACCTCATTGGTATTGGAGGATGAAGACTGATAAAATGTCTCTGTAGCTCGGGGTACTACATGCAAAAGCGTGTGGTGTTTTCCTTTGCAGGTTCTGCAGTTACTTGCTCTGCAGTTGGGTAAGATATGGTTTGCACCAAGACAATTTATACATAGGCCTAGTTGTTTCACTATTCTAATGCGTGCCGGGGGATTCAGGGCCAAGAATGTCTTACACTGATTTATAAAATGGGTTCCTTTACAGTGCGGGCATTGGTTAATACGTTGGAATGGTTTTACCTTATTTTGCTGTATGGGAGGGGACGTGATTACCAGGGACTTCCGGGTCAGCATTGCGCCAGCAGCTGGCTGCTCCGACACCGCACTGCCCATTGCCTCCATAACATCAGCTTGCTTCCTCAGGAAGCTCTTGAAATCCTGTAATGTGGGAAGGTCACGCGAAGTCATTCGTTCCTCCCACTTTCTTTGAATATTTTTCTCCAATTTATTTACTAGCATGAAAATCAGCAGCACATCCCAGCTCTCAGTGTTGACCTTCAAGGTACGCAATGATCTCATATGTTTAGATATGGTATCGGTCAAGCCTCTGAGGGCCGGTGCTGTGCTGCAGACATTGTCTCCATATAAAAGTGCCCTTAAATGGTTGTTAACTAAAAGTCTAGGATTGTTATACCGCTCACACAGTAGCTGCCATGCTAAGCTATAGTTTTCTTCTGAATAATCGACTGCTCCTATAACCTCTAAGGCACCGTCCTTCAGGCAACCTCTTAAATATTTAAATTTTTGTATTGGTTTAAGATTAGTTTGGTTTATTAGGGCATCAAAGGTGTCTCTAAATTCTATCCAGTCTGTCATATGTCCGGTGAAGGATGGCAAGATGATTTCAGGATATTTAATAGAGTCACTGTTAGTGCCGTCAGTGGGGCGAGCGTTTCCTGAAGGTGTGGGTGGAGGTGCTGCCTCTGTCGCTTGGTTAATGTAGTCTTTTGCAAGCGCTACTGCTGCAAAGTAAGAGTTCTCAAAGGCCTCCCTTTCCAGTACCTGCTGGTCTATATCAGCGCTTAAAGTTTCGATTTTCCGTTGGTAATTCTCAAAGTCTTCATATGCTAGTAAGATTCTCTCCAATCTTAACTCTATTTCGATTAACTTATCTGCAGTTAAGGTACTGGATGGGACACCCCTGAGGTACTTTTGGAATAGGGTTAATTTTCCCTTTACTGTGCCCCTCATTTTTATGTATGTATTTAATTTAGCGTCATCCGCAGCTTGTGCGTGATCGCTATCCGAATTACTTCCGGACATTTCGGGTAATATAATATAGGTAACAACTAACAATGATAGTGTACTGACAATGCAATGTGCGCAATACCTAGTACCTCGTGGTTTTTATTCGAATCACGACATAAAAAAATTGGTAAAATAACTTAAAATCGCCAGCCCACTTGCCTGCTAGGTTCCAGTCAGCAACACGGCGCTACCAGCCCATGTGCTCTCGTGTCTGCCCGACGCCACGTGGATCGGCCGTTGTCGACGCCTAGTACCGCGTGGTGGTCGCTCGTTGATGATGTTATTCGTGTTGTGTTATCTTCATTTTTCGATCTTCCTACTAGGTATGTTGTATCTTCTTGTCGCTTCGTTCTTCTTCCTTGGTCTTGAGGTAGGTGGATCTTGGCACAGAGTTCGAAATAATTTTCTTTCTTGAGGTTGGTAAGGATAATCTTCTTAACAGGATCTTCTTTCTTCGTTTTAGTGTATTTTCTTGTTTAGTCTTCTCTTTTTTCTCTTTAGGTTATAGGTAGATATGTTTCTGTTCGCTATTGGTATGGTTTTCTGTTCTTGATTCTTGTTTGGTAAATGTTCGCTTTTGATGGAAATTGGTATGATCTTCTCTTCCTGGTTCTTGCTTGGTGTGATAACTTCTTTTATTGGTTTCTTTCCAGTTTGGTGTACGAGTTCCGAGTGCACCTCGCGCAGCGCACGTGTTCGATTCGTCGGCTTTTTTCACAGTGTCGAGTTTCTTCGAGATCTTGTGTCGCCTGACTTCGTCGGGGTCACCATGAAGGAATTTGTATCGTTTTTCCCAAATAAAATAGGAGATTCTTCACCATATTAATTTATTAATTATCGTTACAATGATAAGATGCTTGTTGCAGCCATGTTGAAGGGAAAGAGAGCGATCGACCCGCTTTACCGGCGGAGCACACCGTCGGTAAGCAGATCGATCCTAGCGCCACCTAGTGGCGACTAGCCGAACCACTGAGAGCAGTACAATGTATTGGAAAATCTCGACTTGGTGGCTCTGTGACGCGCCACTAGGTGTCGCTTGTGACAAACATCGTCGTTTGTGACAAACGTCAATGATTGATTGTTGACTATCTCATTAACAGGGTGTTTTTACGCAGTAACGTTGTATCCCTAATTATCTCCAAAAAGTGATACACACTTTTAAATGTTTCATACTTAACTCTACTCCTAGAGACGAGTATTATCAGCTCTAAAAGTATTAGTACCTAATTTGTTAGCACCTTATATAGGCTGATGATGATGAAAATTCAATGACATAAGTACTTTTAGAATTATCGCTACATGTATATATAGATAAAACATGAAGACTAATATTAAGAACCTCCTTCTATGGAACATAGGTCAAAAATGTTAGTAGTACAATGAACATATTTCCATTAGATAGTACAAATGCAATTTCATATAAAAAGTCATAAGTAAGAAAAAGCATCACTTACCAAATGATCAATCAAGACTGCCGCATCGCGCTATAATTCCCGCTAGCCCAAGCGCCCATAGCTACGTGACCTTGAAATCGACGAGCGACGTGACCGCTCTCTCAAACCGCTTGGCGGTGACTGCCGCATCGAGCGCCGTGCACGGTGTTTTATTACGAATTTTAGGGTGATTTGAAATATTTTTTATGCCACAATTTACTTCTACACATAAATATTTTTTTATTTTTTCGAATAGCGCTTGAACTGGAGTTTCTTATTATGGTTTCATATTTTTGAAATAATGTGCTAAATGGCCATAAATACTGGCGATTCTTCGTGTGTTTTTACTAAAAAGTTGTTGGATGGAAATACGGTTTTACTCAACAATTTAATATGGTAACTTATATAATGTTTTCCACTTAATCCTAAGAAGACTATCAATCCAATATATATTTATTTGTTTTATGTCGGTTTGAAATCAATTCATTCTTCAAATCTAAGTCGTTTTACACGTCTCCGAGCGAAAATTGAGAAAACAGCTGTTGGACTGAGCCAAAATATGGTAAATTGAGAGCTAAATGTAAACAACATTTCCACTTATTTGACTTGAATTGAAATGATCTTTCATATTACACAATAAAATCAGTAGGAAAACGAATATTTCATGAGATATGACCTCAATAATTCTAGCGAATTCAGCAAACGGCTGTATACGGACTCTTAAACCACTGACGAAACATAACATATTACGACGTGATTAGCAACGTCATTATCAGACCTCTCACGAAACACAATAATTGATTACGTGATCAGTGAAGTCAAATTTAGGCGTATGCCAACATATGTACGAAAACTTTCGACGCGCTTTACAACCTCGCCTTTAAACCATTGACGAAACACGACATACTACGACGTGATTTGCAACGTCATCGTCGGACCTATGACGAAACACAATACTTTGTAACGTGATTAGCGACGTCACTTTTAGGCGTATGCCAACATACGTAAACTTTCGACGTGTTTTACAACGTCGTATTTAAACCACTGACGAAACAGGACAAAATAACGACGTGATTAGCAACGTCATTATCAGACTTATGACGGAACAGAATAATTAACAACGTAATCAGCGACGTCACTTTTAGGCGTATGCCGACATACGGAAACTTTCGACGTGTTTCACAACGTCATCTTTAAACCACTAATGAAACACGATATATTACGACGTGATTTGCAACGTCATTATCAGACCTCTGACGAAACGCAATAATTTATAACGTGATCAGCGACGTCACTTTTAGGCGTATGCCGACGTACGAAAACTTTCAACGCGTTTTACAACGTCACCTTTAAACCACTGACGAAACACGACACATTACTATGTGATTTGCAACGGCATCATCAGACCTCTGACGAAACACAATAATTTATAACGTGATCAGCTACGTCACTTTTAGGCGTATGCCAACATACGAAAACTTTCGACGTGTTTTACAACGTCGTATATAAACCACTGACGAAACAGGACAAAATAACGACATGATTAGCAACGTCATTATCAGACTTATGACGGAACAGAATAATTAACAACGTAATCAGCTACGTCATTTTTAGGCGTATGCCAACATACGACAACTTTCGACGTGTTTTACAACGTCGTATTTAAACCACTGACGAAACAGGACAAAATAACGACGTGATTAGCAACGTCATTATCAGACTTATGACGGAACAGAATAATTAACAACGTAATCAGCGACGTCACTTTTAGGCGTATGCCGACATACGGAAACTTTCAACGCGTTTTACAACGTCACCTTTAAACCACTGACGAAACACGACACATTACGACGTGATTTGCAACGTCATTATCAGACCTCTGACGAAACACAATAATTTATAACGTGATCAGCGACGTCACTTTTAGGCGTATGCCAACATACGAAAACTTTCGACGTGTTTTACAACGTCATCTTTAAACCACTGACGAAACACGACATATTAAGACGTGATTTGCAACGTTATTATCAGACCTCTGACGAAACACAATAATTTATAACGTGATCAGCGACGTCACTTTTAGGCGTATGCCAACATACGAAAACTTTCGACGTGTTTTACAACGTCATCTTTAAACCACTGACGAAACAGGACAAATTAAGACGTGATTTGCAACGTTATTATCAGACCTCTGACGAAACACAATAATTTATAACGTGATCAGCGACGTCACTTTTAGGCGTATGCCGACATACGAAAATTTTCGACGTGTTTTACAACGTCATCTTTAAACCACTGACGAAATAGGACAAATTACGACGTGATTAGCAACGTCATTATTAGACTTATGACGGAACAGAATAATTAACAACGTGATTAGTGACGTCATTTTCAGACGTAAGCCGATATACGAAAACTTTCGACGTGATTTTTGACGTCATTTATTTCCATAAGACGTATAATTGAAAAAAATCACCAAAAATTCACGTCATAATTTACGTCATCGGGCAGAAATTGTTGTCTGGGATACCCCCTCTTAAAACTTTAGACACATAATTTTGTGATTATTTAACCGCCTGCGTTGCTTTTTTCTCCACTTTACCACATTGTTAATCCTAATTCAAGAAAATACATCATTACTGATGACCATACATCGGGGTTTTCGGAGCGGGAACGTTTGACATTAGCCAAAGAGTAGGTATTTACTTAAAAACAGATCGTACCCTAGTAGGTTTCTACCGAATGAATAATTGATTGAAAAATAAATAAAGATTAATCATACATCAACCTCTTCAGTTAAGTCTATTCATTTATAAGAAAATGCTTCATAGATATCGAGCGTCAAGATTGACATTGTATTAGACACCTATTGTCAACCGTTACCCTTGCTTGTCTAGTAGATAAACTTATATGCAATTGTATTTTAAAAAACTGTAAATAATCAGTCAACACAAATATGCCTCCGAGAAAAAAAACTCGTTACGAGTTTATGCGTTCGTGGATAGAAAATAATCCAGAGATAGAGGTTCGAGATTCTTTATTATTTTGCACCAAGTGCAATGTGAGCTTCGCTCAAACGAAATCTAGTGTAACGCGACATGTCGCATCTAATAAACATACAGGTATGAAATATGATTTCAATAGTGAGCTCTTGAAATTTGTTGTGGGCTGTAATATACCATGGACGCAGGTAAACAATCCGATATTTAAAGATTTTATCGAAAATTGTGTTACCGGTAAATTTGGAAAAACTGCAAAAGTTCCTTCGGAATGTCAACTGCGACGGGAATATTTAAATAAAGCTTACGATGAAAAAATGAATAAAATACGGAGCGAGCTAAAAAATGAATATATATATGTGAGTGTTGACGAAACCACGGATGATTATGGTCGTCAAATAGCTAACGTAATAGTGGGAGCATTACGTGATGATCACATTGGCACTCAACACTTGATATCCAGTAAACGGTTAGACAGCACGAACAATGTATCAATATCCAATACGGTCACAAGTGCTCTTGATGAATTATGGGGTGCTAACCATAATAATCACAATAAAGTACTTTTACTTTTAACTGACGGTGTGGGCTACATGCTAAAGGCTGGAAGAAATTTAAAATGTATTTTTCCCAATCTTTTGCACGTTACATGTTTGGCTCATGGTTTAAATAGAGTGGCTGAACTAGTAAGAAAACTTTATCCAGATGTGAATGATTTAATCGCAAATGTTAAGAAGACATTTTTGAAATCTCCTAAAAGAATACAAAAGTTTAAAGAAATGCTCCCCGGAGTGCCTTTACCACCTCGACCAACAATTATTCGGTGGGGAACCTGGATAGAAGCTGCAACGTATTACAGCAAACATTACGATGAAGTGAAACGTGTTCTAAATACATTCAGTCCCACCGAAGCCCAGAGTATTAGAAAGGCAAAAAGAGCGTTTGGAAATGCAAATATAAAAAGCGACTTAAATTTCATAGCAAATCATTTGATGACTATCCCAAATGCTATTAAAAAACTACAGGATGCGAAGCTGTCCATCAGCGATAGTTTAAAAATAGTTCATGAAACCTATAGAGATGTTTCCAAATTAAACATGAGCGTAAAAGGAAAACAGATTTATGATAAACTGAAGTTGGTGTTAAAGAAGAATTCTGGCTATAGCACACTAAAAATTATAAATGAGTTGGTACAAGGCAAAGAAATAGAACTTCAATCTCAAACTTCTCGTGCATCAATTGATTCCTACAAAAAATTTAAATATGCACCTATTACAACTGTCGACGTGGAAAGATCATTTAGCTCCTTGAAATGGATATTTACAGCAAGACGCCGTAGATTAACTGTCCCAAATATAGAAAAAATATTAATAGTTTATTCTGAAAATCGTGTCAACTATTCAATTTACAGCAGGTAGGTAATTAATTAAAGTTATTTTAATTGTTACTTTATAAGTTATAAGACTTTTACGGAAATTAAAATAAAACTTTGTCACAGATTGTATACAACTCACAGAGAGGTAGTTATTAATTAGGCATAATAAGATATTTTCTTAGACTAACATATCTGTTTATCTCTACTCTTTCTCAAATCATTCCCGCTCCGAAAACCCCGATGTCATTATTGCTAGCTTCTTGAAATGGCTACCTGTAATGGCGACCACGACCACGTTATCGAGAGTGAAAGGGACGACGAAGAAAGAGATGTACTTATGAGGAAAACCATTCAATCGCTCTACGAAAGGAGGTCCTAAATAGAAAAAAAATACATTTAATATTATGTTCATCGCGACTAGTGTCTGCAGTTCCAAACCCCCACTGTCACCCGACGGAAAATTGCTCATTTCTTCCCGGTAATGAAATGAAAGTTATATTAGATGAATGAACAACCTATTTCATTTACTTTAGAAAACACAAAGCATAGTCGACTTCAATTCAAAAGAGGTACGTTTTCAGCATAGTTCAGTATTTTTGCAGGCGATTGACCAAACAACCAAAACTGAGCATCAAACTCCGATTACTTGAACATCATTAAACTGCCTAGTATATTATAGATAACATAATAGACCTATCAAAATCAAATCACCATTCAGCCGAGGCATCAAATTTAATAGTTCACGTCAAGACAGCGTCATGACGTCACTAGAGTTAGATTAGTTTGCATGTACTGCTTCTAAAACAGATGAATGTCAGCGCTGCGCCTACGAACTTATGTCGTTTTCCGAGTATGAATACGCCCACCGCAAGAGTATTAGTATCAACAGTTTCGAGATTCACGTGTAGTGTTGATTTTGGTCCGTAAAGGTTTGGGCCTGAATTTGACGCGTGTACTTACCAAGATTCGAAGGTATTCAGGACATTGCCCCACTACTATAGACCTTTCAGCCGACATTCGTTGGGGTATAAATATAAACGCATAAAGGGCCAGGAGCTCATTCTAAGTTGATTTTTATATACTGAACAATTGCTAAGGGGAATCTATGCCCGATTGTTGTTATGAAATGATTAACCCAATGAATAAAGAAGTTCTAAGAATCGGCGTGCGCTTTTATTTATGCCACACGTAACAAGGGTTTAAATTGCTCAGGGTAATCAAATTTTAGCCTTTATTGCAATTCCTTGTATGTATTTACTTAACAGAAACGAAAGATCATAACAAACATGGTTATCATCATCATCAATCATCATCATATCAGCCGAAAGAAGTCCACTGCTGGACATAGGCTTCCCCCAAAGAGTGCCATAATGACCGGTCCTGCGCCACCCACATCCAGCGGACTCCCGCGACCTTTACCAGGCCATAAGGCCTACCCACGCTTTCCGTTAATTTTAACTATTAACATGGTTAGGTATATTAAGTGGTTATCTTCTCTCTTCACACACTGTATTACTAATGAGGTGTGAAATAATAGTACATTGTGATACAAGTGAGGTATGTTGATAATTACATCAGAGGCGGAATTGTTCACGCGAACCGCAGGTGAGCGTTATAAGTGAGCCGAGGATATAATTATCAAAGCTCACGCATTTCATCCGACGTTTTTCAACACATTTTGCGAGGAAAAAATCCTTTTCATAAGAAGAAAATTTCGTAGGCCTGCCAAGCTATTTTCTTTACTTAATGATGGCAACAGGTTTTTACTCATATATTGTATATCGCCAAGAATTTCCAGTGTCGTCCATTCTATTTATCACTTTTCTAGTCATCACGAGAGTCAACAATTTTGATAATAACCAAACACGCATTAACAATGTTTACAAATATTTGTGAAATAACCTGTAATGGCGCGCAACAGTCTTTTTTATTGAAGTTTGCGCAGTGCGCGCGCATGTGTTAAGTATTTAAGTCGAAATAAATAAATCGAAATCTACCCAAATTTTGAGAAAACATATTGTATGCTCAGCTCAGAATTTTCATTGCTAGGCAATATTTGGTCTGTGTTATAATATATCTGGTTACGCCGTCAGAGCAAAATCCCTTTTGGCCTCCTTTCTTAAAAGCTGCTGAGACTGCTTACACCGCCTTCATACGTCAGATGAAAAAAAAAGTAGTTTCAGTCTGTCAAATCTTTTCCTTACGCATGTCACCGCACAATATTCTCACCGCTGCAAATTAATTGCGAACAAGATAGTGCTTGTGCTTGATCCTGACCGAATTACGTATGCTCGACTCTTCACCCGCCCGCTCCAAGCTGCACACCAAAAACCTAAAGGTAAGCAGTTTCAGCTCTTCGAAATTAACATATTTGGTTTGTCTTTAAATTTATTCTACGGCGTAACCTTGCCTTCAGCTCCGCACCGCTCATTACCGCATAGTTCAAATTGCCTATTTACACGGCCTAATCAATATCGTCGAATATGAAGTTGCGTTTTGCGGAAAAGGGACAGAACATACCCCCTCTTAAAACTTTAGACACATAATTTTGTGATTATTTAACCTCCTGCGTTGCTTTTTTCTCCACTTTACCACATTGTTAATCCTATTTCAAGAAAATACATCATTACTGATGACTGACGGAGATTTGAGATAGATAGATAGCAAAAAGTTTATTTATCTGTAGGTAAAATTGAAGAATCTCATCTCAAAACTGAGATATATCTACATGAACGAGTATACCAACTGACCTTCGGAACTAACATTCTATTCAGACCATTTGGTCCATATTTTAACCGACTTAAAAAAAGGAGGATTTTCTCAATTCGTCGTATGTTTTGAATGTAGGTACTCGTATGTTTCCCGATTACGCGAAAACCACCTGATTTGGAAAATTGTTATAAAGGGCTTCCTTCCCAGGTAGTCTGCCATGGTCATCAAGTAAGGATCGGATGATGGAATCCTGGAGCAATCGAGGGAACTCTTTAATTTGTTTAGGCACACTTCAACCGATTTGGGTACTGATTTGAAGTCGGTTGAAACTTTGATTTTAAAGTAATTGTTAGTAAAATCTTACGTAATATGTTAGTGTTGGAAAAAACAAAGGCATATGTTTAACGGACCACCAGATATAGTAAAATATGAACACAAAAAAAATACTTTTGACGACCAAAAATAGTAACTGAGCACCTAATTTTTTTCACCATTTTAATGTGAAATGATAACCTAAATAAAAACATCTTACTATCCTATTGAAAGAAAATGTCTCCTAATTAATCATTGCTAACACATAAATAGTAAATGATCACCAAAATGTTACCACCATTTTAATGTGAAATAATTACCCAAACTGTCTCCAAACTAATCATTGTTAACCCAAAAATAGTTAATGAGAGCCAAAATTTAACCACCATTTTTATGTTAAATGAAAACCAAATTATAACATCTTACTATCCTATTAACGAAAATGTGTCCCAACTAATCATTGCTAACCCAAAAATAGTTAATGAGGGCCAAGATTTAATCACCATTTTTATGTTAATTGATAACCAAATTATAACATCTTACTATCCTATTAAAGAAAATGTCTCCCAACTAATCATTGCTAACCCAAAACTAACTCAGTCTCCCGCCCTCCGCCCGGGCTCCCGCCAGAAACTTGCTTCGTCGGCCCTTCGTTTCACGTGCGCACTCGACCTACGCTCCGCTCGGGAGGTCGCCGGCTCGCTTCGCTCGCCACCTCCCCTCACTCGCTTCGCTTCGGCCTCGTGCACCCGCTCAGCTCAGGACCTCCTTCGCAAGCTTCTGTCTCCGCGGGCTTTTATATACACTCTAGGGGTAAGACAGACAAGACCACGTGGAAGTGGGGTACGCTGATTCGGGTTTTGGTAGCTATTTTTACCTTTCGATCGCTTTATTTGGTAATATGCATACATTTTATGGCAATCATAGTGACTTATTTAGGTAGACATATTGTAATAATTTCTTCGCTAAGATTAGGTGCTCAGTTACTAAATTTGGTAATCATTTACTAAATTTGGTCTTTGAATACAATTTAATTGTGCAGTCGTTACTAAAACAGGTAGTACCATTGTAATGGTAGAATTCTTTTTTTGGTGTTCAGTACATTTTTTTGGTAAGAAAGCTTGAGGGTATCAAAGTATTTTCTGGTGGTCATTATATTTGTTCCCAAAAACAAATACAGTCAGAATAGTAAAGGATATAAAAATGGAGAAGCTTGACAAAATGTATAAAGAGTTAGAGCAAAAAGTAAGTAAAAAAAGTAAGTTTAATAAGAAGTAGTTAAAGTAAGTAATGTAAATATGTTATTTAATATTTTCACCTGCACCGCCATCTTTTGGTAATTAACGAAACTTATGTTTCTCCAGAGAAACAAGGCACAGAGACGCACAAAGTACACAGGAGCCAATGCACTGATCTGTGCACAGATGGCGCTATTATAAAAATGACGAATAGTTGGACAAATAGTACTATTCGTAAATTCCGTAAAAACACAATATTTATTAATAACACAAATGTTTTTCAGCCATCACTCGATTAAGAGTACAAAACACTTTTATGTTTTTATTGTTGTATTAAGTCAATGACGTTATTATCTTTCCGTACAAATAAAATATAGGATTTTTTACTTATAAGAACCGTTTTTTCGCAGTCGTCATGTTGTATGAGAATATTAGAGACAGTTAGTGCTGTCAATGTTCATTGCATGTAAGTGATAACTAATATTAAAAAAAAACATAAGTATTCTAAGTAGGAAACCGAAACTCGGCTGTCATATTATAATAGGTGAATAAAAGAAGATTACAATCAAACAAAGTCATTCTTATAATGCATTTTATAATAATAAGTGAATAAATTAATTGCTTTAAGTCATAAGTTGCTACTATTACAAAATTGATGCAAAATGGGCAGTTGAACTAAATATACATTGCTGTGTAGGTACATTTACTTTGAGAAATATACAATTTTATTTTCGTCAACTATGTGGTAGTGCTTATGTTTTACCAAAACTTCATTTTCACATTTCAACGGGCAAAATCATCAGCTTTTTTTCATAAATTGCGAGTAATACATCGTTATTTCACGTAATAGTGACGTGTTTGTCTTTAAATTAATTAAAAAAGAACATTTGCAAGTTCGGGATGACAAATAGGTAGGTAAATCAATAATTAATAATAAATCAGCCTATATACTCGTACGTCCCACTGCTAGGCACAGCTAGGCCTCTTCTCATCAAACATTATAAATATAAAATCAAATTGTCAGATTTTTTTGTACTTTAATACTTACGAGTAAGTACAATTATGCAGTAGTTCATAAATATGATAAACGTTAACAGACACTATATATTATTTATGACCTCCTGATACTTGATAACGTTATATATACTATACAGCGCGTTTTTAAGGCAGTGTAACAATGAACAGTGTGACAGACGGACATTTTAAACCTTAGGTTAAAGAATATTCAGAACTACATGATAATGAAAGTTCAAAATATTGCTACCACTAAAAAAAAAATCAGTAATTCTGAGTTAGTTTTTTTTCTTAATTCGCCTCTTCGTTGTAGATACACGCAGTTAATTAATCAACAAGAAAAACCTTTTAACAAGATATATTACGATATACATATATTGGTATCAACCCGTCTGTCACTGTAGACTGATTCATATTTAGTTAAGTAGTGACCACTTACAACATGGTTATTTTTATCGTTAGACCTGGGTCATTTTACTAAATCCAACTGTGATAAGTATAATTGGAATGCGTTATGTAAGAACAAGTGCACATATTTGTTAAGTTACTTATACAGAATGATGCGCCAGAGTCACTTTTACAAAATACAAAAATCATGATTTTCGTTTGCATAAACGAATTAAACGCCCAATAGTTGCACATAATCCGTTTTTGTTTATTATTCTAATGATTTTTGAAACTCAGTATCGAATTAACCTAAACGTTGGATTTATAAACATTAAAAAGTGTTTCTTTTTAACTGAATTTAATATCTTGTTCTTAACTAAATTTCACACGAAACAAAATGTATCAAAGAATCAACCGACAATTAGTAACGTAAAGTAAGTTATTGATTATGGATCATATGCATTCAATAATCAAGCGGGAAAATGGTAATAACTTAAATACTTCAACATACATCATAATAATTTCTTAACTTACCTATACGAAATACATATTTACAGCTTCAGAGTTAAATTATTCTCCATAAGATAAGAAGTGTAACGAACAACCATTTAAACTTTTCAATCTTTGAAGCTCATTTTATCGTCTTTATCGTGTCGCTTAATCTATTTTTACATAACGCTGTCCAATTGTCCGGCAAACTAACCAATTAGCGTCGAATCATGAATCATGATAAGGTTATACCTGTTGAATCCCCCCGTCTCCCAGACTCATGACCGCACTAAGATATAACATCTGCAGTTCTGCGTACGGCTAGCCAACCAAGCGGCCACTACTACCACTTTTCGACTTCATTATTCATACGTTAAGGTTCAAAAATGGAAGCCAGCATTTTTGGCTGATCGTACGTATTACTTGCTACTCAACAAGACGTCAATCAGTTATAGAGTCAAGCCATTTTTAGACATACGGTACTCACTAAAAGGCAACTTGTTTACAAATATTTCGATCAGTTTTATGCTCAAAAAAGTTTCATCAAATACATACATGATACAAGACAAACAATTAGGTACAGGCGTATTTTATTTTATGACCCGTTTTTCAAAAATATTATTTGTATTCCTATACACTTTGACATGATTGCCAACCTCCAGTGGGTCCCAAATTAAAGTTCGAGGCTGTGCTTAGTGATTCATTCGGGTGCATAAATCCACACTGGGAATTTGGAATTTATTTTGGCCGTATTTACTCGTACTTTGTTTGTTGTTTTAAGCATTCTTTTTTTTCACGCATCGGTGCCATCTATAAGTAATATCCTTAAAGTATATTTGATAAAACTTTTGTCTTTAAACTTGCCGTTACATTTCAACTGATTATTATTAATATCGACCAATATTATTTTTAGGATATCATGAAAGCGTGAATTTTTAAACCAGTGGCTTTACAATTTAAGACTAGAAATCTATGATATTACAAAATTATAAGAGCGCGAAATTAGAACGCAAATCCTTCCTATATTATATGTATAAGATATGACACATGATCGTATAATTACATTCCATATACACATATTTTACAATATTTATACACATACCTACACGTCATTTTTATCACAATATTTTTTTATTAAAGTACACCCGGTACGTCAGATGCACTGCTTATGCGTCACACATTTACTAAAAAGTTGATGGCCTTCCTAGCATCAGACTAACGACTAGTACTTACTACTACCCAAGCGAGACAGTCGTATACAAATCTCTACAAGTGTGACAGAGAGCTTGCACGGCTGATCTGACGAGGCCTGAAGTCTCTGCTCTATATTTAGCTATCACGTATAGACAGTGCCTTTATTCGTTTATGGAAAATTAGATGGAACTCATTGCCACATTCGCAAATGCTACTACAGCTCATAAGTGTAATAATTTTAAGACTTTAAAATGACTAATAAATGTTCACTACCATCTTGTTTTTTTTTCGCTGATCACTAATGAAATACTGCACTGATTAACTTAGGGACCTAACAGAACAGTCCAATAACCACTTGAGTTGAGTGGAGTCATGTATAACTGGGCCATTACTGCGCTTTGTATTCGTACCACATTTTTCGTAACTTTGCTTGGACGATTTGTATAAAAATATAGTTAGCTAAGCTCTGATCCAAAAGCAGCTTAAGGTAGATAAGTGAGATTACTAAGATTATTATCGTTAGAAGCAACAAGGTACGAAATGATAACTACTACTCAACCATACAGTTGAAAACGTACCACAATTTGCTTTATTTGTAAATTATGATACACTTTTTTTTTCTTTAAAAAAAGGTCTTGCTACTCGCACTAGGTAATGCTACTCGTACCTCCGGTCCGGTTGATGGTCTGTATTTGACACAAATAAGTATATTTTAATTCGTTGTAAACAAATACTTTGTTGTAACAGTCAGATAAAGAATTTATATTATTCATTCAGTCACAACAAAAGTTTTAATGCCGCGAATACCCGTCCGAGCGAGATACATGTCGAAAGACAGCTAAAGAGACTCGAGGTCAAATATTTTGTACAAATTCTTGTTATAAGTAAGTCGAACTCTTAACTGAGACGGCGAATACAATACAGGGGCGGGAGGAGACAACAAAAGGTACCTAGGCTTAGCGGGTGGAAGTGTCTGCCGATCCCTTTCTTCCCCGACCGACCCGACCCCCCTTTGGCGTCTCTACCGTGCTCCTGTCACGTCGCAGGCGCCGTCTCAGTTAAGCGGACGACCTGTATTTGTACTGTTTCAGTACTTTGACTAGTTTTCAAGTGTGATTGTGCATCTAGTATGGAAAATTGTGTTTCATGGTCACCTTTATAAAGCCTGGTCATCATCACTCACATAATATGCTGCAAGCAGTATACATGTATTAACGTCGAGTTTCTTAAATTAATATTTTATGAGGACGTTCACTCAGACTTTGTTCACAATAAATATTATGTCAATGTTCATTGCAATATTTATAATAAGAGAACGTATAGAGGACATAGTTCATCAAGGTACACATCAGGGTACACATCAGACTGCCGACAGATAGGTACTTGTGTGGACTGGCGAGGGGCAGGTCATCCCAGCTGGTTTTGTAGTGTTTACATCAATACGGAACCGTGTTGAATCTCAGTTGACAAAAAACTGGGAGTTCGTCTGGAAGCTGACAAAGCTAAGGCACCGTAGAATAAAAAGACATTCGAGTTAACGTTTGGTTGTCTTTAACTAGCAGTCTTGCTTGCATTCTTTGCAGTGTTCTCATAGTAACTACATCTGCGGGGCTAGCTACTGACGCAGCAAAGTGAATCTACCCTCTTCTTTCTAATTTGCACTGGCAAGTGAGGCAGGAGGCGCTAAATCGCACGTGACGCGAGTTAGCAACAAGTTTTGCTAGACGTACATGAGTGATTCAGCTGGTTAAGTACTAGGGCACCATAACGGCGCGGCCACGACATTGCGCGAATTGCGGCGCGGCAAGCGTTTTATCTGTTCACTGCGCGGTCGAGACGCGCCACGCACTGTGATAAGTTGGGATCACACGCAATGAATTAGGAAAACCGCTGCCGCTGCCGCCGCTGCTCGAAGTCGTGGCCGGGCCGTAAGAATGCAGCAGCTCGGTCCCGGTCCCAGTACTACACGTCGAGCTGCGGGCGCAGCGGCAGGTGGCGGGGCGTGCGGCGCGGCGCGGGCAGGTCGCGCGGCGTGCGGGGGGGCGGCGCGCGGCGCGCCAGGCGCAGCGGGCACGGCAGCAGCTCGGGCATCACGCTGTGGTGCGTCACGAGGGCCGATAGCGAGGTGAACTCTTTTGTGAAGCCCTGGAAATGAGAAATAGTACATTGTTGTAAAGGCTAGAAAGTAAGCATTCGATGGACGACTGCTACGGCTTTTTGAAACCCTCTCCAGTATCAACACACCGCATCCACGCGATCTCTGGCGGCCTTACTTACCACCAGCAACACAACAGCTGCGAGGCAAGAGGAGGATCAGGATGAAGATACTCCAGAGCGATGACTCTACTCAAGTTATGACCTTGCCAAACGAGTCTTGACATTGGTCAAGACTCGTTGTGAGGGGATTAGTGGACATACCACGGTTGCGCAAAGAAGTATCCAAAAGAAAGGTAAGGATAAGTCGCTTCCATGATAAATTATATTGATGTTTACCTTAATCTTGTAGCCTTTAGGCGTCCTAAGGATAAGGTAGTGCGCGATGCCCGAGGGTTGAAAATCGCGTGGCACGCGCACGGATAATGCGAAGCACCCGGTCTGTGTTGTGCTGCACCGCACCATGAATGCTCCTACTGGCTGATTGCTTAGGACTTCTAGCGCTATCTGAAAATTTGGGAAGTTCTGATTAGAATTCTGTTGAAGTTTCAGATACATAGTCAAAATCACATCATACAACGTCCTACCGCAAGGCATTGTTTACAGGTTATGGTTGAATGGAACACTATCTCTAAAGACTGCGTTCTTTGCCTGAAGGACTTCTTCTTGTATCAACTTGAAACCGTATGATTACCAAGGATTTAAAGCAACATTTTTGAGTGTTTCTTGCCTTGATATTTACTTACCTGCCTGGTAGAATATCGGTTGCGTGTTTGACATAAATAGGTAATAAAAAAGATTACGTGCATATTGCTGTCAATGTCCCCGTACAATAGCAACCACCGCACGATGAGGCGCCTGATGTCGACGACGTCGCTGTACTCATGGCGCGCTCCTATACCGCCTCACCTCTCTAGGTATCCTTGCTTGGAACCACGGTGCATGCCGCAGCTCAGGCTCGGCGCGGGGCACGTTGTTGTTCCCTGAACCGTGAGAACCGCCGCACGATGACGCGCCTGATGACGATTATGACGCTGTAGCCCAGCCAGACCTCTACTACCGCCTCACCTCTCTAGGTATCCCTGCTTGGAACCACGGTGCATGCCGCAGCTCAGGCTCGGCGCGGGGCACGTTGTTGTTCCCTGAACCGTGAGAACCGCCGCACGATGACGCGCCTGATGACGATTATGACGCTGTAGCCCAGCCAGTCCTCTACTACCGCCTCACCTCTCTAGGTATCCCTGCTTGGAACCACGGCGCGTGCCGCAGCTCGGGCTCGGCGCGGGGCACGTTGTTGTTCCCTGAACCGTGAGAACCGCCGCACGATGACGCGCCTGATGACGATTATGACGCTGTAGCCCAGCCAGTCCTCTACTACCGCCTCACCTCTCTAGGTATCCCTGCTTGGAACCACGGTGCATGCCGCAGCTCAGGCTCGGCGCGGGGCACGTTGTTGTTCCCTGAACCGTGAGAACCGCCGCACGATGACGCGCCTGATGACGATTTTGACGCTGTAGCCCAGCCAGTCCTCTACTACCGCCTCACCTCTCTAGGTATCCCTGCTTGGAACCACGGCGCGTGCCGCAGCTCGGGCTCGGCGCGGGGCACGTTGTTGTTCCCTGAACCGTGAGAACCGCCGCACGATGACGCGCCTGATGACGATTATGACGCTGTAGCCCAGCCAGTCCTCTACTACCGCCTCACCTCTCTAGGTATCCCTGCTTGGTTCCACGGCGCGTGCCGCAGCTCGGGCTCGGCGCGGGGCACGTTGTTGTTCCCTGAACCGTGAGAACCGCCGCACGATGACGCGCCTGATGACGATTATGACGCTGTAGCCCAGCCAGTCCTCTACTACCGCCTCACCTCTCTAGGTATCCCTGCTTGGAACCACGGCGCGTGCCGCAGCTCGGGCTCGGCGCGGGGCACGTTGTTGTTCCCGGAACCGTGAGAACCGCCGCACGATGACGCGCCTGATGACGATTATGACGCTGTAGCCCAGCCAGTCCTCTACTACCGCCTCACCTCTCTAGGTATCCCTGCTTGGAACCACGGCGCGTGCCGCAGCTCGGGCTCGGCGCGGGGCACGTTGTTGTTCCCGGAACCGTGGGAACCGCCGCACGATGAGCCGCCTGATGAAGATGATGTCGCTGCGCTGCAGCCCGCGGAGCCACTCCTGGAAATCAGGGAGGGATTTAAGGCCTCATGTATTTCGTCATCGGTTGACACAGGACTTTTTAAATGCATATTGTATAAATAAGTACAACAGGAGTTAGTAAAACAGGCTGAGCTGAGTGTTTGTGACAATCTATTATTTGACTAGCACTGTTCGTATTTCGTAAGCATGTAAGTTTAACTTTTTGCAAACCAGTTTTTGTCGGTAACCGAATGCAGAACTGTAAAGTCAACTCCTCAACTATACAAGACATCATTCGGCCGTATTCATAAGTCTGTCACTTTGACATTTGTGTTCATAACATAAGAAAGGGTTTTTTTTTTAGCAGAGGCATTTTAAGTTTTATGAATAAAGGGGATTGTGTTCGGGCTCATTCGAACTGAGCCAAATGAGTTTTTGTAGATACGTAGTTCAAAATTATACCTAGGAATAAGGCTTGCGCCGAAAATACGTTTTTCGGACAAAACTTTATTTAAAAAGTTTCGACTTACAACCTGCCCAACGGCCTAAGTGAAGTGACTGCCATAAAAACATGAGGTTAGCCTGAGTCATCGAACTCCGAGTTAAGGATGACTCACGCTAGAACGGGACGTGTCCGGCCCGGGCCGTTTTCTCAGAAAAACGACGGCGTTTTTGCGCAGCCCAAGCCCGGCCGGGTCACGGCCGAGGCTCGGAAGCGGCTCGGTGTCGGCCCGGTGTCGGTCGCTCATATGTAACACCAACGTTTGACGGCCGGTCTACCTACAACCGAGGCTCGGACGACGCTCGGTCCCGGCCCGGCCCGCACACGGCCCGTTGACCTACAACAACGCTCCGCTGTTCAGCAGCCCGGTCCCGGCTCGTGCTCGGCCCGGGCGGCTCGGACACATACGACAAAAATACGAAGGTTGTAAGGTGTCATATATGAATATGTGAAATATGGGAGTCCAACTAACCTTGCACTTAGTCGGTTTACATTATTTGATGTGCTCATAAAAAATAGTTTAGCGCAAAGGTTTATTAATAAGGGCTATTGTACATTATATTTTTAAGGGCTATTGTACATTATATTTTTAAGGGCTATTGTACATTATACGATATTTTCTTACGAATCATCTTATTAAGACGAAACAAAATCTCTGTTTGTTCTAATAGGTACCTACCTACTTAAAATAGATAGTGCCTGGGCGACCGAGCTCAGCTCGGGTGAAAATATGGCGAAAACGAATTTTCTCAGACAGACCTAGCTATAAATCGATTTCTCGCCCCCGTAAACCCCTTATTCCAAATCAGTAGAGCCTTTTCCGAGAACGTGATTGCAAATATATACATACATACAAAATTGCTCGTTTAATAGTATAGGATATTTATGTATTTTTTTTGCAAACAACAGTCAGGGTTGGATATATTATTATTTAATTAGTCTGTCTTACTTCGTCCGTTTGAAACTCGTTTATAACGTAGCTACATACAAACTTTCGTCCCCCATTTCTGTTCTTATAAAAAGAAAAAGCTTAGTAGCCTTTTCCTTCACAAGGATTCAATCTACCACCATACCAACTTTCATCTTAATCGTTCCAGCGATTTAAGCGTGAAATGGTAACACACAGACAGACATATTGACAGAGCTTCGCATTTATAATATTAGTAAGGACTTTAAACTTAATATGTTCTAACTGAATATGCAGAAGTAGCTACTGGTTGTCTAACTGTATGTACAAAATACAATAATAAAACAGGACAAGGCATAAAGTTTTTTTATTAGTATTAATCTTGCAAAATCACATGGGTTTACATGGTTATGTATAAACACACAACTAATAGTTTTTTAACAACGTGCCCATATTGTTACATTACAGTTTTCGTAGTGATTTTTTCATAGCGTGCCTAAGATTAAGCAGATTTAAGTAATGGGCTTCATACGAGATGTGTGAAAATATAGATTTCCATCTTCGTAGAATGATCAGATAAGATTTATTATTACTTCATAACTGTGGTTATTCCGATATGTTACCCTATAGAATGAATAACAGATCGGAGTAACCGCATAGCTGTCAAAAATAAAGACGCACCACAAAAATACATGTAGTCCACCAGAATCCCCTAGCCTGATCCCCCAGCCCGATCCCCTGGGGAACAGAGTTCACCAGGATCCCCTGATGGTAAATGTATCTAAAGTTGTTTATACACTGCAGCAGTAAAAGTTCCACACTTTTTTTCAAAATGATTGGCCGTCAACGCCCTGATATCATCCAATTGTTAAATGCACTAATAAGAGATGCTGTACAGAAACGACGGCAAATCAAGAAAACACGTGGAACGAATGAAATCGCCAATGATAAATTCATCCAGGAAACACAGCTGGAATTATTAAACAGTGAAATTACTGTTGGACAGTTTTTAGATATAGTTAGGTAAACAAGCAAATAAAATTAAATAGTGGTTCAATTAAATAATAAACAGTACTTTAATAATAAATATTGTGTACCGATACATTGTGCTTTTTTACTTATTTTAATACAAGGGATGAGTCTCTGAAAAAATACAATTCAATGTCATACGTGACGTGACAATAACTACTTCAGTATATATGAGGCTTAAAATTATGAATCTGACATCAGGGGATTCTAATGAACTTTGACGTTCACCAGAATCCCCTGGGGGATCAGGCTAGGGGATTCTGGTGGACTACATGCAAAAACAATGACTGCACGGCTATCACGCGACGGCGCGCGAGCTCTCTCGATTTTTCTCGCACTATCCGTCTCTCTCCTATTAGAACACTTAGAACGAGAGGTATAGTGCGAGAAAAATCGAGAGTAGGTATGTCGCGGCCGTCCGATGATAGACGTGCTGATATGCTACGTAGACGACGTAAATGCAGATAAGTATATAGTTTATGAAACTCTTACGGTGCGTTCAGAAAAATTGATGATTTCCGATTTCCGCTTTTGCTAGTCTGATTATCATGCATGTGAACTAACCTTAACGTCGGTTACCGAATACCATTACTTAGAAATGGTAACCAACCTAAAGCCTCGTAGCCTAACTAACCCACAGATTTATAAAAACGGCAGCTAAGGGTATGCGCGCACGAGCAACTTTGTCGCCGGCGACAGTACATCTGTCTCTTTCGCACGCTAGACGTGAGAAAAAGAGAGATGTACTGTTGCTGGCGACAAAGTTGCTCGTGCGCGCCTACACTAAGTCTTGTGACCCATACGCATGACAAGATGTCAAAGTCAAATGTCATGAATCGATTGCACCTGACTTTGACAGCTGTAATCCAATTTGCCGTTGGAATAAAAAAAACACCAATATTTTTATTTATAACATTGAATAATGAAGTATATAAGTATAGTAGGTATTAAACTTATTGAGTAGATGATTGGCTGCAATTTGCCGCCCGCTGACGGAGAAGTATTTTTCTTTCCGCCGTGCTATGTTGAAGCAGTTGGGTCCTTCCGTAGGCTGACAGAGAAGTGATGGCATCCGATTGGACATCTTCTTCCCGCCATGCCACGTGTGCTGCTCCAGCTAGTAGCCTGTTGTTGCTGCAGTATAGTATCATCTAGACCGGCTCACCTCGCTTGTACATGTAACAAGAAATAAAACGTCCAACTACAGGAGAAAGAAAATTACCACAAGCTATCAGTAAATACAGTTACAAAGTTTATTTGATGAATTAAATAATTACACGGTTATTTAATTTTATTTTAAGTAGATGCTTTTCACAATCATAACTCCATATAGCAGGACTACGCGATACGCTATAAAAAAAAACTGGAAGATTTAAATATCCGTAAGTGAATTACAATATCAGCTATAGGTGTACAATAAAGAAATACAATAGATATAAGTTATAACGTTACATCCGGACAGAGTAGAGCTAAACCTATTATTTGCAATTATATCTAGGTACCTATGTATTAGTAAAATTTCGCATCAGAAATGAGGCTATCCGCAGCACCGGACCCAGTACCGCAGCGTGGGTACACCCACAAGGTGGATTGATGGCCTGGTAAAGGTCGCGGGAGTCCGCTTGATGCGGGTGGCGCAGGACCGGTCATTGTGGCACTCTTTGAGGGAGGCCTATGTCCAGCAGTGGACGTCTTTCGGCTGATATGATGATGATGATGATGATAAAATATTTATGTAGCATAAAGTACAGAAGTACAGAAGACCACAGCTATAATGACTCCATTACTTGCTCAGTAGGTATGTGGTGTGTGTTCCTAGTGGCGAGTAAGGTCGCCAGAGCTCCCAAGGAGTGTTGTTGTGAGAGTGAGAGCGCGTTTGTCTCCAGCTGTCAACATAACGAATCCTCAAATCTATAAAGGGTCGGCAGCGACTCTTCTGGACTCCTAAACATCCACAGACCACGGTATCTGCTTATCATCACTCATCAGGCAGGCCGATTATTGTTTTCCACTGTCATAGTACTAAAAAACCGGCCAAGTGCGAGTCGGCCTCGCGCACGAAGGGTTCCCCGTGCCATTATCTATAAAAACGGAAAAAAAATCCCGTTTGTTGTATCCGGAGCCCCCTTAACCCTTAAATGCATGATTTTTTGTATAACTTTTTAATAAATTGAAATAGATGTGTCATGTTGTATAGATTGAGGGAAAAATAAAGAAAAAAATCATAGTTTTTATTAAAACTTATACAATATACGATGCATATATACATCATTATGCATTTAAGGGTTAAATATTAATTTTATTCTGTTTTTTAGTATTTATTGTTATAGCGGCAACAGAAATACATCATCTGTGAAAATATCAAATGTCTAACTATCACGGTTCATGAGATACAGCCTGGCGACAGACGGATAGACATACAGACAGACAGACATACAGATAGACAGACAGACATACAGACAGACAGACATACAGACAGACAGACAGACAGACAGACAGACAGAAATACAGACAGACAGACAAACGGACTGACAGAAGTCTTAGTAATTTAATATTTATTTACTAATATTTATTTATTTATTTATTGACAAATACATTTACGTGACATTACAGTAAAAACCAATGCGTCACGAAACTAAAAACAACAAATAATACTATTTAGGCGACGAAACGGCGTGGCCCCGTTGCATCGTCATCTCCGGTGTAGGATTCGCAGATTTTAATAGGGTGCCGTTTTACCCTTTGGGTACGGAACCCTGAAAACATCACTGATAACGCATTCACCACGATACTGCTACTTTTTCTGTGCCTACTATCTATTTTACTACCTAAGCTACCATTATACGATACTATAGTGCATGAGCTCCTGGGGCACATTACAGTATTACATACAGAGCGGACACGAACCGCCCCTCGCCGAAGTCGGTCACCTCGCAGATGGGCTTCATTTAGGGGGCACGATCGAGTGCAGTTTAGTGCGACCACGTGCGACGCTCTGCTCTTACTGATTGAAATTGAACTAGCATAAGATATTACTGAAAACCGCATCTAAATAGGTTAAGCCCCTTCTGAGATTAGCGTGCACAAACGCACAGACAAACAGATAAACAGACAAACCGACAAACAGACATCATTTCTTTGGGCTCTATTGCGTTTATGAAGGCCCCCCATAAAAGTGTTTTTAATATATTTGCCATTGTACAGACAGCGATCAGTTTCGATTTTATTATATGTATTGATTAGTACGTACTTATTTTTTGCAGTCAATCTTACGCTGGTGTTGGGTGTGGGTCTTGAAATCATCTTGTTTCAGGGTCCAACAACTTTCGTAAGTATCTCAAAATCCATATGAAACAAAAACATTACAATTGGGAAACACGATAGAGACATACCGACAGACAGATACGTAGATAATACACGATAGCGGACAAGGATTCGCATACGGAGAGTTCCGTACCAATCCTGTAACGGCTGTAACAGACGGACGTACGGATCGGCAGATAGTGGAGCCTTTGTTAAGGGTTCAAATATAATCCTTTTAGGTACACAACTCTTAAGAAGATGAATTGAGAACTTCCTTACTTTACAAGTTGGTTAATAAACTGTATTTTATTGTATAAGTTACACCCTAGTTTTTTTAAAGAATACTATGCGAGTCGCCACGCTGAAGTACATTTTGTAATCAATTTAATGTGCTCAATTACTGACACCTTTTGTACCTAATAAATGTGTTTTTATCCTAATAGTTCCAATGGGAATGTCACTCTAATTAAATGAACTATATACCTACTCCAATTTTGTACTTCGCCATGCCATTGCCATACACATGACATTTCACGTAGTTTCAACACTTTACTACATGAACAGCTTTCCGATAGTAACTGTAGTGTATTGGTTAGGTACTAAAGCACATAGCAAAGATGCTGATATGTTTGCCATATAGATACTGTGCCGATCCCTCATCATCAATTCCATTTCCATCACCTGAAGAACTAGTAAAGTAAGAAATCTGTGAAGTAGGTACCTACATAATTACTACACTTACTTACGTACTTACATCATTCAAACGATACAGCCCTGTAACAGCCGGACGGATGAACATATAGAGGAGCCTTAGGGACCATTATGCACCCTTTTGGGTAAGTACAGAACTAAGAAGATACATTAAGTACCTCTTCATTTTTCATGTAAGTTGAAAATAATGCTAGGAGATTTGAGACATACATACTTACATCAAAACCTCAAGTGTCTACATACTTTGATTCAAATTATATAGCCCTAATGGTGGTCATAAGGTCATAAATGTTGGTATCATCATCATATCAGCCGAAAGAAGTCCGTTGCTGGGAAGGTCTATCCCCCCAAAAATGCCACAATGACCGGTTCTGCACCACCCACACCCAGCGGGGACCTGCGCGATTTGCCTACCAGGTCATCAGTCCACCTTCTTGGGGTCTACCCACGCTGCGCCTTCCGGTACGTGGTCACCACTCGAGAAACTTTTCGCCGGTCTATCGGTTTTACGTTCAATCAACGTCCCAACGTTCAATCCTCCTAGCGTTTTCACGATTGTAAGTACCATTGTTTTGTGCCATCTACCCTTCCAACCCAGAGGGTAATGTACCTACACCTTGTGGTTAGCTAATCTCAAGAACATGACCGTTTTCCTCACGATACTTACTTATTTACTTTTCACAGAAAAGCTATTATCAAGTACATCGACCTTCATCATCATCATATCAGCCGAAAGACGATCGGATCCACTGCTGGACATAGGCCTCCCTCAAAGAGTGCCACAGTATCGATCTAACTTCTAAGTAATATTAAAAGTATTAAAACCGATTAATGATAATAACTACATAGCTGACCGCGCGGCTCCATTACCGCGCATCCATAGTACCTTTGTAACAATATAAAACTTTGTGTCACATCCAAACCTAGTGTATTTTGAGGATAATAAACTACACTTTCACTACACCAAGTCTTTTTTTAAATGATACAGGGAATACGTAGATATTTGAAATCAATTACGTTATTTTGAAGTAATCTTTTTGTTTACGAACAATTTTGACATGTCAAATTATATTTATATTGCGTTGTCATGTACAAATGCAAATAACCATTCACGAACATTTAAACGTGATGCATACTTAATACTTCGCAAATTGATTATAGGTTCAGTAGCCTAAACTATGGGCTAAACTATGGACACTAATGTTTCGGGACACTAGAAATGTGCAATTAATGCAACGCCGATTCGAGAAATCCCCCATTGTGTAATATTTTTACATTAACACAATTCTTGCGAAAGCTGAATTTTGCATGATTTGAAGTATTTGAAGGTACATAGTTGACGATTCTGTGTATAAAGCTACAGACATGCTACCTGAATAACTGCTGCATTAAAAAAAAATGCTTGCCATTTTTATTTGTTTACAAACACTAATATAGTAAGGTTTGCCGTGGATGAGCATCTGTGAAAATTAAGTAGTCACAAGTTAGCATTTCATATAAATAATAATTATGCTTTATTATACACTAGCTTCTGCCCGCGACTCCGTCCGCGTGGAACTCGTTTATATCGTAACACCATACAAACTTTCATCCCCAATTTCACTCCCTCCGGGGATAGTTTCCGGGATACAAACTATCTTCATACCAAATTTCATCTCAATCGGTTCAGCGGTTTAAGCGTGAAGAGGTAATAGACATACAGACAGACAGACAGACACACTTTCATATTTACTACTACTAACTAATACTAGCTTCTGCCCGCGACTCCGTCCGCGTGGAAATCGTTTTTATTGCAGCTCCATACAAACTTCAACCCCCCATTTCATCCCTTTAGGGGGTGATTTCCAGGATGAAAACTATCCTATGTCCTTCCCTGGGATTCAAACTATCTCCATACCAAATTTCATCGCAATCGGTTCAGCGGTTTAAGCGTGAAGAGATAACAGACAGACAGACCGACAGACACACTTTCGCATTTATAATATTAGTATGGAGTATGGATAGTATGGAATGGATATGGATTAGTATGGATTATTAATACTTATTCTGAGATGGGCAGCGGCGGTGACGTTCCTGTCATATCATAAGCCGAGCTGATATTGACTACGTTTACCGACCATTCACATCAAAGCAAAACCAGTGAAAGTCTGACCTCCGAACACGCATAGTTGTTATGACCTTATGACCCTCGGAATTGTTATACATATTGGTTGAATGGTGAGGTGGATTGGAAAAGGTTGTGAATATTATGACTGTCACATTGATTATTAAAAACCGTTCATGAGACGTTGTTTGCAATGGCTGGGTTCTTTAATCAGAAAATGTATACTAGGAACCTAATAATAAATTTCAATCAACTCTTTTTACCCGACTGCCGAAGGAGAGGAGGGTTATTAAATGGCATGTTTTTTATGGGATCTTGCTTATTTTTGTATGTTATTGTGTTATCATCAATATACAAATTATAAAAGCAGTCCAATTCTTACTTTTTCATTTTTTGTCCCATTCACTATGCTCCAATGCAATTTGAGAAACGCCACATCCTTTCAAATTCGTCGGCAATTTTCCTCCACGTCTCTTCGTTTGGCTGTGGCATCACCTCTTTCATTAAACAATAAACTATTGCTGGACGAGTTTCATCAACAATTTTACAAACGGCAGAATGACCCATTCGAAAATTGAGCGAGAGTGTTTTGAAGGAATCTGCAAATAAATTTAACCTTTAGTTTATAATTTACAAATAGATTTAAATGTATAATTATTGAAACGTCGTAGGTACCTATTATTATTGGGTAGCATTACCTATAAAAGCTACGGTAGTCTAGTTGTTCAGGCATGCGGCTGTCAAGCGGCGGTCGTGGGTTCAAATCCTGGCACGTACCAATGAGTTTTTTGGAGCTTAGGTACGGAATATTTACCGTTAGCTTTTCGGTGAAGGAAAAAATCGTGAGGAAACCTCTCATTCATCAAAACGGACCCCGGGCTCCTTTAGAGGCACAACCGGGAATAACGCTAGGAGGTTGATAGTTAGTATCACTGATTACCTATATATATTATTGGGTAGCAGTAGCATTTCTAAATTTAATTTGTTTTGAAGTAGCACCTCAAGCGTCAACTCCGAGCGATTGACTGTTTCCTACCAAAAACTTATACATCCTTATAAAAGAACTTATATACCTAAACGTCCTATTAGTCCTGTACTATAAGGCAAAGATATGCTCTTGTGGATGAGAATAGGCTAAGGAACAAAGTGGGCCAGTGCTGCTTGGACACTTTTCGTCAACATCTTCGCAGATGCTGTACATACCTGTGCAAGTTTCCTCACGATTTCCCTCCAACTAAAACTAACGACATTCTCCACTCACACTGGCGAGTCGACCGTCGCGCACGCCTCCCAAAGGTCCGAAGCACCATTGCGTCGTGAGCGGGAAATACATTCAAATAATAATAACGCGCACATTTATGTTTTTCAAAATTTCAACTTGTCAACGTCACACAAACAATATAGGATCTGCCCACCTGACCGTACACAAACACAGACACCATAGCCTTGAATACTTGCAACTTGTGTAGTATAACAAGCTTGTTCTCAACCCTTTATTTAGACTTCTGATTATGCTTAGTCGAATCGCGGCGTCAGGATATATTTGTGAGTGAGCTTAAAATAAGAAACAGAATAGCGGGGCTGGAGAAAAATGCACACTCACACTCTCATAGCACATACCTACTCAGATTTTATTGGATTATTTATTCGATATTGCTTACCTTAAACAAAGAGCTAGTCGATGTTCGGAGGATATAGGTTTCTGGAACCTTGTAATTTTCTTTTCCAAACAGTGTTTAACTTTATCATGGATATGCACGGAAATAATCTTGTGTCATGTGAAAGTAATCATAAAATTTGTCATCATAGGTCCAACGATCTTTACACAAAATTTCGGATTCTCCTCTTTCTTCACGGGAACGCCACGCGGATGCACGCCAAATTGTCTTGAAGAACATGGTGCCAAACCTTCTTCTTCGTCTTGAATTGTTGCAACAGCCAATATTACATCGAAATCAGACACTCTCGACATTTTATTATTTTTATTAGATATGTATTTAAGATTACGTATTTATAAGATAATATAATTATGATGCAAAGGGATTATGTTGCAGTACTCGAATAAATTACAATGACAATGTCAATGTCTTTGTTAATGACATTAAATAGCGAAAGCGGCCCGGTCGCGGCCCGGTCGCTGCCCGTTGTGATTGACACGCAACGCTCGTGAGCGGCCCGGCCGCGGCACGGTGTCGGCCCGGTGTCGGCCCGGCCCGGTGCGAGCTCGGTGACATGTCGTTTGCATAATGTCCCGGCCCGGTGGCCGAGCTGCGGACGAGGCTCGGCTCGTTGCAGGCTCGGACACGGCCCGTTGGCGAAATGTGACAACCAAATAAGCTCGTTGACGGCTCGTCACGATTACGGCCCGGGCCCGTCACGGCCCGTTCTAGCGTGAGTCATCCTTTACAATACCACCAAGATGTACCAAATACCACTCCCAAAGTAACCTTAGTTCGTTTCCACCACCTTCATTCAAAGCTCATGCTTACCCGTTTTTGATATTATTACACTTGGCGAACTCGTCAAGGTCGTTGTGAAGGCTGTCATGCCGGGGCGTGAGTTCCCGGTTCGATTCCCGGGTATCCCGACTCCTGGCTTCAGCTTCCGAAGCCTCGTTCACATAGCCGTTCATGCATAGCGGCAGGGTCGTGGGACTGCAAGCAAAGCACCCAGAAGCGTTAACGTACAGTTATGAAAAAAATTTACGCTTAAAGCTCTCTGCAAATATTTATGTGATGAGCATGAATATTATGTTTCTGAGTCATGGATGTTTTCTATGTATTTAAGTATTTATATCTATTATATATATCGTCGTCTAGTACCCATAACACGAGCCTTACTGAGCTTACTATGGGACTAGGTCGATTTGTGTAAGATAAGTTTGTGTCCCCTTATATTTATTTATTTACTTTGGACCTGTCTAAATTTAGCGCGCTATCTGGGAGAGAAGAGTTAAACTATCTCTCTCTAACGGGTGAGATATTTTAACTCCCCTCCTCAACTTATTGCTCTACATTTTAAGGCAGGTCTAAAGTCCGCTCAAAACAAGTCATCAACTCGGAAATCTTTTTCTCTTGATACATCGATCCCAATTTAAAGCATCAAATTGGCTGGAGTTTATAGAAACAATTGCGTAAAGATAGTTCATTTCATCTTTGCGCGCGTTCGTATGTGGGCGTGCACTTGTAGCTGCCGCTGTGTGGGTGCGTGCGTGTCGACGACTACCGTGTCACTGCCACACAGATCAAACCAGGGGGGCTAGCACAACTGACGCCGCGCCGCGACGCGAGTCGAGAAAGATCTACCCTCCTCTTTTTAATTTGCACGGTGCGAGTGAGATAAGAGACGCTCAGTCGCGCGGGAAGCGACAGAGGAGCAAGTTCTGCTAGACGCACTGCATACAAAAGAGTTAGAAGCGCACGCACACATTATACAGCGGCGCGCAAAGATGAGCTGAACTGTCTAAAGTAGCATTTGGTTTTAGGTTTGGGAAAATAAGAACATTGGAAAACAATGTCTCGATATAGTGGCAAGTGGACCTCAAACTTTTAATATAAATTAAACTAGGTGATGCTTGTTTTAGTAAACATTTTCATATACACTACAATACAAACGATCTTCCAAGCGTCAAGAATTGTATGTTGAACTATGAAGTGAACTCAGTGAAACATGCAAGATTACGAAGTCTTCAATTATTACCGGCAGTAGCTCGTTTCATGAAGCAATAGGTTACTTTTTCCTTGATTAAACAGGAAACTAACAGGATTTGACCACTCTAGTCTGGCTATTTAACCTGTGTTGCCTGTTTAGGCTTGTAAAATTGTAACTTGTAGCTTTGTGAAACAGGCCACTCGGCGTACTGACGCGTATAGAAGACCCATCACCATTTATATACATTTCATACCTTAATCTTAAATAAAAAAAATATGGCTTATGAGCACCCTTTCTACAAAACCTTTAACGGATTTACGTTTCATAAAGACAAGACTGTTGCTTTAATTTTTAGTTTTTATTTGTGGTTACCTACTTTTTATTTTATTTTAATATTTTTTTTAATAACTATTCGAATTTCAATTATTCTTATTTTAAACAATTCATAATGTGTAATTTTCTTTTAAGTATAACTTTTTATTTAACTACTTGTTGACATCTAAATTGAAAGATAAGAATTAATATAAGTTTTATTCATGACGTTGGCGCTACAGAAGAAAGCCTCTAATCGCATATTTATTGCCCTTGTTTTTAGCTCGATAGCCGAACACCTGCGATCAGAGACAGTCTTTGATGTACCGCTCTAGGAGTATTACATATTAATGTAGAGTAACGGGTATTTTTTTCACAGCTACAAACGACTATCATTTGTTAACGATGGGTTGGATTTGATGTGAGCCTTTTTATGTGCCTTTTCAACCATTATGTAAAAGCAGCAGCCGCTTAATGTTTATTATACGTTCTATAACATCTGCTTTCTTACCGAACCAGCATCGCTGATTTTTGTTTCATTCCCTTTACATACATGTTTCTGTTCGATGAAGACCAATGTAGACCTGTTCTCGACAAGCCTCCAAGTACATGGATACATCATCATATCATCATATCAGCTGAAAGACGTCCACTGCTGGACATAGGCCTCCCCCAAAGAGCATGGCATGGATACATACATACATAGAATTGTCAGCGACTAGTGGTGAGGGCGAATAATCGTCCTGACCTATCTCCGTCGGTAAGTTGGACTCTTCGGAGCTGCTCGGGCTGGCCTCATGTGCATGACCGCAATGGCAGTAATGTATACAGATATGGTACATAGGTAACTTACTTGATCCTCTGATTCATAGTAGCTTGGTTCATACCCATTTGCGCCAGATGTTTCTTAAATAGGTATCACAAGCATTACAGGCATCAGCAGTCGACCAGTCTCCAAGTTTATAGACACCCAGCAACCAATGTCCAGGTTCATAAGCAACAGGAAACAGCTACTTACGTGGTTGGAGTATCAGCGACCAGCGGCGTGGAGTCATCGTCCGAAGGCTGCAGCAGCGCTCCACTCAGACCCATGGCTAGACGCTTCATGAGCGGCGCGCGCTCGCCTAGCCTCCGGTAGCAGTTGATCTCCGTCGGTGAGTTGGACTCCTCCGAGCTGGTCGGGCTCGCTTCGTGCTGCATACCCATTATGTTGCATTTCGACGGTGACCTGTAAAAGAGAAGTAAACTTGTTAGAAACGTTAAGGAATTCTTGAGTTCTCTAGTGAAACACATCTTTGAATTTGTGCGGTTTGAACACGTCCACAAACCACGTCATAAGCATGTTTATACTGTTAGTATAGAAAACTTCTATAAGAATCAGACATAATTCAATGAGAACGGGGTTCGAATTCCGGCTCGTACTAATGAGTTTTTCGGAATTTATGTACGGAATATCATTTGATATTTACCGTTAGCTTTTCGGCGAAGGAAAAACATCGTGAGGAAACCTGCATACATCCACGAATAAATTCAAAGGTGTGTGTGAAGTCCCCAACCCGCACTGGACCAGCGTGGGAACCACCTGCCCGTTCCTTATCATCCATGAGAGGAGGCTTGTGCCCAGCATTGGTATAGGCTGATTTATTAGTTTGCACTGTATCACGGTGGCACAGGATGTACCATCCTTATAAGCAAACCTTTTTTGGCAAAAATGATTGACTGTTGAGATATTGTCGGCGTTTCTTCTTAACACTGGTCGTCTTTTTCAGAATCGCTGGTAGAATGTTGACTTGTAAAGGTGCCATTACGGCCTACTTGCAGAATAAAAATTCATTTATTTCATTAATTTATATCATACAATCATAATCATAATAATTTCATCATTGCTTTGCATTTATCACTTAATGATTACGCATTAACATAATGGAATCACATAACAATCGTTAAGGAAGTGTCGTTGTATAATGTATAAGTAAACTTAAATCTAAGTGGGTACAAAAGTTAAAAAAAATACACGAATAAAGTGAAAAAAAGAATACTACTGTTGAACAATGCCATGGCAACTCGTAGGCCGCCTTAAGCGTAAGCAAGTAGTATACGCAAAAACTTAACATATAATATAAACAGAATTACCAGCTGGCGCATATTCAAAACAAGTCGAGCGATTTTCGACTTTAAATACGTGAGAGACGCGTTCTCATTCTCTTCTTCTTCTTATTTAAGAGCTAGGCTCTTGTCGGTGGAGTAATTTCCAACTTGTTCTACATTCTGCCTTTCTTTTTATTTCTCTGTACGATGAAGCGTTTATTTTCTCTTTTATTTGCTCCATGTAAGATATCCCCATCGCATCGCGTTCTCATTATATTTGAATAATACTTTTAGTACTAAATATTTAGGAACCCGCTACCCGATAGGTGAGCGCTCTGCTCGTAGATTTCGGCTACGAGCGAAGCGATTGTTGACAGTGAATGTGTTAAGATATCCAGCACGTCTATCATGGGGCGGCCGCGACATACTCTCGATTTTTCTCGCACTATACCTCTTGTTCTAATTGTCTAATAAGAGAGAGACGGATAGTGCGAGAAAAATCGAGAGAGCTCGCGCGCCGTCGCGTCGCTGCTGGAAGGTAATTCTGTCATAACTTGACGGATGGTATCCTTCTTTTGTTCGTAAGCAATAGATTTGCATCCTAACGAGTGAAATCGTAACTCTTTGAAATATGGTAAAACTAGCTGATGCCCGCGGCTTCGCCCGCGTGCTTATAGAAAAATGTAACATATTGAATTTTCCCATAGGAATTAGATGTTTTCCCGCTTGAAAAAGTAGCCTATGTCACTCTCCAGCTTCTACACTATCTCCATACAAAAAATCACATCAATACGACGCTCCGTTGCGACGTGAAAGAAGGACAAACAAACACACACACACACTTTCTCATTTATAATATTAGTAAGGATAAACTGAAGATGGTAAAAAACATTCTTCCTATGCAAATTAATTACCTATTACGTGTATGCCTAGCAGTGGCGGCACGTGAAATTTTTCGCTGGCAATTCGGAACATTAAAGTTATGAAAGAGTTTAGTGTATATAACAATAGGCATGCCTAAAAATAAATTTAAGGCAAGCTGGTAGGAATCGGCTTGTCATGGGCGATCCGCCCACTGACGCCAAGTTCTTATTTGCTTATTAAGAAATGTGTTATTTTTAGATGTAAATCTGAGCACCTTTTCGAATTGTAATTTAACTTATATAAGAGATTCAAGTTTATTCAAAGGTGGGGTGAGATTTGGTATAATATTCTAACCTATACGTAACGTGTTGAAAGGCGTGGAAGCTAGCGAGTAACCCGGCACAAAAGCCAATTTTGATGTTAATATAAAAAAACGAATGGAGAAAATTAGCTAGAGAGAGAGGTAACCAATGAAGAAGTGCTGCATAGAGTCAGGCAAACCAGGCAGTTACTGAGAAATATAGAAAATAGAAGAGGGAAGTTGATAGGGCACCTCACACGTCATGACAACTTCACACTCAATAAAATTGAAGGAAATATACAGGGGAAGCGAGGAACAGGAAGACCTAGAATTCAATAAACTACATAGAGCTGCAGCAAAAAGAGAGTTGAAGTTAGGTCGTATCGAGATGTCAAAGAGGTTTCCTGAAATCGGAGTAGATGGAGGGCCTAAAAAGAGAGCTGGAGCTGGCTTTGGAGCTACACCGTTAAGAGCTTAGCTCTTAAATAAGAAGAAGAAGATCAAAGGATGTATGCCTAAGGAACAGAATCAGACTTGCGTCTAGTGCAGCGGGTCGGGCAACTATGGTGCTACCCGGATAGGAAGTTTAAATATGACATGTATTCAGTGATTATAGTATTTATAACAACGCTCATAAGGAACAGACTTGGACCTGCCTCTGGGGGTAGTGGAAATATTGTAAGCCATTATGGAATTAATAACAAAGGGCAAAAGGAACAGAATCGAGTCGAGCGCGCGACGGTAAGTAGTGTAAAGGTAACATTGATGGAGTAAGCGATTATAGTATTTTGGCCACTTTGGGGCTACCCGATGGTGAGGTAGCAAGTGATTATGGTATTTATAACAAAAGATATAAGGAACAGAATCGGAACCTGTCTCTGGGGCGCGGGTAGTGGTGCGTCAGGCCGGGCAGCGAGTCGGGCGCGCGGGCGCACTCGCCGCCGCTCAACTCCGCGCTCTGGAGACAAACAAACAGATATGAGGATAGCGAACGGGGCAGAAATGGGAATTTTCTGAAGTTATGTTATATTGGTGATGTATAGACAACTCGTTTTGGATATACGGTGCTCTTAAAATTGTAGCGTTACAAAAAGGGAATAACTATTAATTTCAAATGAATAGAGAGGAGAGGGTAGGCATCGCTGCCACGGTTAACAATGTTTCCGTACAAAATAAATCCTAAAAATACTTTTAAGGCCGCATAGAGACGTGCAAAATGTAATAGTTGTGTGGTTTGTAAGCTGATCGGGATGTTATTTCCGCGGACGAATGTTTTTCGAATATTATTAAATTATTTTGTGCGTTGTCATCGTTTTAAAAGGCGAACAGTTCAGTTACGTACTATCGGTGTGTTGTGTAGAGAAAAACGAAGTTAGTGAAAGTATCGTGGTCAGTGAAAAGTGCGCGATAGGTGTTCCAATCAATTTCAAAACAATAACATCAGCTGCATGACACATCAGCTGTTTGGTCCGGATCACCAAACAGCTGATGTGTCATGCAGCTGATGCAGCATCTAACGACGGTAATTGGAACTAATCATTGATCCGGGTCACTGCGTTTCATTCGGTCACGCCATCTATGGTGAACATGATAAAATGCAACGTGCACTGTTGCGCAACTGGCTCCCGCGCAATCGAGCGCAGTCTCAGGGCTCTTTCATGCAACTCATCCGCCGTACTTGGCGCCACCTACTGTGGAGACATTGAAGCGCGGCGCGTGCAACACAGTGCAACGATATCGAGAATACTAGCGGTTATTATTATTTTTTTTCTCAAACTTGCAATGAAATGTTGACGTGACTTACTTCAAATTAGGTTCGGAAATACTACGTATCTGGTGCGATGAGTGAAGATGATTTGTAAAGGAATTTCATACAGCTTTACACACCTAGGCCTGTAAAGCAACCTTCTTTTGTTTTCAAATGGGGGGCGCGGGCCCGGACCTGGCGGCGCGGCGGCGGCGGTGCAGGCGGTGCACTTCAGAATAAAACAAATTGATTAGCTACTTTTTATTTTTATTTCATTGCAAGTTTGAGAAAAGCACTATACAAATCTCGGCGTGAAAGGGGTTTGCCGGCCGCGTATCCCTATCTGGCCTCGCTGCGCTCGGCCGTCTATATCTACTTGGCCTGCAACCCTTCGTTTCCCGGCCTCTATAGTAATGTACATAAATATGACCTTAATGGAAATCTGCCAAAACAAATAATATTCAACATTACATATTCCATTACTGAAGTAAAAAGCAATAACGAAGCGTAATTATTCCGCAATTTAATGAGCCAGTAAAAGCTGTTATTGTGATTTAGACGGACATTAATAAGCTCCGGCCGTAAAACGAGCTTCACCGCCGGGAAACGTTAGCTTCCTGGCTTGTTAGCTTGGTGCAGGTTAGAAATAATAACAGGATTCATTATTCAACTTGACTTTTCCCATTTTTTTTTATCAGTGTCGCAATGATGTGTCATTGTCAGATTTGGGTTCGCGTCTCGTCTTGGACATTGCCAAAGTTAATAAGGGCTATAAAGCCTAATTTTTGGTTGAACGTTTGGTTTATTTTATTAGGTATATGCGATAAAAACATTATATTTATTTATTTAAAATAATTAATTACACAGCATTCCAGTTAAAAACTAAAACACTGTGAATTACAAATTAGATAATTATATACTGCATTTTAATAGAAAGAAGAATTACATCTATCCATCATCTCACAGATTCATCTCACAGTACCTACCTTAAGCATTCACGATACACACAATTCCCCAACTATATATAAACATAAGCCCTTAACTAATGCCCACAGAAAATACGGTTTCTGTTTTTTTGACTGTAGATGACCCTGATATTGATTGAAGGATGCATAGTCTTTGCAACTGCAATAGATTGTATTCCATGTATATATATTTCTTACAAATCGTTACTGCTGCTTGATATAAGAATCCAAACGTAATCTGAAATGAACCATGTAAGTTTAAATTAAAAACCATGGCTATTGAAAACACAACACGTTAATTAATAATTTATTTTGGGTACTCAATAGTCAGTCACAACAAGAATGTTGACGGGACAATAAAATCGAATTTAACATTCCATTTCCTCCGGCCGGGAATACTTGTGTTTCGGAGCGATGTAATTTTATTGTTTCGTTTAATTTTGGAACGGGGACCGGAAGTGATGTGTTTTCGTTGACGGTGCGTGATCCTCATTTTGAGTGCCCATACGCATGATCGCCCGTTTGTAGATAAATGTTTTATAGAGTTGCTTTTAACAAGTATTATTTTTTCCTGAAACTGCAAATTTGTCGTGTCTGTATTTAAGGTAGGTGAAATCAATATCAGCGTAAGGCCGTTGAATTTATCATTATCACCTATAACACAAAAATAACACAATCACTTTTTAGTGATACCGTAATACCGTAACACAAATGTAACACAAAAGTAACACTTTTTTTTGTAAAGGTTGTTTCACAATAGTATTAAAATAGAGGGTAAGGAAAAAATATCTTTTTTTTAACGTATTTTAATATATTTATAATGACAACATTTTTTTAAACAGAAAAAAAATAATATTATAATATATTTTCTGTATTAAAAACAGATCATCATAAAAAAATAACAAAATGAGCATAGTCCTAGGAAACAAATAAGTTTTAAGAATTCTTGCAAACAAAAGAATTAAAAAAAAAATATTTCTAGTAGAAACAAAATCCATACTAATATTATAAATGCGAAAGTGTGTCTGTCTGTCTGTCTGTCTGTCTGTCTGTTACCTCTTCACGCTTAAACCGCTGAACCGATTGCGATGAAATTTGGTATGGAGATAGTTTGAATCCCGGGGAAGGACATAGGATAGTTTTCATCCTGGAAATCACCCCCTTAGGGGATGAAATGGGGGGTTGAAGTTTGTATGGAGCTGCGATATAAACGATTTCCACGCGGACGGAGTCGCGGGCAGAAGCTAGTATTTAATAAGTTCAATCACTGAGCTTAAGGCCTAAATCACACTAGCACACAGGCCGGTGGCGGTCAATTGCAAATTTGACAATAGCTGTCAAAATTACTGAAGACCGCCACCACAGGCTGCACCAGTCTATGATAACATTAAGAGCTGACATTTTAAATTCAATGGCAGCATTTTAATTTCAGTTTCTCCTACATTGGACTAGCGTACACTCAATAGTGACCTCGTACACGTGAGTGACCTGATTTTTGACATGATATTAAGTGACATAACTAACAATAGTAATTAATAAGTAAAGATATAATTTTAACATTTATGGACCTTATCTGAAATAAACGAATTTTATTTTATTTTATTTGTTTCTTTAATAAAAATCTCATTCATCCAAGGCAATTGAGCATAGCTCTTAGTAACAATAAAGTTTCATTGCGTCTTGCAAACGTAAAAAGCATACCAAAAAAAGTACAATATACATTTGGACGACCGCTCATGGACCCAGGCTTCCCTTCCAATAAGGCATGGTGGCCTGGGTATCCGCAAAATTTCCAGTGTTTCACTCCCCGCATATTTATTTATTTATTTAAACTTTATTGCACAAATATAAAAATAGAAGTACAATTGGCGGACTTAATGCCTTAAGGCATTCTCTACCAGTCAACCATTGGGCTAAACAGAAACTTTAGTGGTGCAGTCTCTGTACTTAGGGTACAGAGACTCGAATGGAAACACAAATCAATTAATTTAATTAATATACATACATATATAATGCATACAATATAAACTTACTTATACTTACATAAATACATACAATTAAATCCTCCATACACAGCTCACTAGAACTTTCCTTCAAAATTTTAAAAACTCCGCCCCAACAAGTCAACATCCCCTTTATGACTGAGGTCATAGAGGCCTGGACCACCGCTTGTCCGAGCACTGACCTGCCTAGACACCCAAGTTCTCAACGACTGTGGGACGAGCCGCTCTGTAGACTGGTACGGGATAACTTGCATCAAACGGCAACCAGTCTCCCAGAGCGCGCTCGGCTCCTTGCCGTTGTTGAATGGGAATCCGGACAGTGGCTCCAAGCTTTGCCTTCCCCGTAAATTGGTACGCTGATGGACAACTCCACATTCCGCCTTTCCGTCGCTCTCCGCCTGGGAGTGACCTGCGTTGCCCCATATCGCTGTCGCTGTGGTGACCGAGTCGACCAGCTCGGCCACCATGGTCTATCCTGCTGCAGAAGTGCAGGTCGTGCACCTCGACATGCCAGCCTGAATGACATCATCCGTCGGGCACTAGCGAGCGCAGGAGCACCTGCCATCTTAGAGCCATCCGGTCTTGCCCGAGATGATGACAAGAGGCCCGACGGTATGACCCTCGTGCCATGGAAGATGGGACGGCCTTTAGTATAGGACGCGACATGTGCCGACACCCTAGCGCTCTCCCAGCTCCGTGGCACCTCCATGAAGGCTGGCTCTGCTGCCAACTCAGCCGAGCTCTTTAAGCGGCGCAAGTATGCAAACATTAATAGTGGTTGCATATTTGAGCCGTTTGGGGTTGAGACCTTAGGACCCTGGGGGGTAAGTGCCCACAGGGTCTTTAAGGAGTGCTCGAAGCGACTCGCCGAAATTACGCGTGACCGGAGGGCTGGCTCATACCTCGCACAGAGGATAAGCATTGCCATCCAACGTGGCAATGCTGCCAGCCTTCTGGGCACGCTGCCCAGCGTCGGCGAACTGGGGCAAATATTTTATTTGTAAGTTATTTTATTTTATAAGATAGTTTAGTTATTATTAATCATTAGTCGTCAATCATATTAATCATATACAAATAACGACTAATGATTAATAATTACAATAAAACTATTTGGGATCATCCTATATGCAACGTGACGTCAAATTGATGCCATCGGCATGAAAATTACAGGCTCTGGTTATAATTAAAGTTTTGATATCAACTAAATAATGAATGAGATCAATCAGTTTGGGCTCATAAGTAGAACGCTGACAAAACTTTCTAATTACACGGTAATAGTACATGAAAACTCGATCTTATTACTATGCATGTTAGTTAACACAGTTGATATTTGGTTTTTTTTTTGCAACTGCACTAAGTAGTGAGTTTTGGTTGTCACCCGACGACCATGCTGTAAGAATAATACGTTTAGACTGTAAGTACTATTCAAAATAACAATTCGAATGAATCTCACGATAATAATAAAATGATTTTCTTTACTATTACAGTATTCTCAATCTGCATGACTCTTTACACTTGTTTTGTGTTACTGAACACAAAATTGGTGTTATGGGTAACGGTTAACACAAAACTCAAACAAAAGCGCTATATTTATAACACAAAAGCAGTTTCTTACCAACTTTTTAGGATTTAAAACCAAATTAAGTTAAACTAGACGCAAATGTAGGTACACGTTTCATGTAAACTTTAAACATAAACGAAAACAATAGTTAAGTGAACTTCTGAAAAGCTTAGGTACTTACTTGACCTATGCATAAGCCTCCTCCTCCTCCCGGACCGCCGTAAGGCGTAGACTTGTTCATTATTCCGTGAAAAAATATTTTTTGAAATTAAAATATAAGTGAGGACAAAAAACAGAAATGAGGCTATCCGCAGTAGAACCAAGGTAACAGATATAGCCCTCCGAATCGCTAAACTTAAGTGGCAGTGGGCGGGGCACATAGCACGTAGAACCGATGGCCGTTGGGGCGGAAAGGTTCTCGAGTGGCGACCACGTACCGGAAGGCGCGGCGTGGGTAGGCCCCCCGCAAGGTGGACTGATGACCTGGTAAAGGTTGCTGGAGTCCGCTGGATGCGGGTGGCGCAGGACCGGTCACTTTGGCACTCTTTGGGGGAGGCCTATGTCCACCAGTGGACGTCTTTCGGCTGATATGATGAAAATATAAGTTTTGATTATAGTGGAAAATTGAAAATTTTATCGCCACGAGCGGGATTTGAACCCACAACCTCTGGAATCCGTCCATCGCTCTGCCAATTGAGCTACCGTGGGTGGGGTATTTACACCATAGGGGAGCTCGTAGTGACTTCTACCGCGAAGTTATAACAACGTCTGAAACGGCACTAACGTCTATGTTACATTGAGAATCGTTAGTAACAATGCACTACCCCATTTTGAACATTAAATGGTTTATTAAGCAGTAACGTCCGCTAACGAGATTCCAAATTTCGATCATAGTGAAAAATTTAAAAATGATTCGCCACGAGCGGGATTTGAACCCACAACCTCTGGAATCCGTCCAACGCTCTGCCAATTGAGCAACCGTGGGTCTGCTAATGGCGAAGAATCTTTCAATTCCTTCAACTATTGTAATTACACCTTAGTGTAAGGCCTGAGTGGACGCTCCGCTCAGAGCACGGCGTGTAGCGTCCATATAAAACAAAAGCAATTTATATGGACGCTCAACCCCCCGCTCTAAGCGGAGCGTCCACTCAGGCCGTACACTTAGGGAGGCTCGAAGCGACATCTACCGCGAAGTTATTACAACTTCTGAAACGGCACTAACGTCTCAAGTTACATTGAGAATCGTTAGTATAACATTTTTAACATTAGGTACATGTTTTATTAAGCAGAAACGTCCGCTAACGAAATTCCAAATTTCGATCAGTGGAAAATTTTAAAACAATTGCCGTAGTCATTACAACTACTGAAACAACTTTCAGAAGTTGTAATAACTTAAAATCAAATCAAATCAAATCAATTATTTATTCTGCAAATAGGCCACAAGGGCACTTTTACATTTTACTTCGCGGTAGATGTCGCTACGAGCTTCCCTAAGGTGTAAATACTATTAGTGGAAGGTATTGAAAGATTCGTCGCCATTAGCGGACCCACGGTAGCTCAATTGACAGAGCGATGGACGGATTCCAGAGGTTGTGGGTTCAAATCTCGCTCGTGGCATATAATTTTTCAATTTTTCACTATGATCAAAATTTGGAATTTCGGTAGCGGACGTTTCTGCTGAATAAAACATTTAATGTTAAAAATGGGGTAGCGCATTGTTACTAACGATTATCAATGTAACTTGAGACGTTGGTGCCGTTTCAGAAGTTGTAATAACTTCGCGGTAGATGTCGCTACGAGCCTCCCTAAGGTGTAAATACAATATTGGAAGGGATTGAAAGATTCGTCGCCATTAGCGGACCCACAGTAGCTCAATTGGCAGAGCGATGGACGGATTCCAGAGGTTGTGGGTTCAAATACCGCTCGTGGCGTATTAAATATGTTAAGTAAAAGTGTCACAAAAATAGGAGTGCATAAGAGCCAGGAGGTATCGTGACAACTGCGGCGCCTGGTACGCCGCCTGGTACTCCGCGAGGGACGCGAGAGTCATCCTTTGTTCTACTGCGCGTACGCGTCCACGTGCACCAATCAGCGAGCTCCGCACCGACGCCATTCGTAAAGCTAGTCTCGCGGCCACGCCCCCTTCGCCCAATCAACGCTCAGTATTTCGCCGCCACTACTAGTCAATAGTCAATAGTGTTTATTTCGTAAACATAGGTACGGCAATTAGAGGTGTAGTAAGAAATATCGTTCCACTATGTTTTGCCTTTCGCATACAAAGACATGCTATATACTAACTTAATATTATTGTACAATAAAATAATAATAAAGAAATACATATATCTTTTTAAAAGTCTAAATTCTACAATAATTTAAATTAATTTATTTAATACAATTATTCAATATGTCAACACAATAAATTATTATAACAATTTCAATTATTCCATGTCAATCAGTGCACCGCTTATCTCCTATCATTGTCTGATATGTCCTATGATACCTAGTCCTCTACAATGAGTGAATCGAACATGTCTTGTGATTTACAACCAACGGGATCGGAGCATGAGTCATCTTCCGATTATCTAAAGGTGTAACAGGCGGAGAACTAAACGATTTCAGAATATATTTGAGAAAGCTCATTACGTTCTTCACGACCAACCAAACAGCCGAACTCCGAGAAATATAGGAGAACATAAAGGAGATTAAGCACACAAATGAGTCTATTGAGGCCTCCATTCATGAGTTAACGAAACGAAACAGAACGTTGAGTTTTGACTAAGGTTAGAGCAGGTGGAAAGGCAGGCAAAGGAGGATGGCGAGCCTAGAGAATAAACTCGAAGAAATGCAAGTAGGTAGGTTGCCGTAAGACTAACATAGAGATCAAAAATGCTCCTAGGAAACAGAATGAAACCAAGCAGGACCTGTTGGGCATGTTTATGCGCCTGTCAGAAAATCTAGGTTGTCAGATAAACAAGTCGGATATAAAAAAAATCGACAGGGTGCAAGGCAGGAATCAAGAACAATACGTAACACACCAATCATTCTAGAGACGAACTCCGCTTTACTCGTACTAAAATTAGAGCTGATAAAAGCGGTGAAAACCTTTCCGTGCGCTAAACACCAGGTTTCACTACGAACGAGGACGTCCAAGTATGTATCTCGGAGCATCTCACTTCTGAAGGCTCCCGACTACACTTCTTAGCTAGAGACTTTAAGAAGACGAAGAATTACAAGTACTGCTGGATGTCATATGGCAAGGTATATGTACTATAAACTCGACTACAATGGAGTCAGAAGATCAGCACTGAATTTACTTAAGTCTTAGAAAAAAAATATGAACGAGAGCTATGTATTAGCAAATCCAATGCACAGTAATAAACATCTGTGGAAAAATATAAAAAAAACCTAACTTGTACTACCGAAACTAATAAACTTAACACAGAGCTATTAAACATTAAAACCACTCCGTCGGGGTCAGCTCATTTTATAAATAAGTACTTTCTTGACATTGGGAAAGAGCTTGCCCTAAAAATTACCCCTGATCTTCAGGACAGTTTAAACGCATTTCTCGATACCCTGCCTTTTCAATCCAGTTCTTTGGTCAGGGTCCATATATGATAATGATATTTACCTCATTATATCAGCCGAAAGACGTACACTGCTGGACATAGGCCTAGTTATGTATAAAATTGCATTTATTTACTTTTCTAGTTGCTTACAGCTGTTTTAAGATTTTAGGTAGTACCTAGTATAATTATTCATGTAACATTCTGACAACCTAAGGAAGAACGGTGTCTCCCAACACAGGCAACATTTTGAATATCGGGCGGTACCATCCCCTAGATTATAAACACGTATTTTACGAAATAAATAATTTTAATTCCATATTTTTTTTTAAACACAAATTACGACGAAAATATGCCACTCACTTTATAATAAATAAAGTATATATAAATATGAAAATAATTCATAGTTTAAAAGTACAGTCAGCATCACATAGTTAGTAGCAGCCAAAGTAGCCAAATATATCGGAACACGTCTTTATTACTATAGGAATAAGGAAGTGTTACGATATATTTGGCTACTTTGGCTGCTACTAACTATGTGATGCTGACTGTACTCGGAAAAAAGCGACACGGCATTTTCGACCAAAATTAGGGGGATTTGACGAACCTAAATACAAGTATTTTATAGAAACAATAACATTTATTCAGTTTGCGAAATGGGGAAACAAGCTAAATAATTGCTTTATAGAATCAACTAACAACAACGGCAGTAGTGCTTACATATTTGGGGAAAACGAACTGGAAAATTTGTTCAGACCAAAATTAACGATGTCGGCGGCCTTACCCATCAATTCAATAGTATTCGTTTCAGAGCTTTTTTAATGATATTGAAAATATACCTACAAAGTTTTGTAAGTAAAGTAAAAGTTGCTTAAGCTGTTCCTTATATATTTAAAATTTGTGGAATGAATTCTATGCCTAGGACGGACCCTTGATAGCTTATAAAACAGCATCTAGATATTACCTAGGGAGTAACATTGCAATGCTAACAAAAAATTTTCGAATTGCAACCTACTCAATTCGTTATTGATATTTTTACTAAATGGGACTAATAAATTAATGTATCGATTTCTTTGAGATGTGTTCACAACCCACAACCCTCTACTGCGAGCAGACTGGCATGCTAAGCATATATCAGCATTTTGCTGTAGCGACATCTTTTTACTCAAACCGCATAGTATACAAATACAAAATTATTTATTTAGCAAAACAGCAAAACAATAGATACATTATCAGTGGCCCTCACACTAGGTCCAGCCTGTGTCGTGGGGACCGAAAGAAAACAGTTAGGGATTAAACATCAAGAAGATGCGTGTACAGATAACATAAGGGGTTGAGTTGACTACCTCTGAACTAAAAAAAATTAATAAAACTAAAATAATAATAAAAACATAATTTAGGACAGCTACTGGCATTAATCTACTTTTAACCTTGTACATAGTATGTGTGTATGTGTTGTGTGTGTGTATGTGTGCATGTGTGTGTGCGTGCGTGTGTGTGTGTGTGTGTGTGTGTGTGTGTGTGTGTGTGTGCGGAAAACGCTATTATTACCAGTGAACGCAAGGGTATCAAAATATCTTCTGTGGCTTTATATGAGAGCGTGAGTAGCCATTTCTTTACTTTAGTCTGCAATTCTCGAACACTCATGTCTTTAACATCCAAAGCTTTTGCTATTCGATTGTATGTGAACTGGTGCGAATATTGAGGGAAGCGTCGGGCAAAGGGGGTTCTGGTCGTGTCCTCAGAACACGGAAAATTCTCTTGCTTTGCAGAGCTGCAAGGTTTGAGGAATTTAAAGTGAGGCGGTGCGTTTTTACAGCTGTTTTGTGAATAAATAATAGGCGCACAGAAAGTGTCTGGGTTTCAGACAAAAGTTGAGCTGTCGGATATTGAAAGGGCTTACGTGTCATTGTTTTTAGAGCCGATCTTTGTGCTCTTTCTAAAACGAGCAACGTCGTTATGCCAGCTCCACCCCAAACCGTAATGCAGTATTCCAAAATAGACTTGCACAGTGCGTTGTAGACTAGCTGGAGGACCCGTCTGTCAGCAGAGTTGCGGAGCAGGCGCATAACAAAGATAAGTTGCGGAGCAGGCGCATAACAAAGATAAGTTGCGGAGCAGGCGCATAACAAAGATAAGTTTCCTTACGCGATGTGATAGGGAAATGATGTGCGGTTTAAAAGATAAGTTTTGGTCGATTTCTACTCCCAGGCATCGTATAGACTCTGTACGATCAGTCGGAGTCCATATGTGCGAGGGGTGCGCATTTGTGTTACAATTGATACCTAGTCTAGTGGTGTGTGGTGGTGTGGCCTTTGTTTTATGGAAGCAAATGTATTTTGTTTTCTTTAGGTTGAGGGAAAAAAGATTGTTATCGAGCCAGTGCTTGATTGTATTCAATATGAGTTAGCGTCTGTGATGTTAAGCTACTAGTAGCAGCTAGCAGTGCGAGGTGTCAGAGGGTGTGCGGGAGGCGACTTGAGGGTAACCTTCAGAGACGTTAACGTATGTGACGCGCATTGTAGCCTTTGTTAACCCTTTTCTTGGCATTGTATCACCCGTGAAACATAAGTAATAAAAAAGTATTGCAACCGTACTTCCTCATTAAACATTTGTATAAATAGAGTGAAATAAAATAGAAAACAATAACTTTTAAAATAAAATTGAAAGCATCCAAATGTCTAATAATATGGTTATAATTGGTCAAAAATATTATAAGAAAACGCTGAATGATTTTTCTGCCGCTGTTATTTGGTATTTTGGTTAAATCTTTACATCCTCCGACTAAAAAACATAATTATTATAAACTAGCATGGGATGTGATGGACATCTATCGTTCTTTTTTACATTATTTTTTGCGTAAAACATGAAAAGATGTTGTGTATTGTATTTGATACATTACCAATCCGTCAAAGAAGTTAAGTTGTATCACATTGAATACAAATGCCAACACCTCAACAACAAGGTATAGCTCACTAGCTTACATGCATATATGATATTATGGTTGCAAATGCTTGTTATTGCGAGAATAATGCTTTTGACGCTTAGAGACCGTATACATCTCTTAGAATAATTATTAATTGTATTTGGACGCTCAGAGACCTTATACATCTCTGGAATACTGAATAATATCATTAACTTCTGTTAATGCTGATACAGATCTTATATCGAATGTAATGGTCATATTTTGCAATTTTGTTTTGTTTACATTAACTTAGTGACATTTAGTTTGTAAACCTTTTGTATATAATTTTAAATTATTATTGTGTAAGATTACTATTTTATTGTAAATTACCGTTTGACATGTAAAAGTGCCCTTGTGGCCTATTTGCAGAATAAATAATTGATTTGATTTGATTTGATTTGAATAAGCCAACACTAAAAATCCAACAATACTGCAAAAATTAGATTGATCGAGTACAAGTCCCGCTTTCCGAAAATGAACCGCGTTGCGAGTCCACAATAAGGCGCACTGTCCAAAGTAAAAATAAAATAAAACCTAGTCAAATTGCAAATTACTTTAGTTAACAGTTTTGGGAATTTTGACCTTGATTTTATTTCGTATTTTTTAAATTTGATTAATTTTATAACCGACTTTCTAATGCACTTTAGCCAATATGGCATCATGTATGAGGAAAAAAATGAGAATTAATTAAAATTTTACTTACGAATGTTACAATTTTAAATGAATTTGCATAAAATATCAAAATTTTAATTTTTTATAATTAATTTCATTGAATACTTATAAGATATTATTAAACAAAACATTGCTTTAAAGTGATGCAGCATTGGCAATGTATCAAATATGATACATACAATATTCCAAAAATGTGAAAACTTTTTTTTTTTTTTATATTTTTGTGACATTTGAAAGTACAATTTTATTGTAAAAATGCAAAAAAATACTTAGATAAAAGATTTTTTTCACCGTGCCAAGATAAGGGTTAAAAACCTTTAAAAATGAAACAGCGATAACCATTCGGTTAGTAGATGAAAACAATGGCGGCAGTCGCGTGCGGTGCCGCAGTTACAGCGGGCGGGGCGTCCGTCACGCCAGATCCCTATCCGTAATTTATATCATCTACGCTGGCAATCGGGCTTCTAATACTTTTTGAGTGGAGTTTATACGTTTTCTGAACTTTGAACTTTTGAAGCATATCTACGCATAAATATGTTATTAAAAATAAGCATTAAAGGAAAAAAAAAACGCTTCGAGCCGTCGACCACATGCCTACATGGCCCGCTGCTACGAACCAACTGAGCTATATGAACAATCCGTCTCGGTCATCAAATTTTTCAATCAGTTCCCCCTTGCAACGCCGCAGGGAGTCGAGGGTGCTTAGAAAAACTTTTTGAAAAAAGCTCTCACACCATTCGCATCAACATTATTTTATAAAACTGTACCGTTTTATACAGGGATGGTTATGAGCTTGGGGCTTTAAATGCAAAAATCGGTTATGCTTCTAAGACGGAACTACTTTTGTTCTACAACTTTTCAAACAGATTTCTTTACATTGTTATTATTTCATACAAATTAAATTGAATTTTCAACGTAAGACATCATCCATTAGTACCATACTTGTTACTGTCATGGATTTTAAATAATGAGGCCGTGTTTGTAATACATGGATGGTCCAGTTAAAGTTCGAACACTAATAAATAATATAAATATTAGTTATTTCACAAAGTTGCAGAAAAAGTGGTTCAGTTTGACGAGCAGAATCTAATCTTGAATTTAAAGCCCCGAGGGTACACTGTATGTGGTCCAAATTTTAACTTTATTTTTAATTTGTAATTTTCTAAATATTGAATGGGTTTTTTACTAATATTTATTGGTCTTTATTGAAGGACGTGCTAACGTTGAATCTTTTTTGGCGGCTATGGTCATCAGCTGCTTCCAACTTCCAACCTACACAATTATTGGCTTCTTTCATCGTGTCTGTGACCTGTGAGGCCTGTCAAAGCTACCATGACCTTTTTCTTAATTATTAACTAGTAACTTCTGCACTCTCTCCACTAGCTTGCTACTGTAGCTCAGATACAAACTTTCACCCCCCATTTCAGTCCCGTAGGGAATGATTTTCGGGATAAAAACTATCCTTTGTCCTTCCCCGGGGCTCAAACCATTTCTATACCCAATTTCATCCAAATCAGTTCTGCGGTTTAAGCGTGAAGTGGTAACACACAGACAGACACACATATTTTCTTGTAACTATGGATTGACCAAAAATTTGGACTTAGACGTATGAGGTGACTATTTCCAATTATTTTTTTATTTTATGCTATTAAATATTTGTGCCTAAGTCCGAACTGCAAATCGTTAAACAAATGTTCTAATAAACCACTTTTAAACGGTACCAATGTTTTTCAGGTCTGCCGTGCCAATTTTTAAACCGAAAATTATGACCGTAACAAAATTGATAAAACACGGGATATTTATGTGGTGCATAACCTCATACACGCAAAGCTAAAGTAATAAAATTATTAAGTACCAGTTAAGTTAAAATCACCTGCCCTTGTAGCATGATACGCTTTATCGATATGTTTTGTTAGTAAGGTGACGTTTCAGTACATTTTCACCGTATAACGTGACGATAAAACCTATCGAGCTAGCTGGGATTAGTGACTGCGAATCTGCGATACTAAAAAAATATACCATCACAATACAATACAATACAATACAAATACTCTTTATTGCACACCGTAAAACATGAAACAAATAGACATAACTACTTATAAAAAAATAGATGTTAACGACAGGCGGTCTTATCGCTAAAGAGCGATCTCTTCCAGACAACCTTTAGGTAGCGGAGAAATAGCAACAAAAAATTACAAAATAGGTAGGTGGCAAAATTGGAAGTAACAGAACTTATAACATACACAATTACATTAATAATAAACATACACACATAACGCATACAAATAAACATATATAAATTCCTACATAAATACTTATAAATATAGTGTTAACCATAGAGACGGAAAATAAATAAATACAGAAAAATAGTAACTATGAGGAATCATGGCAGAGACAGATAGTGCTCCTTTTGGTGAGCTTTGAAAGTAGCGACAGATTTAGCACGCCTCAAGTCCACGGGCAGAGAATTCCAGAGTCGAATGGGTTTGAATGTAAATGAGCAGTTATAGAATCTTGAAGAGGAGGACGGGACACTGAGAAGAAGATTTTGGGATGAGCTGGCCGACTTGACAAAACTGAATCGTTCTTTGAGGTAGCGGGGTGTAGCGGGATGAAACAGAAGGGTCAGGACATGAGCGTTACGACGATAACGAATAGGTAGCCACTTAAGCTGAGAGCGAAAATAAGAGACATGGTCATACTTGCGTAACCCAAATATGAACCGTATGCAGACGTTTTGAATGCGCTCAAGCTTATTAAGTTAGTCTTTAGTGAGATCGAGGTAGGTAATATCAGCGTAATCCTATATAAAGTGGCCGTCAATAGAATTTGCTAACTATGTAAACAAACCGCCATATTGAAAGTGTCTTTCACTATGGCGGTTTGTTTACATAGTTAGCAAGTTCCATTGACGGCGACTTTAGGGAGGAGTAGTGTCTGAGCAAGCGCAATTTTGCTATCATAATAGTATTCATAAATATTAAGACAAGTATCTACATAAGGTACAAAATTAAATATTAAAAACTGGCTTCAAAAACAAACGAAATCACATTAGGTGACGATAAAGTATAAGGTACAAAAATAAATATAATGAACTTGTTTCAGAAACAAACAAAATTACACTAGGTCACGATAAATTATTTTATTAATGTTTTCACGTTTTTATTTAGTATATTTGTAGGATATCATACGCAACCTTCTCTGAGACAGTTGGGTGAATAAAAAAAAACTTTTTTTATTTCTCTCCCGCTCGCAATGTGAAGGCAGCTCTGCCTGTCTGTACTCATAATTCGGTAAATATTTTACAGAAGAGTTTCAATCGATCTCCATTACACTAGGCCAGTTGGCCCCGATAGGCCCCAAGCGGCCCTTCCACCGACGCAATCTGCACGTTTTCTATCAGACCGTGATTCTATTTTGCCGGCGGGTTTGCGAACGTTAGGGTGTGGTGCTAGTTACAGCGGGTAGCGATTTACTGAAGTGATTTGCACAGTCCAGTCTATAATGTATACATGTAGGTTCCCAAAGGTTTAATAATATCAGAGCAACCTAATAACCTAATATTTTTGATCACTTTGTCCGTGAATATATATTATTTTGTGAACTTAGAACTTTAGAACTTAGGCTGTTTTGGGTGAAATTGTAAAAAGCCCTTTGGTAAACCAGAAAACAGTTTAAGATCTACAGAACTTGCTCAGAAATAAGAAATTAAAATAAACACCAGACAGTTTTTTTTTACTGATGGTCTTCAAGCCCCAGTGCAAGTTAGATCGTATTTTTTTAGAAATAATTTAAATTAAGTGAATTGTTATTCACTCACACGCGAAGATTTGCACGGATATTTCCAAAAAAATATGTTGGCAGGCTTATGTTCTGCAGCGGACGTCTTTCGGCTGATTTGATTATGTTTTTTCTGCATTCTCGCCTCTCTCTTTTAACTCACGCCGCTCCCGGTCCGAAACGGCGTTTATCGTCGGCGTCGAAATTTCCGCTTAGTGCCGCTACACACGACACGCGGCACGCGCGACAATCGACCTTCAGACTGATTGTCCACGTGTGGCGCGGCCTTTAGGATGGTCCTTATTCACGAAGGGCATGCCTGGAGGTGCTTACCATTAAGCAGTGGTGTCCACGTCGACTTAACACTCTAGCCCTAATGGATTCATGCAACTCGAGAAGTATCAGAGCTATAATTAAGTTACTATTCAAACGAACATTAGGACAACTCAACTGTGAATTTCCCGTACAAAAAAATATATTTGGATCTACCTTACGTACGTACAAAACGTTGCGCTATAATTTTGACCAGTTGTATTGCTTGTATTGCCAGCTTAAAGAAAAACTTAGAATAGGTTGTAATAAATTTGGTCTATTTGAGATTCAAGATCACGGATATAAGCGGTTCACACATTATAAATTTCAATTTCAAGTGTCTATTAATACGAGTGTACTTCACCGCTACAGTTTAGAGCAATTATTAAATTTTACCCCTGCTAATTGGCTAAGCGGACCCGCGATGTCACTTATCACAGTTTAATTTAAGCACAGTGAAGTAACAACGCAGACTAACTTACGTTGCAAATATCAAACCAGTAAATACGCATACTTATAAAATGTTTACCTTAATGCTTGTGTTAATATTTTGTGCACTTAAATCATATTATTCATAATTTCAAAACACGATGTACAAAAAACATTTATTTATGTCCAAAATCCATTCAAGTTTAGTACCCACGCACGCAAAAAAAAACCGTCGTCTTGACATAAAGCTAGAAAGTACAAAAGTATGTTAGACGTTTTTATGCCGAGCCAACACGAACGTCCTTACACGTCGCTCGTAAATAATGTGAGCTTACAACTTAACCAAAATTATACAGCTGTAACACGGTCTAGTTTTTGTAGTATTTCAGTAAATACTAAAGTCCGATCACGCAGAGCAGAACGAGCACGATTTTTTCGAGGATTATACGTAGTTTATTTTTCATTCAACTGTACTGTGGTTGGAGCACAAAATATACTTTTCTCAAATATGCAATGAAATATTGACGTTGTGTTCTTCATGATGGGCTTCGAAGTGTCACGTTTCGGGCACCACGAGACGAGAGACCCGTAATGGCATTTCACTTAATTTCCATTCCACAATATGTGGCACATGCAGGATTACGGCTTTCAGCCATGAAAATTAATTTATTTCATTGCGTGTTTGAGAAAAGCACTATACATACCTCGGCGTGAAAAGGGTTTGTCAGCCTCATAACTATCCGACCTCGCTACGCTCGGCCGTCTATATGTACTCGGCCGGCAACCCCTTACTTCCCGGCCTCTGTATAGTAATGTACTATTCCATTTTTGCAGGCCTTGATTTAAAATTAGAGATACTTTCAAATGGTACCTATTTTTTGTTACGTCATTTTTTTTACTAGTCTGACAATAATGTAGTTTAAGTCACTTTCCACGTTACAAAAAATTAACCAGTGTTCCTTCCGACCTACGTGTAAGTAGTCTTTTTCTTCAGTAGGTAGGTACTACTATACAAAATACGATATTCTAAATCTAGATTTAAAAATATAAGATGAGACTAGTTCTTTTTTAGGCTTTGAATACTTACTTAGTATAGTTAGTGCTCGTAAATTGCAACTAGGTGACAGTATTAAAATTATTAGCGTTAATAATTAGAAACAAAATCAAACATGGGTATAAGCTAGCATCATCGTATCATGCGTGAAATACATCAATCTGCCCTGCTGACAGACTCGTGTCGAAAGTCGTAGCGAAATTTGGACTCCCATACATACTTTTTTACAATACCTTACTTCTACCCCCGTTTTCACCCTTAAAGGTTTAAGGGATGATTCCCTGTGAAGGGACCTAATCTTTGTCCTTCTCCAGGGCTCAAACTATCGCTATACTTTATAGAAGCGATTCGTGATTATAGTATAATATTGCCACTGGGCTTGGTATCTAATAAAAAAATAATTGCATCACGCAATAACACCTAACAAACTGCCCCTTCAATCCAAATAAGCATATTAACACCACCATGGCGTCCTGACACGTCCTCGTAAGAACCGTTACCACGGGCAAAGGTCCGACCTCACTTACGGGAATGGTTCTATTATTTATGATTTACAGTGACATTACGCACCGTGAGAGACGTTTACGGCATGTTACAAGCTACTGAAATATATGCGAGTTTACGTGCGAGTTGTATATGTTACTTTGGGTGATGAAGGTCATGTGTTCGGCATTAGCACTATGTAAATGTATATGTAATAAACTGTGTATATACTTTATTAAGTAACATCAAATGCAAGAAGTGTAATATATTATATGAACATATTTTGGCTGAAACTTACATGCAGAATGCGTGACATTTATTATAAATATTTAATCGGCATCTCCATGTTAGATATTCATAAAAAGTGATAAATTCAGAGGGTATAGTTACAATTATATGTATTAATCTGTAATTATATAAGCTGTCCGTTTAGCACATGAAAGCTTACATACTATTTTTGTATTTTTATGTATGTTAAAAAATGTACCTATCCTTTATTTTAATTTTATTCTATGAAACATTAGACTAAGAATTTACTGTACTGTGTAATTGCGTACCTATTTAATTAAATGCCATAAAGTCATTAGCGTTCCTCCAAAGCAGATTTGGTTATCCAGTATGGGAGGAAAATTACATTTTTGCATTTGTGTTGCAAATCACTTTGGGATGAAACAAAACTTAATAAAATAGTGCATAATAATTATACTTCTTCGAATTTGCAACGGGTCGGGTAGATTTGTGGTAAATCTTTCTGCTTTGTTAACGGGCGTGGACCCAAATTCTGCCAGATCATTTCCTTTTTTGCCTTCCTTTAATCTTTGATTCAATATTATCGAATTACAGTAAAGGCCGCTCTAGATTCCCTTTCATACCTCCAGCGGACGGAACCCGACACTTTCTAAACCGTCATTCCTTGCCAGACGTAATTAAATCCGGACCCTAAGTTATGCGTTATTGCTTCTTTGCACGACAGTGCCCGACATCTCGCGTCCTAGTCACACCTGGCAGTTGCCGTATATAATGTCCTGTTTTAAGCGAAAGTGAGTTCATTCGGAATTCCCATTACGGCTGGTATTACGGAGGGGCATGCAGTGTTTTCGAAACTCTGGTTTTTGGCTCATTATGGCGTGCATTGGCATGGCAGGTATGCGTACGTGGGTTCATCGGAAGTTATTTTCACCAAAGTCAAGTCATATCGGTATTCCCTTATGTTCGTGTTAGGGGTGCCCAGGTAGTAAGCCTTATAAGGTAACACGTCGCTATTCTTGTATTTTGTAGCACTTTAAAGTTAGTAATACATATATAATTAAGAGATGTGCACATTTTTCATAGTCGATTCGTCAGATAAGTTAAGAAATCGTATGAATGCACCTATATATAATACACTTTTCTACTAACTCTTTTATAAATAGGTAATTAATAAATTCGTAAACACACATAAACGTTTTAGTTATGAAGTGACCTACGATAAGATTTTCATTTCTGTGGAACACCGCCTACTCTATAACAGTAACTCTGGTTGCTGGTCCGGTCAAACGACATTTTTGAATAATTTAAAAAATTTGAAGGTCAAATAAAAAAGTTATTCTCAATTTTGACCAGAGTCATTTACAGGTCTGCGTAAAAATATTTGAAGGTCACATACAAAAAAACAATCAACAACGTCTACTTTTAAAAGCTCATTCACAAACAGACTTAAAAAAAGGGCTGGTTTATAACAACGCTCAAAGCAAACTCCCATAAAGTTTTATTGTAGTTAGGCGCAGTTTTTCATATCGCCGACAAAGGGTCCGGGGTTGCGATTTCGGAACAAGTTTTTAACGTATCTAGGTAAATCCTTTACGAATCGTTTACGTTCGCTTGCGCTCTTTTTTGGAAGTGAATATCTAAATAGGTATGCTTGAGAGAGACCACTGATATTGAGGAAGATAGGAAATAACATAATATGATATTATTATTTGAAAAAAAAAAAAATGTCTTTCCAATAAAATGTGGCTTTATTTTCTGGTCTCATTTTTTTTTTTTTATGATATAGGAGGCAAACGAGCAGACGGATCACCTGATGGTAAGCGATTACCGCCGCCCATGGACACTTGCAACACCAGAGGTGTTGTGAGTGCGTTGCCGGCCTTTAAGATGGGAGTACGCTCTTTTATTTGGAATGTTCGAGTTTTGCCTACTCCGAGTTTATTCTGATAAAGAAAATAGTGTCCCCAATATTCTGTTCATTTGTTCAGTCAGACATTTTGTACGGGCAGTCAGTAAAATGGAAACCTAATAGTTACATAGAGTAGCGCGCGTAAAACCAAAAGAAAAACAAAATTCCTAGGAAAAAAGTAACAAATATAAACTTCTTAACAAAACAAATTATATGATTAAATATTTTTTGTTTCCTGCTCATTTAACGTGGAAGTCACCACGATCAATTTTTAGGGTAGTAGTAGGTAGGTTAGTAGGGTTAGTAAAAACGGGACCCTATTACTAAATAAAAAAAATAAAAAATCATTTAATTTAGATATCATAGACCCATAAAAATACAATCAATATTAAATCAATATTAAATAGAATTGGAACTTAATTTGAAATAAAATTAACGTTAGACAATGAAAATTAATAAATTAAGATATATATTACCTACCAACGCTATTTAACCTACTAAGACTTCGCTGTCTGTCCGTCCGTCTGTCTGTCACCAGGCTGTATCTCAAGAACCGTGATAGCTAGACAGTTGAAATTTTCACAGATTATGTATTTCTGTTGCCGCTATAACAATAAATACTAAAAACAAAATAAAGTAACTATTTAAGGGGGGCTCCCATAAAACAAACTTTTATTTTTTTCAGGCTGTATTTCAAGAACCGTGATAGCTAGGACAGTTGAAATTTTCACAAATTATGTATTTGTGAAAATTTCAACTGTCTGTTGCCGCTATACAACAAATACTAAAAACAAAATAAAATAAATATTTAAGGGGGCCTCCCATACAACAAACTTTTTTTTTAACTATTTTTATAGATAATGGTACGGAACCCTTTGTGCGCGAGTCCGACTCGCACTTGGCCGGTTTTTTTTAACATATGATACAGAGAGAGGGAATATATATTCGGACTGTCTGTATCATATGGTATAACACATAAACTATTGATTGAAAACGCACAGTATCAAAATGGAGGCCTAGTAAATTCGGTTCGTTATCGCGCGCACTAGGATTGCCCTGTAATTACTTGATTATTCGAACTGTTTTAAAAGTCGGGTAAAAGGTTAGTGTTGGACATCAGCATTTATCTTTGTGTGTTAAGCGTATTGCGTATTGTTACCTGAATATGTTTAACGGAAGGTAAAGTAAGCAGTTATTTTTTTATTTAGTTTTTAAAGTTGCTATACATTGCTGGCTTCATTTATTATATTATAAGCCTTTGAGTTATATTCAAAAAACACTTTTTTTACCTGTTCTGAAGTAGTTTTGATAGATTCATAAAAATAAGTACACTTTTTGTTCATCTTAGTTAAGGGGCTCCCAATCCCATACGCCTATGACCTTCAATCTAAATCCCTTAGTTTTCTAAAGTTTTTTTGTAGCTTATTATATTAACAACAACGGCTTTACGCAATATAGTATCCCATATTTACTTCAAACTTCATTGATTTCGAGATATTTGGCATCAAATTTGAACAATTTTAAGCCAAAAAACTGGTTTTCCGGCCATAACTTTTGTGTTAATTAGATTGAAATCAAAATCCTAGACAAGTTTTAGAGACGTCAAAGACGAACCCAAATATGTAGATTTCGTATACAGGGTGACGGGAAATTCGACGTATTCTTTGAAAGGGGTTATTCTATAGCTCATTTGCAATGATTTAGATCCAGTCAACCGGGGGTCAAAACTCATTGGTTTGCAAGTTATTCGAGTTTTTAGATTTTTTTTTAGAAAACCCACTTGTCGGCCTAAAACTCGTAATTGTGAAAAAAACTAATTAAATTTAGACCTCAAAAAAGGATTTATTTAATAGCCAATAAATGACTGATTAAGGAAAATAAAAAAACATGCCAAAACTTTTCAAGATATTGCAAAGAAAAGCATTTAAAGTCACAAGTTTTTAAATTTTGTTCCAAATTTTGTAACACTTCGAGACATTATTTAAAAAAAAAGTTTGACACTTCGCGTAAAAATTACATAAATTAGTTCCTCAGTTCATAAGCTATCATGAGAGGTACAATTGGCGACATTTTTGTAATAATTCTTAATAATAATGATAATAATAGCGGAGCAGGTAGGCAGCGTGCCTTCGGCGACGCGACAAATGTTTAAAAAAAAACATACAAAATTAAGTACCTATTCACTTCTTTCAAAATCTGGTAGAAAAATGGAGATAAAAGATTGTAGAACCGATAGCCGTTTGACTTATAATTCTATCTATAGTGCAAAAGTAGGAGATACGATTTAAAACTTGTCAAAAATCGATGAAAACCTCGAGCAGCCACTTAAGTATCTAGACTATAATATTCTCAAATAGGCAATGGTAGGAATGCTCTATCCCTAAAGTTTGCGCCTCATTTTGCTTACACGCGCATCGCTCGGCGTGACGCCACGCGAGTCTATAAATACAGCCTTACCGTAATGACGAGTAATCACAGACCAATGGGTGGCTATAAATCATGGAGCATTAAGTGATTTAGATTATTGGTTGGACGTGTGAGGTCGTATATCAAAATAAGATGAGTTATTACTAACTTATCGAACGAGCGACCGAAGCGAACAAAGTTCTATGCTTCAGCTTGGGCCGAAAATCGTTGGCCTGTCCGGTATCCAGTGTCCGTGTCTGGTGTTCAGCAGTGTCCGTGTCTGGTGCGCGGTGTCCGTGTCTAGTTTCCAGTGTCCGTGTCCGGTGTCCAGTGTCCGTGTCTGGTGTCCAGCAGTGTCCGTGTCTGGTGCCCGGTGTCCGTGTTTAGTTTCCAGTGTCTGGTGTCAAGTGTCCGTGTCTGGTGCCCGGTGTCCGTGTCTGGTTTCCAGTGTCCGTGTCTGGTGTCCAGTGTCCGTGTCTCGTGTCCGTGTCTGATGTCTAGTGTCCGTGTCTGGTGTCCAGTGTCCGTGTCTAGTGTCCGTGTCTGGTGTCCAGTGTCCGTGTCTGGTGCCCGGTGTCCGTGTCTGGTTTCCAGTGTCCGTTTCTGGTGTCCAGTGTCCGTGTCTCGTGTCCGTGTCTGATGTCTAGTGTCCGTGTCTGGTGTCCAGTGTCCGTGTCTAGTGTCCGTGTCTAATGTCCAGTGTCCGTGTCTCGTGTCCGTGTCTGATGTCTAGTGTCCGTGTCTGGTGTCCAGTGTCCGTGTCTGGTGTCCCGGTGTTCTCCTCTACGGGTCGCATTTCTCAACGGATTCTTATGAAATGTTGTGAGCAGGTTCAGGAGGTTCAGCAGGAGCAGGTATATGTAATACCGTATCTAAATGCGGAAGTATCCTAACACTATGAAATATACTACTAAGTAACATATGTTACTTTGGGTGATGAAGGTCATGTGTTCGGCATTAGCACTATGTAAATGTATATGTAATAAACTGTGTATATACTTTATTAAGTAACATCAAATGCAAGAAGTGTAATATATTTTATGAACATATTTTGGCTGAAACTTACATGCAGAATGCGTGACATTTATTATAAATATTTAATCGGCATCTCCATGTTAGATATTCATAAAAAGTGATAAATTCAGAGGGTATAGTTACAATTATATGTATTAAGCTGTAATTATATAAGCTGTCCGTTTAGCACATGAAAGCTTACATACTATTTTTGTATTTTTATGTATGTTAAAAAATGTACCTATCCTTTATTTTAATTTTATTCTATGAAACATTAGACTAAGAATTTACTGTACTGTGTAATTGCGTACCTATTTAATTAAATGCCATAAAGTCATTAGCGTTCCTCCAAAGCAGATTTGGTTATCCAGTATGGGAGGAAAATTACATTTTTGCATTTGTGTTGCAAATCACTTTGGGATGAAACAAAACTTAATAAAATAGTGCATAATAATTATACTTCTTCGAATTTGCAACGGGTCGGGTAGATTTGTGGTAAATCTTTCTGCTTTGTTAACGGGCGTGGACCCAAATTCTGCCAGATCATTTCCTTTTTTGCCTTCCTTTAATCTTTGATTCAATATTATCGAATTACAGTAAAGGCCGCTCTAGATTCCCTTTCATACCTCCAGCGGACGGAACCCGACACTTTCTAAACCGTCATTCCTTGCCAGACGTAATTAAATCCGGACCCTAAGTTATGCGTTATTGCTTCTTTGCACGACAGTGCCCGACATCTCGCGTCCTAGTCACACCTGGCAGTTGCCGTATATAATGTCCTGTTTTAAGCGAAAGTGAGTTCATTCGGAATTCCCATTACGGCTGGTATTACGGAGGGGCATGCAGTGTTTTCGAAACTCTGGTTTTTGGCTCATTATGGCGTGCATTGGCATGGCAGGTATGCGTACGTGGGTTCATCGGAAGTTATTTTCACCAAAGTCAAGTCATATCGGTATTCCCTTATGTTCGTGTTAGGGGTGCCCAGGTAGTAAGCCTTATAAGGTAACACGTCGCTATTCTTGTATTTTGTAGCACTTTAAAGTTAGTAATACATATATAATTAAGAGATGTGCACATTTTTCATAGTCGATTCGTCAGATAAGTTAAGAAATCGTATGAATGCACCTATATATAATACACTTTTCTACTAACTCTTTTATAAATAGGTAATTAATAAATTCGTAAACACACATAAACGTTTTAGTTATGAAGTGACCTACGATAAGATTTTCATTTCTGTGGAACACCGCCTACTCTATAACAGTAACTCTGGTTGCTGGTCCGGTCAAACGACATTTTTGAATAATTTAAAAAATTTGAAGGTCAAATAAAAAAGTTATTCTCAATTTTGACCAGAGTCATTTACAGGTCTGCGTAAAAATATTTGAAGGTCACATACAAAAAAACAATCAACAACGTCTACTTTTAAAAGCTCATTCACAAACAGACTTAAAAAAAGGGCTGGTTTATAACAACGCTCAAAGCAAACTCCCATAAAGTTTTATTGTAGTTAGGCGCAGTTTTTCTTATCGCCGACAAAGGGTCCGGGGTTGCGATTTCGGAACAAGTTTTTAACGTATCTAGGTAAATCCTTTACGAATCGTTTACGTTCGCTTGCGCTCTTTTTTGGAAGTGAATATCTAAATAGGTATGCTTGAGAGAGACCACTGATATTGAGGAAGATAGGAAATAACATAATATGATATTATTATTTGAAAAAAAAAAATGTCAATTTTTAGGGTAGTAGTAGGTAGGTTAGTAGGGTTAGTAAAAACGGGACCCTATTACTAAATAAAAAAAATAAAAAATCATTTAATTTAGATATCATAGACCCATAAAAATACAATCAATATTAAATCAATATTAAATAGAATTGGAACTTAATTTGAAATAAAATTAACGTTAGACAATGAAAATTAATAAATTAAGATATATATTACCTACCAACGCTATTTAACCTACTAAGACTTCGCTGTCTGTCCGTCCGTCTGTCTGTCACCAGGCTGTATCTCAAGAACCGTGATAGCTAGACAGTTGAAATTTTCACAGATTATGTATTTCTGTTGCCGCTATAACAATAAATACTAAAAACAAAATAAAGTAACTATTTAAGGGGGGCTCCCATAAAACAAACTTTTATTTTTTTCAGGCTGTATTTCAAGAACCGTGATAGCTAGGACAGTTGAAATTTTCACAAATTATGTATTTGTGAAAATTTCAACTGTCTGTTGCCGCTATACAACAAATACTAAAAACAAAATAAAATAAATATTTAAGGGGGCCTCCCATACAACAAACTTTTTTTTTAACTATTTTTATAGATAATGGTACGGAACCCTTTGTGCGCGAGTCCGACTCGCACTTGGCCGGTTTTTTTTAACATATGATACAGAGAGAGGGAATATATATTCGGACTGTCTGTATCATATGGTATAACACATAAACTATTGATTGAAAACGCACAGTATCAAAATGGAGGCCTAGTAAATTCGGTTCGTTATCGCGCGCACTAGGATTGCCCTGTAATTACTTGATTATTCGAACTGTTTTAAAAGTCGGGTAAAAGGTTAGTGTTGGACATCAGCATTTATCTTTGTGTGTTAAGCGTATTGCGTATTGTTACCTGAATATGTTTAACGGAAGGTAAAGTAAGCAGTTAATTTTTTATTTAGTTTTTAAAGTTGCTATACATTGCTGGCTTCATTTATTATATTATAAGCCTTTGAGTTATATTCAAAAAACACTTTTTTTACCTGTTCTAAAGTAGTTTTGATAGATTCATAAAAATAAGTACACTTTTTGTTCATCTTAGTTAAGGGGCTCCCAATCCCATACGCCTATGACCTTCAATCTAAATCCCTTAGTTTTCTAAAGTTTTTTTGTAGCTTATTATATTAACAACAACGGCTTTACGCAATATAGTATCCCATATTTACTTCAAACTTCATTGATTTTGAGATATTTGGCATCAAATTTGAACAATTTTAAGCCAAAAAACTGGTTTTCCGGCCATAACTTTTGTGTTAATTAGATTGAAATCAAAATCCTAGACAAGTTTTAGAGACGTCAAAGACGAACCCAAATATGTAGATTTCGTATACAGGGTGACGGGAAATTCGACGTATTCTTTGAAAGGGGTTATTCTATAGCTCATTTGCAATGATTTAGATCCAGTCAACCGGGGGTCAAAACTCATTGGTTTGCAAGTTATTCGAGTTTTTAGATTTTTTTTTAGAAAACCCACTTGTCGGCCTAAAACTCGTAATTGTGAAAAAAACTAATTAAATTTAGACCTCAAAAAAGGATTTATTTAATAGCCAATAAATGACTGATTAAGGAAAATAAAAAAACATGCCAAAACTTTTCAAGATATTGCAAAGAAAAGCATTTAAAGTCACAAGTTTTTAAATTTTGTTCCAAATTTTGTAACACTTCGAGACATTATTTAAAAAAAAAAGTTTGACACTTCGCGTAAAAATTACATAAATTAGTTCCTCAGTTCATAAGCTATCATGAGAGGTACAATTGGCGACATTTTTGTAATAATTCTTAATAATAATGATAATAATAGCGGAGCAGGTAGGCAGCGTGCCTTCGGCGACGCGACAAATGTTTAAAAAAAAACATACAAAATTAAGTACCTATTCACTTCTTTCAAAATCTGGTAGAAAAATGGAGATAAAAGATTGTAGAACCGATAGCCGTTTGACTTATAATTCTATCTATAGTGCAAAAGTAGGAGATACGATTTAAAACTTGTCAAAAATCGATGAAAACCTCGAGCAGCCACTTAAGTATCTAGACTATAATATTCTCAAATAGGCAATGGTAGGAATGCTCTATCCCTAAAGTTTGCGCCTCATTTTGCTTACACGCGCATCGCTCGGCGTGACGCCACGCGAGTCTATAAATACAGCCTTACCGTAATGACGAGTAATCACAGACCAATGGGTGGCTATAAATCATGGAGCATTAAGTGATTTAGATTATTGGTTGGACGTGTGAGGTCGTATATCAAAATAAGATGAGTTATTACTAACTTATCGAACGAGCGACCGAAGCGAACAAAGTTCTATGCTTCAGCTTGGGCCGAAAATCGTTGGCCTGTCCGGTATCCAGTGTCCGTGTCTGGTGTTCAGCAGTGTCCGTGTCTGGTGCGCGGTGTCCGTGTCTAGTTTCCAGTGTCCGTGTCCGGTGTCCAGTGTCCGTGTCTGGTGTCCAGCAGTGTCCGTGTCTGGTGCCCGGTGTCCGTGTTTAGTTTCCAGTGTCTGGTGTCAAGTGTCCGTGTCTGGTGCCCGGTGTCCGTGTCTGGTTTCCAGTGTCCGTGTCTGGTGTCCAGTGTCCGTGTCTCGTGTCCGTGTCTGATGTCTAGTGTCCGTGTCTGGTGTCCAGTGTCCGTGTCTAGTGTCCGTGTCTGGTGTCCAGTGTCCGTGTCTGGTGCCCGGTGTCCGTGTCTGGTTTCCAGTGTCCGTGTCTGGTGTCCAGTGTCCGTGTCTCGTGTCCGTGTCTGATGTCTAGTGTCCGTGTCTGGTGTCCAGTGTCCGTGTCTAGTGTCCGTGTCTAATGTCCAGTGTCCGTGTCTCGTGTCCGTGTCTGATGTCTAGTGTCCGTGTCTGGTGTCCAGTGTCCGTGTCTGGTGTCCCGGTGTTCTCCTCTACGGGTCGCATTTCTCAACGGATTCTTATGAAATGTTGTGAGCAGGTTCAGGAGGTTCAGCAGGAGCAGGTATATGTAATACCGTATCTAAATGCAGAAGTATCCTAACACTATGAAATATACTACTCAAAAGAAAATAGTGGCCAAAAATACGGTGATCGTTACGTGAAAATTATATTAAACAGGATTTTTTTTTCCAGCTAATAGATAGACTAGCGGCTAGACTTTTACACTAGCATGAAAGAGGTTGGATTCTGAAGGATGCGGGACATCATTAATAGCCACATATCAATTAGTTTAATGTGTAATCATTAACAATAGAATAGAAATAAATTAAGTTAATTAATGGCTTTAGCACTAAGATCATGAAACTCTGCAATAATAGAAATCATCATATCACCCGAAATACGTCAACTGCTGGCCTAGGCCTAGGCCTCCCCCAAAGAGTGCCACAATGACCGATCCTGCGCCACCCGCATCCAGCGGACTCCCGCCCACCAAATTTACCCCTAAAACTAAATCATAACTTTGCCTCACACCTCAAACCTGCCATTACCCAATCCACTAAGACTTAATATCGCTGGTATTCGCAATGCTACCAAATCGCCTCAGACAAACCAGCTTAAGTCATATCTTCAGCTACGTGTAGTTGTTACGTGGCTCCGGTTCAAGGTATACTAGGGGCGTGTGGTGAAGAAGGAAACGAGTTGTGAATTGTATATTAGAACAACGTATTATTATGCCTCACAGGAGCGAATTCAGACCGATTAAAATAATAACAGAGTGCGGCTGTTTGTTTTGAGCAACATTAAATTATGGTTCATAGGCCTCCGTTAGTAAAGAAGGGTTCAAATGGGTGGTAATGACGGTATTTAGAAAGAGTTTGAAGTTTAAAATTGCAAACTGATACGGCGAACCTGGAATAATAATCTGAAGTTAGTACTGCCCCCTCAAGGAGAATTTGTCAAATTGAGTTTTTAACAGTCTCGAACTCGGGGAAAAAAAAATGATTCTTCTATTTCATACGGGTTTGGATATCTCTAATAAACCAGGATTTAGACAAGCATACGTTTATGTCATTTTGTTAAGTTTACTTCGTGTTCATAGACAAAAAAGCATTAAGTAACCGCCTATGTTTTATAATCTTTGTCTTGGATGTGTTTGTTTTATGTTTTATCATAAGAAGAAAAACCATATTTTCAAATTATTAAGTTAAAAATACTTGAAATGAAACATATGCTACATCTAGATAGTTCGTGATTTTTATCAATATTACAACTTTGAGAAATTAAATAAACCACAATCACATAGTAATAGAAGCATATGTGAGTACTTCTGTTGTTTTTTCTTAGATGCTATACTGCACAATTAACACAAACAACATAAGTGCGCACTTGTGTTGTTCTTTCTTTGAAAAGATTTTTTCTTATGTTTTTTTTAAGAAGCAGAACCTTTTTTTTCTTAATATCTAATTCAAATAAAAATATTATTAACAAAATGAAGTTGCATTAAAATTCTACAATTTATCTTGATTTATAAAAACAAGTTTCAGCTTTGTACTTGAAAATAAAACCAATTGAACGGAAGTGTAAAGTTGTTTGGATTTATCTCCAAACTTACTTTTTGTCACTTATTATTATTATTATTCTCCTTGAGGGGGGATCATTTTTCTGCCAATTGGCGTAATATATCCGTGATATTTTCCTTAAATTTGCGGGTTTCATTATTAGCTATGTATGTAAATGTTCAGTCAACGTGAAATATTATGTACCTACATATTTTTCGCATATATTTATTTGATGCCAATTGTTCAGTCAGCTGTAGAGAAACGTGACCTCTGCATACACGGGTTATGTTTATTTGCAGTTGACAGTACCTGTGTTTGTGTTATCTTATCTTACCCAAAGCGGCGCGGAGGGCTGAAGCTGCGACGCGAACGCCATTCGGAACGCATCTCCCACCAGCGAGTTCAGTTCTTCCGCCTGCAGACAAACATACATACAGTTCGGATTTCCAGTTTGGGAATAATCCTGTTACAAATTGGGAACTTTCGGGAATATTCCCGAGAACGGCGTACAAGATTCCCATACCAGCCAGCTGAGCGGTACGTTCGATGTTTTTAGGGTTCCGTAGTCAACAAGGAACCGTTATAGTTTGGCCATGTCCGTCTCGCCGTCTGCGGCTTAGCTTAATGACCCTTACTAGTAACTAGAAAGCTGTAATTTGCCATGGATATATTATTTAAGAAAAACATTTTGTAAAAATATATTTTTAGGGAGATATCTCCCCATACGCGTAAAGTACAGATGTATTTATTTGTTTAATAGCATGTTTAAAAATACAACGGTTCTCGAAAACCATTTTTCTATTTAGGGTATTTGTTTGCGTGATATTGAGTTTTAAAGCCCTAATTTTTATTGAAGTCAAGTGTCCTTCCCCCGCCTGGCTAAATGGTTACAACGGGTTATGTGTCAAAAATCTAGTACATAATCACCATCATCATCCTCCTAGCGTTATTCCCGGTTGTGCCCCTAAAGGAGCCCGGGGTTCGCTTTGACACATAAATAAAATCTATTATATAATAATGAGCAGCGCTAGACTGCCCCCTCCCCCGCCCTGTCGGCGCGTGCGTCACGCGCCGCTCGGCGTTCGGAGCGGGCGCGGGCAATGATACAAGCGACACCGCCGCAAAAACACTCATCCTGAAGAAGAACTCCCAAAGGGTTCGAAACATGTCGCCCGTAGTGACATTGAATACGTGAGTTAAACCGTGTAATTGTTAGTATTATATAATAATGAATTTAAAAGGAAAACTATCACGGATAAGTAGACATAATTTTTTGTTAAATACGAGTGATAGTCTACCAGCTTATAACTGTACTTGAAAAGGCCAACTTTCGTAAAAATTCGTGCGACGCAACCGCAACGTCAAGTTGGCGCGTGCGTGTCTGTGTAACAAAGACAGGCATGCGACTACCCTACATGCACTGCGCGTGGCACGACACGCACTTGGGCTTTTTTAGGGTTACGTACCCAAAGGGTAAAACGGGACCCTATTACTAAGTTTTCGTTGTCCGTCTGTCTGTGCGTCTGTCGCCAGGCTGTATCTCATGCACCGTGATAGTTAGACAGTTGAAATTTTCACAGACTCTGTTGCCACACAACAAATAACAAATACCTACTAAAATAAAACACTAAAATAAATATTTAAGGGGGCTCTCCGATACAACAAACGTAATTTTATTGCCGTTTTTATAGATTACTAGCTTCTGCCCGCGACTCCGTCCGCGTGGAAATCGTTTATATCGCAGCTCCATAGAAACTTCAACCCCCATTTCATCCCCTTAGGGGGTGATATCCAGGATGAAAACTATCCTATGTCCTTCCCCGGGATTCAAACTATCTCCATACCAAATTTCATCGCAATCGGTTCAGCGGTTTAAGCGTGAAGAGGTAACAGACAGACAGACAGACAGACAGACAGACAGACACACTTTCGCATTTATAATATTAGTATGGATATGGATTAGTATGGATGGATGGTACGGAACCCTTCGTGCGCGATTCCAACTCGCACTTGGCCGGTTTTTTAGAAGACATCTTGCATCCGAAAGCCGTTTTTTGGCATGGCAAAAATAGATTTCATGAAAATATGTTGAATAGCAGAACTTTTGTCCGTATTAGTCTTGGAAATCAAGTATTGTTTGCAGTTGAGTGGACTTCAACAATAACAGTCTGTGTAGAAAACTACAGTCTCCATGCCATAACAATATTTTTCAGAACAATTCCAACAAGCATTAAAATGCTGGTAAATGGAAAAGTCAAACGTTGCGTAGGCGGGACTTGGAGTGGCATCGAGTAGTTTCGACGTTTGCAATAGCACTGCTTGAGTGCTGGCTTAATGCAACAGGATGGAGCCAAACTAGCGGCGGGAGAAGGTATATAGATATAGTTTCTATTTCGCAACTTACGTACCTGTAAAAAAAGCAGTAAGTAGATATTTTTGAAGTGAAAACTTCTATAGCGGCGCTGAGCACTTTTTGGGATGGAGAAAAATTGCTAAATACGCGACAGATTTTTGTGACGTCAGATGTGAAGGAGGTCACAAACTTTTATATTTTACTGCTAGCCGATTCGACTTCATTCAAAACTGAACGCTATTCGTAAGAGTATAAAGCCGTTAAACACTTTTTGTAGTAGCATATTCTGCAAATGAATTTGTAATTTTGTCCACGCGTCCTTCACCGTTTTGCTATTGCGCAAATTCGAATAGTTTGAATTTGGACGTTATTTCTAAAGAGATAAAGCTTTGAAAAACATTTGGCAACGGCAAAAAAAAATTGGTATTTTGTTCGCCGCCGCCGTCCGCTGTTCTTGCAAATTCGAATAGTTTGAATTGGGACGTTATTCCTAAAGAGATAAAGTTTTGGAAAATATTTGGCAATGGCAAAAACAAATTGGTATTTTGTTCGCCGCCGCCGTCCGCTGTTCTTGGCGCCGAACATTAATTCAAAATTCATTTTTAGGGTGACACCGTAAGATGTCACGTGTCCTGATCGAAAAACTGTTACAATGTTATTGAGTTTTCACTTCTGCCAGCACTCCCGGAGTGCAACCCGGTCTTTTTTTTCTGAGCCGGTGCTTCTGAGCTTAGCAACCTGAATGGATTTAGCGGGCAGTCTTGACTGACAGCGGGGATTCGATCGATCGATTTTTGATTTTAATGGCTACTGCCCAGTGGGACAATTATGCCAGCGTCAAGGTTGGAAGCTACACGAAAGTCTTGAAAAAACTGTCCAAAAGGTGTAGATTTGATCAGTTGAAAAATGTAAAACAAAGGCAACACAATGTTAGACAAACTACAACATACACATGGTCAGTGTTCAGTGGGGATTCACCATTATGGGGAATTCTCACATACACAAAATGTCAGTGACAGATAAAGACTAACGAATAGGGTATTTGACAACTGTGAAAATAAATAGTTTTTTCATTATCAACAGATAAACAATACGAAAATACCAAAAAATACACGGAAAGTATGAATTTTTCACCTACGATTGCTATTTTAAGGTTTTTAAATTCATAAAAACTAACAATAAGGATCCCTACAAAGTACAAATTCCATACTAACGGAGTTTTTGTGTTTCATAAAAGAAGCTGATTAGACTTTTGTCAAATACCGCATTTTAAGGCCACCATTGATAGGTAAAATAGGTATGATGACGTTTATAGATACGGGCATGCGTCGCGATCCTCATCATCATCATCATCATCATCATCATCATCATCATCATCATCATCAGAATTGCAAATCTGTAGACTTGGGAATAAGCCCGCGCAGCCGTAGGCCACAGCCTGTTTAATCGACGTCATTTGTCCATCTCTCTCTCGTGCATTATGCTATGCGGCAATTACGCAGTTTTACTTACAATATAGAAGTAAATTTGTACAGTAATAAATAAAATCCCGTAAAAAACATTCCATGTAAAAAAGAGGCCAAGTCTCGAAACTCGATCTTCCACCGTAAAAAGTTGTGAGATATTGCGTAGTATCAAGTCTCAGGCATTCTTATTCCTTATTCTTTATATTGTTTTACATATATAATGTTATTTTTATGGGATCCCACTTCTTTTTGTAGGTTATTGTGTTATCAATACATGCAAATTGTGAATGCAGTCCCATTCTTGCTTTTTCATTTTTTGTTTCATTCACTGCAAATGTAACTTTGTAATCCTTTATTATTTATATGAGATTACAAAGTAGAAAATACCTACCACATACAATAAATGGTTAAATAATAATACAATTCAATTAACACGTAATTAATGCATTTATCTTCACAACTATTCTCGGTTCCCCCGACCGCTTTATCCTAGTTGGTAGTGACTCTGCCTACGAAGCAAGAGGTCCTGGGTTCGAATCCCGGTAAGGGCATTTTTTTGCACAGCACAAATGTTTACCTTGCGTCATAAATCTTTATGTTTTTAAGTATTTATTTATATAGATATGTTTATCGCCGTCTAGCTAGTTCCCATAGTACGAGCTTTGTTTAGTTTGTGACTAGATCGATTTGTGTAAGATTGTCCGCATTTTCGTCCTCAATTGCGTCGGAAGTTAAAAAATCGCCAGGGAATAATAATAATAATAATAATAAATACTCTTTATTGCACCACGACAAGACAGAGACATCTTACAAAAAATTTGCTTAAGAGGAAACACAAAGGCAGTTTTTCCATACAAACGTCGTCCCCTGTTTTCTCCCTGCATAATGGTTGTAGAGCAATATTTTTTTTTCCATTAATCTATGGCTACTATTGACATGTTCCTATTTTTTCCTTTTTTTCATAAATTTATTATTAAAAGAGATATTAACCTTCAAAAACCTAAATAAAATGCCAGATTTTCCGCTGTGTTAAAACATCCAGAATCAATTTACCGTTACAGACCTCACAAAATAAGATAGTAAAAATATTATTTTGATATAAATACTTAGCCTCTACTAAAACTGTGTGCGTAGTGTAACGTGTCACCTACTGTAAACTAATGTTGTAAACTAGTTAGTTCAACTGGCCCCTAGTATGCATTCATTACAATGTTGCAGTACTTGTTTAGTCGAGGAATTAAAAGGTTGACCACTTTTCGGCCTTATTTCAAAGCTGTAAAGGTCCAAAAGTGGTCAAACTTTTCATTCCGCGACTGTTTTAGTTGTTACCGTTTAGGCGCTTACCCTTTTTTCTGTTGAAATTATGTTCGACCACTTTGCATGTTACCCTCATGTTCGACCACTTTGCATGTTACCCTCATGTTCGACCACTTTGCATGTTACCCTCATGTTCGACCACTTTGCATGTTACCCTCATGTTCGACCACTTTGCATGTTACCCTCATGTTCGACCACTTTGCATGTTACCCTCATGTTCGACCACTTTGCATGTTACCCTCATGTTCGACCACTTTGCATGTTACCCTCATGTTCGACCACTTTGCATGTTACCCTCATGTTCGACCACTTTGCATGTTACCCTCATGTTCGACCACTTTGCATGTTACCCTCATGTTCGACCACTTTGCATGTTACCCTCATGTTCGACCACTTTGCATGTTACCCTCATGTTCGACCACTTTGCATGTTACCCTCATGTTCGACCACTTTGCATGTTACCCTCATGTTCGACCACTTTGCATGGTACCCTCATGTTCGACCACTTTGCATGGTACCCTCATGTTCGACCACTTTGCATGTTACCCTCTCTTACCTAGATTTAAGTCAATAATGTTTTTTCAGTAAGTGATTTTGTAAAATCTTTTGAGAAATAAATAATCTTAAACCATAAGGTTCCTTACCTGGTGCGAATAAGGTATTTGAACACCATTGAACATCACAGTTGGTAAATTAATAAAATAAAATCTAGGATTGTGCTTCGGACTGCCTACGATTATAACCTGGGTTTTAGCAGGGTTTATCTTAAGCCCATAACGTTCACTCCAGGTAGAAATACTCTGCAAGTACTTATTCATGGAGTGGATTGAGCGTAATTATGAAGATCGTCGGCATAAAGGTGATAATGATGAAACTATGTTACTTTACTGGTAATGAAATCAATGAAAATTGAAAAAAGAAGAAGGAATTGGATCAAACCATATCATGCTTATAAGCTTTCATGTTTCATGTCGTTAATCTACGCCAAAGTGAATTTTACAGTATTCTCTTCGCTACAACTTCATGCATGTCGAAACGTTCGTAAAATCTTCGCGTGACACGACAATACAATATACTGCAACCACGCTATATTACAAAAGTTACAAAACACCTCACAACCGATAACTGTGAATACCTTTGCAACCCACGACATCTTGTATACAATTTATTTCCAACAAGTGCTAACACGCAGACAAACAAACAACCACATTTTTCAAAGGAATGTGAGTGAGACTAAAGCAGACAAACTCTACTTCCATAAACATTGCTCTGCCACTATTATTAAGGCATCTCATTTTCCCAATCACCTTTACAACCAATTTATTCAATTATAACCTTTAGCACCACGGTTACAAGAAACTTGTAGACGCAAGGACACTACAAATAAACGTTTGCCGTTGTTTAAGAAGAAGCTAATCCTTATACGTTTGACTTATAAGGCTCACAGTTCTGCAAATTGAAAAGTTGTCACTAAAATGACGTCTGCAGGTAGTATAAATAAGTTGAACCTTAGGCTCATTTATTTAAAGTTGATTGCGAAAGCATGTTGTGGTTGTCGTGAGATATGACGACCGCCCACGTGGCGCGGGTCGTGAGCGTAGAAAGTGCGGCAATTTGTTGTGACAGGACTGTGTTCTGACATATTCGGGACGCAAATCTTTAAATAAGGTTGGTTAAAAACAGTACTTTATCCATCTGAAAGGATGAATTACCTGTTGAGTATTTTTAACCAACCAACCAAAAACATAATTTACAAGGGATACCAATAGCGCGTAGTGAACAACAGCCTAGCGCTGGTAATCGCAATCTCGTCTAACCGCGGAGACATGGCGCTGCCTGACGGCCATCCGTGTCAATGCTAATCATTGAAAGGGTTAGCTGTTGACAAGGCGCAGCGCGGTAATCTGCTTTCTCTTGTTAGCAAATATGTGGGTACGAGCCATTAAAATTCAATAATTGAGATTTGAGGGTAGAAATGAAACACATTTGAGTAATGTAATTAATTGCTTATAATATTCATTGATATTATTTTGTAATTTAATTGATGATATGTATTTCTTATATAAAACCAAATAATAATTAGCAACTAAAGCAATCTTTAAATATTATTTAGTATAAAATGTATTTCAATATGAAAAATGTTATTTGGTTGGCAACATTCGTTGTTAGTTTTTTAGGAAGGGGTTAAGAAAATTATTCATACCTTACCGGTCACTAAGAGAATCTTACATTTAAGTGATACTCAATAAATTATCCTTATTTACTTAATAGTGAAAGTGTTATTATTCACGGGTCCTGTAGCTGCAGAAATACGCGTTCGTCTACATTTCAGAAGTGTGGATCCTGCTGGAAAAGCAGCCCACGTCGCCGGGAACCGAGGTATTTGATCCCGGAGAAAGGTCAGTGATTTGAATTTTTTCCATAATTTCGCGGCTTTTTATGATTTGATGCTGTGAAAAGTGAAGTGACAAAACGCGAGATACTTGTAAATCGTTGGAAGGATTAACTGATTACCTTTAAAAGTGTTCACTACGGAGTTATCCCAATAGTAAAGCCGATTCTCAAAGAAATTCCTTCGTGTCGGCTGACAAAATGTTTGCAGTAAGAGGATATTTAAAGGACAGTAATAGTTAAGTACGATTGTTGTTTACAATGGAAATTTATGTTGTTTGTTATATAAATACATGTGAAATGATAATGTGGTTAATTCTGTAGGCTACAAATTAAATTAACAGGATATCATAACGTGAATAGATAAACGTGTCATGTATTTATGGAATATGAATGTGTTTGATTGATTAAGTTAAAAAGTTAAAAGACAAATTATGTGTTTTATGGTTAACATCACGTGGATTATCGTGTGGTGTATGCTTGTTTCGTGAGTAACGTAATAAGTTTGTTGCAAGGCGATTAAGTAAAACATTGTACCAAATTAATAACAGATTGCTAACCATGGGATCAGATAATAGGGCGTCCAGGTCACGTAAGCGTCACTTATCTAGACGTCGGCATCGTCGTTATTCTTATTCCTCAGATAGAAGTGTGTCTAGTGTATCATCACGTAGTTCGAGTACCTCGCCCTCGCCACCGCGTCGGCGACATAAGAAACAAAAGAAACATACCCATCACAAGAGTAAACGAAGTAATGATAAGACGAATAAACCCAGAAATGTGCAGATTAGAGTAAGGTCTAAGAGTTTCACTCCGGCCCTGCCCGCAAGCAGCTGTACTAACAAAAATCATGTAGCTAATCATGCTGTCAATAATTCTGAGGCGAGCCAATCGAGTGCGAGTAGTGTCGCAGTAGGTAATATTTTGCCAGGTCATGCTTATACCGCTCATATTAACGTGGTTCCTGAGTATGACCCTAATGATGGTGCCCAAAATATCGAATGTTGGATTCACAAGGTGAACGAGTGCGCTCAAATATATTCATGGACAGATACTCAGACGTGTCATTATGCTTTACCTAAGCTATCTGGCTTAGCGAAACGCTGGTATCAAGGACTTCCATCCCTTCTGTATACTTGGCCTGAGTGGGTGGAAAAGTTAAAATTAGCTTTTCCCTCGACAGAAAATTATGGCGATCTCCTTCAGCGAATGCTTAATGCACGTTGTAGAGTAGGGCAGCCATTAGACGTATACTACTACGAAAAAATGATTTTGATAAATAAATGTGACGTAACAGGCCGTAAGGCCGTAGGATGTTTAGTGCATGGGATAGACGACAAGTTTGTTAGGATGAGTGCAAATTCGTGCCGTTTTGAGGAACCGGAACAATTGTTTTCATATCTGAGAACCTTGTCTCAGAACGATAATTACTTAATGACACATAAACGCAGTAAACCATGGATCAAAGATCCCAGACCAAATCAAAACGCCACGAATACAACGAACACTAGTATAGAGCTAGTGAAACCTGAAATAGTTTGTTACAACTGTGGAGAACTTGGGCACATTCGGTCTAGATGCACTAAACCTATGAAGAAGTGTAACATTTGCCGTAGGGCGGGCCACATGGCTAGTGAATGTCGTAATCGGATGACCACAGGTTCGTCAAATAATTCTAATAGTGGCGGCCTATTGCAACTCCCTGCTCCACCATCAGATAAAGACGTTAGACGTATCGAAACGAGTGATATTGAAATGCCCCACGTACAATCATCGGAACTTGAGAGCGAAAAGTATTATAAGGATGTCAGGCTTGAGGGCGTACTTACTCGTGCATTCGTTGATTTGGGTAGTTCATGCACCTTAATCAGGGAAAGTTCCGCCAAACAAATATTTGGTAATTGGAAAAGTTCTGACAAAATGCCAAATTTAAGAGGATTTGGCAACTCGACCGTTCGACCTTTAGGTTCGGTGAGTGGTACTTTAAGTGTTGATGACGTTGAAAGTACAGTCGACTTTGTTGTCGTACCCGACCATCTTTTGCCAAGCGACGTCATGATAGGCCAAACGTTCACAGAATTACCAGACGTTGTAATTATAAAAACTGCGAAGGACTTGACTTTCTATAGAGCTCCAGGGGAGGGATGTAATCAATCAAATGTAAAGTATGCACTCAATACAGTCACCGAAGTATTAATTGAGGCAGGCTTCACCTCACCTACAGTAGTGAGCACTACTAGCAGTTTTACCGGATCACTTTATATACCTGCTGCATTTTGCAATACACCGCAGAAAGATTATATTGTTTTGCCTGGGTTATATAGTTTTAACAATGGTCAAGGTTTTGTCATGATTTCAAATGTAGCTGAAGCCGATTTGAAATTTAAAAAGAACCAAGTGCTAGCTAGGGGAAGTAGTTACGAGGAAATCAATGAACCAATGGTACGATTAACTACAGTCACAGATGAAATTCAGCAAGCATTGCCAATAGAAGATGTCGAATTAGGTACAAAGCTGAACGAAAACCAACGCGAAGTATTTCATACGCTTTTGTCAAAGTATCGTGACTGTTTCGCACTAGACTTGTCCGAACTAGGTAAAACTGATTTAGTCGAAATGGTAATTCAACTTAAAGACGACAATCCTGTAGTTTACAACCCATACCGTATGTCGCTTAAGGAAAAAGAGCAATTGTCCGCGATTATAGAAGATCTCCTTCAGAATGGTATTATCAGGGAAAGTTCATCATCTTACGCAAGCCCTGTGTTGTTAGTCAGCAAGAAAAATGGACAGAAACGCCTATGTGTGGATTATCGTGCGTTGAATCGGAAGACCCTCAAAGATAAATATCCATTACCTCGCATTGAGGATAAATTAGATTGTCTCGGGGGTAATAATTTCTTCACCAGCCTTGATTTGGCTAGTGGATATTACCAAGTACCGGTCTCTGAGAGCAGCAAGCACTTGACAGCGTTTGTCACCCCGGACGGCCTCTACGAGTTTAATCGAATGCCGTTCGGGCTGGCGAACGCTCCAAGTGTCTTTCAGCGCGCAATAAACTCGATGATCAATGGCGTTGGTCAGAAACTGGTGCTTGCGTACATGGACGATCTTTTAGTCCCGTCAAGATCGATCGAAGAGGGCCTTGAAAAGCTTGAAAAGGTTTTCATCATGCTCCGTAAAGCTAAACTCACGCTAAATTTAAAAAAGTGTGTGTTTTTTCAAGACTGTATCGAATATCTCGGCTATGAAATCTCTAGGGAAGGTATAAGGCCGGGATCGTTTAAAATCGACGCCGTCAAGAAATTCCCCACACCCAAAAACGTACATGAGGTCCGTCAGTTTGTAGGCCTAGCAAGCTACTTCCGAAAGTTTGTTCGCAATTTCTCGTTGATAGCTAGACCCCTTACTGTTCTTACAAAGAAAAACGAGCCCTGGCGGTTTGAAGCTGAACAGGAAGCTGCATTCAATAAATTGAGGGATATATTGATTAGCAGGCCTGTTTTAGCTTTGTACGAACCTCATGCACGGTTAGAGGTTCACACAGACGCGAGCAAAATGGGACTTGGAGCCATTTTACTGCAGGATGCTGGTCAGGGTCTCCAACCCATCGCGTTTTATAGTCGGCAAACCTCACCGGAGGAACAAAATTTCTCTGCTTACGAGTTGGAAACCCTGGCCGTGGTAACGGCACTGAATCGATTTAGAGTGTATTTGCTTGGTAGTCAGTTTAAAATAGTAACTGACTGTCATGCAATTCGTAGCACCATGACTAAGAGAGACTTAGTTCCAAGAGTGGCGAGATGGTGGATGGCAATGCAAGAATTTGTTGATTTTGATATAGAATATCGAGCTGGCACAAAAATGACTCATGTAGATGCCCTGAGTAGAAACGCTATAGCAGCAAAAAATCCACCATGTCGCGATGACGACTGTCACGTCTTTCATATAGATACGGCGGATTCAAATATCGTGACTGATGATAAATGGTTACAAACGATTCAGCAATCCGACCCCGAACTACAAAGAATCGTAAGAATTTTGAAAGACCCTGAAACTAAAACAATGATAGATATTAAAAATAACTTTGTATATAAGAATGAAAGGCTGTATCGATTGGTTAAAAAGGACGACGCAGTGACTTTGCTATGGGTTGTTCCAAAGTCCGTACGTTGGCAGATACTTAAAAGCCATCATGATAACGTCGGGCACTTTGGGTATGAAAAGACATACGAAAGAATACGCAAAGTATATTGGTTCAAAAAGATGCGGAGGTTTATTAAAAAATATTGTGCTGCTTGCTTGCATTGTGCATATAACAAAGTACCTGGCGGTCCTAAGGAAGGCTTGTTGCACCCAATTCAAAAACCTGACAGACCGTTTCACACGTTGCATGCGGATCATTGCGGTCCGTTTCCTATGAGTAAGAAGCGAAATTCGTACATACTAGCAATAATTGACTCTTTCACTAAATTTATATTCATAAAACCTGTGAAAAATTGTAAGACTAGTACCACTATAAACGTCTTTGAAGAATATTTTAGCTTATTTGCTGTACCGAGACGCTTGATTACGGATAGAGGGACTAGTTTTACTAGTCATTCTTTTGAAAAATATATAAAAGACAAGGGATCTGTTCATATATTAAACGCGGTTGCTAGCCCTCGCGCCAACGGTCAAATTGAGCGCTACAATCGTTCCATATTAGACTCACTTACGTCAATGAACCATGGCAAACCTGATAACGAGTGGGACGTTTGTGTTCCGAAGGTCCAATGGGGGCTCAACAATACCATCAACAAGGCCACTAATAAAACACCAGCTCATCTACTATTTAGCTTAAACCCCACCGGTAGTTCTGATGGTGTTATGAACGAAATAGTTTCCGAAGCTCAGGAATATGTGAATCCTGTCGCCATACGAGCTGAGGCCAGTGAGAGGATGCGTATCGAACAAGGAAAACAAAAAGAACGTTTCGACAGCAAGAGAAAGTATCCACGCATGTATAATGTTGGCGATCTTGTGCGTGTCGAGAGGGAATTGAGTAACCCAACCGGTCAAAGTAGGAAGTTGCAGCCCAAGTGTAGCGGACCCTACAAAATTACTAAGGTTTTAGGTAATGATAGGTACGAGGTCGAAGACACGCCTATTACAAAAAAGAATGGTAAATCTACGTACAGATCGATTTTTGCAGTAGATAAGATTCACCCTTGGTTGGTGTTCGGAAATGATCCCATGGAGAGCGATTCTGACGCAGAGTCTGTTGATGTAAACTTATTAATATCGCGTGATTCTAATACAAATGTATAAAAGATCAAATTTATGATTATTATGGTTCTATGTACTACTTGTGCATGTGTGTGTCGATTTAAATCTAGCCCTGCGTGGCGTTACTAACGTCTGTAGTGTTAATAGCCCTTTGTGGCGTTGCTAGCCCTAGTGGCGTTACTAGCCCTTTGTGGCGTTACTAGCCCTTTGTGGCGTTACTAGCCCTTTGTGGCGTTACCAGCCCTTTGTGGCGTTACCAGCCCTTTGTGGCGTTGCTAGCCCTTGTGGCGTTACTAGCCCTTTGTGGCGTTATTAGCCCTTTGTGGCGTTCCCAGGTAAGTACCAGCCCTTTGTGGCGTTTCCAGGTAAGTACTAGCCCTTTGTGGCGTTCCCAGGTAAGTACTAGCCCTTTGTGGCGTTGCTAACCCTTGTGGTGTTACTAGCCCTTTGTGGCGTTACAAGATAAGTATCAGAGATGCCGTGTGTTGTAAAGAAACTTAAATTATATTAACAATTGATTGAGACTATGTTCGATGTAAAATAATGTGAGAATTACTCAGGTACTGTAATTGAAATAATTAATCTTTAGAGATCTGTAGATAATGTGTGGATAGTAATGGGTAATTTTGATGTTTTCTATTTCAATATCCTAAAGCGAGGACGCTTGCGATGTCAGAAAAGGCCGAATGTTAGCAAATATGTGGGTACGAGCCATTAAAATTCAATAATTGAGATTTGAGGGTAGAAATGAAACACATTTGAGTAATGTAATTAATTGCTTATAATATTCATTGATATTATTTTGTAATTTAATTGATGATATGTATTTCTTATATAAAACCAAATAATAATTAGCAACTAAAGCAATCTTTAAATATTATTTAGTATAAAATGTATTTCAATATGAAAAATGTTATTTGGTTGGCAACATTCGTTGTTAGTTTTTTAGGAAGGGGTTAAGAAAATTATTCATACCTTACCGGTCACTAAGAGAATCTTACATTTAAGTGATACTCAATAAATTATCCTTATTTACTTAATAGTGAAAGTGTTATTATTCACGGGTCCTGTAGCTGCAGAAATACGCGTTCGTCTACACTCTATCTAAGGGAAAACAGGTACAAATTGGGATAGGGTTTTGTTACTCACAATATGTCAGGCTCGCGACTTAATGACAGAAAGAGACGCCCGTAAGATACCGTGTTTGTTACATGCTTCTATTGTTCTGATTTTTACAAGCTTTTATTTGTTAACCTTGCAATGTCCGTATTGGTCTAAGAGCCCACGACACTAAACCTAGTTCGATTTAGTGTCGTGGGCTCGCCTATGTTGTACTCGTACCTACTGTATGAAAGTTGTTTTTCAAAATTTGCAACCCTTGCAACAGCAAACAGCTAAGAACTATCTCGATCTCATCAGACAAGAATTTTGATTGAAAAGAAACCGCATTCAAATAGGTCTATCCATTTATTTGGTAGCTACAATGCCACTGACAGATACATAGATACACACACACATTTACACATGTTAAAACCCCTCAGCATTGTGGTTTAAATTACAAACAAAAAAAAAAAGAATCAGCTTATAGGTAAATGACGGAGTTCTGAGGTACCTACCAACATTAAAAAAAAAACGAATTGAGAACCTCCTCCTTTTTTGAAGTCGGTTGAAAATGGATTTAATTACCACATACAACTACCTACAAATCCCGAAACAGATACACAAGTGCTCGTCTCTTTGAATGTATTATTACTTATTGCATTTATCAATAACCAGCCGGCCGACAACTAGTTTGGTTTACATACGCTAATAACACGTTATTAATGGTTCAGATAATCATAATTACAGCCGTGGCGATGTCGCCTTTCCTGTACAGTCAACTGCATTTACAGCAAAAATATCTACGGTACTTATATACCTACTTGAAAATCAAGATTCCGAAGCTACTGGTAATATTATCTATGTATTGAACTAGTGCTTACGTACCTATGCATTTGTTCTCATGAAGCTCTATTTTGAGATGTGAAACTGGTGGAAGACTACAAATCAGCTATTGGAACTCATCAATAAGCAGCATTCTACTTTACAGACTTGGATAAGATTTCTTTTGTTGAGGTCACAAATGGTCAAAAACGTTGGCCTTATCCGTATTATTTTTGACATAAACTTACTTAATAGGGGTGTGGACACTACATAAAATAATCAATAATAATGTATTTTCTTGAAAAAGGCTTAAGAGGCTCCCATACGCCAATGACCTTCGATCTGAATCCCTTAGTTTTCTAATGTTTTTTGTAGCTTATTATATTAACAACAACGGCTTTAAGCAATATAGTATCCCATATTTACTTCAAACTTCATTGTTTTCGAGATATTTGGCATCAAAGTTGAACAATTTTAGGCCAAAAAACTGGTTTTCTGGCCATAACTTTTGTGTTAATTGGTTTAAAATTAAAACCCTCTGCCAGTTTTTACAGACGTCATAGACGAACCCAAATTTGTAGATTTCGTATATGTTAGATCTTTCACGTCAATAGAGATGCGAAATAAGTGTTTTTTTAGACAATGTTTAAAAAAATCATACAAAATTAAGTATTAATTTGTTTCAAAATCCGGTCTGTCAAAATGGAGATAAAAGATTGAAGAACCGATAGCCGTTTGATTTATGATTCTATCTGTAGTGCAAAAGTAGTAGATACGATTCAAAACTTGTCAAAAATCGATGAAAACCTCGGGTAGCCCCTTAAGAGAGTAGTCAAATGGATAAAAAAGCAATGCAAATAATCACAAAGTTATAAGTAACTTTTGTAGCATTTTTGGTGCAGCGTAGTGTTGTTAACGGAACGTTATTAGCGCTAATTAAGGGATGAAATTCTTTATACCAATTCAGTTAACAACACTACGCTGCACCAAAAGTGCTACAAAAGTTACGATCACTGGTTATGTGTCGAAAGTTTTAAGGGGAGTATTTTCTGTCCCTTCTCCGCAAAACGCACCTTCATATGAAACGATTGTCATTTACTATGACAATCGAGGATGTGACCTCACGATCTGCTAGCGTTTTCTCTCTACCAAGCAACATTAAAACGGTTTCGTAGTCGTTGTGATATTTGAATGGGATTTTCATCATTTGGCATATTTTTTTGCCTCATTTTTTTGAAGTAGGTAATAATAAATTTCGAGTCTATCTATACCATGTTCATTACTAACTATACTTACATTGTGCATTGTGAGGTCATAGTACGAATATATGTAACTATATTGCAATTCTATTTTAACTAATTTCAAGTGTAAATATATTTTTGAGTGGGGTAAGTAGTAAGTATTTTTTTATCAAGCATGCAATGGAATATTGACGTTGTGTTCTTTACAATAGGTTTCGAAGTATCACGTTTCGGGCGCGGCGAGACGAGAGCTCACGAGAGATCCGTAATGGAATCTCATACAAAATTGATGGCCTGCAAAGCGACCTTCTTTTGTTTCAGTATCAATTCGTGACCCGACATCGTGGTGTCCAGCAATTAAAAAAATATTGTTTTTACATATGTAATTTGGACTAGTTGTTATTTTTTTTGGACATCTTAATAAAAATATGTACTTATGGAGAAAAAAGATAAAACAGGTGAAGCTCTGAAAGTGCATGTTCACCACAAATATCCTGCCTAGCGTATCAGAAACAATTAATTATGTTTTTTTGTTATTATTCGAATTTCTCCCCTGGGTGCACTTTTATTTTTAATAAAAAAAGTTTTTAACTTTTTTATTTGTTTTGTTTAATTGTAACCTAGGAAATTTATTTTCAGTCAATTCGAAAGAGAAACGGATAGTCTATTCATTATTTTTGTTTAATTTTCTACGGATTCAATATGAAAAATTAGTAATATCTAGTAAACTACGGAAAAATACCACTATATCCTAAAGGATGCCTTGTCGTTGCACTTTAATAAGATTTATGTAATACCTTTACAATAATATCCAACCTCAATCCACCAGCTATTCATTTGTCTAATAACAGACTAGGCATAATCCTTGTTCTTCCACACATCGGAAATACCACCTTACGACACTAACAATAATGTAAAACAAGCCTGCATTTACAACTTTGTAGAGTCATAAATATCAGTTACAACCATGACATGATAAACTGAACTCTGCTAGGTTGTAATTAGGCTTAATCAATCTGCAGCAGATAGTTGGTACAGACCCTCGGGCTGCATTTCTGTAATTGGAGCTAAATTCTAAGTAGCGACTGTTAAACAGGTATACTCTGTGTATTTGTTTTCACCGTTCCATCTTCTATGTTTTGACGAAAGATGAAAGAAGACAAAACAGTTTTTTTGTGAGAACAAAAATTACTTTCTTACATAACATAGCATTACATAGTAGTAGTTTAACTATTTATAATACTGTATTTGTTTATAACAGTAAACACAAAAGAATCCCCCAATCAACAAAGGGTCAGCACTTGAGAATCTGACTAGACAAAACGACGCAAGGATATCAATATCAGCAGCGGCCTTATGGATTTAGAAATAGAGTTTAGTATGATACTGTTGAGCTTGTTCAATCATAATACATATCAATATAGCTTTTACCTGCGACATCATCCGCGTTAACTTCTACTTCCTATTTTATCCTCTTATCATTATTGTTTTATTGCCGGTCATTTGTTTTTCTATATACTTTTTATTGATCATTGACGATCTTGATATAAATCATTATAGTTTTGACCTGTGCCTACATGCGACTTTATACTGTAATTTAACATCATTAAATAAATTATTTTATCTAATCTTATCATACTTAGGGCTTGACTAAGGATATGTACACGTATTTATGAGTTCTCAGCCGTGTCTATTCTCCCATCACCGCTCCCGCGGCGCTCTCGCATCCGCACTTAATTATTCCCAACATTATTTCCATTTAGCACAGCGCATGTAAACTGGCGTTTATACTCGTATGTGACGACTACGAAACGACTTTTAAGTTTATGCAGCACGGCGATCATAGAGAGGGATAGCGTATGCCGCCGCGCGCGCCTTTTTTTTTTTTTTTTGATGGATTATCTTCAAGCCACACACACAGGACCCTTTTGCTCGGCTTTGACTAGGGGCGTGATTTGGCCAGAGGGCCAATACAGCAAAATGCCGCGCGCGACACGGGTCGCGGGACGTTATTTAGTAGCCGTGCAGACTGCGCAGAGTTGCATACTTTACTTCATCTAGGCGCGTAGAGCAAGAGTATTAGTAAAGTAAAAGTAGCTAGTTGAATGAATTTGATTTAAATTAATGCCTTTTGTTGTGCACTATTTGTAGTCGATCATATTATTATGCAGACACCTGAGATCCTTTCGTGAAACTGATTCGGAAGGCATCATGAAAAAAACCATGCCAATAGTAGCAGCCAAGAACAGTTAAAAAATAATCCTTATCCTTACTAATATTATAAATGTGAAAGTGTGTGTGTTTGTATGTTTGTCCTTCCTTCACGTCGCAACGGAGCGTCGTATTGATGTGATTTTTTGTATGGAGATAGTTTGGAAGCTGGAGAGTGACATAGGCTACTTTTTCTAGCGGGATAACATCTAATTCCCACGGGAAAATTCAATATGTTACATTTTCCTATAACCACGCGGGCATCAGCTAGTAAATAAATAAAAATAAATTCATTCAACAACACAAACCAGTACCTAACAAAGGTGATGAGACTTAACAGTTGAGGACATACACCGATCTTTTCTTACTTTTTAGCGTAAATAAGTACAAATATGAATCTCGCGATTCGGAATTGCACACACACACACACACACACACACAAAGTAATAAGCCCGTTGTCGTCTCTTCATCGTACGGTGTAAACGTCTCTCGAGTGCCAACTGCCAGCTCATTTCATTACCATACACATTATACACATTGTTCTAAATGTTCTAATCAGACAGAGACGGGGCTTTATTGTCTGCTCCGGCTTTACAGATGGCTTAATTAACTTTATTAAGATTGTGACATTAATGTCAACTGATTACCATTTAAGATAAGTTAGTGATGTCGTTCTGATAAGCAGGGGCCGATTCAAGATGAAAAAATGTGATGTCTTCGGTATGTGTTATTGGGATATCCCCCGTGAATATTCTCCAGAGGTGCACAAAGCTATGCTTTTATAAATTGAACACCTAGCTATCAAGCATGCAAGGTGTCAATGTCAAATAAAAAATACTTATATAGATCGATAAATAAATACCTAATGGCATAGAAAACATCCATGACTCAGGAACAAATGTGTAATCGTGCTCATCACACAAATAAATGCCCTTACCAGGATTAGAACCCAGGACCTCTGGCGTCGTAGCCAGGGTCACTTCCAACTAAGCTAAACCGGTCGTCGTCATTGTGACATAATACGTATCATGCTCGGTGGAACTTTGAAAGGCATGTTTGATTATTTATTTGTAATAAAACTCGTATGACAGTTGCAAACACACTGGTTTAATTCCTTTTTAAAAGTACCGTTATACATGACATGAGTTGTCACTAAGATGCTAACAGATGGCAGCAGTGGTATCTAAATATGCATTTTGTTACATTTTCTACACCACCACTTAACAAAATACAAAAATAAACTTATAATATTAAACAGTTGAAATGCCTAGTTGAGTAACAAACTTGTAATGTTTTACAGCACATAAACTTTTAGTTAACATGTCGGCCGGCATTTCAGCTGTTGGCATGTACTGAATTGTTACATACTTATTTGCCACGGCTTCCCGGACAAAGTGACTGCGAATATCAATATGTTTCGACCTTCTGTGAAACATTGGATTTACAGCTAACTTCTGCGCGCTCTGATTGTCGTTATATAAAACAATAGTATCACAGTTACCTAGTATTTCAGTGATAAGATTTTTTAAATACATAGCTTCTTTGCACGCTTCAGACATAGCTACAAATTCTGACTCTGTACTTGAAAGCGACACAGTTCTCTGCTTTCTACATTCATAAGATATGACACAATTTGACAAGGTAAAGCAGAATCCTGAGTAGGATCTACGGTCATTGACATCTGACCCCCAGTCCGCATCAACAAAACATTCAAGATAAGAGTCATCTTTTTTATACACAAGACCAAAATTTTTTGTTTTATGCAAATACTTCAGAATTCGTTTGGCATGTTTCCAGTGACTCTCGTTATGACAATTATTGAATCTACTTAAATAACTTACACTATAGGCAATGTCAGGGCGAGTTAATACTGCAAGATACATTAAACTACCCAACAGTTGCTGGTAAGGGTATTTTTTATCCCCACAGCCTTGTTCAGACTTTACACACTGTAAATTTACTTCCATAGGAGTTTCAGCCAACTTGCTATCAATCATATTAAACCTATGTAGTAACTCAGTCACATATTGCTCCTGGTCTACAGTTATCATACCTTTTGTGACCTTGACCCTCATGCCTAAACACTGTTTCAATTCACCTAAGTTTTTAATTTTAAATTTAGCACTCAGTTCGTCCACTAACTGATTACTAGCTAATTTACTATTGGAGAAAACAAAGAAATCATCAACAAACAGAGCTATGATAATTTTTGTATCACCATTAAACTTTGTAAACAAACATGGTTCAAATTTAGATTTGTAGTAACCTAGACTCTGTAAATACTCCTCTACTCTTTGGTACCAAGCCCTAGAAGACTGCTTGAGCCCGTAAATGGCTCTTTTCAATTTCAAAACTTTACCATTATTATGACTGCAGTCAGGTATAACCGGCTGTTTCATATACACAGTTTCACTTAAATAACCATTTAAGAAAGCAGTGGTTACATCCAGGTGACTTACATCTAAGTCTAGTTTTACAGCAAGTGCAAAAAGAAGTCTTAAAGTAGAGTATCTAAGCACCGGTGAAAATGTCTCATGGAAGTCGACACCTTCCTTCTGGGTGAAGCCCTTTGCAACTAAACGCGCACGATATCTCACTTTATTTTCCAAATCTATTTTCTTTTTGAACACCCACTTACACTGAACCACTGTGCTATTCTCAGGATAGTCAACTAGTTCCCACGCATTGTTCTCTTCGAATGAATTCAATTCTTCCCTCATAGCATCCTTCCAGAATGAAGACTCTGGTCCATTCAAGGCATCTTCTAGAGTAATACCGCCCTCAGCCGTACTCTGACTTGATTCCACACACATATTTGAGAACCCATACCTGTCTGGCTTCTTCCTTATCCTCTTGGATGGTGTGCTTGGTGAAGCTGGAACTAACGGTTCCTCACCGACTGGAATGCTTTCCTTTTTGGCTAGCTGCTGGTCATCCAGGTCAAAAAACTCTGCCTCTTCATATTCAACTGAAGAATTCTGACCCTCTTCGGTCTCTTCGCTATAATCTGAGATCTGAGAATCCTCCTTTTCAGCCTGCACCTCTTCAACTGAATCTGTCTTCGCTTCAGGGCATGAAACTCCTATTTGGACACTAGAGTTTCTGTCAACTCCCTCTTCAATAACCACTATATCTCTACTGGTCATAATAGTGTTATTGTTTGGGTCATACACTCTGTAGCCTTTGACATTATCGGGATATCCAACAAGAATACATTGCTTTGCTTTCTTGTCCCATTTCAAACGGCGTTCTTTGGGTATATGCACCATTACCTTACTGCCAAAAATCCGCAGGTTACTGACATCTGGCTTCTGCCCTGTCCACATCTCATATGGTGTTTTATTGTTTAAACCTGATGCTATAGATCTGTTTCTCAGATATACTGCTGTATGTACAGCCTCTGCCCAGAATGTCTTTCCCAATTCTGCGTCAAACACCAGACTCTTAGCCTTCTCCACAACTGACCTGTTGTTTCGTTCGCATAATCCATTCTGCTCCGCTGTGTAAGGATTTGTTTTTTGATGTATAATACCAGCACCTTGTAAATATTTGTCAAATACCTTATTGCAAAACTCGAAGCCGTTGTCCGTTCTCAGACACCTTATTTTCTTCTCAGTTTGATTTTCCACCAATATCTTAAACTGTTTAAAATACTCAAACGCTTCATCTTTTGTTTTTAAGAAGTAAACAAAAGCCATTCTACTGTAGTCATCAACCAGCAGAAGAAAATATCTCGAGCCGCCTATTGATTTCACTTCCATAGGCCCACACAAGTCTCCGTGCACTCTCTGGAGAACCTCTGTGCTTCTGACACCCACATGAGAAAATGGTAGTCGAGTTTGCTTAGCCTCACAGCATACAACACAATTTTCTTTGGTTACGTGAAGTTTGTCTTGAAATGACATCCCGGTGACTGCACCTTCATTCATTTTATTGAGGTCATCACTGTTGATGTGACCAAATCTGCGATGCCACACATTTCCCGTCGCTGATGCCAACAAACAACTGTCAAATTTCACTGTATTTAACTTGTAGACACCTTCGGTCAAATCCGCAGTAGCGACCAACACATTGTCCTTGTTGTAAATACAACATCTTTCTTGCTCGAATGACACTTTATTGCCCTTGCGCATCAATTCGCTGACAGACAATAAATTCGTTGCTAAGCTCGGTATATACAACACTTCCGTGACTGGAATCTCGTACTCAATACCGTCAGCCTCTGTGGTGATACGCACATCGCCACTGCATTCAACAGGTATAGTACTTTTGTTAGCAACCACTATTTCGTTTACGCGAGGTTTGTTTGACACATTTGTCAACCACTGTTTATTCGGAGTCATGTGTTTACTAGCACCGGAGTCTATATAAAAATCAGAGCTGCTAAACTTTGCGCTCAAAAATACTGCACTAAATGCGTTTGATTGCTTTTTCTTTTCTGATTTATCAATCATCGTGCACTGATTTCTGTAATGACCCGGTTGTTTGCATTGATAACAGGTTATGTTTTTCTTGTTTGTCGATTTGACACTGACATTTGATCTAGCCATAGATACATTCTTGGTGTTGCCAGTTTTATACTTGTGGAAACCTTTTGCAGCAAACGCCCCACACTCCGATTCACTCGATTCCATGTCGAGCAGTTTCGACTTGATGACATCTGCGTCGATTGGAATACCTGAGTGTTCTATTGCCATTATCATTGGCGAAAACTTGTCCGGCAATCCTGCCAACAGTAACGATCCAATCCATTGTTCGTTTATGTCAAATCCAGTACCTCTCAACCGCTGCGATGTTTCAACAACTTGAGTCACGTATGACGTCATTGAATCACAATTCTCCAGCCTGATTGATATTAAATTACGAAGAAGGGTTATTTTTCTGGAAAAACCTCGATCGTCGAACATTGATCTTAACTTCTCCCATAATTCCTTTGTCGTCTTCGTAGTTTTAATATGTACATATAGGGAAGGATCTATTGTCAAAACTAGCTTCGCTCTGGCTTTTGCGTCCATATCGGCAATTGCCGCCGCCGTTTTACTGTCGGAAGACACATCCGCTCCTTGTATGATGTGAAACGTTCCCTCCAAGACGAGTAAATTCTCAGCCGCAAACGCCCACTCATCGTAGTTTTCTCGGCCCTTTAACTTTGGCACATTTGCGATGAAGTTCGAAGCCATTATTTGCACAACACAACAAAACAACAATAATCTGGATTAATCTGATCGAAACACTACTTTTCTTTATAAATATATGGTCTGGGCCATAACCTAATAAAACTCGTATGACAGTTGCAAACACACTGGTTTAATTCCTTTTTAAAAGTACCGTTATACATGACATGAGTTGTCACTAAGATGCTAACAGATGGCAGCAGTGGTATCTAAATATGCATTTTGTTACATTTTCTACAATTTGCATTTAGGCAACAAAGGCCCATATTTACAAATACCTTACAGACTAACATACATATCAAATCAAATCAAATCAATGATTTATTCTGCAAATAGGCCACAAGGGCACTTTTACATGTCAAACAACATACAGCACCTAAATAAGACAATAATAAATGAGTTGGTGTGACATGCCTACGATAAATCGGGGACGTCACATTTCGTCAAACTCAACTCAAAACTCAAAATGATCTTCAAGTAGGCCTAGTAACAAGCACTTTCAAAAGTTTCAAATCGTCAGTTATTTTTTTAAAGTATTTTATGAAACAAAAAAAATAAAAAATAATTTTATATGAAGTAAAAATTGTATAGAAAATACTAGTGAATGTTTCTAGAAAAACAATCTAATGTCAAAAAACAAAATATAACGAGAAATAAATAATTAATCTATTAATTAAAAATTCAGTCACATTTAGTTTCGTATTTCGAAAGCTTATTATAGCACACAAGACTACCTGAATGATTTTTTTATTTTTTGGAGCCGAGTGGTGGGCACCGCGAGTTTATGCTTATTTCTAGTATTAATATTATGTATGTCACAGTTTTTCCTAAAATTGACTATGTTTTTATGTACATACACAATATTTTCATAGATATACTGACAATGTAATGTCATTATATTAATATTTTTAAACTTATCTCTAAGTGAGTCTCTATGTTTCAATCTATACAATATCGCCCGAATAGTCCGTTTCTGCAAAACAAAAATCGAATGAATGAATGAATGAAAAAATGTGTCATCTCAAATTAGGCGACAGATTATGATTATACCTACAGATGTAAGATTAGTCGCATGGTTTATAAATGATGTCATTTTGGTAACGGTAGACGGATGCCTTTGCCTTATTTGGGAATGTGAACATGCTGAAGCTTGAATCAACATATCGAACTCAATATATCCGTTCACGCTAAAGAGACTAAACTTCCTTTGATATGTTTGTAAAATAATGTACTTCTATGTGGGGTCGCATTCTGGAATGCGTTATTGATATATTAAAGCTCCATCCGTGCATCGTCTTGGTTACTATATGGTTAGTTATGGTTGGTTATTATGTAAAATGTACAAGATTTTTTATAATAGGCAATTGAAAAATCTTTTCGATATTTTTAATACCCCTGCCTTGTATTCTGTAACACAGTTTTGGACATGTTTTCTCGTAGAACTACGCATTATGTTTTATTTCTTTGTATTTATATTCAGGTACCTACCTAGTACATAGTCATCACTGTAATAAGTTTGTTTTTGGCAAAAAATGACTGACTGCTGAGTTTGTGTAGAATGTGTGTGTGGTAGAATATTGACTTGTAAAATTGCCATTGCTTAGTTAAGAAACACCGACAGCTTTCTTTCCAAATCAAGTTAACCAACTACCACGTATATACGCTGAATATGCTCCATGGCTGTGGAAAGCTGAGTTTTCAAATTTGACACCTTGCTGTCAAGTTTGTGAGGTATCAAATAATAAAAAGACACGTTCGCGCAGAATCTCGGGTGTCCATTCACCCCCATAGTTCTGTTAAAACTCCGTTTGTTTTAACTTTCCTTATAACATCTGTTCATTTCCATATATGTTAAACACGCCGGTCGTTGCATACAACATGAGCATGCATCTCCTGCATCCATAAATATCGCATAAAGTCATAACCTCTCGCGTTTGATTTACGGTTAAACTTCAACCCACTTACGTATTTTTACTTCTGGTTAATGCAAGGCGCATGATTCGGGTTCCGAATGATTTATTATTTTCTTGACTCGCGTCGTGGCGCGGCGTCAGTTGTGCTGTGCTAGCCCCGCTAGAGTAGAAACTGGAGTATGCAAGAGAGCGCGACTGTAGGTCGAGCGCGTAACTGAGACAGTGTGGCAGTTCCTGCCGCCCGGTACCCTATGACATCACCCCGCGCGCCCTTGACCCGTCTCCATTAAACGGTGGAACTACAGATAACTAGTTGACAGGAAATTTTCTAGATGCATAAACAGGGCAGCTCCACAAACAATTATACAAAATTCTTTTTTTTGGTACAGTCAGCCTCATAAGTTGCGGAACACCTAAGTACCTTGTCGTTTTCACTTCTTTGACAACTTCATATGGCAGTTTAACATGACGTTTAATGCGACACGGTACAAAGGTGTGAAGACGGTTGTGAGGCTGACTGTACAAAACCCTTTACAACCGATCATTATCATACTCTTGGTTCACTTAAACTTTAAGTAAAAATTCGGTTTTCCTTAGCTTTTATTTAACTAATCTCCTTTGTAACACGAAAGATAACACTATAAAATATGATTAATATCCTTGTCTAAAAAACGAGACCATATTTATTGTTGCTTCATAAATAATAGCAGTGACTTAAGGTGAAAAAACTAACACAGAAATGAATTTAACGACAGAAACGCTTGAGAGTTAAGATTTATGCCGCTCTAGACATTCTTACATTTTTTACTGGCATACCATTGTGTAGTTTTGAGAAAACATGAGCGAATCTAGTGGTTTGGACTTGCGTTAATCAGACGCTATTGCCTCAGGACCTATCCAGAACGATTTGAAGATTCTTGAGTGGCACCACGTACCGGAAGGCGCGGTGTGGGTAGGCCCCCCCACAAGGTGGACTGATGACCTGGCAAAGGTCGCGGGAGTCCGCTGGATGCGGGTGGCGCAGGACCGGTCATTGTGGCACTCTTTGGGGGAGGCCTATGTCCAGCAGTGGACGTCTTTCGGCTGATATGATGATGATGTACGGAATATTTACCGTTAACTTATCGGTGAAGGAAAACATCGTGAGGAAACCGGTCTAATCCCTATAAGGTCTAGTTTTCCCACGGGGTTGGAAGGTCAGATGGCAGTCGCTTTCGTAAAACTAGTGCATACGACAAATCTTGGGATGAGGTGTAAAAGCGGACCCCGGGCTCCTTCAGGGCACAACCGGGAATAACGCTTGGAGGATGACTGCAATGTTCTGCGATTTAAAAAAAAAATAAAGTTTTAAACATGTGCGGAATGCAAAACGATTTTTTTTGGACAGCTTGTTAGTTGCCTGGCAGCCGTTTAGTTCGAACATGCGCATACCGGGTTTTAGGCACGCGTTTGGGTAGACATTTGTAAGGAGCTCGCATTTTATGGTTTTTTCGATCTCTGCATTTCATGAATCTCTTCAAATGTATACATCAGGTCGTATCATCGCCATGACACGTGTTATTAGTAAAATAAGTCGAATCGGGCCCCAACTTCGTCTGGTACACTGGACTCGTTACATTTGTAAGTATATTCCGACCGCGGCGCGCCGGTAATTCAATCGCGTGCGTGCCCATTGATACTGAGGGTCTATTCAACTTAAGGGCATGCACTGGTAGATTATGAGTTCCTTCAATGGCTTGTACTATCTGAACTATAAAAACAAAATTAATAAATTTTCGAATAATTATACGTATCTTGTTTACTAATTATTTTGTTGTAAGTTAGAAGCCATAACAAGATTACCTTTTTCTCTCTCCTTACCTTAGCCAACTCAAACAATTCACTATTAAACGACATAGGCCCGACCCAGGCCCCGGCCCAGGCCCACGACCATAATTACTTAGGTACTCTAATTTAAGTACAGTCGAGTTCTCCAATATATGTACACTTTTTTACCAACTCCAATGCGGCCGCTAACAATTAGTATGCAAACGCGTTCGATTAGGTAAAAAAGTGTACATATATTTATGAACTCGACTGTACTATCTTATTATTTAGGTATTATCTTTTTAATACATTGTTTATTTTAAGCTAAGTATCACCATTGTACGAAAGAGCGGATTCCTCCTAACAAGTTTTTTTCTAACTTAAAAGGAGGATTCGACACCATGTAAAAACAACGTTGGTTAAAAAATAAATAATTTTGAATATTTTTGAATATTTTGAATATTTTGAACATAGACAAGATTAAATTACGGTATTTAATCCTACTAATATTAGTAGGATTAAATACCGTAATTTAATCTTGTCTTGTTATGTTGTAATTATATAATTAATTATACTAATTCAGTAGTATAATTCACGAAAAGAGTAGCATAACGTTTTCTCGTGTGCAGAAGAATCGGTTATGGATCATTATCAAGAAAAATCATTCGGGTTTTAATCGCTTTCCGTAGTTGTAATATTGTGACTTATTGGATTTGTAATAAATATGTTTCAATTAGGATATAATCTAAATTCATGTTCAAGGTTCACTACTCACACATGACGCAAATGTTGATAGTGATGTAGTCCACAGAGTTAACTCTGCGTGGTTAAAGTGGCGAAGTCTCTCAGGAGTTCTTTGTGATACCCGCATGCCCATTAAAGTAAAAGGTGCAGTATATAAGACAGCAGTCAGACCAGCTTTGCTGTATGGCATCGAGTGTTGGACCACAACAAAATCATACGAACAACGCCTCCATGTTAACGAGATGAAGATGCTACGGTGGGCCGGCGGTGTTACTAGATTGGACAAAATACGCAATGAATGTATCCGCGGAAGCTTCGGAGTGGCTCCTGTCATGGAGAAACTGCCTGAACGACAAACGGCGCTGGTATGGTCATATCATGAGGAGAGAGGAAGACTTTGCCGTAAATCTAGCGCTAGGCTTACCCGAGAACCACCGAGGAAGAGGACGACCGAAATCCACATGGTGGACTGGTATCAAGAAGACCTTGGATGCCGCCAATCTTGACAGAACGTCAACCTAGAACAGAAATGACTGGCGCACGCGATCAAGGAGACCCGACCCCAAGTAGATGGGATAAGGGAAAGAAAAAGAAGAAGAGCATATAATCTAAATGAATACATTTTGTCCCACTTGGACAGCGACAGCGACTAGAACACCGTTACAATTCCCTGAGAGTCGCCATTTTGAATTAAAACTCCCGAGGAGTTCGAAACGTGTCGCCCGAAGTATCAATTCAAAGGTGAGTTTAACCGTTTTTATATGTAATATCAGCCTTTTGTCGGGCGCTTGCTAATTATGCTAGTCTGAAAAGCAAATCTGATTCCAACTCGATAACGTTAAGTCGAATTGATCCTCGAGTTGCTGTAACAGGATATGCTCACGGGTGATTTCACGTTTGGGGTGAGCGTTTTCATGTGTTGCCAAACGACAACCCCACTGTTTACATGATTCTATAGAAGTTGCGTCTCCTAACTTATTCATATATTTTGCCACAGTTGCTTTTAGATGCAAGTCGCAGGCTACACTTCTGTTATATAAAAAAGGGCCATTCACTCCACCAGGATAAAACAATTTTATTTACAGTTTTTACTTACAATTTTAAGCTACGGCAGCCTAGTGGTTCAGGCATGCGGCGGTCAAGCGACGGTCGAGGGTTCGAATTCCAGCTCGCACCAATGAGTTTTTCGGAGCTTATGTATCTACGGAATATTTACCGTTCGTTTTTCGATGAAGGAAAACATCGTGAGGAAACCGGTCTTATCCCAATAAGGTCTAATTTTCCCACTGGGTTGGAAGCTCAGATGGCAGTCGCTTTCGTAAAACTAGTGCCTTTGCCATATTTTGGGATTAGGTGTCAAAGCGGACCCCGAGCTCCTTAAGGGCACAACCGGGAATAGATAACGCTAGGATGACTGAATATTTTTAGACAAGATATAGTGTATGGGTATATAATTATTACCATTGACCTCATCAATAGCCTATAAAATGTTTCTTGAGCATAGACTTCCCGTGGGCGAAAGACAGCAACTACAATGAAATAGAACGGGTTGTCTTCCTAGAGAATGACTGAGCCGAAGCTGACATTTATGTAGAGATTCCTTCTCTTCACCCTCAAAACATTACCTTGTGTGTGAGTTGTATGCATCGCGGGCCAGTCTTTTTTTTTCTGTTAACTGAATACATATGTAATTATTTAAGCTTCTCACAAAATAACACGAGTATTGCTTGAAAAATGCGACCTATCGAGGAGAACCGCCGGACAACGTGTCATCTGGACATCCGAACATACGAAAGAATTTAGGCCCCAAGCTGAAATGGAAAACTTCTTTCGTTTTTTACGTTCGCTTCGCTCACTCGTTCAATCAATACCTACAGAATTTATTTGTTTTTAGCGGTCCTTATTTGGGCGAGGGGTACCAGGAGCGCACGACACGAAACAGATGGCTGGCCGTGGCTACAGCCTTTTTATGGACCGTTTGTGTTTGTGTCGGCTGCAGGCCGCGACTTACGTTATTCACTTAGATTATTTGCTTCCGATTTGGGAACGAATGTCGGTGGCCCTAGTGACTATTGTTTGATAGTACTTTTATAAAGGAAATGAAAATATTTTTTTGATAAATTAACGGTTTTTCGTACACTTGAACTACATTTGTTATACATTAATCCCATAAAAAAAATCTATGTAAAAATTAGGCCAAGTCTCGAAATTCATCCACCGTAAAAAGTTGTGATATTTCGTAGAGCCAAGTCAGGCATTCTTATTCATATTTATTTGCTTGCGAACTAAAACTCTACAACATTACTGCATTTATAAATTTTTGCATAGGTACCTAAAACTATGTTGTAGCCGTAGGTAATGGATGTTCATTTCCGACGACTAGTGCATCTTATTTTATCAAGTACGGAAGACACATACTTGTACGTTCTAAAATTCAGGCATGGTTTACAATAATCCCCTTAAGAAAGAATACAAATCTTTAGGTATGTCGGAATTATTTCATCATTAACTCGCCAGCAGCAGTCTATTTAAACAACGTATTCCTAACCAGTCAATGTCACTGTTATTGCATCCATCTGAATAGCTAGTTAAGTCTGCAAATCCAGTAGTTTCTAATAACTGTATTCTATAGGGAGCTTCCATTGTTTCGATGATTACAGCCCCTCCCTGGCTCAAAACAGCGACGAGTAATGGAGGCAGATCTGCGGAAATGGAATATGAGGAAATGTTTCGAGAGCTTCACAGTAGGATGAATATATAATCGGTAGGTAGATAGAATAGACTTCAAGTTGGCTTGTTGTGCGAATAAAACGTACCATGGTACTTGTCTGTGGCTTAACATGTGTTGTATAGATGTGATGTGTGTTCGAGACTGTTCATATTTAAAGCATGGACGATATATACAGCCGAGGAAACAAATCTTTTCATCAGCATATTTTGATATCTTCATGAAATAATAGTAGTACAAGATTTTTAAAGACAACTTAGACAAGTATCTTTATCTAACTTAAAACATTTCAACATAAAATTAATTATTCAAGCTTTTTTTTGTAGTTACTCGTGCTATCGGCAATTTTAACATGCAATTGAATAATTAATTCACTTTGATCTTATTATTTTTTACAAAATAGACTACATGGGTCCTGTACCACGAGCTAACTTCACAAAAATAATTGTAGTAATATCTGGATAAACATCCATAAAAAGATGTACAAAATACATATAATATTATGGTCCACATCCAACATCACAAAGAAGGTCACGTCGTCGAAGACATTAAATTTTAAATTCGGATCGCGCATGGCAAACCGTCGCATTGTCACGCGGGAACCGTGCTGACAATATATCAATCATTGAATAATTAACATACTCGTACAACGTACATGACAGATAAAGTAAAAGTAAGCAAAATCCGAACAAAACACCCTATCATTTATTTTGGTACAGAACACGGGTGTACAGGTTTTGCTGTGGATAAAGTTTATTTCACAACAATAGAAAAACAGAGAAACTACATAAACTATCTGACTATTACAAGTCTCGTTTCATACATCAGTAGAAAGATGTATGTGATCAGATCATATAGGTATACCAATAACCAAGAACATTTTATTTCTAAGTTATATTGTTTTAACATTCCACGACGACTTACGATACGATACTCTTTATACCGTCCGAAAAAAATCAAATAGCTATTGACATTTCTCACGAAATTTCCATTAACAAATTAGTCAACGAATTGATCACACTTAACAAACGTGAACAATCAGCCCACATGCTTTTACGCTTATGCAACATTGAATACAGAATAAGACTAATACAACGACTATTCAGATACGGGGCTTGTAAACGAAATAACACGCTCAACATTATTTCAAAAGACGTGTAACCCACACAGTTTTACGTACACTTACGCCTTTTAAATCATCACAAAACTCCAATACAAACCAACTCTTTCCATATCACCCGGCCGTCCGCGGCACGAGCAAAATTTATATCTGCTGCGTACCGGAATACCAAGCGGGCCGCTATTGGAGATAATAAAATATTTGAGCGCGGCGCCTACCCCGCTAGTTGTGCCCGACCGCGGGCCGAACCGAAGCCGATGCAGTATTAAGATGGGTTTTCAATAAAGGGACCTCCTGTCCATATAAAAAGAAAGCGGGTCACGGAAATTGGATTGGATGTGACCCCCTGTTTGTAGTTCTTTGTTGGAATTGGGGACTTTCGCGGTCAGATAAATTGTTGGAGATATGTTTTTAAACCAAAAAAACATTGTTAGGTCATAATACTCATGATCTACTAAACCAAAAAAAGACCAAAACTTTCGCGAGAAAAAGGGTAATTTTCTTGTCTTTCCGTCAGTGTATTTGAGATGATGATCCCACGATTTAAGATGGTAGTTGGATGAGGTTTAAGAACTTTACCCAACATTACCACATTTGCCTGTAAATCTCACGAACCCCATTTCGCAACCGAATCGTATCCAGCCTTTATCAGGCGTCGTAAGTAAGGTCCACCCGTTCCGTAAAACGCATTGTCCTATTTGAATCTTAATGGAAGTTGGTAAAAAATAGCGTCGATTTGATGGTCCCGGGCCACTGAGCCTGGATGCTCGTAAAAGTATTTGGGACGAAGACTTCGCCGGATTCGGAAGCAAATTTGAGGAACGGCCGCAACATTTGCCGCAGAAACCTGAGGATATGCGAAAAAAAGATTTTTTTGAATATATAACATTATTTCAAACGGAATCAAACATACCATACATTGCTAAAGTATAGTCGCAAAGACGCAGGTGCGTACTTTTATTTTGTCGCCTTATGTTTCAGATATTTTTTCTTTGTTTATAATTAATTATATTAAAAGTAACGGCATCATATACATACTCGTAATTAACTGGAGGTACTTACATTAGAATGGATCACACAAAAATAACATAATCCATGTGTAAAAGCCACCACTTAAAATAATTAAATGATTAAATGCTCAACATTAAGAATCAAAACTAGAGGAAATCGAATGGTATCAATCACTCCTAAACGCTGTTAATACCGGTCCAGATATAATTGCCAAGGAAGATATCAATAAACCGGGATGAAAGACGGTAAAAATACCCTTTACTGCCGCGTAAATATCCGGTTTAGGACGTACAAATAAACACGATATTGTAACGCTTCCTCCATTCAGAAAGTTTAAGATGCGGTATTTTAACGACCCTGTAGCATTAAATTTTACAATGTACGAGTTTGCGGCTAGGATCTTAATGTAATTTGAAATAGAGTTTAAGTTAAACGGGTTGCTTTATTACATAATGTTTAGTTACTTTTAAGCAGTCTCTTATGGACTTCCTATCCTATAGGATTTTTATAACATCGTGGAACTCTTAATCAGAGATTGAGAGTTATCTTATGCTGACGATGGAAATCGAATTACCTAAGTATTCACTTTTGAAGACGAGGACAGTGATTTTCTGCCGCCTCTGTAGCATATTTATCAACGCGACATGTTGCAACTTAATAAAGATATTTATTTAAAAAAAAATGAGACTTATCATTTATAGATACTGCCAAATATTTAAATGTACAAAAACAGTAACATCCTGGTACGAGTAATTCAACAATTTTCTCATCATTAAAACCGCTATTAAGCAAAACCACAGAGCATTCGCTGCTAACCTTCCACCTTTGCAAGTCTGCAATCCTGGCTACAATTAGCGAGGTTCACCCGCGGGGGCCATCGTTCAATCGTCGGGTTGCTTGAGAAATGGCGACTATCTGTCAGAGAAGACGTGTAAACGATTTGTGGGCATTGGTACCAGGTGGTATAACAGAAGAAAATAGTTCTGGACTTACTACTTCTACCTACTTCTTTTTTAAACTTTTGAACGTACTTCAAAAACGGGTTGGTGCTTAGTTTATTTGGTTTATTATTTATTTGATTATTAACCTAACTACAAAGTTACATTTAAAACAAAAGCCCTGCAAAGCAGAACTGTTTAATACAGTTTGTCTGCAGGAACACTTTTATAACAAAAAACATTTTACTAAGGTCAGTACCACACGTAACTATACTTATATTAGTCTAAAGTAGTGTATCTAATAAATCTTTTTATAATTTTCTTTTAAAAATCGTACGATGTACTCTAGGTTCGAGTCGATGTCTTAACGCAGGCTGTTGAGAAATGGCAGGAGTTTTTTTTTTAAGATCTATCTCCACAATAGTGTTTAATACTTGTATATCTCGTACCGTGGTTATGTGTAGTTCTACCTACGTACAGCTTGGTTCAGCATCAGTTTGAAAGCGTTATGCTGTTTCTAAAATATACGTTTATAATTTGCAATCCATCCGCGATATTTGACAGAAGGTATACATATGTACATGCATACCCCTACTTAAACGTCTGTAATGTAAGTCTGTCTTTGAAAGAGAGATGCCGGGAAGACATGAAACGGACAAATTCATCTGCGTTTCTTTGTCTATTTAGGATATGAATAGGAAATATTGTACTAGTTTTACTTATACGAATTTTGTAGTCTTATATGGAACTATTTATACCCTAAATAAGTGCAGCGAACGCTACCTTTCCGTGTCGACCGAGTCTGCATTAAGCAGATATTATCTTAATATACCTAGTAAGTTTTTACGATTTAAAAGGTAAATTTATAAATACCTTCGTACATTATTAAATAAAGGAAAAAATTGAAAAATGTAATGCTCCGAGCCGGATTCGAACCGGCGACCACAGGCATTCATGGCCCGTCGCTACTAACCAACTGAGCTATCGGAACAATCCTGTTTGGCCACCAAATTTCTCAATCAGTTCCTTCCTACAACGCCTCGGCTCGGAGCATTTAATTTTTCAATTTTTTCCTTTATTTAATAATGTATAATTTCGTTAGCAGCGTAAATGCTTAATACAAAATTAATACCTTCGTAGTTTAATTGAAGGTTCATGTTTTCTGCCGACAAACTGTTATGCTGTTTGGCAGATCATTTTAACTTTCTATTATGTAACCTGTTTTTTGTATAGTAAGTAAATAAAAAAAATGAGAGCCAATGAAGTTCCAGGCCCATGGAATACGATTATACATTTAATGTACAATTGCTTTCTAAGCCAACTATAGCGTAAGTTTACAATATTTTTTTCGTATTAATCAAATTATTGTGAACATTACATTAATCAGTGGCATTCAGAAACGTTCAATGATAGTTTTAGGAAAATGCTACCTACTATCATATTTATTAGATAGATAGTTAAATAAAACGTTTATTTGTTTGCTACAATCACACAGAAACAGAAACAACATGGTAAAAAACAAAATTATAACAAATATTCGATACAAAATATGGAACAGAGTAGACATACAATAACATACCAAAAAAAAATCGACATACAATTGCTGTGTGCGTTGCAGCAAAACAAAAGGGTTCATGGCTCAGTTATACGCGTCGTTCTTTCGAGAGAAGCACTAATATTCTGCCTGAGCCCGAGACACGTAAGTTCAGTATCACACCATACAAAAAAAAAAAACTAAATCAAAACTGTACAGAAAAAAAAAATATAGCATTCTTCCATTCATGCCAGGCGAAATTCAATCTCATAACGGTACGTCGTGCCAACCTGTGTGACGTGTAGTGTATGTAGCTTGAGCTCTGTATGGTATTTCGCGCAAGTAACTAACTGCCTATTAGCACAAAACTAGATTATGAAATCAGCAACTAAATAACCGTAAGGTACTGTTTGGTCAAAAGTATTTTTTTTAATGATATTTGAAAGCATTTTTGTTATTAAGGCGTCTGACAGGAGGCGGAAATTATTCCAGCATTTGGTTGCGAGATACCTGAAACAACCGGTAAAAGCTACAGTTTTGTGAGGGTGCACTTCTAGAAGACACCGTCGTGCAGATCTAGTGCCATGACGACTGTGAAACGAGGAGATATTTATCTTCGAGAAAAGATATTGTTTTGTTGTTGATTTGATTTGATTTGATTTGCTTACGACAGGACATATTAAGCGTCGATGATTTGTTCAAATACGGTGTGATGTGACTTCTGGGAGGTATGCAATAACAAAAACGATAACAGGCATTTTGGACTCGTATCAATCGTCGCGTTTTTTCTTGTAGACGTGGTCCATACACTATATCCCCGTAATTTAATTTTGACAAGATTAGTGATTCGCATAGAATCATGCGTACTTTCTCGCTTAAAAGGCTTCGCATCTGATACAAAACCTTCAAGCGGAAAAAACACCACTTAAGCAACTTCCCCACATGATTTTCGATCCTCAACTGGGTGTCCATCACGATCCCCAGGTTTCTAGCTTCATTCACGCGGTCAACAAGCGAACCTCGAATATACAGCTGTGGCTTGCAATGCAAAATTCGAGATATATGAGACTTCGAACCCATAATCATAAATTTCGATTTTTGCGGATTTAATAACAAGCCGTTTTTATCAGACCATGACGAAACATTCTCTAGGTCTTCATTTATTTTGTGGATAGCATCGGCAAAATCACAAGGGCGTGCTGAGAGGTGCATTTGAACGTCATCCACGTGTAAATGAAATTTGCAGTGCTTTATAACTTTAATTATGTCAGCACTATAAATTTTAAAAAGTAGTGGTCCCAGTATAGATCCTTGAGGGACTCCACGTGTAAACGACTTAGCGTCAGATAACAAAAAGGTGCCATCCTCCTGTGAGATCTTGACTGACGGTGTACGTCCATCAAGGTACCTTTTGAACCAGGCTATTGAATTTGAATCTACTCCATAGTACAACAATTTGGAGAGAAGTAAGTCAGTATTTATGCAGTCAAATGCGCGAGAAAAATCTAATAGAACTAAGCAGGTTCCCTTACCGGAGTCTTGTTCAAAAAGTATGTTATCGACCGCATCAATTAAGGCAGTCACCGTCCCCATGCCCCTACGAAAACCCGATTGCAATTGAGGCAAGATATTGTTATTCTCGACATAATTAACAAGCTGATCGTAAACTGCTTCTTCTCCAAGATCTTGGAAAGAAAAGGTAGAATGCTTATTGGCCTTAGATCCTTCAATGCATATGGATTATTTTTTTGGCAATGGTGTGACCACGGCAGACTTCCACAACGCAGGCACCTCACCAGTGGAAATCAACCGATTAATTATAATATAGCCGTTATCACTGACAGGGTCCGAGGAAGGGTAAGTACAACCATATCTCTGCTGACTGCATCATCACCAACTGCATTGGTGGTAATAGATAGTTTAAACTTACCCACCTTGCACTCTTCAACTGGTTTTAAGTGAAACAAGTGATCACCGAAACGATTTTTACCATTCTACAGATGTTTTGTACGAAACCTCGATTAAAATTTTAAAACCTGAACTGGTATTCCAATCTCTTATCCACTTCCTCATGAACTCTCTCAAGCCCAGAATTTATTTGAAATCACGAAAATCCGCTAATTTATTCCCTCGGATGCCGATCGGTGAAATTACGCCCGCCCCGTCGCTGTCTGCCCGATAACTTTCGATACTCCAAACAACAAGCGTTCAAAATTTTAGTGCAAAGCGAAAACAACAAAGTCTTCTCTTACATCAGCCTAAATTGTCATCTACCTGGGACTAGACAAGGAATAGTTTTTGATTACATTTATATGTAAACTTATCGTAGTAGAATTTTTGTGATGAATGTCAGTATACTCAAATCTTCATCAACTGGAGTAAGTACTGATACAATCGCACCATCTTTTTCCAACTTCGCATATTCGAAATAACTTTTTCCACATTAATTGCCTCAGGTTGCGTTCGGAGAACGGGCCTCGATCCGATCCCTGTGATTATCACATTTCGGTGCAACATTACTGGATAATTAGCTATAATTTTACTGCTATGGCGAATTTTGCTGTCCTAAGCACCTATCTGTCTGAATATCATCGCTGAAAAAACAACTCTTTGCAGTAAGAACAAGGGTTATACTCCTTGATGGCGTTTGAAAATAACTGAGGATTCTTGAACTCTGTATCAGATCACATATGGCCATGTTTAGTACATTTAAAGATTTAAATTATAAATTTCAAAGGAAAAGACGTGAGTTGAAACTAATTGTAGCACATTAAAGCTCAGCTAATAGCGTACACAAAAAAAAATCGTTATGCTCTTTGAAGTCGAAGCATCAATACGCATTATCTCTTGAGTAATTGATACTTAGTTCAAGTAAAGTTTAATGGCCGTCTATAGATTTCAAGTGAGATATATCAGTTGAAGAGCTTTTTAAATTACAGTAACCATTTTACTCCTGCCAATACGGCCGTTTAGAAGAAAAGGGTATTAAGAATCAATGAAACTCCCAATTTTTTGTTTCCTTTTCTCTTTTGATCGCACAACGTTTTAGCTGATTGCTTGGACTTCCGTTGTTAAATATGGCTGTTGGAGTTGAAACAACGGATATTCTTACTTATATCTAAAAAAATATGAACTGGATTTCCTTTGCTGGCTGGAACATTACGTTTAATTAAATGAGATTGTAAAAAATATTATTATTTTTCTTTATTACACAATGTAATAGGTTTTCAGGCAAACCGAGAAATCCTTCTTTTTCATGGTATCATCTACCAATAACCCAGGTCCGATACACTCTTTTTGTTTTTCTATGGAGCCCTGAAATTCAAGTTCTTGTATTGGGCGCGCGCGCTAGGGCGCACGTGGTCTTTACTTACGTTCATGTAAGTACTATTCGATAGAAGCGCGACATTTGTAATAGCAAAAGTTATTCGTGTTACATCGTATTCTTCTAGAACTTAAAAACGAATACAGTATTTAGTAAAATATTTCGGATGCTCATAGCTACATCTGTCAATGAATACAAATGATCAACAAAACAGACATTGTTTTGTTTCTCCTACCAATGAACAGCAATATCGAGAAAGCCTTAAACAAAGGAATGAATGACATGTCCATCTGACCACGAGTCTACAACAGACAGACAGACGATACCTCATTGTGTCGAGACAATAGGTTTTGTGTACCAGGGGTGCAGGACGACGACGGTGGGTGTCTTTACTTCATTAACGGCTTGATGCCACGCGCCAAGTTGAAGGATGATGTGCCTTTTATAAAACAAAGCAGGAGATCATAACAATAAATGAGAATTACACTAATGCACAGAATTGCACACCCTACAACAACCCTCTGTTACCTACCATTGATTTATTTTTCTTTCTTATTGATTGACTGATTTTATAAAGAACAACTTGTTTTTTATAAAAAAGGATCTTGCGAATTTAGCACAGGTAAGTTTCATGGTGATGATTATCAGAAGAATCAGTTGAATGTTTCAAAACACCAAATATGAATTGATTAAAAAATCAAATGTATTTAAATCATGTGTGTACATAACTTTATAGATAAGTCCCTGTGGATCAATGGCGGAATTTATTTAATCGGTGCATTGCATCAGTAAATATCCACTAGGCCATGTTTGTCTTGTTTACACTTGTAATCCACAATATTCGAGTAAGCATTGTTACTCGTATCACTATAGAGGTACATTAAATGCACTCATTATCCTACTAATATTATACACGTGAAAATTTAGATATTTGGATGTTTGTTCCTCAATCAAGCTTAAGCGGCTCAAAGGATTTGGGTGAAATTATGCACGAAGATAGTTTATAGCCTGGATTAAAATAAAGGTTAGTTTTTATCCCGAGTCAACGCAGACGAAATATAATACGTATAAATACGTACCTACACAATTATGTGTTTGGCAGAATGTATTAAAATTACAAATCATTAATTTCTACAACGTTTTTATAAACGTGACCGAATATTAGTGCTATTATTGTTTTTAAAACGAATGCTTACAAATATTGCAAATATTCTGTCTAACAAATCAACAACGGTCCATTTTCAGGGAACAAAAGCATAAACACCATTGGGTAAGCATAATTAAAAGGAACAGTGGGATCAGGTAGACTTCCCGACCACCCGGGCCTATCCCTCGTTTTTACAAGCTTTAACTAGGTAACTGTGAAAAGAAACAAAGCTGGGAATGGGCAAGTTGCGTCCATTAATTCAGAACTCCAATGAGGAATGTATAATATGTTTAGATAATTCAGGACTAACGTGGTTTGGATCATTAATACCTACATCAAATACGAAACTCAAGATCAATTGCATCTTACATTTTCAAAACTTCTCGTTAAATATCTGCACGCATGCAGGATAAACATGGCTTTTTTTTCGTAAAAGCCTGAAGTTTTGCTGCGAATGTTAATTTATTGGAATATAAACAATTTTGTATTAAGTTAGGTAAGCAATATGGGTTAAAATCGAACTATGAGGATTTTACTTCATTAAAATTTGAATTTAAGCCATGTCACTTTGACATAAAGTGCCCAAATCATACTCTAGTGCAACATCGAGGACTAGGACGTTTCTAATACCTTACCTATTCGATGTTGAACTCCTCAAATTCGTTATCTACCATAATTCATCTCTTGTTGATAGTTCTCTTGACGAGCGATCCAATAACGAAACAAATGCAACACTAATTACCACGCGTCCCCTATGTGTATTTTTTCCCACATGTCCATCTCACAATGGGTGGACCCTAAATGGTAGTGAATAAGATCGATTTTTCTATGTCGTTCTATGCACTGCATAGGTTATCGTACAAAATTAACAATATTAAAAGGGGGACACACTCTTACTTAGCTATTATAATTTTCTACATCCTTTTTTGAATGTTGTGCAGTTCTTGAATTCAGAATAATTATGATAAATATAGAACGGAACGCGTTTTTTGGTGTACAATATTCAACCTCAGTGGAATGTTGCCTTATCTTGGGGTACCTAGCTCCTGATCTGTCGTAGATAGTGACGACGATAGCCTTACCTTATTTCGTGGGTTACATCTTCGGCACTTTAACCTAATGGGATATTTAGCTTTATGGGATAATCTGCAGCATTTTGTTTTGTAGTAGCAACAATTCAGTACTCTTCATAGGTTTTGGAAAGGACTTCATTCAACTTCATTGACTGTGTCTAATAATAAGATAAACATTAATAGCAGACTAAATGTAGAAAGTGAAATAGTAGTGCACTTAATATATTTTTTTGCGTCTTACACTTGTATCCTTTTAGATATTTTGCACTCAAGAATTCTATGAATGCAACCAACATTCTGTAGACTGCAGGATAAGCTAACCGGTGAGAGTGACCGACCACAGACATGCCTCAGTCAAGTTTAGTTGTATTACCGCAGTTTATTAATACCATTTTGTTTATTATAAGTACGGCAATATCGATATTTATTCACAATTTCTGGATAACGTTTACTTTCCTGTTTTCTTGTGTTTAGCTGATCAGGCCAAGGAATATCAACTTGACTAATGACTTAATGAGACCAGAAAACCTGCAAACTAGGTTCAAAAGCATTCCGAAAATCTGAACTCGTTACAAAATCGCCCATTTATTCATGAATGGACAAAAGCGAAAACCAATCACATAGAACCGAAAATGATAAACCAACTTAATATACAATGGTATTATTATATCATTCCCACTCACACAAAAGGCCGCATACCAGCGTTAGCTATCCCACGGTAAACACATTAAGGTAGCACTTCAATATTTATCACAAAACAAAACACTAGCACTGCACTAACTTAAAACGGGGTTTTGTGAATGTTCAATACATCCGTACCCTCCGACGATCGGGAGTCAACTGAGCGTGAGCATTCGAGGCGTCCGTCGCAAAACTCGTTCCGAACGCTTCATGCTTGCGCTGGCGCACAATGGAAACACGAGCGCACCTGTGTCGAGTATTGCTATTTTTTTTTAATTATAAGGTTGATGACCCTAGCGAATATACAAATGATATAATGTGACCTTTGAATGCTTTTGTTGTTCAGTTTTATTATATTGTTATGTAATTGTTTGGGAGCCGCGTTTCGTTTACTTACTCAAAATGACTGTTTTGATGAAAGAAGTAACGTGATAAGTTAATAACACTCCATGTCACCCACAACCCACAACCTCAGGGTATGGTTGCTTGTATTACGTATCTCCCTTTTTATGGTCTAAATGAAAACGACCTTCTAATAATTAAGTAATCTATTGCCAATCACCATTTAATCTACCGTTCTCTTTGTTGCCAAAAGAACACAAATGGACTTTAAAACCCGCCTTTCAAAATCGTTTATACAAATTATTTTGGTTTCTTGAACCACAAATAATCCTTTTTTTATTGTAAATATTCCAACCCTGCCAAATCCTTTGTCCACGTAAAATAATATCAACAATGGATTCATTTTAGAGTCAAACACATAATACAAAATCCGACTAGGTAATAGGCCAACCAATGTCGGTTCCTATTACAAGCGAGCTTCGGAATGTCCCCTCCCCTCACCGCGCAAGGTCACTCGCAGACACGAAAGTCGCATACCGGTCGACGCAATTCGCGGGCGAGTTTCCAAAAGAGAAAGACAAAATTAATATGGGGATAAATCGATTATGACTACATGTGAGTAAGGAAGAGGCGATGTTTTGATAAAATGTAAAGGCACACGATGGGCCATCAAGGCCCATTATACAGGTTGCAACTATGAGCTCGTAGAACTCGAGGGAGAGAGACATACTTTCATCGCATTCCAACGCATAACCACGTCCTGTTCTGCGGCCATGGTCCATTGTGTAGACTGTAGAGGAGCCTTAACGTTTCGCGTAATGTCACTCATGATATAATGCGATTTAGGTATAAGTAGTTCATCTGTGAAATCGATTAGCGGGTTCACTGCGTAACTTTCGACCGAGCGTTGCCTGGCGTCTATTTTCATCTCCAAAAAATGCTCAAGAATCATAATATCCTTACTGCAAACAGCGTGGCGCTACCTTTTTGAAATCTTGACAGCTTTTTATCCTGTACCTGTACGTCAATAGACTAAAATGCAAACGCCAAGAGTCGGCGACCGTTGCGTATTGATACTGATTTCACATCATATTCTCCAGAATTTCACTACGGGCGACATGTTTCGAACTTCAGGAGTTCTTCTTCAGGATGAGGGTTTTGGCGGCAGTGTAGCTTGAATCACTGGCACACCCGTCCTGAAGACTTCGAAACATGTCGCCCGTAGTGAATTTAACCGTGTAATTATTAGTATTATTTCAACGTGTCTCACGAAAGTAAGTATCATCTCACTACCAAACATAAACCTCATCTTTACCACGCCAATTTCTTCGGTCCTGACGATAATTTTAACGATCGTAGCCACTTTATCCAACGTCCTTCATTCAACTTTCATTTGGAAACAGATAATTAGATAATTATTACCGAAAACATACAGCTTAACTAGTCAAAAAACTAACCATAATGCTTGAATGAAGATTGATGCACGACTAACAAATCCATTGGTTGCACTTGCGTCAGCGCAAGTCACGATTCGGTCCAACCGACTACAAGGAACGCTGCGAATTTTTGAAAAGTAAATAATTTAAAAGGGCCTATCGAGCCTCTCCCTTACCGAGGCAAGAAAACTGTTGGGGCTGTTTATCACTCGGCACATCTGGAAAAGATATGTTTTCAAATTATTGCAAGGAAATCATCCATGTGAGCTTCCACAAACATCCCAGATGCACTGCAAAATCGAGCTGCAAAATCAGCATTCTGTTACCGTTATTAAACTGGACACGCAAGGCTTTGTAAGCTCGTTTCAAATATTTGATCCACAGGCTGCCCGTATAAAATGTTTGGCAATACGACCTGAACAGCGTTCGTTTCACCTCAGCAAAAAACTAAAACAAACAAAGATGCCTATTAAGTAAATTAAAAAAAAATACTGTTCTTCGTAAGATTGCACGGCATTCCTCAAAGGCATCTATAACCGTCCTCAGCTAACTTCAACACTCGTCCCTAATATACTAGACCTCAAAACTGGTAACAACTATTTATAATTGGAGATCAGATTTATACGTGCCAATATTGGACGGTTCAGCCAGCACGTCTATCATGAGACGGCCGCGACATACTCTCGATTTTTCTCGCACTGTACCTCTTGTTCTTAGTGTTCTAAAAAGAAAGAGACGGATAGTGCGAGAAAAATCAACAATATGTCGCGGCCGTCTCATGATAGACGTGCAGGTGAGTCGGTAAAATTTGAGTAGGAATGCAGCAATCCAATCTGCAGGTCAGAAGTCAACTTGATTGACAGCGCTTTCGTAACCATAGGTGTTTCCATAGGTATCTAATAACACGGCAATTATACACAAATTCATAATACTGCAGACTTTAATTGCAATTGCTTAAGCTAGTGCGAGATTTTATTACTTTACGGTAGGTATAATCAGAGCCTCGGGTGTTAATAATATGTGCCTAAGTTGCAGGGAAACATGGCCCGCTTCTGTATATACATTTGTATGCAGAGATTGCAGAGGGGGTCAAAATTCTCTGCAGCTGACTTTACCTAGTATTGATTGGAAGAAGGATAGATAACGTGGCTTACAGTCATAGTGATGCATTAAATCCATAGTAATCGCGTAATGCGCGTAATCATAGTATCCATTGCGGTCAGTAATTGTGATTTTATCCCGGACTTTATGGACATTTAGCGGAAAATTGCTGGAAACGTGATAATTAGCGTCCAAACCGCACAGATTTAGCTCCGAATTAGCCTACGTGATTAGGGTTGCCAGCGATTGGTCAGGACTTCGGATAGGTTGATGGAAATGGGTTTTGCAGTTAGATCCTTGTTGATGCTATGCCTTCCTGGATTATGATTGAAATCATTTGGACCCAAAATATCCCATTTGCAATTATGATTCATCAGATTTGTAATGTACCAATTGCCAAAATATGACATTATTAATGTTCTCGCAATTGGCAAACGATAAACTGGAGTCCGTGGAGCAATATGTATATCTTGGACATATTCTATCCGTTGACAAAGAGCATCAACATAAAGAGATCTCCAGGATAATACTGCTGGGTTGAGCGGCATTTAATAAACTGGACGACATCTTCAAATCCACCGAAGTTCCACAATGCCTGAAGACTCGCCTCATTAAGCAATGTGTCCTGCTCACCATGACTTACCGACCGATTAAACCGATCCCGATTTAACTTTTTTTTGTCTGTATTTTTACCTGTGTCTTGTGTACAATAAAGTATTTACAAACATACATACATACATACTTACGGTGCCGAAACATGGACGCTAAGAAGTGAGGCTGTGCACAAAATACGAGTAGCACAGAGAGCCATGGAGCGCGCCATGCTCGGTATTAAACTACAAGACCGAGTTAGGAATGTTGAGATCCGACGTCGCACTATGGTGCGCGACGTTGGAGATCATTATCATCTTATCAGCCGAAACACGTCCACTGCTGGGCATAGCATGGCCTCGTCCCCATTACGCTCTAGTTTTTTCTAGGTATACAATGATCACAAATACCGTAGAATAGCTCGTAAAAAATTCCAACAGCACCATTAACGTCATCTGACTGAAGGACTTCGTTCCAAGATAACTGGAAAAACAACAGGGAGAGATGTCCATAGTCTCCTTTGACGAAGTTCCAGTCTCAGCTCACGTCAAAATTGCTAGGTTCTATATACAGAGAATTCTGGTCAAACAGCTCTAGAGATACGGCAACATCGAGCGGAGGATGATAGGCATCACGAAGGGGCACTAGCCCCCCACCGTCCATCTCACAGACATTTACACGGTAGGTAATGGAATCGCATTTGAATTTAACTTAGACACCGACCATTGTGGCACTCTTTGGAGGAGGCCTATGTCCAGCAGTGGACGTCTTTCGGTTGATATGATGATGATGAAAATGTGTGGATACTGGGGCAATTGGACTGGCTAGCAGTAAGTGATAACGCGACTAATTATGACGCCAGTTTTGTGGCAACTGTTGTGATAACTGTAAAATATTATTAACCAAGTGAACTTAATGTTCCATGCAAATATCGTGATCTTACGAATCTGTAGAATAATCTATAGAACAAGTGGCTCTGTGAGCTGTAAATCCTGTCTTTTTTTTCACTCCCTCTTTCTAATAAAATAAGACGGAGGTGCTAGCAGAAAATGATTCGTTAGTGAGCAGAAATTTACTATGACTTTGTTTAAACTTTGAATCGAATTCTGAGACCGGATATATAAAAAAAAAAACGAAAATAAGCACTAGCAATACTCGTAATTACAATTGTTCAAGTGGAACCAGTACTTAAGGGGCTCCCATACGCCAATGACCTTCGATCTGAATCTCTTAGTTTTCTAATGTTTTTTGTAGCTTATTATATTAACAACAACGGCTTTAAACAATATACGAGGGCGACACTGAAAGTCTTTAGAACTGGCCACTTGTAATAAATATAATAAAAAAATAAGTTCAAAATTTGAAAATGGAACTCTTTCTTAATATTTTTGTGTACGAATTCCACTCGATTGTCATTTGTTTTACGATTTGGCGGCAAATTGAAAATTGTGTGTACTACGTGAGCATGAATTTAACGCGAGAAAATTTTCGAGCAATGATTTTTTACGACTTTCGATGTAATTTAAGTCAACAAGAAAGTTATGATAGACTTCGATTGGCCTTTCACGATGAAGCCCCATCTCGTGCTACTATTTACAACTGGTTTAATGAATTTAAACGTGGCCGCACTAATCTCACTGATGATCTGCGTGAGGGCCGGCCTTCTACGGCGACTACTGAAGATAACATCAGTGTTGTGCGGCGTATGATAGATACTGACAAAACAGTAACCTATCAGCAGATTCGTACAAGCTTAGCCATTGGTATGAGTCAAGTCCACAAAATCCTCCATGAACATTTAGCGGTGAGGAAGCTTTGTGCCCGGTGGATACCTCATAATTTGACAGAAGCCCAAAAAGTCCGTCGTGTTGATTGGTGCCGTGAAATGGGTCAAAGATTCAACGGAGGTGACTCAAATGCTGTGTTCGACGTAGTTACGGGTGACGAAAGCTGGATTTACTGTTATGATCCTGAAACTAAAAGACAGTCTGCTGAGTAGGTGTTTCCTTCCGAGGAGTTGCCTACTAAAGTGAAGAGAGGTCGAAGTGTGGGAAAAAAGATGGTGGCCTCGTTCTTCGGAAGGACTGGTCATTACGCAACAATTATTTTAGAGGATCAAAAAACAGTTACTGCGAAGTGGTACACTAACAATTGTTTACCACTTGTCTTGGAAAAAGTTCGAGAAAAACGGCCTCGCAGTAGGATCCTGCTTCACCACGACAACGCCTCATCGCACACCGCCAAGCAAACGATCGACTATTTGGCGACGGCAAACGTGGAATTACTGGGTCACCCACCTTATAGCCCCGACCTTGCACCTTGTGATTTTTATTTATTCCCAAAAATTAAAGAAAAACTTCGAGGAAAACGTTTTATGGACGCCGACGAAGCAGTGGCTGCGTTTCAAAAGGCCGTCGAAGAGACCCCTAAGGACGAGTGGGCAAAGTGCTTTTCTGGGTGGGTGAGTGGTTCTATCGAATGCAGCGATGTATTGATGTGAAGGGAGGCTATTTTGAAAAGATATAATAAAAGTAATAAGTTGCTTGATTGCTCAGTTTTTGATTTTCTAAGAACTTTCAGTTTGACCCTCGTAGTATCCCATATTTACTTCAAAGTTCATTGTTTTCGAAATATTTGGCATCAAAGTTGAACAATTTTAGGCAAAAGAACTGGTTTTCTGGCCATAACTTTTGTGTTAATTAGTTTAAAATGAAAACCCTAAAGAAGTCATAGAAGAACCCAAATATGTAGATTTCGTATATTTTAGATCTTTTACGTCAATAGATACGAAATGTGTTTTTTTATACAATGTTTAAAAAAATCATACAAAATTAAGTATTCATTTCTTTCAAAATCCGGTAGACAAAATGGAAATAAAAGATTGAAGAACCGAAAGCCGTTTGACTTATTATTCTATCTGTAGTGCAAAAGTAGGAGATACGATTCAAAACTGGTCAAAAATCGATGGAGGTTTCATCCTAGGTAGCCACTTAAACAAATATACATAATATATATTTTGAAGTTGACTTCAGCTCCTTAAAAACAATCATGTGTCTATATATAGGCAGTGTATTTGTCGTCAAAAACGAACATTGAGCGCCAAAAGCGAGCATTGCGGGTCAAAAGCCACCAGGGACGTACGCAGTTTTTTTTTTTTTTTGAGGCGTAGATTTCAAGCATGCGATGTGCTAAATATTATGTATAAAACACTTCTCTGTACTTTGCCGTGAATCACTCTAAAAAGATATACCTTATGAAATTGGTGTTAAACCAAAAATGTAACAGGATTTTCAACTGCATATTTCACCGTTTTTACCAACTCTCTAATAGCAACTAAATACTAGATCAGGTTTGATAGAATTCGAAGTAGCTAATGCCTGCGCTTAATTTGAATAAAACAGATACGCGAGAAATACAGCACCACTTATACGCGACCAGAATGTTTAGGAATACCAATTTGTATTCGCTAACAGATTAAAATGGAATATGCTTCGGTTAGCCGATAACGAAATGTTTAGTTGGAAACATTCAATAAATTATTCTGTTTATAGCCCAGAAGCTTGCAGTACGTCAACTGGTGGATAAGGGACTTTAGACTTGTGGTTTACCTATGTAAAAAGTGGCCTGCATCTGAGGCTACAGCTGCCTGACTAAGTCGGATCGAAAATTATGTTGGAACTCTCAAAGATATCTTGCAGTATTCCATTCGTTTGTATACAAAATTAAGATTAGCCTTAAGAGGAACTAAATAAACACACGTACCTAAAGGTAGAAGTTGATATGGTTAGTCAGTTGAAATAATCCCGTCATTCATGTCCGTCGTGGAGACCTATCCCGTCTTTCATAAGTGACACACTTTCTGTAGGAACGTTGTTTCCTGGGATAACCCGAAACGGGGTGAATTAACGCCGATAAAGACGATTGGTTAGTTTTAGACTGTTCAGTTCAGCTAGCACAAACTGCCACGGCGACAACAAGTAGCGTTATGCAGGACGCCGACGTTGTTGCTCGACGCAAGGTTTCCTTGGGACCGCAGTTGTCGCATTCCAATCGCATTTATTTTGCGTTCTCGTTCTAATATATTATAATATTACCTTAGCTAGACACGCGGAGCACATTGAAATGTAAACCGGAGCAAATACGACTAATAAAAATAGATCTGCAGTGCGAGTGTCAAACTGACCTGTTCGGGCGCGTCTGTCAGGCACGCGTGACGCGAACAGCGCGCTTGCGCTCTCACACGTCGCCAACGAGATACGTCGCAGCGCGTGGCACAGGCGCAGGCTCTGAAATAAGAGATGGCTGAATGGAGAGACCATAAACGCAACTATTATATTTGTGTGTGTATTACGTATTAGGGCTGAAATGATTTAAAAATTGAACAATTCACATTTTTATTCATTGTCTTGACATGAGCCAGGATTTGAACCCACGAGCTAGCTCCGTTGGCAAATCAACTGCCTGAAAGAATCGCTATACAAAAATACCTCCCTACTTACAAAAAAAAACCTTACTTGATCTTCGGGGACGCATACTTTGACCCCCGAAGGTGCTACGATAACCAGCACCGGGACAGCACAGTTGTTATCCTGCAACAAACAACAACATCATCAAATCAAATCAAATCAAAACATTTATTCGTGACAAACACAACACAGATAATAAAAGAAATAAAATAAAAAACACATTTTTCTTTGCCACGAAATGGACCCAGCTCAGCATGTTGCTAGCTTTGCAGCCAGCGCTGGTCTTCCGCAGGGTTCATTCGGTGAGAGCACGGAAAGTAACAAACAAAAAATTAAAAGGAAATATATCGATGGCAAAAAGCGAGAACGTAGTAACCGCCAAAATGCAAACTTTACACCAGAGCCAAAAAACTTTTCGATTTCGAGAAAAAAAATCATAACTCTTTCATTTATGAACGAAAATGCTTGATATTTGGATCTAATTCATAACTTATGGTTTTCTTTCAACTGGCATATTTAATATTTAACAAAAAAGACTGGTTTACGACTTAGTGGCGGTTACGACAAATGAACTCTTTTTTTCGTTACGCGAAAACGCTGTAAACGCCAGAAGTAAATGTACTAAAATGGTGAAACGAGTATTATTTCCATAAAGCATAAATGCTGTAACCAGATGCATATTTATTTTAAGATTCAATAATTTTGACGTAAATGTCATTACGTTCTTTATAAGACTAACTGAAATGTGGTAAGTGTCCACCGGCAAAAAGAAACTGTGAAAATAAAACGACTTAAGTATCAATCAACTTTTATCAACATACTTTTTTAAAATGTTTCCAAATTTAAAATGCAGGTTTCTTACAAATTAAAAGCTCAGAAGCAACAATTACCGTCTTAACATATCAAATACTATCTAGTCTCAATTTCTCTGTATAAAAACATTACGAAAGTTACTTAAAACCTCCGTTGCTTATAACATTTAAAAAGGCTAATAAAATCTCTCATATTATAAAATGACAACCTTGTACTTATCGTGCTAAAAAGAAACATAAATATTCTTAGGGTTAATCAGACTATAATATTGTTATCCGCTAAAACTAAATATTATAGGTAATGAGGTTTAATATTCCCGTGAAAACTTTAAAACTATCTACATTTTATCTTCAGTTTTGGCATTAAATTGTCTTTTAAGGAACTTTTATCGATATAAAACTCACTACCTATTAAACCCACTAACTATAAAAGATGTTTTGAATGTAAGTATTACTTATTATATAAGTTTTCAACATAATTCTTAAACAATTGTTTGAACACAACTATCACCTCAATTATAAAAATATTTCTTTGAACTAATCTCACTGAACCATTAATATTTAACTTAAATAACTAGACGTTATATTACTATGGTACCGTACAAATTAAAATTGTTATTTCACGGGCACACAGAGTACACAGACTACGCACACCGACTCGCTCCGGCTATCGCCGATAGACTAAATCACAGGTCGTATTCACGAGCCACATCGCCGCGAGCGCACATTTTTATTGCTGTATCTTCAAGCACTACCCACTTCACGTTGTGTTTCAAATGTCGTTACTGTAGCTTGCTGATAGTGATAATTCATTTTCGAATGAAATGTAGTAAGCGTCAATCATAGATAATTTATTTTAGGATAATTGCAGTAAGCTTGGTTCGTAATTTTTTCACTACATGCATAAATGCTGTAACCGCCACGAAACAAAATTTCGGCAACGCTGTAACCGGCACAGCCTTTGATTTATGAAAAAACAAAATTAGCGTAAATGTACTCGTTTAGAAAATTGCTACTATTTGGGTGTTTACAGCAATTAGATGTGGGCATCGTCAAAAAAATACATTCGTTTTGCAACGTAGTCCAGTTTTTTCTAAGCGTCGTAGAGCCATGGGACCCAGACCAGTCGACGCAGAAAAATTTGCTGATTCCGAATATGCAAAAAAAAAATTTTTGACCAAGTGGCGGTTACTACGTTCTCGCTTTTTGCCATCGATATACTTAACTAAAATACTAATATAAAAATACACGAAAAAGGAATGAACAGTATTTTTTTTTAATAATATTAAATAGTAATGGGTCGTTGGCCAGCGAAAAGTTGCATTCCAACAAACCACTACGTAAACGTACTACGTGGTTAATGGTAAAAGTGAACGCAGCCCATACACGAAACAGTACCACTAGCGCCAGTGAACAGAAAACAAACTAAACACTAAACGTCAAACAAAACACAGCATGGCATGAGATTGGGCTTACAAAAACAATACTTAATTATAAATTAAACTACGTTGACACATTACATATTAAATTACGTTGACTAGCAACCGTATGGCCATGCCCTCCCAACTCGAACAACGTATAATTATTACAAAAAAGAACTCATAGATGGCGACACAGGTACCGAGCGAAACATTTGAACCAGTAATCGTGAAGATAGAATGATTTTTACACCTTAATAAATTCACCGTACCTTAATTATTTCGCAAACATCCTTCCGTACATAAAATAAAGGTAAATTGTATAAGTTTAGTAAATGCAATAAAATTGGTACTAAATCCATGTAACTCGTACATACGTGTGAGTTAAGTAAGTTTGCTAAGTTTACTACACGTATTTTTGGGTACTGTCACTAGATGGCGCCATCAATGGTCGCGAAAGTTCTATGGAACCACAGGCTCCAAGCGTTTGGTTATGTATAATTTTGTGTGATGTGTAATATTGTCTAAAAAATACTAATTGTATATCAAAAAAAACAAAAATACTCTTATTTGTTGCCCGGGAAGTCAATGCCATCTGGTGATATCTCAATGTATTACTAAAACTATCAGGTAGGCTGACAGCGTCATAGCCGTGGTAGCTCGGATACTGCATCTACTGGTGTAGCTACGAGACTAAAATTGTATACAGAATTGCCTACATTAGGACGGTACCCTTTTGCTCTATGTGATTGGGTATCTGTACTTGTATTCTTTAATCTGTGGTATGGCTATGAATTAATTGTAGATGGGGCATAACCAACAGGTGAGGGAGTGTTAAATTCAGCTAGTTTCAAGACACATTCTCCTGTTTATGCTGATGTTCTTGCATTAATTTTTTGAGATTAATTCTAAATCTATTAACGTCCGACAGCCTTCTAAGCGGCGGCGGGACATTGTTCCAGCACTTCGTGGCTGCATAGCGGAAACTTCCTCGGAAAGCAGCAGAAGCATGTCGGGGAGTCACCAAACATATTACGCGCTGACGGCTTCTACCCCGAGACCTGTTATTAAAGGAGAGTCATCATCATCATACACAGTCCCCTGGCTCGTGTGTGCTACTCTTACAATAAGATCTATCAATTTAAAAGTTGTGTCACAAAATGGTCTCATCTCATAATTAAGTAAGTTATCCATAAAAATATATTGGTTATAAATAGGGCCTATAAATATGTTCCGTAGTCAACAAGGAACCCTTATAGTTTCGCCATGTCCTTCCCGTCTGTCTGTCTGTCCGTCTTCGGCTTAGCTTAGTAACCCTTACAACTAGAAAACTGCAATTCGGCGTGGGTATATAAACCAATCACGCCGACAAAACAGTAGAATAAAATCTTGAAAAATTTTTTTTTGGGTACCTCCCCTACATGTAAATTGGTGATGTATTTTTTTTCTCGTTAAACCTATATAGTGTGGGGTATCGTTGGATAGCTTGTTCAAAAACATTATGGGTTATTTAAAACTATTCTTCAACTCAGTAATGCGTTTGCGAGATAATGGGATTTAAAGCCCTAATTTTTGTTCGATTACTGTGAGAGACAGGCAACTACGGAACCCTACCCTGCGCGTGGCCTGACACGCACTTGTCGGTTTTTTTTTATGTAATAAATAAGCTATGACCTCATTACATTAGTTTACTTTAGTTCAATTATTTAAATTCATTACCAGTAATGCGAATGTTCACCTTGTAGCTAGCCTAGCTATTATCATGTTTGTTAACCCGTGTCTGTGGGTGCAGGCGGAAAAACATAGCTGTACAGCCGACAGGCTTGCAGCAAACGCCGAGAACGCCTATTGTCGCACTGATTTATTTTCTGTTTTGTGTTGTTTTATATAGGTACCTACATAATTACGTACATTTATTTTTTCTGTTTGATTTTGTGTTTTTTTTGCTACGGGAATACTTTTTTTTATCTAAAAAAGTCCCGTGTTACAGAAAAATCACAAACTATTGGCTTTGAAAAATTTATCCTCGTTAAAAATGCGATTTATAAGCAGAAAGGCGATTTATTGTTATACTTCAAAACAGTGGCGTTAATGAGACATTACGGAATAAAGAGCCCCCTTGTTTCTGGGAGTTAAAAAATAGCAACAATATCAGTACAAAATAATTAAAACCCGGAAAATGAGTGTAACACGAGCACAATAAGGCAACAGGTCGGAAATTGCAATAAATCCAGACAAAAGGGTACTATTAAAAGCTTCTCGCACGCGTCGCTTATTTGCATAGGAGTACCCAGCGGCGGCAGCCACACAAAATAATGTAGAAAAAATTCCGTCCAGGACTAGGTCGGAATCTTTTTCACGGCCGCAATGAAAACACCAGCGGGGCTCAGATGGTTGCCATTATCGTTGTGGATTAGATATGCGTCACCCTCGCACTCGCACACTTGTCAACTCGCACACTTGTGAATAGGACATACGTCACAACGTGACGCGATAAGTGATAACATGACAAGCACGCTGCGCCCGCAGTTCTACAAGCTTTTATTCAGTTTCACCTGTCCCGTTGTCTGACTGTAATAAAATACTTACGCAAAATGTATTAAAATACTTACAACAACGCATCCCATGTGTAGGTATTAATGTAGAAAAACGTAGCATTAAAACGAATGTACATGCCGCCTTCGTCGTGAGCTATCCGGAAAGTGTAACCGAACAAATATACACGCCAACTTCGTGGCCGCCGGGAGTGAAGATATCGGAGTGGTTTCGGAGGGGGACTGGCGGACAGCGACCCGCCGCCATTGTCACCGACAGCCGGCGCGAGCGCACGTCTAGCTCGACCTCCGTCTGCTCGATACAGTTGGAATGCGACATCGCCGCATAAAGACTTCACAACAATTAAAGTATGCCATCAAAACATAGCTGCTTTAGAAAATAAAACGTTACGACTGGAAGTGCTGTTAAAAGACGAAATTAAGTGTGATATTCTTGCGATCTCTGAGCATTGGTTGTCAATCGATAAATTAGAGTGTGTGAACCTCGACGGGTACAAATTAGCATCTAGTTACTGTAGGAATATTACTGCGCACGGCGGATCTTGCATATTTACGCGGGATAATGTTAAGTGTCTGGAGAACACCGACCTAGTTCAGTTGTCAACTGAAAGATATTGTGAAATATCGGCAATAGATCTACTTGACTTTGATATAACGATAGTTTGCATCTATCGAACTAACTTAATTAGCAATAACGATTTTCTGATAGAATTGGAACGGTTGCTCAATAGGATAAGCGAAGCCCATCTTAATTGTTTAATTTTGGGTGACGTTAACATTAACTGCTTAGGCGAGCCAAACGCGGACATCAACAGATGGTCCGATTTACTAGCTACCCATGGCATGGTGAATAAGGTCGACTTTCCCACTCGCGTCACTGCGACCACGTCAACCTGCCTCGACCATTTATATTCGAATTTGTTGATAGATTTCGTTAGCGTTGAACCTGTCATTACTCATTTGAGTGATCACCTCGCGGTTATGGGAGTACTGCGACTACGAGATAATCGCTCAAAAAACGTGACCCATAAGTACTCTAGAAGGTTCACAAAATCAAATCAATTACATTTTTCTGCCGCTATTGAAAGCGTCGATTGGAGTCTGATTTTTGCCAGACACAGTGACGCCAGTAGCCTAGTAACGTCACTTATAAACATTATTGCAAATAAATTTGACATTTGTTTCCCATTAAGAAATAATTTGGTTAGAGATGGCCCAACTTGGATTAACAATGACATTAAATTATTTAAATCTTTTTTATTTGACACGATAGAATTAGGAAAGCGACATATGAGTAATGAAAATATTAGTAATTTTATAACTGACATCAAATTGCAATATGAGATATTAATTAGGAACAAAAAATCTAAGTACTATAGCGAATTGATCAATAACGGCAACAATAAATCTAAAATGCTTTGGAATGTCGTTAACAAGGAAAGAGGAAAAAATAACTGCCCGCGATTGGATGTCACAGAAGTGATCATGAACACCGATGGGTCACAGTTCACAAGCAAGAAGGCCGCTGTCAATGCGCTAAACACCAGGTTCCTCAGCGCCGCGGCGGCGTGCGGTGCGCCGCGCGCCGACGGCGCACGCGCCCTACGCCAGTTGCGCGCCGCGATGCCAGCCGCGGATCGTTCCCTTAGGCTCCGACCATTCAGCGCGGATGAGGTGTATCGTTTGATAACCTCACTTATCCCTCCTAAAGCCTCAATGGACATCTACGGGATAAATATGAAGCTCCTGAGGGCTGCTCCAACCCCCTTAGCCTACGCCATGGCGGAGCTATTCAATCGCTGCATAAGGGAGGGCACCTACCCTAAACCTCTTAAAATCAGCAAAATAGCTCCAATCTTTAAAGGTAAGGGAAATAGGGGAGATATGGATGCATACAGACCCGTTGCTATTATCCCCGCGATGGCAAAGGTCTTTGAAAACGGTCTCAGCCGCCGCTTGACGAGTTTTCTGGAGTCGACGAGCGCCTTATCCGATAGACAACACGCCTATCGTGCGGGCCGCTCCACAACCACACTGTCTCGTGATATGGTCCGACGCGTGGTCGACGCCAGGGAGATGAAGCAGCAGGTTGCTGTACTGGGCTGCGACCTGTCCAAGGCCTTTGACGTCGCAGACCACGCAGTACTTACCAGCAAGCTAAGGCACTATGGGATCGATGGTCCGACACTTTCCTTGTTCGAGAGCCTTCTGCAGCAAAGATCTCAAATTGTGATCGGAGACAGTGGAAAGGCTAAGTCGGACCCACTAGAGATTAGCATGGGCGTAGCCCAGGGTTCGTCGGTGTCGAACATACTATTCTCCTTGTTGCTGAACGATCTGCCACATGCAATACAGGCTGCAGAGATCCTCATGTATGCCGATGATGTTGCTGCAATCGTCACAGCGCAATCGGTGGACACTATCGAAGGTAAACTAAACGAAACCGCGGCGCAGCTTGCACAGTGGTTTGATGCCAATGGTCTAGCGTTAAACCTTAAGAAGACCCATTACCTTGTCTTCAACCTATCGGGCCGCAGCGTGAGACCGCTTGCTGTTTCTGTTAATGGGACCGCTCTAGACCAGGTAAGTACCACCGGATTCCTGGGGTTCGAAATAGATACCTGTTTAAAGTGGGACCACCATATTGACAGACTCAGTGGAAGAATCGGCAGCGCGTGTTTTGCTTTAGGACGGGTAACTAGGCTGGTGTCAGATGATGTCGCGCGCTCGTGCTATTTTGCCACAGTGCACTCGCTGATCCAGTATGGTGCGGAGCTATGGGGACGCTGTGCTGAGTGGGTAAGAATTTTCCGTCTCCAAAAGCGCGCGGTTAGAATAATCGCCCGAGTACCGCACATCACTCCTGCTAGACCCTACTTTAAAAAACTGGGAATAATGACCTTACCAGCTATAGTCATTCTACAGGTAGCTGTGTATGTGCGGTTAAATCTAACAGCGTACAAAACAAATAGTATGATACACAACTACAATACGCGTAACGCCCATAAGCTCGTTGGCGTGGGCCGGAAGTTGACCAGGTCGACCAAGCTCACCCATGTCATGGGGCCTGCCGTCTACAATAACCTACCTGACAGCATCACCAGCGCCCAAAGTTTGGCTATTTTTAAATGTCGCCTCAAACGCTGGCTTGTTGAGCACCCGTTCTACGATTATAACGAGTTCTTAGATTTCCACAAAAAGGATGTCAAGTAATCATTATTATATAATCTATATTTTGTACTTAATATTAATAATTATTATTAATGTCACGACTTATGTTATGTCATATTGACGTGTATATTTGATTTTTTTACGACATATGTGAATATGTTCTACAATTATGACGTGTAAATTGGCTTTACTAATAAAATACTTATGACTTATGACTTATGACAAATCTTGCAAGTTAAATTTGACCCACTTCCCGGTGACCGATTGAGCTGAAATTTTGTGTATAAGTATAGTTTGGATGACAATTCAATATTATGGTACCATCGAGCTGATCTGATGATGGAGACAGAAGGTGGCCATGGGAATTCAGTACTTAACCGACGTAACAGTACTTAAACGTTGAGTTTGGGCTCGTTAGAATCGTCTCAATGAGTAGTTGATGATGGTATACAGAAAAGTTCAGTCGGCAGTAAAAGCTTGTACCAAAAATATTTTTTTTGACATAAACTTTTATACTCAAACTAGCATTTTTACATCTGACTTTTTTCGGCTACCACCACCTACCTAACCATTCAATCATAGTAAAACCCTGAGTATGCGTACCCGGCCTTACAAACCATCGTCAATCTGAGGCGTGTTTTTGGAAAGTGTTGCATTTGCCTTGCATAATGTGACGGATCCTTATCATGTCCCAAAGATTCCCCATTTTCATGATTCCGTTTTCAAAGTCAGAAGGAGTTACAAGTAACTAAGATAAATGGGACCGCGGCCTAGAATGACTTCTGCAGGTCGATCATTGTACGTACGTGTAGATCTGAATGTCACTTTTAGTATGGAATAATTACAGTTGAGTTGTCCTAACGTGCGATCGAAAAGTTACGACATCTCCCCTCTGTTTAACTTGCACAAACTGTTACTTTTAACAAATTGAAAGTGGTTTGACCAGTCTTGCTGTTTTTTTAATGGATTTCAACAGATTTTAATGTTCTTAACTGTCTTTTTTGTAACTTTGTGTGGCAGCCGGTTTCACCATTGTGAGGAGAGGTTTAATCATGCCGCTGAGACAGGATTACAAAGACTCCATGATGAAAATGTTAATCCTTCAGTTTTTTGCCGTGCAAAAGTTTTGGTAATGGTGCACTGCTAATATTCCGTCCGAGGATTGTTATGATATTCGCTAGGATAAATTCTGCACATTTTTAAGAAGATTTAGTTTGATTACCTATGCAGTTAAACATCGAAATAAATCGAATCGATATGTACCAGTTATCTACGGTATAGGTGTAGATTAAATGTGTAGATTATGAAATTCGTCCTGATATCAAACTATACATGCCAGGGATTTCTTAATTAACGAATCATTAAAATACAACAAACCATCATACGATTTGTTTAGTAGACACGTGAACTCAGTACACATAGTGTTAATGAAGGTTATGACATCCTCCATCATATGACACTATTTTACCACTGCTATAATAGATGTAGACTTGAAAATGAATATTAATGACAGGGGTAACGCAGTGTAAAATCAGGATTACTTACAGATAATTTTTAGAAACAATTTTGAATTAAATTATTAGTCCCAGAGCTTGACGCGCGTTTCCTAATTTACGCACTCCATGCTAAGTCCTCTGTAAGCATCTAATTTTTCTTACATCTTGACAAATACACATTTGATCTGATACAATTTTCGTCTTAATTAAAAACTTTCAGCTAATCGGCGATTTGCCATTATCTTAAGCAAATGTGTGTTGAAAACCTCCGAGCGGTGGTTCCTCTTCATTAAAATGCCTAACGAGAGCTTTTGTGGCTGGTCTGATTTGAGAAGGAGGCGGGAAGAGATTAAAGTTTTCTCTAGCTTTGTATTACAGATTTATCGTAGTACATATATTATTTTTTAATTAGTGAAGCAGTGGATATTTTCACGGACGGTAATAAACCATACAATTTTAGTCTTAATAACAATTATAGCGAATGACAAGATCAATAATTCTACATACATAATAATTAGAGATCGGAAATTCGGGAGCTTTTATACCTAAACTTCGGCCCCAGTACCTACACCGCGTTGTTGTTGAGAAGCATGGAGGCGGACTCAATTTAATTTTACTAATAAAAGTAATAAATTTCCAGGGATTTCCCGGAATACCGAAAATTAGGATAACATGAACACATACGTATTAAAGTATTTAAATAAACTATTTCAGTTGTTCCTGTTTACAAAATATTATTTAATTCACATATTCATTTAACTAACAGTTAGATAACATCAAACCAAAATTGTTTTGTAACTTTTATTATAGGTAATCAACCTACAGCGACACACGTGGTATTTTTGCATTTCCGTCCTTGTCTAATGTAAATAAATAAATAAAATGAATAAATATTAGTGGTAAAAAAAAGGTAGGCTTTTCATGATGCTTTGTACAATCCCGGAACTTAAATAATTTAAATATTCTTTTTAAGAAGCCGACTCCATACTTGCTTCGCTTTTTCCGGGATTTTGCTAGGTTTAGGTATAAAAGCTCCCGAATTTCCGATCTCTGATAATAATTGTATTGGCTGGGTTCCATTATATATCTGCCCATTTCTTTTCGCACCAATTTATAAAAAGTCTACTCACTATATAAAGTTTAATGGAGCATTTTTACTCTAAGGAATAATAATCAAAGTTAAGTTTTCCCAGGCTTCGAGTGCATGCAACTACTTACAGTACGCTTTCAATTTCCCAAAGCAACGGTAACACCACTTTACGACGCTTGCTTTAAAAGGAATAGCTTACTTTGTTCTCAACAATGTAAGCGTTTTTAATGAGGACTAACATTTTTAAGCCAAAATTTAAAGCAGTTTTGTTCAGCAAAGTGCAGTTCCCACTTTAGGGTGTATTTAATAAAGTCTGCAGTACCCCGCGGGGCATACTTAGCGAGTAGAACCGAGATGAGCGTTTCTTCAAAAATGTAATGCGTAGATAAGTTCATTTGGTTTTAAGGTGGTTCGATTTCCATACAAAACGTTATTTGGCATTCGCAGGCTAAGGCTATTCGCAGGTTAGCAAGAGCTCCAAACTACAAAGCAAATGAACATAAAAACTCCACTCAAGGTAACAACAAAATTTCACTTGCCTCAACTCCAGACATCATAACCCACTGACGCGTACGAAGGGCAAACACTCATTGTAATTCGGAATAAGGCGGAGTTGTAAAGCGTGACGACGGTAGATATCGCCGCAGAGTGTAGTGATGAGGGGCAGAGGGCCAGTGTGTATGCAAATGGAGAATTATTTGGCGGCTCGTGGCAATATTGCGACCTTGCGTGGAGTATCATTTGGGATGTGATGTGGGGGCTGAAATGGATAAGTCACTTAGACGAAATGACCTTACGATGAAGAAAGTGCAAACCACACAACACCTGAGTGAAGGTATAAAACAGGCATCTTTTCAGGCAAGGCTCAGAATGTGTATTGACCCTTTTTCTTCAACGAAAAAGCAAAATCCGTTTTTCCATTTACTATTCTCGGTATCATGAAAAGGTGAGATCGAATGAAAACAATCACAAAATGTAGCAACCAATTTTCTTCTGACCTTCGCTATGTCGAAGCTCGAGCTCATAAGCAACCCTGTCGAGTTCATTACATTAAGCAATCGAATTCTTATCAAAACACTTTCCTTTGCTCACTTGATTACCTCGTGGTTTAATCCTTAAGCCGGAGGAAAAACCAAAGCGATTGGTAATATGTATAAAGATAAAGCTGCGCGTAAAGAAAGCTGAAGTAAACTCTGCAAGGGCATAATAAAGTCCTAATTAGAATAAAACAAAATACAGATACGACCTTGCGGGACTCTCGGAGGAAATGTAAAATGGAAGACGTTACGAGTCTCCGCGCGTTGAGACCTATTGAACTGCGGTACAGGAAACCGCAACCTTACCCGCTGCTCAATTTAAATCCGACGATTCAGAGGTTTTCTTTGTCTACTGTGTGTATTTCGTAATAAATACTTTTGTGCTGACAAAGAAAATGCAAATATCAAAATGTTTAAAAAAAAGGTCAATGAGAAAAATCCAGTAATGCCGAAAATGTTTGTTTTAGAAAAGTACAGCAGTACATAGTCAACGTACATACTCGGCTATGAGGGATAATGCACCTGCTAAACAATGATAACATTTAAAGAAAAAAAGAAAGTAGGTAAACAATAAAGCTCGCAACATTGTTTATTTTTATTTTTATAGATTCAACTTCATAAAATAAAAACCGGCCAAGTGCGAGTCGGACTCGCGCACGAAGGGTTCCGTACCATTATATATATAATAATAAGTTACAATAGAATTTGTACGAAACTATTACTTCTTGAAGTACATTTTATAAGTTGGTCGACTATTACTCGTAAACGTGTAAAGCCTACTTAGCTGTGATAGTTTTCCTTTTAACTTCGTTATATGTACTACTACCATGAATTTTTTCACATATCCCAAAACAACCATTTAGCTAGCAGGGGGTGGGGACACTGGAGTCTAACAAAAATTAGCACTTTAAGGCTTAATATTTCACAAACGGATCGTTTAATCGAAAAATTGTTTTCTCAAACCCCCAATATTTTTAAAAGACCTATCCAACGACATCCCACACTATGGGGTAGACGACAGTAAAAAAAATCATCCCCACTTTACATGTAGGGGAGGTACCCTAAAAAAAATGTTTTTCAAGATTTTATTTTACCACTTTGTCGGCATGACTAATATGTATATTCATGCCAAGTTACAGCTTTCTAGTACCAAGAGCCTCTGAGCTAAGCTGCGGACGGACGGACGGACGGACATAGCGAAACTATAAGGGTTCCGTTTTTGCCATTCTGGCTCCGGAACCCTAAAAATACCGGGTTGCACTCCGGGAGTGCAGGCAGAAGTGAAAACTCAATAACATTGTAACAGTTTTTCGATCAGGTCATGTGACATCTTACGGTGTCACCCTACAAATTAATTTGACGCAAATTTATAAACAATTATCAATTATTTAGGCGGACGGCCCGCGGGCGCGTTGGGTGCGACGGGCAGCCGGCTCGCCCGTCGGCGCGCCGACGGGCGGCGGCAAACACAATATCAATTTGTTTTTGCCATTGCCAAATATTTTTCAAAGCTTTATCTCTTTAGGAATAACGTTTAAATTCGAACTATTCGAATTTTCTCAATAGCTAAACGGTGAAGGACGCGTTGGTATTATTACAAATTTATTTGCAGAATATGCTATTGCAAAAAGTGTTTAACGGCTTTATACTCTTACGAATAGCGTTCAGTTTTTAATGAAGTCGAATCGGCTAGTAGCAAAAAGTGACCTCCTTCACATCTGACGTCACAAAACTCTGTCGCGTATTTAACAATTTTTCCCCATCCCAAAAAGTGCTCAGCGCCGCTAAAGAAGTTTTCACTTCAAAAAATCCGAGATATGAGTAGTAACAAACTGAGTTTCACTTTAATTCAAATGCTATAAAAAGATTTTATTAGTGTGATTAAAACCTGACTTTTAAACGGGAAGTAGCCGTTTACTGCCCAAGAATATTTCTCAAATGCGATAGAAATCTTTCAGCAACTTAATATCATAATTATCCTTTATCTGTAATCAATAACGCGATAGCACCGACCGAACCCGTCGACGTGCGAGCGAAGTGACTCGACAACTAATTAATCGACTCGTCCATCCATTCACTAGAGAGCAGGGAAGCGTAAGAGATAGGTGTATGTATGCCCCACATCGTGAGTGGGCTGAATCTGAAAGCTATTGTATGGACTTTGATTTCTATACCTGGCTATCCCAGATCACTGGTTTCTGTGGTGAGAAGGTTTTTATAACATTTTGGAGGAGTATAATCCGCATCATAAAAAAACATTGTTTACTTACTATACAAGTAGGTACTTCATAATAAAAACTTGAAGATTTTAAAGTTAATGATAATTTAATTTTAACAATTTCCAATGTAATATATTGCCACATCTACAATGATAGCAAATTATCAATGAAACATCAAGCCTATTTTTCTGTTTTGTTTGTAAATCTTTGCTTACATACAATTCAAACTTGTCGGGCCACGAGCAGTGTAGGGTTCCGTAGGTGCCTGTCTTTCTTAGTTAGACTTAGAAGATTAGTTTTCATTAAATTTGACCAACTTCTGCTGTTCAGATTTTTTTCTTTCCATACAATGAAATAATCCTTACATGAAACAGAGCCGACCCGCGTCAAAAAAAAAATTGACCAACTTTATAATTTTTTAAGAACAACTCACGCTTGACCAAAAATTTTAATGAGCCAAATTTGTTTACATAAAAAAACACCTAATGTCTCCTTGGACACTTTTCCTCTATCTCCTTTAGATTAAAAATAATTATATGTATTGTACAAATTGTACATAAGTAGCTTGACTACCTCAGAAGCAGGACACAACAGTCAGTCAGAAAAGCATTCGTGTTAAAATTTTCGTCAAACATTGTTTTTATTTAAGCTTGGAGTCGTGCTGTTCGAAAACTCCATAGTTCAACCCTCATATGTTTACAGTAACTCGGATTAAATTATTTTTTCACCCCTCCACGAAAACATTTGCTCATTTCACCCACTACACAGCACGCTCGTAAATCCGCCCGATTGCGATCGTGCATTTGATAGAATTGGCTCAACGTTCCCAAGGCGCTGATATAATGAATTCTCAGTTCCCATTTAGATTTTCGTGGCGTTTCCCGCAGTGGATCCTGCAATGCGTGTGTCTTGACACGCACAGGATAAACTGGGTTTTTTATCCGACGTGCACTCGGAATTAAATTACGAAGACGTTTGCAAGAAATACGCCTATTGCTGCTGCTGTAACATACCTATACGTACCGTGTTTGCGCTACTTCTGTATTGTGCTTAATAAACTTATCTGAAGTTTGAAGCCGCTCTTATTTACATTCAAATATAAAACTGTATGTATTAGTCCACTAAACTGTAAACTGTATGTATTATTAATATTTTCAAAATACACGCTATACCTATGGACTATTATATGTTAGTGAATATTGGACCATGTATATAGATAGTGTTGGAAGTACATTTTTTATATCTCATGCTCTGAAAGTGGGTCGTTGTTGTTCTAAAAAGTGTGCAGAAAGTAGTGTAAGTATTCCAAATTAGTCCTCGTCTTATAAGCATTATGCGGGAACTAATTCTAAATATCAATACTTAAACCGCCACTGACAAAGGGAAATATTTTTATTCTTACAAAGTTCATGGAATTTATTTTATTTAATATCAAATATGTTTATGTTGTAAATTCGTTATTTTATATTTTAGCAAAAATATTCAAATATTACATAGCACGTAGAACCGACGGCCGTTGGGGCGGAAAGATTCTCGAGTGGCGACCACGTACCGGAAGGCGCGGCGAGGATAGGCCCCCCGCAAGGTGGACTGATGACCTGGTGAAGGTTGCTGGAGTCCGCTGGATGCGAGTGGCGCACGACCGGTCACTTTGGCACTCTTTGGGGGAGGCATATGTCTAGCAGTGGACGTCTTTCAGCTGATATGATGATGATGATGATGATTCAATAGGATCTATGTGTTGGTGACAAATGGAATACCTACACCCAAAAACCTTTTTAGTTAATCCTTATAGTTTTGCCATGTCCGTCCGTCCGCCTTCGGCTTAGCTCAGTAACCATTACAACTAGAAAACTATTGGGCATGGGAAATAAATGAATCACGCCGACAAAACAGAAGAATAATATGTTGAAAAAAAATGTTTTGGGGTACCTCCCCTGCACCTATAATGGGGATGTATTTTTTTTTCTCGTTAAACCCATAGTGTGGGGTATCGTTAGAAAGCTTGTTCAAAAAATTATGGGTTTCTTAAATCAATTTTTGAAATTAGCGATTCGTTTGCGAGATATTGGGCTTTAAAGCCCAAATTATTGTTCGAGTTATGTGTCGCCCCCCCTACCGCTTAAATGGCTGCTACTGAGAATGTGAAAAAAATCGTGGAAGTCGTACATATAATTAGTTTAAAAGGAAAACTATCACGGCTAAGTAAGCATAACTAGTTACCGAGTAATAGTCGACCAATTTAAAATGGGAGACCGAGGATGATTGACTATAGGGGTAGGTACCTAGGTAGGTAGGGGTAGGTAGGTTTGACTAACTATCAAAAACTCGTCCGAAGCCAACCAATAAGGCACAAGAGTCCGTCACCTCCCCCCGCTGCTCAGTCCCCGGGCACGCTGCGCCGTGCACGCATGTCGTTGGAGAGAAGGAGCGTAATATTGAAAAACAACGCATGTACCTATGTAATTATTTTTATCGTAATATTATTTGTAATGACACCTACTTATTTGTTGTTATTGATTATCAAAGCATTTGTAACGAAAGTTTGACTCATGTTCTTTCTGTGCATTATCATTCTTATTGATTTCGTCGCAGTTTTAAGGTTATGGCACGTGATTAAGTATAAATTAAATCGTGGTTCGGGGTTAGTAGACTAATGTATAACGGGGCTGATTGACCTATCAAGACTGTTACCATATATTAAAAATAATTAAATTTGTTAGGTACGATTTGTAACCAAATCATTAAAGTTTATAAGAAGTTGTTTAATTATGTTTTAAATACTTAAAAAGAAATTACAACGTGTACATGGTGTGCGGAGGCACAGGTTGATGGTTTTGCGGCCATCATGCGTAAACGGTGTGCCTCACTACTAAACCGCTGGCGAGGCAACACTAACGGCATCCTGGTAGCGCTAGCGGATAGATGGGACTCCCCCCTTCTACAGAGATGGACTAAGCTCCATACCTGAATTGTGTATTTAATTGTAGTACCTACTCTTTCAGTTTTAAGTAACAAATAACACTAGAATATAAGGCTGTAACTAACACCTATGGATTCCGTCCGAAATAAAAAGTTTTATTATTATTATTATTAAATTTTTGGTACTCAAATTGGCTAATGTTTAATTGTCTGATTGTTTATTGTTATTTGATGCTATTATGTTTAATTAGAGTGGCGGAAGATAGCTTTTTTGTTTCAATAAAAAAAAAAAAATGCACCTGTTTTTTGTATCTTTTAACCTATTTCTTCGTAGACATTGCCCTAACAACTTACCCCTGCTGACTAGTTTTTCCTATTCTACGAGATCTGGCCTGTACACTATATCGTAATGAATATTGTGCTTTTTGCCACTTTTTTCTAAAGCTTAATAGTATATTTATTAACTGAAATCGGTATAAAATTAATATACTCAATAGAAATAAAAATACAAATGCTTAAGCTGAAATTTGGTCAATCATCCCCGGTCTCCCCTACTTAGAAAGGCCAACTTTCGTACAAATTCGGCCAACGCAACCATTTAGCTGGCGCGCGCGTGTCGATGTAACTAAGAAAGACAGGCAACTACGGAGCCCTACACTGCGCGTGGCCCGACACGCACTTGGCCGATTTTATTTACTTTTCTCGTATTCGATTTGAAAAGTAGGTAGAGAAAAATATATAGGTGTATAACTCGGGTGATAGTCACCCATTTCACACACACACACACACAGTTTTGTAGACATCGTTTGGACGAGGAGATTTCAAACGACCCTTTAATTTATATTTATTTACAAACTATGTATCGATAATTTCAAGGTCATAGACGCGACAACTTTAAACTGTGAATCGTTTTTTTACATACATACATAATTATATAGGTTACAAGTAGATCGTCTAAAAACCAGATAAACAAGTTGCATAGAACATACATAGGCTTAAGAACAACAACTATAAGAATAAGAATTTATAGCAATTGATTTATTTATTACACAAAAAAACACGGAAAAAATAGAAAATACAATAAAAAGGTAACGCATCATAAATAATTTGCCTCACTCAGCATGTTTTCACGGGGGCTGTGACGCTGGTTTTCAGTGAGAGCCCCCACGAAGCGCTCATAGCCTAGCGGCGCCTGCGAGTCGGAAACGATAACGCAGGTTAAGCAAAGACGGCAGCGGTCAGTCTTCGGATGGGTGACCGCCTGATGTTTGAGTGGTTAGTGTAAATGAGCGCTTCCGTGCTTTGGAAGGCACGCTAAGCAGTTGATCGCTATAGTAGTCGTTAAGCCGAGTTAGAGGCCTTCGGGCGGTTTAAGAACTTCTAACATTCGAGTTGCCCATGCTCTTGACAAAGGGGGGACAACTGTTAGATACTCGCTTGTCCCCTGGGTGGTACTAAATAGTAAAAAACTTTAAAGGCCAAAAATAATGTATGCCATACGCCCCAAAAATAAATAAAACTAAACTAGACAATCAATTATTTCAAACTAGAGTCCGAAATGTAATTTGTTTTTGGCTCCGCTGAACTGAATTTGAGCTGAAAATGGGGTGGGGTAAGTGTGCCAGTTGTTTAAAGTGTCGGTACATCGACGCTCACTCGCATACTCCGGGAGGCTGCATTAAGGGCGGATGCAAAAGAGCAGCCGAAGCGGGGACACAATTGTATTATGACTAGTTTCTGACCCTGACTGCAACATTGTATTATTTATTGTTCTACCCGTCCATACCATACATTTTTATTTACTGTGCTCACTAGTTTTATAGTTTATTACCTACTTAAGTTTATAAATATTATGAACTTTGCATGTTGTTTTTCTCATATAAGTGAATTATTGTTATTCTTTTGAGAAATAAAGATCTTTAAACCGACTCCCTCCGCGTGGAACTCCTTTATATCTTAGCTCCGTACGAACTTTCTCAGGGGATGATTTCCGGGATAAAAACTATCCTACGTCCTTTCGCGGGTCTGAAACTATCCCTATATTTTTTTTTTCTAAATCGGTTCAGTGGTTAAAGCGTGAAGAGGTAGCAGACAGACACACTTTTGCATTTGCAATATTACTAGCGTCCGCCCCGCCTCGCCTGCGACTTATTGTGCATGGAGTCGGCATAAAAACTATCTTATATTTTAAATCAGGCTATAAACTATCTTTGTAAATTTCAATCATACTGGAAAATTGAAAAATTATTAGTCACGAGCGGGATTTGAACCCAGAACCTTTGGAATCCGTCCATCGCTCTGCCAATTGAGCTACCGTGGGTCCGCTAATGGCGACGAATCTTTCAATCCCCTCCACTATTGTATTTTACACCTAAGGGAGGCTCGTAGCGACATCTACGAGCGGAGCGTGGCGTTAAATGGGTTAAAATTATAATGTATACTAGTTCTCTATACAGTCATTATGGGCCTAAGACCATTTTTTTGGAATTATATGCCTACCAAGTTGTAAAGATGTGTGTAAAATTGTACTAAGTGCATCCAGCCCTTGTTACAATTTATAGAAGCAAATTGCACGATGCTCTTAGTGTTAACAGTTGGTATTATATGTCAATTTTCCCAGTTATTCATGAAATATATGGTTCTAACGTGTGGCTTGTGATATAAAACTAGCTGAGGTTAACCAAGGTTCTCCACATGTTTATTAATAATATTATTTATACAAGTCAACTAGGAATTGAATGTACAATTTTCCGTTTGGATGAGTTCTTCGGAACCTGTCTGTCTTACTACCGTTTCGAAACAGTTGACATTTACTAAATATTGAACGTTTTGCGCGCTTATTTTTTGTATTTTCACAGCGAAAACTTGCGACATAGTGCTCCTCGCTCACCGCTCGTCGCTCGACCCTCTATAAGTGCGCCTACATTAAGGCTGGAGTACGAGTTCCGGGCCCATTCAGCGATGGCAGATTGTCATCGGCACGGTAGGCCCGTGTGGCAGAAAACTGTGTCGCCCTATCAGCTATCAGCCCAAACTACTTCTACACTTACCATATCGTATCTACTTATAACCTGTGCAATTTACTATTGGGGGTCCTGGGTTAAGGATATTTTGCGAGATTTAACAGCGATCCGTTCCACGATTACTGGACATACTAATTGGTTACTTAACCATTAGATGAGACACCCACGTTGTAAGAATACCTTAGAAAAATTAATGGACTTGCAAATTATGTTTTTTCCGTAGTTAACAAGGAACCCTTATAGTTTCGCCATGTCCGTCTGTCCGTCCGTCTTTGGCTTAGTTCAGTAACTATTACTACTAGAAAACTGTGATTCGGCATGGGTATATAAATCAATCACGCCGACAAAACATTACAATAAAATCTTGAAAATAGTTTTTTAGGGTACCTCCCCTACACCTAAAGCGGGGATGTAATTTTATGGGTTTACTGAAACCATTTTTCAAATCAGTGATTAGTTTGCGTTTTTAATGTTCCGTGCAAATCCAAATTGTTCGCTTGCAGGAATAAACTTCTTTTCAACTCATTCCATACGCGTCGACGCATCTATCCAGAGTTGAACTGTCAGCTATCTAAGCCCAACCATTACTGGGTTAATCTCAGCGCTGAGAGGGGTGAGGTGGCCCGCGAGGGGACGAGGTGACACGTTACAATGGGAAAAGTTACGCAATAACTGACTCCAAGTTTTACGCACTAAATACAATGTTATAATGGCAGTTAGCACACTGGAATATGGCCCTTGGGTCGTGGTGATACGGTCGCAAGGGCCGGGGTGTGTTAGTGAGTTAGTGAGTTCCGCCATCATTTATTCTTCCGTCGACTGCGCTGATTTATGTTGAGCGTGTGTTTTACAGGGGTTCTGTTAATCTGGAGTTTTTGACGTTTCTAATAACTGCGGGTAGCTTGTTTTGTGAAAATACGAGTGTTATTGATATGTTTGGCGTTTCCTTTGGTTTTGAAACGCATTTTGAATGCGATGATCATCTTAATTCGTCAATATTTTTTGTTGTGTTACGTGATACAAGTATGCGCGAAGAGCAGGGTAAAAGGATTTTAGTTTTCTTTTATTTATTATTGCGATCGTAGCGCGATCAGTGAACTGATTTTGTGTGTAGGTAAATAAGTATTATACGCAGTGAACAGTCTTTTTTTCTTACATAATAATACATGTCAAAATAATAACAACGAGAGTAACGGTATTAATGGTGTACCGCTTGTATTTCATTAATTTGTCGATAAATTTGGCTCTATCGACAAATTAATGAAATATGCAAAATAATGAAATGCGTGTTTTCCTAGTAAATATTAGGCACTGGTAGTTTGGCTCCGTGCAGGCCTCCTAAAATATCCAGAGGGGTAATGGCGTAACGTTCCGAACGCGCGTTAGGAGCATTTAACTGTAATTTTACAAATAAAAGGTGACATTTAGATCTACCTCGTTACGTGATCGATAAATCAGTCATCAGTAAAGTTGCATTACTTGATACGGTTTTGCATGACATATTATCTGGACGCATTCACAGTTCCGAGCTAAATACTTGCGGTAATTAAATTCTCCGTTCCAGCAATTCGAACTCGGTACACTGAACGGTCTGTTCAGTATAACAGTTGTGCACACAAATTGTGCTCAGAGTTCGCCTCTAAAGGCCAAAACGCACTGACAGTGGTGGCGGAGCGGCGCGGTGCGGCGCGGAGGCGGTACCGGTTGTAATGTTCGAGCTAATATGAAAGGGTCCGCACAGAAAACCGGCCGGGAAAAAAGCGTGGCGGAGGCGGCGCGGAGGCGGTAGCGGCGCGGAGGCGGCGAAACGCGTGCACAGATAGGCGGCGCGTCGCGGAGGCGGCGCGGGGCGGTAGCGGCGCGGAGGCGGCGAAACGCGTGCACAGATAGGTGGCGCGGCGCGGAGGCGGCGCGGGGCGGTTTTGCGGCGGAAAGTTGTATTACGCAGTTGTCAATGCACCGGCGCGCACTGGCGGTGGCGGCGCGGCGCGGCGCGGAGGCGTGCTAAGAGCGGTGCAACAAGTTGTATTTTTTTACAACTTCAGTTCCGATTTTATTAATTTTAACAATGACTACAACTGTAAAATTTATTTCCCTGGTGAAACTTGGTACCCTGCTCAACAATCCTTGGTTTTAAGATGTCGTGTAATTCTTCAAGACTGTTTTTACTCATGTGAAAAGAAGTGTAAAAACGATCTTCATAAGAAGTCAGCTCTTGGCAATATGATGGAACTCTCCAAATATTTATTTATTTAAACTTTATTGCACAAAAGAAAACTTATCGTACAAAAGGCGGACTTAATGCCATATGGCATTCTCTACCAGTCAAACCTTAAGGCAAAGCGGAAAATATATACAGGGTGTAATCGTTAGAAAATATAAAACTGATATCGAAAGTGCGTTACCCAATGAGTAAAATTGCATTAATAACTTTTTTGAAATAAAAGTATTAATAATAAAAATATTAAGTTTAAACTTGTATGTAGCTTGTAAACTTGTAAGTAGCTTGTAAACGTAACTTGTAAACTAGTGAGTGTAACTTGTAACTTGTAGTGTAACTAGTGAACGGCTTTACAAGTTTACTAGTAACATTTGCACTTATACAAGTTTACAAGTTACACTTACAAGTTTACAAGTTACATTTACAAGTTTACAAGATACGCGTACAAGTTTACAAGTTACACTTACAAACGACTTACAGGTTTACAGTTACACTTACAAGTTTACAAGTTACTTACAAGTTTACAAGATACACTTGTGGCAAGGTACTTAACTGTATGGGAGCGAGCGTTTAAACTTAATATTTTTTATATTAATACTTTTATTTCAAAAAAGTTATTAATGCAATTTTACTCATTGGGTAACGCACTTTCGATATCAGTTTGATATTTTCTAATATCTCTTATATTTACGGAATAATCGCCTGGCTACACTTAACGATTACACCTTTGTATATTTATTATACTATATAATGAAAATTCCTCTTTATTTATTTATTTCATGGACCCGGATGTCCGTTTAGTCTTCTTTTTGTTTAGGAACGTCTCGTCATCGCTATCTGAATCTGAGGATAACATTTTAGATCTTTCCGAATCTGACAACTGTCGATTACCGCTTGATATGTCACACACGCCGCCTCCGCGCCGCTATCCCGCGCGAATACCGGGCGGGATGTTGGTGCGACGTCCTCCGCCCCGCATTCGCTTTACCGCAAACCCGCCTCCGCACCGCACCGCGCCGCGTCGCTCTCTGTGCGTTTGCAGCTTAATTCGTATATTAAAAAAAATATAATAACAAGTTTAATACTATCGACTTATTAAATTGCACCAAACCTACTCTTAGGAAGCGTGTTAATTTGTTATCAAATGATAAAGGATAAGGAACACCGCAGAAAAAATAAGTTTATAATTATAACTACCCACAATAACCGCCCACAATTTGTCTGCTTTGCCCAAAGGTTGACTGGTAGAGAATGCTTACGGCATTAAGTCCGCCTTTTGTACTATAAGTTGTTCTTTTGTGCAATAAAGATTAAATAAATAAATAAATAAATAACTACAGTTTATATTCCGACTTCCACTTTTTACAAACATACATTTGCCCTCGCATCTACACACACACGCACACTCACACGCACACGCACACACACACACACACACACACACATATGACAGTTTGGGTTTACCGAGCAAGTTACAGTCATATAAAAATATGTTTGACATGTGGCTAAATTCGTATTACTCAGATATAATATAATATATATATATATATATATATAACCATATACCGCCATAACCTCCGAAACAGAAATTTATTTTATTTATTTATTTATTAGGTACACTTTACAGATATCATACATTATGAGATACAATGGTTCTTTATGAATAGCTTATAGACTAGCATGACATCCAAGGCAAGTGCACACAGCATGATCAGCAAGTTAGCGCGTATGCAAAAACAAAAAAATAAATTAACTAAATAAATTAACTAGTACATTTACGAAACTCCAAATTGTAAGATCGGGCACGTACCACATGGCGATAAAAGTGTACAATAGTGTTCCTTTATGTATAAAGCAGGTTGAAAAAAATAAGGTGTTCTTTCAAAAGTTGAAAGATTTTTTGATCAAGAAAAGTTATTATACATTAAAAGAGTATTTTAGTTGTAATTAATTAATTAATAGATACATGCAAGCATGCTAATCTTATCCTAACCTTAATGTTATTGCAAATTAATAGTGTTATTATTACATTGCAGTGCCCTTACAGGGTTTATATTGGGACGTAAAATATTGTAAGACCATTTAACTATATAAAGCAATTAAACGATATGATATGATATAAGTAGATGTACTTATATAAAGAAAACGATAGGAACCATAATACGTTTCTGTCAAAAATGTTGGACAATCGTCAACTACTTGTCGAGAGGAATCAAATGACCTCCAACACAACGAATTTATCATGAGTCGATCATTTAGGAGTATTTATTTACGGAGTGCTTGCGTCTCTATATACCTATGTAAATAATTACTTACACTAACTAGTTATTTCAAGTTACTCTGTTATTTCATCTTATGACTAATTCTGTCATTTTATACTGATAATAAAACGCCATAAACAAAGTTAAACTTACACACAACTTGTTCTATCTACTCCGTAACACATCAAATGACAACGAAAGTGAAAAAGAGACCCAAAACTTTAAATTAACTTACCGAAAAACTAACTTCCTGGCTTTATTCCAGTGTGAACTTTAGTACATGCACGTAAAGTTGTTATTCGCACGGCGAGGGAAACACGCGCGCCTTGGGCGGCGGTCGGTTCGCGACTGCCGCCCTAGCCGCCCAGAGAACATTGCGTGTCAGTCATACGAAAGCACATACAAATTTATATGAGACCTTATTTCAATGGATTAAGGTTTACAGTCACTTACATGACTTCGTTTGTGTAGTCAAATTAATTTTGTGATGAGAAAAAAGAAGTAAACACAACATTTGTCAGCGATGTTGACGGATCAAAAAGTTGGAACACACGTTTTATGTTCCCTGTCTACCCCTTTCAGGGATAAAGGCGTAAATGTATGTTTGTATGTATATATTGTAATAAAAACAGTATAGTTATAAAACGAGACTGTGCGGTACGGGGTAGAAGTAGAATTTGGCTTTTTTAGAGTGTTTGCGAGGCTACTGTGAATTGCCGACTCTTAATAAATGTGGCGATATCAAATCGTCACATTTTGCTATTAAATATTTAAAAAAGCATTAAATCAAATAAAGTGAAAGATGTGTTACCACGACAGCACAGTATTTATAGCTATACGATTATATCATGAGTATATTTTAAGTTTGTTCAGGTAAGTATTTTAAGGTCAAACGTTTCAAAATGTTTTACGCGGGAGTTCTTTGGCCGTTTACTGTTAAGTAATACCTTTTTTAAACGAATACGGCCAACCTATGTCCGTCATTCGTATGTCTACTTTCATCGTTGTTTAATACTAGCTTCCGTCCGCGACTTCGGCTGCGTGGACCCGGGATAAAAACTTAGGCTATAAACTATCTTCGTGCAAAATTCCATCCAGTTCCGTTGAGCCGTTGAAGCGTGATTGAGTAGCAAACATCCAAACTTCTAAACATCCAAACTTTCGCATTTATAATATAAATATAGATTATAGATCTAATCGTTTTAATTTACATTAATTCGCGGCATCGCGTCAGTCAAAATCAAAAACAATTATGAAATGTTTTTTAAATCTCCATTCTGGACGTATTTTCGTTAATTGCAATCTCATTTACATAAAAATTATACATATATTATTATATTCGTTTCCACGCACGTCGTAGGTACTACGAGACTTTCCAGATGGACGCGGGAGGGACTTAAGCAATTTATTAAGTTCCGTATCGATGCGAAATGATCACGCTCCATTTGGAAACATACTCGTACACTCTCCACGGACTCGCGCGCCCATGTGTGGAGCCCGTGTATCTCAACTCGACTCACAGTAATATACTCTCGCGTAAATAGCGCCATGGACAAGCTCTCAAGTGACTGGAAGAGCGCACAAGTTATTAGAAATACTATCCATGCTGTAAATCGAATTTCGAAGTTTGGATATCTCCTTCTCTAATCCTTATAAAACTCAATCGACAGAGATGGAGATTCGATATTCACTGCATAGCCGCAGAAATGTTAAATAGATGAACCGAATTGCGTTGACACGCGACAGATTTATTCCGCAAACACATTTATCATGACAAATCGTTGCGATCATGACAAATCGGAGCGATCGCGACATTCGCGACAAACGGAGCGGCTGTGACCGATCCGTCCCCCGCCATCCATCTTGCGGCTGTCGAAACAATATCGTCAAACATTTTCAGGGGCTTATTAGTACTATCAAGATCGACTACCATTTGATTCTACTTTTATGATGACAGAAATGGGAGCGTTTTTAAACAGCATACTTACACGACGGCTACTTTGATTGAATAGCAGGTCTAGAAGCATAGTACATTTGGGCCGTAAAACTTGACGATATAACCTATCGTGCTAGTTTGGCAGAAATAGATATGACGATACTGAAGCATATACTATTATATAGCGCAATACTGGATCATGGTAACTTAAGCGCTCAGCTAAAACTTCCAGCCGGCGGTGATGGCGGCAGCGATGCGCCATACTGCACGCCAGCGGGCAGCGGGCAGCGGGCAGCGGGCAGCGGGCAGCGGGCAGCGGGCAGCGGGCAGCGGGCAGCGGGCAGCGGGCAGCGGGCAGCGGGCAGCGGGGCGGCGTGCGGGCGTTCATACCGTAGCCGAAGGATCGAGACCACACTTCGACCTCTCGCTAGGTACCTCGTATTGCGCCCCTTCTCGAAGCCTGCCTCACTGTACTGCTTGCGTGTACGAGTAGATACATAATACAAAATATTTTTTCATATATTTTTTATATTTTTGCCCAGTCTAATCCAAGTTGGCTCAGTTCGAGTTGCACTGGGCGGTTCCACAGCACTTCGGGAGCTCAAATAAGTTGCCTCTTGGACACTGCAACTTCGCGTCATTGCTCTGAATTTTATATAAGTGCTTACCTAATGATTTTTTGTGACCTATTCCAAGTCCATTATTATCTTGGAATACTTTAAGAGGAGTCACATTTACCTGAGACCCATTTTGTTCTCGTGACGACGATTTAACTACTCTATCCAATGTAAGAATAATGAAATGAACGAGCATTTAAATGTAGTGATTTGAATTTGCAATAAACACTTTATGAATGAAATGCATTCTACAATAATGAATTTCTTGGTGAAATGAGAGGTCAAGCAGGATGCGAATTTGACAAGCTAGCAAAGTAATATTTTGTAGTTTGATTTACCTAACAGTAATTTCACCGTAGTCTATAGACGCTTGCGAATTCAGAAGAATCAAAGGGTTCGCTGATATTTTATTGATATGAGGAGTCGTTGTGTCGATTAATAATGAAGATATTTGTCTCTAGCTATCAAAAGTGAATGCTGCATTTGTCTCTAGCTATCAACAGTGAGCGCTGCATTTGTCTCTAGCTATCAATAGTGAGCGCTGCATTTGTCTCTAGCTGTCAACAGTAAGCGCTGCATTTGTCTCTAGCTGTTAACAGTGAGCGCTGCATTTCTCTCTAGCTATCAACAGTGAGCGCTAGCAGCGCTCACTGTTGATAGCTAGAGACAAATGCAGCATTCACTTTTGATAGCTAGAGACAAATATCTTCATTATTAAATTTGCTTTGATTATCGAATGCTAGAGCTGAGAAGAACTGGGGCAGAAAAGTTGATTCGTGTTAGGGGTACTGAATTGGGAGCTGAGAATATATATTATGGACGACAGAGTAGTTTATATTATTTTTAATTGGGCAATCTGTGGGTGTGGTACAAGTATGTAAATGTTGTATAGATGTATAGTCGTGGTTTGTACGTGTGAGTGAAAGGGTGTGATTTGATTATATGAATGAGTAATTAGGATTAAAAGCCATTGTTTAGCTTGTTTGAAATACATTCGCATGCGTTTAACGTTAGTTACTTTAAATAACATATTGAGGATATATACAAAACTAGAATTAAAACTTGTAATGACACTTGATGATTGTTGAATCACGAATCCGTTACAGTGCAAAGTTCTGGGGAAATAGTTATAAATATAACATAGAGTCTGCTTTTGTTGCCCAGAAAAGGGCTATTAGAATCATGGCGAGAATATCACACACTGTATCGTGTAGGAGCTACTTCTTGGAGTTCGAGATTCTAACTGTTCCCTGCCTGTACATTCTTGTAGTCCTAACAGATTTAATGAAGAATCTTACAGACATAGAAACACCCGGAGGAAAGACAAAAGCGTCTGGCCACTAGAAGGAAGGACTTGCCTCAGGCTACCCAGGCTAAACTTAAAGTGGTTAGGCACTCGGCAGGTTACCAAGCAGTCAACCTCTACAATAAGTTACCGATGGAGTTGAAGTTCAAAAGCAAGCTGAAAGCATTTTTGCTCCGGAAGTGTTTCTACACAGTAGAGGATTTTTTAATATAACAAAGAAAAAAAAAAAAAAACATTAACTAATTTGCTTGATTAGCATAAAAACATTGTTGACATTATTCATTCGTTATTATTATTATTATTATTTTTATCCTATTTGTTACCTGTTACCTTTTAAGAATGGCATATGTTTAGCGGACCACCAGATATAGTAAAATATCAGGCCAAAAAAATACTTTTTACTGCCAAAAATAGTAAATGATCACCAAAATTTGATCTCCATTTTAATGTGAAATAGTAACCCAAATTATAACATCTTACTATCCTATTAAAGAAAATGCTATCCTAATAAATCATTGCTAACCCAAAAATAGTAAATGATCACCAAAATTGTATCTCCTATTAATGTGAAATAATAACCCAAATTATAACATCTTACTATCCTATTAAAGAAAACGCTTTCGTTTCTGGGACTCAGTCTCCCGCCCTCCGCTCGGGCTCCCGCCAGAAACTCGCTTCGTCGGCCCTTCGTTTCACGTGCGCACTCGACCCGTTCAACTCAGGACCTCCTTCGCGAGCTTCCGTCTCCGCGGGCTTTTATATACACTCTAGGGGTAGGACACACGAGACCACGTGGAAGTGGGGTGCGCTGATTTGAGTTTTGGTAGCTATTTTTACCTTTCGATCGCTACAAAGAAGGAATCATTTAAGTTACTAGAAAATGTTTACTGACCTGAAATTCAATTTCCCTAAATTAATTAACCACTACCAAAAAAACAGAAGGGTCAGAGTATAGCAAAGGGGGCGCAACCATATGTGTTTTGAGAGGGGGGGGGGTACGGGGAGGGGAGTTGCTAGGGGGGAGGAATATTTTTTTTTCTTGATTGATGTTTTTAAGGTACTCGTAGCTGGGACTTATAAAATTTTCGATGAATGTTGCGACTTCGCGTAGCTCCGAATAGCAAAGGAGGCGCAACCATAGGTAAGTATTTTAAGGGGGGGGGATAAAAAAATAAATTGTTTTATCGTAATTAATACGCTAAAATAAGCATGTTTTGTATGAAAAACTTTTTTCTGAAATAAAAAATAGCTGAGATATTTGACCTCAAAGTCAACTTATGTGAAAATTATAATGATTGAAATTATAATCAATTCAAATTATAATGTTTGTGAGACGAAACTTACCCATGTTTAGGGTTGTCGAGGTATCAGGTAAGACTATTCGTTCCACAGGCCGACTAAGAACAGTCCCACGTCGCATGGCACTTGCAGGAAAAAACCCGCGCATCATAGGTCCCACTTACTATGAACGTGTACCCGCCGAAATACGAATAGAAACATCAGAAACACTATTCAAGCGCCGAATAAGAAACTTTCTATTGGAAAATCCACTGTATTCCATAAGTGAATTTTTTGACAACCGCATAATATTTATTTTATTGTTTTTTGATATAATTCAATTATTGTGATATTATGTACTGACGATCCTTTTAGGTGAACTTTGATAACTATGACATACATTTAAATTAAGTGGACTGTAGTTATATTTCAATTGTTAGTTATTAATTACTATTCTTCCAATTACTTTTATTGAAAGTTATCGTATGTTGTTGACGATCACAATAGGGATTCTTTTAAATTGTCATGGAATGTAATTTATAATGTAATCTTATGAGTAAATGAATCTGAATCTGTGTTATTATTGGTTCTGGCGCTTCGCCGGCTGCTACCGCGGCACGCTCGCTTCGCTCGCTCGGCTCGCGGTACACCTAACACTCCTCCTTGCTTCGCTCGTCGTCAACCTACACCGACCTGCCTTAGACGTCCAATATCTTGGCCATTTTTAATTTAGGGACTTTTGGTCAGGTCGAGCGGGTCATGTGTACTTTGAAGAACATGTTAACGGTTTATTCTACTTTTATCTACATGTTTCTACTTTTTTCTGATTTTTCTACTTTTTTCTGCTTTATTATTCTTCCAATTACTTTTATTGAATGTTAACGTATGTTGTTGACGATCACAATAGGGATTCTTTTAAATTGAAATGGAATGTAATTTACGTGCTTGGAATCAATATTTATGTTGAACTACTTGCATGAACGGTTGTCTTTTCACCCCAAATAAATAGTTAAAAAGCTATCATTTTTTTTATATGAAATATGCATTAACAATACTCCTTCTTTGTATGGAAAATGTCAGTCAATGCCAACATTCGTGTGCCAACTTTGCATAATGGCAACATTTGTGTGTCGTACCAAGATACATCGTCAGGAATTACTTACCTTGGACAAATGGCTCTCGCAATTTTGGCTTAGGAAACTAAACAAATGAACAAAAGTTTTAATAAGGTGAAAACGTACCTACATTTTCCTTGCTAGTTTCAGCTTTCAATGCTAGCTTTTAATACTCGATCGTCTCCCATTGAAACGGTTAGAGACTATCAACAACTAGCACGAGGTTTCAAACAAAGGCGAGTTTTATTAATTTTGAGGGCCGCCGAGCGTGCAATGTGTTAAAAAGTCCGCTTTCCAGGATCAGGGCACAGCTTACGTTGGAGCGAACCAGTCTGTCTGTTTAAGTATTTGTTTCTAATAACTAGTCTAGGGCAAGTCTGGTTGACCTTTGTTAAAAAGAATTCTGATTAGCAGAAAGATTAATGTCGTAGAACTTTGATTTTGTTGTAAACTCCACTGAGACAACAGACAGACTTCATGACAACAAGCTATATGGCGCCAGCGTCTTGAACTCGACTCCTGAAAAAGAACAGATATCTCTGAAACCAGTGTTAAAATCAGTGTATCAAACTCGGTTTACCATTGAATTGCGAACAAACATTTAATCGAATATTATTTCAAAGACAACGTTTCAAGTATTTTCATTTCATCGACAAGTCATTCCGTCGAGGACTGGATGCTAAATAATTTTGGTAGTTGACTTATTTTAATAAAATTCATGTCGTGCCATTTCATTTCGGGTTTTATTAATTCTTTTTTTTAATATGTAATAATATTTATTCCGTATAAAATTATTTCGGATCTACATCTGAATCCCTAACGTTTTTTAACCTATTTTTGCCGTGCAGCGAGTCGACGCCACCCCGCTGTCTATTTCTGGTCTGAGGGACACAAGTGAACCCTAACCTAATTGACCGGCCATTTTTGTCCGCCCTGATATTTTTTTGTAATAAACGAGAGATAAGAGAATAATAATCTTTGGTAGTTAATTAAATCGATTGTTGAATAAATGAGTCGACCATTATTTTATGCGTTATATGATAAAATATTATAATTTTCAAAAAAAACTTCAGAATACTATCATTAGATGAGAGCCGGGGGAATAAGAAAAAGTATGTTTCTTGTCGATTATGCCGAAACTGTTCTTAATATAAGAGTCAATTTTAAATCAACACATGCAATCAATCATATTGTGTCATTCTCTACACTAAACATTGTATGCCAATTGCAGGAAATAGATTTTATATGAAAATACAGGGTAATGATGGTCATAGTGAACCAAAGTCAGGGGAATGTTATATCTACCTTCATTGCTCAGAGCTCCAGCGACGAGACGCGTCCTCCCTCCGCGGCATTGGTAGCGCTACTGACAAGGCTCAGGCACGGCAGAGATTACGCGTCACAAGACGTTGCAGTAGCGCACATCCGCGTTGTTTAGTCAGGCATCAGGGGAATGATAGCTTAGCTCTGGACAAACCTTTAATATATCCGTACATGGCGGGAATAAGTTGACAACTCGAGATGAAAACCGGAAGAAATTTGAAATCTATGTATATAGTACATAAAGTTGAATTTTCTTCCATTTTACATCTCGAGTTGTCAACTTATTCCCGCCATGTACGGATATATTCCTATAAAAACTACGATAAATAGGGGAACCATATTTTTATTTCTAACGATTTAACTCGATACAATATTAGATTTCAGTCCATAACTAGTTCTTTTCAAAGTAGATTGTTCACAAAATGGCTGATGGACGCGCCAGGGGAATTATCCACACCTAAAGTGTTTGACATTTTTTTATGGCTAATTCTATTTACCTTACACAAAAAGTAAATCGTGCCCCAGTTAGATTAAGTGTTGAACTACAAAATAAAAATGTATAAGGTCCATCATTTTATTTTTTCGGGTACTTTTTCCCTCTGGACGCTGAAAATTGACCCTCTCAAGAATCACCCTTCTACGAGACTTAGTTCTGTGACAGTGACAGTTTCCATGGGTTAAATTCATATTAAACTAGCTTCTGCCCGCGACTCCGTCCACGTGGAACTCGTTTATATCGCAGCTCTATACAAACTTTTACCCCCCCCATTTCACCCTCTTAGGGGATGATTACGGAGATAAAAACTATTCTATGTTACTCTCCATCCCTTCAACTATCTCCACTTAAAAAATCACGTCAATTCGTCGCTCCGTTTGGCCGTGAAAGACGGAGAAACATACAAACAAACAAACACATACACTTTCGCATTTATAATATTAGTATGGATGGTCTAAAAGTCCCGTTTTTTTGTGAACTCTCTGTGCCATCCTCTCTCCTCGCGCTTCGTATTTGAGCGCCCCAGCAAACATCATTTGCCGATGCCGATGGAAGCTTTACTTTAATGCCCTATTATTAACTCCAGGAAGTATTTGAGCTCTGCAACGCACTTGCAATTATTCAAATTTGCAGTATTGGAAAACTGAAGCCTGTAATTCTGCCGTGCAAAAAGACCATACATTTGTACGAATTTCATGGTCATATGACTTTTCGGATTTGGATAGTTGTGTTGGTTTTGGACGCTTGTTTGCTTGTTTGCTTTGGAAATAATAGTGCAGCTAGGACGAAACGTGTTTGCCCGCTACGTTGATAAGTTGAAATTATTATTTTGCTGCATAAAGTTATTAGAATTACGTTGACAAATTGTATAAGTAGGCCTAGTTTAGCCTAGAATTGCTTGAGCCGAGAAGGAAAGTAAATGGTGCTTATGTATTTATTTCTTATTATAATAAATAACACCTACTTCTAAACTGTCAATACGGGAAGCGGCGGAAATATTACTCATCTTTAGGGAAGGACCTCTGACGAACTAAAATTCAAAGTCTAATTTAAAGCTGAGGAAGAACTGACGAGTTCAAAACATGTCGCCAACCTGATCAATTTTACTCGTTCGAACCGTTGTTATTATAATACTGAAAGTCGCTATAAAAAGTACAAGATTTAGATTTTAGATTCAGATTTGTACTTTTTATAGCGACTTTCAGTGCTATTATTTTGTAGATTTCGTCCGGCGTGAATCGAGTAAGCAGAAGTGAGCCGTTGTTAGGCGGTCGCGCGCGGCGCGGGCTACACTGCTAAGGTGACGAGCGCACAGGGTACTTCGGCGCGCGGGGCCCCGCAAACCACTGCTGCTGTGATAAACTGCTTATTCAAGGTGTCGACTAACTGTTTTTTACAACTAAAACTGGACCCGTCGGCTTTTCTAATCATATCTGTAAACTCCGTGGAGCTTTTGGTTTTTTTACCGGACTCTGTGTTTACTATTTGCCACATGTTTTTTGTTGTGTTGGAGCTACAATTAATTAAGTTAGTGTAGTAGCTAGTCCTTGTACCTTTCGTTAGTTCATTGTATTTAGTCCTTATCTCATTTACGCGCCTATCAATATCTGTGTCTGACGGGAATTTATTTTGGAGTTATATTAAATCGAAAATTATATATTTCAGGTTTATTAACTATGTCATGTCGACGCGATATGTTTTTATTTTTATACGGAAAGCAGGATTCAATTTTATTACAAATAATATTGGTTTTTGCTTCAATTCGGCTGTCAGGTGTTGATTTTCCTTTAAAAACTTTTACCCAGTCTTCCTACACTGCCTATTGCATTCACGAACGCGCATCGCGAAGCACGCGTATTGTCCCGCACGCGCTAAAACGGGCGCGGCGCGGCAGCCGAATGGGTCACTCTAGTAGGGAATGCTATTTCATTTGTGAAATTGTAACATGACAAGAGATCTTGCAACGATTTTCGTTCCGAACTACTACTGGTGAGCCAGTCAATGTTGGCGTCTCCTACGATAATACAATTTATACATAATTCGTTAATTTAAGTGAACAACCGTTCTAAAACATAAAATCGATTGCTTTTACTAAATTAGTGCGGTAAATACATATGACAACTAGTTTGTAGTCTAACAATTCTATTGCGGATATTTCGCAAAACAGTTATTTACCTACATATTAACATTGTTAGACTAGCTATGATAGCAGTGGGAATAATTAGGTAGGTACATATTGTAGACTACAACAAGAGCTGTTCACATGTCTACTTATACTACTAACAATGGGGTATATTGGATCTGATGCAGCCTCAATGGAAGGCAGACCGTCTAGCTTAGTTCTCTGCAGTCACAGATGTAAAGTGGGGAACAATAGATGTGTCTTAAATAAAATACATGTTGAAAGCTACAGAAGACAACAACAAACATATATTTTCTATAGCATTTCTCACGTGAAATATGAAATTTGCGGTTCGTAGATGAGCATGTAAATACCTTCTCGTATGTAAGCATGCTTGTTTGTCAGCAAGTTTGTTCTCCGACATTCGCTACCCATGTTTTTAAAAAACGTAGTAAAGGAGTAGTAGAAGTTGTAAAACTCTTTATTGTACACGATACTATAAGTAATATTTACATAAGGAAAGGGCAAGTACAAAGGCGAAATATTCCCTTTAAGGAACAGCTATGGATAAAAGCTGCAAATACTGTTTTTTTTGACACAAACTTATTATATCCGTACGGAATCTACATTTAAGTTCGAGCAAAAACAACTTTTAGCTAAATTATGAAGATGATAGTTGTTTCTTCTAAGTAACCTATCCAATATCGCTACCCCCGTTACCAACAGTTTACCCATACTCAAGTGTCGGTGAGCTGTAGAACTCAAGAGCCAGTCTTTCTTTAAAAAATAATCTCTAAAAAATTGAAACTGTAAAAGAACTATATAATTATTGAACCTAATGCTAATAATAGGACATTTATGAACGAGCAAGCAAAGCGAAAGAAGATCCCTTTTTCGACTTGGGCAGAAAAAACCGTACGTCCGGCTGTTCCCCTGTACCTACATGTTGCATTTTTGAAATTTTATGAGGTTTCTATAATCGAATTTAGTATTTTGTGAGATGTTTAAATAATGCTAATAATTAGAAGGTTCTACTCACGTTTTAAATGCCACTACGAGCGTCATATTTCGAACTCTTCGGGGGTTCTTCTTCAGGATGAGAGTTTTCGCGGCGGTGTCGCTTGAATCACTGCCCCCACCCGTTCCGATCGCCGCGCGGCCTGTGACGCACGCACTGACAGGGCAGCGGGAGGGGGGCAGTCTTACGCTGGAGTTGTTGTGTGAGGCTGTGGCAGGAGATCATCTCCTCCGAGAGACGATACGCACACTGAAGTCACTTGGGATTGACACAACATCCACTTGAAGACAACGAGCGCTGCACGGTAGTCCATGTCGCACGGAGCAACCAGCCTGCACGTAGTATAAATACAAAATACTAATACAAATACTTTATTAATAACACCAAGTTACATGTCAGGTTTTTTTACGTAGTTACGTATATTTAATTCGTTGGTACATTATATCTACATCATTAATTAATTTCATCATTATCTATTTGTTTATAACATTTTATACTAGGTATATGGGTATGTTTATAATTCACTGAGTAGGGAACTCGTAAAACTCGTCTATGAAATAAAAAGTATGGTCGAGAAGCCACTTACGCAATCTCAACTTAAATGCCACCGTGGAAGTTGCGTCTTTTTTAAGTCTCCGGCAGCCTGTTATAAACCGACGGACCCATGATGTTACACTGACCGTTCTGACTTGCGCAGCTTGTGTGCGGGCGTGACGAGGAGGTGCGCGAGCTTGTTGCTGCGCATCATGCGGGATTCGTTGACACCCCGCGGACGAAATACATCCAAGTTGTTGTGTGTGAAGAGAGCTACGTGGTAGATGAGTTCACAGGGAAGTATCAGCGTACTTCCAGTGTAGTCACGATATCGGTCGCCACATAGCACACGTAGAATCGGTTCTTCAACGGCTATCAGGCAAACCTACTCTCGTAGGAGTTGACCGCAATAATGCTCACTCGCCTACTTATATGTAGTATTGCGATAGGAGACAGTATACTGGAGTGGACCGGATTCAGAGTATAGAAGAAACCAGATGGAGGGCTTCATCCTTGGCAAAGATCTTCTTCTTAACAATGTTTCGGGACTGCCGCCGACCTTCAGCGGCTCTAACGGTACGTCAAACGTCGATTTGACAATTTCTAGAGATTCTGAAGAGGACTACGGTTGGCCCAGTATTCCACAAGGAGCTAGTTTCTTGCGAGCAGAATTTCAAGGCGCTGCGCAAGTTTGCGCACTCATGGCACACCAAGAGAAGAACATTTGAAGAGTGAGGACAGCAATATGTGGTACTGTTCGATGCTAAGTAACGTGTTGTGTTGTCGAGCCCCATTTGGGGAGAACGAACTAAGTACATTTGTATGGCCTGCCCAGACAGAAAGAAAGGCCGAGACGTATTTTAAGAATTTGAAGGGGATGCCCTTCAAATTCCCCTTGGGGATGCATCAAGAAACTGCATGCGTGAAAGAGCCGAAGGCAAGTAGCGCATGAGAGTGTGTATGCATGAGTATTCGGTCTGTAAGCCGAACGACAGGAAAGACCAAAGGAGGTGGAGGGAATGTCCACTTCAACTTAGGAATATTAGCCGCGAAAACACTGATCCTGAAATAGAACTGTTGAAGAGTTCGAAACATGTCGCCCGTAGTGACATTTAATACGCGAGTTGAACCGTCTAATTATTAGTATTATTTCAACATGTCTCACAGAAGTTTGAATTCGATTATTGAACCTGCTCATAACACAGCGTCGGTTGAAAAATGCAACATGTAGAGGAAAAGGGAGCTTCGTTAGCTTGCTCGTTCATAAATATCCTGTTATATGTATTTATCCATAATTAATTTAAAATATCAACTCTGTCACCCCCAAAGAATAGATGTTTGATCACCACGAGGGTATTTACCCTCTTGGTCGGAACCGATAGCCTACTAAACTTTACCATAAACTCTAGATCCGTGTTCTAGCCACATACGGCTTAAGACGGGCCTATTGCGGCGCAGCCTACGTCCGGCGAGGCTTAGGCCTGAGCTTGTGGTGTATGGATCTCAGTTAATCATTAATCTAACTACAGTGTCTAGGAGTCTATACTTATATGTAGCTGTCTATAGTAGCGAGGTAATACTACCCTTGAACAATAGGTAAACGCAAATGCGCTACTAGCCCGACGCAGAGGAGTTCGTGCAGTACTAAACAACTTTCACATTTATTTCATGCTTAGATCAAACGATTGTTGGGGCTGAGCTACAATTTTAGGCTACCAACGGGGTCACAGGTGTACGCGCGAGGTGCCCCCCCCCCCCTCCACTTCCCCACTTCGTCCGGCATGTTCAAGTTGTTTGCCGGGAAGTGCACCATATAGTATATGTATGACAAAAAACGCTCTAATTAGTTTCCTACGGTCTTATTCATAAAAAAACCTTAAACACCGTTGATCAACGTTTTAGTTCAAATTCAATTCAATTTTTAAAAAATGGCTTCCATCTAAGTTAAGATGATTTTGCCAATGCACAATGTCAAGTTTGCTTATAAAGCGACGTTGTTCGGTAGTTTGGTCAGTCGTCAATAATGCAATCAGCGTCAGAAGCTCCGCTTGAGAAGCAAGGCGTCCACCGCTGACCGCATCCCCGACGAAAGAGCAACGTTTTAGTTAAAAGGTTCGCTAAGCCTAAAATTGACGTTTGTTCAAAAGTGTGATTCATAAACCTTCACTAAGCCTCCGCTAACTAGTGGGCCGTTATTTGACAGATTAGAAATGTTATGTTGGCGTTCTGGGAAATCATAGACCAAAATATGTGATTTTCGATTTAAAAAAAAGTTTGACAGCTATAATACCGGCAATTGTAGGTAATTTTACTCCACGAAGCACTTAAATAACATGTAAACTAATAAATACATGTGAAAACTGGAGGTTGGAAGACAAGGTAAGAAAGGAAACGTATTTACTCAAATTCGGCATTAAATATGAAGTTAATTACCTAATGCTTATTTTACAATTTATGCATTTTTCCTCAGATTTTGATACGGATGTTTGTTAAAGAATAATATTATGCGGACTGCCGCACCCCGGACTATTGCTCAGTTAAACAGTCAGTAGCTCCTTGAAGCTGGCCGTAAAACGATAGTCCGCCCAGGACACCACTGAATCCAACGACATGAGTGCCTGGTTGCCGGAGAAGTGGGTCGTCTACGTCATCGAACTCGATTAGGATACGGTTATCCAGGTAATTACCTAATATAACCATTTGTTATACCTATATGAATTGTATGGACGACGTGCAAATGTTGCAGTATTCGAACGTATCAGGGAATCGCCCGCTCTGCGGTATCTGTGCTTTTTTTCAAACATTTCATGAACGTCAACGAAAACTGTGACTCCACTCCAATTAATTTCTAAAATGTGAATTGATTGTTGTAATTAAACTAGGTTGCTAGGGTAGGAGAACTAAAAAAAAAAATTGAATGATGCGACTTCGCGTAGCTTCGAATAGCAAAGGAGGCGCAATCATAGGTATATTTTGAGCAGGGGGGAATAAAAAAAATATTGTTTTATCGTAATAATTTTCTCTGAAATAAATGGATGTGTCATTATTGGTTCTGGCGCTTCGCCGGCCGCTATCGCGGCACGCTCGCTTCGCTCGCTCGGCTCGCGCGCTTAGGGTCGGGGTACACCTAACACTCCTCGCTTCGCTCGTCGTCGTCAACCTACACCGACCTGCCTTAGAGGTCCAATATCTTGGCCATTTTTAATTTCAGAGAAAAGTTTTTCCTACAAAACATGCTTATTTTGCCGTCTTCTATAGGATAGCATCATAAAAAACAGGTGCCATAATAATACCACCCCCCATCAAAAATTTTATTTCCCGATCCTCTCTTACTTTTTTCTACTTTTATCTACCTACATGTTTCTACTTTATTCTGATATTTTCTACTTTTTTCAACTTTTTTCAACTTTTATCAGTATAAATAATTTATTAAAGACAATTAATAAAAACAAACATAATAAAACTTAACCTATAGGTAAAAAATTGGCATAAATCGCCGTCAACGGGCAATGTGCCCAGAAGGCTGGCCGTATTCCCTCGCTGTATAGCGATACTAATACGCTGTGCGAAATAGTGGCTAGCCCTCTGGTCGCCCGAGGTTTCTATTAAGCGCGTCGTTAAATCTTTATATAGACAACGAGCACTTGGCCCCCATGGCCCCAAGGTTTCAACGCCAAACGCCGCAAACATGTAGCTGTTTCCTAGGACGGCATATTTGCGGTGCTTGAGGCTTTCGGCCGAGGATGCTGCAGCGCCAGCGGCGGCGCTGGTGCTTGGAACATGGGACGGTGCCAGGGTATCAACACAAGTAGCATCCCAAACTAGCGGCTGACCCATGCTCCAAGGCACCAGCGTCATTCCGTCAGGCCTCTTGCCGTCGTCCCTGGCCAGCCCGCTGGGCTCGAGGGCTGCCGGCACTCTCGCACTGACAAGGGCCCGACGGATAACATCGTTAATACTGGCGTGGCGGGAGATCCTACCAGCGCTCCGGACACAAGAGAGGCCATGGTGGCCCAATATGTCTACCATGGCGTCGCATTGACAGCGATGTGGCTGATTTGTTGATGCCCCCAAACGTAAGCAAGCTGCCAGGCGGAAGGTGGTGTTATCTAGAAAAGTACCTATGTTTGGAGAGGGTAGAGCCTGCAGCCACAGACCCGACTCCCACTCCGCAGTCGCAAGGAGGCGAGCACGGTCTGCCGAACTAGTTGACGTATCTAAAAGGTTTTTCCGTACTAGCTGACAGAGCGGCTCGTCCCATTGCCTCTGCGAGCAGGAATTTGCAGGCGGCTCCGCGTCGGGACAGGTTATGGACCAAACGTTCTTGGCCTCGGAGCGGTGCGCGGCCTCCATAGATCCAATGGAAGCATCTAATATTTTCTCTATAAGGCTTTGAGCACCATGCACCGAGGACAAGAACGCACGTAGGGCAACACAAGAAATTTTGCGGATACCCAGGCCGCCGAACCTAATGGGTAGGCTAGCCTGGGTCCAAGATCTATCGTCAAAAGGAATATTGAAAATGGATGTGAGTGTTTCTACGACTAATGTATCTAATTTTGAAACCAAAGTGGGGTATTTCCAAAAATGGGTTCCGCGAAGTATATATGTAAATTTTGGGATGAAAAGACAATGCTAAATGAAGATTAATTTTGGCCTAACGGTGTGATGTTGCTTTGAAATTTTGAATTTTTGAGTCGACAAAGTTTTCAAAGGATTGATCTAAGACGGGACAACCAAGGAGGTGAAGCGATTCTTCGTTTATAATTTTGATACCCGGGGCGAGTTGTCTAAAAAGGTCGATTGTATTTTCTTTGCCAGGACAGGAATCGGTGATGAAAAGTTCGCACTTGGAGAAATTTAGCGTTAGGCCAATTTTTTCCATGTCCGTGTTAATTTTTTTTAAATGTTCGAGGACGGAAATCGCATCTCCGCCGAGGGTTCCGTCATCTAAATACCATACGTTTAATTTTGAATTTAGTTCCTTAATGATGGGATGTATAGCGAGGCTAAATATTGCTGGGCCGAGCGGGTCGCCTTGTTGGCAACCTACAGAAGAAGCCAGAACGTCGGTTTTAAATAATAATTTGGAAGGAAAACTATAAAAAATAAAATAATAAAAGAAAATACAGTAGTTAAAATAAACTTAAAATAAAAGACAGAAAGTAAAACTAAAGACTTAAGTTAATAGGTAAAGTAAATAAGATCATTTTTTGTTATCTTCTTCTGCTGGGGGAGGTTCAAACTCTCCTAGAGTGAGCGGCGAGGTCGAAATTCCTGAGCGTGCAAACGGGTAGAGCCTTTGCGGGTGCTTTTCAGGCAGTAATGGCAGCTTAAGCACATCAGCTGCGAATTCATGAGGACTGAATGGTTGTTGACTAAAATCAGGTGTATTCAGGTCACGTCAGGTGTAAACAAACAAAATTATGCACAAGGCGGTGTGGTGCTGTCACTCGTATTTTATAACATATTTTCCTCGTGATATCCTCAAAAAATTGTTACACGTTACTGGAGTCGAAAATTTCACTTTTTAAACGTTTATAGGAGCTTCAACTATGGATTATATCCAAAAGAGAAAAAACAGTGCTGTCTCTCGTATTTCATAACATATTTTCCTCGTGATATCCTCAAAACATTGGTACACGTTACTGGAGCCGAAATTTTCACTTTTTAAACGTTTAGAGGAGCTTAAACTATGGTTTATATCCAAAAGAGAAATAAAACGGATTTATTTTTGAAGAGAATAAACATCCGTGACAGTTGACGTTTGTGCTTTTTACATACTTTTATCTACATGTTTCTACTTTATTCTACTTTTTTCTACTTTTATCTACATGTTTCTACTTTATTCTACTTTTTTCTATTTTTTCCACTTTTTTCTATTTTTTTTTACTTTTTTCTACTTTTATCTACATGTTTCTACTTTTTTCTACTTTTTTCTACATTTTCCTACTTTTTTCTACTTTAGTCTACTTTTTCTGCTTTTTTCTACTTTTTTCTACTTTTTCTACTTTTTTCTACTGTTTTATACTCTTCTACTTTTTTCACTTTTTCTACTTTTATCTACATGTTTCTACTTTATTCTACTTTTTTCTACTTTCATCTACATGTTTTTACTTTTTTCTACTTTTTTCTACTTATTCTACTTTTTTCCACTTTTATTTACGTTTCTAATTTTTTTTTACTTTTTTCTACCTTAACCACCCCCATCGTTATTTTTCTAAGTCCAAAAATTGTGTCCATTTAGGAGCCAATATCTCGGTAATTACTAATTATCAAGTTTATAAAAAAGTTGCCCATTCAAAACATGCTTATTTTAGCGTCCTCTATACGATAGCATCATAAAAAATACCCCCCATCAAAAAATTTCTAAGTCCCGCGCCCCCTTTGCTATACAACCTTCACCTGAAATTCAATTTCCCTAAATTAATTAACCACTACCAAAAAAACAGAAGCGTTTATTCAATCAAATGCCCATCAGGTTAAAAAAGCACTTGTAAATTTGGCATCATTATATTATACTTTATTTGGTAATTATATTGTACTTTATTTGGTAACATGCATACACTTTATGGCAATCATAGTGGGTTATTTAGGTAGAAATATTGTATTAATTTGCTCGCTAAGATTTGGTGATCATTTACTAAATTTGGTCTTCGAATACAATTTAATGTGCAGTCGTTACTAAAACAGCTAGTACTATTGTAATGGTAGAATTATTATTTTTGGTGTGCAGTATATTTTTTTGGTAAAAGACCTTAGGGTATCAAAGCATTTTTTGGTGGTCATTATATTTGATGCCGTTTAGGATATCAAAATGGGTTTAAAATGTAGTGTTTTGGTTTTTTTATATTAATTCGGAGCTTTAAAATGTTTATTTCTTTTTATTTTGATTATAGTTAAAATAAAAAGAAATAAACATTTTAAAGCTCCGAATTAATATAAAAAAACCACTATTTTATTTCACAGAAAAAGAGAATTATAGTTATCGAATTATGTCCAGGTTTTCTTAATTTGATTGGTCTAATAGTACAAGCTATGCTTAGTTTAGAACACTAGGTCGATTTGTGTAAGATTGTCCGCAAATATCGATGTATTATTTTATTGTATTTCTTATTAAAGAGAAAAAATAAAAATTTAATGCGCCGAGCCGAATTTGAACCGGCGACCACAGGCATACATGGCCCGTCGCTACTAACCAAGTGAACCACCGGAATAATCTGTCTCGGCCACTAAATATTTCAATCAGGGCCTTCTTACAACGCCTTGGAGGCGTGTAGCGACATCTACCTAGAAGACTAAGGCATCTTAACGGCACCACAACATCCTCCTAGTGTAATTCCCGGTTGTGCCCCTAAAGGAGCCCCGGGTCCGCTTTGACACCTAATCCCAAGATTTGGCATAAATAGGCACTAGTTTGACGAAAGCATAATAATAATTCATAATTCATCTATTATTATAATCCATTCCATACTATCCATACTAATATTATAAATGCGAAAGTGTGTCTGTCTGTCTGTCTGTCTGTCTGTCTGTCTGTCTGTTACCTCTTCATGCTTAAACCGCTGAACCGATTGCGATGAAATTTGGTATGGAGATAGTTTGAATACCGGGGCCTTCCCCAGGATGAAAACTATCCTATGTCTTTACATAGGATAGTTTTCATCCTGGAAATCACCCCCTAAGGGGCTGAAATGGGGGGTTGAAGTTTGTATGGAGCTGCGATATAAACGATTTCCACGCGGACGGAGTCGCGGGCAGAAGCTAGTTCATAATAATTCATAATTCATTTATTATTAAAAACGTATTACTACTATACTAAAATATTATATTTAGGGATACATTTTACGAGGGCCTGAACTAGGATACCCTGTGTTTCAGGCATTAGGAAAGATCAGTAAGTATAACTATTATAAACACACTTGCAAAACATAAAAAATCTACGTTTAAATACAGTACAAAACTTAACAACTAAACAAAGTATTTATTTTATTTACATAAATCAAGATTCATTTTAGAACAATAAATAGGTTCTCTTTTTTTGAAGGGCATCTCGGAGAGTTGTCTTACATTTAGTATAGAGGAGAGAGTATAGATCTAACTTGGCATTTAACCTGTTGTAAAGGAACGGACCCAAGAAAACGTAAAATCTGGAGGAGAACATTTCCTATGTAAATTTTGGAGGCAAACAATATCTTTTCGTCTTTTTCTAACGAGTTCAGCCTTGTACAGGGTTGCGGAGTGCTGTTTTAATATTGTGCTCGAAATAAATAGTTGTCGAACAGTGAGCACTTCACATGATGCATAGAGAAGGTTACTACTAACCTTCTCTATGCATCATGTTTCCTCTACCCTACGGTAGAGGAAAGAACGGAATGTAGATACTTTTAGGACAGCTCTTTGGGCTCTTTCTAGGTTAAGTAGCAGCAGTAGCAAAAAGCGACTGTTTCCAACCCTGAGGAAAAACTAGACCTTTTTAGGAGTAGATCGGTTTTCACCGAAAAGCTAACGGTAAATATTCCGTACATAAGTTCCGAAAAACTCATCGGTACGAGCTGGAATTCGAACCCACGACCCTCGCTTAGCACTAGGCTACCGTAGCTTACTCGTAGCTATTCAAACGGCACCAACGTTTCAAATTAAATTTAACAATTTCGCCGTCTCGGACTATAACATTTATAAACTTTTCCTGTAATTAAAAATTGTATTTCGTTACCAGCGTCACTGATTCACAATTAACTTAATTGGATTGGTTATCTAAATTGAAAAAACTATCGTTTTATTCATTTATATGGCAGGGGGAGTCGCTCGGAGGATGTCGCTCTCCTTCCAGCCGATCGTCACTCTCGGAGTCATAGCATGTACGTACTTACAAAAATAAATATTTTAACGGTTCTCTAGTTTATTGTTAAAAATTGCCCTTCGGAGCAAAATGCACAAAAAGCAAAATGTACAGTACACGCAAAATGTAACCAATAGCAAAATGTACACTTCGCACAATGTACCCCACGCATATTGTGAAACACGCGGAACGTACACGAAGCAAAAAGTATATTCGCAAAATGTACATATCGGAAAATGCACACTACTCGCAAAATGCACATTACGCGAAACGTACAATCTGCAAATAGCCATACAATATGCGTGGGGTACATTGTGCGAAGTGTACATTTTGCTATATTGGTTACATTTTGCGTGTAGTGTACATTTTGCTTTTTGTGCATTTTGCATTTTGTACACTTGAATTAAAGGATTTGAGGTTGAAATCACCTAACAGAATATTTTTCGAGGATTGAATCATACACATAGCATTTTCAATGCAATCTAAAACACTAAGATACTGCTCCGTACTAGTTCGGTGGTAAGTAGACAACACCTAAAACAAATTTAATGTCTCTCTTTACAATACTAACAAATAAGACTTCCTTGTCATCAGTTAAACCATCAATATTATCAATTAATTGAACATTGAAAACATCTTTTACAGCTATCAAAACGCCTCCCCATCCGACATCACCAACTCGGTGCTCAATATAATATAACCTAGAGGGAATAACTCTCCGCTATTCACAGAGCTGGTGAGAAACGTCTCGGTGAGCGCTACGACGTCTGGGCGGTGTACTTCCACGTTCTTCCGAAATGTCGCCGTTTTAGACCGTAGCCCCCTGACATTCTGATAATAGATGCTAAGTGGTCGTCTACGCTTGCTTATCCGCCTGGGAACGAAAGGACTGCCGCCAGGGCCCAACGCAAATATCCTTGGCCCAGTTACCCGCGTCCATAACTCGCTCCGCTAAGTTTGACGGGACGCTTATTTTGAAAGATGCGTACTCCCCACGGGCCTTTAGTGCTTCAATAGTGCAGACGTCCTCGCCTAATATCGACTTCAAGTGGCAGCTGATTTGCTCTACTGTGGTCCCTACCTTAACACATTCATTGCCCAGAATCGCTACGCGCTACGCTCGTAGCCGATCCCGTGGTTTTTCTCGTATGTAGCGGAAAGCGACTACGGCGGTCTGACGCATATGTGTCGTCATGGGCCCTGAATAGGTTAAGGTAATACACATGGATGTGCTGGCGCCCCTCAGAAGCTTCCAGTAGCGTAGCGCCTGGAGCCGCAGTCCCCCACATTACACCGGATGTTCGTCGACGCCCTTGATCCACGTTTCGGCTCCTCACCATCGGTGCAGATGATAGATTTGACAATGGAATAGCCGAATTCCGTTGGCGAGCTGCTAGTGTTTCCTTTAGCTGACCAGGCGAAGGCGCAGGCGCGGGCGCAAGCGCAGGCACGGGCGCGGGTGCAAGCGCAGGTGCGGGCGTAGGCGCAAGCGCAGGCGCGGGCGCAGGCGTGGGCGGAGGCGCGGGCGCAGGCGCGGGCCTAGGTACAGGTGCAGGTGCAGGCGCAGGAGCAGGTGCAGGCTCAGGCGCAGGTGCAGGTGCAGGTACAGGTTCAGGTGCAGGGGTGATCGCTGACGGTTGGGGGCCAACGTTCTTCTTATTTCCTTTTTTTTGGCGCTTTACCTTTTTTTTAATGTTTCCGGCCGGCTCCCGCTCGTCCTCGATAGAAGCTGGAGAAGATGGGACTTCTGTTGGCAGCAGATCACCTATTAGTGACAACTTATTTTCAAGCTCCATAACTCGAGCACTTAAGTTGGTCAATGATGTTACTAACGGTCCAAGTTGTTCTCTGATTGTATTGCTAATCATACATTCCAGGCGCTCAGTTATGACCCGGTTCATCTCATATCGTACTACTTCGCGTATATTGTCCAAATAAACGGTGTCGTCCATTGTTACGTTTGCAGCGGTTGGCTTGCGGCGTGTTACTCTGTCCACACTGTCCGCAATTGACTGATTGAGGAACGTAGAATTGATAGTGTCACCTGCGCGTGTCAGTGACACAATGGTATCAGAATTAGCAAGCAGCGGCACTCTAACCGGAGTATTTGAGTTATCGCTCTTTTTTTGCTGGCATACACATAACTGGCACTTCCAAGCACATTTTTGCTCGCTAGTCATAGCGTCGAAGATACTTATGGTTGGTATATTTGCAAATCATAGACTTCCTTGCAAAAACGGCATCGCATAAGTATCTGGCTCTCATTAGTGGCCAAGCATCCAGCACAAGTCACTCCCAAATTCGAATGCATTTCGCACAAAAAATTTAAATCGCACAGAGGCAATAAACTGCTTATATTCCTAGTGTCGCGTCTGTAGCTCGGTGATTACTGTGCGTTGCGTCGTTATCCCTTGGAGCTATTGACGCATGGACCTCGCACACAGATTAAGACCTTGCGCCGTACACGCAACCGTGAAAGTCGCGCGCTACCCACGTTGCAATTCCAATGGCGAACTTGCGGCTCCACGAGAACACCCAACACTTTTAAGTTAAAACAGCTATTTATCGCACTTCATATTGTTCAATAAAAGTCGTTAGCACTCAAGTTAGATATTGTCTATTTCCCGACTAGGTTTTGGTATAATTTAAACGGATTTACAAATAAAAAAATAATTATTCCGACGGACGAGACAGAACAGATGTGTCATGGACGGCGGTCAAAGACTGAATCATCAATGGGGTTCCTGAGGCAGGTCATACTGCCTTAAACGTAAATGTGACTCATTGTCTTAAAAAAATAACAAATTATTTTGGCCTTTTTTCTGTCTCGCAAGCCTTAATCAATATTATACAACGTGTTAATAAAATAACGCAAAACCTGAAAACAGTTTGTTCAGAATCGAGAGTAGAATGCGAAAAAAATAAAAAATAAAATTTTTGACGCGATTTATTTTTTATATTTGTATGGAGCAGGTCGCCTCAGTCGGCCAACACTCCATACAAATGTAAAAAATAAATCTTGTCAAAAATTTTATTTTTTATTTTTTTCGCATTCTATGCTCGATTCTGAACAAACTGTTTTCAGGTTTTGCGTTATTTTATTAACACGTTGTAGTACCTCTCCAATATCTCACCTATATCTGTTGTGGTTACCAAGATATCTCTCCACTTACAAGTGAAAAAGAGGCCAAATGACTCAAACCTAAAAACTAGTTACACGCGCTACAGAATTTTTTATGGGCAACTCCTTCGTAACATCAAAGCCGAATACGATAATAGGGAACTGACGCGCAATAGGAACAACCCGAAAAAACTCTGGGCCTCTATTAAGCGTGTTTGCGAACACCCAAGCCGCAGCTCGGATCCCAGTGAACTGGTCAAAATCCGTGCAAGTCCCAAGGACTCTCTCACTTCATGCAATAAGCATTTTGTCTCCACTGGAGCTGATCTGGCTGATCGAATCTTAAAAAGACTTAAAACTAACCAAGACAGTCTAGCCTCATGCTGCCTGTCAGATAAATCACCGGCCCAATCTTTTTTTCTTTCTCCTACAGATCCACACGAAGTGGGAGACCTTATAAAATTGCTTAAAAACGACAGTGCCCCTGGACCAGACGGCTATAAGCCCTGGTTAATTAAATCAATAAGTGATTATATTTGTACTCCTCTTGCGCACATATTTAACCTAAGCATGGCTTCTGGAGCTTTTCCTGAAGACTGGAAGAGATCCTCGGTATCTCCTATCTTCAAATCAGGACAAAAAAACAACCCTGATAATTATCGTCTCATTTCACTTCTTTGCATTTTCTCCAAACTGCTAGAAAAGGTTGTTAATAAACGCCTCACAGATTTTATAGAGAAAAATAACATCCTATCTGATAGGCAGTTTGGGTTCAGACCTTCAGACGAGGCAAGTCGTCGGAAAATGCTGTTGTGCTGTTATCAAATTTATTTGGTAAGCAACTCGACCAAGGCAGATGCTGCATAGGAGTTTTCCTTGACCTGGCAAAGGCCTTTGATGCTGTCTCAGCGCCGATCCTCCTAAAAAAACTTGAGCACATTGGAGTTAGAGGTTCGTTGCTGGGATGGTTCAAAAGTTATTTCACAAACAGGACTCAGCACGTTAGGGTTGGCGACTGTGTCAGTGATGAGCTGCCTGTTAGTTTTGGTGTCCCCCAAGGGAGCATCCTTGGTCCAACATTGTTTTTGTTATATATCAATGGTATCCTTTCTCTCCAACTATATACCACCGACTTGATCTGTTACGCTGACGACACCGTGGCCCTTTTCAGTGGCGGATCTTGGGAAGAGGCGTTCTGCGCTGCTGAGGTCAGAATGTCGTTTGTGGTGGATTGGCTAGACAATAATTTGCTTACACTGAATACAAAGAAAACCAACTTTCTCACTTTTTTCAAAACGCTTTCCTCTGGACCCCCATCTGGTGATTCTTTGAAACTCTTCTCCAGCAACGGCGCTCGCGACAGCATCGAGCGGGCTGAGACAGTCAAGTACCTTGGGGTTATTATTGACCAGAATTTGTAATTCCGTCAACATATTCAAACATTATCTGGACGTGTCAGAAAAGTAATTTACGTCATGAAACTGTTGAGAGGATCCAGAGATATTCTGCAGCTAGTGTATTTTGCACTCTGTCAATCCCTACTCCAGTACTGTATTGCAGCCTGGGGCGGTGCTGTAAAAACAGTAATGATCGAGGCTGAGCGGGCGCAGCGAGCTGTGCTAAAAGTGATGCTCAGGAAGCCGTTCCGTTTCTCAACGAACGCGTTGTACGAAGATGCGTCAGTTCTTAGAGTTCGCCAACTTTTCATAGTAAAAGCTGTGGCTGAATCTCACAAAATCGCAGTCACTATTACCGACCATGATAGGCGCCGTCAAAAACGTCTTAATCACCTGAACATTTGCTCCCATCGAGTCAAAACCGCATTCGCAAGGCGGCTGCCTTATTTTCTGCATCCTACAGTTTACAACAGGGTTTTAATAATTTATTTATATTTGGAGAACCAACAGCTGCAGAAACATTAAATTCTTTTCTCAAACATGCAATGAAATATTGACATTGTGTTCTTCATAATGGGCTTCGAAGTGCCCCGTTTGGGCGTAGCGAGATGAGAGATCCGTAATGGCATTTCATACAAAATTGGAAGCCTAGGCCTGCAAGATGGTCTTTTTTAATTTCCATTCTACAATTTGTGGCACAGGATCACGGCGTTCAGCCATGAGAATCAAAGTTTGATTTCTTGGAGTTTTTATATTTGTTTCATTAAACTTTTTTAATATGAGAAAAGCACTATACATAACTCTGCGTGAAAAGGGGTTGCCAGCCTCATCACTATCCGACCTCGCTATTCTCGGCCGTCTATATGTACTCGGCCGGAAATCCCTTACTTCCCGGCCTCTGTAGTAATGTACTATTATTTATATCCTACTATAATATAATATTATAAATGCGAAAGTGTAGATTATTTTGGATATTTGGATGTTTAGATGTTTGGATGTTTGTTACTCAATCACGCTTAAACGGCTTAACCGATTTGGATGAAATTTTGCATGAAGATAGTTTATAGAATGGATTAAAATATAGAATAGTTTTTATCCCGGGTCCACGCAGACGAAGTCGCGGGCGGAAGCTAGTACAGTTATATTTTTTACTTAAAAAGAGGCACCAGCCTGGTTTTTGTAATATACTTTAAGATAGTAAATAAATATTTTGTTTTTTTTTTTTATTATTTGTTTTAATATTATGATCTCGGTCTTCCTTGGAAGTAGATACCTAACCCTTTTTGTAATTCGGCCGTTGGAAGATAGCTCATGGATGCCAATGTGATTGCTAATTTCAGATACTTGTTCCGCCCCGGCTACGAGCCCCCGTTCGACGACTGTGGAGAATTATGGTGTCCATCCAATTTTCGGGCCACTTACACCGTCTCAAGAAATAAGAGACTTCGTGGCTTCGGTATTTAGGTTAGCGTACAGCGTACTTTAAACATCTCATCCGAGTGAAACAAAAAAGTTAAAAAAATCTGAGTTATGCTCTTGACAGCTTTGGACTCAGAACAAAGTCCAATATCGATAAATTAGAAGCCATACAAATTCGATTTTTAAAATTACTTGGTAACGAAAAAAAATAACTCAAATGTATCAACAACTCTTTAAAATCTGTAGAATATTACCGGTAAGCATGAAAAAAAAGTATCTACTTGCTACTCATAACCACGGCTGTCTGGAACATAACTGAGTATTCTTCATTTTAACCCATTGATCATACCTATAATACCAAGGCTATTGCGACTGGTAAACTATTCGTTCCCAAAATAAATAATTACTATGGGGTCAGTGTCAGTATCCCATGTGTATGGGTTTGCTTGAAACCGTTAGACAAAAAAATAAGAACAAATACAAAAGACTAAACAAGTATTACCTATATGTACTTATGTAACACCAAGTAAGTTTATTTAGTATGTATAACTGGTTTATGGACAGTATATTACACTGTTATTTATATTTATGAATGTCTAACCTAGAGACTGCCGTTCCCACAGTCAAACTGTTACTACAGTTTTGTGGGGCTATGTTTTAATTTTTTGTATTAATAAATTGTACTTATTAAGTCAAGGTCGCCGATTGACTCAAATCAAATCAAATCAAATCTTCTCGGAATTGAGAGAAGAGAGAGGAGTCTGGGAGTTGGTATAGTACATGGGCATTTAACATGATCTTCGCCTTATCCATGTTCATTCTCAGACCAACTCGCTCGGAAGATTTACTAAGGTCATCGAGCATCGTACTAAAGTCCTTCATGGTCTCAGCCAAGACTACTATATCGTCAGCAAAGCGAAAGTGAGTGATGTACTCGCCGTTGATAATGATGCCTAAAGCCGTTTCCAATCCAGAATAGAATAGAATAGAATAGAATAGAATATGTTTATTTCCTTGAATATGGTACAGTACAGTTGATGGTATAATTATATTTTGCTCAGCATATCCTGCCGCGAATCGGCGTGGAAATATTAGTTATGTTACATTATCTGATAAAAATTACTACATTAGAATTAAATTACAATATTAGATTTATTCAAGCATGCTGCACACATCAACATTAAATTATAACTATAAACTAATCAATATACTATGTCAATGCACTTATATAAATCTAGTGGTCAAAAAAATTCGTTCATTGTGTAAAAACACTTGTCAAGGAGCCAATTAAACAGTTTTTTTTCAAAGTTAATATTCGGTAATAGTTTTATGTCATTCGGTATTTTATTGTATAATTTAATAGCCATAATATATATATTTTTACTAAAAACTGTAACTGATTGCCTGGGTACATACAGCTTATACGGGTATCTCCCGTTTGTTTTGTCCAGAACAACATTATGCAGGGGAAATAAGTGCGGATGTTTTTTCACAAACTTAGCTACTTCATATATATACAGGCAAGGTAAGGGGAGAATTTTCAGCTCCTTGAATATTGGTCGGCAATGGGCAAGGTAATGACTTCCACAGACAGCTCGAATACACTTTTTCTGTGCTACAAATGCTCTCTGTATGTCTACTGAGTTACCCCAGATGATTAGTCCGTAGCGTAACACAGATGATACGTATCCATGATATGCACACAGGGCTGCTTCCTGAGATGCGACTGCCTTAAGTCGCCGTAACGCATAAACGAATCTGTCCAGTCTAGTGCATACGCTATCAATTTGTGCTTTCCAATTCAGATTTTTGTCAATTGTAAGGCCAAGGAAAGATGCAACATGTACAGGTTCTATTGTTGTATTATTTAAATGTATCTTTAGAACTATATTAGGAGAATTATAATTTTGAAAGTTAATGATTTTGGTTTTATCAATATTTAATTTTAATTTGTTATCTTCTAACCATTTGATAGCATTCTTAACGTCAGTATTTGCTTGTCTTTCTAATTCGTTCCTTTCCTTACTTTTAATGATCAAAGTGGTGTCATCCGCGAACAAGACACAGTTATGTTTCAAGGCGGTCGGCAGGTCGTTTATGTAAAGTAAGAAGAGAAGCGGGCCCAAGACGCTTCCTTGCGGGACACCACTTTTATTTATTTTTGCTGTAGATTTGTAGATAGATTTCCTATTATTAATTATTCGTGCTATTTCAGTATATTGTCTACGATTGCATAAATAACTTTGAAACCAGCTATGTGCGTTACCCCTTACGCCATATCTTTCCAATTTATTGAGCAATGTCTTGTGACATACCATGTCAAAAGCCTTGCTCATGTCCAAGAATATGCATAGTATTGTTTGTTTGTCATTGAGGCACTTAGTAATATGTTCTACTAATGTGAAGCATGCAAGAGATGTTGAGCTATTTTTGCGGAAACCAAACTGATTTCGATTTAAAACATCTGTCTTTCTAAGAAAAACCTCCAGCTTACCAGACATTGCCTTTTCAAACAATTTGGTACTAATACTATGGGCCTATAATTATTTATTAGTTTTGGGTCTCCTTTTTTGAACAGTGGCTTAACTATGGAAAGTTTCAAGCGCTCTGGGAAGCAGCCTTGTTCAAATGATATATTTATGATATAGCAAAGAGGTGGTGCTATATCTTTAGCACATAATTTTATAATTTTAGTGGTCAGTTCATCGTAGCCAGTTGAATTTGTATTATTTAGGCATTGGATGATCTTTAAAACTTCTGATTCAGTTAACGCTGAAAGAAAAATACTGTTCAATACCGTTTTACCAAGACACGAATTGTTACTATCTGTGCTTCCCAGTGTTTGGTCTATGAAAAAGTCATTAAACAATTCACCGATTTCCTTGGGTTTGTTATAAATATTTCCATTTATTTCTATTTCATCAGGTAAAGAGGATTTAGAAATATTTGTCATATTCAGATTTTGTTTTATGACTTTCCACACTGCTTGGCCTTTATTTTTAGCATTATTAATATATTTAATGTTATTTATATATTGAGATTGCAGCATGCACTTTCTTAATAATCTTGAATATGTCGTATATGTTAATTTGTTTTCAGTTTTGTTCTTGTGACTTTTATGGTATTTAAAATATAATATTCTCTTTTTACAGCATGATTTCTTTAACCCATTTGTTATCCACTTGTTTTTTATTGTTTTATTACTACATTTAACCTTTATCACTGGAAAACATAACTTAAATAGGAGCGTAAATAGATCGTGAAATGCTTCAAAGGATTTGTTACAGTCACTTTCATTATACACCTCTTTAAAAGAGAGAGTCTTGAAAACATCTTCAAGTGACTCCCGCCGCAGTGGAATTAGGTTTCGAGTTCCGGTCCTGAAGTCGGACTAACATTGTGGCGTTCTCGTACAGACACTTCAGTAGGCACTTCGATATAGCGGTGGTCGCACCGCTTAGAGATTCCAGAACAGCCCAGGTTTCGATCGAATCAAAGGCTTTCTCGTAGTTCACGAATGCTGAGCAAAGAGGCAGGTTATACTCCTTAGTCTTCTGTATAACCTGAGGAGCATATGGTCGTGGTTTACGAGATGTACGAGATGAATTGTAATGACTCAGAAGTGTGATAAAGGTCGGTATTCTTCAGCAGGGCGTTATTACCTTTTTTGAAGAACAGTACTAACACACCTCTATTTTATGCCTTTGGCGTTCTCCCTTTCAGTAAGACGGAATCGAACAACTTCTGAAGGGCAGTAAGGACCAGTTTCCTACCCGCCATCAGGAGTTCGGCTGTTATTCCGTCTTCACTTGCTGCCTAGTTGTTCTTGAGCAGTTTAAGAGCTATTATAATCTCGTACAGGCTGATGTCCGGTATGTCGTCGGTAAAGTGTCGGGTTAGTCTAGCTCTAGGGTCCTCCGCCAGACCAACCTCGGTTCCGCGAGTTGATGTGTATGGCTACGTAACTCAAAAATACTTAAATGGGAGTCAGACACATTGCTTTATCATACGTTGACAGTCAGAGTGAAATTTAGTGCCTTTTTAGTACAACACCGATGCCAATCGAGGTGTAAGTCAACGCGTTAGTGCTTCTTTGTGTACAATCGAACCAACTGAATCATGACCCACCATAAGCTAAGCTTATTTTGCTAAACCCCATAGATGCAAGTAGGTCGAAATTCGCTTGAAGATTTATTTCCTTGGTAACGAACTTGTTATCATTTGATTAGACATCGCCGCTGTTGTGCCGTGCAATACAGATGTATTACGTAGGTAAGTATAGGAAGTTTTCTACGAACGTAATGGTGCCACTTCACTTGGCCGTATTAAATTTGCTCAACTATTAGTCACATTTATTTCTCTAGAATATAAATCAAAAATAATGCAGTCATGTTTGGGCAACCAACCGATGCCAATCGAGGTGTAAGTCAACGCGATAGTGCTTCTTTGTGTACATACATTTTTGAAAAATATTTAAACCAAAGGATTTTACAAGGTCACGCCGCCGACGCTGCCGCCACCGGTCAATTTTTGCCGTCGCGCCGCCGCCGGCGATATACCCATCGGCGCTCATATCTCTGAACTAGGATGACCCTATGTCTCGTACAAGGATAATTATAAACTAGTATTAGTACCAGAGCGAGTGACCAGACGAAGAGCGGCACAAGAGAAGGGCGCCTAGTTGCGCAAACGGCTCTCTCCGCGTCCGTCCCTCTGATTAGCAAAAGGCGTTGGAAATGAGCGAGTAAGGTGGATCGGTAGTGTGAAGAGAGGCGGTTTGAGCAAACTACCATAGGGGAGCCTACGCCAGCTCCCCCTGAATCCCGGAACCCGCAGCACTCTTCCAACGACCCCCATCTGTGCCAGCATTTTGCGCGCGGACAAATCAAATCAAATCAATTATTTATTCTGCAAATAGGCCACAAGGGCACTTTGGGACCGGAGGGCTTGCCTTAATTGGCCGGCCCGTGAGAAGGAAAACCCTATGAAACCCGACAGTGAAGTAATTAAACTCTCTGGTGACCAGGTGACCTCCAGAGTATGCAGTCACACCCGCGGGATGGGCGCCACCCACGGCCCACGGGTGTAGAATAAATTGACCCTAATCGTGGTAACTCAATGGCAAGTAAAATAAAAACTCAATATACAATAACACCTTGTCATTATTTTAGCTGCCCTATGATCTGGCATCCTTTCAAGGTGTCCCGCCCATCTGAGCCGCTCCGACTGACAAAATCTGATGATGATCTCGTGTTTGATGAGTGCATCTAACTCGTGGTGCATGTGTTCAAACTCCTCGCCTAGTGCGAGTGGAGTGAACTGCCACGCGTTTCGCGGGTCATATAAGCCAGTGGATTGGCTACAAAACTTGTTCAACTCACCTGATTCCGGGAGGCGCGATGTTCGCTTCAACTCCGGTTAGTATCTGTCAAGGTTCAGTCAACTGTCAGGTCAAGTCAAGTTCAATCAAGAGGGTCTCCGGGGCTGAAGAAGCCGCCGTGGTGTACGGGGCCGTCTCGCCAACAATCCGCGGCGTCTTGTCACCAACTCTTCCGATGTCACCGAAATATCCACACAAAACACTCGGACACCCGTGTGTCTTCAAAGCGAGCGATATTACACCAAACAAGGAAAATGCGTTTCCAAATTACCCAAAAAACACTCGGACCTCTCGGGTCTGCAAAAACGAGGTTAACTTTTTTTCGTCCGCCTTGACAAGAAGTGTCACTGTCAAAACCACAGACTCAAGAGGCGTACACACGTGAGGAGTTTAAGGGGCGGGCAGACGGTCGGCCCGAACAATCACCCGCCTCGGAACGGCCTCTAAGCCGGTCCGCTATACTAGGGGAAGTCGCGATAGGGTTGCTACCGCTCGCTTCAGAACCGAGTCCCCAACCATGACCTCGGCAAACCGAGGGGTCCCGTCTTTACCGGGAAACAAATTAACGATGCGCCCCCGGCGCCATCGCAGTGGCGGAAGGTTAGCATCCTTAACTAGCACAAGGTCTCCAACTCTGGGGGGACTGGTTTTGTCAGTCCACTTGAGGCGCTGCTGCAAAACATGCAAATACTCTAATGACCATCTGGTCCAAAAGTTCTGAGCCATTTGTTGCAGCATCTGGTAGCGCGACAAACGACCAGAGGGTACGTCCCGGAGGGGGTGCTCCGGCAACGCTGCAAGTGGCTGACCAATCAAGAAATGGCCTGGAGAGAGCGCTTCCAGGTCATTTGGGTCGGAGCTGAGCGGACACAACGGACGGGAATTGAGGACGGCCTCAATTCTACAAAACAACGTCGCGAGTTCCTCAAAAGTCAATACAGTTTGACCGACTACCCGATACATATGGGCTTTTGCTTGCTTCACGCAAGCCTCCCAGATTCCACCCCAGTGGGGGCAGCCTGGCGGATCGAACGTCCAGGTGATACCCCGACGGGAGAGGTCTGTTCCAATATCAATCTTATTTTCAAATAAAAATTTTACAACATCTTGTAAATAACGGTCGGCACCCTTATAATTGGTTCCACAATCTGACCGGATCAGAGATGGGAGTCCCCTACGGGATACAAATCTATCCAATGCCGCAATAAAAGCCTCCGTCGTAAGATCACCAACAAGTTCAAGATGAGCAGCCTTGGTCGACAGGCATACGAAAACGCACAAATACGCTTTTACAACCTTCGCATTTCGAAGTCGCGACGTTTTCACTAAAAAAGGTCCCGCAAAATCGGTCCCCACCCTAGAGAAGGTCCTAGCCTCGTTGACCCGATCAGGAGGAAGGTCCCCCATCTGGGGCTGCATCGTGGCTGCCTTGAGCCGAAAGCAAGGCAAGCACCGAAACACGATGCTCCGAATAACCCGTCGGCTGTTCAATATCCAAAAGTCTCGCTGCAAAATGCCCAAGAGTGCATTGCAGCTGGCATGCGAGTTCTTTATGTGGCGGTCAATCACCAACAATTCCACCAGATGCCCCTTCTTAGGCAGCAAAATGGGGTGGCGCACCGAGTACGGCAAGCTAGCGTTGCGGAGCCGTCCTCCAACCCGGAGTGTACCCGACTCGTCAATGAACGGGTTGAGGCGTGCTATCGCCTTCGGTAGCTTAGGACGTCCCTGCCGCAGGGGCTTCAATACGTCCCCAAAGTGTTCTTCCTGCACAACCCTAATCCAATGATGTAGGGCGGCATTCCGCTCTTCTGTGGCGGGAACTCTAACGCGTGACCGGTTGTCAGGGTGGCGACAATTGTGTATAAATCGCTTGACCCAGGCGGTCACTCCAACAAGCTTGTCGAGAGAGCTATACCGTTCTAGCAACCAAGCAGTGTCTGACACTGGAGCGGTCTCGACAAGGTGGACACCCAAGCCAGAGGATGGGGTCCCAATCACACAACTGGCAGGCCAGAGTGTCTCCGGTTCCAACAACCAATCAGGTCTCCACCACAGTGAGTGGGCAACAAGCTCAGGTGCCGTGCAACCCCTGGACGCCATGTCCGCTGGGTTCAGATCACCTGGCACGTGTCTCCAAACCAAGGCAGTCTCCGAATTCTGGATTTGCGAGACCCGGTTGGCCACAAAGACCTCCAAAGTATGGAATGACGACTGCAGCCAACACAATACAATTTGGCTATCAGTCCATGCGTAGACACTCTCCTCAAGGTTCACGGTGTCCTTCAAGGTAGAGGCCACGTGGTTCAGTAGGCGTACAAGAAGAGCCGCTCCAGATAATTCCATTTTTGGGATTGTCAAACGCGTGCGAAGGGGAGCCACCTTGCTCTTCGCCATTACCAAGTGCAAATCGACCGATCCGGCGGAGCTGACCGTCCGCAAGTAAACGGCAGCTGCATACCCTCGCTCGGAGGCGTCGCAAAACCCGTGTAGGGTTACTCGGCATTTCCCTGCCGGCAACAGCTTACGCGGCAGTTCGACCTGATTTATCTCCGGGAGCGTGGAGAAGAAAACCTCCCAATCGCTCAACAAATTTCCGGATAGTGGATCATCCCAACCCAGTTGGACCATCCACAGGCGCTGCATAAATGCCTTCGCCGTGAAGATGACCGGCGCGATCCATCCATTCGGATCGTACGTCCTGGCCACCGTGGACAGCACAAGCCGCTTCGTCCAGAGCCTCGGGGAATCCAGTTCCACCCGATAGGTGAACACATCTTGGACTGGTCGATATTGCACGCCTAGGACTGATAACATGTGCGGGCTCTCAACATTTTCGAACAGGTGCGGATCCTGCTGGTGATCCTCAGGGAGGCCGGCCACCACGGCCGGTGAGTTGGACATCCATTTGCGCAATTCATATCCACCCGTCCGCAAGAGTTCCACCAGCTCATCCCGCAAAACCAAAGCCTCTTCGACACTGTTTGCCCCGGTGCACACGTCATCGACAAATAAGTCCCGTTCCAAAATGGCGGACGCTCGAGGGAACCTCAGTCTCTCTCGAGACGCCAATTCTAACAAAGTTCGAATTGAAATGTACGGACTGCTCTTCAAGCCGTAGGTATGTATTCGTATTCAGCTCGTACACCAACATCGGTTCATCAGGGCTCTCACGCCACAAGATCAGCTGATACCGACGATCATCAGGATGGATCACTGTCTGCCGAAACATCATCCGGATGTCGGCGACGAACACCACCTGATGTTTCCTAAAATTTGTGAGGATATCCGTGATATCCTTGTGCAGCTTAGGACCTGCATGCAAACACTGGTTCAATGACACCCCAGTCGAGGTGGACGCGGACCCATCAAAGACCACGCGAATCTTGGACTCCGGGGATTTTAGGACCGCGTGGTGCGGCAGGAAGCAGTGCTCCACTGTACTCCAGTCCGTCCGAGCCACCGACATGTGTCCCAAACCCTCGTACTCCCTCATGAAGTCCACATACTTCTGCCGGAAGAGCGCATCTCTTCTCATTCGGCGTTCCATCGAAACCAGCCGCTTCTCAGCCATCTCACGTGACGCTCCAAGAGGAGGTCGGTGGATGAGCAGAGGAAGTCGTGTTATGAACCGACCAGAGCAGAGGCGCCCAGTATTATTTTGGTAAAACCGTTCGCACTCTTCCTGCTCGGGGCTCATACGCGACGCGGTAGGTGGTTCCTCAATCTCCCAGAACCGTTGCACGGCTTCTGAAAGAGCAGTTCCAACCAGACAGCCCTCCTCAGTAGGAGGCGGTGGAGCCGCTAACACCAAACCCATTACAGCATAGCCAAACACCGTTTCCAGTGTAACCAGTCCGCCAGGCTGTAAGGTACGGTTGCCGCTCAACAGCACCCGCCCAAGAACGTCTGCACCCAGCAACACGTCAATTGGACCAGGTCTGTCAAATCCAGCATCCGCCAGAACTAATCCAGCTGTCAAACTCCGAACCTCTGGAGGCAGCTTCACCTGGGGGAGTCTCCCCACCACTTCATCCAATACTAACGCGGGAGCATTAATCCTCGCGCGTGAAGTGGGACCCGGTCCAAAGGTGAGTAAGGTCTGCCCTACCAGGTTTGACACTGTCACATTGCCTACCCCACGTATACTTTCCGGGTGGGGTTTCACAACCAAGCCCAACTGTCGCACCAACCTACTGGATACCATGCAGCCTTGCGCTCCCGTGTCAAGGAGAGAGCGCACGCAGGCTGATCCTCCGCCAGGGCCCCAAACACAAACCGAAGCCGTGGGCAATAACACGGTCTCCAAGAGCGTGGCGGTTGCTGGTGCGTGGGCGGCGTATCCCTAGCAGGGATAACGCGTTGCATCCTGTTCCGCATGGGCGGGCCGCTCGTACCGCTCGAGCGGGTCCCACTCCGGCTGGTACTGCCGTCGCGCCATGCGTGCCGCCTGCGCCCCCTGGTATGTCCTACTCCGGCCGTACACCGGAGGTCCCGACCCCCAGCGGGGTCGCTCCACAAGCGGCGGCGACATCCGTGGCGCCTGCCGGGGTGGAGGCGTTTGCGGGCAACCGCCCGTAAGGACCCCCCGTTGGGGCACGGGTGCGTGCGAAGTAGTCGCGTAGTTTTGGAGGGGGGGGGAGGGGGGTGTTACCCGACGTCCCCACTTCTCCTCGGCCATGGGCCCCTGGTCAGCCCGCTGCTGACTCCGAACAGGGGAGCATGACCCCTGCGCAGGGGGGGGGAGGTGTATCCCCACTGCGGTTCATGCATAAAATGGGGTGGTGCTTCCCACCACAGGACTTACACGCCTGCGGGTGGGCACAATCTCGCACAAAATGTGGGCCCAAGCAAACAAAGCACCATTGCCGCTGCTTAGCAATGTTGCGGCGTCCCACAACCCGCTGCGCAAGAAACTTCGGACACGCTGGCACCCGATGGCCAGGGTTCTTGCAACATAGGCAGACTTCAGGGTCCAATGCACTGATATTATATTGGTGAGGACCCGCTGGTTGTGGGGCCGATTTGGCCCACCCTCCCCTTTGAGGTGCAACTCTCCCCTGGGCCCGCTGGGCCCCAGGAGGCCTCGGGGGTGGAGGTAGATCCGAGGTGTCGGCCCGTCGACACTCAAGTTCCAATTGGTCGATAAGATTGGTGAAGGTCGGCAGATGCTGAGCACTTTCACCACCATACCGGTGCTCAAACCTGGCCCGTACATCAGCCGGCAGCCGGTTCAACAAAAAATTCAACAGTATGTAGGACCACTGGTCCACCGGCAAACCAAGGTTCTCTAACCCTTTGGTCGCTTTCAAAACAGGATTCAGCATTTTCAGCCGGATGTCTGAAGCATGAGCGATCCGAGGGATATTCCAGATCTTAGTCATAAGAGTATCCGCAAGTCGCCGCACGTTCTGGTATCGGTCCCTCAGCAACGTGCGCGCGATTTCATAATTGTCGTCGGTGACCGACAAATGCGCGATCAAGTCGCGCGGCTCCCCGACGAGAGCAGACATCAGCTGCGCCAACTTCAACGCCGCTGGCAGGTCCGTCCGGGCATGCACCAAGCTATCAAAGAGGTCGATGAAGCTGGTCCACTCGTCCAGGTCTCCTCGGAAGACCGGCATCTGTATGGCTGGCAAGCGCGCTGCCAACCCTGGGTTATAGATAACTGCGTGTTTCGGAACGTCCCGGGCCGCACCATTCCGAACCCGCAGTATCTTAGAAGCCCTCTCGACAATCCTGTCCCCAAAATCCATACATTGCTCAAAGTCCCGCTCCACCTGCTCGGTCTCCGGGGTCGTCCGGCCGGGCTCCGCTAGGTAGAGTTCAACCTGGAACTCCACAGCCTTAAGACGGTCTGACACCTCCTCGTACCGGGCCAACAAAGCCTCCTCCCGGTCATTTCTGTCAACCAAAGCTACTGCAGATGAAAACCAACGCAGTGCAGACTGGATCTTAGCCTTAGGTGTAGATCCCATTTTAAATTAATTTCCAACAATACCAGAGAAAATTAAAATTAATTTAATTAATGGGGAAATTCCAATCTCTTGGTCACCCTAGTGAATCAAAACCAAATATCAACTCAATTACAGGAATGCCTTACAATAACAACCAATATAGATTCTCAAAACGCAGTGGAAGCTCAAATTATAATCTATAATTGGCTAGTTACCACTTCTACAATAATCTAGCTTACAACTAATATTTATGGTAGCCTTCTATTTTAGCTTATATTCTTAGCAACCTTGGCCGCTTATAGCAAACTGAATAAAACAAATGCCTTATTACCAAACAACAAGCTATGAAAGGCTTCCCAAATTACAATCAATCAAATATGTGGCTTAAATTTGCCTTCAACTATTTTCCAAATTAAATTGTACCAAACACTCAAAATCACCTTCCGGAGGTTGTAATCTCACTAATTTGCACTGCAAGTACAATAATTTCGTGCAATCTACAGTACAAAACACTTGCAGTGCCACAAAATAGAAGTTTTAAATACTTGTAGCTAAATTTGATTTCAACAAATAACCTCAAAATGCCCTTTTTTACCCAAAAGGAAAAACTATCAAAATTCGCGTTTTTTCCTTGTGAGTAACCACGCTCTGGGTACCAAAAATTGTTCAAACTCCTCGCCTAGTGCGAGTGGAGTGAACTGCCACGCGTTTCGCGGGTCATATAAGCCAGTGGATTGGCTACAAAACTTGTTCAACTCACCTGATTCCGGGAGGCGCGATGTTCGCTTCAACTCCGGTTAGTATCTGTCAAGGTTCAGTCAACTGTCAGGTCAAGTCAAGTTCAATCAAGAGGGTCTCCGGGGCTGAAGAAGCCGCCGTGGTGTACGGGGCCGTCTCGCCAACAATCCGCGGCGTCTTGTCACCAACTCTTCCGATGTCACCGAAATATCCACACAAAACACTCGGACACCCGTGTGTCTTCAAAGCGAGCGATATTACACCAAACAAGGAAAATGCGTTTCCAAATTACCCAAAAAACACTCGGACCTCTCGGGTCTGCAAAAACGAGGTTAACTTTTTTTCGTCCGCCTTGACAAGAAGTGTCACTGTCAAAACCACAGACTCAAGAGGCGTACACACGTGAGGAGTTTAAGGGGCGGGCAGACGGTCGGCCCGAACAGCATGCGTTGACGATAGATACCATCACGCTCTTTTATGGGGCCATATATATTTCTGAGCACTTTTCTTTCGAACACTGCTAGTTTAAGTTTGTCTCTCTGGGTTAGGGTCCAGGTTTCGCAGGCGTAAGTCACGACTAGTGTGATGATGGTGCGATAAATAATTAATTTTGATTTTAAGCTAAGCAGTTTACATCCCAAAAGTTTGCCCCACGCGTAAAAACATTTGTGCCCAGCAACTATTCGCGCCCTTATCTCCTCATCGGTTCTATTTTGAGAGGTGATTGTCGATCCTATATACTTGAAGCCGCTAACACCTTCGATACTGTGATTGTCGACAAAGATGCTCTGTGGTGGTTCAGGCTGCCTTGATGTCGCAAGGGCACACCCAGACACAACATGCTGAAGAGTATTTGTGCGCGGTTAACACTGTCAAATGCCTGCCTGAAGTCCACGAACATGTGATGCAAGTCGATGCTGTATTCGTGCCTTTTTCAGTGTTTGCCGCAGTAGGTGAATCTGGTCTACAGTAGAGCGGTTAGGTCTAATCTAAACCCGCATTGGTATTCTCCTAATATCTCTTCAACATAGCCGCAAAGGCACCCATACACGACTCCTGATAAGACTTTTTAAGCCGTAGATAGAACGGATATACCTTGGTAATTGCTACAGATGCTCTTGTAACCTTTTTTGAAAATAGGCACAATAATACCTAAATTCCAATCTTCTGGCATCCTTTCCTCCTCCCATATCATAGATACTAGCCTGAATATTCGCTCCTCGAGATCGCTGCCTCTTTTTTGAGTAACTCTGAGGTAACTAACTCTAACTTTTGGTTTAGATTTGCTTAAGTTCGTTTCAGACGTTTTTAACATTTTGGACTTGTTTTTGTGATTTATACTTACTGCGTATGATATTAATATTCGATGCACATTCGTCGCTGTTGCTTGCATACGCGCTAACTTGCTGATCATGCTGTGTGGACTTGCCTTGGATGTCATGCTAGTCTACTAGCTATTCATAAAGAACCATTGTATCTCATAATGTATGATGTCTGTAAAGTGTACCTAATAAATAAATAAATAAATAAATAAATAAATAGTATCAAGGCCCGGCGCCTTGTTCTTTTTCAGGCAACGCGTGGGCCGCTGGACTTCTAATCGAGTAGGGGACTGTAGCCGTTCTTCAACGTCGAAGTAAATGGGCACTTTATCCGCGGTTGTTTGCGGAATGTTCAGAAGATCGCTAAAGTGTTCTCGCCATCTCCTAAGTACATCTTCTTTTTCCGTGACTAGACTCCCAGAGGTGTTTCGGCATGCGTTGGTCTTAGGCTGGTAACCGCTACGTAGGCTGTTTATTTCTTTGTAAATCGGTCGTGTGAAATGACGCGTCCTCATATCCTCCATTCTTCTAAACCTCTCCTCTTCTATTTTTCTCTTTTTGCGTCTCGCCATCTTTCTGCACTTGCTTCTCTCGGACTTATGAAGTGTTTCGTTTTCAAGGTCGTCGTTTTGGAGATATCTAAGCCGCAGTTCATTTTTTTTTTGTTAAGAGCTTGCGTACTCTTCGTCAAACCATTCCATATCCTTTCTTTAACGTTTTGCTTCTCCTATAGTATTCTTAGCTGAATTTGTAACTGCGCTTTGTATATTCTGCCACTCTTCGTCGATATTGTTGGATGGGACACATATGCCGAGCTGTCTGATCACTTCCTTTCTATAGCCCGCTTCTGTAGAGGAGTCTTTCAGTTTGTTGGTATCCCATTTTACACGTTTTTCCCCTCTAGCGTTCTGAATTTTGCATGTCTTCTCCTTTAAACCAGCAACAACCAAAAAGTGGTCAGAATCGCAGTTAGAACCCCTGAATACTCTCACATCTTGAACGTTTGGCAGTCTACGCTTGCTGTATAATATTTGGTCAATTTGGTTGTACTGCGTGCGCTCTATCTGGGACCTTCCACGTACCTTTGTGGATCTGCTTGTCGGAAAATTTTGTACCACATACGGCCACCCACAACAGGTGAATATGGTGCGTTCAGCAAGCGCCAGACTGAGATCTTGTCTGAGAGGGCCCTGGAGAAACAGCTCCAACTGAAGGACGTAGTGTCCGCGTATAATATGGCAGTTGAGGTGACCGCAAATGAGAGCCAGGATCGCCGATTGAACCGCCAAGCTCAGGGTGCCAGGTCTCGGCGCAAACATCAGCTGCCATTGCTGCTGAAGTTGAGGAGGCTCTGATATCTGACCAAATACAATCCTAGTTCACAGCTAATGGCATGGTGCTCAATGTGGAAAAACTAACATCATTCACTTTTGCTTGCGGGGCAAAGTGATCATACGTTAAACATTACCTGTAATGGCCGACTTGTACCTCAAGTCAACCAAGTCACATATTAAGGATTAACTATTGACGCTTGCTTAAAATGGTCTCCCCACATTGACGCACTATGCCAGCGGCTGTCTTCAGCCTGCTTTGCTCTCGGCAGGCTGCGACCGAGCCTAGATCCAACCAATGTCAAGAAAGCATATTATGGTTACTTTCATTCCATCTTAACCTATGGTGTGGATCTATGGGCCTCAGCCGCGGAACGCGATAGGGTTTCAGGCTACAGAAGAGACTGGTGCGCGTCATCGCGGGTGTGGGATGGGATCATCCTGCTTAAGATCTCTTCAGGACAAGATCCTAACGTTATCTAGTCTGTAGATCCTGGAGGTGGCTAAGTATGTAAGGAGTCGCATGCACCTTTTCCGCACAAACGCTGACTTGCGTGGCTCCACCACTAGGTGGCAGCACCTGCTGAGCCTGCCCCTGCTGAGCCTGCCCCTGCTGAGCCTGCCCCTGCTGAGCCTGCCCCGAACACGACTAACCAAAGCCAAAAAATGCCTAAGTGCCATTGGCCCTAAATTTTATAATATAATCCCTGCAGCTATAATGCCCGCCTTCCACTGCGAGCGGAACGGACTCCGTTTAGAGTCAGTTTAACTTACAATGGCGAATGGCATATAAGTGCTTCCACTGATTAAAAATGAGCGGAGCGGACAAAACGAGTTCAAAGAGTCACAAAAGTGGTTGAAGAGTCGAGCGGATTCCGAGCGGATTCCGCTCGACTCGCAATACTGATTTTCATACAAGTACATCCACCGCGAGCGAGTAAACGTGCGTCATGGCATCGCGCGCTAGTTTTGAACGGACTCCGCTCACAGCCCCGCCCCCTCCAGCCACCGCTACCCCTTTCACGTCCTTGAACGTTCTAGTAATTGCCGTGACCTTGAGCAATATGGAGCTATTTATTGAATCTGTTCGTGCATATCCTTGTGTATGGAATGTCAATGACAAGGATTATCACCGAGGGGATAAAAAAACGTGGCATGGAAGAAAATAGTGGAATTAAAAATACCAGATCCAAAATCTGGGTTTGTTATGCTTCCCTTTTTTCTTCTTATAGTGGTAAAGAAGCAAACAATTCATTATTGTTTCATAAAAATCATCATCACTTGAATCGTCCGACATCGTGCACATGACTTGTTTCTATCACGGCTGTCTGTTTACTGGCTAGAAGGCCTCCAAGTCCGCTTCTAATGGAAGCTTAAAACTCGCTCAGCCTCTTTTCTAGCCTCGCTCGCTCCGCTAAACTTGCTGGCAGTGGAAGGCAAATGCCGAAATTCTTTTTTAGTGGAAGTGCACAGCTAATTTCCTCCGCTCTTTGTAGACCGACTAAAAGCGAAGCTGTGCAAGGACGCGTTCTACTCAATTGACGAATTCTTTCAGAGCCGAGAGGCGACATAACTTTAAGTACGATATGATAATTATAATCCAGTGTGTAGTGAATGCCTGAGATTCTGTGAGGCGATGGATACTAGGTGCTCTACTGTTCCAAATTAAGCTGTTTGTTTATCTATTATTGTGAACCTTTTATTGTTAATTTAAGTTTTGTGTCGCATAGGTTTATAACTGTAATGTCATAAAATGTTTTTATAAATAAATAAATAAATCCTGTCATTCGGCCATTCGGCTTTGGAATGCTCTCCCGCTTACTATCAGACAAGCACAAACGAAACTCACCTTCAAGCGCATGTTGCGCAAGTATTTTCTCAACGATATCTCTGGTTAGTTTAGTGACATAGTTTTTTTTTGCACTGGGTACAAAGTAATATGTATGCATGTTTATTATATTTTTGTATTTATGTAAGTAAATGTATTTATTTATTATATTAGGAAATGTATTTTCATTAGCTACCTATCCTTTTAGCTTGTGTTTTTCTTGGTCAACTGCCTGCCCCTATAAGCTTTTCTGTTTAGCCCTGTGGTTGACTGGTGAAGAATCCTTAAGGCATTAAGTCCGCCATTTGAACTTCTTATCTGTGCAATAAAGTTTTAATAAATCAATAAATCCTTATAACTGGACATACTATTCATGTAAAAATCGTAGATTAAGTTTTTGTACTATTTTTTTTATTTAATGAATAAAAGATTGAATTGAATTGAATTGATGTCTTTTGGGGCGAAAGGTTCTCGAGTGGCAACCACGTCAGATGCCGTATCGTGGGTAACCCCTACTGGTGACCGGGTAAATTCATTTATGTATTTGGTCCAGGTAACAACGTCTAAATTTACAAATACTTTACAAAAGAATATACAAAAAGTTAGTGACAGTCCGCTGGGTGCGGGTGGCGCAAGCACTTTTTGGGAGAGCCCTATGTCCAAATGTGGACGTCTTTCGGCTAGTACGATGCCGATGTGATGAGGTTAGCTGGAAGAGATCCCTAGGGATAAGTTCGCCTTTGTACTTTGATCTATTGTGTGACATGTATATTCTTTAACCTGTTATTGTGTACAATAAAGTGCTTACATACATACATACATGATGATGATGTTGATTATTTATTTAATCGTATGGCGAACAGCTGGATGACATTTACAAAAAGTAACATACATAATCACAACACACAGTGGACACTTGAAACTTTTTACTGTAGTACAAATAATCAGGATACAATATTATTACCTTTGAACAGGGAAAACATAGAGAGCCCGGAACAAGATACAGAAGCTATCCAGCCCATAGAGACAGAGGCGCCGCTGGACAGCGGTGAGAAATTGCGTCCTAAGAATGTCCACGCCAACGTCGGCTTTGACATGTACTGGCCAGGCGGCGAGTGGGCCGTCAGGAAGGCGGAGTTAGACCGCTGCAACACAACCGAAGAAGAGTGCAGCCCGGTGTACAAAAAGTGAGTAGCTCCAGCGGGGCAAACGTTCCGGCAAGGTTAGAGGGCGTAACCTACGTACCTTTTGTCTTATCCAAAATCGTGTAGTTTTCGAGTTGTGATCCGTTTTTAAACGATTTCAAAAAAGGAGAAGGTTCTTCTCGTGTGTTTCACAGTGGTTTCACAGTATGTATGTATGTAAGAATATACTCATGTCCTGAGTTGGTCTCCTCTCATTGTAACCAAGTCAGGATCTCATGATGGGATCCCAGGGAAATTGAGGACAACTTTATAGGCACGTACTACGTGTTTCATATATTTTCTTAAGCTATTCAAGTAGTTGCACATGGTCATCATCCTCCTAGCGCTATTTCCGGTTGTGCCCTACAGCCTACAACAGCCCGAGGTCGGCTTTGACATCTAATCCCAAGATTTCGCAAAGGCACTAGTTTTACGAAAGCGACTGCCATCTGACAGCCCCACCCAGAGGAAAGACTAGACCGTACTTAGACTTAGACAAATAACGATGGGGGTGGTTAAGGTAGAAAAAATTAAAAAAAATTAGAAACGTAAGTAGATAAAAGTATAAAAAAGTAGAAAAAAGTAGAAACAAGTAGAAAAAAGTAGAAAAAGTAGAAAAAAGTATAAAAAAGAGGAAACAAGTAGAAAAAAGTAGAAACATGTAGATACAAGTAGAAAAAAGTAGGAAAAGTAGAAAAAAGTAGAAAAAAGTAGAAAAAGTAGAAAAAAGTAGGAAAAAGTAGAAAAAAGTAGCAAAAGTAGAAAAAAGTAGAAAAAATCAGAAAAAAGTATTTTTTTATTTCGCAAAGGCACTAGTTTTACGAAAGCGACTGCCATCTGACAGCCCCACCCAGAGGAAAGACTAGACCGTACTGGAATTAGACCGGTTTCCTCAGGATGTTTTCCTTCACCGAAAAGCTAACGTTAAATATTCCGTAATTTAAGTACATAAGTTCCGAAAAACTCCTTGGTACGAACCATGATGCGAACCCACGACCGCCTCTTGACAGCTGCAGGGCTGAACCACTAGGCTACCGTAGCTTGTTAAACTTGCAACTGGTAGTAATAATAATATAATCATAATAATATTAGGGGACAATTCTACACAAATCAAACTTGCTCCATAGTGACCTCAATAAGACTTGTGTTATAGGTACAGTCAAGGAATTAAATTTCCAACCCACCTACTGTTCAATGTCGTATAGCAATTTGTCACCATAATAGCTAGAGTCGCCGTCAATGGAATTTGCTAACTATGTAAACAAACCGCCAATAGTGAAAGACAATTTCAATATGGCATCAAATATAATGACCACCAAAAAATGCTTTGATACCCTAAGCTCTTTTACCAAAAAAATATACTGAACACCAAAAATAATAATTCTACCATTACAATTAGTACTAGCTGTTTAAGTAACCACTGCACATTAAATTGTATTCGAAGACCAAATTTAGTAAATGATCACCAAATCTTAGCGAGCAAATTAATACAATATTTCTACCTAAATAACCCACTACGATTGCCATAAAGTGTATGCATTTACCAAATAAAGTACATATAATGATGACAAAACAAGTGCTTTATTTAACCTGATAGGCATTTGATTGAATAAACGCTTCTGTTGGTTGGGGTATAGCAAAGGGGGCGCGGGACTTATTTATGATGCTATCGTATAGAGGACGCTAAAATAATCATGTTTTGTATGGGCAACTTTTTTCTAAACTTGATAATTACCGGGATATTGGCTCCTAAATGGACACAATTTTTTGGACTTAGACAAATAACGATGGGGGTGGTTAAGGTAGAAAAAATTAAAAAAAATTAGAAACGTAGATAAAAGTATAAAAAAGTAGAAACAAGTAGAAAAAAGTAGAAAAAGAAGGAAAAAAGTATAAAAAAGAGGAAACAAGTAGAAACAAGTAGAAACATGTAGATACAAGTAGAAAAAAGTAGGAAAAGTAGAAAAAAGTAGAAAAAAGTAGAAAAAGTAGAAAAAAGTAGGAAAAAGTAGAAAAAATCAGAAAAAAGTAGAAACATGTAGATAAAAGTAGAATAAACCGTTAACATGTTCTTCAAAGTACTCATGACCCACTCGACCTGACCTGACCAAAAGTCCCTAACTTAAAAATGGCCAAGATATTGGACGTCTAAGGCACTTACATATGGTTGCGCCTCCCGTACTATTCGGAGCTACGCGAAGTCGCAACATTCATCGAAAATAAGTCCCAGCTACGAGTACCAATCAAGAAAAAAAAAATCTTCCCCCCTAGCAACTCCCCTCCCCCAACCCCCCTATAACCCTCAACCCCCCTCCCCCCTCAAAGCACTTACATATGGTTGCGTCCCCTTTGCTATACTCTGACCCTTCTGTTTTTTTGGTAGTGGTTAATTAATTTAGGGAAATTGAATTTCAGGTTAGTAAAAATTTTCTAGTAACTTAAATGATTCCTTCTTTATAGCGATCGAAAGGTAAAAATAGCTACCAAAACTCAAATCAGCGCACCCCACTTCCACGTGGTCTCGTCTGTCCTACCCCTAGAGTGTATATAAAAGCCCGTGGAGACAGAAGAAGAAGAAGAATACATCTTATAGTTTTCGAGTAAAATGCCTGTGACATACGGACGGACAGACAGACAGACAGACATGACGAATCTATAAGGGTTCCGTTTTTTGCCATTTTGCTACGGAACCCTAAAAAACGCGTTTGTTGTATGGGAGCCCCTCTTAAATATTTATTTTATTTTGCTTTTAGTATTTTTTGTAATAGCGGCAACAGAAAAACATAATCTGTGAAAATTTCAACTGTCTACTACTTTCTATTGCGGTTCTTGAGATACAGCCTGGTGACAGACAAACGGACTGACAGCGAAGTCTTCGTAATAGGGTCCCGTTTTATTCTTTGGGTACGGAACCCTAAAAACTTATTTATTTTTTGTATGAAACGTATATTATATATTAATGCAGCTTCTAAGTAAACGCTATTAGCAAATGGCTTCGTATGCATTGTTACGTAAATTGATCTAATACGTCAATTTGAGTCAGTCCATTTCGATTTATTTCGTTTATTACTGAGTATGAAACTCAGTAAAACAGTTCCTTTTTTCATTGTAGCATAAATAAACATTTCATTTTTCACATTTCGTGAAAGACCTGTAAGAGCAATTGTTCCGGCAAAAAAAAACGAGAAACGTCCATAAGTACCTAAACAGAAAAATAAACGAATTTATTCTCGCAATCTTTTAACTTATTCTTGTCATTGACGCATACGAGGCCATTTATATCTAGACATATTTTGAACTTGATGCATACGAATCCAAATATGGCTTCGAAATGTAATTAGCCAAATTGTTATTAAAAACTATAAATTAATACCTAAGAAATAAACCATCTTTTTTATTATCACTTAGTTTCCGTAAACATTTTTTGATCTAGTTACAATCAGGATAGTTTCGTAAACACGTATTCACAAGCGCAACTGATATTGCAGGTATAACTAACCGTGTTATGACTTTTAGAAGGTAAAAAAATATCTACCCCCTAATTTTAACTTTAAGGTATACTCTTGGCTCGTCTCAGTCGTTCTTTGTCAAGTTCTTAAATTCGTCCCTTTCTGCTTTCGTCACCGATTCTTCATTCGTCACTTTCGATATTTGGCTATTTCTTATTCCGGCTTTGTTCGGTATTCGTCAACATCGTCTTTGGGTATGGTCGAGGTTAGTTTATGTTGTTTTTAGACTCACTCTTTATTTGTCCTGTCGTTTTTGGTACTATTCTAAGTTCGTATTTTTCCTATTTCGCCTCTTTTGGAATTTACATCTTTCTTTGTTGGACACATTCTCTATTAATCTCGTTCGATATTCGTCCCATTCGCTATTCGTTAATATCAGGAGGAAATTAAAACATGAAGTTTCTTGTTTATGGCTTCCTTCGTTACTACCATATGCTACGCTAGGAAAAGACAAACAACAAATATGACCAAAGATGACAAAGGCTTCCAGTGACGAATGCAGAATAAGATGAATTAAGAACTTGTCAAAAATCGAATAGGACCAACAACGAACGTGCCGTGAAAAAAAATACGAATAACGAGTGAGTCTGAAAACAACATAGACTATCATTGAACATTTAAAGACACATCATAATATGTATAACATACCTCACTTTTTGGTACTACCTTCTTCTTTCTTCTTTCACCGGCCTTTTCCCATTTTTATTTGGGGTCGGCTCTTCCAATCGCCTTTCGCCATGCAGGCAAGTCGTTCCTGGGTCGTCAGAAGGTCTAATTCTAGATCTTTATTAACTAAGGATGTCCATGTGAGTCAGGGGGCCTACCGCGGCGTCTCGGTCTCGATTCCAAGCTCAGCACTTTCCTTGTCATGTGGTCTTCGGGTCTTCTCATCACGTGTCCGTAGCTCCGTACCAGCGTAACCGTGCCTCGGCTAGCTTTTCCGGCATAGGTCTAACTTTTAGACTTCCACGCACATAATAGTTGGGTACTCTATCCATTAGGGTGACGCCTGCCGACCATCGCAACATCCGCATTTCAGCCACGTGCAGTTGTTGTGTGTGCTGTTTGTTAAGCGGCCAACATTCCGCAGCATATATCATCTCAGGCAGTACTGCGGTCTTGTATACTTTGCCTTTGATGCGAACAGGCATTCTTGCATCGCAAAGCACTCCGGATAAGCTTCTCCATTTTAGCCACCCCGTATTTATTCGATGAGTGACGTCGATATCGATATCTCCATTGTTAGAGTGTTTTTGTAGTAGTTTTTGGTACTACCTACTTTAAAAAAATATATATTTAGGACGCCACGTATGGCTTCGTATGCATTAGAGGGTTAATTACAAAATGCAAAATATTCATCTATATTGATGCGTCATCATTATATCAGCCAAAAGACGTCCACTGCAGGACATAGGCCTTCCCCAAAGAGTGCCAAAATGACCAGTTCTGCGCCACCCGCATCCAGCGGACTCCCGCGACCTTTGCCAGGCCTTGTTTGTCTGCCTTAAAATTATCACGCTATAAGTGACAAGATAGAGCGTCGTCACTGGCTGACACCGTTCGATAGAACAAGACGACGCTCTTATCGGTCCACCTTGTAGGGGGTCTACCCACGCTGCGCGTTCCGGCACGTGGTCGCCACTCGAGAACCTTTCCGCTCCAATGGCCATCATCGTGCAATGTGCCCCGTTTACTGCCACTTATTGTTGTTTGTTGTGTAAGGGCTAGTTACTTACTTTACTGTGTTGTGTTAATAACTTTAAATTTGTCGAATCCGCGAGCGATAACCTCAGACCAAGAAAAAAGATTACAGAACAGAACATTACGAAAAACCTAGTGAAGCCGGTTTTCAACCAAGCCAAATAAGTTTAGCACACGCTCACGCGCACTTATACAAGCAAAAAAATTGCACAAAACTGAATATGGGAACAATAAATAATGTGATAACGATGACGCCTCTATTTGGTTTATTAACCTTTGGTCTATGTATCAGCTTTAAATATGGAACACATAAACAAACATTCATAAAGTATGGAGTTCTTTATTTGAATTGGTATAGATTATGGCAACAATAAATCTTATTTTTACTAGATGCAAATTATTCGTCGGATTTATTCGGAAATACGGAAATATAAGCTATTCACAATCTATCTCTAAACTACCACACACCTCTAGTATATATTGCCTCCCAGATCCGCAAAAACTACACCGAATCGAAGGTCAGACTTTAACTGGATCGTGGGTAATTGTTGACATCGGGTATTTTTCGGTTTCGGTCGGAACAAATCGGAAACAGGAAACAACACGAAATACAATGCTGTGTTTTCATTATATCAATATTCATTTATCAGACTGCAAAGGGCAATGTACGGCTATGCAGGCACGGCTATACTAAAGAACTAGTGTAAAATGAGACGCTATACCGATTTCATTTACTTTAATTTGTAAATATCATTTATACTATTAAAGCTAGCGTCATGTTGATAATTTTCCCGCCATCTACACACAATTTCCGTTATGCATGTGTATTTCCAAGTCTTAGTTGGCTATAGTTTTTGAAATAGAGCTGGGGACAGCACTGTATGAAAAAAAGTTACTTTGGTCATATTTTACACTAGTAAGAGCTATCGTAAAAAGAACTCAAAATGTGATACCCCACAACACGTTCCTTACAATCCAAAAAAATAATTGCGAAACCCCTTATTACCCCTCAAACTGCCCCCTTTATTGGGGTTTATGTCTTTTTGGCTTGATTTATTTTATTAGCGTATAATTAACTTAATTTATTTACCTCACTGAGGTCTCCCGACGACCTCCTAAAATAGTGCAACCACCGAAATTGTACGGATTGCCGAAAGTACACAAGGCGAACGTGCCTTTGCGGCCGATCGTAAGTCAAATCGCTTCTCCAACTTACGATCTTGCGAAGCATGTTGCATCGGTGTTGCAACCGCTTGTGGAACGTCGTCTTTTGTGAAGGACTCCCGTCACTTTGTGGATATTCTCAAGGACATAACGTTGGAACCAGATGACATAATGGTGAGTTTTGATGTTGAGTCATTGTTTACCAATGTTCCCGTTAAAGAATGTCTGGAAGTCGTCAGAAAGAGACTGGCTGACAACGGGATGCCGGAGTCAGTCATGGTATTGCTAAGGAACTGTTAGTTACTTTTTATATTGCGAAAAGCATTACCTCCAGGTTGATGGTGTTGCCATGGGTAGCCCGGTGGCTCCGGTAATGGCAAATATCTGGATGGAACACTTCGAATCCAATATAGATCTGCAACCATGGGCGGTGAAGTTATGGAAACGATACGTCGATGATGTGTTTTGCATTGTAAGAGGTGGCAAGCAGGAAGTTGAGCAATTACTCCAGCATCTGAATTCCATTCACGCAAAAATAAAGTTCACATATGAATTGGAATCAGAACGCAGTCTGCCTTTTCTGGATGTTAAAGTGATAGGTCGAATGGATGGGTCCTTGACGCACACTGTTTACAGGAAACCAACACACACAGACAAATATCTCAACGCTCCGTCTCACCATCACCCCCGCCACCTACAGTCTGTGGTTAACTCCCTGCGGAACAGGGCACAGGACCTTTGCGATCCTGAATTTTTAGAGAGCGATATGTCGCATATTCAGAAGGTCCTTAGGTGGAATGGGTATAAGTTAGACGGACGGCAACCCAGACGGAGGTCTAGAGGAAAACATCCTGATGTTCCAAGGCAACCAGCTTTTATGCCCTACGTTAAAGGAGTAACGGACAAAGTTGGTACAATACTGCGAAGGTATTCCATTAATACCATATACATGCCATTATCCAAGGTCGTGGGACATCTAAGATCACCAAAGGATGTTATCCCCTTTCAATCACCAGGAGTTTATAAGATTGACTGCAGTTGTGGAAGTTCCTACATTGGCGAGACCAAGCGAATCATCGCGGAAAGGGTCAAGGAACATATTGTGGCTGTCAAAAATCGGCAGGTGAATAAGTCTGCGATAGCCGAGCATTTGTTGGAGTCGGGACCAAACCACTGGATTGAGCTTCATAAACCGAAAGTCCTGTCTATGGAACGTCATTTCTACAGTAGAAAAATACGTGAAGCCGTTGAAATCAGAAAACATCGTAATTTCAACCGGGACGACGGTTTTAAGATTTCATCTTCGTGGAATCCTATCATAAGTAAATGCCAGCGTCAAAAAGCATCGTCCGTTATATCACCGGATATTATTAGTGCTGTGTGTCGGCCGGGTGACAACCCTAGTGTACAAGTGGTTAATAAAGACCAAATGCAGGTAGTTCGGAAAACCCGCGCAGCAAGAAGATGTTGTTGCAACACATCCGAAACGTCGGGAGACCTCAGTGAGGTAAATAAATTAAGTTAATTATACGCGATTAAGTCCCGTTTAGTATAAATAATGTGTGAGAATCGTGAAAGTTTAAATCAATATATTATTTTATTAGGTCATAAATTTCTATATCTATACCAAATTTCAGCTTCCTATGTCAAACGGTCTTGGAGAAAACTGGCTGTGACAGACGGACAGCCTCCGAGTGATCGCATAAAAGTGTTCCGTTGGACCAATTTTGGTACGGAACACTAAAAACGTGCTGGTCTATCACCGAAGATAAGATAAATAAATAAATAATAATAAATATTAAGGGACAATCTTACACAAATCGACCTAGTCCCATAGTAAGCTCAGTAAGGCTTGTGTTATGGGTACTAGACGACGATATATATAATAGATATAAATACTTAAATACATAGAAAAACTTCCATGACTCAGAAACAAATATTCATGCTCATCACACAAATATTTTTCCTTACCGGGATTCGAACCCAAGACCTTCAGCTTCGTAGGCAGCGTCACTTACCACTAGGCTAACCGGTCGTCAGATGAAACTATTTGCGTATAAACATGCAAAAAATGGCAGCAAACCACCACCAACAATGACCAAACCTCGACGTGCTTCGCCTCTACGAGGCATCATCAGGAGATGCTGGCAGATGTTGCTTGCGCCACGTCCACTGAGCAAAACCGAGTTTTTTTTAGCGGAATAGCAAAGGAATATTTATCGTAACATATTTATAATAGACTTCCGCTAAGTAACGCCTGATTCAATCAATTAGATTTGGAGTTCGCCATTATTATTCTCTTTTAATATAAACGACCTCCCAAAAGAAAAAGCCTACCCATCAGTATTGTTCGCGGACGATACGTCTATTGTAATACCATGGATATGAGCAAAAAATAAATCAAACTACATAAAACAATTCAATGGCTAGAGAACAACAACCTATCAATGCTATACTCGTAGTGTCCACTTGTGGCCACTAATATAGCAGCACCACCAGTCTTCTTTACGTACACGTTATTTTTAATTTAAGTTGGTATTTATTAAGTTTATTTTTATATATTGTGTTTTCTAATTAAGGGCGAAATTGTGATGTTGTATTAAGATATATAATAGGCTTCCTAGACTTCCTAGAGAGATAAAAGATCTTGCACTAAAACAGTTCAAAAAGAAACTATTCGTATGGTTATGCGAGTGGTGTGTCTACTCTCTAAGCGAGTTTTTTACTATCAAATGTAAAAAGTAAATTAAAAGTAGCCTAGATTATACATTTAAGTTCATTGTGAGTTATGAGTCGTAGATTACGGGAACTCTATTTTGCTTAAGCTCAACCGCCAGCATAATCTTGAGTTTATCATGACTTAGCATGCTTACTCAAGCAGAGTTTGGTGGACCCATATTTCGCATTTATAAAAAAAATCATTTCATATTGTAAATTCAAAATGCCCTCTTCCACTTGTGGCTGCGACACGTGGCACGGCTCAGAGAGCGTGTTTACATTTCATCAGTGAATGATCCGATAACGATATCAACGTTATAACGTTATCAAATGTATGGATCAATGTGAACAGTGAGCATGTTTTCCTTACAAAGACTTGCCTCCGATGACCGTGATCCTGCCCCGAGGATCATGATCCTGCCTCCATCATCCATGTGAACATGCTTTGGCACTTTCTGTTGCAGCTACGGGCCGGTGTGCGCGGGCAACAGCGACCTTAGCGCACACCACACGTTCGACAACATGTGCGAGCTGCAGGACACCAACTGCCGCGACGGCACCGCCAGTGAGTACAGCGACCTCTACCTCTAACGATACGAAACCACTTGATTCGTTTTCAAGCAGTGATACGGAGTGCGATGTCATGGGCGGCCATTACACGGTGGCTATGATCGTGATATTTTTCTAGCTATATCTATCTATTACATGCAATGGGATAGAGACATTTAGAAAAAAATCACGATAATACATGTAATGGCCGCCTTGAAAATACAACCCGGGGTTAAATCCTATCCGGACATATAACAAAATACCGGTCAAGTGCAAGTTTGACTCGCTAGTCGAGTCGAGGCGAGAGTTCCCTAATAACTTTCAGACACAATACCCGTGTCTATCCCTTTAATTCTGGAAAAATCTTATCTCATAGTCAAAGTTACTGTCATAAGTACAGCGCTATCTTTTTTTGTAATTTATTGATAAGCAAGCTGTTGCCCGCGACTTTGTCTGCATAGAACTTATCATTGTCTCAGAAAAACGATTGCTATTACATTATGTTAAGAGTCCGCAGCAAGCTCGATTCTTCATACAAACGTAGTTACGTCCTTACTTTAATATAACATGTCACATTATCATGAAATTCTCTAAATATAATGAGGTAAGATATATCTAGGGCTAAAACTAGTTTATGACTCTTAAAATGTTAATAGAAAGAAAATAGAGCGAGTACAAGTTTTGCATTTTCAGACCCCAGAAAGTTGTTCAGTTCGGCGGCCTACTACGACCAAAATATAGTTTAGATTGAAGTCAAAACCTATTTCCGGTGTCGATTAAACTATGCAGTTTGAAAAGAAAAAAGATTTATCAAAATTGATTTTGTAGTTTTAAAATGAGAGCGTAACTACGAAAACCTTAAAATAAATTACAAAAATTTGATGCGAAACTGCAGCGAATTACTCTAGCGCGGGGAACGGTCCGGGGGGGGGGCGGCGGTACGCACCGCCCTTATCATAGCTACTCCTTGCCGTGCGCTTAGTTTAGTGACAATAGTGACCCATTTGGTGTGCGCGGGAGCGACGTATTGTTTTGGTGAATTATCTTCCTACGATAATCGCGGTCAATTCACGACTTGGACTGATAAAACGGATTTGATTTTTCTTGGTGATACTGGTGGTGTGTTGTAACACAAAGCTTACAGTACTTGTTGATTATATTCATAAAAATAGGTACCTAATTCAGACAAATACTATAAAACCGTTTCACACGGCCGGCGCTCCTTGAAATTGACCTTACGTCAACATTGGAACAATAAAGCACAGAGCTGGTCTCCTATTTCGTCTTTGTATTATGGTTGAGATTACTTAATGTGGCCGGCCTTTTATAAAACTGTCATTGTAATTAGAAGCTTCTACCTTCGAACGTAGAGTTGCTTTTTGAATGAACCACTGATGCAATTTGGCCAACTTAAATAATCTCATGTATACCATTCAAGTGTTTTAAACTCTTGTTGAAACTATGCGAGCTGACGATAACAAAAACAGTTCATGGGCTTAGATCCGAAAGGACTTATATTAGTTGCAAAATATAACACATATGTCTTTTGACTAATTTATAGTAGGACTATTAATTATTGTAAACCAAAATGACGTATGTAAATATGGCATGTAAAATAATTACACCTTTTTAATATTGCACAAGAATTCATGTACAGATTCAGTCTTTTACAATAGGGCAGTCGGGATTTCGCGTCGTAACCAAAGGTTGATTCCATGATTTTGCGCGCGCGTTTCGCGTTTTATTTGCATGAAATAGTGTTCAATTACTAGAGATTTTATAGTGATATTTATAATAGACAATTTAAGACATTTTAGAGACGAATAAGTGAATTTAATGTAGGCACGTATTTTTTAAGACAATTGACAATATTGTGAGTGTGAAACATTAAGTGTTTGATTTGTTTCTATATGAATAGTTAATAATTATAGAGTCAGTGTTCACATTAAGTATTTATAGTATACCTATGTAATAATTTAAGAGTAAAGTGTTTATTTTTTGGTTTGTAATATTTAGGTCGTCACTACGGGAGATTAGCTGGAAATATAGTTCTGCGTGCTAATTGCTGTAATAGACATTTCCAAGGCTTCATAAATTAAAGGTATAGTTAGTTCTTTTCTGCAATTCAACGGGTCCGCTGAGCCGTTTAATCGAACATTAATAGGGGCCATAGGGCCAGATATTATTCCAAATTTTAATATTATGTATATACTATCTCTGGTATGAGAGTGGATTTAAGGATATACTACTATTGTTTTGAAATACAACTCTAATTTAAATAAGGATGCATGAATAGGTATAATAAATGATAGCATTGCAATGTGATTGAACTTTGGAAGAGCACACACACACATCTCAATTTTATAACTGACTCTTTTTAACTTTTCTAAAGCATTGTAGTGTTATGCATTTAATGGCTTTTTGATTCTATTATTTGTGACAAGATAGTGAACTTACAAAAAAAAAAAAACTTCTATACACACCCATTGTATTTCGTGGCTTTAGCCTGATTTCAATGGACATACACTCATACACATATCACATTTACACCAACATACATAGCTGACACACCACGAGCTTAGATTTCATTTGAATACACGCACTTAGGTACACTCGACGCAAAGCTTTTTGGCTGATACTAGATCCTGGATTGCTGGAGTCGACTCGAGTTTACACCTAAGGAATCTGACGTGTCAATTTCTTAGAAGCTGTGAACTTTTCATACACAATAGGTATAAATCCAAGGCCTGAGCTATTTATATGTTCTGTAACATTGCGCTCTGTTTGTTCTGGGATGTAACTCATTCGATTATACGGACCTTTGACATCTGCGTCAATTAGTGGAAGTAGAGTGACACTGCAGGCCAATTTAAGGGACAGACAGTACAGTGGATGTTATAGCATATAAATGGTATTCAGAGCACCTTGTACATAATCGACAACAATCACTATCTCTGTTACAAATACCGTGGCTGCACGAACGTTTAGGGTATGCGTAAATTCTGCCGCGCGTTATGTTTTGCGTAATTATTAGAATTAATCTTGGCAATCTGCGTAAAGTAAATTTAAAAGTACTTAAGTACTTAAGATTCGTGTAAGATGATGAATGTGTAGGAGAGATGGTTTGAATCAAATAAATAGTAAGGGTTGATAGGTTGCATCATGACGGATTTGCTGGTTTGGCGAGGGTGTAGGAGCGTTGGGAGCCCTCGAAAGATTCAAGACATAACAATAGGTATAGGCCCCATTTTTCAAGACCTAAGGTCTAGAATCCCAAGGTCCCCTTGTAGTCTGTTTTTTACAGGTCATCGTTGTCGTTCGTCGTGATGGAGCATTTTTATAGTATAATTTTAGTTAGTTCTAAGTTAGAAATAAATGTATGTAATTAGTATTAGATAATTATAATTTGTATACGGTAATTAACTAATTAAATCAATTATCTTTGTTCGAGTTGTACCTGATCGGGTGAGTCGCATGTTTACTTATGTAGATAGACTATTTGTTGATCTCAATTTTAAATGTTCATTTTGATTTGCGGATATAATTAATTATTGCGGATTTTTTACGGTTTGTTTGACCGTGCGATTTGATTTGCGGACGATAAATTTATTGACGGATTATAATTTACAGTAATGTTTACGATTACTGAAATGACCTTTCACGTGTTTTGATTCGGTTTTTGCGGCTTATGATCATACATTTACGTATGATTTTTTGACGTTTATTTAAACGCATTATTTAATGCGTCGATTGAACTACATTTACGTTCTGATTCATTTTGAAATTTTAGTTTCATTCGTTTTATTTATTACGAATGTTATTTATTCACATTTATTTATTGCGTTTGTTACGGTTTCATTTGGAACATCATTTGACATTATTATTTTATACAATGCGTTTTACGACGAGATTTTAACACAACGTAGAGGGTCCTATTCGTACTTCTTGAACTAGACGATCACAAGTATTTTATTTATGGCCAGTATTTTAGTTAACTTGTTAAATAGTATTTTATTTAAAGGAGGCTAGTTTAGTCTTTCTACAGTGTGTGATCATACTGATCATACTGATCGACGATCTGTGGCTTTCTTATGGACTTTGCATTATGTTACAAAAATGGATAAACCGGGTAAGTACCTACTTATATGCATTTTAGTCAAGTTCCAAGTATACAAATAAATTATATACATGTAATATGTACATATTATATTAATGTATATGAGTACCTAGTCATTAATCCTTAGTTGACGTGTTATTTAATTTATTTGGTAGGTAAACAAAATTTTAATCTCACAGTAGGTACTCATTCGGTATTAAATAGGTAGGTACCTACGTAAATATCACTTGGGTACGTCAAATCATTCTGGATATGGCTTTGGTGATATATAGTTTGATTCATTTATATAGCCAAAACAAAATACTTACTTAGTTAAAAAATAATAATACGCTATAAATTTAAATAAGACGAGGATGAACGAACGGACTTTATACGAAAACTACCTATCACACATTATTGCTTAGAAATTTTAATTAGTTTACCTAAGTAGGTATGTAAGTTATAGTATAGTATCCTAAAGTATATAGGATAGGTTTTTTCGTCACTCTCTATAGTAATCTACGTACTTCTATATATCATAATTATATATAGAAATTGGCACTTACCTACCCTTCCACTTTTTTGATCGAGTGACCTGACAATAACAATACTAGGTACTCTAGGTAGGTATCTAAATAAAAAAATGACGACGCGACAATAGCAGTTGTTTCTCGGTGCTACTTGAACCTTGGTTGTAGGTATTTATTATTTATGTATGTACTAGGTTCTTACTATATTATGTGCTCAGGTTGGCGCTTGTCCAATTTGTAGATATAAGATGTACAAGGTACATAGGTACATATATTTTTCAACTAAAACTATAAGGGGGCAAACAAGCATACGGTCCACCTGATGGTAAGCGATCACGGGAGCGTATAGTCGTTTATAATTACCTATAGTTATTTTTTTTCTAGAAGCGAAAAGGTGTTCAAAGACAAAATTATGGCTATCGGCTCGAAGGAAGAAAAGAGGACCGGCTCGTCGTCAAAAAGAAAATATAAATCCTAATAGGTAAGTTATAATAAGGCTACAAATTCATATTTCATTTATTTATGGACCAACTAGGATCATTGGTTGTAAGTAGGTACTTTTTACCAAAAATAAAAACAATAATGTATGATCTTTTTTATTTCCTTCAATACACCAAATCTTCAATGTGAATAAATATTTATAGGGTAGGTTCCTAGGAAAAAAGATCTGGATTCTAATTAGTGCGTATTTTTATTACACACAACCGAACATAGAACCTGCTTTTTTGAAGTCTGTAAAAATTACGAAGTTATGGCGCGTAGATAATCCGCGTGACTTCACAAACGTATGAACCGTGACGTTACGCGCACTTATAACTTCGACATTTTTTGTTTAGTGACCAAAAGAAAAAATACGTGTCTAATATTTTTGATCATCTATAATACGGATTTTAGAGTTACTTATTTAAAAATAGTTTAAGTACTATCACTGTAATAAGCTTGTTTTGGGAAAAAGACTGACTGTTAAGTTTCTTGCGGCGTTTCTTCTTGACAGTGGTCTCTGCAGAAGCGCTGGCAGGGCTTGCCTTATAAAAGTGCCCTTGGCGGCCTACTTGCAGAATAAATATTCATTTATTTCATTTATAACAAAAATAGTGGTAGTGGTATCTGAAAATCTGCTATGCAATTATGGCACTAGGTTGTTAAAATGACAAAACCTGGTATATTGTATGTTATACTTATGTTACTAGTTACTACTACTTTTGTTGGCACATCAAAACTTGTAGCCTGTACTCTACATTTACGTTTTTAGTAGGTTAAATAATCAGTTAAAATTTGCCTAGCCGCACTTACGCACTGTATAAACTGTATTGTTATCTCGCTATGGAGATGTTCTACTGTTATATTTTATTTACCGCAATAATTTCGCCGTTGTATGAAGATATTTTACTGCGATATTTTAACTGCGACATGTATAGCTCCGCCTCCCCGCGCGCTCTCGCTTTACTGCTAGCGCCCTGTCTCCCTCTAGGTGAAACAACAACATTTTAAAGCGTAAGCGCGCGATCTCAACGCGGAGTTGAGCGGACCTTGCTGCGGACTCTTAAGCGCACGTTTAATTATCGCTGTCCCAAATACACGGTTCTCTAATTTAAAATTTGGCCAAATGAAAATGTGCCTAATAAAATTATTCCACAACGGTTGCCAAAGTTTGTTTAGGTAGTGAAATTTTACCAAAAGAACTACGGCAAAACGGCGGGATCCCTAAATTATAAAGTCGGCTTTATCTGTTGTCATTATCATCATGATATCAGCCGAAAGACGTCCACTGCTGGACATAGGCCTCCCCCAAAGAGTATCAAAGTGACCGGTCTGGTGCCACCCGCATCCAGCGGACTCCCGCGACCTTTACCAAGTCATCAGTCCACCTTGTGGGGGACCTACCCACACCGCGCCTTCCGGTACGTGGTCACCACCACTGAGAACTTTTCCGCCCCAACGGCCATCAGTTCTACGTGCAATGTGCCCCACCCACTGCCACTTGAGGATTGGCTTTCGGATGGTTATCGAAGGGCGGCTTGGTTGGTTCTGCTGCGGATAGCCTAAATTCTGATGCGATCACGCAGAGACACTCCCAACATTAGCTCTCTCCATTGCCCTTTGGGTGACTTTGAGCCTTCTTATGAGGACCATAGTAAGCGACCACGTTTCAGTGCCATATGTCATCACTGGCAACACACACTGTTCAAAGAGTCTTGAGACACTGCGGAATGTTGAACGAAAAGATGTGCCGTAGCTTCCCGAACGCTGCCCAGCCGAGTCGGATTCGACGATAGGTCGAACTGGACAACATGTCTTAGGTATACATATATAATCGTCTACTACTTTGAATAAAGTGTCCAATTGTAATGAGAGTTGGTACTACATGGGCATTTTGAGACGATCCAAGAGCTTCGCTCTTGGACTCAATAGTATCTAAGGAAGGAATTGCTCATTTAAATTGATAGATGTTAGCGTGATGAGTTTCAGGTACGAATATTAAGGGTTTGAAGCCTTCATTTTCGATTATAGTTACAAGCTATATTAGCTTTAAAATTAGTAAATAAGAATGTATGTACATAAATACATCAACATCTGGTATATATTTTAATTTACGTAGGTTAACTAATATTCTTGGCAGCAAATAATTGCTACATTTTACTTAATAGTATACGAATATGATGATTGGTTAATATAGGCTTAGTTATCACAAGATGACTGAGCATAGTATTATGTTAGTATTGGGCGAAAATAACTTCAAAATATGGATAGTTAACGGAAGGGGTTTGGTATGTAAAAATGTTTCGATTTCTAGGTCATGAGTAAGAGATTTCAATTTAGATACATTAAATGTAGCTTAGATGTAAGCTGCATTAAGTTGCGGTTATAGACTAAAATCTAGACTACAACTAAACATGTAGAAAACTCATTTCCCGGCCATAATATTCCGGCTGAGTGTACTTATTGCGGGGTAGTTAGAGAGATGAGTTTTCTTGGCATGGTCGGACAGAGCGGCGCCAACAAAGGGGAAAAATACCCACATAATGGTAAAAAGATGTTATCGATCGGTACGGCTCGGAGACGCGGGCGGATAGAAATATAACATTTATTGAGGTAGGGATAAAGACTGTTTTCAGGTGGAGCTCAACTTAGTGTGGTGCTGGACGCTAGAGGAAGGAATAGCGGGCGACTTCGAGGCGGAGGGCACTTTTTCACGGGACACGGACGGAGCAACACATCACTGCACACGGGACGCGGCCGCGGGGCGAGGCTTCATCTTCCTTCGAGGCACTCTTTGTTTCGAGCGACGAGGACGAGCAGCCGAGTCCACCTTACGAGACGCTGGGTTCGTGTCGCATTTATTTAAAGATAAAATCTGGTGAGTGACCTTTACAATTTCTATATTAAGTGATTCTGAAACTTGATAAATTGATTTCTGGAACTATAATCTAACCATTTCAACGTTATCATACTTGTATTTGTGTGTCGAAGTCTAGTTATACGGGGTATAGTTTGCGAGACATGCTAGATAAAGTACGAGCATTTATACGCATAACGTATGAACGGGTCTATGACATTAGTTAAATAACTGACGACATTACAGGAATGTAGGTTGTTCTGTACATATTACTAGCTGCATTGATACTACGGAATGCTAAGGTTCCGTGCGCTTTTACGGGATAAAGTGAACAAATATTATACGATATTCTAGCTATAGAAATCAACTCGGGCTGTGATACGCGTTATAGTATAAGAGTAGGCTGTTGATGCGGATAAGCGAATAATACTTCTAGTGTATATTATTATCTAGTGGTTAATTATGGGTACGGATGAGTGGTTTCTTTATTAGATGAACGTAACCGAGTAATTTACTTATGTACACCTGTGTCTGCGTGCTCAGTGTCGCGACAACCATATCCACAGGGCACATTGAGGACCCTGGCCACACGAGAATTCACCCGAATAGGGGTTTCTTAGTCAGCAGAGATGTGCCCGCACTGCTGCGCCAGTCATAAATGTGTATAGACGGAGTGAGTGGCTGAGAGTTTTCAATCTTGCAAATTGAAGGATTTCACCGTCGAGCTCCCGTCTTAGTCCTAGCTAACCTCTTAACAAGGGGTGCGGTTGCGTTGATTTGTGAAGTGATCAGATATAAGTACTTATAGCTATATTGTGTGGGATTCCTTTGTTAGACGAACGTAACCGAGTAATTTACTTATGTACACCTGTGTCTGCGTGCTCAGTGTCGCGACAACCATATCCACAGGGCACATTGAGGACCCTGGCCACACGAGAATTCACCCGAATAGGGGTTTCTTAGTCAGCAGAGATGTGCCCGCACTGTAGCGCCCTCTCATGGATGTGTCAGCGAAGGAGAGGTTGGTGAGGCCTTTCAGTCTTGCAAACTGAGGGGTTTCGCTGGCCAAGCCGTCGTTTTGCCTTAACCGAGGCTTCTTATCGTGAAGCTGGCTATGTTGGTTTTACAAGGAAATCCAACACATTCGCTTTTAATAACAGCAATAATTAAGTAGGTCTCTTCTTAGGTGGGGTTATTACCATCGGGTTCTCAATAAAGGTATCACAGTGGATTGGTAGTTAATTATCATTCGTCAGCTCAACTGTGCATTGTCATACATCTAAAACACCTTGACTATAAAGTGCCTTTGAGTTGATTGGGTGAGATTGGTTGCTAAGACACTGTGTTACATCCATTGAGATATTTTGGGGTATGTATTGTATTATAAATTGGTTAGGTAAATGTCCGCACTAATTTGTATTAAATTTGATAGGAATAACGATAGGGTAGGCAGAACCAACAGTTGAGGTGGGGGATTACCTGTGAGTACGAGCGGTCGTAGGCGAGCGAGAGGCGAGCGCTACAGTTCGCGAACAACTCTAAGATTCATCGTTAGGGAGAATCGATATTACGCTAGACATTGCGTCATTTATGTACCTGTAGGTAAAATATGCACTAATATTATATTTCAGTAGATTACTGTTGTATCATCATCAATATCTCGCTTTCTTCATAATTATTTTTATTATTAGATCATCGCGTCATCATCAATAGCGATCTCAACATGGCCAACACAAGTTGACCACTGTTGTATTGCGAATCTATTTTAAAGGGCGTCGCCTACGACATAGCGTAACTTAACACTTCCCACAATTTAGTATAACAAGGAATTTATGCCTACATTAGCCTCCATAGTTGTGCATCGCATAATGAAACGATGGATTTGTAGATTAATTCTAAGGAACTGGTATATTTGTCTTACTTAAGTTTAAAGGTTCTACTGCTGAAATGAGTTTATTGTACAATTTCAATTAACGTGTAACTTTTCCTTTATAGAAATACAGCCTCCATTCTTCTCGAAAAGGGCCTGGGTCTACTCACGCAATGCGGGACCTCCTCCACTAGACGCTATCACACGCCAAGCCACTTCACCAGCGCGAATCACGTATAGCTTAGGTCTAAATAGGTCTTCGAGGTTAGGTTCCAGAGATAATCATTCCTAGATTACGGCATTGTAGGTCTGGAGTCGGATGGTTTTTTCTTTGACCGAATCTCTTTCCGTCCGACAATATCCTAGGAGACGATTTGGTCTGTTAAAGTACTCAAGCTCGATTACTTTAACATAAATAACCAGAGATTCTGTAGCCGTAGGATAGATTTATCTAGACTAGAATAAAACTCAACCTTTCTAGTAGGATCGGCCGGAACTAACTCGGTTTTTCTATTCGCTTTGGTACGAGTTAGTATTTATAGGATCAAAGTGGATATCCAGCATAATCGAGTCTTGATTTTACTGGATCAATTAATCAAAGGTTCTTTAGCTTCAAAACAACCAAACTAATTCGATATTTTTATGGTAAATAAATGATTTATTTTCTCACTACTATCAGTTTAATTTTATTCAATAGCTTTTCCTTCAGGTAGGATTCCATTTTCAGACGACTAGAGGCTTCTCAGGAGCTTCAGCTTACAGCTAGGGGTTAATTTAAGTTCAGAATAGGTTAGCATAAAGAGTCGGCCATTTTAAAAGGTTGAACCGTCACATTTTGGTTAGGCCGTGACCAGGATGGAAATAGGGTATTTAAATTCACATTTTAGTAACCCGGGTTACTACGGAATAGAGTATTTTCGATTTTAAAGAAAAAAATAATAAAAGGAAAAATATTTTTTTTATTACGTGATTCGCTTGGTGAAAGGGCTAATTAAATTTATTTACAGATTTTTCTGTGTGTGGGTTATACAAATAACCCACATTTTGTTGCCGTGGAGTAGATAGAGAGATGGAGTTTGTATTTTTTATTTTGTGTTATGTATTATTTTCAGGATTTTCCTTCTATTTATTTAATTTCAAAGGGATTTTCACGCGCGGTTTGTAGGTGAATTACTAATCAATAGGGTTTTATCGCACTAAGCTATGAAAAATATGCATAGGATTAATTTTGTTGTGGTCGGAGCGGTAATATTATTTTGACAAAATTCATTTGGGGGTACACATTTTTATTCCCGACTGTACTTTTCTGCATATTTTTATCAACTGCTCATTGAGACGATTCTAACGAGCCCAAACTCGATGGGTTTGTGTCATTGTATCACGAAGTTCCTATGCCCGTCTTCCAACTCCAGCATCGGATTAGTTCCTTGTCATCATAACCTTACTTTGTCATGCGATATATACATACGTGCGAAATTTTAGACCGAACGGAAGTCAGGAAGAGGGTCTAATTTAAGGATTAAGTAAAGGCGTAATAGTAAACACCCTTTTCGTCGGGCAGTCGTGTAAAACCAGTGCCTACGCGAAATTTATAAATTAGGGGGGCAGCGATGTTTTGTGGGAGGCTTACGATCTACCATTGCAATAGAAGAGGGTCTAATTTAAGAATTAAGTAAAGGCGTAATAGTAAACACTTCTTTTCATCGGACAGTCGTGTAAAAATAGTGCCTACGCGAAATTTGTAAAATAGGGGGGCAGGAATGGTATGCGGAATGGCCTTACAATCTGCTTTTGCCATAGCGCAGTTGTGTAGGATCCATATCCATCAGGCGGTTGCTGTAGTAGTTATAATAATGTTTAGGTATATTGCATTTACTCCAAAATAAAATGAAATTTAAAAAAAAAACGGATCTAGGGTACCTAAAATTAGTATTTTACTAGTTTAGCATCTTATGTATTTTAGTTACGACTATCTCACCCTTCATATTCAATTATTGCATTCCAGTTGGCAAAATAGGTTTGAGGTCATTGACATTTTGTCCCACGGTTTAGGCTATTATTCGTTACATAGCGGTTAGGAAAGTACCGGTTAATGTATATATTATCAAGGACTTAGGTATATACTTAAGAACTCATCACATAATAGGGGTTAGAGTTATAGGTAACTTTCGTAAGTTATGGGAGAAAAGTAGGTACATTTAGTTGCATTATAGTTAGTTGAGCAGAATTATCAGTTAAATTGAGCAGAATTTTCGGCTTTGTTATTGTCGAACTACGTCTCGTTATAATTATGCATAGGATCGTCATTGATTTGGGTATAAAAATTGGGGTTTTTAATCTTATAAAGGCAAAACTAGTTCCGACGTAAAACTTGTAGAACTGGGGGGCAGATCGGGTTCTCTTGTGCCGGGGAAGGACGCGTTTCACTCGCTTAGTCGTGACCACGTGTGTAATTGGGTAAAGGGTTAGATAAAATTAGTGCCTACGCCAAATGTATGAAGTTGGGGGGCAGATAGGGTCTATCCGTGCCGTGTGCCCCACACTGTGGCCGCTCGCGCCGTCGCGCCGCGATAATGTTAGGCATACATTGACATTTTAGATACCTAAATATTTTAATAACTATCGATGTTGCACCTAGCTAATATTTCATTATTTATGCGTCCTTTATTTACTTAGCTACGCTTATCATTAATTCAAATCACTTATTTAATTTTGTAAATGCAAAGTTGCCATTTGAATCAGAGATCGACAACCTTTTCGTTAAGGTTCAGTTTTCTTCTTGGTAGTTAGTAGTTAAATATCTTCAATCTTTAAGAGGCATCATCTAGAATCTATTTAGAACTAAAATTTGCTATTAGATCTTTGCAAAATTGCTATGATTCGTAATTTTATGTGAAAATACACTAGAAATAGTTTTATAGTTAGAAGTTTAGGTAGTTTAGACTAACTAAACTAGAGTTTGGTCTATCGTGGTAGGTATGTGGTTGTTAAGTTAATTAATAGGACGTAGCTTTCTTAGCGTTGTATGATTTGCTAGGTTTTAAATTTTGGATTTTTTGAGATAAGTTGTATCGACTTGAAGTAATTTTAGTAAGAATCGTCTCCGTTTACATAATAAGGATAATTATTCATTAATATATATGAGATTAGGAAATCTATCATGTTATTATTAGCGTACAAATATATCGATTTTTTTATAATCTGTGGCGCGCCATTTACCCGCGAACGCTAGTTGCGTACCCCTGCTACAAGTAAAACGTAGGAACATTAGGTATTTTCACGTCACGTCTCCGTTTAAATTCAAGTATAGGTGCATATTTTTGTATTAGGTTGCTTAATTGTTTTCTTATATCAATACATTATTGTAAAAGTAAGGTTCGGTGTGTAATTGTTTATTTTGAATGAGATTTGGTAGCGAAATACCTAAATAGTCGTTAAGAAACGGAATTACGGGGATTCTGAGAAAACTAGCACCTATTTTTAGATTCGAGAGTTGTAGGGACTGATAGTAGAATATAGATATTATTTTAGCAAGACATTAACTAGCTGAGAAATAGTTACACATACATCGGGTTCATAATTATCGTTGTTTGTGATTTGGTACAACATACAATGAGGTATGTGCTAGTATAATTAGGTCAAATATCTATTTAGTAAGTAAGTAGGTAAGTACCTATTTCATCAGGGTCAATGCACTTTACGGCGTAACGATTTAGTGTAGATTTGGTTAGGCCGCGAACGTCTAGTTAGAAAGTAAGTCATTAAGGTAATACTACGGGTCGTATAGTTATGGTAGATTATGAATATCGGAAAATATCAAAGGATTTCACGTCATAATGCAACGTGTAAGTTACGTAGGTACAAACTTGTATAGCACGCAAGGAGTTTCTATTTTTAGATACGTATAGGTTATTTAAAGCTAGAAATAGTGTCAAGGAAGTCATCATTGAGGGACAATACCTGTTTATCGGTTCCGAATCGGATATTCGCTTCCAAATTCCCAATTCATAATGCAATCCTTTTATGTTCTTAGCTACATCACTTATTTCACACACAACTTTCACTATCACTGCTTATCACTGCATTAAACTACGCGTATCACTGCTTTAAACATTAACAGGTAGTTGAATAGTCAAGGAACAACGAAATAACTTCATTTAAAAGACAAAATCTAGCAGACAATAGTTCCCGCGCATTGTATCAATATGAACTGAGGGAAAACCTAATAAAATTTAAGATGCCACTTATAGAAGTTGCATGATAGTAAAATTTGACTATTTCATTTAGTCGCGTAAAACTTTAAAATGGCGAACGTTTGTCCTTCGGTCGTTTCGGCGCCTTATAGTCGGTTGAGGGAGAAAGAAAGACACGGCAGATGTTCGCTTTCGAAACGCGGGAGTTGGGGGTCAAGTTTGAATGTGGACTTATACGTAAAGACTTTGATCAGATACAGGTGGTAATAGATAAGTATGTATGTGTGTTCGTTATTTATACTCGTAATTTTGAAGTTGTCTTAGGTATTAGTGTCTAGTTGAGGGGTATGAAGATCGCGCCACTCCAGGTTCCAGTATAGGTATTTGCGTTGCATTTCCGCATTCTAGACCAAATATTGCATCAATGGTTTTAAACATAGGTGTACCTACTATTATTTTCTTACGGCTCTGTAGGACAGATGTAATTACCGGCAATGTAATTATTGCAGATTTCATCGAAATCGTTAAAGCTTTTCCGAGAAGTGTAAACAATATTTATTCAAAAGGGTACCGTTTGTATGAAGTTAAATGAAATACTGTAGGTTGTAGGAAATTAAATTGGCTTCAGGATGAAAGAGTTAGTGATTGGTGAGCTAGGGGTTGTTTGCCACCGTTGTGGTAAAAACTGTTTTGCAGATAAATTTAAGAGAATTAGTTCCATAAACATTTAGTGACACACATGTTTTAGGTATTTTACTTTTAGTTTAGAGCTTGTAGGATTTATAATACTTTACGAAGAGTAATTGAACAAGTGAGCGGAGCGAACGAAGTTTTCCGACTTGGCGTGGCCAAAGATTATATAATGTGTTCGGATGTCAGTCTGTCTGTCTGTTCTCCTCTGCAAGTAGCGTTTTTTTAAATCGTGAAATTTTGTGCACATATTTTAGATGCTTTAATGTTGTACATAGGTTCTAGAATAAAAGAGATTTTGTCAAAAGACTTGTTCGTGTATTCTACAGCTCACAGTGACACTAGATATAAAATAATAGTATCGGACTTGATCGTTAAAAATTTTAGTGTTAGTAAATCATAATTATTTAAGTTGGATTTTAGTTCACTTCCCGGGGGGCAGCCTGATTGGAATCATAGATTCCATGTTTGATTTGAGGTCTCGCTTGAGTGATGCAGTTACGGGGGGCGGAAAACATAAAAAGATAGGGTTCTGTTTGTGTACCGATAGTGCTGTGTGTGGGGAAGGGGGAATTTTGTGCGGGATCTTGTTCGGTCTGAAAAATAAATTCAGTAAAGGAAAATTTGTGACAGAGATTAGTTTTGGTATTTAACAATAATTTAGTTGAGGAAAGGACATTGTTCTGCGTCCATACAATGTTCGCCTAAGAACCAACAATGAAAAAATATACCTTTCTAAGTCCGAAATTACACATATTTGTATGTAAGAACAATAACTCCTGACGGACACTTCTGAAAACATAGATATTAACAGTTATAATAGAGATTTTGAGGTTATGATTTATTTTTATGAAACATTATTACTATGATTACTACATAATGTTAGTGCTAGCTAATGTAAGCACTTTAAGCACATTTTAACGGCTAGTTATGACTAGCCTTGTTTAATATTATTTAAATACATAATTGTATAATTCGAGCAAAATGTTTATTTATGTGAAGTACCGAGGTAAAACTTGTTGGTATTTTGATTAGGCACGCCAATTCTTAGAAAATGCTATTTTACATCTTGAGATGATGACCTAAAGAGCGCTGCAGTTCTAATTTTTTCCGAGATTTAAAGACTACAGAAGGCAAGATGCAGTAATAAGTATTGCTTCTTGTCTTAGCCTAGCACTTGCAAGGGAAATAAATAAAACTCAGGTTGTGATTAGGTATTTGTTTATTTTATTCATACCAAATAAATACAACATAAAAACTCTCATTTGGCATCCAAAGTAATGATAATTGATATTATCAATCATCATTACTTTCGAGCAAAATATTATCCAAGAATTGAGCAGGGGGGTTGATATTTTCTTGGTATCGGGCCCAACAACACAATTACAGCAATAATTTTTAATTGCTTCCCTCCCAATTTCCGACTCATCAACTAAAATATATACAAAATATGTTTTACTACTAATATGGCGGCTGTGTATTCTCCCTCTCAAGAGCCATACATTTTCAGAATGTGTTAAATGTAATTCACTAATCAACTCCTCTTCAACCTCCCTGCAATCTTCAACAACATAATTGCCGTCTTGACGAACATGCTCGCCATAGTAGGACCGGGCTTGTTTGATTTGGTAAATCCCTAAAGATATCAGAATCAAATCGCTATATTCCAATTGAGGAAAATTATTAAGGGTGTTTATTTGAACAGTCATGTTTTCGAACTGGGCCCGTTTTCTATTTAAATTATTACTTTCTACAAAATCTGCCAATGTATTTTCTGTAAACATTTTTTCTTGGATGACCGAAACAATTTCTCTTGCATCATCTCTGTCAACTAAAAGCGGATGAAACTTATTAAGTAACCCTGCTGCGACCTTAAAATCTGCCATTAAATGCTTTGAAGCTTTATTGAAATACTCCTGTCTCAACAATTTAAAATCTCTTTTAAATCTCCCATTCTCAACCTCTACGACCCACCGACATAATGTCACTTTTCGAGATTTGTATGCTTGACAAATGTAGTCCGCTGAAGTAGCCTGCAACATTTAAAATATTGTGAGTGATTTATTGACTGGTTTGGCTTAAAGTAATAAAATGAAATGATTATTCTTTGAAATCAAGCTGAACACTTACCACTCTTGGTGTAATCTGTTGTTGTACTCGTAACAGAATTGCATTATCTTCTAAAATATGTTGTCTCATTCTTATCAAATTAATATTACAGTTAATGCATCTCAACGGTACACTTGGGGCCGCAGTACCTCTTGACGTTGATGGTAAAGAGTCATGTTTCGCAGCTCTTTCCGCTCTTTGCCAGCAAGGATGACAAATGTAATGTGATGCCTGAACCTAAACCAGTAAAAATAAAATTAAAAAAATTGTCAAATAAATGATATAGATCTGAGTAAGTACCTTAAATAATTCCAGTATTTGAAAAAAATGAACATGCCTGCAATGGGAGAAGTCTTTCAAAGATGAAGTTCCTGATATTCACATGATATTGAGTATCAGTCCTCAATGCGATTAATTGATGTGATCGAGTGCGAAGTGGCAACACGGTATTACAAAGAGCACAGTTCCTCCCAGCTGAGCTCAAGTTTGTAATTGCTCGACTGGCTTCAGTCCAACAAGTCGTACATATTAAATCATGAGGTTGCACCTGGAATTTAAGGATTATTAGTGAATTAAAAAAAAACAAAACATATTAGGTACCTAGACTAAGGTAGGTATAACCAGAACCTACTGTATGAAACAGAAAAAAATATATGCTTTACTTTCTCTTTTATTTAAAAGAAACATTATCGGAATAATTATATACTTACGGAATGTGGGGCAGTCCATTGTTGTATACAGTGAAAAATCTGTTCGTCTTCCAGCACCATAGAGCCACTTGCTGAACCACAATTTACACAATATGTGGATTCCATCGTTAGTCCGTGTTTTAAGCCAAGTAGGTCGCTAAAGAAGGGTATCGACATCCGTTATTCAAGCCGAGCCGAGTCGTAATTTATAAAAACTTATATATCGCTAAACCAACCAACTACACAGGTGCACTCAGAAACATTTGCTTTTTTTCAAACGAAAACAATTGCACGTCTGACGTCTATCTATTTTAACGTCTTGTTATCTGTCAACGTTATTGACGTTTTTTTTCTTTGCGTGGCACCACGCTGGTTTGGCCACTGAGGGTACCATAGTTATTTTTAATGAAAACAGATGATTTCACTGTATTCAATTTCTTTGAGGCATATATTTATGTGAGATTCAATTAAAAATATTTACCTTTTCATAATACAATTGAGTTTATGACTAACTTTTGAAATATGAGTGTGAAGGTATTGTGCGATTGGCCAAATACACGAGCCCATGAACGCAGCACATTAGTTTCATGCGTCGCTGACCTTCCGGAAAGTCCGCCGATCCGCGCCATTTTGAACTGTATGTAAAAGGCATAGAAGTCATGTATAACTTGACAGTTCATTCTTGTCATTCGCTTCAAAGGATAAGTAAGTACAAAGAAAAAAATCTAAAAAGTCCTTTTTATTTCGATTTCACAATTAAGAAGTGTCCGTTACTGTCTAATGAATGCTAACTATTGCAAAATTAAAAATAAGAATTATGGTAATTGTCAATTACGTGTTGGTTTTTAGGCGAGTTTTTACAATGTCTTTTAAACATTGGGTAGTGAAAGCTCAATAACATTGTAACAGTTTTTCAATTAGGTCACGTGATATCTTACGGTGTCACCAAAAAAAAATGAATTTGGGGCAATACAACAGCAACAACAATTATTTAGGTGGACGGGCCGCGCGCCGGTGGTGAACAAAATATCAATTTGTTTTTGCCGTTGGTAAATATTTTTCAAAGTTTATCTCTTTAGGTATAACGTCCGAATTCGAACTTTTCGAATTTGCTCAATAGCAAAACGGTGAAGGTCGCGTGAACAAAATATATGCTATTGAAAAAAAAATATAAGATGGATATTTATCCCAGTCTTAAACTGGAAGATTAGAACTTGTTAGACAAATACCATATAGGTACCGGTTCACGTCAAATTACGAGAAGGAAGTCACCATGTTTACATTATATGGTAACGGTGCAAGTCGGAGAAATTATATTTGCAATATCATGTTGTGCACGTGTTAAGTAAGGAATAAAATTATGTACCTTAAGGCAGGAGTCGTATATATCGCATGGCACTTTAATTTGGTTACAATAGTATGTGTTATTGGAGTGTGTAAGTTAATTGCTTCGCTTGAGGTAACGATTAGTTCAAAATAGATCATTAATTTCGCATTGAATCTTAACGGCGCAGTGGATGGATGGTATGTCCGGTGGGCTATGGATCACGAGCGTCCAGGGTCGCTCCCCGGCACAGATAAATCTTTTTGTGTTTTTTTATTTTTTGGTTTCACTAACAATATTGTGGGCTACTACCTTTTGAACCTTTGGTTATTAAATTGAACAAATTTTACAATGTTTGGAGTAAGTTAAGGTTATTTTGGGACAGTTATATATTTAGGCGCTCATAGTTTTAACATTATGCGATTTAGGTTTTCATTAAGTTGTGTGGTTGTGTACGACAAAAGGGTCCGTCACTTATAAAAATAAGTGATGAAGTGTTTTTGACGAAAGGGCTATCGGTTAATGAAAAAAGTTGTACTTAGATATTATAACTATTATAAGGGCTTGCGGCATAATTTTACGGATGTGTAATATTATCGTCGTCGAGGCACTTTACGTGGATCTATTGAACTGAAAGTATGGTTGTTTATAAACAGTATTAGTAGGGCATATTTTTGAGTTCGGGTACAAAACTAGAATAGAATAGGCAACTTGTAAGTTTGTAAATAAGATATTATGTAGTCGAGATCGTAAAGCGTAGGTATCTATAGTGTGAACGCACGGGAGGTCATGCGTCGTGAAGGTTAACTGACTTTCAAAAAGGGGAGGGCTCTCAGATGGGTTGTATTTTACTTCTTTAAATCAGGTTGGGCGTTAATTAAAGGCGCCTATATAGGTTGTTCAACAACAAATTAGGTACTTGTTATAAAATAGTAACAAAATGTTTGATTGTACTATGGCAATTTAGGTATTTTTAATGCGTGACATTTATCGTCAGAATTATTTCTAAGTCAATAAATTGTCAAAGATGTATTTCACGATAGGTTATACCGATATCTATTAAGGTAGATTCGGGATCGCCGCGTTGGAGGTGTCAAAATTAGCACTGACCCCTGGTCTTATATTGATATTGAGAGTTTAGAGACCAGGTTATACTCGCTTTAAGCAATAAATCGAGTTGAGTCGAGTCGATCTGCATTGGTGAATATCAAAGTTGGTGCAATGACCGCAGAAATGTCTCGCTATCAGCTGAGCTGCTATTCTGGACGTATTTACTAGGAAAGCACCTCACCTCATCTCACCCATCACCACTAACGAAAGTAGATCAATGCCTGCTTTGCTTAGTCTACATCATATCAGCCAGTAGACATCTACTGTTAGACAGGGCTCCCCCAAGGAGTGCCAGCGGTTATATCCCTACATTTAGTTGTTATTGCGAATTGTGGTGTCCAGAGGTATTTGTACGTGGACTTTGAGGACAGCGTAAAATAAGTTATAGGATAACGGGACAGGAATGATTGATAAATTAATTAATAGATAGTACCTAGGAAGTTTATTATTTTTTTGAGTTGGCGGGAAAATTATTTTTGTTTTTTTATCGTTCCTTCCCTTCGGAGATCTCATAGCATAGGTATAAAGGGGAAATCGGATAACCTATTGTTGTACGTGTCAAATTTTCGATACTTAAGTAAGAATTCAAGGGGGCGAGTATCATTTTTGAGTAATACGCGGATACAGATTTCGAATTTTGGGGCTAAATTTGGAGTTCAAGAGGGCGGGGTCGACATTGGAAAAGAAGAGGTCGCGACTATCGAATTCGATTAGCGTGTGATATGTGTTTTGAATTACGATACAGGTGTAAAGGCGGCGGGGTTATGTCAGCGTGACAGCAGTTGCAGTAGCGGGAGTGAAATTCAAGCACCAATTGAATACAAATTATTGAAACTTACAGGTATCTTATGACGACGGAGGGATGGAGTTCATAATAAGGAAAGGAGATGGGGGCCGTGATCGTCTAGTGGTTAGGACCTTACGTAGTTATAATTATTCCGGCTTAAATTTATCTCAAGCATGACATGTGGTTATATATTATGTCCACATCTTATGCGCTAGGTAGTGCATAAACAACGTTAAATATTTACATGAAATAATCCATTTTATTACAGGTGTATCTTAAGATGTACGGGAGTTGTCAATGCAATATTGACATTAGACGTTAAATTTATGTGGGTCCTAATGGGGCATGGGTGAAATCTTCATTTAGTAATCGGCGAATCTTACGTTACGTTACATTACGTCATAGTCATAGAATATGGTATTGAAGAAGACTATATTTAAGCATCAATAGTAGTAAGATAAAACTTATGAATAATGGTTTGAGGGTTTTTTCTTTTTGGTATTTACTACTTAAATTATAGTATTGCGAAAAATTCGGATCCAACTATAAAATTATTTAAGTTGTGCGAATAGGGGGTAGTACTATTCATTTGTGACTGATAGGTAAATGGTAAAAGGGGTATAGCTTAAAACCTAGATATTTACAGGTTAGTCTGGGAAGATTAGGTGAGTCTTACTTGCTGTCTTTTTAATAACTTTCAAACATAAATGAGGGCCGGGTTGGTTGGCTGTGTATGAATAGGGCTGTGCGGGTAATTTTAAATTACAGTAAAATTTTGTCTTGCCAAATAAGTAAAGTAGTAATATTATATTGTCACGTTGTTCTACTCTTCATATCATAATTTTCTCGTCTTGTATTAGTTAATTGGATTAAAGTAAATGTAAATTCTCATAGCATATAACTTGGGAAGAACATTATATATCGTTAATGTGGTTGTACTGTCGGATTCCGTTTAGTTGGTCTAAGCCGTGCTTAGGGCAAGGGGGTTAATTAGGTTGGGAGGGTATATAGTGTGTACATTGAATTAAGAGATGTATGAGTCCGCATAAAAGGCAGCGTTGAGTGTGTGATTGTATGGTATTAATGGGCTTTTACCGATTGGCTGGAGTTCGCAGTGCAACCTAGGTTTGTTGGTACTGATTGGTCTCTCCAAACCAATTTACACCGGGGTTTCCGCAGTTATAGTTGGTTAGGTTAAAGTCATAAATTGACAAGGTCCTTGTGTGACTAACTGTGGCGACACTATACTCTACAGAAGCTAAGCTGAAAGGCTAAGCTAGTCTTATCTTCATTCTACACATCTCTCCTTGGCAAAGATACTTCCGACACCATATTCTTCGGGATGATTTGTCAACGAACATTCATTCTGAAACTTAAGTAATAATATTTTAACTTCCATTAATGGGAATTTATCAGAAATTTCCTATTTTATGTAAGTAATTTGCAATGTCAAGATTTCAATCTTGCAAAGGTTCAATGAACATGGTTTGTTGAAATTAAGTTTAGTAAGGCTGTTATTTTTACACGATGGTGAAGTGTTGCATTTTGTCTTTTAGTAATGCAAACGTATTTTATAGTAGTTGCGAAATTTCTACAGTAAAGCTGGGTGGGGCTTGGACGCATGTAGTCGGATTCCCCATAGGATGTCAAGGCACTTCCTAGTGACCCCACGGGGTTGGTGAATGTTACTGTGTGCGACTGGGTCACGTCTGGTATAGAGATAGAGTACCATCGCGAACGACGATTGTAATTAAAGTTTGTTTGATGTTTTGTCAGTATTATCACTATCATTAATGGTTTGATGGTGCTGTCAGGGCATTGAAGGGATTAATGTAAGATTAACCCAGTAGTTATGAACAGTTTGCCTCTAGTGTGGAATACAGTCTGAAGTCGGATATCCTAGTCGAGTTGAAACATTCTCCACTGAGTTTGCTTGGTGATCTTTGTACTCAGTGTTCTGCTGTTCGCATGGGGAGTTATTGTAATAACATAAACCGAGATATGTGGTCGAACCTGGATCCTTGGTAGCCAGAAGGTATCTGAGGGTTCGGGGTGCTATTGCAACACCGTGGTCATTAGGATCTATTGGGCTCACAACCTAGTACTTTGTGCGAATGGGAGAATTCTGGGGAAGTTTTCTAGCGGCGCCGACCAAGATATGCGGTCTAACTTGAGTTTATGGTGGCCAGGGGGCATCTGTAGGCTCAAGGTGAAGCTAGAAGATAATTATATTGTGTCATCGGCCGAGATATGTGGCTTAACTTGTACTGACGGAAGCCAGAAGGCAACTGAAGGTGCAAGGTGATGCAGTATAGGGGTTAGTATTGCAGGCCGAGATATGTGGCCAAACTTGAGTTTATGGTGGCCAGAGGGCATCTGTGGACTCAAGGTGATACCGTAGGGATGGGTATGTGTGTCATCGGCCGAGATATGTGGCTTAACTTGTACTGACGGAAGCCAGAAGGCGACTGGAGGTGCAAGGTGATACAGGGGGCTTATTCTTCAACGTCCATCATCAAGCAAACGTAGTGGTTAAAAATTCACACACCTAAAATACACTTGTTGGAGAGATCGATATATCAACGAATTGAAACTTCCCGAGTTATGGGGTTGGCATTTTTGCAAATTATAATCATAGATTATTGGTCAGAATTAATTGGGAGAGTTATTTAAATAAACCCAGCCTTCAGTTAGAGTAATACTATATTTAAATTTTCATGTAAAGACAGCAGGTTAACGGAATTATCTACTCAAGTTATTTTAGAATTCACCACCACCATTGTCGCAATTCCTTGTTTAATGTTTAGGTATATGTTAGATTGTGATAATGCTTCGCTCAAAATCGTAGATTTTTCGCTGTGCATGATCATGGGGCAGAATGAGACGATCCAAGAGCTTCGCTCTTGGACTCAATAGTATCTAAGGAAGGAATTGCTCATTTAAATTGATAGATGTTAGCGTGATGAGTTTCAGGTACGAATATTAAGGGTTTGAAGCCTTCATTTTCGATTATAGTTACAAGCTATATTAGCTTTAAAATTAGTAAATAAGAATGTATGTACATAAATACATCAACATCTGGTATATATTTTAATTTACGTAGGTTAACTAATATTCTTGGCAGCAAATAATTGCTACATTTTACTTAATAGTATACGAATATGATGATTGGTTAATATAGGCTTAGTTATCACAAGATGACTGAGCATAGTATTATGTTAGTATTGGGCGAAAATAACTTCAAAATATGGATAGTTAACGGAAGGGGTTTGGTATGTAAAAATGTTTCGATTTCTAGGTCATGAGTAAGAGATTTCAATTTAGATACATTAAATGTAGCTTAGATGTAAGCTGCATTAAGTTGCGGTTATAGACTAAAATCTAGACTACAACTAAACATGTAGAAAACTCATTTCCCGGCCATAATATTCCGGCTGAGTGTACTTATTGCGGGGTAGTTAGAGAGATGAGTTTTCTTGGCATGGTCGGACAGAGCGGCGCCAACAAAGGGGAAAAATACCCACATAATGGTAAAAAGATGTTATCGATCGGTACGGCTCGGAGACGCGGGCGGATAGAAATATAACATTTATTGAGGTAGGGATAAAGACTGTTTTCAGGTGGAGCTCAACTTAGTGTGGTGCTGGACGCTAGAGGAAGGAATAGCGGGCGACTTCGAGGCGGAGGGCACTTTTTCACGGGACACGGACGGAGCAACACATCACTGCACACGGGACGCGGCCGCGGGGCGAGGCTTCATCTTCCTTCGAGGCACTCTTTGTTTCGAGCGACGAGGACGAGCAGCCGAGTCCACCTTACGAGACGCTGGGTTCGTGTCGCATTTATTTAAAGATAAAATCTGGTGAGTGACCTTTACAATTTCTATATTAAGAGGGGGCGCTCCGCGAAATCGGGGTTCTTAGATTGAATATTTACCTATGACAAACTAAAGCGAATGCCAGGAAAAAGAACATACCAAAACTACATCATATTTGCAATTGAATCGTCTGAACAAAACCATACAAAACCAAAATTGCCTCGATAGAAAAGAACCGCCAAAACATGTCTTATTTTTACTCAATTTCAATAGTGTGAGGTTCCCGTGCATATAAATTAAGTAAAAGTTGAGTGTATAATAGCTTTTCACATTACCTAATGAAAGTACTAGCGGGGTATTTTTATGTAGTCCCTTTTCAGACTTATTGAGGTGAAACGTATTTGGCGTATAGGCCTTTTTTATTTAGCGCGATACCCTTTCTCCCGTCGCGTGTTTCGTGCGGTTTTGTATATCTTTTGTTGCCGTTCGCGGGCGGAGTCAGTCGTAATCGCTCCGCTGAGACGAGAGGACTACGTTCTGTGCTCTCACGACAGCACGATGAACATAATTATTTCAATAATATTGTGACCCAGTATATTCGTCCAGTGAATGAACGTATCATTACATTCCAGTAGATATTTTGCTACATTTTGAAATAACATATTTAAAAGTCGACCTTAACATATAGATCTTAAAGTTCAAAATACAACTATAAGATTACGCAGCGATCGGCGGGTGACCGGCTTCTTAGGATAATTTGTGCAGTACATGCAAAACTAGACGAACATTTTTCTGTCGATCGTGTATTTACTTAATGAAAGATTATCACTATCACTATCACTACATAGTATAAAACAAAGTCGCTTCCCGCTGTCTGTCCCTATGTATGCTTAGATCTTTAAAACTACGCAACGGATTTTGATGCCGTTTTTTTTAATAGATAGTGATTCAAGAAGAAGGTTTATATGTATAATATAGTATCCGTGCGAAGCCGGAGCGGATCGCTAGTTGAGAATAAATCCGGTCATGTTCAAAATCGATGTCTGAGAGGTCTAGAAATACGAATTCATAGTCAGAAATATTTCAAAAAGTGGTCGCATTATTTAAATTTTTTGAAACATTCGTTGTCAATTAATATGCGCGTTTTTTTAAAGAACAACATACATTGGCAGGCTTCTCGAGGGTGAAGATTCTAGAAATGATGGCCATTTTGAATTCCAAGATGGCGGACATTGCTTTTCGAATTTAAACTTTCGTGAGACCTGTTGAAACAGTACTAATAATTACACGGTTCAACTCACGTATTAAATGTCACTACGGACGACATGTTTCGAACTCTTCGGGAATTCTTCTTAAGGATGAGTGTTTTCGCGGCGGTGTCGCTTGAATCTTGTCGTGATTCAAGCGACACCGCCGCGAAAACACTCATCCTGAAGAAGAACTTCCGAAGAGTTCGGAACATGTCGCCCGTAGTGACATTATTGACATTGTTTTTCTTTAAAGTCATCACGGGTGTCGCTTTTAGGGTTATCGAGAGTGCAGATTCCAACAATTATTGCCTGCGAACTTGGACATTTTGATATTAAAAAAGTGAACATAATTATGCACTTTTTCTTTAATATGTTCAAAATTGATAACTAAAGGGCCAAAGCGTCTCCATTGTCTCCAAGTACGAATCCGAGATCAGAATTGAAAAATTTGGCCGCCACACAGTAGTGGCCTGAAAATCTGACTTTCATAGACATGATCGAAGTTTTCATAATATATTATAGTTTTTTTTTAATGCTACTAATAAATTCACGGTTAAATTCACGTATTAAACGACACGACAGGCGACATGTTTTGAACACTTCGGGAGTTCTTCTTCAGGATGAGTGTTTTCGATGTTTGTTTTGAAGAAGAACTCCCGAAAAGTTCGAAACATGTCGCCTGTTGTGACATTTAATGCGTGAATTTAACCGTGGTTTTATTAGTAGTAATTTAGACATGTCTCACAAAAGTTTAAATTCGATTATAGCTTTTTTTTGCTTTAGGCTTTTACTAGCCATTATTATTCTAGCTCACAACCCTTACGTGATTTAGTAAAAAAACGGAAGGCCATATTTCAGTTATAGCTCCGGTGGTTTTTTAAGCAACAAAATGTAGGTAGTGGTATTCCTTGGGTAATTAAAGTAATTTGTACTCTATAAAGTGAGTGTTTTCGCGGCGGCGGCGGTGTCGCTTGAATCTTGTCGTGATTCAAGCGACACCGCCGCGAAAACACTCAATCCTGAATAAGAACTCCCGAAGAGTTCGAAACATGTCGCCCGTAGTGACGTTTAATACGTGGGTGAACCGTGTAATTATTGACATTTTTTTTCTTTAAAGTCATCACGGGTGACGCTTTTAGATTCCAACAATAGGGGCGTAGACACTAAATAAAATAATGTGATATTTTCTCGAAGAAGGATAAAAAAAATTGTCAAATGGAGAAAAAATCAACGCAAAAGGTTAAATAGTCACGAAGTTATAAGTGTCCAAAGTTTTAAGAAGGGATGTGTTCTGTCCCTTTTTCGCAAAACGCAACTTCATATGAAACGATGACGCTGGAAGAATGTGACTTCACAGAAGACGGCAACGTGCCGCGCGCATCGTGGTCGGCGACGCCGTCGACGCGGCCTGCCGGCAGCATCCTGTAATGTCACACACCGTTTGCGTTTTCTCTCTCTAACAAGCAATATTAAAACGGTTGTAGCTTCGTAATTCTTTGAGATATCTGAATGGGATTTTCATCACTATGCATATTTTTTTGCCTTCTTTCTTTTGGAGTAATAATAATTTTCGAGTCTGCACCCGAATTATTGCCTGCGAAGTTGGACATTTTTATATTAAAAAAAGTGAACACAATTTTGCAGTTTTTCTTTAATACGAGTATGTTTAAAATTGATAGCTAAAAGGCCAAAGCGTCTCCATTGTCTCCAAGTACGAATCCGAGATCAGACTCCGTATCATGGTCGGCCTTATCACTCGATAAGTGACAAGATAGGGCATCGTCTCGTTCTATCAAACGGTGTCAGCCAGTGACGGACGCTCTATCCTGTCACTTATCGCGTGATAAGGCCGACCATGACACGGGGTCAGAATTGAAAAATTTGGCCGCCACACAGTGGCCTGAAAATCTGGCTTTCATAAACATGATCGAAGTTTTCATAATAAATTACAGTTTTTTTTTAATGCTACTAATAAATTCACGTATTAAATGACGCGACAGGCGACATGTTTCGAACTCTTCGGGAGTTCTTCTTCAGGATTAGTGTTTTCGATGTTTGTTTTGAAGAAGAACTCCCGAAGAGTTCGAAACATGTCGCCTGCCGTGACATTTACGTTAATTTTTTAACCGTGGATTTATTAGTAGTATTTTAGATATGTCTCACAAAAGTTTAAATTCGATTATAGCTGTTTTTTTGCTTTAGCCTTTTACGAGACATTATTATGCTAAATTACAACCCTTACGTGATTTAGTAAAAAAACGGAAGGTCATATTTCAGTTATAGCTCTCGAAACTGACTTAGCTACTAGCGAAAATTATATCTTCAAATATAGGTACTTACAGATTTTGTCTTTCTTTCCACTTATTATAATTATCTATAGGTATTCATCATGTTTCATCTGACTGTCGGGGCATATACTATGCGAGAAGGAGCGGGGCAGCAATAGACGCATCAGCGCGGCAGGTACGGGGCGCGCGGGTGATTTCTGATTTTTCCCTGGCGATACGCCCCCTCTTAAGTGATTCTGAAACTTGATAAATTGATTTCTGGAACTATAATCTAACCATTTCAACGTTATCATACTTGTATTTGTGTGTCGAAGTCTAGTTATACGGGGTATAGTTTGCGAGACATGCTAGATAAAGTACGAGCATTTATACGCATAACGTATGAACGGGTCTATGACATTAGTTAAATAACTGACGACATTACAGGAATGTAGGTTGTTCTGTACATATTACTAGCTGCATTGATACTACGGAATGCTAAGGTTCCGTGCGCTTTTACGGGATAAAGTGAACAAATATTATACGATATTCTAGCTATAGAAATCAACTCGGGCTGTGATACGCGTTATAGTATAAGAGTAGGCTGTTGATGCGGATAAGCGAATAATACTTCTAGTGTATATTATTATCTAGTGGTTAATTATGGGTACGGATGAGTGGTTTCTTTATTAGATGAACGTAACCGAGTAATTTACTTATGTACACCTGTGTCTGCGTGCTCAGTGTCGCGACAACCATATCCACAGGGCACATTGAGGACCCTGGCCACACGAGAATTCACCCGAATAGGGGTTTCTTAGTCAGCAGAGATGTGCCCGCACTGCTGCGCCAGTCATAAATGTGTATAGACGGAGTGAGTGGCTGAGAGTTTTCAATCTTGCAAATTGAAGGATTTCACCGTCGAGCTCCCGTCTTAGTCCTAGCTAACCTCTTAACAAGGGGTGCGGTTGCGTTGATTTGTGAAGTGATCAGATATAAGTACTTATAGCTATATTGTGTGGGATTCCTTTGTTAGACGAACGTAACCGAGTAATTTACTTATGTACACCTGTGTCTGCGTGCTCAGTGTCGCGACAACCATATCCACAGGGCACATTGAGGACCCTGGCCACACGAGAATTCACCCGAATAGGGGTTTCTTAGTCAGCAGAGATGTGCCCGCACTGTAGCGCCCTCTCATGGATGTGTCAGCGAAGGAGAGGTTGGTGAGGCCTTTCAGTCTTGCAAACTGAGGGGTTTCGCTGGCCAAGCCGTCGTTTTGCCTTAACCGAGGCTTCTTATCGTGAAGCTGGCTATGTTGGTTTTACAAGGAAATCCAACACATTCGCTTTTAATAACAGCAATAATTAAGTAGGTCTCTTCTTAGGTGGGGTTATTACCATCGGGTTCTCAATAAAGGTATCACAGTGGATTGGTAGTTAATTATCATTCGTCAGCTCAACTGTGCATTGTCATACATCTAAAACACCTTGACTATAAAGTGCCTTTGAGTTGATTGGGTGAGATTGGTTGCTAAGACACTGTGTTACATCCATTGAGATATTTTGGGGTATGTATTGTATTATAAATTGGTTAGGTAAATGTCCGCACTAATTTGTATTAAATTTGATAGGAATAACGATAGGGTAGGCAGAACCAACAGTTGAGGTGGGGGATTACCTGTGAGTACGAGCGGTCGTAGGCGAGCGAGAGGCGAGCGCTACAGTTCGCGAACAACTCTAAGATTCATCGTTAGGGAGAATCGATATTACGCTAGACATTGCGTCATTTATGTACCTGTAGGTAAAATATGCACTAATATTATATTTCAGTAGATTACTGTTGTATCATCATCAATATCTCGCTTTCTTCATAATTATTTTTATTATTAGATCATCGCGTCATCATCAATAGCGATCTCAACATGGCCAACACAAGTTGACCACTGTTGTATTGCGAATCTATTTTAAAGGGCGTCGCCTACGACATAGCGTAACTTAACACTTCCCACAATTTAGTATAACAAGGAATTTATGCCTACATTAGCCTCCATAGTTGTGCATCGCATAATGAAACGATGGATTTGTAGATTAATTCTAAGGAACTGGTATATTTGTCTTACTTAAGTTTAAAGGTTCTACTGCTGAAATGAGTTTATTGTACAATTTCAATTAACGTGTAACTTTTCCTTTATAGAAATACAGCCTCCATTCTTCTCGAAAAGGGCCTGGGTCTACTCACGCAATGCGGGACCTCCTCCACTAGACGCTATCACACGCCAAGCCACTTCACCAGCGCGAATCACGTATAGCTTAGGTCTAAATAGGTCTTCGAGGTTAGGTTCCAGAGATAATCATTCCTAGATTACGGCATTGTAGGTCTGGAGTCGGATGGTTTTTTCTTTGACCGAATCTCTTTCCGTCCGACAATATCCTAGGAGACGATTTGGTCTGTTAAAGTACTCAAGCTCGATTACTTTAACATAAATAACCAGAGATTCTGTAGCCGTAGGATAGATTTATCTAGACTAGAATAAAACTCAACCTTTCTAGTAGGATCGGCCGGAACTAACTCGGTTTTTCTATTCGCTTTGGTACGAGTTAGTATTTATAGGATCAAAGTGGATATCCAGCATAATCGAGTCTTGATTTTACTGGATCAATTAATCAAAGGTTCTTTAGCTTCAAAACAACCAAACTAATTCGATATTTTTATGGTAAATAAATGATTTATTTTCTCACTACTATCAGTTTAATTTTATTCAATAGCTTTTCCTTCAGGTAGGATTCCATTTTCAGACGACTAGAGGCTTCTCAGGAGCTTCAGCTTACAGCTAGGGGTTAATTTAAGTTCAGAATAGGTTAGCATAAAGAGTCGGCCATTTTAAAAGGTTGAACCGTCACAATTTGACATGAGTTTCCATGTTCATTCTAAGACCAACTCTTTTGCCAGACTCGCTTGGAAGCATTTGCTGAGGTCATCGAGCATCGCACTTAAGTCCTCCACGGTCTCAGCCAATGCTACTATATCGTCAGCAAACCGAAGGTAAGTGATGTACTCGCCGGATGATGCCTAGCCTTCTCCAGTCCAGAGTCTTGGAAACATCCTCCAGTAAAGCGGTGAACAGTTTTGGAGAAATAACATCTCCTTGCCTGACTCCCGCCGGAATAGGTTTCGAGTTCCGGTCCTGGAGTCGGACTGACATAGTGGCGTTCTCGTACAAACACTTCAGTACTTTGATATAGCGGTAGTCAACTTGGCACCGCTGGAAAGACTGTATAGTACAGCCCAGGTTTCGATCGATATACCAGTAGCTATACTTTTAGTTGTAAATAAGATGGTAGAAATGTTATAACAGCGCTTTTTTAGAAAATAATAACATAATATCAGATAGTCAGCATGGATTTAGGCGTATGCGCAGCACCTCTACCGCTCTGGCCCAATAAAAGATGAGGTAAATAAACATTTAAATAATAAAAAATACATTCTGACAGCATAAATTGATTTCAAAAAAGCATTTGACACTCTGGACCATGAACAGCTCATTCTCGCCATACATGAATGAGGTGTCCGTGGCCCCGTGGTGGAGTCGATTAGAAATCAAATCAAGGATGTCTAGACAAGACCAATCCCGTTACAGCGCGGAGTGAGACAGGTAGATGTTATTTCACTGAAACTATTCACCAACACCCTGGAGGACATCTTTAAAACGCTGGACTGGATTGGACGGGGCATCAATATTAACATTTCACACCTTCGGTTCGCAGAAGTCATAGACATTATGCTGCAGGAATATGCATTATGCATAGGCATTCATTGCTGTAGGAATTGACAGAAATGCTGCAGAGTCTAAGTGTTTCTGCCAGACGGACGGGTCTGGGGACTGTAGAAAGACTAAACTAGCCTCCTTTAAATAAAATACTATTTAATAAGTTAACTAAAATACTGGCCATAAATAAAATACTTGTGATCGTCTAGTTCAAGAAGTACGAATAGGACCCTCTACGTTGTGTTAAAATCTCGTCGTAAAACGCATTGTATAAAATAATAATGTCAAATTATGTTCCAAATAAAACCGTAACAAACGCAATAAATAAATGTGGATAAATAACATTCGTAATAAATAAAACGAATGAAACTAAAATTTCAAAATGTATCAGAATGTAAATGTAGTTCAATCGACGCATTAAATAATGCGTTTAAATAAACTGTAAGGTTATTAATTCCTTAGGATTTCAATCGACTAGGGTGGGGTCACTGCTAATGAAAGATATCTTCCTTTTTATGCACATTTATGCAAACAAAAATAAAACGACAAAAAACAAAAAAAAAGGTTAAAGTAATTAAGATCTTCAACAAAAAAAACACAGCAGATAATATAATAAAAGAAGGAAAAGAATAATAAAAGAAACAACAAATTACGCTAACAATAGCAACACAAAAAAAACACAAAAAGATAAATTGTCCTTCGCGGTCACCAGTCTCGAACTCCCGTCCTCTATATCGCTAAGCCGACGTCTTACCGCGGCGCTACAGTCGGTATGACAAACAGTCCGAAATAAGGCCCCAGTTTGGACCGGACACTCGTGAACCAGAATCAGCTAAAATTCAGTTGGTGACCACGTCGCAGCTATGCCCATGGTACGATACGGAAATCGAGATCACAATCTCCTCAGGTGTATTACTAAAGGGCGTTCCCACAGGCTGTGGACAAAATAACCCGTTAATGACACGGTCCGTACATCTCTCGTATAGAAAACCCTTAAAATGCTAGACTCACCCCGTGTCTGCCGTTTACACACACATCACAATACTACGACCAAACCATGGTCCGCACTTTAATTTGCATTCGCATACAATCCGCGATCCGGCGTACGCTCATCAGTCACCGTTGCCGAATGGAAATTTCCCCATCTACCCCCAACCGTCAAGATGGAGATACCCTCGTTGATTTTATTAACAGCGGAACGTTCGAAAACAAGTAGCCCATTACATTATCCCCCTTCCCAAAAAGAATCCGACCCGGATTCATCCAATCAGCATATAACCCGCTTTAGATCACAGACGTGCCATTTCCCCAAGCTTTTTCCCCTAAGGCTCTTAAGCATATATACGTTATCTGACAACTTCTCTGATATCACTGCTTTTTCATATTTTGGTGACAATTTCGCCATGAAGTTCTTGCTTGCATTTGATAACGGTTTCGTCTTTTTCCATACCAGATCGCCTAATTGAAATGTACATATGCGTCTTCGTTTATTGTAATATCCACTGTTAATTTCATATGACTTTTTCAATAGTTTGACTACCTCTTCGTAAATCTGACTCCTCTTCTTTAATCTATCTTCATGAATGTCCCTGTTAAATTTTATAGGAAGATCCTTATCAAACGGAAGAATCTTTCTCCCGTGATGAGAAGTTTCCCGGCCAAAAAATAAGTAGGAGGGTGTCCGGCCCGTGACCTCGTGTACCGCCGTCCTGATGGCATATCCTATGTGGGCGATGTGTTTGTCCCACTCTTTGTGGTTGTCCTGTATGTATGCTGCGATAGTCGTGCCAATTACTTTATTTACTCTTTCCGTCGGATTGGCTTGTGCATGATAGTATGGAGTGTACCATATTTTAGAGCCATAGCTCCCAATCATATCTTGAAACTCCGCTGCAACAAATTGTTTACCGTTATCGCATATAACGACTTGCGGAGTACCAAAAACCAAAAATACCTGCTCCTCCACTATCTTAGTGATATTCGAGGCCTTACCGTTTCTCAGGGGAAAGAGTAATACAAACTTGCTAAACCAGCAGGATATAACTAACAACATTGTGTATCCTGCTTTTGATCGTGGGAACGGTCCCATTAGATCCATCGACAGCATCTGAAAGGGCTCGGTAACCTCTCTAAGCTTACCCATATGCCCCTGTGGCAGATGTTGCGGAGTCTTGTGTTTTGCACAAGTTTCGCATCTTCGTACATACTGCTTCACATCTGTTATGAGCGAAGGCCAGTAATATCTGTGTCGCACCCTATTCACTGTCTTTTTGACTCCAAAATGCCCAGCAACAGGATCATCATGACATTCTTTCAGTATTTTCCACCTAAGACTCTCCGGAACCACCATTTTCCAAGAATCATCTTCATCGGGAAACTGCTTTAGTTTCAGGTATTTCCAAAGAATACCCTGATTTACAGCCCAATCTATCCCTTCTCTACCCTCTTCGGTCTTCGACTCCTTATCTCTATACCAGTCGTCTTTGTCTTCTAACTTAATTTCAATAAGACTGACGTCCTGATCTTCTATTGCTCTGGATAGTGCATCAGGAACGATATTATCCTTGCCTTTTCGGTATATAATCTCATAATCGAACTGCTGCAGTTTCATGGCCCATCTAGCCAGCCTTCCATGGGGATCTTTGGACTTATATAGCCACTGTAGAGCGCTATGATCCGTAATTACCTTAAAGTGTGTACCTTCAACGTATGGCCGGAAGTGTTCGATGGCATGAATAACACTTAGTAATTCCCTCTCCGACGTGGAGTATTTGGTCTCCCTTTCTGATAGCTTAGTGCTTGTGAATGCAACTGGTCTCTCTATCCCCTCTACTAGTTGTATAAGAACCGCGCCTGTGCCCTTGTTAGAGGCATCACATTGAATCGTAAATTCTGCCTCATAATTAGGACAGCACAGAACCGGCGTTGATGTCAGTGCGGTTTTCAGATCATTGAATGATTTCTCGGCTTCATGTGTCCAATGCACTTCGCGTCCCTTTTTACCCCCTTTCGTAAGATCATGTAGCGGTGCTGCCACCATAGCAAAATTTTCTACAAACCGCCTGTACCAGCTTGCCAGCCCTAAAAAGCGTTTCAATTCTGTGAATGTTCTTGGTTTCGGGTAATTTATGATAGCGCTCACTTTATCAGGATCCGTACGTAGTCCATCCTTATCAACTATATAGCCAAGATACTTAAGAGAGGCCCGTGCAAATTGACATTTCTCGATATTAACTGTCAGGCCCGCTTTGGCTAGTTGATCCACTACCCAATTCAGAGTCACTATATGATCTTCAAACGTCTGCGTGCATATGACAATGTCATCTAAGTAAGTAAAGATTTTTCCCTCGTACTGTGGTGGGAACAGCTTATCCATCAGTCTTTGTTGCGTCTGACTAGCGTTCATTAATCCAAAAGGCATCATTTTAAACTGGTATAGGCCCTTGCCTGGCAGTCCAAATGCCGTTTTCTCGCTACTTGCTTTGTCTAGCGGTATCTGCCAGAACGCGGATTTTAAGTCAAGTGTGGATAAGAATTGAGCATTCTTCAAGTTGTCCAGTATTGTAGTAACGCGTGGCAGGGGGTACGTGTCCCTTTTGGTCAATCTATTCAGTTGCCTGCTGTCTAAACATAATCGATTTTTACCCGAGGCCTTTTTCACTAACAACACTGGAGAACGCCACGAACTGTACGAGGGCTCTATAACCCCTAGCCTGAGCATCTCCTCGATTTCCTCACCTAACTCCTTCATAATCTGTGGGGAGAAGGGATATTGTCTTTGACTGACTGGATCACTGTCTCCTGTATCTATCTTATGTTCAAGCCAATCGGTGCGGCCAAGCCCCGAACCGACGGTATCTTGCATATGACATACTAATCTATCAAGAATACGCCTCTGATCCATTGTCAGCTCATGTCGCGATATCACCGTCGGCGATGCGCTAATTTCTAGTGTCTCTGCATCCTTGGAAAATTGATATATCCCACTACTTGCTAGCTTTTCTCTACCACTTCCAATGACCACATTAAAGGCCTCGAAGAAGTTCATACCTAACAAAATGTCATGTTTCAACTCGTCCATGACATAGAATTGGACTACATTGTAATTGTTGTTGAATTCGATCGGTAAGTAAAAAATACAATTCATCACGTGTGCCGTACCATCTGCTGTAGACAATCTGGTTTGGGGGACTTCCTGCGCTGTGAATCCCATCGCCAACAGCTGTAAACTCAGACTCCTTGAAACAACGGAAGTGGTTGCTCCCGTGTCCATCAAACCCACGTGATCCTTCCCCAGAATCTTTATATTTGCATAGTACCGATTGTCATTACGAACTCTCATCAAGTCGCATATTTCTCCCGTCGCAAAGTAGTTAGATATTGTTCTCAACCACTCCTGCCATTCATCTCTTTCATCAGTTCCGAGATCTATGGTTTGGGAAGACGTTCGGCAGCAGTCACGTCTTCCGCCATTCCGTTTCCCGTCTTGCTACTACACGGGCAATTGATCGTTGTTTGCCCAAACTTCCCACATCTGTAACAGAACAGCCTTTGAGCTGGCAATTTACAGTTCCTATATCCATGCCCCGTAGCCCTGCAATTCCAACATTTCATTTCAGCGTTATTTCTGCTGAACGTTCTTTCACCTTGCTTGAACGACGACCTGTGAGTAGCGGCATGAATCTCATGGCTTGAGTGCCCCTTATACGCTAAGTCAGGCTCTATGGCATTGACCGATGTATTCGGCTCTCGAAACGAGTCGCAGTTTGTTTTAGTACGCTCTATAATTCGCAGTACCGCTATCAACTCGGCCACGGACGCGAACCTGTCTCGGCACACGGCTTGCTGATAGTAAGGCTGCACGTTCCTCAATAATATAGCTACCTTTTGATGTTCCTCCAGGCCGTCCGGCAGCCTTTTAAACATGTTTTGCATGATCGATACATATATTGTCACATTCTCTGCTTTGCCTTGGGTTCTTGCCTTTATTTCCTGTAACAACTCATCCTGATAATAAGGCCTTTGGAACGTCAACAAAAGAAGTTCCTTGAGATCGTCCCAATTCCGCACATAATCCCTGTTGGCCCTGAACCAAATAAGAGCATCACCCTCAAAAAGATCAATGGCATATCTCCATAGATCCTCTTTTCCTGCATTCCGTGCATCTTTCAGCTCCTCCACTCGTTCCAAAAATGCATTGATGCTAACACTTCCAGTGCCCGAAAATTTCACGCCCCAGTCTTTTATGGGAAATAATTTCCTACTCACAATCTCCTTTTCTACCGTAGAACAACGTTCCAACATGTGCCCGCAGTCAGGATGCCTCGGCTGAGAAGACTGTGAATCTGATCTTTTATGGCTCCCGAGATTCTTTAGTAAGTTCCTCTCATCCTGGAACTGGTCCGGCGCAAAATTTTCCGCCTTTGTCTGTACTTCACCTGCTCCCCGAGCTGCCTCTGAATTCTGAGTAGACACAGGGCCTTTTTCCTGAAGTTCTAAGTTCGCGATCAAATTTATGGCTTCCTGGCCTAGTGATTGGTGTAAGATCTCTTTCTCTTTGTCGGATAGTATGCCTTCATCCTCCTGGCCGACGGTACCCAGCGAGGAAATAATTCCAAATAAACCGACGATATCGTTGTCCAGCTTTTCGCAGCGATCACGTTCTCCCTGGCACGTCTGTTTGATCAAAGTTACCCGACTTTTTAAATGTAAAAGTCGAGAAGTGACTCTTTTAAGCATGAGCTTGTCCGGTGTGTCTAGCATATCATCTACAGCCTGTGAAAGCGAAATAATTTTCCCTTGGCATATATTTAACTCAGCCTCAGGTTTATCAACGCAAGATGCCGGGGTCGAGAGCTGAATCGATGATTCCCCTCTCTTCTCTGAGCTTAACATTTCCCTAAGTATCTTCCTCATGGGCATGACTGTTAGTATATTATAAATACCCCTACACGCCAACTCGAACTCGAGTTCATCTTTTAATAAATCGCCCGCATCCATCTTGAGGGATATAATAATCTGAGTACAAAATCAAAATCTGAGTCGGTATCCTTACCTACAATATACACTGTACGCAAATTACCATCTATAAAATAAAGCACACAAACACAAACTAGCAAAATATACAATCTCATGGACACCCTACCTGGGTACAAGTAAGTGTATACAGTTCAGTTAAATCCTGTGCAGAAAGAAATCTTTCATTAATTCACGTTGGGCGCCAAATGTAAGGTTATTAATTCCTTAGGATTTCAATCGACTAGGGTGGGGTCACTGCTAATGAAAGATATCTTCCTTTTTATGCACATTTATGCAAACAAAAATAAAACGACAAAAAACAAAAAAAAGGTTAAAGTAATTAAGATCTTCAACAAAAAAAACACAGCAGATAATATAATAAAAGAAGGAAAAGAATAATAAAAGAAACAACAAATTACGCTAACAATAGCAACACAAAAAAAACACAAAAAGATAAATTGTCCTTCGCGGTCACCAGTCTCGAACTCCCGTCCTCTATATCGCTAAGCCGACGTCTTACCGCGGCGCTACAGTCGGTATGACAAACAGTCCGAAATAAGGCCCCAGTTTGGACCGGACACTCGTGAACCAGAATCAGCTAAAATTCAGTTGGTGACCACGTCGCAGCTATGCCCATGGTACGATACGGAAATCGAGATCACAATCTCCTCAGGTGTATTACTAAAGGGCGTTCCCACAGGCTGTGGACAAAATAACCCGTTAATGACACGGTCCGTACATCTCTCGTATAGAAAACCCTTAAAATGCTAGACTCACCCCGTGTCTGCCGTTTACACACACATCACAATACTACGACCAAACCATGGTCCGCACTTTAATTTGCATTCGCATACAATCCGCGATCCGGCGTACGCTCATCAGTCACCGTTGCCGAATGGAAATTTCCCCATCTACCCCCAACCGTCAAGATGGAGATACCCTCGTTGATTTTATTAACAGCGGAACGTTCGAAAACAAGTAGCCCATTACAAAACGTCAAAAATCATACGTAAATGTATGATCATAAGCCGCAAAAAACCGAATCAAAACACGTGAAAGGTCATTTCAGTAATCGTAAACATTACTGTAAATTATAATCCGTCAATAAATTTTATCGTCCGCAAATCAAATCGCACGGTAAAACAAACCGTAAAAAATCCGCAATAATTAATTAAATCCGCAAATCAAAATGAACATTTAAAATTGAGATCAACAAATAGTCTATCTACATAAGTGAACATGCGACTCACCCGATCAGGTACAACTCGAACAAAGATAATTGATTTAATTAGTTAATTACCGTATACGAATTATAATTATCTAATACTAACTACATACATATATTTCTAACTTAGAACTAACTAAAATTATACTATAAAAATGCTCCATCACGATGAACGACAACGATGACCTGTAAAAAAAAACAGACTACAAGGGGACCTTGGGATTCTAGACCTTAGGTCTTGAAAAATGGGGCCTGTACCTATTGTTATGTCTTGAATCTTTCGAGGGCTCCCAACGCTCCTACACCCTCGCCAAACCAACAAATCCGTCATGATGCAACCTATCAACCCTTACTATCTATTTGATTCGAACCATCTCTCCTACACATTCATCATCTTACACGAATCTTAAGTACTTAAGTACTTTTAAATGTACGTTTAAATTTACTTTACGCAGATTGCCAAGATTAATTTTAATAATTACGCAAAACATAACGCGCGGCAGAATTTACGCATACCCTAAACTTTCGTGCAGCCACGGTATTTGTAACAGAGATAGTGATTGTTGTCGATTATGTACAAGGTGCTCTGAATACTACGTATACGCTATAACATAGTCTGTACTGTAGACCCCTTAAATTGGACGGAGAGCTCTCTGCCTTCACACACGACATCAGACGTCAGGGGTCAGCTTTATCGAAAGGATGCGCCCCAGGGAAAACAGAGAATACGTTACAGACATATACACAGCTCAGGCCTTTGATGTATACCTATTGTGTATGAAAAGTTCACAGCTTCTAAGAAATTGACACGTCAGATTCCTTAGGTGTAAACTCGAGTCGACTCCAGCAATCCAGGATCTAGTATCAGCCAAAAAGCTTTGCGTCGAGTGTACCTAAGTGCGTGTATTCAAATGAAATCTAAGCTCGTGGTGTGTCAGCTATGTATGTTGGTGTAAATGTGATATGTGTATGAGTGTATGTCCATTGAAATCAGGCTAAAGCCACGAAATACAATGGGTGTGTATAAGTTTTTTTTTTGTAAGTTCACTATCTTGTCACAAATAATAGAATCAAAAAAAGCCATTAAATGCATAACACTACAATGCTTTAACAAATTAAAAAGAGCCAGTTATAAAATTGAGATGTGTGTGTGTGCTCTTCCAAAGTTCAATCACATTGCAATGCTATCATTTATTATACCTATTCATGCATCCTTATTTAAATTAGAGTTGTATTTCAAGACAATAGTAGTGTATCTTTAAATCCACTCTCACCAGAGATAGTATATACATAATATTCAAATTTAGAATAATATCTGGCCCTATGGCCTCTATTAATGTTCGATTAAACGTCTCAGCGGACCCGTTGAATTGCAGAAAAGAACTAACTATACCTTTAAATTATGAAGCCTTGGAAATGACTATCTCAGCAATTAGCACGCAGAATTATATTTCCAGCTAATCTCCCGAAGCGACGACCTACAAACCAAAAATAAACACTTTACTCTTAAATAACTACATAGGTAAATTTTTATAAATACTTAATGTGAACACTGACTCTATAATTATTAACTATTCATATAAAAACAAATCAAACACTTAATGTTGCACACTCGCACTATAATTGTCAATTGTCTTAAAAAAATACGTGCCTACACTAAATTCACTTATTCTACTCTAAAATGTCTTAAATTGTCTGTTATAAATATCACTATAAAATCTCTAGTAATTGAACACTATTTCATACAAATAAAACGCGAAACGCGCGCGGAAATCTAATATCAAATTTAATTGATGATTATAAGGGAAACCGAATGGGATAATTGCAACCTGTCGCGAGGTCCAAACTCGACTGCCTGTTGTACTAAAGCTAGAAATCTCTACATGGATTCTTGTGCAATATTAAAAAGGTGTAATTATTTTACATGCCATATTAACATACGTCTTTTTGATTTACAATAATTAATAGTCCTACTATAAATTAGTCAAAATACATATGTGTTATATCTTGCAACTAATATAAGTCCTTTCGGATCTAAGCCCATGAACTGTTTTTGTTATCGTCAGCTCGCATAGTTTCAACAATCTAAACCAGTTGAAATCAAGAGTAGTAATAACTAAGACGAAATACGAGACCAGGTCTTTAGATACAAAAAATTAAAACCAATAAATTAGTGGTTTATTACTCCAGTGTTGACATAAGATCGATTTCAAGGAAAGCTGGGCGTGAGAAACGTTTTTTATAGAATTAGTCTGAAGTAGGTACCTATTTTTATAAATATAATCAACAAGTACTGTAAGCTTGCAGTTACAGGACTTGGATAAGACCAAAGTCATATTCAATTAATTCGTGGACCCACTGAAATGAAATGAAATGATATGAATAAGATTAATTTCAAAACAACAACAATAACAAAAACAGTACAAAATTCTCAGATCTAAAAGTATAGTATGGTAGTTGTCTCAAACATACGAATCATCCATAAACAACGCATTAAACGATGTCATTTCGTGGCTGCAGAGGAACAACCTACAAATAAATACCGATAAAACCAATTTTGTACAATTTTCTACAATTCAAGCTAGACAACTAGATATCCATGTCCATTATCGGGAAGAAAATATAAAGCAAGTGAATAGTGTAAATTTCTTGGGTCTCCATATTGACCAACATTTGTCTCGGAAAGTTCATGTCGATGTTCTATGTGGAAAATTGCACAAATTCGTCTATGCTTTAAAAACTATATAAAAACACAAGTGCTATTGATATCGCAATCACAGTTTATCATGCATATAAATATATGTTCTCATCCGATACGGAATTATACTATGGGGAAACTCTCCGGCAACAAATAAAGTATTTGTAGCCCAAAAAAAGAGCAATCAGGGGTCTGAAAAACACTGAATCCTGTCGCCCCCACTCTTTTTAAAACATAAATTGTTAACAGTGCCTGCTATCTTTATTTACGAAATAGGTAAGTTTGTCAAACAGAACATGTCACTTTTCGAATTAAGAGACAACAGAAACAAAAGAGCTGAAACCCATCTGCCTCTTAAAATGCCTGGTCCGTAAGTAAAATTATATGGAGATAACTGTTATTATATGGCCGTACTCATTTATAACTCTATACTTACCACTAGAAATAACCAGTTTACCGGTTACAGAATTCTGTAAAACATTCAAAGTGCTGCTAACTGAAGAATGTATTGTAGAAAGACTAAACTAGCCTCCTTTAAATAAAATACTATTTAATAAGTTAACTAAAATACTGGCCATAAATAAAATACTTGTGATAGTCTAGTTCAAGATGTACGAATAGGACCCTCTACGTTGTGTTAAAATCTCGTCGTGAAACGCATCGTATAAAAAAATAATGTCAAATTATGTTCCAAATGAAACCGCAACAAACGCAACAAATAAATGTGAATAAATAACATTCGTAATAAATAAAACGAATGTAAGTAAATGAAGTTTCAAAATGAACCAGAACGCGAATGTGGTTTATTCGACGCATTAAATAATTCGTTTAAATAAAATAAACGTCAGAAATCATACGTAAATGTTAGATCAAAAGCCGCAAAAAACCAAATAAAACACGTGAAAGGTAATTTCAGTAATCGTAAACATTACTGTACTGACCATGAAGTAGCGGATCATTTTGAGCGGTTCTTTTCTAACGTACCCGTTGAGACCACGAAGTCTTTAAACTCATCACCAGATATCGCTGAATCGTTATTGAAAGCAAATGTAACGGAATGTACAGAAATCTTTAGATTTACTCACGTGACGCCACCTGTTCTTATAAAAGCGTTTAAATTGTTGAACTTGAAGAAGACTGAAGATCTTTGGGGCCTTTCAGTCAAAGTATTACATTCCATTGTAGAATCAATTGCACCTTTCTTAGCTGATATTTTCAATAAATGTATTGATACTGGAGTATTTCCTGACCTAATGAAACACGGTAAAATTATCCCGTTGTTTAAATCAGGAACGAAGACTGACCCTACCAACTTCAGTCCAATATCAATACTACCGGCATTAAGCAAAGTTTTTGAGAAGCTTATTCTTCATCAGCTTATGTCCCACTTTAGTCGCAATAAACTGCTCAATACCAATCAGTTCGGATTCACTAGGGGCCGCTCTACCACTGATGCCGGTGTGGTTCTAATGAAACATATTTTTGATGCCTGGGAAGAGGCTCAAGATGCTATTGGAGTGTTCTGTGATTTATCAAAGGCATTTGATTGCGTTGATCACGAGAATTTAATCAGAAAGTCGAGACATTATGGGATTAAAAACGGTGCTCTTGATCTTGTTTCATCGTATCTCTCGGAGAGAACACAACGAGTAGTCATCAATGGGACCCAATCAGCAGGGACAACTGTTGCTCTTGGTGTTCCTCAAGGCTCGATTCTGGGTCCGTTTCTGTTTCTGATTTACATCAATGACCTACCAAATGTGTTGCAAGATAAACATGATATAGTGTTATTCGCAGACGACACGTCACTTATCTTTAAGGTAGACAGGAAAGAGAAAAGCTTCGATGGTATTAATGATGCGCTCAACACTGTTGTGAAATGGTTTACAGCAAATAACTTACTGCTAAATTCCAAGAAAACAAAGTGTATCAGATTCACTTTACCTAATGTCAAGCAGGTAAACAATACCAAGATCAAATTAAAGGGCGAGGAACTGGAATTTGAAGATATAACAGTGTTTTTAGGTATCACCTTGGACTCAAAACTACAATGGCATGCGCAGATCGCCGCCCCAGCCGGAAAACTTAGTTCGGCAGCCTATGCAGTAAGACGCATAAGACAGTTAACGAACGTTGAGACGGCCAGGCTGGTGTACTACAGTTACTTCCACAGTGTTATGTCCTACGGAATCCTGTTGTGGGGGAAGGCGGCTGATATCCAGACCATATTCGTGCTACAGAAACGAGCTGTACGCTCCATATACGAACTAAAAGCTCGAGATTCTCTCAGGGACAAATTTAAGGAGGCAAACATTCTTACTGTAGCATGCCAATACATTCTTGAGAATATCATGTATGTGCGGAAAAACCTTCATGAGTTCAAACTCAACAGTGATATTCACGACTACAACACCAGAAGTAAAAACAAGATCGCAGTGAAGGCCAGTCGTCTCCGCAAGGTTAGCACGTCGTTCGTGGGGAACTGCATACGTTTTTACAATAAAATACCCACTGAAATTGTTAATTTACCGTACAGTAAATTTAAGTCTCATGTTAAGAGTAATTTGCTAAGCAAGGCGTATTATACTGTCAACGATTTCTTAAACGACAAAAATGCCTTTAAGCCAGTAGTAGTCTGATTCTATTAGGAATATACCTAAATACATGTAATCATTATAAGTACCTACCTGATATAACTGTACCGTTTTATGTAAGAAGAGAGCACGTAATGCTGTTTCTCGCCGAACAAGTCGCTTAATCTTTGCTATTATCAATGTCCGGTGGCTTGAATATGTCATGCTCGCTTAAAGGGCTTTGCTTACGGTGGCGTCGTTGATCGGGTCGCCACCTTCCCTAACATATGGTTGAGGGAGGCGATGGCTGAGATATGCGTCATACTCGTGATCGGGTGCTGTTTGTGGAGTCCGGACTGTTCATGCTTGCAAGGGCATAGTACCTAATTAACTACTTAAATACTAGTGTTATTATTATTATTATCGTATTGACGAGAGACATCATTCTGATCTTGACACGTTTTATTGTTATTGATCCTGTACATCTCTGACAATATAACATAAACACAATACAACATAAACATATAACATTAATGTTCCTTTTTTGTTTTGACGCCTAGAGACCGTATACATCTCTTAGAATAATTATTAATTGTATTTGGACGCTCAGAGACCTTATACATCTCTGGAATACTGAATAATAGCATTAACTTCTGTTAATGCTGATACAGATCTTATATCGAATGTAATGGTCATATTTTGCAATTTTGTTTTGTTTACATTAACTTAGTGACATTTAGTTTGTAAACCTTTTATATATAATTTTAAATTATTATTGTGTAAGATAACTATTTTATTGTAAATTACCGTTTGACATGTAAAAGTGCCCTTGTGGCCTATTTGCAGAATAAATAATTGATTTGATTTGATTTGATTTGTAAAATTAAAATCCGTCAATAAATTGTATCGTCCGCAAATCAAATCAAACGGTAAAACAATCCGTAAATATCCGCAATAATTAATTAAATCCGCAAATCAAAATGAACATTTAAATTGAGATCAGCAATAATAGTCTCTACATAAGTGAACATGCAACTCACCCGATCTGCAACAAATCGAACAAAGATAATTGATTTATTTAGTTAATTACTATATGTGAATTATGATTATCTAATACTAATTACATACTATATATTTCTAACTTAAGAACTAACTAAAATTATATTATAAAAATGCTCCATCACGAGGAACGACAACGATGACCTGTAAAAAAACAGACAAGGGGACCTTGGGATTTTAGACCTTAGGTCTTGAAAATGGGGCCTATACCTATTGTTATATCTTGAATCTTTCGAGGGCTCCCAACGCTCCTACACCCTCGCCAACCAACAAATCGGACATGAAGCAACCTATCAACCCTTACTATCTATTTGATTCAATCAAACCATCTCTCCTACGCATTCATCATCTTACACGATTCTTAAGTACTTAAGTACTTATAAATGTACTTTACGCAGATTGCCAAGTAACTAGTTTGTAGATTAATTTTAATAAATTACGCAAAGCATAATGAGCAGCAAAATTTACGCATACCCTAAACGTTAGTGCAGCCACGGTATTTGTAACAGATATAGTAATTGTTGTCGATTATGTACAAGGTGCTCTGAATACTACGTATACGCTATAACATAGTCTGTACTGTAGACCCCTTAAATTGGACGGAGAGCTCTCTACCTTCACACACGACATCAGACGTCAGGGGTCAGCTTTATCGAAAGGATGCGCCCCAGGGAAAACAGAGAATACGTTACAGACATATACATAACTCAGGCCTTGCTTGAATTCCTATTGTGTGGTGTAAAGTTCACAGCTCCTAAGGAATGGACACGTCAGATTCCTCAGGTGTAAACTCGAGTTGACTCCAGCAATCCAGGATCTAGTATCAGCCAAAAAGCTTTGCATCGAATGTATATACCTAAGTGCGTGTATATCAAATGAAATCTAAGCTCGTGGTGTGTCAGCTAATGTATGTCGTGTAAGTGTGATATGTGTATGAGTGTGTGTCCATTGTAATCAGGCTTAAGCCACAAAATACAATGGGTGTGTATAAGAGTTTTTTTTATTGTAAGTTCACTATCTTGTTACAAATAATAGGATCAAAAAGCCATTAATATGCCATAATGCGTTATGTGAACACTGACTCTATAATTAAAAATTGCAGTTACACACTATTCATATAATAACAAATCAATCTTTTACACTCACAGTATAGTCGATTGTCTTAAAATTACGTGCCTATACTAAATTCACTTATTCGTCTATAAAATGTCTTATATGTCTGTTTAACATATCACATAAAATCTCTAGTAACGGAACACTGTTCTCAGACTAATAAAACGCGGAACGCGCGCGCGAAATCAAATATTGAAAATCAATTTATAATCTAAATATATAAAAGAAGACTGACTGACTAATTAACAACGCACAGCGCAAACCGCTATTTCTAAAGATTCCAAATTTGGCACGTAGGTTCCTTATAAGGTCTAGGGGTGCACTAAGAAAGGATTTTTCAAAATTCATCCCCTAAGGGGTTGATATGGGGGTCCAAAGTTTGTATGGGGAAAACATTATTTGTTGAACTAGAGACTTGAAACTTTGTGTTCATAAGGGGTAGGGAGGGCGGGGATAAGCAAACAGGCAGGGGAGGAGCGTTGTACTTGTGAGTAGTATGGCGTATAGCGTTAATAAGTGGGGAAGAGAGGGTGTTATCTTTGTTAATTGGGATGGGGATGGGATGCAGGGTATCAGCGGGGGTGTTGAAGTACGTGGTATCAGTGGGGGTAAAAGCGTTAGGAGGGGATGTGCGGCTGTGCAGTATTTTAATCGGAGTAAAGTGATGAATTCATCAGATACGTGCCATGAGTTGATTTTGTTACTAGTGTTATTAGTAGCCACCGTTAAATCAATAACCTCCCCCCGCCTAGAATTGACGAAGGTAGGTTCATTGCCTTTATTCAGTAGGTACTTGTAAAGAAGAGCTTACCAGGAAATCCAGTACCTTCTCTCCTCTCCTGTTGACATCTGAGCTACCCCAGATGACATGGTGAGCGTTCGCGTCGCAGCTGATGATCAGGTTGGTGTGCGCCCGGCTGTCGTATGCAACAAGATCACGCAGTTGTTGTGTGATGGGATTCGTTGCCTCGTAGGGTAGGTAGGCTGATGATAGTATGAGCTCCTTACCCTCCCCTTTGTTTTGGATCATCACCGTGGTGAGATTCCTGCAACAGAGAGCAGGTAAAGGCATAGCATTGATGCCATTGTTATTATCTGGACACAGGTGAACAATTGTTCCCCCCGTTCCACATGAACCTCTTATTTCACTTTTATATATAAATAGTTCTTGAATAAGAGCAATATCGAACTTGTCGCATTTTAGCTGCCTTGCCAGAAGGGCAGAGGGGCCGCCTTGTTGTGTTGTAAATTCATTTATACACACCTTAAACCCGCCATTGGCGCCCTTACAGTTTTGGCTTGCTGAGGTTAGCAGCCACTTTCTGGACAGTCTCGTAACAGGACATAGCCTCCAGGTACAGCTCTGCCATTTCTCGCAGGTCCTCTGAGCCAATCACCGATAGCGGGGATGACTTTCGGGCCCTGCAGGATTCAGCAAGTCTGTGTCTGAAGCCCGCCCTGTCAACCGGCCTCCGCTTCCGACTGCCCCTCCTCTTTGGCTACCTCAGCCTTCTTGCCAATGGCAGTTGGCACCTTGCCCTCCGGAGATGTGCCCTCCTCGGCGGACCTCCCGCGCCCTCCCCCGGCGTCGGATCCCCCCCTGCCCGTCCCCACACAAGTGCCGTCCTCAGCCCCTTCAAGCGCACGCAGACGACGCGGACGCGGACGCTAGAGGACGCGGAGGAGAGGTCCTCTGCGTCCTCTAGGAGCTTGAAGGAGCTCAGGTCGATATGTAGGTGGTAGCCCGTTACTTTGATGGCGTCGGTCGACACCCGGTTCATCGTATGGCGTATTATCCGCCAACAATCGGTCCTCGGTTTGGCGGAACATTCTCTGTCAAAGTAGCGTTTAAGTTTTTGTAAGATAAATATATAAAACATATATCATGTTCAAATCCCTGGAGGGGTAGGCAGAGATCACGGATTTCCACTTGCTACGATCTTGACAAAAAAATCTTGCTTCATTCCCTTTCATGACATTTTTAATATATATTAAAACGTCATCGTAAGATTGCAGTGAACACCGTCAGTTTATAATCTCACTAGCGATATTATAAACAGTCGAAAATTTGCTAACTCCCAAAACGATTTATAATTTAACGCATTATTTTTCGTTAGTTTATAATCTGGATTTGACCATACGTACCTAAACATCTCGAGAGCCCAAGAATAATTTGTAAAGCTCAGCGGTATTATACATTTCCGGTATAAGTTTCTCTTAATACAATAATTTTACCAGGTATTGTTTAAGTATATGGTATCAGAGACCTATTATGTCTGAGTTTTCTTTTTGTTTTCATTTAACTGCATTAAATTTTGTTTATCTATAATTTTTATCTTAATTAATTGTATGAACGTGACCTTCTAAGAAAGGGTAACCATTTGGATGCTTTCAGAATTTGTGTATTATATGGCTCGCCCACTCAGCCGAAAGAAAAACTGAAATTACACAACTTTTAACCGTTTAAGTACTATTTATTACTTCTACAATTTGCGAAAACTAACCTAACCTTACCTATAGTGTGTATTTGTTTCAGCGTTGGAGCTTTCATCGCAAAATCATAGTGATATTCAGTGGTTCCCAGTGAAGCGAAATAGCGGCGTTCACTTAAAGATATCTGCTCAGAATATGACGTTCTTCTACCTCACGCGGGAGAAGGATGTCTTTACGGAACCTCGTTTAACGGTATTCACTTAATATAACCACGCCATTCCTAAAAGCTTCTAGGCAAGTTGAGGCTGGTTAGGAAAGTTCGGGCGAGGCTGCGCGATGGCTGGTTGAGCGCGGCTTAATGAGATGCAGGACACATGATGGGTATACTATACAGGCAAGTAGTAGTAGAATACTGATCTTCTGACTGAACTGAATGCGCCTGTAATGTGTTTATAAATGTAAAGGACACAATACACCTAGTACCTACATTCTTTGACCAGCCGTCTGGGAGGCATCTGGGGGATTTGCTCGAAGTGTAATTCACTCGTAACTATTGTAAACACTTCCCGAGCCACTAAACTCTAGTGTATTTAAGTTCAGGTGACATTGATAGTGACTTATATTTTTAACATTCATAAAAAAAGACCGGGTTGCACTCCGGGAGTGCCGGCAGAAGAGAAAACTTGAATATTATCAGTAAACAAACCCCCCCCCCCCCCCTCCCCCCTCCCCTCCCCGCATTCGAATAGTTCGAATTTGCAAGAACAGCACAACAGCAGACGGCGGTGGCGACCAAAATATCAATTTGTTTTTGCCGTTGGTAAATATTTTTCTAAGCTTTATCTCTTTAGGAATAACGCCCAAACTATTCGAATTTTCTCAATAGCAAAACGGTGAAGGATGCGTTGGTATTATTACAAATTTATTTGCAGAATATGCTATTGCAAAAAGTGTTTAACGGCTTTATAAATATTCGTAAGAGTACTCTTACGAATAGCGTTCAGTTTTGAATGAAGTCAAATCGGCTAGCAGCAAAAAGTGACCTCCTTCACATCTGACGTCACAAAACTCTGTCGCGTATTTAACAATTTTTCCCCATCCTAAAAAGTGCTCAGCGCCGCTAAAGAAGTTTTCACTTCAAAAATTGCAATTTCAGTCCAGTTTTCTAGATACAAAAACTGCATAAATAATTTTGTAGTCCCATATAAACATATAGGATTACAAAGTTATATTATCTATATCTATATCCCCTACACCTAAAGCGGGGATGTAATTTTTTTTTCTCGATAAACCCATGGTGTGGGATATCATTGGATAGCTCGTTCAACAATATACTGGGTTTCCTAAAGCCATTTTTCAAATCAGTGATTCGTTTGCGAGATATTGCAATGGGCTTTAAAGTAGATAAACAACTTAAATAGATAATTTTAACGTATACGTTGCGTGTGACGCCTTGACGACATGGCAAGTCTTGAAAGAATGTCAGAAGGAGAAAGTACGGAAGTAAGAGATAGCATGTGTCCGCCGCCATGATAGAAGCACCGATAGAAAACTTGTCACTTGTCAGATGCTGAATTTGAGCAGATGGATGTCATTCTGCTTTTTGTTCCTAGTTGCGTGACACTGACAGGAACTTCCGGGGTAGGTGTAACACGAGTATAGTGACTGACCGATATGGAGTTTAACGGTAACTTTATAGTTTACTGCAAGATAGACGCATATTGCTTTTATCAGCGCAACCTACCTTACTTGCATAAATTGAAATAGGTATTATATTCAATAAAGGATTGTATATAACGTTCTTCACCCTGCTACTTATTGGGCACTTGCCCCCTAGCCACGTCATTTGACATTCGCAAGCTAAGAAATTCGTTTGGGACGTGATACTTTGGGAAAACTATTTTTCTCAAATTACTCTAATTTATGCGAGTTTATTTTAGAAAAGGCGGAATTTCGCGCAAATGGAAATTAAATTTATAAAATTTCGTTCCATCTTAAAATATCACGCAGTTAGCCTGCGAATGCCAAACGACGTTTTTTATGGAAATCGAACCAGGGACTGAAAAGGTACCTTTAAAAACGCTTAGTCAGTTAGTTATACTGGGCGTTTTCCGCAAGTCGACATCCAGTGCGCCGTGTGCCTATTTTGCGTGAGGAATTTTTTAAAAACGGTTATGACCGGGTCTTTTTTAAGGTATCCGACCGTTAAAGTAGCATTCCGGTACCGCTATAAATACTTTAAGTCCAAACGGTACCGTTAAATAAAAGTACCGTTAGAAACGTTTTCACCGGGTCTTTTAAAGGTACCCGACCGTTAAAGTTGCAATCCGGTACCGCTATGTCCGCTATCAATAGGTACTTTAGGTATCCAAACAAGCTTCCGTACACACGGTACCGTTAAATAAAAGTACCTTTAAAAACGGTTTTCACCGGGTCTTTTAAAGGTATCCGACCCTTAAAGTTGCATTCCGGTACCGCTATGTCCGCTATCAATACTTTAGGTATCCAAAAAAGCTTCCGTACAAACGGTACCGGTAAATAAAAGTACCTTTAGAAACGGTTTGCACCGGGTCTTTTAGGTATCCGACCGTTAAAGTAAAGTAATCAATACAAGTACCTATCGGAATTGAACCACCTTAATTAACAGGAAGTCTTTGCGAAAAACATTTTCAGTTTATTGTTGTTACTTCTTACTGTTCTGTACAGATCATCTACGGCACCGACTACAACGGAAGAAATCCGCCGCCTAGTTGGGTCTCCATACGGCAACATTATAAGCCCGGAATGCCCGTTGCTTGGGATGCAGGCGATATTACTTGGTGTAACTATTTTATCTTTCGTACCTACATATTGAATAAGTTGAACGTCTTAGGTGGATGTCACACTGCGCCGCATCTCCGGACGGAGGTGCGGAGCTCGTTCTATGCAAGTACCTCGATTTGTATATAAATTCCGTATGATATGACACACTGCACCGCACCTCCGTCCGGCGAAATTTGTATGCAGCTCCGCACTTTCGTCCGGAGATGCGGCGCAGTGTGACATCAGCCTTACACTAAATGTTATATTGTTAGGGTTGGCACTTTTCTTCGGTTATATGCTTATGTATTCTCTACAGTAAATCCTGTAAAAGATTTTTCAATAGGGACGCTCGAACTTTGCGAGTTTATAGCGGCCATCTTGAAAAAGCGATAATTGCTTTCTTTGAACTCTGCATTTTGGCAGTGTCTTAATTCACTAAATTTAAAAAATTCAAATAATTGATTTTTTTTTTGTAAAACAGGTATACAAAGGTATGGTAGGGTATTAAAAAAACCATGTCTCACTGTGTTTTGCCACAGGGCATACAAAATTCAATCAAAATTAAAATTAAGACTTCAGTCCGATCAAAAATATGCATCAAAACTAGAATGAAATGTCAAATACCTAAAAACTAAATAATATTAACTGTCAAAACTCGTAATTTCAAATTGTATATATTAAAGCTACCCGCGCGCGCTCTGAGGCGGACGCTTTACTGGTACACCGCACTTCTCAATAATAAAAACCTACATAATAAATTAAGTGTTAACGACTTTGAACATTATTACCTGTTCGGGAAAATACATTTTTGCCTGAGCATTTCGATTCCTGTGAATTGTGAAGTGATTTCTACAAGCAACATGAGCAATGAACACCCGCTTTCGTCGTCCTCCTATTCCTCACCACCCGACCTATCACAACTAAGCAAAAGGAACTAAAATCCAAAGCCCAAAATGTTCGCAAACGGAAACAGCCAGACTTAGACACAAGCATCACTAAGGCGTTGGACGCCTTCATGGAAAAAATGCAGCAGTCACTGGATGAATCCAGGGCTGATGTGAAGTCGGATCTTAACAATCTGCGCTCAGACTACATGGAGATTTAAGGGTCGCTAGCGGCTACTAACACTAAACAGAACGAGCTCATCGCTACAGTTTCTGAGGTATGCGCCAACTTAGATTTCTCTTCCGACCGCCAAGACAAGCTCGAAAAACGAGTAGAAGTAACAGAAAAATTCATACATACACAAAAAAAAGAAGCTACTTCTATGTCTGATATGAAAAACACTTTACAAGACCTTCAATCTCAACTAAACGAGTACCAACAACGCGAGCGAATTAATAATTTAGAGATCACTGGATTAAATGAAAGCGACAATGAAGACCTAATTAACACAGTTATTGCCATTGCCAATGTCTGCGAGGTTACCCTCACCGAGGACGATATTGAACATGCTGACAGGGTTAAACCTGGCAGGCCTCGCGCCGTTGTTGTCAAGCTGAAAAAAAGGGTGCACAAAGACAATATCATTGCGGGCATACGCAAGGCCCGCGGTATAACTACCGGTACTACGAACTACCAGGTGCCCCCAAGTCCATATACATAAACGAGCACCTTACTCCGCACAACAAACTCTAACTGCTAAAAAAGACCCGCGACGCCGCTGCCACTAAGCTCTACCAGTACGTCTGGACAAAAAACTGCCAAATACTTGTACGCAAGAACCAAGGTGCTACCGCTGTCCACATTCGAACAGAAGGAGACCTGCGCAAAATACAATAAACGCGAACATGGATCAAGTGATCCCAACATATTTAATTAAGTATAAGTGTAACATACCATTGTACAACACGAACCCATTACGGCTACGGGTTTCCCACCACTGTACAACCAGCTGACGATTTTTTTTCGTCATTATATTGGGTTAACTATCATTTGATGATAAAATGAATCGGGGGTAAATGGCAAAATTATATTATTATTTTTACGTGTTTGGGTGGCTGCTGCTGGTCAACCCACCAACGGAGCCGCAACTGACGTGCACGGGGCTTCATGATGCAACATTCTTAACCCTCTCACTAGAACCCGCCCGGGGGGAAGTGACTCGAAAAGAAATGTGCCTAGTATTGCGTTACAAACTTCAGGGCATCAGCTGACGACTTTACCACCGCGATAGAACCAGCTGACGCGTTGATTTATTAATAGTAGCATATAAACAGTAATCTTACAAAATTTCAGTTGAGGGTAAATGACTGAAAAAGTTTTTTATTTTTACGTGTTCGTGTGGCCAGCTGACGGGTTTTCCACCACTGTACAACCAGCTGACGATTTTTTTCGTCATTATATTGGATTAACTATCATTTGATGATAAAATGAATCGAGGGTAAATCGCATTTTTTTTTTTTTACGTGTTTGAGTGGCTGCTACTGGTCAATCCACCAACGAAGCCCCAGCTGACTTCCACGGGGCTTCAAGATACAACAATCTTAACCTTCTCACAAGTTATCGCACGGGGGTTTATTGGTCACAAAAATCTGTTGTTAGCTCGCGGGCTAGAAAGCTTATCAATGGCTAAAGTCATACCTACACAATCGATTCCAACTGGTCCAGATAGATCACTATCATAAAGAATCGAAGAATTGTAAAACAATAACTTCTAAATTGCGTGCCACCTCCTGCTCCATCCCCCAAGGCTCTGTGATTTCTTGCCTGCTATTTATAGTATATATAAATGACTTGCCGAAAGCCGTAGATGCGTCTTGTGTTATATTTGCTGATGATGTGTCACTATTATTAGGCTGCACGAGTAGTACCGAATGTAACGAACGATTACAACAAACTCTTCAAATTACAGACCAAAATTTATTGATAAACTTATAGAAAACCAAAATGATTCAGTTTAAACCCATTAAAAAAAACCTCTTGAACCAACGGTCAACCTATTGAAGAAGTCAGCGAATTCAATTTACTAGGATTAACAATAGACACGAGTATTAACTGGATAAGTCACATCCAAAATATAAAATCGAAATTGTCTAGGTTTGTCTATGCGCTAAATATACTAAAAAGGAATACAAAATCTTGAATCCGCATTAACAGCATACTACGCATATGCGCATAAATGGCTCCGCAATGGCGTGGTTTTGTGGGGTGCCAGTTCCGATGCACATGACATGACATATTTGTCATGCAGAAGAAATGCGTTCGCATCTTGACCAACACGCACGTGCCGGAGAGCTGCCCGCACTTTATAAAACTTAAATTATTAACACTTGCCATGTTTATATATTTTGGAGGCAGCACTTTTTGCAAGAAAACACGCAGATCTATTAAAAAAAAAGAAAGATAAAAGTAACAGTAGATATAGAAACCAACTAGCCATACCAAACTCCAAGCTAACTATGTGTAGAAAAAGCCCACACTATCGTTGTATTGTCATAACAAACCCGGAGCACTCAAACAGGAGTTGGACGATAAGATATTCAAAAACAAACTGGAAAAATTACTTCTTGATAAGGCCTATTATACTCGTACAATTGCTGAGTTTTTGAATGACCAATCACTAGATAAAGTATCATCATAATCAAAATTTCATTTTAATTTAATTTATAATTCATAATTTGAAGATATATAATAATATCGCTTTTTTTTTTAATCTCATTTTAATCTCTATAATATGACATAAGCAATGAATTAAAATTTAAATTTCAATATAATGATGATAATATGTATATTTTTCACACTGTTTCTTTATATAGAAGTAACTTACGTTGTTATCATGTTAACGTAAGGTCATTGCCCTATGCCCGAACAGGGTATCATGTACCTACTGTATTACCTATCTTAGGATCTACTGTATGGACAATGAACATGATCGCAATAAATGAATATGAATATAAGTATACAATGTGTATTGCTTATACTTGATCAAACGAAATGTGCGGATACTAGACAAAAAAATATCGATAAAAAAAAAAAAGGCCTACCAAAAAAAAAAAAAAAAAGCCAAAAAAGTGCAAAAAAGTCTACCTCAAACTGCTACTTTTAAAGTTACAGACACTAATTTAAAAAAAAGACTGTTCTTTTTCACAAATTTCTACTAATTACCTTTTTTTTGTAGGTTTATGTTTGATATTGTTATTATTTTTTGGTTGGTCGATTAGCTGCATTTTGTAGCTTTAAAACAAGACTACTTTTGAGAAACTACACCGTTTAGACGCAAAGATATGAATTAAAAACCAAACTCGGAAATATTCATCAGAAAAAAATTTAAAACGCCTTAATTTTTTAAATAGTTAGCCTAAAATTTTTATTTTTATTTTTTTATCGATATTTTTTTTCTAGTATCCGCACATTTCGTTTGATCAAGTATAAGCAATACACATTGTACATATAACAGTACAGGTTAGTGCATACTTAGTAGAGTTAGTAGTACACGCTCAGGTACAGAAAATATGTAGAAAAAAATTGTATGCGTGCCTGGATGATGACGCGAATAGCGAATGCCCGGATCAGAAGACACAGAAGATGCATTCAATTCAATTCATTTTATCAGAGACCAACTTGGATCATTATCATTAGTAAAACTGCTCTAGCAATTGACACACTAGGGTTTCAAAGCTAAACAATTGAACATGACGTATTAAGTTTTATTCAGATGAAATCAACGAACTGAACGATTAACTTCATTTTCAGGGAGTTCCGATGGTAGTCCGGACCGATATATTGTTTGTAATGGCAACCCTTGTGCCTTAGCGGAGAGTTACATTGTTAGAGACTTTGACCTAACCTGGAACGAGACAGACGGCCGTGTCAGATGGCGCCCACGTTACCCAGGTGACAGGTATGGACGAGACGATATAGAAGCCGGCCCCATGAACTGGGGCGCGGGGCTCCCTAAATACCCTAATAATTGGCCGATACGCTACCTCGGCGTGTATGGTGGCAGCGCGGTCAACGCGTCCTGGGTAGAGATAACGAGTGAGTGCACCATCTTTTCTTTCTAATTAGTTTGAATATTTCTTTCGTATTTATTTATTTCCTGCATAAGGGAAGATATTTGCAGGGTAAGGTGTAGTATGAAATGTGATAAAAAATGTATCCTAGGTACATTTGTATCCTAATTATAACGAATAAGGTTAATAGGTTACATATAATTTAGTATTCGTACATTAATATAATATATCTATATAATATAAAAGAAGTACTTTACTGCCTTATTGCCGAATTATGTTTCGTCAAATTTCATTTGGCAACCAACTTTTTGCCGAAGTTTTATTTGGCAACCCAATCTTAGGCATAATGTTACTTCGTATTCCTTTTATTTCGCTACATTTTTATGTCATTTTACTACGTCAAATTTTTCGTGGTGAATAATTGTGTAGCAAATGATTTGCTTAGGCAAATAACATATTGTCAAATTTTGTGTGGTAAATAATTGTGTAGCAAATGATTTGCTAAGGCAACTAACATATTGTCAACTAATTATGAAGCAAATGATTTCATTCATTTTTTGATTCTTTTCATAATTCCGATGCTACGTAAGATCTAAATCTCATTTTCCCTAATATAATTTTCTCATAATTATGAAATTTTATGACGGTAAAATGATATTACCCGTGTAGCACTCTAGTTGGTATTAATACCGACTAGAGTGCTATACGGGTTCTTAAAAAAAGCCCAAAAATGGGGGTCGGGGGGCGTAGCTCCCGACAAGGGGGCACGGCGGGCGAAGCCCCAGCAGTAAACAAAACCAACCGTTAGGTTACGGTTATCTTGTGTCCCTTAGAGCGGAAATAGGGTGACGTCGACACGCTGGCGGTTAGGTTAAAATAATTGCCGTGCGTTTGTATAATAATAATAATAATAACTCTTTATTGCACCACTACAAGAGAGAAACACCCCGCACCGATTGTCCTAAATATTTCTGCTCTGAGGGACAAAAGGTAACTAACGAATTCAGAATTGCCTATTACTTAAATTACTTATGACCCGCCCTCATGTCGACGGAGCCCCGCTTCACGGGGCCCCTATTTCTGCTCTGAGGGACAAAAGGCAACTAACGAAACTATCTAATTGATCTAAATGAAGGTTGGCTCTGCTGAGAATTGCCTAATACTTGAATAACTTATGACCCGCCCTCATGTCGACGGAGCCCCGGTTCGCGGGGCTCCTATTTCTGCTCTGAGGGACAAAAAGTAACTAACGAACCTATCTAATTAATCTAAATGCAAGTTGGCTGTACAGAGAATTGCGTATTACTTGAATAACTTATGACGCACCCTCATGTCGACGGAGCCCCGCTTCGCGGGGCCCCTATTTCTGCTGTGAGGGACAAATAAGGCAACTAATGAACCTATCTAATTAATTTAAATTCAGGTTGGCTCGGCTGAGAATTGCCTATTACTTGAATAACTTATGACCCGCCCTCATGTCGACGGAGCCCCGCTTCGTGTGGCCCCTATTTCTGCTCTGAGGGACAAAAGGCAACTAACGAACCTATCTAATTGATCTAAATGAAGGTTGTCTCTGCTGAGAATTGCCTATTACTTGAATTACCTATGACCCACGCTCATGTCGACGGAGCCCCGCTTCGCGGGGCCCCTATTTCTGCTCTAAGGGACAAAAGGCAACTAACGAACCTATCTTATTTATCTAGATGTAGGTCGGGTCTGCTCAGAGTTTAAAAATAGTATAAAATTTAGGAAAAAATAGTATAGGTGGTGCAATTTTAACTAATTTAATAATAGGCAAAAAAATTACTATGACAATGAAAATTAGGACTATTACTTTTTAGGTAATTCGATGTTCGAGTAATGAATATTAGGATAAACATATTTTAGAACTTTTAAATGTGCAAAAATGAATAAGTAGGCTAAATAAGCAGTATGCGACTCAACATTATGCCAAATATTTTCGGCCAAAAATTTTTAGGACGATCAACATTATGCGATACGACAGGCACCCGAGCGAGACCGAGACATCACAATTTCCTGGCAGTCCCATCAACTCGTACTGTACCACACAAATACCCTCCTTCTGTTCGGGCACTAAAACTGTTGAACTCGCTTCTGTCACAAGCACCTCAATGCGATGTATTTGCTAGTAGATGGCCGCATGTATGTCATATTTGTCTGAGGTACTGCGAGATGATGGATATTTAGATAGTATGTTTTTTTTTTGTTTTTTTTTACATGTCAAGAATTATAAATTGTACAGTGCTTTGGTTTCTTATTGTCAAACTGTATAAATTTTGAAAGATTAATTAAATAAATAAATATTCGTATAAATTTCTACAAAAAAGAGCGATTCGCGCTATTTATCAGTTAGGATCTCGCATTTCATTAAGAGAAAAATTCAAGCAAATCAACATCCTCACATTGGCTTCTCAATAGATCCTAATCTTCAATAATATCAATATAATCTTAAAACTGATGTCAAACACAAAGTAAATAAACAACTTAAACCCATATCTAGGAGACGGTTAATCAGTAAAACTACCCGCATTACACTGGGCCATTGTGTGCGGAAACTTCAAGTGCCACCAAAATGAGATTAAACAGGTACGCGGGCGAGGCTTAACAAATGTCGGGAACATTTGTTAAGCCTCTTTTGCTTATGCCCTTTCCCGGGACTCCAACTATCTCTAGACCAAATTTCATTTAAATCGGTTCAGCGGTTTAAGCGTGAAGAGGTAACAGACAGACAGACACAATTTCGCATTTATAATATAAGTATGGATGGAATGATAGAGGTATATAGCGCAGTACAATTTGTCAAACGATAACGTTTTACACTCACACACACTCGATTTCCTCTTAACTCGTGAAAACAAAAACAACGGTTACTAATAAATATTTGCATTTTTCAGACCTCCCCAGAGGTAAGTACTTTGATTATTGAACAATCTGTATGTTGGTCGATGTTAGCCCGTCCGGTGACGGGACCTGGTAGCCAGTAGCCTGAATCAGTATAATACTGCAAAGTTAGGAAACTATCATTAATTAGAAAATAGTTATTACTTAATTTATTCAAAAATTAGCTTCCGCCTGCAACTTTGTCTGCGAGGATCCGGAATAAAAACTGTCTTCGTGCAAAATTTCACCCAAATCGGTTGAGCCGTTTAAGCGTGATTGGGTAACAAACATCTAAACTAACGCATTTATAATATTAGTAGGATAGGGTAAATACTGCAGTCAATGAACGAATCCAATGAATGAACGAAGCGCAGTTTATTTGCTTAAATTAAGAGTTCCGTTTATTTCTAGCATCATCATCCTCCTAGCGTTATTCCCGGTAGTGCCCCTAAAGGAGCCCGGGGTCCGCTTTGACACCTAAACCCAAGATTTGGCATAGGCACTAGTTTTACGAAAGCGACTGCCATCTGACCTTTCAACCCAGAGGGAAAACTAGACCTTATTGGGATTAGACCGGTTTCCTCACGATGTTTTCCTTCACCGAAAAGCTAACGGTAAATATTCCGTACATAAGTTCCGAAAAACTCATTGGTACGAGCCGGGATTCGAACCCACGACCGCCGCTTAGCAGCCGCATGCCTGAACCACTAGGCTACCGTAGCTGTTTCCGTTTATTTCTAGCATACCGGGTATTTTTTCATTCACTGTAAGGGTTTTGTATCATTTATATCAAGTCCGTCGCAACAGTTACTATGAGCCGGTAATAAGGGGACAAGGAACTGTCACCTTTTATTTAATGTGCCATTGTACTAGTTTTATAAACCTAAGACTTATAGTGTGTGGTTTTTGGAAATGATAAGAGTGAATTTGTGCTACTATAACATCGTTTTATGTTATTCAAGTTTAGGAGTAGATTATCCTTTTTAGTCGGTGTTCTATAAATAAAATTCAAAACCGCCTAATTCCAGTGAATGAATAAAGTGTTCATTAATTTATTTCATTCTCTGGCAATTTCTCATGTTTCTACCTAAAAGGTCATATAACTTAAAATTATGGAAAACTATTGTTATCAGCTATCCAAAGAGTCATGGCCAATATTAAGTATAGCTATCTTACATAAACTATTTTTGAAATCAAAAAAATCCTTAATCGTTCATTCACTGGAGAACTTACCCTAGTTGCACTTGTTATGTTACGATTCCAGGTTTCCTGATGGCGTACAGGGGCCACTGCCGCCAGGACCTGCCGACCCTGCCGACGGAGGTGCCCGCCAACATCAGCGAAAGGCACAAAATCCAGCTGTTCAATATCGCGGAGCGGATGGATCAATTCGGATACAATTTCTCGAGGGTGCCGGGCTCCACATTAGAAGACTACGGTGGAGATTATTTCTTCGATTATCCGGGGCTGCCATAGAAACTATATTCCATGGCAGGCCCAGGCCTGTCCAGCAGGAAATTTCAGGCCATATAAACAAAATTTACCAAATTGACGCGAATTATCCAGATACCACCAACTTCGGCATTGCGCACAGGCAGCATATTCCGACGACATCCCAACAGCACTATCACTACACTACACTACACAGCAATCACATCCTCTACACAAACACGTAAATAATTAAGTTTTTGCCAGTCGCGGATTCGTACTGCGCGGAGCGGTCGCGCAGCGGGTGTGGGGGGACTGGTCCGACCGGTGTCTGGGACGGTGACAGTGTGGGTCAAGTGGGCGAGCCTTTATCTGGAATAAGGTCTGTAGTACAATATTTCAATTTGATGTCCTAGATAAACGAAGCAACGTAGGTCAAATTTGTCCGTTAAAATTCTAATGTTATGTGGAATGAGTTATTTATTTATTGCAACCATGGAGCCTCCAACTTGAGCCGCGAGGGGGCGCGGCGATGACTCGCTCACTTTACCATCCACGGGCGCTACGGCACACACGCTACATACGCGATTTGCCTACATTTTTATATAAAGTCGCCACGAACCGAAATCTTGTAATTTCATACAATATTTAAAAGTTAATATAAACGAAATTGTAAAATTATAAAGAAGAAGTCAATCATTGAAGAGACCCGTCTGCTGTTCCTGAATTATTCACGCCAACCTTCAAACATTGGACCTTCGCACCGGAAGCCATCAACCAGCGCCAGGATCAGCACACAACGGTCAGGTCATCCATCCTTCATCTTCTTCCCGCAAATCGCATTGTGCTAATACCGTGTCCATATAACCTTTCAGTGTCGTGCACGTGTCGCGCGGTGCAGTTCAACCGCCATTACGTGCCAACAACGAGTTTCGGGATAAAACTGTAAGTGCTCTACACTCTCACACACATTATGGCTACTCCAAAACCACAATTGTCCCCAAATTATTTAACCATCGACTTAAATGACTTACGCAACTTGACCAAAAGACGAGGCACAATCAAGAGTAAACTCACGTTGTTCGCTAAATATGTCGATACGCTTAATGATAATTTAACGAATATCCAAAAGGTTGAGTTACAGTTATGTATAGCAAATGCCACGTGTCTTTACAAAGACTTCAATGGGGTTCAGACTCGAATCGAAGAATTAGTCGAGGAAAGTGAGATGCTAAAGCATGTCGAGTACCGCGAAGAGTTCGAAACGCAATATTATCAAACTGTGGCGTTGGCTTCTAGGTTCGCTGATGATAGCGGCAGTACCCCTGCCGCTGCCAGCAGCGATCCTGTGAGTTCTTGTCCAGTAAAGTTGCCTACAATCGCACTTCCGACCTTCGAGGGCTCTTACGAGCAATGGTTAGGGTTCAGGGACACGTATACTTCTCTCATACATAACTCTAAGGATATTGGTGCCATCCAGAAGTTCCATTACCTACGCGCAGCCTTAACGGGTAACGCCTTGCAGGTTATCAAATCCTTGGAGTTCTCCGCAGAGAACTATACGACGGCATGGGAGCTTCTCGAAAACCGTTATAACAATAATAGGTTACTCACACACAACTATGTAAAGTCGCTTTTTAACACGTAATCAATTAATAAAGAATCAGCAACACAAATTAGAAAGCTGATTGACTCTGTACTACGTTCCCTTCGTGCCCTGAAGACGCTAGGAGAACCAACGGATTCTTGGGACACCTTGGTAATTTATTTAATTGTCACCAAACTAGACGCGTCCACAGAACGCGAATGGGAGCAGTACAAGGGTTCAGTCAACTTAAACTAGCATGATTCGTCAGTTAAAATAAAATTAACGGATTTGATAACTTTTCTACAAAATCGCGCAGACATGTTAGAATCTATAGCAGCCAATCATTCAAAAGGTATTCACGCACATTCTCACGAACCTAAAAAGTTATCAAATCAATCACAATCACACGCAACTCAAAGCTACGTTTCTAGCTCCACTGGTACACACACAAACAAATCCAACTATAAACGTGCTTCTCCTCGCATTTGTCAAATGTGCAGCGCTAATCATCCGCTTTATTCGTGCAATAGCTTTCTCAACTTAACTGTCACAGACAGAGTAAAGTTGCTTGACGATAAGAAACTATGCCATAACTGTTTGCGCTCTGGTCACACACAATTGCTTTTATGGTCCGTGTAGGATCTGCCAGAAAAAACATAATAGTTTAATTGACAATCTGAACAGTAACGGCGACGGTGCATCGACTTTGGCTGTTAACGCAAACAATAAGTCACCGGCGAGCGCCGTCTCCACCACCTCGACTAACTATCACACACTTACGAGTCTTAATTCGCACACAAGCTCATCTTCACTGCAACCGGTCTTGTTATCTACAGCGCTAGTAGACATTTCCGATAGCAACAACACATTCCATAGGGCTAGGCTGATTCTGGATAATGGAAGCCAGCATAGTTACGTCACACAATCATTCGTAAACAAATTAAACGCACCTATGATACAGTCCACATACAAAATCACAGGCGTAGGTCAATCAATCACGCAAAGCACACACTCGTGTAATCTTAACCTACAGTCTATCACAAGTAACTACCACACACGCATCAATTGTATGGTACTTCCTTGCATAACGAATCAGCTGCCGTCAGCTGCAATAAACACGCATTCCATAAACATTCCAGACAGTATTCAACTCGCAGACCCTACTTTAAAGCGTCACAAATCGATTTATTGTTAGGCGCGGATATTTTCTGGGATTTGTTAAATGAAGGTCGCATTCGTCTCGCAGAAGGGCCTTATTTGCAAAACACAAAGCTTGGATGGGTTATTTCAGGCCCTATTCATGGCAAGTACATACCATTAAATAAAACAAGTTGTCATTTCACGCAGACATTAATTAGACGCGCAACTTAAACGTTTTTGGGAGCTCGAGGAGGTTCCTAAGATAGGAGACGGACTGACTGACGAAGAACGCGCCTGTGAACAGCTGTTCACGGCGACTACCACACGCAGTGACGATGGTCGTTTTTCCGTGCGCCTACCGTTGAAGGAATCAGCTGATTTGCTCGGCGATACATTTGATTTAGCTAAAGGTAGGTTTTTATCACTAGAACGTAAACTCGAGCGGCTCCCGGAATATAAACAGATGTACTGCGAGTTTATGCGCGAGTACCTCGAGTTAGGACATATGTCACCGATACACACATACACAAAGCCTTATTGCTTTTTGGCGCATTTTGGCGTATATCGAGAACATAGCCTTACAACACGCCTTAGAGTGGTTTTTGACTGTAGTATGCGCACAAGTACAGGCAAATCACTTAATTGCTTGCAATCACTCGGACCGACATTACAAAACGAAGTATTTTCGATATTATTACGTTTTCGCGAAAACAAATACGTCGCATGCGCCGATGTGGCCAAGATGTATAGGCAAGTTCTTATACAGCCAGACCAGCGGAACCTTCAACTCATCTTGTGGCGAGAGAACCCTTCCGATCCACTAAATGTTTACCAGCTCAACACCATTACATTCGGCACCGCGTCCGGGCCTTTTCTGGCCATTCGTTGCCTAAATCAGCTGGCCAAAGAATGTCCGGACGAAGAGGTCTCTCGCACTATTTTAGAAGACTGTTACGTGGATGACCTAATTACAGGAAATAACGATAAACACGCATTAATTAACATCTGTGAAAAGGTCGCCGACGTACTTCAGTCAGGCTGTTTCCCACTCCGAAAATGGGTGTTTAACTTTGACGTGTCAGAATTGACATCATCCAAAATAACGTCACGCGAATTGTGTTTGGGTGATAACTGTCAGAGTAAAACACTCGGTTTAGGGTGGACTAATAACACAGACGAGTTTCATTACACCGCTAATATAGAACATGACACGACCCATATTACGAAACGAAAAATATTGTCCGTAATTTCACAAATGTACGATCCACTCGGGTTACTTCAGCCAGCCATAATTATTGTCAAAATATTACTTCAAAAACTATGGCTGTGCCGATTAGATTGGGACTCAGAGGTACCTGATGACGTCACATCAGCCTGGCGTCGATACATAAACACGCATATACAACACATACACAGTCTTCGCATTCCTCGTTATGTAATGGGTGCGTATGCGCAATGCACACAGTTGCACTTTTTTTTTCTGATGCCAGCCAGGCTGCTTATGAGGCCTGCGCATACGTACGCACACATTCAGGAGATAACCAATCAATTACAGTACAGTTGTTATGCGCGAAGAGTAAGGTCGCGCCGCTTAAATCGGTTACTATTGCGAAACTCGAGTTATTAGGATCTTTGTTAGCTGCTAGGTTGTACTCAAAGGTTATTCAATCGCTTAAGGTGAAGTTTGATACTGTGACATTCTGGACTGACTCCACTATTGTTTTGGGCTGGTTACGAATGGCACCTCACACACTTAAAACATTCGTCCAAAACAGAGTGGCGGAGATAAATGAATTGACCGGGAGCGCGCGGTGGCTACATGTGAGTAGTAAACAAAATCCTGCCGATCTGGTCAGTCGCGGCCTTGAACTTGACGCGCTTATCAACAGCAGACTATGGTTTAATGGGCCGTCATTTTTACATGAACCAGAGTCGAACTGGTTGCCTAGTACTACATCACGCACTTCAAAAATGACACATACCGATTTATTCCCATTCGATAGGTTTTCATCTTTTAACCGCTTACGGCGCGCGGGTGCTTATGTTTTAAGATTTATAAACAACACACGCATTAAAAATAAATGAATCGTAAAATGGGCCCGCTGACTGTTGACGAATTGGATGCTTCGGTGCAGCACTTGGCACGTCTTTCGCAAATTAAATCATTTCCTAATGAATATGATAACTTATCTAAAAACTTACCAAATAAATACACACGTGGGATAGCTAAACTTAACATATTTATAGACACACATAAGCTAATATGGGTTGGAGGTCGTATTAGCAACTCACCTGGTTTCTCATACGACAAAAAACATCCGATCTTGCTTTGTTCGAAACACCGTTTCACACATCTTTTGTTTCAGAGTGCTCCGCCCCAGCTTCTGCTTTCTTCCATCAAAGATTGCTGGTGGCCTCTCGGTGGTACGAACTTAGGAAAACGGGTTGTGCGCAGCTGTGTAACCTGCATCCGCATTAAGGGGAAAACGTTCACGCCTATTATGGGTAACTTACCTGCACAGCGTCTGGAACCCGGGGTTGTTTTTTCTCGCTGCGGGGTTGACTACGCGGGCCCGATGTACGTACTTAACCGTAGGGGTAGGGGTGCTAAACTCGAAAAAGCCTACATATGTTTGATAGTTTGCTTCACGACGCGCGCGGTTTATCTCGATCTTGTCACGAGTCTTAGTACCGAAGGATACATGCTCGTGTTAAAGCGCTTCATTTCTCGACGTGGTAAACCAGACGCTATTTTTTCGGACAATGGACGAAACTTTGTAGGGTCTATGAAAGAACTTTCATCGTTCCTACAAAGTCACTCAGATGATATTGTTGATTGTGCCTCTAACGATCGTATAAATTTACATTTCAACCCGCCTTAAGCTCCACATATGTCTGGATTGTGTAAGAGAGCTGTACAGTCATGCAAATATCACTTGAAGCGCGTTGTTGGTAACGCGCATTTAACTTTTGAGGAGTTCAGCACGGTATTAGCACAAGTCGAAGCCGTCCTGAACTCCCGACCCATGCATCCTATGTCCACAGATCCAAACGACCTCGTTGCCCTTAGTCCAGCTCATTTCCTTATTGGCCGACCGCTGACAGCGCCGCCCTGCAAGGACCTCACAGCGGCGACAGGCCGCCTCCCCCGCTACGAGATGCTGGAGCAAATGAGGCAGCACTATTGGCAACGATGGTCGAAGGAGTATATCTCTGAGCTGCAGATCAGAACGAAGTGGCAGACACATGGCCAGGATATCGTACTTCACTCGTTAGTTCTGGTCAAGGAAGATAATCTACCACCCCTCAAATGGCGTTTGGGTCGGGTGGTAGCTGTGTTCACAGGAAAGGGCGGAGTGTCTCGGGTGGCTGACGTCAAAACAGCGGGCGGCCTTATACGCAGGGCCTTCTCCAAGCTCTGCCCACTCCTGCCGCAGCCTGAAAGTGACGCGGCACCAGCCACTTCCACATCAACACAACCACATTGAAAGCGGGTGCTTTCAAGGCCGGGGGCATGTTCGCGTATTGAACGCCATCTACCGACCACCTACCGAAGAGGAGGAGCCTCCAACTTGAGCCGCGAGGAAGCGCGGCGATGACTCGCTCACTTTACCATCCACGGGCGCTACGGCACACACGCTACATACGCGATTTGCCTACATTTTTATATAAAGTCGCCACGAACCGAAATCTTGTAATTTCATACAATATTTAAAAGTTAATATAAACGAAATTGTAAAATTATAAAGAAGAAGTCAATCATTGAAGAGACCCGTCTGCTGTTCCAGAATTATTCACGCCAACCTTCAAACACAGGGTTTTTAACTAATAGAGCATTAAACGTAATCGATATTGGTCCTAAGCGTTATACAGATACGATTCAATTTTCAAATGAGGTTCGCCGAATCGAGCCAGCCACCCGACGCGCCTCACTGCGCAGGCGGCGGTGGTGTCTGTCAAGCTTTTAAAAAGGCACCGCTACTATTTTTGCGTTACAAATTTGCTACAAGCTGCCTTAGGAAGAGATGCCATAATCGTCTGAACATATTGCACCTGTTTCGGCAATTTGTTTGTTTACCTATGAAGTTTGTTACTTTCTTTGCGAATAGCAAACTGATGCACATAGTAATCGTGTCTCGACCGTCTCGTCTTGATGCGAAAAAAGTAACTTTGACCTTGACCTTTGTTACATCGACACGCGCGCGCCAACTAAACCTTGAGTGCCGGCTGTACACACTGGGCCAACGTTGGCGCGGAGCAGAATGCAGCTATGCGTTAGAGGAAGAGGGCTTTAAGTTGGTCTTGATGGTTTGGGTGGGGGTGGTTGGATATATGCCCACTTATGCGTGAGTTTTTTTTTGTTTTTTTTTTTTTTTTGTAATTCATTATATTGACTACTGCAGTATTCTTTTTCATATTTAACCATTTGGCCGGCAGAAGGCTGGTTACACGACTCTAATAAAAAGCGGCCAAGTGCGTGTCTGACCACGCACAACCAAGGATTCCGTGCCTATTAAAAAGGTATCGTTACTGAAATCTAATGGCACTTACGTCCTTTTCTTTTTTTTTTTTTAGAAATATCTCGTAACCTTTGAACCGATCTTGTTCGAAACAATCTTCGCTGAAAGAATTTAATAAGCCCTATCTCCATTTTTTTTTTTCATATTTTAAAATACACGGTTCAAAAATTGGAGGGGGGGGACGACGACACAATTTTAGTGACTTTCTGGGCGATTATCTCCGACTCTATTCACTTAATAAAAAAAATGCTGAGATACCTTATATTTATTTTGAAAGGCCTATCGATTTTATTCGATTGATGTGCCACAGTGGGCTTGCAATGAAAAAAAAAGTTTTTGACCTTCAGTTTTATGTATGAAGTGGACCCCTAAAAAACTATGTATATATTCTACTGTTTTATCGGCGTGATTGATTTATATATAAGATGATCTCACTTTCTTTATTTTGAATTGGAACAAAGAATAACTTCATGCGTTGCTCTGTAAACAAAGCTTTATTTTTAGTTCTACAAGTTTTAAGTTTAACCTACATGTATGTACTATTACTAACAATACCAACCTGTAAAAAAGGAAACGACATTTAAAGTCTATTCCTGCTTCAATCACACACTTCTTTCACAATAACATTTTAACAATTATAACGGCGATTATTTCAATGCGGCATTTAAATCTGCATAACGTCACTTCCCAACTTTGACATATGACAGCCAAAGCAAAGTATGGCCACATTTAAAAGTAAACGATATCGTTTATTTTTTACATCTCCCCCCCTGGAGGGAGAAATTTTTTCCATAAAAAATTTTCTAGTAAACTACTCTTGTTCCTGCGTTCTGTGACATGGAATTAGTTTTGTAACATGAAAGAGGTTAGGTTAAGTTTTTTTTTTTTTTTTTTTTGCGAGCTACCTCCAACATGATTGGAGCCATTTTTATAACGCTTAATCTACCACAGTCATTCCAGTTCTCACTCGTATGCTTCTCGCACTTTCATTCTGCATACTTGGTCTTTCTATCATTCATCACTTTTCAATCTCTATTCGGGTGGGATGCCCATCTATTCTGTCTACTACATACATTGCCTACTTTTTCTTAGGCGTGGGACGGGGTTTGGGATAATACGCAGGTTTTTATTTTTATTTCCACGACATGGAGTACACTCTACATTTTATCCTTCGACACTACATTTTTATCCTTATGCTTAACAATCGACTTCGATTTTTACATTTGATCTCTTATATACTACTTCCTGATGTTTTTATACAATTATAGTTCTCTTATAATATACAATCGTTTTTTATTTTGATTTTAATTCTTTTACATTTTTCTATTGCCTATTTATCATTTGCGGTTTGACACTAGATTTTAATACTTTACCGAAATATTCTAATGATATTTGTTAAAAATTGTATCACATGTTGCTCCATGCGCAATATTGCTATGCTAGAATGTAAGGCGTTTGTATTTTTCCTTCGGTATGTGTCAAAGTCAGACATTACACGTTACTTGAATTCCAGAAACCGTATTTAATTTTCTACTCCTGTTATACTCCAAAACATGGTCCTAGACCGAACCGGATTGAAGATTTGCAGCCCATAGCTGTGTTATACTTAATAAAAGGAGTTAATTAGCGGAGAAATTAAGAAATTCGTCCAACAAGTGTAAGAGGTCACGCAAAGGGCAAAGAAACAGCGGACATCGTGCTCAAGTTGGATTGCTGAAATTGAAGACAGTGTTAAGCCTTCATTTATTCTTAATTTTAACCCATCACTCAACAGGTAGTACCTATATATAAGGTTAATAATTATTACGGTTAGTATCATCTTGTAATTGTTGAAGTTAACTACTTACTTATACCTAACCGTTAGGTTAACCCATGTTACGTCAGATTGCTACTTTACTTTCATTTAATTTCGTATTAATTTAATTTAATACTAGTGTTTCATTGCTGTAGGGTCAGCCCTCTTAATTAACTAGTATATTTACGAATTGTAAAGTTAGATAATCATCATTTACTAGACGGAGACATAGGCGTTAAAGGAAACAGTAGGTTAAACTTTCACTTGTAATTTAATCAGTTAATTTATGCTAGAAGTATATCTACGCAATTAGTAGCGTATAAACTTAAAACGCACTAAATTTAACAAAATATACGAAACAAATTATATATTAAAGGATACCTAGGCAACATCTATAATTGTAATTGCTGTAACATTATTTTACATTTAAGTAAATTTTGCACTGTATAACGTTTCAGTTGACTACACACGCCTCTCAAAATGGTCGAAGAAAAGGAATTAATCAAAAAACGAGGCAGCTACAAAGGCCGGCTGACTACCTTTTCGAACTACGTAAACACTTTGAAAATTGAATTACTTACCAGTGTTTCGGCCAATGAGTTGCAGTTACGGATTCGTACGATGGAATCATTATTTAGTGAGTACGATGAGGTGCAGTTACAGTTGGAGTGTTTGGCTGAAAGCATTGGCTTTCAAATTTCTGAGCGAGCTGAGTTCGAAACCCAATATTACGGTGTCCTTGCTAAGGCACAAGATATGTTAACTTCGTTTCACAAACGGCAGGATGACCAGGGTAGCGAACGTGCAAGTGGTTCTCGTACTAGCAACCACAAACTAGTTAAACTTCCAGTAATACAATAGGGAATATGCATGTGATTTAGAAATGGACAAAAAAAATCACGTGTAATCTATATTGCTTAATAAATATACACACATGATTATTTTTTCAAATTATCATGTTTCTATTGATAAAATAAATTGTTTAAAAGTACTATTTTTCAAATTCCCTCGCAGATTTCCAAAACGCAACGCTATTGGCGGAGCGACACGTGACGTCACCGTGCAGGTCGTTAGTATGATTATTGAAAGTTATTCGCATTGTTTGGCCGCTGTTTATGATAAATAATCAGTGTTTTTTGGTAATTATTAAGTGAAAAAAGACTCGCCACAATGACTGAAGGCGGTTTTGTCAAGGCACAGTCGGATAATCTGCCTAAAATTGATGTGTTCATGATGACTAAATTTAATACATACTTCGCAAATATTTGTGACTTTACGTCCGCTGAACTAAGAGGAGTAAAAGCTGCTAGGTAAATAAGTTACAGATATTCAATAAATTTTCATATTCCTTGTTTTTATACTCGTGAGATTGGTCAATTAAATAATTATAACCTATTTTGGCGATTCAAATAGCTAGACTTTTAAACTACTTCAAATAGGTGTCTTTGTTAAATAAGTGGAATAAAATACTAGTAGATATTTATCCACACTATATACTATTTTACTATACTATAACTTTATATATTATATATACTAACTTCTGCCCGCGACTCCATCCGCGTGGAACTCATTTATATCGTAGCTCCATACAAACTTTCACCCCCACTTCATCCCTTTGGGGGATATGGGGGGAGCTACGATATAAACGTGTTCCACGCGGACGGAGTCGCGGGCAGAAGCTAGTTATATTATATATTTTATATATACTTACTTAATAATAAATTATAAATGCGAAAGTGTGTCTGTCTGTCTGTTGTTACCTCTTCACGCTTAAACTGCTGAACCGATTTGGATGAAATTTGGTATAGAGATAGTATAAACGAGTTCCACGCGGACGGAGTCGCGGGCAGAAGCTAGTATTATATAGTCAAAGATATGTAGGTACCTATCAGGAATGTTAAATGTTGAGAACATCTTTATGAACTTTAACAAACTAGGTTGTTTTCGTCAAGGCTTATAAATAAAACAAATTTGTGTAGGTCACTCAGTAAAAAGGATTAAATTCTTTTAACTTTCTTCGATCAACAGTGCAAACAAAGAAACTTAGCTAAAACGTTTCTTGATCAAAATCAACACTCGTAGTCAGCTGTTGATCAACAAAAATCATAATATTTGTAACATTAATAACTAAAAAAATTGGGAATCAGAATAGTTTTATGAATAAGTATATAATACAATTTTGAGGTTAGGTTATTGTTTACCTATATTGTTCGCGAGTCGTAATAAAAAAGATTTTAGGTACATACATATTTAATACTCACGTCGAAATGATCTTCACAACAATATAAACTACTCAAGCACGATACATTATCTCTCCTCATCGCCTTATACCACTTTATCCTTATATTTGCACCTTTGGGCATATGAAAATATTTGCAGTTTTAATGTGATTTTCACACATAGGGACAATACAATATTTATAATAAGCTTTTGCTTTTTTGCTCTTCCATTACAATAAGTTGATCTTATAAGCTTTAATCACTCACATTTATTAAAAGTGTGAATCAAACACTTTGTTGTTAATTTGTTTAAGAACCGCCGTGCACTAAGCTGCACGGTGACGTCACAAATGAGCGCGCCAAAATGGTGGCGTTTTGATCGTCCGAAAATGATAGTAATTTTAATTATTTTTTTTTAGCTTATTTAATAATATTGTGAAAGTGTTATATTTTTTTCCGGTTATATAATTACTTATAGAATAGATAAAAAAAATGTCATGAATATTCCCTATTGCCGAAATTTTCGGGAGCATATGAAAATTGGCTCGAGTTCCACGACACATTCCTAAGCCTCATTCATTCTAATGACGACATCGACGAAATTAACAAATTTCATTATTTGCGAGCGTCATTGGAGGGTTCAGCTGCAGTGTTCATTCAATCGGTCGAATTCTCTTCTAAAAATTACGAATCTGCGTGGAAACTGTTGTGTGATCGTTACGATAATAAACGTTTATTGCTACAAAATCACGTTTCAGCAATCTTTAATATCGAAGCTATCACCAGAGAGTCTTCATTTGCGTTAAAACGTATGATCGACCAATTGAACAAAAACCTGCTCGCCTTAGAATCACTTGGCGAACCCACTAAGCACTGGGATACGTTACTTATTAACCAACTGTACCGTCATTCGAAGCCTAAATAAATGAGAGTGGCAACACTGATTTCCTAAACGATGACGGTTGAAGTGCCTTATTTCAGTACTGGTCACCCTGTTTCCTGCGTTTTGTTCCCGCCTAAATACCCCACCACCAGCTCGGCGCAGCGTTAGCCTTCGAGGTTGTTCCGAGGCTCATTGGCTATTTGATTTTCGAAACGTTACGGTTGTCCAAGAGCGCACGTCCGAAAATACTGCGATCTGGTAACCTTAGTGCCTAATTACAACTATTTTTAAAACGGTGTATACGTTCGTAAAAAAAATATATATATTAATTATATTTCTGATTTTCAGTACTATGGGGGACGATGTTAGCAATTCATCATCTTCGGATTCCTCTGGCGAGAGCACACATACTGGAGATCCAGCGATGCCTGGATCTGCTAAAAAGAAGAGGAAGGCGTGCCCCAAATCTTCAAATGCGAAGAGAAAGCGGCAATCCGATGAAGACATAGTTAAGCTCGCAAAGGAAGTAAGTGAAGTAAAAAGATTTCTATCCTCGATGATGTATCCGGGTGCCCCACAGCCAGTGCCGGTGCTTTCATCTAGGCTGAGTGAAAGTTCGGAAGACGATGTTAGTCTCAATGTAAGCGGTGAATTGTTTCCGGGCGATGGGGTACGCGGTGTAGATAAAGCCAAAGAATCTATAGATTTGAGTATAAATTTGCCTTTTAACACGACTGTGAAGGAGCCGACTATACCAAAATCTTCACAGGCTCATATTGAATTTTTGAACACGATTCAACATTTTGGCTCATCTGACTGGGCCGATGTACGATATGCAGAGGTTCAAAAAACTTATTTCTCTACCCCAGGTTTCGTTGATACCGTATGTAACGATGATTTAAAACCTTATGACAAAACTACTTCTCTTAGCGTCACAGAAAAAGGATTTGCGGCCATAACGCAGGCCTTGATCGAACAAAAGGAATCATTGCAATCTGGGTTGGAGTCTTTGCTGACTTGGATTTCGTCCTGTGACCACGAAATTACGGTAACCTCTTTGAAAGAAAAGTTAAATGAAATTTTCATTGATGGCGCATATAACAAAATATCTGGTGATATTCTTCAAATGGCATGTGGTCATAGGGCAGATTTAATTCAGCAGCGACGTGATAGTATTCTGAGATATGTTAAAGACAAATTCACTCGTGCTACATTGCGGAAGATCCCGCCTACTTGTGAATGGCTGTTTAATAAAGAGATGTTAGCGGCTGAGTTGGAGAAGAACGGGGGAGTTGCGAAAACTCTTTGGCCGTTACGTAATAATGCGTCTTCAAAGCCTGCTTGGTCGGCTGCGCAAGCCGGACCCTCTCAAGCTAGACAGCCCGCGCAGGGCCTGAATTATTACCAAAATAGGGCTTATTTTGGAAAAGCTCTGCCAGCTTTACCAGCGCATGGTGCACCATTTTATTCGTATCCTCCGCAGGGATATTACATGAACCCACCTTTACAACCGCCTACCTTTTACACGCCAAAGCGATTTGCGCAAAATCGAGAAGGCAAGTACAACAACAAAAATAATTCTCACAAATCTCGCCATAAGTCTAGATACGACGAGCATTCGTCGAATAAAAATAATTCAAAGAATTCTCATGATAATGAAAATTTTCGCGGCAAGCGAAAATTCTGACTCGGTCTTGCAGCCTTTCGAAGCTGGTCGCCTTCTAAAGTTCATACATGTTTGGGAACAAATGAAAGCGCCAGAATCCTTATTAAAGATGATAAGAGGGTATCGATTACCGCTCAAACAAAAAGTACCTCTTTGCTGGCCAAAGAGCGATCACATTCATCGAACGAAATTCTCTGTTCAAATGAGGGTAGCTGTTCAACTCCTCGCCTAGTGCGAGTGGAGTGAACTGCCACGCGTTTCGCGGGTCATATAAGCCAGTGGATTGGCTACAAAACTTGTTCAACTCACCTGATTCCGGGAGGCGCGATGTTCGCTTCAACTCCGGTTAGTATCTGTCAAGGTTCAGTCAACTGTCAGGTCAAGTCAAGTTCAATCAAGAAGGTCTCCGGGCTGAAGAAGCAGCCGTTGTGTTCCGGGGCAGTATCGCCAACAATCCGCGGCGTCAAATCACCAACTCTTCCGATGTCACCGAAATATCCACACAAAACACTCGGACACCCGTGTGTCTTCAAAGCGAGCGATATTACACAAAACAAGGAAAATGCGTTTCCAAATTATCCAAAAACACTCGGACCTCTCGGGTCTGCAACAACGAGGTTATCTCTTTTTTCTCCGCCTTGACAAGAAGTGTCACTGTCAAAACCACAGACTCAAAAGAGGCGTACACACGTGAGGAGTTTAAGGGGGCGGGCAGACGGTCGGCCCGAACAATCACCCGCCTCGGAACGGCCTCTAAGCCGGTCCGCTATACTAGGGGAAGTCGCGATAGGGTTGCTACCGCTCGCTTCAGAACCGAGTCCCCAACCATGACCTCGGCAAACCGAGGGGTCCCGTCCTTACCGGGAAACAAATTAACGATGCGCCCCCGGCGCCATCGCAGTGGCGGAAGGTTAGCATCCTTAACTAGCACAAGGTCTCCAACTCTGGGGGGACTGGTTTTGTCAGTCCACTTGAGGCGCTGCTGCAAAACATGCAAATACTCTAATGACCATCTGGTCCAAAAGTTCTGAGCCATTTGTTGCAGCATCTGGTAGCGCGACAAACGACTGGAGGGTACGTCCCGGAGGGGGTGCTCCGGCAACGCTGCAAGTGGCTGACCAATCAAGAAATGGCCTGGAGAGAGCGCTTCCAGGTCATTTGGGTCGGAGCTGAGCGGACACAACGGACGGGAATTGAGGACGGCCTCAATTCTACAAAACAACGTCGCGAGTTCCTCAAAAGTCAATACAGTTTGACCGACTACCCGATACATATGGGCTTTTGCTTGCTTCACGCAAGCCTCCCAGATTCCACCCCAGTGGGGGCAGCCTGGCGGATCGAACGTCCAGGGGATACCCCGACGGGAGAGGTCTGTTCCAATATCAATCTTATTTTCAAATAAAAATTTTACAACATCTTGTAAATAACGGTCGGCACCCTTGTAATTGGTTCCACAATCTGACCGGATCAGAGATGGGAGTCCCCTACGGGATACAAATCTATCCAATGCCGCAATAAAAGCCTCCGTCGTAAGATCACCAACAAGTTCAAGATGAGCAGCCTTGGTCGACAGGCATACGAAAACGCACAAATACGCTTTTACAACCTTCGCATTTCGAAGTCGCGACGTTTTCACTAAAAAAGGTCCCGCAAAATCGGTCCCCACCCTAGAGAAGGTCCTAGCCTCGTTGACCCGATCGGGAGGAAGGTCCCCCATCTGGGGCTGCATCGTGGCTGCCTTGAGCCGAAAGCAAGGCAAGCACCGAAACACGATGCTCCGAATAACCCGTCGGCTGTTCAATATCCAAAAGTCTCGCTGCAAAATGCCCAAGAGTGCATTGCAGCTGGCATGCGAGTTCTTTATGTGGCGGTCAATCACCAACAATTCCACCAGATGCCCCTTCTTAGGCAGCAAAATGGGGTGGCGCACCGAGTACGGCAAGCTAGCGTTGCGGAGCCGTCCTCCAACCCGGAGTGTACCCGACTCGTCAATGAACGGGTTGAGGCGTGCTATCGCCTTCGGTAGCTTAGGACGTCCCTGCCGCAGGGGCTTCAATACGTCCGCAAAGTGTTCTTCCTGCACAACCCTAATCCAATGATGTAGGGCGGCATTCCGCTCTTCTGTGGCGAGAACTCTAACGCGTGACCGGTTGTCAGGGTGGCGACAATTGTGTATAAATCGCTTGACCCAGGCGGTCACTCCAACAAGCTTGTCGAGAGAGCTATACCGTTCTAGCAACCAAGCAGTGTCTGACACTGGAGCGGTCTCGACAAGGTGGACACCCAAGCCAGAGGATGGGGTCCCAATCACACAACTGGCAGGCCAGAGTGTCTCCGGTTCCAACAACCAATCTGGTCTCCACCACAGTGAGTGGGCAACAAGCTCAGGTGCCGTGCAACCCCTGGACGCCACGTCCGCTGGGTTCAGTTCACCTGGCACGTGTCTCCAAACCAAGGCAGTCTCCGAATTCTGGATTTGCGAGACCCGGTTGGCCACAAAGACCTCCAAAGTATGGAATGACGACTGCAGCCAACACAATACAATTTGGCTATCAGTCCATGCGTAGACACTCTCCTCAAGGTTCACGGTGTCCTTCAAGGTAGAGGCCACGTGGTTCAGTAGGCGTACAAGAAGAGCCGCTCCAGATAATTCCATTTTTGGGATTGTCAAACGCGTGCGAAGGGGAGCCACCTTGCTCTTCGCCATTACCAAGTGCAAATCGACCGATCCGGCGGAGCTGACCGTCCGCAAGTAAACGGCCGCTGCATACCCTCGCTCGGAGGCGTCGCAAAACCCGTGTAGGGTTACTCGGCATTTCCCGGCCGGCAACAGCTTACGCGGCAGTTCGACCTGATTTATCTCCGGGAGCGTGGAGAAGAAAACCTCCCAATCGCTCAACAAATTTCCGGACAGTGGATCATCCCAACCCAGTTGGACCATCCACAGGCGCTGCATAAATGCCTTCGCCGTGAAGATGACCGGCGCGATCCATCCATTCGGATCGTACGTCCTGGCCACCGTGGACAGCACAAGCCGGTGCACACGTCATCGACAAATAAGTCCCGTTCCAAAATGGCGGACGCTCGAGGGAACCTCAGTCTCTCTCGAGACGCCAATTCTAACAAAGTTCGAATTGAAATGTACGGACTGCTCTTCAAGCCGTATGTATTCGTATTCAGCTCGTACACCAACATCGGTTCATCAGGGCTCTCACGCCACAAGATCAGCTGATACCGACGATCATCAGGATGGATCACTGTCTGCCGAAACATCATCCGGATGTCGGCGACGAACACCACCTGATGTTTCCTAAAATTTGTGAGGATATCCGTGATATCCTTGGGCAGCTTAGGACCTGCATGCAAACACTGGTTCAATGACACCCCAGTCGAGGTGGACGCGGACCCATCAAAGACCACACGAATCTTGGACTCCGGGGATTTTAGGACCGCGTGGTGCGGCAGGAAGCAGTGCTCCACTGTACTCCAGTCCGTCCGAGCCACCGACATGTGTCCCAAACCCTCGTACTCCCTCATGAAGTCCACATACTTCTGCCGGAAGAGCGCATCTCTTCTCATTCGGCGTTCCATCGAAACCAGCCGCTTCTCAGCCATCTCACGTGACGCTCCAAGAGGAGGTCGGTGGATGAGCAGAGGAAGTCGTGTTATGAACCGACCAGAGCAGAGGCGCCCAGTATTATTTTGGTAAAACCGTTCGCACTCTTCCTGCTCGGGGCTCATACGCGACGCGGTAGGTGGTTCCTCAATCTCCCAGAACCGTTGCACGGCTTCTGAAAGAGCAGTTCCAACCAGACAGCCCTCCTCAGTAGGAGGCGGTGGAGCCGCTAAAACCAAACCCATTACAGCATAGCCAAACACCGTTTCCAGTGTAACCAGTCCGCCAGGCTGTAAGGTACGGTTGCCGCTCAACAGCACCCGCCCAAGAACGTCTGCACCCAGCAACACGTCAATCGGACCAGGTCTGTCAAATCCAGCATCCGCCAGAACTAATCCAGCTGTCAAACTCCGAACCTCTGGAGGCAGCTTCACCTGGGGGAGTCTCCCCACCACTTCATCCAATACTAACGCGGGAGCATTAATCCTCGCGCGTGAAGTGGGACCCGGTCCAAAGGTGAGTAAGGTCTGCCCTACCAGGTTTGACACTGTCACATTGCCTACCCCACGTATACTTTCCGGGTGGGGTTTCACAACCAAGCCCAACTGTCGCACCAACCTACTGGATACCATGCAGCCTTGCGCTCCCGTGTCAAGGAGAGAGCGCACGCAGGCTGATCCTCCGCCAGGGCCCCAAACACAAACCGAAGCCGTGGGCAATAACACGGTCTCCAAGGGCGTGGCGGTTGCTGGTGCGTGGGCGGCGTATCCCTAGCAGGGATAACGCGTTGCATCCTGTTCCGCATGGGCGGGCCGCTCGTACCGCTCGAGCGGGTCCCACTCCGGCTGGTACTGCCGTCGCGCCATGCGTGCCGCCTGCGGCCCCTGGTATGTCCTACTCCGGCCGTACGCCGGAGGTCCCGACGCCAAGCGGGGTCGCTCCACAAGCGGCGGCGACATCCGTGGCGCCTGCCGGGGTGGAGGCGTTTGCGGGCACCCGCCCGTAAGGACCCCCCGTTGGGGCCCGGGTGCGTGCGAAGTAGTCGCGTAGTTTTGGAGGGGGGGGGGAGGGGGGTGTTACCCGACGTCCCCTCTGGTAGGCCATGGGCCCCTGGTCAGCCCGCTGCTGACTCCGAACAGGGGAGCATGACCCCTGCGCAGGGGGGGGGGGGGAGGTGTATCCCCACTGCGGTTCATGCATAAAATGGGGTGGTGCTTCCCACCACAGGACTTACACGCCTGCGGGTGGGCACAATCTCGCACAAAATGTGGGCCCAAGCAAACAAAGCACCATTGCCGCTGCTTAGCAATGTTGCGGCGTCCCACAACCCGCTGCGCAAGAAACTTCGGACACGCTGGCACCCGATGGCCAGGGTTCTTGCAGCATAGGCAGACTTCAGGGTCCAATGCACTGGTATTATATTGGTGAGGACCCGCTGGTTGTGGGGCCGATTTGCCCCACCCTCCCCTTTGAGGTGCAACTCGCCCCTGGGCCCGCTGGGCCCCAGGAGGCCTCGGGGGTGGAGGTAGATCCGAGGTGTCGGCCCGTCGACACTCAAGTTCCAATTGGTCGATAAGATTGGTGAAGGTCGGCAGATGCTGAGCACTTTCACCACCATACCGGTGCTCAAACCTGGCCCGTACATCAGCCGGCAGCCGGTTCAACAAAAAATTCAACAGTATGTAGGACCACTGGTCCACCGGCAAACCAAGGTTCTCTAACCCTTTGGTCGCTGTCAAAACAGGATTCAGCATTTTCAGCCGGATGTCTGAAGCCTGAGCGATCCGAGGGATATTCCAGATCTTAGTCATAAGAGTATCCGCAAGTCGCCGCACGTTCTGGTATCGGTCCCTCAGCAACGTGCGCGCGATTTCATAATTGTCGTCGGTGACCGACAAATGCGCGATCAAGTCGCGCGGCTCCCCGACGAGAGCAGACATCAGCTGCGCCAACTTCAACGCCGCTGGCAGGTCCGTCCGGGCATGCACCAAGCTATCAAAGAGGTCGATGAAGCTGGTCCACTCGTCCAGGTCTCCTCGGAAGACCGGCATCTGTATGGCTGGCAAGCGCGCTGCCAACCCTGGGTTATAGATAACTGCGTGTTTCGGAACGTCCCGGGCCGCACCATTCCGAACCCGCAGTATCTTAGAAGCCCTCTCGACAATCCTGTCCCCAAAATCCATACATTGCTCAAAGTCCCGCTCCACCTGCTCGGTCTCCGGGGTCGTCCGGCCGGGCTCCGCTAGGTAGAGTTCAACCTGGAACTCCACAGCCTTAAGACGGTCTGACACCTCCTCGTACCGGGCCAACAAAGCCTCCTCCCGGTCATTTCTGTCAACCAAAGCTGCTGCAGATGAAAACCAACGCAGCGCAGACTGGATCTTAGCCTTAGGTGTAGATCCCATTTTAAATTAATTTCCAACAATACCAGAGAAAATTAAAATTAATTTAATTAATGTGGAAATTCCAATCTCTTGGTCACCCTAGTGAATCAAAACCAAATATCAACTCAATTACAGGAATGCCTTACAATAACAACCAATATAGATTCTCAAAACGCAGTGGAAGCTCAAATTATAATCTATAATTGGCTAGTTACATGACTTGTACAATAATCTAGCTTACAACTAATATTTATGGTAACCTTATATTTTAGCTTATATTCTTAACAACCTTGGCCGCTTATAGCAAACTGAATAAAACAAATGCCTTATTACCAAACAACAAGCTATGAAAGGCTTTCCAAATTACAATCAATCAAATATGTGGCTTATATTTGCCTTCAACTATTCTCCAAATTAAATTGTACCAAACACTGGTAATCACCTTCCGGAGGTTGTAATCTCACTAATTTGCACTGCAAGTACAATAATTTCGTGAAATCTACAGTACAAAACACTTGCAGTGCCACAAAATAGAGGTTTTAAATAGTTGTAGCTAAATTTGGTTTTAACAAATAACCTCAAAATTTCCTTTTTTACCCAAAAGGAAAAAACTATCAAAATTCGCGTTTTTTCTTTGTGAGTAACCACGCTCTGCTACCAAAAATTGTTCAACTCCTCGCCTAGTGCGAGTGGAGTGAACTGCCACGCGTTTCGCGGGTCATATAAGCCAGTGGATTGGCTACAAAACTTGTTCAACTCACCTGATTCCGGGAGGCGCGATGTTCGCTTCAACTCCGGTTAGTATCTGTCAAGGTTCAGTCAACTGTCAGGTCAAGTCAAGTTCAATCAAGAAGGTCTCCGGGCTGAAGAAGCAGCCGTTGTGTTCCGGGGCAGTATCGCCAACAATCCGCGGCGTCAAATCACCAACTCTTCCGATGTCACCGAAATATCCACACAAAACACTCGGACACCCGTGTGTCTTCAAAGCGAGCGATATTACACAAAACAAGGAAAATGCGTTTCCAAATTATCCAAAAACACTCGGACCTCTCGGGTCTGCAACAACGAGGTTATCTCTTTTTTCTCCGTCTTGACAAGAAGTGTCACTGTCAAAACCACAGACTCAAAAGAGGCGTACACACGTGAGGAGTTTAAGGGGGCGGGCAGACGGTCGGCCCGAACAGTAGCTATACAATCATTAATAAAAATCGGCGTACTAGAGCCAGTGTTGCCATCCCGAAGCTATGTGTCCCCTATGTTTTTAGTCCCCAAATCAGATGGGACAATGCGTCCGATTTTCAATCTGCGCAACCTGAACAAGTACCTGATTGTGTCCAAATTCCGGCTGATAAATGTTCAAAAAATACCGGATTTTCTACAACCACACGATTGGTTAGTAAAAATCGACCTATCGAACGCCTACTTTCACCTTCGCGTTGCAGAGTCGCACAGAAGGTACTTGAGAGTAATGTTCGGCAACAAATTATATCAGATGACGTGTCTGCCTCTAGGTTTGGCAACGGCACCAAAGGTTTTTGCCAGCTTGTCAAATTGGGTCACTCAAAAGCTAAGAGAACGAGGCTTCAGAGTGATAGTCTATCTGGACGACTACCTTTTAGCCCACCAGGACAAACAAGTCCTATCGGCACAAGCCACCGAAGCTGTGAATCTACTAGAAGGTTTAGGTTGGCAAATAAACTTAAAAAAAGTCGATATTGACTCCACAACAAAGTCTGGAGTATTTAGGGATTATTTGGGACCCTTGGCTGGGAATAAAGAGCCTTCCTTTCGCGAAATTAAAAACGTTGAAAGAAAAGATACTCCATGTATTAGCTGTGAAGTCTGTCCAACTAAAAGAAATTCAAAGCCTCATAGGTCTCATAAACTTCGCAAGTTTTGTAGTACCACGAGGCCGCTTGAACCATAGCGAGCTGATTCGGTTTTCTTTGAGTCTGCCAGACAACAATTTGTCTCGCCGCTTCACGATCCCTCGATCGAGTCTAAGAGAATTAAAGTGGTGGCTAAAGCATTACAAATGCCCATCACCCCTACACAGACCACCGATCAATCATTTTTTGGCGACGGATGCATCCGGATTGGCGTGGGGAGCCTACCTGGATCAAGTGAAGTTAGCGGGCAGCTGGTCCCAACACGAGAGCCTTCTCCACTCCAATCAGAAGGAGATGCTGGCTGTGCTTCACGTACTGCACGAACGAGGTCCTTGTCTAAAGAATTCGTCTGTCATGTTGCAATGCGACAACAAGACAACAGTTGCGTACATAAGGAAAGAGGGCGGCTCGAAATCCGTCAACTTGATGAGAATTACCAGGAAAGTTTTCAAGCTATTAGATCGGTACAATATTCACCTGATGGCTCACCACATACCAGGGAAATTCAATGGGGAGGCGGACCAGGCGTCTCGCCTCAAAACCAAACCAGAATGGCATCTGCTCCCCGAGGCGACGGAAGTCATATTTCGGAAATGGGGAGTACCATGTATCGATCTGATGGCTTCAAGAACTGCCCATGTAGTGCCCCAGTATGTCAGTCTGGACATATTGGATCAAAGGGCGCTGTTTCACGATGCTTTCAGTCGAGACTGGGACTTCCCACTAGCCTGGATCTTTCCTCCGCCTTACCTGATTCCAAAAGTACTGTCTCATTTAAACCGTGCGAAAGGGAACTACCTCATTGTAGTCCCGAGATGGGAGAAAGTATTTTGGAAGCCCGACATAAGGAATCGAGCACTGGGTCCACCTTTCACAATATTTCGCCTTCACCAGGTTCTGGTGGACACAGTAACATGTTTTCCCCCAAAGAAAGTCCACGAAATGACCCTCCAGGTATGGAAATGTGGGAGTGGGCAAGTAAATTGACTGACTGGACCCCTGAGCAGAAATTACTCTTACGGTCAGGGTGGCGTGAATCGTCTCTTAAAACCTATAGGCATGCCTGGAATAAGTGGCTCAATTGGTGTCTAAATAATTATGTTTCTTCTCCCCATAACCCCAATGGGTCACAACTGGCTAGATTTCTGTCAGATTTATTTCAAAAAGATAATTTATCATATCGCACAATTTTGGTATACAAGTCTGCTATAGCCACTTTATGTAATCCCGATGTGTCAGACAGATTAAGTTCAAACATTTTAGTAAAGAAAATTTTAAAATCAATAGCAATTCAAAAGCCACGCGAATCGTGTAAACCGCCTATTTGGGACATTGATATCCTAAAGAACCATCTTATAAACACTACGTGTGATGAGAATAATTTATTTCAATGTTCCAAAAAGACGGCAACACTTTTATTGCTATGTTCAGGGCGCAGAGTTCACGACCTGACATTGTTGTCAATTAACCAAAACATGTGCGTGATTGAAAACGACCATATTACATTTTGGCCTGAGTTTGGTTCAAAAACGGACAACGAAATGGCTTGACAATCTGGCTGGCGTTTACTGCGGAACAAACACAATATTTCCATTGACCCAGTTCACTGGATTAAACGAGTTATACATTTGTCAAAAGACAGGCGACAGATCTGCAAAAGTGATAGCTTATTCATCACTGCCTGTGGTCAATCAAAGCCCGCCTCTCGTACAATAATTGCAGGTTGGGTAAAAAGGACACTAAACGAAGCTGGTATAAAAGCTAGCCCTGGAAGCATTCGCCCTGCTGTGGCATCAAAAAACTGGATTGCACAGATGCCTCTGGATGACATCCTGGCTCAAGGTAACTGGCGGAGCCAGAATACTTTCGCACAATTTTATTGCCGTGAGATACAACCAAACAACAAAGTATCCTCGGATACTCTTGCCCAAACATCTGGGGTATTCATACCTATGTAGCGGTCATGTAGCTGTCTATTCTCATAAGTACCAACTGATTAATTATGTACATAAAAATACATAAATAGCAAACCCTTTCTATTCTCATAAGTACCAACTGATTAATTATGTACATAAAAATACATAAATAGCAAACCCTTTCTATTCTCATAAGTACCAACTGATTAATTATGTACATAAAAATACATAAATAGCAAACCCTTACTATTCTCATAAGTACCAACTGATTAATTTTGTACATAAAAATACATAAATAGCAAACTGTCTAGTTTCTAACTGATGTACCTATTTTATTTTATTTTTCTATTTTGTGAAATAGTTATAACATCGCTCATTTCTTACTGATGCTTATTGTAATATAGGAATTGAATAAATAGTACAAAGCTATCAATAATGTGATTCTGTGTCTGCATAGACATTTGTTTAATTATACTGATATAAATAATATTAGCGGAGTTTGGGTAACATACAAGGTTTTTGTTAGACGCTAGACTATCTCATTGATGTATCATTAAAGAATTGAGGTTTTTTGACTGGATAACAGAACAATTTGTTTTTCAGTAAATTAAATAAAAATAGATACATAAAATGATCTATTTCTAGGTTGATACAATATTTGAACAATGTAATTATGTGTAATACCTAATTATTAGAGATATTATTGAGAACAAGTATATTCAATGTTTGATTACTAATGAACTTTGAATGTCCTATGAACAGTTATTGTTTCTTCCTTTGGCAGGTTTCTATTAATAATAAAGCCTTTATTAGAAAGGTACTTAATTGAAGTGTATTTCTATTGACACTCTGTGTCCAATGTAGTAAATTAACATTGACTTAAATTGTGTATGGTGAAATAAAAAACATAACATAATTTGATGTATTTTATTGATAGTTCAGCCACTATCTAAAAATAGTAACAGTAAGTTATGAGGATAAATAACTTACTATTACTATAATATATTACTACCTATAATTGCTTTGTTATGACTATACAAGAAGCTAGTTTGTGATTTTTGGTCAATGATGTATAGTCCTATCCCTAACATATATTTGTTACGTTGTCTATAATATTTTAATAGACAATCACATTGGCTAATAATCATACAGGTAAATACCCCACCAGGCGATAACAGACACGTCTCATTTATTTAGGCTTCGAATGACGGTACAGTTGGTTAATATCAGCGTTTTACCATCCAATAAAACGCTTATTAAACAACTTACCTCATTCGAAGCCTATTTCTATCCCTGCCTGGTGTAAACGAGCCGCAATGAGCCTCGGAACAACCTCGAAGGCTAACGCTGCGCCGAGCTGGTGGTGGGGTATTTAGGCGGGAACAAAACGCAGGAAACAGGGTGACCAGTACTGAAATAAGGCACTTCAACCGTCATCGTTTAGGAAATCAGTGTTGCCACTCTCATTTATTTAGGCTTCGAATGAGGTAAGTTGTTTAATAAGCGTTTTATTGGATGGTAAAACGCTGATATTTATATTGTATCACAAAAATTTGACATTAAGTCGTATCGAGAATGGGAAGAGTACAAAGGTCGCTTAGACAAAGATAAGCCAATTACTCTCGAAGTGTTTTTAACGTTCATGCGAAACCGTTCTGACTTGTTAGAAACGTTGGAACTGTCCACTAATAACACTGCCGGTCGAGTTAGCTCGTCAAACAAAAGCACTCAGAAATTAAAAACAATGGTGTCCATGCAAGATGTTAAGCAGAACAAGGTCATTAATTGCCCTAAATGCAGCGGCGAACACAATCTAAGCAGTTGTTTACAATATCTCTCGCTTAGTAACACTGCGCGTTTAGAGTTGTTACCGAGTTTAAAGGTATGCTACAATTGTTTGCGAAGCGGGCATTACGCTAATCATTGTAAGAAGCCGGGATGCAAGTTATGTAAGCGTAAGCATAACACTTTAGTTCACGTGACCGATTCCAGAACAAGGCCTAGCGGTGACAGCGCGTCTGGTCGCGGCGAGGAGGATAATGCGACTAAATTAAATAAATCGATTCCTCCCGGTAATCAATTAGCATCCGCGCCGCCTGCGACTGTTTTCCATAGTATGGGGAATAGTTCGCATGATTTCTCACCCGCTACGATGTCAACGTTATCTGCGCAATTAGGATCAGACTCGCGTCAAGGTCAAGATGTTTTGCTCTCAACTGCATTGGTGAAGGTGTACGATGGCAATAATCGCGAACATGTCGCTCGCGCAATTTTTGACAGTGGAAGTACCTCTTGCCTGATAACGCAGAGTCTCTGTGAGAAATTAAACTTACCAACACATTGCGTCAACAAATCTATACAAGGTATCAATAACTCGACATCAAAAGTAGGACAAATGTGTCGAGTACCTATTAAATCATTGGACGACATATTTTCAATGAACGTAACTTGTTTCGTTTTACCGTCCATCACTGATAACGTCCCCAGTCTTGTCACGGCACTCGTGTTGATTGCACGCGACGGTTGATTATTGTTACTATAGCCTATCTTTTACGACGCATGGTACCTGCTATTAAGCAGGTTATCGTTTGGTAGGTAATTCCATCAACAGTATGGAGATGGAATTACCGGACCCGGAGGCAGAGATGGAGTTGGAGAGAGCATCACATGGGTCGGTAACGCTCACAGAAGATAAATAAGTCATTAAAGAAGAAGAAAGCGATGAAGAGCAGCAAGAAGATAAGACAGATCGAACACATAAACGACAAAGAGAGGAGAAACACCAGGGAACCTGGACGAGTGTGGAGAAATCCAAGAAACATAAATTGGAGAAAACTGAGCTGTTTATTACCAGTAATGTAAATATACCCAAACAATTTGCCATCGCGAAGTTATTTACAAGTGCAGGTTTACACGGCATCAATAAAATTAAATATTTAAACCATTACAAACTGAAGCTAGAGGTACCTAACGAAGAGTATGCAGACACAGTAATAGAGTGTGATGAGTTAAAGAAACATGAGTGGAAAATCCAGCGAGTGACAGACGTTGTCATGTCTTATGGCATTATAAGAGGTGTTGACCCTGACCTATCAGATGACGACATACTGAAGGATATTTAAGAGCGAATTTCAGATTTTGTCTGCAAAAAGACTACAAAAACGAGATGAAAATAATAAATGGGTACCCAGCGAGGTAGCTCGAGTAGTATTTGCCGGCTCACAACTGCCAGCATACCTAAATATAGACAGCCTACGCATCAAGGTCGAACCTTTTGTCTTTCCTGCTACTCAATGCTCGAAGTGCTAGAAATTCGGACATACCAAGACCAGGTGTTCATCACGTAACGTAGTATGCCCTAAATGCGGTGGGTTTCATGAAAACTGTGACATCCAGATATTTAAGTGTGTTAATTGCTAGGGGGACCATATGGCCTTGAACAGATCGTGTCCAGTATTTTTGAGGGAGAAAAAGTTACGAGAACTCATGGCAGAGTTCAACTGCACATATCGTGTCGCTTGCAATATGTATGTCGCACCTGATCGACATTATGAAATGCCCAGCAATAACAAAACATCGGAGAACTTGAAATTTCAATTAAACACTCAAAATAGTTTTGCCGATTTGGAGCAGGAAGAAATAAACACCCATAAATACGCAACGATGACACCTACGTTTGCACAATTGTTTACGCCAAAACGTCTTAAGTCACCGTCCAGTAACAGAGCGTCGTCACCTAGAAACGCAAGTAGCAACATCAGCAAAAATGAGCGATTGCAATACCAGCGCCCGCCGGACTGCATTCCAGAGCCATCAGCTGATAAGGACAACTCCGATCAAGTAAACAACTCGCGCGGAGTACAGTTTAGTGAACTATTACATCGATTGAAGGATATAATTTTTTTGAAAAACATTAGTATGCATGATAAAATTAAAAGCATGATTAAAACCTGTATTGAATGGTTCGTTCTCGTAGCGGTAGATTTTATGTCTGAGTGGCCTATTTTAAAGAGTATTTTGGATATGTTAACTTATAATGGAAACTAGTCGTAATTGTAAAGTTATTAAGAGTCCGCAGCAAGCTCGATTCTTCATACAAACGTAGTTACGTCCTTACTTTAATATAACATGTCACATTATCATGAAATTCTCTAAATATAATGAGGTAAGATATATCTAGGGCTAAAACTAGTTTATGACTCTTAAAATGTTAATAGAAAGAAAATAGAGCGAGTACAAGTTTTGCATTTTTAGACCCCAGAAAGTTGTTCAGTTCGGCGGCCTACTACGACCAAAATATAGTTTAGATTGAAGTTAAAACCTATTTCCGGTGTCGATTAAACTATGCAGTTTGAAAAGAAAAAAGATTTGTCAAAATTGATCTTGTAGTTTTAAAATGAGAGCGTAACTACGAAAACCTTAAAATAAATTACAAAAATTTGATGCGAAACTGCAGCGAATTACTCTGGCGCGGGGAACGGTCCGGGGGGGGGGGGGGGGCGGTACGCACCGCCCTTATCATAGCTACTCCTTGCCGTGCGCTTAGTTTAGTGACAATAGTGACCCATTTGCTGTGCGCGGGAGCGACGTATTGTTTTGGTGAATTATCTTCCTACGATAATCGCGGTCAATTCACGACTTGGACTGATAAAACGGATTTGATTTTTCTTGGTGATACTGGTGGTGTGTGTGATCATACTGATCATACTGATCGACGATCTGTGGCTTTCTTATGGACTTTGCATTTTTATGTTACAAAAATGGATAAACCGGGTAAGTACCTACTTATATGCATTTTAGTCAAGTTCCAAGTATACAAATAAATTATATACATTTAATATGTACATATTATATTAATGTATATGAGTACCTGTCATTAATCCTTAGTTGACGTGTTATTTAATTTATTTGGTAGGTAAACAAAATTTTAATCTCACAGTAGGTACTCATTCGGTATTAAATAGGTAGGTACCTACATAAATATCACTTGGGTACGTCAAATCATTCTGGATATGGCTTTGGTGATATATAGTTTGATTCTTTTATATAGCCAAAACAAAATACTTACTTAGTTAAAAAATAATAATACGCTATAAATTTAAATAAGACGAGGATGAACGAACGGACTTTATACGAAAACTACCTATCACACATTATTGCTTAGAAATTTTAATTAGTTTACCTAAGTAGGTATGTAAGTTATAGTATAGTATCCTAAAGTATATAGGATAGGTTTTTTTCGTCACTCTCTATAGTAATCTACGTACTTCTTTACAACGTGTTAATAAAATAACGCAAAACCTGAAAACTGTTTGTTCAGAATCGAGAGTAAAATGCGAAAAAAATAAAAAAAAAATTTTTTGACGCGATTTATTTTTTACATTTGTATGGAGCAGGTCGCCCCAGACGGCCAACACTCCATACAAATGTAAAAAATAAATCTTGTCAAATTTTTATTTTTTTCGCATTCTATGCTCGATTCTGAACAAACTGTTTTCAGGTTTTGCGTTATTTTATTAACACTTTGTATATCATAATTATATATAGAAATTGGCACTTACCTACCCTTCAACTTTTTTGATCGAGTGACCTGACAATAACAATACTAGGTAGGTATCTAAATAAAAAAATGACGACGCGACAATAGCAGTTGTTTCTCGGTGCTACTTGAACCTTGGTTGTAGGTTTTTATTATTTATGTATGTACTAGGTTCTTACTATATTATGTGCTCAGGTTGGCGCTTGTCCAATTTGTAGATATAAGATGTACAAGGTACATAGGTACATATATTTTTCAACTAAAACTATAAGGGGGCAAACAAGCATACGGTCCACCTGATGGTAAGCGATCACGGGAGCGTATAGACGTTTATAATTACCTATAGTTATTTTTTTTTCTAGAAGCGAAAAGGTGTTCAAAGACAAAATTATGGCTATCGGCTCGAAGGAAGAAAAGAGGACCGGCTCGTCGTCAAAAAGAAAATATAAATCCTAATAGGTAAGTTATAATAAGGCTATAAATTCAAATTTCATTTATTTATGGACCATCTAGGATCATTGTTGTAAGTAGGTACTTTTTACCAAAAATAAAAACAATAATGTATGATCTTTTTTTATTTCCTTCAATACACCAAATCTTCAATGTGAATAAATATTTATAGGGTAGGTTCCTAGGAAAAAAGATCTGGATTCTAATTAGTGCGTATTTTTATTGATCATAAGATATTGGACACCTATTTTAAAAATACACACAACCGAACATAGAACCTCCTGCTTTTTTGAAGTCTGTAAAAATGACGAAGTTATGGCGCGTAGATAATCCGCGTGACTTCACAAACGTATGAACCGTGACGTTACGCGCACTTATGGGTCAAAATCAAAGAGATGAGCATTTTAGGTTTTCAAAAATCTGAGAAATAAAGTTTTTTTTTAAGAAAACCAACAAGTGGAGTCTGTTGTGTCATTTGTCATGAACCGTTCCTGTGAAGAGGCACGCACAAAAATATATTTTAGAAATTCTACCAGTTAATAAGAATAATGCCAGGCACAAAGTCATTTCGGGAACACTTTTAAAGATTTTTTTAATAATTATGTAACTAATGCATTTAAGAATCACCTTCAAGAAATTGTAATTAACCTGTTCCTAAATCGGATAATGTTGTTATTTTGTATATTTGTTATATTGAAAACATTTATTTTTGTTCAATTTATTGTCACCTCAGGAACGCCCGCATCATTTCGGGAACGTCCGTCATATACGAGAACGTTCCCGAAATTACCGTTCCCGAAATGACTATTTGATAAATATTTTCATGTCGCGCTTGACGGCGCCATGTAAGATATTGGTTTTAGGGGTTATGAACAAGTGAGCTCTAATATTTATAAGAATTTTGCAAAATATATGCAAATTTTCGAAAAACTATCCATCAAACTGCGTTCCCGTAGTGACAGGGAATTAAAGTACGCTTCACACATATGAATTTAAAAGGTACTTACCAACTAAATCATTTTTTTTTTCCGTAAACAATAAACACGCCTTTTGCTTTGACTAGTGAACTTCACGCTGTTGCTTGCTAACGCCACCTAGCGTGTGTTCTTTTATTTACATCAATCGATATCCACCGCGTTCACGGAATGATTTAATAAACGTCAGACAGCATTTGAATAGTCAAAATATGAAGAAATTAACCTGCTATTAATGTATTTTATACGTATATTCTTAATTTGATGATTTTCAAAGCTAATATTAAAATATGAAAATTTTAAGTCTTAATTATAAACATTTTTGATTTGTTTGAACTATGAAACATGGTATAAGGACGCATTCCCGGAATGACTATTTAGACCTTTTTTATTTTGAAAATCAAATAAATCATTAGTATAGAAAGATAAATAAGCTAAGTGCCGTGTAATTATGCACAGAACCTTTATTTTAAAATAAATATTTTAGTAATATCATGTTATTTTATTCAGAAAAACTTTGTCAGAAGCATAATGCTCATTTCTCTGATTTTGACCCTTATAACTTCGACATTTTTTGTGTAGTGACCAAAAGAAAAAATACGTGTCTAATATTTTTGATCATCTATAATACGGATTTTAGAGTTACTTATTTAAAAATAGTTTAAGTACTATCACTGTAATAAGCTTGTTTTGGGAAAAAGACTGTTAAGTTTCTTGCGGCGTTTCTTCTTGAAAGTGGTCTCTGCAGAAGCGCTGGTAGGGCTTGACTTATAAAAGTGCCCTTGGCGGCCTACTTGCAGAATAAATATTCATTTATTTCATTTATAACAAAAATAGTGGTAGTGGTATCTGAAAATCTGCTATGCAATTATGGCACTAGGTTGTTAAAATGACAAAACCTGGTATATTGTATGTTATACTTATGTTACTAGTTACTACTACTTTTGTTGGCACATCAAAACTTGTAGCCTGTACTCTAAATTTACGTTTTTAGTAGGTTAAATAATCAGTTAAAATTTGCCTAGCCGCACTTACGCACTGTATAAACTGTATTGTTATCTCGCTATGGAGATGTTCTACTGTTATATTTTATTTACCGCAATAATTTCGCCGTTGTATGAAGATATTTTACTGCGATATTTAAACTGCGACATGTATAGCTCCGCCTCCCCGCGCGCTCTCGCTTTACTGCTAGCGCCCTGTCTCCCTCTAGGTGAAACAACAACATTTTAAAGCGTAAGCGCGCGATCTCAACGCGGAGTTGAGCGGACCTTGCTGCGGACTCTTAAGTTAAATATTTTGCAGTGGAATTCACAGAGCTTAAGACCGAAGGCTGTTGCCCTAGAATCTTTTTTACTGCGAGAGAAGATCCATATTTGTATTGTATCTGAAACTTGGCTCGAATCAAAAAGTCATTTAAAAATTGGAACGTACAATATTTACAGACAGGACCGCGACGATTCTTATGGAGGCGTCGCGATTATAACACATCCTTCTATTCGATTGCAGATTGACAATATCAGGTTACGTAACTGTGGCATAGAAGTACTATGTATTAAAGTCTTTAATTGTTCTTATCTACAAAATATTCTGGCTGTGTATTGCCCGCCTAATGTAAACACTACAATTGACGACTGGAAAATGTTATTCTCACTATGGCCCTGTAAAACCTTACTGTGCGGTGATTTTAATGGTCACCATCCCAATTGGTCGTGTAAGAGTAATAGTCGGGGGTTACAAATATACGAAGCCGCTACCGATTACAATTATGTATCGCTTAATACCGGCGAGCCCACTCGATGTAAGATGGTCTTGGATAATTGGCAGAAAAGTTCACCTGATGTTACATTTGTGTCATCAGACGTTGCGCTAAGGTTTTCTTGGACTGTTTTCAATGAGAATTTAGCTAGTGATCACTTGATGATTTTTATATCTACGGAAATAGAATCTACTAACTTTAAAATTCAAAAAAGAAACTTTAAGAAGGCTGACTGGATTAAGTATAGGGAAATTTTGACAGAACTAATACAGAATAAGAAACTTCCAGCCGACCCTCAACAAGCATATAACATTGTTTTGCAGTGGATTGATTCGGCAGCCAAGGAATCTATTCCGGTGATTAAATTAAGTTCAGATCCCACTAGTTCGTTTAAACCAAAGCCATACTGGTGTGCAGACTTATCGAGAGCTGTGGCACTGCGTAGACAGGCGTTAGCTCAACTAAGAAAAAATCCCACCCCTGTCAATTTTAGCATCTTTAAACGAAAGACTGCTGAAGCGCAGTGTCTGATTAGAAAGGCATGGGCGGCGTCGTTCAAACAATTTTGTAATAATATCGATATCACAGTAACTAGTAGCGACTAATGGAACAAAATGAAATGGTTAAAGGGACAACGAATTGCTCATAATCCGTTAGACTGCGAAAAGGCGGAAAAGTTTCTCACACAATTGACTCCTGATTATGTTTTACCACCGGATCCGATATTTAATTCAAGTAACTTGCAGCTGGAGGCCCCTATTTCAGTACAGGAACTTAAAAATACAATTAAAAAGAAAGACACCGCGCCTGGAGTTGACGACATCTCATACTCCATGATACATCATTTCCCAGATAAACAAATCTTAGTTGATATGTTTAATAGGTTTCTGACACAAGGCCGAGTACCAGAGCAGTGGCGAGATATTAAAGTAATCGCAATACCGAAACCGGGACGAGATCGCAACGACATATCTTCATTACGACCTATATCCCTCATATCTTGTTTATGCAAAACTTTACATACGATCATAACTAGGCGATTAGAATGGTATTTCGAAAGTAAGGGGCTATTTTCTAGACATACAGTAGGATTCCGCAGGACTCAGTCATGCCTCGATAATTTGGTTCGACTTGTTACACAAATTCAAATAGGGTTTACTAACAAACAGCAAACACTAGGTTGCTTTGTCGACATAAATAACGCTTATAATAATGTTAATATTTCAAAAGTTGTTAAAACATTAGACGAACAGGGAGTGGGGTCCTCCATGTGTAAATATTTATGGGATTTTCTAAAGGATATCTGTTACGGAGTCAAGCGGAAATAGTCTAATCACGAGGTGGACGGCGGTTGGATTAGCACAGGGGGATCCACTGTCTCCAATTCTATTTAACATAGTAACAGTGAGAAGATTGATAATGTATATATATCACAATACGCCGATGATTTTGTTTTGTACGTATCGGGACAAAACCTAAGATTTATGTCAATAACACTTCAAAAGTCTTTGGATAGACTGTCACATCTGTTGGTAGATTTAGGACTGGAGTTATCTCCAAATAAGAGCAAAATTTGTAATTTTTCAAGGGGTAGGCTTCAGCGTCACGTAAACGTAAATATTCGTGATGCGGCGTTAGAAAATGTACCTACGGTTAAGTACCTAGGACTATGGCTAGATCAATCTTTACGATGGGGCAAACATGTTAACGAAATTTGTGAAAAATCAAGAAAATTCTTAAATGTATTTCATGTATTGGCGGGTTCATCTTGGGGAGTTCACCCTATACATTTAAGGAGGTTATACATTGCAATGATTCGCAGCAGGTTAGAATTCGGATGTTTTCTCTTTGACAACAGCGCTAAAACTAACATAACTAAGCTAGATAAAGTCCAAAACCAGGCAATGCGAGTGGTCGGAGGTTTTATTAAGACCAGTCCAATACATGTCATGGAAAGTGAATTAAGCCTACCACCATTGTCTGTAAGAAGAAAGTATTTAGCTTCTAAATTTTGGTTGAAGGCTAGATCCATCGAAGGCAGTGAGATCATTTCCATTGTGTCGGAGCTTGCATCTCTGTGTGATCATAGTACATATTGGAACAACAAAAAAAAACCGCTGTTGGTACTAGTACATAATGACCTATGTAGTCAAATGATTTATTCATCGCATAAATTGGAAATGTTTTCACTGTCAACGTGGATGATAAACATAGATATTAATACCCAAATAAACTTAACTATAGATAATGTCGAAGGGTCTAAGAAGTCTTATGGCTCTGGAAGACTGCTACGAGAATCTATAAAAACGATAAGTAACAAATACAACGGGTTTCAACATATTTATACTGATGGGTCTAAAGTTGAAGATGGCGTTGGGGCAGCGTTTTTTGACCCTCAATCGAATATCAAAGCGGCGTTCAAGCTAAATGATAAGTCTTCAATCATGTCAGCAGAATTATATGCCATACTCGAATGCCTATCATACATACAGTCATGTAATGGGAGGAATTTTGTAGTACTCAGTGACTCCAAGAGCGCACTACAACATTTAGCTCGATGCACCTCTTGTGAACGAGGTCTCCCCGTAGCTTATAATATTTTGGATTTATATTTACAGCTGCAAAACAGTGGAAGAAATATAAAATTCCAATGGGTCCCATCGCATATAAGTCTTGCAGGCAATGAAGAAGCAGATAAATTAGCGAAATTAGCAGTCGAAGAGGGGATACATGTAAACCATATGCCTTTTTTTACCGATCTACTAAGAGAATCCAAAGGCAAATGTTTTGAAATTTGGAAAACCTATTTTGATGAGAGGTCCAGAGAGAAAGGCATATGGTACAAAACTATGGTTAGCGAACCTCCGAAGATTCCCTGGTTTTGTGAGTCTCGACTAAATAGACAGCAAGTTGTTATAAGCATGCGACTGCGCTCCGGGCACATTCCACTTAATGTGTTCGGGCATTTGATGAGGGTGGTTGATTCTCCAAACTACTCGATTTGTGGTGTGAGAGAAGATGTCTACCACGCATTGGTGGAATGTGCTCGAATCGGAGCAGACCGCAGGGTACTTGAAACACAAGCCAAACTTAAATTAGCAGACATTGGCTTATGTAACATAATATTGTCTAACCCTACATCTAAATTAGCAATCAAACTGTACCAACTAATAGTTAAATTACTGAACTGTAGACAATGAATCATGTAATGCCTATGAGGCCGGCATTATCGCTATGCGATTAAGGCCTTGTTTTTTTTCAATAAAGATTTTAAAAAAAAATAACGTCCCGTGTCGTCAAATAAACTTGACGAACTTAAATATCCCGTGTGATATTAGTTTGGCCGATCCTAACTTTTACAAACCTGCACCTGTAGATTTAATATTGGGAGCTGATGTATTTTGGGACGTCATAGGGTCAAAGGTCATAAAACTAGGTAGTGGGCAACCGGTGCTCTGTGAAACGCGGTTTGGCTGGTTAGTTTCAGGTCCGATAAATAACGGCCATGTACCGTCCACTACCATTAAATGTTGTTTTAGTTCCGTGTTCTCGCATACAGGTAATAATGATTCAGAGTTTAAGGACGACATCCAAACCCAATTCACGCGGTTTTGGCAACTTGAGGAGGTTAGCCATAAGTCGTCTCATTATTCACCTGAGGAGAAACTGTGCGAGGAACATTTTGTTAAAAATACCACGCGCTTAGGAGACGGTCAGTTTTGTGTGAGGCTTCCTTTAAAACAAAGTGGAAGCGTATTAGGTGACTCATTTCAACGCGCAAAACATTGTATGCTGTCATTAGAGCGTAGGATTAAGACTAAGCCTTCGTTCAAAGGCTTGTATACTGACTTTATGGCAGAATACGAAGCCTTAGGCCACATGTCGGAGGGAAGGCAGGTCACCGAGGAGAAGAAGGGATTCTTCATTCCTCATCACGAAGTCTTGCGCAAGTGGAGATCAAATGAGCCTCGTCTTCTAGGTGGACCCTCTCAGTCTACAGTGGATTTAAACATAGGTGCTAATGAGCCCAGCAAAACGTTAGGTTTAGGCTGGCATTCTGAGTCTGATGAGCTATGTTTTCCAATTGGAACCTTAGTTTCCAAAGAAAACACCAAGCGCAATATGTTGTCAGTGATCGCTCAGATCTTTGACCCATTAGGACTTCTGTCTCCATGTGTAATCACCATGAAGATGCTGTTGCAGCGGTTATGGCTGCACAAGTTGTCCTGGGATGACCAGCTGTCACCAGACATCTCCAAACAGTGGTTGGAAATATTGACTAGCTTGCCGGCACTTAATGACATCCGAGTTCCTCGGCATGTCATATGCAATTCTCATCAGACGATGGATTTACACATCTTTACGGATGCATCCGAACGAGCGTACGGGTCCTGTGTGTACGTTCGGAGTGTGGACAAGGAGAACCACACTTTAGTTAGATTATTAATAGCCAAAAGTCGGGTAGCGCCGATTAAACCTACGACTACACCTCGGCTCGAGCTTTGTGGCGCACTGGTCGGTGCACACCTTTATGAAAAAGTTATGGCCTCACTTCGAGCCCAGGTTAGGAGTACGACATTTTAGACCGATTCCACGATAGTTTTAGGTTGGCTGAAGATGATGCCAAATAGGTTACAACCTTTTGTGAGAAATCGAGTGTCTGATATTTTAGAGATTACCGGCAGTTGTATTTGGAGACATGTTCCAACGGATCAAAACCCAGCGGATTTGATTTCGCGTGGAGTGCATGCAAGCGTTATGAGCACGTTAGACTTGTGGTGGTCGGGTCCCAGATTTTTACAACGAGATGTTTCTCAGTGGTCATTGACCCCAAGCTCTAAATCATTTAGCGCACTGCCGGAAACTCGCGTTGACGTACGAGTATCACTGCACGTTAATATAAATAATGAGCCATTTATACATTTCGATCGATTTTCAAATTTCTCACGGCTTAATCGTGCTCTGGCATACGCTTTGCGTTTTATTAACAGATGCCGCAAACAAATAACGTCGACTTCTCTGAGTCATGACGAATTAAATAATTCATTAATGCTCATTACTAGAACCAGTCAACGCGAATCATTCCCTGAATATAATTTATTATTAAACAAACAAACTTTGCAAAAAAAGAGTAAGCTTTTAAAATTCAACCCATTCTTAGATAAAGACAATTTAATGCGAGTTGGGGGCCGCCTTTCCAATTCTGAATTTTCTTATGAAAAAAGACACCCTATTATTTTACAGTCCACTCATCGTTTCACAAAATTGTTATTTAGTTTTGAACATAAAAGGCTACTGCATGCACCACCCCAACTATTGTTGGCAACCATTAAAGAATCCTACTGGCCGGTAGGAGGTCGTAATTTGGCAAAGGCTTGTTACCATCAATGCGTGCGATGCAAGATCATGAAAGCCGAAGTGATCGCTCCATTGATGGGTAACCTGCCTAGTTCGCGGTTGTCACCGGGAGGTCACGCGTTTAGGAATGTGGGCGTGGACTACGCAGGTCCACTTATGGCAGCCAGTCGCCAAGGTCGTGGTTGTACTTTGGTGAAAGTATATGTTGCCATTTTTATATGCTTCACAACTAAGGCTATACATTTAGAATTGGTAGGAGATTTAACTAGTAAAACTTACTTGTCATCACTGTCTCGCTTCATGTCTCGAAGGGGACAGCCAGATAACGTTTTCTCCGATAACGGCACCGCATTTGTTGGAGCGTCTAACGAAATCGGTAAATTTTTAAAGGCAAACTGCAACTCGCTGGCCGAAAAGTTAGCTAGCGAAAAAACTCATTTTCATTTCCTTCCTGCGTATGCACCGCACTTCGGTGGTCTTTGGGAGGCGGGTGTCAAGTCAACCAAGTATCATTTACAACGAGTGTTGGGAAATTGTAACTTAACTTATGAAGAGCTTAACACAACACTCATCGAAATCGAAGCACTGCTGAACTCCCGCCCGCTTACACCTCTGTCGTCGCATCCGGACGATCTCTCACCGCTTACTCCTGGGCATTTTCTCATTGGTCGCTCATTCACGTCGCTGCCAGTCCAGGATCTGCAGGATCACACCTACCAACACCTTTCTCGATTCCACCGAATCGAGCAGCTTCGTCAGCACTTTTGGGCTCGGTGGTGCAAAGAGTACGTCCCGGAACTACAACAGCGAGTCAAGTGGAGGCTGAATCACGACTCCCTCAAGGTGAACACTCTCGTTGTCCTGAAGGAAGACAATCTCCCTCCGTTGAAGTGGAGACTAGGACGCATCGTCGCCATTCACCCAGGATCAGATGGCATATCTCGGGTGGCTGATGTGAAGACGGCAACAGGAGTTGTCCGACGAGCTTTCAGCAAAATTTGTCCTCTCCCTGTGGTCAACGAGTCTGCTTGAAAGGCATGCTTTCAACCCCGGGGGCATGTTAAAAATTGTATCACATGTTGCTCCATGCGCAATATTGCTATGCTAGAATGTAAGGACCATAAAGGTATCTTATTTACTACTCCTAATGAAACACCAATATTACAAAATTTTATAGTTACTAAACGAAACTTCAATACCTCTAACATATGTAAATTTAAAACAGAACTACAAAAAGTAAATTGGGAAAATGTAATCACAATAAATAACTCATTAAACGAAAACTATAACTCTTTTCAAGAAACTTTAAATAAAGCATTAAATAAATGCATTCCAAAAACAGAGATAAAAATAAAATCTAAAAAAACTTATTTAACAAAAGGTTTAAAAACTTCATGCCGGAACAAAAGACTTTTAAAGCTATTAGTATCACAGTCGAAAAATTCAGTCCTAAAAGACTATTATAAAAAATATTGTAAAATTCTTAAAAAACTAGTACAAACAGCTAAAAAACTTAGAAATAAACAAAAATATAATCAGTCACAAAACAAAGTAAAATCCATGTGGCAAATAATAAATAAAGAAATAAATAGAAATAAATTTAAACATAAATGTAACATACATGCAAAAACGTCAGATAATATAGTAAGCGATCCTAAGCAAGTGGCCAATATATTTAATACATTTTTCTCTTCCATCGACAACTCTTCTATCTCCAAAGACAAACTACCCATAAAAAACACTATAAATAACTCATTTTATCTAACGCAAATTGAGCCCAAAAAAACTTACTCCATTATAAAAAATCTTAAAAACAAAACATCTTTCGGTATTGACGAAATCCCTCCCATAGTAATAAAAAAATGTGCAGATATACTTACCATCCCATACACTAAACTAATAAATCAATCCTTTTCAGAAGGAATCTTTCCTGACGCTCTAAAAATATCTCTGATAAAACCTATACACAAGTAAGGAGACCCCTCTGATATCAATAATTATAGGCCCATTGCTCTGCTTCCCACCTCGTCTAAAATATTTGAATCGGCAATGGTAAAACGACTCAACTCATTCTACGAAAAATTTAAAATACTTAACGATAGTCAAAACGGATTTAGAAAAAACCGATCTACTACCTTAGCAATATATAAATATATACAGGAAATAATAACCGAAATAAATAACAAAAAATACGCGGTAGGCCTCCTGCTTGATTTAAGTAAAGCCTATGATAGAGTGAGCTATGGGACTCTACTAAATAAATTGTATAGTACTGGAATTAGAGGCACTCCATTAAAATGGTTCAAATCTTACTTTGAAACTCGATCTCAATACACAGAGATAGAAAGTACAGACTTTGAAACTGGAATAGTTCGTCATTTCAGATCTGATAGAGTCCCGGTAAATGGCTCTATTCCCCAAGGAAGCGTGCTAGGATGTATTTTATTTCTAGTGTATATAAACGACCTCCCAGATATCCTAAATGATCATTGCACACTATTTGCTGACGACATTTCCGTATTATTTCCGTGTGTTAAAATCGACGAAGTTGAAACTAAATTAAATTTAATTCTAGATAAAATACTAAACTGGTTACAAATACATAATCTTGAGCTCAACATTAAAAAAACAAAAATAATACAATTTAAGCCATATCAAAAAACCACTCTTCCAATAAATTATAGCTATAATAATCTTAAACTTGAAAATGTGACCTCAGCTACATTATTGGGAATCGAGTTAGACTCTAGCTTGAACTTTAAACTCCATATACAAAAGCTTACAAAACAGTTATCGTCTTTTGTATATGCTCTAAATCACCTAAAGCGTTTAACTGACCTAACTTCCGCTCTTTCAGCCTATTATGCATATGCTTACTCCAGGATGTCCTACGGACTCATTTTATGGGGTAATAGCACAGACATAGGAAAAATATTTATCTTACAAAAAAAGTGCGTTAGGATATTGGCAAACATAGATCAAATGGAATCGTGTAGACCCCATTTCATAAAATACAAAATTTTGACTGTCACGTCCATGTACATTTTGGAGTCGAGTAAATTTGTTAGAAAACATATAGATTTATATTCACAGATAACCCAAAACAAAAGAAATGACCGAAATTTAAATAAACTAAGATTACCTTTTTCAAAATTAAAGTTCGTTACATCTAGCCCGCATTATATGACAATAAAAATTTATAACCACTTACCTAATTTTATAAAAAATGAGACCGAACTAAAATCGTTCTGTACAAAATTGAAAGCTTATTTAGTCGATAAATGCTACTATAATATAGACGATTTCTTTAATGATAAAGTGTAGAATCTGAAGTTCTAAAAATTTGTATGTATAACTTACTTAAAAATAATAGTTATTAAGCTGTAGATGCCCTCTCATATTGCTGCGCCCTATTCAGGGTATCACATGTAAAACTGCCCTATATTGTACCTACCTTTATAGCTATGTGATATGCAATAAACGATATACGATATTATTATTATTATGTCTTTCCCGCTCACGGGACAATGATGTCCCGGACCTTTGGGAGGCGTGCGTGGAGCTAGGTACCTACAAAGTACCAACTGAGCCAACACGTAGAGGCCCTTTTGACAATTTAATAAAATGCAAGGAGTACACCGAGCGGATGCTGTCCCTGCCCGTGTCATGGGACGCACACAGGGACAGCACCCGCTGGGGTGTATAGGGCCTATTGATGGTTGATGGAATCTAAATGAAACGGGTTATTGGGTTAAAATGATGACTAGTGGCTGGGCTATTGGACGAAACATCGGACGCCTGCCTAATAAAACTGTCTCCTTTTTATCTCTGGCAGACGGTGACTCGCCAACTGCTAGATGGGCCCCTATTAATAGCGACATTAAAAAATGGCCTAAGGGCAACACCGGTCAGAGAGCTGGGGGATAGAGAGGTGGCACTGGACTTTAAACATATAGCCAACTCGCCACTTAGGTGTCCACATCTACCCTCGAGCAACAGCTCTTGCGACTCCACTCTGGACGGCCAGTAAAGGCAAGCCAGAGGCAGGGGGCCTGTCCAACCATCCACAGGACACCCCCAGGAGTACTGAGGTACGTAGGGTCGCTACTCCCTAACAGCCCGCCACAAGCTGCCTTACGTTGACTGATTGCACCAGAAATCTGGTGGGCGATGGGGCCGTCACATCCCTACGCCTTATTATTATTATTATTAAGGCGTTTGTATTTTTCCTTCGGTATGTGTCAAAGTCAGACATTACACGTTACTTGAATTCCAGAAACCGTATTTAATTTTCTACTCCTGTTATACTCCAAAACAATATTTGGCAAGCATTTTTGCTTATTACGACTTGTTCCTTTTTGTTACTCTATCTGCTATTGTTTCACAATAATTTAACAACAATTTTCGATTTTTGCCACTCATAATTACATGTATATTCTCACTAGTCAATTTTTCCTCTGTGCTCTGTTCGAAATCGAATCGTAGAAGATCATTTTGTGGGCATTCAAACAGCACATGCGGCACTGTCTCCTCTTTTTCTGGATCGCATATACACGATGGGTTCTCCTTGCACTTGAAGCGACTCAAGTACTCGGAGAATCCACCGTGGCCCGTCATTACTTGCGTTCTGATGCTGGTGGCTTCGTACTTTCTCACAATTCTGTACGCCGCCACCGCATCCGGGTAGAACATTTTTGTTATGGACGCCGTTCCAGTACTTTTATATCGCCTATTCCATTCGGCCAGCGTTTCGGCGCGGATGATCCTTTTTATGTACGAAGTTGGGGATTGATCGTAGTCAGCTTTCCTTTTGGTGTTTACAGCGGCTTCCTTTGCCAATCCATCCGCTCTTTCGTTTCCTTCCAATCCGGCGTGAGCTTTTATCCAGTGCAAAGCTACAGTTTTGCCTTGGGTAACTGCAGTTTCGATGTTCTCCCTCGATTCTACGGCCAACGGGTGGAGGCATCCGTAGTTTTGGATGGTTTGAAGGGCTGCCATGGAGTCGCTGTAAACTCCAAATGTTTTTGCTGTGTGCTTCCTTATCGCTCTTGTTGCCTTGCACAGGGCTAAGAGCTCCGCCTGGTACACTGTGCAGTATTTTGATAAGGCAAGTTTTTGGGCTGCGGTTTCAGCTGTACTATTCCATATGGATAGTGCGGCCCCCACTCCTCCCTCTATTCTGCTGCCGTCGGTGAATATACGAATATCATATTTGCTATTAGAATTGAGTTGTTCTCGGTCCATTAGCCGTTTAACTTCAATTTCTTTCCGCTCTGCAGGGTGAGGGCTCGTGAGTGTGGAGGCCATTCGCTCCACCTCCCGGTCCCCCAGCATTGGCAGGGACACTCCCTTCTTTGCATTATATAGCTGGGCAGCCTCCTTGACTCGAAGGTCAAGTGGGAGTATACCTGCCAATACCAATGCTGAGTTGAGGGAGACGGTACGATATGCCTTACATAGTTTTTGTGTTATTCCTCTCTGTACCACGCCCAGCTGTTTGATGATGCCCAGTTTATCCACCGCCGGTGCCCATGCGCTGGCAGCGTACAGAATGACTGGTTCTATTGTTGCCACATATATCGTCCGAAGTACCTCCGGATGGAGTCCCCAGCTGGTTTTCGCACATCTTGCTAGTTGCTTGTATATTCCTATGGCTTTCCTGCAGACGTTTGAGACGTGGGCATTGAAGGTTAACTTTTCGTCGATGGTGACACCTAACATTTTGAGTTCTTTGGCCATTATAATAGGGGTTCCTCCCATGCTGAGTCGTGGGGTGTCGTGTTTCAATTTGCGTGTGACTACCATTGCACTGGTCTTGTGTGGAGCAAATTTTAGTTTATTACGCACACCCCACTCTCGGACGTACTCTAAGGCAGTATTAGCGCGCCCCTCAATTTCTAATGCGGTGTCCCCATCGAAGACTAGTACCGTAATTCCTCTCCCTAAGGTTGCAAATCCTAGTGTTCTCAAAGATTTTCGCCCAATCTCCATACTCCCTTTCCTTTCAAAGATTCTTGAAGCCGTTGTCCACAAACAACTGTCTCGTCATATTTCCACTAATCAACTCCTGTCTCCTTTTCAATCAGGTTTTCGTTGTGGACACAGTACGACCACTGCGTTATTAAAAGTCGTTGAGGATGTAAGACAAGGCATGGAGTCCTCTCAATTGACAGTGCTTGTATTAATAGACTTCTCCAATGCGTTTAACGCTGTCAACCATGACCTTTTACTTGCGATTCTAAAACACCTAAATATCTCACCAACAGTGGCTGCGTGGTTCTCCTCATATCTTCAGGATCGCCAACAGGCGGTCCGCGCTAATAATGCTATCTCCGATTGGTGTGAACTCACCTCTGGCGTTCCACAGGGCGGCATTCTCTCCCCTCTTCTTTTTTTCTGTTTTTATTAATCTCATAACTCCTAGAATTACATGCTCTCACCATCTATATGCTGATGATCTCCAAATTTACACGCAAGCAAGTCCCGATAGTCTTAATTTAGCTATAGGTCAAATTAATAACGATCTGGACTGTATCTCCAACTGGTCTCGTAGCTTTGGCATTAATGTCAATCCTACCAAGTGTCAGGCCATTTTAATTGGAAGCCCTCGTCTACTGACACTAGTTGACACACAACAATTACCTTTAGTAATGTACGAAGATATCGCAGTTCCTTTCGCAGCGGAGGTGAGAAATCTGGGCCTGACAATGGATAGTGGTTTCACATGGGCACCTCAGGTGTCTGACGTTAGTCGCAAGGTCACCAATATGCTGAGATCGTTTTATAGGTTTAAGCACTTCCTTCCAGTCAGCACGAAAACTCTGCTAATTCAAGCGTTAGTATTACCTGTTATCGATTATGCTGATGTGTGTTACTCCAACATCACCCAGGAGCTCTTAAGTAGACTAGACCGGCTTCTAAATAACTGCATTCGTTTTGTTTTCGGCCTCCGTAAATATGACCATATCTCCGCCTTCCGCCGTCAACTGAACTGGCTTCCCATTCGCGAGCGCAGATCTTTCAGGATTCTGTGCACACTTTATACCATCTTATTTGACCCAGCTGCACCGGAATATCTTAAATCTAAATTTCAATTTGTTACACCCCGTCCCGGTTGCGAGCTACGTACATCCAGGAGTCTTAAACTCTCTGTCCTATTTCACCGTACTGGTTTCCTCTCAAATTCCTTCGCTGTTCAGGCTATTCGTCTGTGGAATGATCTCCCTCTTACCGTCAGGCAAGCTCAGAGCAAGTTCACCTTTAAATGCAAGTTGCGTAAGCATCTCTTATTAACCATTAAACATTGATGATCCTCATGATATCTTTGTTCGGGTACATTTAATTGTATGTATTTATGTAAGTATAAGTAAGTTTATATTGTATGCATTATATATGTATGTATATTAATTAAATTAATTGATTTGTGTTTCCATTCGAGTCTCTGTACTTAGGATCCTGCACCACTAAAGTTTCTGTTTAGCCCAATGGTTGACTGGTAGAGAATGCCTTAAGGCATTAAGTCCGCCAATTGTACTTCTATTTTTATATTTGTGCAATAAAGTTTAAATAAATAAATAAATAAATAGTACCACATCGTCAGCAAACGCCTGGCAGTAATCACCTCTTTCGTCTAGTCCCTTTAGGAGCGGATCCAGCAAAAGGTTCCATAGGATAGGGCCTGCGATAGACCCCTGGACACAGCCTTTGCTCGTTTCGAGGCTGTGCTTTTCTCCTGCGTACCTAACAGTTACTCGTCTATCTCTTAGGTAACTGTCCAGTGTCCTTCTCAAGCCTATTGGGCAGTTTTCCTCAGCTAGACGGGTCCTTATTGCTGGCCACCATGCGCTATCGAAGGCTCCCTCTATATCTAGTGATATTAGTGTTACTAACTTCTTTTGATCTAGTTTGTTGCGGATGTGCTGCATAAGAGTATAGAGGGAGTCCTCGGTGCTGCGCTGTGGCATGAACCCGTACTGGCGAGTGCTTGTCCTGGGTATCAAATGGTGTTTTAGACGGACTAGTAACATTTGTTCGTATATTTTTCCCATTATAGGCAAGAGTCCGATTGGTCGGTAAGGCGTTATTTTAGGCGTTGGGTAGTCGCTTTTCCCTGGATTCCTTAGGATTATAACTGTGGCCTCTTTCCATGTCTTGGGGAAGTAGTGGAGCTCCAGGCACTTATTAATAAGTGCTTGGAACAATTCCTGATTGTTTCCTGTTGCATGGCGGCAAATACATATCTGCAGTAAATCCGTCTGCTCCCGGGGCCTTTTTAGGGTTGAAGGACTCGCTTGCCCATTTGAGTTCCGATTTTGTGAATGGCGGTTCACAAAGGTCATTTTGTTTTCCGTCATTCACTTTGTCGGCTTTCAAGGTCAGAGCTCCGTGTGTCCTCTCCAGCCACTGCGGCAAAACTGGCCGGATCGCCTCGACTGTCCTAGCTCCCGCACTTGGCCGCTCCAGCCGGACCACCCACTCGGTAACTGCCTCGCGGGAGAACTCCTCTCGCTTTGCCTCGACCTCTAGCGGTGCTGGCCAGAAATCCCTAGCTCGCGCCTCCTCACGCCAGAAGAAGACTGACGCAAGAGTCCTCGCGTCCAAGTCCCATGGCAGGGATCCGGCCAGCACGCATGCCGCCTCTCCGGAGATTGTCCGATAGCCCCGTGCGCGCTTAGGCCAGCCATAATCGAATCAAAGACGCAGGCAGGTCCTGCCATTGAAAAACCAGCACCCTCTCAGGACAGGCAAATGGCTTCAACACATCGGGTTGCCACACCACCAAAGAAAACCTACCAAAGCAAAACTGCAGAAGCTAGAGCCTGCCTTGAGAAAGGGAAGAATAGCATTAATAGCGCGAGAAACGTTAGGACGGACATAAAACAAGACGTGATAGAGGCTTTGAACCGTCTCTACCGAAATTGCAAAGGATCTTGAATCTTCGATAAAATTGACTCGTATATGTCAAAATGTCGCCAAGGGATTTCGGAGAGGGGGAAGCATAAGGGGGGGGGGGGGGGGTAAAATTTTAATAGTTTTTTGCTAGGGCCCACCGTTTCGGAGATATTTAAGGTTTTTTGAATTGTAGAGTCTCTGACTGTCTTAAACGTTATACAAGATGTGGCGCCGTGTATGGGGCCACTGTTTATCAAAATCCGAAAATAATCCAGAACTTTTGAAATGTAGAGCCAAAATTATGTGTCAAAATATCGCTGGGGGTTTTCGGAAGGGGGGAAGCATAGAGGGGGGGGGGGGGTAAAATTTTGTTAGTTTTTTGCTAGGGCCCACCGTTTCGGAGATATTTAGGTTTTTTGGATTTTCCAAAATTTTTAGAGTCGCAACTGTCTTAATACACCACACTGTTATACTTATGTACTATCTAAACTATGAGTTCTCTGGCCCCTATAGGGTTGGCAGCTTAGTGAGTAGCGAATGTTTTGGGACACACGCGCACTACACATGCACTTAAGTGTTCACAGTAGTTGTAATTTTGACAGTACCTTTGTGGGATGTATAAATGTCAATACTCAGTTGATGAGGGTGCTGCGTCTCGCTCGTTCCTTGTGTACGTTCTAGCCAGTCCTTGGCTACTAAGATGTTGCGTATAACAACAGTCACGTTCACTTGCACAAACAGTTTTGAGGTCAGTGTCACTTTTTTGGTCCTTATTTTTTACACACTTTATAAGATGCAGGATACAGTTCTCACCGTAATAATATATGTGTTCACTTTTTCTAAAAGTTTAATAGTTTTTCGCAATAACACCACGTTTCAATTAAATAATTTTTTGAGGTTAACCTTGTTGTCACTGTTTTGGTCACTATCTTTTACTAATTTGGGTCCCGGACTCGGTTAGGATATAGCACTCACCGCAAGTAACAATAATAACACTCACTTGCGCTTGCAGTTAAGACTTATAATGGGTTTAAGTGCTACATGTGTTCAGTTTTGAGGTTAAACCTGGCTTCACTTTTTTGGTTACTACACTTCACTTGGAGGTCCAATTTTCAAGATACTTGTGGAATTGCACTGTGGGCATAAATGCGCTTTCTCTGGTACCTCTTATAACGCGAGAAAGTAGTGTTAACAGTTTTTCACTTCTCTTTGAGGTTAACCTAAATCACTGTTATGGTCGCTGCACTTCACATGGTTATCCGATTTCACATCTGTTTCCACCAATGCAAGGGGGGCGTCGGGGCGCATCCCCTGATACCACTTACGACACTAAAGCACTGACTTTACTATTTTAAATGATTTTTCTAACGCGGAGCGAATAATTTCGTGGCGCTCGGTACGGCGTTGGGAGCCAGAGTTGGTTAGGTTAGGGCCAGTGGGTAGGGGACCCACATTGCACGGCCCTACATGTCTGGGGGGAGGGTCAAGCGTCCTGACCTTCCCCTCCTTTGGTGCGGGTGTCCTGGCGCGGGTATAGCCAGGACTGCCGGGGGGCGTCGTGGTGGAATGTTCGCGATCCTTGGGCGCCCCCCTTAACGGCAATGCGGGTGACGCCGGTGTGTTTTTAGTGGGTATGCTCCTCCAGTCACCATCACTCGGATGGCGGTAGGAGGAGAGAGTCCCACATAACCCCCAAATAGCCTTCCCCGGGCCGGGGGTATGCGTAAAGCATTTTCACACCGTCAAAAAAAAAAAAAAAAGGTTAGGTTAGGTTAGGTTAGGTTAAATGGTGGACTGTTATGCCGATGACACGCTCGTGACGGCCCAGGGACCCAGCTACCGCGACGCAGCCGTGTTGGCGACGGCGGCGGTTGCCCACTGCGTCGGTAAAATTCGACGGCTAGGCTTGGAGGTGGCTCTAACAAAGTCCGAGGCCATATGTTTCTATGGCCACCGAAGAGCACCCCCAGCCGGTGCCGAGATTGTGGTAGGAGGGGTTTCGATTGCTGTCAAACCGACGCTCCTGTACCTTGGCGTCGTACTTGACAGCAAATGGAACTTTAAAGCGCATTCTGAGCGCCTGGCACCCAAATTGCTGCGCGCGGCGGCAGCCTTTGGGCGTATACTGCCAAACCTGGGAGGGCCCAGGGCTTCATGCCGCCGTTTGTATACGGGTGTGGTGCGATCGATGGCGCTCTACGGTGCCCCAGTCTGGGCTGATGCCCTCAGTAGCCAGAATATCGCACAGTTGCGTCGACCGCAGAGAGCGATGGCTCTGAGCGTAATCAGAGGGTACCGTACCGTAAGCACGGCAGCAAGCATAAAAAAAAAAAAAAAAAAAAAAAAAAAAAAAAAAAAAAAAAAAAAAAAAAAAAAAAGGTTAAATGGTGGACAGCGACAGGGCATGGAAGTTCCTGTGCAGGGTCAGGAGGGAGCAAACGCCAGCGTGTCATCACTGTGGCCACGCAGAGGACACAGCTCTGCACACGCTGGCGGAGTGCACCCAATGGGCGCAACAGCGCGGAAACCTGGTCGCGGCCATCGGGGCGGACCTGTCACTGCCTACTGTCATCAAGGCGATGACGGCAGATGAAAGGTGCTGGCAAGCAGTAGCCTCCTTCTGCGAGGAGGTTATGGCAGAAAAAGAGGCGGCTGAGCGCGCTCGGGAGGAGGACGTGGATGCCCACCCGATGCGACGCAGAAGAGTGGGACGCAGGCGATTGGCCCACGATCGCCACCTGCCGCCCTAGAGAGGACCTCCGGGAGGCAGTCGTGGGGACGGCTGCCATCCGAAGGATATAGGTCCTCGAGTCGGAGGGGGTGCCAAATGTTCGGGCACGCTCCTGATAGTGATCTTGGAGAGCCCATTTCTCCCGAGATGAGTCCAACGGACACCTGCTGGCGGAGCCGAGGTAGAGTCCGATAGAGTTCCCTTAGCTTCGCCATAAGCAGCGAGAAGGAACACCGTGGGGTTTTAGTCGGTAGTACGGACGGTTTCCGTGAGTCCGACATACCCGCCCGTGCACCCCCGGCTGGGCGGGATGCGTAAAGGCATTTCCCCACGTAAAAAAAAAAAAAAAAAAAAAGGTTAAGTTAGGTTGGGAACCTCGAAGCGGAGTTGCAGTCGGAGGTCTATTGGCGGTTACAGGCAGCAAGAAGGGCAGATAACTGGCCTGCGCCGAGGGAGGTGCGCCAGTGGCGGGAGGAATCACGGCATGTCCTCTACCAAAAATGGTTAGAGCGACTGGAGACCCCGGGAGTCAGCCGGGACCTAGTGAATGCTGTTCGGCCTGTCCTGAAGGAATGGGTAGAACGCGAGTACGGTGCACCCACTTTCCACCTCGCACAGCTCTTGACAGGCCATGGATGTTTCGGCAAGTACCTGTGTGAGGTGGTGGGGAGGGAGCCCACGTCGGAGTGTCTCCATTGTAGCGGAGGAGTCGTGGACACGGCCAAGCACACTCGTGAGGAGTGCCCAGCATGGGTGGAACCGCGCGCTGCCCTGTGTGCGGCTATTGGTAGGGACCTCTCACTGCCGGCTCTGGTCAGTAATATGGTCCGAAGTGAGGAGGCATGGGCGGCAGTGGCCACCTTCAGCGTTGCGGTGCTGACACAGAAGGAGGCGGCGGAGCGGATGCGTGAGGACGATCCGAGTTCAGTTCCGCAGCGTCGTAGGAGGCCAGGCAGGCGGCGAAGGGCCTTCGCAGACCATATGCTGCCGCCGTAACGGGGACCTGCGGGTGACGGGTCTGGAGCTCCGTCATCCGCATGGGAGAGGTCCTGAGCTGGTCAGCCCCCATGGTGTTCTGGGGTGCCAAAGGCGGAGTGGGTACCAACGTGCTCCTACCATTTATGGATGGGCCTGCAAAGGCAGCGCTGGCGGGGTTCCGGATGTGTGCGATAGCGTTCCCGGGGCTCTGTCTTAAGGCGAGTGTTGGAACACCCCAGGGGTTTTACCAGGGGTATACTAACTGTTCGAATACCTTAGCAATTGTGGACAGAATAGAAATAGGTCGATAATTAGACACCAAGTTACGTTTGCCGTTCTTATGTAGGGGAGACTGGGTACAGTTGTGACAATTTTGGTTTGATCGCCACTAATTTTGTTAATTTACTAGTTAGCTGGGAGAAAAGTAACTGACTCTTAAATTGTACATTTGTCTACATAAATATACTTAAATATTTTCCCTAAATACGTTGTATTAGTCATAGGAATCAAATTAAAAAAAAAAGGGAAAGTGTCACAACCGGCCACACCCCAAGAACGGTTGTGACAGTGGTTGGGGTCGGTAGTTACAGGAACAAATATACAACAAAATGGTTTATAATGACTTTTATTCTTAGAAATATGATCATAACACAACATAATCTTCATAATCTTTCGAATAGAAAGTTCATTAAATTATTTATTTTTTAATTATTATTTTTATTTGTTATTTCTTTTTAGTTGTTATTTGCACTGCCCCACAATCTTTTCCGCTTTGCCTTAAGGTTTGACTGGTAGAGAATGCCATATGGCATTAAGTCCGCCTTTTGTACGATAAGTTTTCTTTTGTGCAATAAAGTTTAAATAAATAAATAAATAATAATAAAAAATAAAAATTACGAAAATGTAAAGAAGTCCCGCTTTCACGTCTTCATAAGCATCTGCATATTTACCAGACCAGATATTAATTATTCGCGCTCTTTCGGTATTCCGCAAGCGTTTTCTGGGTATCTAAAAGCAAAACAACAAAAAAATATATGTCACAACCGTACCTACAAAATTTGTCACAACCGTACCCGACGCTCACTTTCGAAAACAAAAATTCGCCATGACTTTGCCAAATAATGTACGTAAAAAGTAACCACCCGTAATTAACTACTAATGTTCAACTTATATAAAAAAAAAACCGAGGTAATCTATCTATATACAAATAACAGTGATTATTAAAATTAATCGGACAAAACAACTTACTTTTGACTGTTGAAAAGCAATGTGGGCCCCTGCTTGCATTAACGCCGCGCGCTGGGTGACGCAACACCGGGGAACGCGTTCAGACTTGCATGCCGCTTCTCTCTCCCTTAGAACCCTTGCCCGTATTCCGTATAGTTTCGCTGGTACGACGACTGTCACTACCGTACCCTGGCACAACCGTACCCAGTCTACTGGGACTATTCTGGCTTCCTTCCATTTTTATCCGTGTGTTCATACAGACTTATAAGATACATGTATAGAATTATACTACTTGTGGGTTAAATCTTTATCAAGACGATCAATGATTTATTAAATAAGGCATTTGCCAAACAATGCATTTTCTTAAACGTTATTTCACCAAACGTTACTTTGCCAATTGTCACGAATAATAAATGAGTAATTTGTTAAATAATGATTTATAATATGATGTTTTTTCAATTAAATGATTTGTCTAATGAACTCTTTGTAAAACAATATTTTATAATCGACTAATTTGTTAATCGTTAGTTTGCCAAAGGTTGTTTATAAAATGAATATTTATGAAAAGTTTTTTATGAAATGATCGGATACCTATTTATTCAATGTTTTATTTAAATTTGTAACACTTTTTTAGTAAAGTTGTTCACTAATTAGTATCACGTGTTAAACGGAACGCAATTTGATGTGGCGGGAGAATGACACTGATGGACCGTCAGAGTTGTCAGTCGTAATTTGTATTCGTAGTTGAGAGCGTTTACCGTGATCCTGTGATACTTAATATACGACTACCATGGTGCTACCGAAGCCCAAGGCCTCTTCATCCACCATGCCCGAATAGTTGAGAGTAGGACAAGCGGATTCTCGTGAATCCCTTGATCCGAGCTCCTCTTCGGCACCCATTCCGATTGTGCAAGTGTTGGACTCTAGTTATTTTATTTATTTATCGTATGGCATACTATTTCTCTACTTAATTAAATGTTTATGATGTTAGATTTAAGGTAAGCAACTGCATCCGTCGAGAGAGTCTTTAAGTCAGCCGAATTCCCGCTAAATTTGGTGATGGGACACTCAAAGATGGTATGGTGTACCGTCTGATCTGGACAGCCACACTGGCATTCCGCTGACTCGCACCATCCCCATCTGCACCAAAGAGATGCGCAATTTCCGACCCCTGTCCTGATCCGGTTTAGTAGGCACCAGAGCCGTCGAGGTTCCTCAAAACCCACAGGCCGGGCCCCAACATCAAGCTCAAACAGGTCCCCAGAAACTGACCTGGCTTCCCATTCTTTAATCCACAAAGAGAGAGAGTTTTCAGTTGACAGTGGATCGTGGAACTTTAATGCGGGGGGTTTTCGGGACTTGAGTCTGAGGGTCTTTAGTGTGTCGAGGTCCTGGTGTATAGGCAAGCATATGTTTGCGCGGATCTTTGCGATTTCTCCGTGTAGGCACTTTTCCCTTCGGAGGTTTGGCGGTAGGATGTGGCTGAGCGCCGGTAGCCAAAATGTAGGAGTTGGTTTTAGGCACCCGGTAATAAGGCGCATCGTGTGGTTTAACTGGACGTCGACCTCGGAGGTATGAGCGCTGTTCAGCCATACCGCTGAGCAGTATTCAGCAGCAGAGTAGACCAGGGAGAGTGCGGTAGTTCGGAATGTAGCTGCGGTGGCGCCCCAGGTGGTTCCAGTGAGCTTCTGGATGATGCTGTTCCTGGTTTTCAGTTTTGCAGATAGTTTGCAGAGGTGCTCCTTAAAGTTGAGGCTCCTATCCAAGGTGATGCCCAGGTATTTGGGGAAGGAGTTGTGGCGGAGAACTTTGTCCCTGAATTTAACCCTTAGCTCCTTATTGGCCAGTTTGTTGCACAGGTGAAAGCAGGATACCTCGGTCTTAGAAGCGCTAGGACACAGACGCCAGCGGGAGAAGAAGTCATCCAGGACTTCCAGATCCAACTCCAGAGTAGTTTCTGCGGTTTTCATGCTGACCTCTTGTGTCACGAGCGCCAGGTCATCAGCGTAGGCAAATTTTCGCGAGGTGGTATTAGGCAGGTCGTGGATATATAGGTTGAACAGGAGCGGTGCTAGTACGGATCCCTGGGGGAGACCGTTGTTAAGTACTCTAACGGAACTGCTTGTCCCACCCAAATGGACCTGGAATGGCCTGTTGCTGAGTGCGTTTTCCAGAAGCCTGTAGATCTTTATACAGGGCACTATCTTCAAGAGCTTGTAGAGGAGGCCCTGGCGCCAGACAGTGTCGTACGCAGCTGTCAGGTCTACAAAAGCTGCAGCGGACTTCTTTTTGCTCTGGAAGCCGTTTTCGATGTGGGTCGTTAGTGCCAGGACCTGATCTGTGCAGTTTCTTTGGGGCCGGAAGCCAGCCTGCTCCAGTGGGATAGCGGCGTTAATAGTGCTTGATATGCGGTTGTGAATTATTCGTTCAAGCAGTTTGTAGACGACACTCAATAGCGCTATTGGTCTGTAGCTCTCAGGCATGCCTTCCGGCTTTCCGGGTTTCAGTACCGCTACAACTTTGGCTCTTTTCAGCAGGTATGGGATTTTTCCCGAGTCGATGATGTTGGAGAAGAAGAGAGCAAGCCATTTTCGGGTGCGGGGGCCACAGTGCTGGATAAACTCGGGGAAAAATTCATCAAATCCGCAAGCCTTATTTGCCACAATGCGCTTAATACTCTGCGTGACTTCCTCTACTGAGACAGGGCGGCTGAAGATGTCGTCCGCTTTTGTTGACGCCTTGAGTTTTTGAAGCTCGATACGCGTGGATCGAGTGTGCGTCTTATGGCTGGGAGTTTTCGACAGCTTCCGTATCCTATCGGCCAGAATGTTAGGATTCAGCTTAGGTTGGCACCTTTGGGAAGTAGCACCAGTGGAGCACCAGAAGGAGCACCAGTAGTCTAGTGAGCCTAGGGTTTGCAAGATCCGCCAATATTTCGGATCCGGATATTTCGGATCTTTAAATTCAACAGATCCGGATATTTGGATTTTTGGGATAAGCATTGTGTCTCCCGCCTCGCCTTCCAAATGTTAACCTTAGCTTGGAATGTACCGTACATTGATATAGAAAGCATTAATGTGAAGCTGTTCAACTTTATTGCGGAGCTGCAATGGGTACACCAAATGCGTAAGAACCTGGAGTGGATGCGGAGGTATCTAAGCGCATGCCCTGAAGGTTCCAGCCTTCTGTCACCGTTGTTTATGCAACTAGGAGATATTAATAAGAAATACAGCATGTCACATTTGCAAGCGATTAATGATGGAACTCTAGAGACACGGATAAAACGGATCCACAAGGTTTTTTGGTATAAAGTAGGAATTGTAAGACTAAATTAAGTAACAACTAAAAACAGCTATACCACCGTATTTTTAGAGCTGAAAGATTTTAAATGGGGTCCTGCCGTTTCGGCAAAATATTTTTCGCCAAATTTCACTTCCCACAAAACTTTTATGTGTCTCATCAGTTCATAGAGGGCATCTTCCGTCGACTTCTGGGGCATGAATCCATACTGGCTTTTGTTCAGCGCCGGGAGGACGTGCCACTTGATCCTGTTTATTAACATCTTTTCCAAGATTTTCCCTAGTACCGACAATAGACCGATCGGTCTGTACGACTTGGGTTTAGTGTAGTCTTCCTTTCCGGGTTTTCGCAGGATGCAGACATGTGCTGACTTCCAGGCTTTGGGGAAGTATGCTAGCCTAAGACAGGAATTCGCTAGGCATAGGAATACTTCCTTGTTGCACTGGATGGCTGCTCTCGTATGTCTGCCGTTAGTCCATCGGACCCAGGTGCTTTCTTCGGGTTCATACTTTTGACAACCACATCCAACTCCACTTGCGTGAAGGGTGGGTCATCTCCTGTGAGGTTTGAAGATGAAGATGCCCGGTAGCTGCAGCCAAGAAGGTGGTAGAAGAAGGGCGTCTCAAGGTCGGCTGGATATCGGCTCGAGTGGTGCTTCTGGACGCTAAGCCCCTACGGTGCTACAGGTGCCTAGAAGTGGGTCATGTTGGGGCCAAATGCGACAGAGGAGTGGACCGCAGTAACCTGTGCTATCGGTGCGGGAAGCCCGGTCACAAGGCCAGGGAATGCACTGATGTAGCGTGTTGTGCTGTCTGTGTAGCGGCAGGTAAGCCGGCCGCTCACCGCATCGGCGGGAAAGAATGTCAAAACGCAAAGGACTATAAAAACAAGTCCAGAGGAGGTAAGAAGACCAAGGACAGCCTTGCAGCACCCGACCCTTCTACGCATGGCGCAGTGGAGGAACAAATGGACACTACCAACTAAAATGGCACTCAATTGTCTCCAGGCGAATATTAACCACTCCGCCAGGTCTCAAGACCTCCTAACCCAAACCATGGCGGAGTGGCAAATTAAGGTGGCCATTGTTTCGGAACCCTATTATGTTCCTAACCGGGATGACTGGGTTTCAGACCAAGACAACACGGTGGTCCTTATCAGTCCTGCTGGAGCCGGCTCCCCCACCTTCGAGAGCATTGTGAAGGGTCGTGGGTTCGTGCTCGCTGTACTTGGTGGGGTAGCCTTTGTTGGGGTGTATTTCTCACCTAATCGTAGTCTCGCCGACTTCGAACAAATGCTCGTGGAAGTCGGGGCTCTGGTTGGGCAAATATCTCCCACCCCAGTGCTAGTCGCTGGGGATTTCAACGCGAAGTCAACGTCATGGGGTTCTCGAGCGACAGATGTGCGGGGTGACGCCCTAATGGAGTGGGCGATCTCCCTTGGGTTGACTGTCCTCAACACCGGAACGGAGAGCACGTGTGTCCGACCACAGGGTGAGTCGATTGTGGACGTTAAGTTTTCGTCCAACGCGTTGGCTCAACGTGTACAAAACTGGAGGGTGGAAACTGATGTGGAAACTTTATCGGACCACCGATATATAAGGTTCGATGTCTCCACACATCAGAGTGTACCGAGGGGAAACCGACCCACTGATGGGGATAGTCCACGGTGGGTGCTGGGGAAACTTGATAGGGAGCTCGCCAAGGAGGCAGCAATCGTCGAGTCGTGGGGGACCGGTCCAAGCCTGGTGAATGAGATGCAAGTTGAGCATGAGGCTGAGTGCCTTGGCGCCGCTCTTACTCGGATCAGCGACGCGGCAATGCCCAGAGCGAAACTTCTTTTGCCAAAACGTCGAGTGTACTGGTGGCATCCAGAACTCCGCCAGCTGCGGAACGCCTGTGTTGCCGCTCGTCGCCGGTACACGCGATGCAGGAGACGGCAAATACGGGACCACGACGAAGAAAATGCTCTGTACGACACCTACAGGGTATCGCGCAAAACCCTGCAAACCGCCATAGCGCAAGCCAAGGAATTGGCTTGGGAGGAGTGGCTGGAGACTCTAAACAGAGACCCATGGGGCAGGCCGTACCGGGTCGTGAGGCAGAAACTCCGACCCTGGGCTCCACCGCTGACTATCAGTCTCCAGCCAGAACTCGTTGAACGGGTTGTGGGCACCCTCTTTCCTGAGAGAGGCGAGTTTGTGCCGCCAGCGATGACACCAGCAACTCGAGTGGTTCCTGGAGCGGAGGTTCCTCCGGTGACAGAGGCTGAGTTCGGTGTGGCCGACCTTAAGCTTCGCTCGAAGAAGACGGCCCCCGGACCAGACGGCATTCCGGGACGCCTACTGTCAATCGCACTTAGCGAGATGGAGAACAGAGTCAGAGCTCTATTCACCGCGTGCCTGACTCAAGGGCGGTTTCCCAACAGGTGGAAAACAGGCAAGTTGGTGCTCATCCGAAAAGATGGGCGCCCACCTGATCAGCCATCGGCGTACCGTCCCATTGTACTTCTTGACGAGGCCAGCAAGCTTTTTGAGCGTGTGCTCGCGGCCCGCCTCGTCAGAAACATGCAGCCGGGCCTAAGCGAATCCCAGTATGGCTTCCGCTCGCTCCGCTCAACGCTGGACGCGATCGCGAGAGTGCGACATGCAACTGAGGAAGCTGTAACCGGAGGCGGGGTAGGCATGGCGATTTCACTCGACATTTGTAACGCCTTTAATACCCTGCCCTGGGAAACAATTTTGGCGTCGCTGCAATACCACAACGTGCCTTCCTACCTGCAACGTGTGGTAGCGGCTTATTTTGGGGGAAGAATAGAGGTCTTTCCTTTAAAAGACGGATGGGGAAGACGAGTTATGTCGTGCGGTGTTCCACAGGGTTCGGTCCTCGGCCCGCTCCTGTGGAACATCGGGTACGACTGGGTGCTGCGTGGAGCAATGGTGCCTGTAGTCAGCCTTACTTGCTATGCTGACGATACCCTCGTATTGGCCCACGGAAAGAACCACAGGGAGGTCGCCTATCTGGCCACAGCTGGAGTAGAGTGGATTAATAAATCTGAAGCCATGGTCTTTCATGGCTCGAGAAATCCGCCACCACCCGGGGCCACTATTGCAGTGGGAGGAACCTCCATCGCCGTCGGGGTCACGATGAAGTACCTGGGACTCGTCCTCGACGGTAGATGGAGGTTTGAGGAGCACTTCCGGCGTTTGGCTCCAAAACTCATCGCTGCCGCCGGAGCGCTCGGCCGAATACTCCCAAATCTAGGAGGACCAGGAGGAGCGTCCCGACGCCTTTACATTAGTGTGGTGCGCTCAATGGCGCTATACGGGGCACCTATATGGGCGGACGCAATGGGTGCTCGGAACATGACCCTGCTAAGACACCCACAGCGAGCCATAGCACTCAGGGCGGCCCGAGCGTACCGCACAGTGTCGTACGTTGCAGCCTGCCTACTCTCTGGTAGCCCGCCCTGGGACATGGAAGCCAAGGTCCTGTCAGGAGTTTTCTGGCGGGTGAAAAGAGCCAGGGAAGAGGAAAACTGGCCAGCACCGCAAGAAGTCCAGCAGTGGCGAGTTGAGGCTCGGGACAACATGCTTCGAAGGTGGTCGGAAAGACTCGAGATCCCGGGAGCTAGCCGGGACTTGGTGGATGCTGTTCAGCCCGTTCTGAAAGAATGGGTTGAACGTAAGCACGGGGCACCCACATTTCACCTCACGCAGCTCCTGACGGGCCATGGTTGCTTAGGCAAGTACCTGTGTGAGGTGGTGGGTAGGGAGCAGTCACCAGCGTGCCACCACTGTGGAGGAAGAGCCGTGGACACGGCCAAGCACACACGTGAGGAGTGCCCTGCATGGGTGGAGCCCCGCGCAGCCCTGTCCACGGCTATAGGAAGAGACCTCTCACTGCCGGCATTAATCAGCCGAACTGTCAGCAGTGAGGAGGCATGGGCGGCAGTGGCCACCTTCAGCGTCGCGGTCCTGACGCAGAAAGAGGCAGCAGAGCGGACGCGCGAGGATGACCGGAACTCGGTCCCGCAGCGCCGCAGGAGGCCAGGCAGGCGGCGAAGGGCCTTTGCAGGCCGCATACTGCCGCCGTAACGGGGACTTGCGGATGATGGGTCGGGAGTTCCATCATCCGCTTAGGAGAGGTCCTGAGCTGGTCGGCCCCCAATGGTGTTCTGGGGTGCCAAAGGCGGAGTAGGTGGGGAACCATACCCCTGCCACATATGTGGGCCTGCAAGAGCAGCGCTGGCAGAGTTCCGGATGTGTGCGATAGCGTTCCCGGGGCTCTGTCCTAAAGCGAGTGATGGAACCCCCCAGGGGTTTTAGTCCGTGCGAGTCGGACATACCCTCCCGGCTTCTCCCGAGCCGGGTGGGATCCATAACGGATTTCCCCTGAGTCAACAAAAAAAAAAAAAAAAAAAGGTTAGGTTAGGTTAGGTTAGGTTTTTTTTTTTTTTTTTTCTCTACCTCCACATGGATCGGAGCCTATTGTATCAAACTTTCATTCATTCCAGTTCTCGCTATTATGCCTCTCGCACTTTCTTTCTTCATACGGTTCTTTCTATCTTTCTTCTTCTTTCGTTCTCTACAGCTGGGACTGCTGTTTGTTTACTTCCCTATGCTATTGCTACATTTTAATTTTTATTTCTAGGATCTGGGGGGAGGTAATTTCCTCTGACATGGTTCAGGTCAGAGATTTTGTTTACTTTTATTTTTGCTTTTACAAACTTCTTAAATCTATTGCACTTAATTTTATAAATTTCTTATTTGCTAGTTATGTTCACAATTTTAATTTATGTTCCTCCTAATATATTCTCATGATATATGTGAGTACATAATATTGTTTATTAGGTTAGGTTAGGTTAGGTTAGGTTAGGTTAGGTTAGGTTAGGTTAGGTTAGGTTAGGTTAGGTTGGGTTAGGTTAGGTTAGGTTAGGTTAGGTTAGGTTAGGTTAGGTTAGGTTAGGTTAGGTTAGGTTAGGTTAGGTTAGGTTAGGTTAGGTTAGGTTAGGTTAGGTTAGGTTAGGTTAGGTTAGGTTAGGTTAGGTTAGGTTAGGTTAGGTTAGGTTAGGTTAGGTTAGGTTAGGTTAGGTTAGGTTAGGTTAGGTTAGGTTAGGTTAGGTTAGGTTAGGTTAGGTTAGGTTAGGTTAGGTTAGGTTAGGTTAGGTTAGGTTAGGTTAGGTTAGGTTAGGTTAGGTTAGGTTAGGTTAGGTTAGGTTAGGTTAGGTTAGGTTAGGTTAGGTTAGGTTAGGTTAGGTTAGGTTAGGTTAGGTTAGGTTAGGTTAGGTTAGGTTAGGTTAGGTTAGGTTAGGTTAGGTTAGGTTAGGTTAGGTTAGGTTAGGTTAGGTTAGGTTAGGTTAGGTTAGGTTAGGTTAGGTTAGGTTAGGTTAGGTTAGGTTAGGTTAGGTTAGGTTAGGTTAGGTTAGGTTAGGTTAGGTTAGGTTAGGTTAGGTTAGGTTAGGTTAGGTTAGGTTAGGTTAGGTTAGGTTAGGTTAGGTTAGGTTAGGTTAGGTTAGGTTAGGTTAGGTTAGGTTAGGTTAGGTTAGGTTAGGTTAGGTTAGGTTAGGTTAGGTTAGGTTAGGTTAGGTTAGGTTAGGTTAGGTTAGGTTAGGTTAGGTTAGGTTAGGTTAGGTTAGGTTAGGTTAGGTTAGGTTAGGTTAGGTTAGGTTAGGTTAGGTTAGGTTAGGTTAGGTTAGGTTAGGTTAGGTTAGGTTAGGTTAGGTTAGGTTAGGTTAGGTTAGGTTAGGTTAGGTTAGGTTAGGTTAGGTTAGGTTAGGTTAGGTTAGGTTAGGTTAGGTTAGGTTAGGTTAGGTTAGGTTAGGTTAGGTTAGGTTAGGTTAGGTTAGGTTAGGTTAGGTTAGGTTAGGTTAGGTTAGGTTAGGTTAGGTTAGGTTAGGTTAGGTTAGGTTAGGTTAGGTTAGGTTAGGTTACCGGGGGTCGTCGTGGTTAGTAATGCTGCATCCCACGACGCCCCCCTTAACGGTAGGAGAGGGTGACGCCGCTGGGGTTTTAGTGGGTAGGCTCTTCCCCTCCCTCCGCCCTATGCGGAGGGGGTTACGGGAGGAGAGAACCCCACATAACCCCCCACTATGGCCTCCCCGGCCGGGGGGTATGTGCCCCCTTGGACTTGATTCGTTGAGTCCGAGGGGGAGAAACACATTTCCCCAGCGTCAAAAAAAAAAAAAAAAAAAAGGTTAGGTTAGGTTAGGTTAGGTTAGGTTAGGTTAGGTTAGGTTAGGTTAGGTTAGGTTAGGTTAGGTTAGGTTAGGTTAGGTTAGGTTAGGTTAGGTTAGGTTAGGTTAGGTTAGGTTAGGTTAGGTTAGGTTAGGTTAGGTTAGGTTAGGTTAGGTTAGGTTAGGTTGGGGGGGCGTCGTGGTAGAATGCTTGCGACCCCATGGCGTCCCCCTACAACGGCAGCGAGGGTAACGCCGCTGGGTTTTTAGTGGGTAGTTCTCCTCCCCTCCCTCCGACCAATAGCTCGGAGGGGGTTGCGGGAGGAGAGAGCCCCACATAACCCCCCACCTTGGCCTCCCCCGGGCCCGGGGGGTATGCGCCCCCCTGGTCTCTTTAGTCTAGGGGGGATAAACGCATTTTCCCAGCGAAAAAAAAAAAAAAAAAAAAAAAAAAAAGGTTAGGTTAGGTTAGGTTAGGTTAGGTTAGGTTAGGTTAGGTTAGGTTAGGTTAGGTTAGGTTAGGTTAGGTTAGGTTAGGTTAGGTTAGGTTAGGTTAGGTTAGGTTAGGTTAGGTTAGGTTAGGTTAGGTTAGGTTAGGTTAGGTTAGGTTAGGTTAGGTTAGGTTAGGTTAGGTTAGGTTAGGTTAGGTTAGGTTAGGTTAGGTTAGGTTAGGTTAGGTTAGGTTAGGTTAGGTTAGGTTAGGTTAGGTTAGGTTAGGTTAGGTTAGGTTAGGTTAGGTTAGGTTAGGTTAGGTTAGGTTAGGTTAGGTTAGGTTAGGTTAGGTTAGGTTAGGTTAGGTTAGGTTAGGTTAGGTTAGGTTAGGTTAGGTTAGGTTAGGTTAGGTTAGGTTAGGTTAGGTTAGGTTAGGTTAGGTTAGGTTAGGTTAGGTTAGGTTAGGTTAGGTTAGGTTAGGTTAGGTTAGGTTAGGTTAGGTTAGGTTAGGTTAGGTTAGGTTAGGTTAGGTTAGGTTAGGTTAGGTTAGGTTAGGTTAGGTTAGGTTAGGTTAGGTTAGGTTAGGTTAGGTTAGGTTAGGTTAGGTTAGGTTAGGTTAGGTTAGGTTAGGTTAGGTTAGGTTAGGTTAGGTTAGGTTAGGTTAGGTTAGGTTAGGTTAGGTTAGGTTAGGTTAGGTTAGGTTAGGTTAGGTTAGGTTAGGTTAGGTTAGGTTAGGTTAGGTTAGGTTAGGTTAGGTTAGGTTAGGTTAGGTTAGGTTAGGTTAGGTTAGGTTAGGTTAGGTTAGGTTAGGTTAGGTTAGGTTAGGTTAGGTTAGGTTAGGTTAGGTTAGGTTAGGTTAGGTTAGGTTAGGTTAGGTTAGGTTAGGTTAGGTTAGGTTAGGTTAGGTTAGGTTAGGTTAGGTTAGGTTAGGTTAGGTTAGGTTAGGTTAGGTTAGGTTAGGTTAGGTTAGGTTAGGTTAGGTTAGGTTAGGTTAGGTTAGGTTAGGTTAGGTTAGGTTAGGTTAGGTTAGGTTAGGTTAGGTTAGGTTAGGTTAGGTTAGGTTAGGTTAGGTTAGGTTAGGTTAGGTTAGGTTAGGTTAGGTTAGGTTAGGTTAGGTTAGGTTAGGTTAGGTTAGGTTAGGTTAGGTTAGGTTAGGTTAGGTTAGGTTAGGTTAGGTTAGGTTAGGTTAGGTTAGGTTAGGTTAGGTTAGGTTAGGTTAGGTTAGGTTAGGTTAGGTTAGGTTAGGTTAGGTTAGGTTAGGTTAGGTTAGGTTAGGTTAGGTTAGGTTAGGTTAGGTTAGGTTAGGTTAGGTTAGGTTAGGTTAGGTTAGGTTAGGTTAGGTTAGGTTAGGTTAGGTTAGGTTAGGTTAGGTTAGGTTAGGTTAGGTTAGGTTAGGTTAGGTTAGGTTAGGTTAGGTTAGGTTAGGTTAGGTTAGGTTAGGTTAGGTTAGGTTAGGTTAGGTTAGGTTAGGTTAGGTTAGGTTAGGTTAGGTTAGGTTAGGTTAGGTTAGGTTAGGTTAGGTTAGGTTAGGTTAGGTTAGGTTAGGTTAGGTTAGGTTAGGTTAGGTTAGGTTAGGTTAGGTTAGGTTAGGTTAGGTTAGGTTAGGTTAGGTTAGGTTAGGTTAGGTTAGGTTAGGTTAGGTTAGGTTAGGTTAGGTTAGGTTAGGTTAGGTTAGGTTAGGTTAGGTTAGGTTAGGTTAGGTTAGGTTAGGTTAGGTTAGGTTAGGTTAGGTTAGGTTAGGTTAGGTTAGGTTAGGTTAGGTTAGGTTAGGTTAGGTTAGGTTAGGTTAGGTTAGGTTAGGTTAGGTTAGGTTAGGTTAGGTTAGGTTAGGTTAGGTTAGGTTAGGTTAGGTTAGGTTAGGTTAGGTTAGGTTAGGTTAGGTTAGGTTAGGTTAGGTTAGGTTAGGTTAGGTTAGGTTAGGTTAGGTTAGGTTAGGTTAGGTTAGGTTAGGTTAGGTTAGGTTAGGTTAGGTTAGGTTAGGTTAGGTTAGGTTAGGTTAGGTTAGGTTAGGTTAGGTTAGGTTAGGTTAGGTTAGGTTAGGTTAGGTTAGGTTAGGTTAGGTTAGGTTAGGTTATAGGTACTCTAATCGGTAGATTTTGTTAAAATTTTGCGTACCGGTCTCTTTTTACGTGCTCTTTGTGTGGTCTTTTTGGCTTGGGGTAAAAACTCCCTCCTTTCGGTATGTCCCATATATTTTTTTTGAATTTTCGAGGTTTTTATTTTTTTATGGAAAAAGTACCACTCTCACGGGGCTGAAACCCGCCCCTACCCCGGATCATTTTTAAATACTAATAAATAGATATTTTTTTTATCACCCTAGGTCTGTAAACGAAACTTTTAGACCAGGGTTGAATTTCAAGGTCAAATTGTAAATGTCGAATTTGGTAAAAAAAAAAATGTTTTTCCATAGATTTTTCAATATTCCCATACATACTAACGTAGTATGGGAAAAAATCAAAAATGATGTCCGTTTTGCGATATCTCTCACCGTTTCCGAGATAAAAAATGGGCAATTAATCGATCGAGCGCGAAATTAAATGATGTACGAATTTCGATGAAAACGAAACAAACACACAAAAATATCAAATATTACCCCAAAGCGCGTGTATAGCGTACTAACAAATACGTAATAGCAAATACGAGAGAGTTTTTAAGAATTTTGATTCACTTAAAATTATACGTAAGTACTTAATATTGTTGTCAGTTGTTTTTTTTACGCTCTTTTATAAAAAAAATAACCTCGAAGACGAAAGCGGGAGCAAAGCTCCCGCTTCCGTCTTCTAACCTATCCGTGATCCGAGTCGGGTTTTGTTGTTAATAAGTTACTTAGTTAAAAGTTTAGGTAGGTATTCGTTATATATACATATAATACAACATAAATAGTCTCCAATTTCGGGCAAACGAGCACAATTAGGTACTTACGGCGACGTTTTGGACAAAATTGGACATAAGTATGAATATGACACACTATAGCAGATAGATATATTAGGTTAGGGCAACCAGAAAAAGGGGGGACGGGGGGGCGGAGCCCCCCACTAGGGGGGCTCGGGGGGCGCAGCCCCCCGCATTAAAAGAAGATCACAGTCGTAACAGTGGTGTTATTTGTTAATAGGTTAGGTTAGGTTTCACTTGTGTCCCTTAGAGCGGAAATAGACACCCCGCGAAGCGGGGTGGCGTCGACACGCTGGCGGTTAGGTTAGGTTAGGTAAGGTTATATTAGGTTAGGTTACGTTACGTTAGGTTCAGGTGAAATAGGAAAAAAAAAAATAGTTTTAAAAATTTTCTTTTGCCCGATTTCGAAGAAAAAAAAATGTGTTACCAGTAGGGTGAAATTGTATTGTTCAAAATTGAAGTCCATTTTGCTCCACCTTTTACCGTTTCGGAGATAAAAAATGTTAAATTTTTAAAAAGTCTGCGTCGGATTATTTCATCAGGCGCTTGATCGAAAAATGTATGGAAAACTGGACGTGATTTGGGGAAAAAGTTTACTATAAAATGACTTTAAAAACAAATTACTCATCATAAAAGTCCAAAATTTCACATACATATAGAAAGGTAACCAATTAATGCATAACTATCAAAATTATATTTTTATTAGCTTAATATCAAAATTAATTAAGGATTGAAGTTGTCAATTTGTTCAGTTTGCAGATATTATTAGGAAAAACTTTGCCATTTTCCTATGGAAAAATCGGAAATTGTCACAGAACGACAAGGTCAGTATAAGTTGTTCAAAATTGAAGTTTATTTTGCTATAGCTTTTACCGTTTCGGAGATAAAGATTTTTGAATTTTAGAAAAAGGCGTGATTCGTTGCGTCGGATTATTTCATCAGGCGCTTGATCGAAAAATGTATGGAAAACTATACGTTCGACTCATTTTGGTTTTATATTTTACATCGAGAGTTATTAAAACCTAATAAAAACTATTTTTAGACCTAACAAGACATGAAATGGTCAAAAACTTTTGAAAAAGTTGGTCTGGGAAAAAGTGAAATTTCGAATGATAATTACGTAAAGTGGACGTGATCCGGGGACCAAGTTTACTATAAAAAAGCTTTAAAAAAGCATATACTCGGCATAAAAGTCCAAAATTTTACATACATATATAGAGATAACTCATTTATGCATAAAAATCAAAATGATATTTTTACTAGCTTAAAATCAAAAGTAATTAAGGGTTGAAGTTGACAATTTGTCCAGATTGCAGATATTTGGTCGTTATAATCGTTGTAACTTTGCCGTTTTCCGATGGAAAATTCGTAAATTTTCACAGAACGACAAGGGCACAAAAATACATACACTTGCATGAAAATTACATCAACGAAAATTACAGTGGAATTTTGTTTTAACAAAAACATCAGTTTTTTCGGTGCTTTTTGTGTGATTTCATCCACAGGATGAAAGTGGGTCCATGGTGGGTGTATATTGATGAAACTTGGCATATGGCGTTTTTTTCAGCACGCTCTACCCATCTCTGTTCCGGCTGGCTCTAATATATCCGTGATCCGAGTCGGTTTTTGCCACCAAGTGACTTTTTCCCTACTATACTGCCACATCTGTACACCACCCACTCACTGACTATCTTTAGGAGCCAATATCTCGGTAATTATCAAATTGAGAGAAAAATTGCCAAGTTGCAAAACATGCTTATTTTATAATCTTCTATACTATAGTATCATAAAAAATAGGGGTCATAATGACGTCATATTTTTTTTCATCAAAAATTTTCTAAGTGTTTTTTATTTTCAAAGTTTTTTTTTCTTTTTGTCGGGGGTACAAACCACCCCATTTCGGTAGGTTTTTGGAAAATTTTGAAAATTTTGTCCAAATTGAAAAAATTTTTTTTTTTTCCTTTAGGAATTTACAAAACCATACTTTAGTATGGCAATTCAAAAATGAAGTCCTTTTTTCGATATCTCACACCGTTTTCGGTATAATAAAGTTTTAGCACTTTTTTAGCCTAAAAACTTTCAAAAATAAAGGAGGTTATAGGTACTCTAATCGGTAGATTTTGTTAAAATTTTGCGTACCGGTCTCTTTTTACGTGCTCTTTGTGTGGTCTTTTTGGCTTGGGGTAAAAACTCCCTCCTTTCGGTATGTCCCATATATTTTTTTTGAATTTTCGAGGTTTTTATTTTTTTATGGAAAAAGTACCACTCTCACGGGGCTGAAACCCGCCCCTACCCCGGATCATTTTTAAATACTAATAAATAGATATTTTTTTTATCACCCTAGGTCTGTAAACGAAACTTTTAGACCCGGGTTGAATTTCAAGGTCAAATTGTAAATGTCGAATTTGGTAAAAAAAAAAATGTTTTTCCATAGATTTTTCAATATTCCCATACATACTAATGTAGTATGGGAAAAAATCAAAAATGATGTCCGTTTTGCGATATCTCTCACCGTTTCCGAGATAAAAAATGGGCAATTAATCGATCGAGCGCGAAATTAAATGATGTACGAATTTCGATGAAAACGAAACAAACACACAAAAATATCAAATATTACCCCAAAGCGCGTGTATAGCGTACTAACAAATACGTAATAGCAAATACGAGAGAGTTTTTAAGAATTTTGATTCACTTAAAATTATACGTAAGTACTTAATATTGTTGTCAGTTGTTTTTTTTACGCTCTTTTATAAAAAAAATAACCTCGAAGACGAAAGCGGGAGCAAAGCTCCCGCTTCCGTCTTCTAACCTATCCGTGATCCGAGTCGGGTTTTGTTGTTAATAAGTTACTTAGTTAAAAGTTTAGGTAGGTATTCGTTATATATACATATAATACAACATAAATAGTCTCCAATTTCGGGCAAACGAGCACAATTAGGTACTTACGGCGACGTTTTGGACAAAATTGGACATAAGTATGAATATGACACACTATAGCAGATAGATATATTAGGTTAGGGCAACCAGAAAAAGGGGGGACGGGGGGGCGGAGCCCCCCACTAGGGGGGCTCGGGGGGCGCAGCCCCCCGCATTAAAAGAAGATCACAGTCGTAACAGTGGTGTTATTTGTTAATAGGTTAGGTTAGGTTTCACTTGTGTCCCTTAGAGCGGAAATAGACACCCCGCGAAGCGGGGTGGCGTCGACACGCTGGCGGTTAGGTTAGGTTAGGTAAGGTTATATTAGGTTAGGTTACGTTACGTTAGGTTCAGGTGAAATAGGAAAAAAAAAAATAGTTTTAAAAATTTTCTTTTGCCCGATTTCGAAGAAAAAAAAATGTGTTACCAGTAGGGTGAAATTGTATTGTTCAAAATTGAAGTCCATTTTGCTCCACCTTTTACCGTTTCGGAGATAAAAAATGTTAAATTTTTAAAAAGTCTGCGTCGGATTATTTCATCAGGCGCTTGATCGAAAAATGTATGGAAAACTGGACGTGATTTGGGGAAAAAGTTTACTATAAAATGACTTTAAAAACAAATTACTCATCATAAAAGTCCAAAATTTCACATACATATAGAAAGGTAACCAATTAATGCATAACTATCAAAATTATATTTTTATTAGCTTAATATCAAAATTAATTAAGGATTGAAGTTGTCAATTTGTTCAGTTTGCAGATATTATTAGGAAAAACTTTGCCATTTTCCTATGGAAAAATCGGAAATTGTCACAGAACGACAAGGTCAGTATAAGTTGTTCAAAATTGAAGTTTATTTTGCTATAGCTTTTACCGTTTCGGAGATAAAGATTTTTGAATTTTAGAAAAAGGCGTGATTCGTTGCGTCGGATTATTTCATCAGGCGCTTGATCGAAAAATGTATGGAAAACTATACGTTCGACTCATTTTGGTTTTATATTTTACATCGAGAGTTATTAAAACCTAATAAAAACTATTTTTAGACCTAACAAGACATGAAATGGTCAAAAACTTTTGAAAAAGTTGGTCTGGGAAAAAGTGAAATTTCGAATGATAATTACGTAAAGTGGACGTGATCCGGGGACCAAGTTTACTATAAAAAAGCTTTAAAAAAGCATATACTCGGCATAAAAGTCCAAAATTTTACATACATATATAGAGATAACTCATTTATGCATAAAAATCAAAATGATATTTTTACTAGCTTAAAATCAAAAGTAATTAAGGGTTGAAGTTGACAATTTGTCCAGATTGCAGATATTTGGTCGTTATAATCGTTGTAACTTTGCCGTTTTCCGATGGAAAATTCGTAAATTTTCACAGAACGACAAGGGCACAAAAATACATACACTTGCATGAAAATTACATCAACGAAAATTACAGTGGAATTTTGTTTTAACAAAAACATCAGTTTTTTCGGTGCTTTTTGTGTGATTTCATCCACAGGATGAAAGTGGGTCCATGGTGGGTGTATATTGATGAAACTTGGCATATGGCGTTTTTTTCAGCACGCTCTACCCATCTCTGTTCCGGCTGGCTCTAATATATCCGTGATCCGAGTCGGTTTTTGCCACCAAGTGACTTTTTCCCTACTATACTGCCACATCTGTACACCACCCACTCACTGACTATCTTTAGGAGCCAATATCTCGGTAATTATCAAATTGAGAGAAAAATTGCCAAGTTGCAAAACATGCTTATTTTATAATCTTCTATACTATAGTATCATAAAAAATAGGGGTCATAATGACGTCATATTTTTTTTCATCAAAAATTTTCTAAGTGTTTTTTATTTTCAAAGTTTTTTTTTCTTTTTGTCGGGGGTACAAACCACCCCATTTCGGTAGGTTTTTGGAAAATTTTGAAAATTTTGTCCAAATTGAAAAAATTTTTTTTTTTTCCTTTAGGAATTTACAAAACCATACTTTAGTATGGCAATTCAAAAATGAAGTCCTTTTTTCGATATCTCACACCGTTTTCGGTATAATAAAGTTTTAGCACTTTTTTAGCCTAAAAACTTTCAAAAATAAAGGAGGTTATAGGTACTCTAATCGGTAGATTTTGTTAAAATTTTGCGTACCGGTCTCTTTTTACGTGCTCTTTGTGTGGTCTTTTTGGCTTGGGGTAAAAACTCCCTCCTTTCGGTATGTCCCATATATTTTTTTTGAATTTTCGAGGTTTTTATTTTTTTATGGAAAAAGTACCACTCTCACGGGGCTGAAACCCGCCCCTACCCCGGATCATTTTTAAATACTAATAAATAGATATTTTTTTTATCACCCTAGGTCTGTAAACGAAACTTTTAGACCCGGGTTGAATTTCAAGGTCAAATTGTAAATGTCGAATTTGGTAAAAAAAAAAATGTTTTTCCATAGATTTTTCAATATTCCCATACATACTAACGTAGTATGGGAAAAAATCAAAAATGATGTCCGTTTTGCGATATCTCTCACCGTTTCCGAGATAAAAAATGGGCAATTAATCGATCGAGCGCGAAATTAAATGATGTACGAATTTCGATGAAAACGAAACAAACACACAAAAATATCAAATATTACCCCAAAGCGCGTGTATAGCGTACTAACAAATACGTAATAGCAAATACGAGAGAGTTTTTAAGAATTTTGATTCACTTAAAATTATACGTAAGTACTTAATATTGTTGTCAGTTGTTTTTTTTACGCTCTTTTATAAAAAAAATAACCTCGAAGACGAAAGCGGGAGCAAAGCTCCCGCTTCCGTCTTCTAACCTATCCGTGATCCGAGTCGGGTTTTGTTGTTAATAAGTTACTTAGTTAAAAGTTTAGGTAGGTATTCGTTATATATACATATAATACAACATAAATAGTCTCCAATTTCGGGCAAACGAGCACAATTAGGTACTTACGGCGACGTTTTGGACAAAATTGGACATAAGTATGAATATGACACACTATAGCAGATAGATATATTAGGTTAGGGCAACCAGAAAAAGGGGGGACGGGGGGGCGGAGCCCCCCACTAGGGGGGCTCGGGGGGCGCAGCCCCCCGCATTAAAAGAAGATCACAGTCGTAACAGTGGTGTTATTTGTTAATAGGTTAGGTTAGGTTTCACTTGTGTCCCTTAGAGCGGAAATAGACACCCCGCGAAGCGGGGTGGCGTCGACACGCTGGCGGTTAGGTTAGGTTAGGTAAGGTTATATTAGGTTAGGTTACGTTACGTTAGGTTCAGGTGAAATAGGAAAAAAAAAAATAGTTTTAAAAATTTTCTTTTGCCCGATTTCGAAGAAAAAAAAATGTGTTACCAGTAGGGTGAAATTGTATTGTTCAAAATTGAAGTCCATTTTGCTCCACCTTTTACCGTTTCGGAGATAAAAAATGTTAAATTTTTAAAAAGTCTGCGTCGGATTATTTCATCAGGCGCTTGATCGAAAAATGTATGGAAAACTGGACGTGATTTGGGGAAAAAGTTTACTATAAAATGACTTTAAAAACAAATTACTCATCATAAAAGTCCAAAATTTCACATACATATAGAAAGGTAACCAATTAATGCATAACTATCAAAATTATATTTTTATTAGCTTAATATCAAAATTAATTAAGGATTGAAGTTGTCAATTTGTTCAGTTTGCAGATATTATTAGGAAAAACTTTGCCATTTTCCTATGGAAAAATCGGAAATTGTCACAGAACGACAAGGTCAGTATAAGTTGTTCAAAATTGAAGTTTATTTTGCTATAGCTTTTACCGTTTCGGAGATAAAGATTTTTGAATTTTAGAAAAAGGCGTGATTCGTTGCGTCGGATTATTTCATCAGGCGCTTGATCGAAAAATGTATGGAAAACTATACGTTCGACTCATTTTGGTTTTATATTTTACATCGAGAGTTATTAAAACCTAATAAAAACTATTTTTAGACCTAACAAGACATGAAATGGTCAAAAACTTTTGAAAAAGTTGGTCTGGGAAAAAGTGAAATTTCGAATGATAATTACGTAAAGTGGACGTGATCCGGGGACCAAGTTTACTATAAAAAAGCTTTAAAAAAGCATATACTCGGCATAAAAGTCCAAAATTTTACATACATATAAAGAGATAACTCATTTATGCATAAAAATCAAAATGATATTTTTACTAGCTTAAAATCAAAAGTAATTAAGGGTTGAAGTTGACAATTTGTCCAGATTGCAGATATTTGGTCGTTATAATCGTTGTAACTTTGCCGTTTTCCGATGGAAAATTCGTAAATTTTCACAGAACGACAAGGGCACAAAAATACATACACTTGCATGAAAATTACATCAACGAAAATTACAGTGGAATTTTGTTTTAACAAAAACATCAGTTTTTTCGGTGCTTTTTGTGTGATTTCATCCACAGGATGAAAGTGGGTCCATGGTGGGTGTATATTGATGAAACTTGGCATATGGCGTTTTTTTCAGCACGCTCTACCCATCTCTGTTCCGGCTGGCTCTAATATATCCGTGATCCGAGTCGGTTTTTGCCACCAAGTGACTTTTTCCCTACTATACTGCCACATCTGTACACCACCCACTCACTGACTATCTTTAGGAGCCAATATCTCGGTAATTATCAAATTGAGAGAAAAATTGCCAAGTTGCAAAACATGCTTATTTTATAATCTTCTATACTATAGTATCATAAAAAATAGGGGTCATAATGACGTCATATTTTTTTTCATCAAAAATTTTCTAAGTGTTTTTTATTTTCAAAGTTTTTTTTTCTTTTTGTCGGGGGTACAAACCACCCCATTTCGGTAGGTTTTTGGAAAATTTTGAAAATTTTGTCCAAATTGAAAAAATTTTTTTTTTTTCCTTTAGGAATTTACAAAACCATACTTTAGTATGGCAATTCAAAAATGAAGTCCTTTTTTCGATATCTCACACCGTTTTCGGTATAATAAAGTTTTAGCACTTTTTTAGCCTAAAAACTTTCAAAAATAAAGGAGGTTATAGGTACTCTAATCGGTAGATTTTGTTAAAATTTTGCGTACCGGTCTCTTTTTACGTGCTCTTTGTGTGGTCTTTTTGGCTTGGGGTAAAAACTCCCTCCTTTCGGTATGTCCCATATATTTTTTTTGAATTTTCGAGGTTTTTATTTTTTTATGGAAAAAGTACCACTCTCACGGGGCTGAAACCCGCCCCTACCCCGGATCATTTTTAAATACTAATAAATAGATATTTTTTTTATCACCCTAGGTCTGTAAACGAAACTTTTAGACCCGGGTTGAATTTCAAGGTCAAATTGTAAATGTCGAATTTGGTAAAAAAAAAATGTTTTTCCATAGATTTTTCAATATTCCCATACATACTAACGTAGTATGGGAAAAAATCAAAAATGATGTCCGTTTTGCGATATCTCTCACCGTTTCCGAGATAAAAAATGGGCAATTAATCGATCGAGCGCGAAATTAAATGATGTACGAATTTCGATGAAAACGAAACAAACACACAAAAATATCAAATATTACCCCAAAGCGCGTGTATAGCGTACTAACAAATACGTAATAGCAAATACGAGAGAGTTTTTAAGAATTTTGATTCACTTAAAATTATACGTAAGTACTTAATATTGTTGTCAGTTGTTTTTTTTACGCTCTTTTATAAAAAAAATAACCTCGAAGACGAAAGCGGGAGCAAAGCTCCCGCTTCCGTCTTCTAACCTATCCGTGATCCGAGTCGGGTTTTGTTGTTAATAAGTTACTTAGTTAAAAGTTTAGGTAGGTATTCGTTATATATACATATAATACAACATAAATAGTCTCCAATTTCGGGCAAACGAGCACAATTAGGTACTTACGGCGACGTTTTGGACAAAATTGGACATAAGTATGAATATGACACACTATAGCAGATAGATATATTAGGTTAGGGCAACCAGAAAAAGGGGGGACGGGGGGGCGGAGCCCCCCACTAGGGGGGCTCGGGGGGCGCAGCCCCCCGCATTAAAAGAAGATCACAGTCGTAACAGTGGTGTTATTTGTTAATAGGTTAGGTTAGGTTTCACTTGTGTCCCTTAGAGCGGAAATAGACACCCCGCGAAGCGGGGTGGCGTCGACACGCTGGCGGTTAGGTTAGGTTAGGTAAGGTTATATTAGGTTAGGTTACGTTACGTTAGGTTCAGGTGAAATAGGAAAAAAAAAAATAGTTTTAAAAATTTTCTTTTGCCCGATTTCGAAGAAAAAAAAATGTGTTACCAGTAGGGTGAAATTGTATTGTTCAAAATTGAAGTCCATTTTGCTCCACCTTTTACCGTTTCGGAGATAAAAAATGTTAAATTTTTAAAAAGTCTGCGTCGGATTATTTCATCAGGCGCTTGATCGAAAAATGTATGGAAAACTGGACGTGATTTGGGGAAAAAGTTTACTATAAAATGACTTTAAAAACAAATTACTCATCATAAAAGTCCAAAATTTCACATACATATAGAAAGGTAACCAATTAATGCATAACTATCAAAATTATATTTTTATTAGCTTAATATCAAAATTAATTAAGGATTGAAGTTGTCAATTTGTTCAGTTTGCAGATATTATTAGGAAAAACTTTGCCATTTTCCTATGGAAAAATCGGAAATTGTCACAGAACGACAAGGTCAGTATAAGTTGTTCAAAATTGAAGTTTATTTTGCTATAGCTTTTACCGTTTCGGAGATAAAGATTTTTGAATTTTAGAAAAAGGCGTGATTCGTTGCGTCGGATTATTTCATCAGGCGCTTGATCGAAAAATGTATGGAAAACTATACGTTCGACTCATTTTGGTTTTATATTTTACATCGAGAGTTATTAAAACCTAATAAAAACTATTTTTAGACCTAACAAGACATGAAATGGTCAAAAACTTTTGAAAAAGTTGGTCTGGGAAAAAGTGAAATTTCGAATGATAATTACGTAAAGTGGACGTGATCCGGGGACCAAGTTTACTATAAAAAAGCTTTAAAAAAGCATATACTCGGCATAAAAGTCCAAAATTTTACATACATATATAGAGATAACTCATTTATGCATAAAAATCAAAATGATATTTTTACTAGCTTAAAATCAAAAGTAATTAAGGGTTGAAGTTGACAATTTGTCCAGATTGCAGATATTTGGTCGTTATAATCGTTGTAACTTTGCCGTTTTCCGATGGAAAATTCGTAAATTTTCACAGAACGACAAGGGCACAAAAATACATACACTTGCATGAAAATTACATCAACGAAAATTACAGTGGAATTTTGTTTTAACAAAAACATCAGTTTTTTCGGTGCTTTTTGTGTGATTTCATCCACAGGATGAAAGTGGGTCCATGGTGGGTGTATATTGATGAAACTTGGCATATGGCGTTTTTTTCAGCACGCTCTACCCATCTCTGTTCCGGCTGGCTCTAATATATCCGTGATCCGAGTCGGTTTTTGCCACCAAGTGACTTTTTCCCTACTATACTGCCACATCTGTACACCACCCACTCACTGACTATCTTTAGGAGCCAATATCTCGGTAATTATCAAATTGAGAGAAAAATTGCCAAGTTGCAAAACATGCTTATTTTATAATCTTCTATACTATAGTATCATAAAAAATAGGGGTCATAATGACGTCATATTTTTTTTCATCAAAAATTTTCTAAGTGTTTTTTATTTTCAAAGTTTTTTTTTCTTTTTGTCGGGGGTACAAACCACCCCATTTCGGTAGGTTTTTGGAAAATTTTGAAAATTTTGTCCAAATTGAAAAAATTTTTTTTTTTTCCTTTAGGAATTTACAAAACCATACTTTAGTATGGCAATTCAAAAATGAAGTCCTTTTTTCGATATCTCACACCGTTTTCGGTATAATAAAGTTTTAGCACTTTTTTAGCCTAAAAACTTTCAAAAATAAAGGAGGTTATAGGTACTCTAATCGGTAGATTTTGTTAAAATTTTGCGTACCGGTCTCTTTTTACGTGCTCTTTGTGTGGTCTTTTTGGCTTGGGGTAAAAACTCCCTCCTTTCGGTATGTCCCATATATTTTTTTTGAATTTTCGAGGTTTTTATTTTTTTATGGAAAAAGTACCACTCTCACGGGGCTGAAACCCGCCCCTACCCCGGATCATTTTTAAATACTAATAAATAGATATTTTTTTTATCACCCTAGGTCTGTAAACGAAACTTTTAGACCCGGGTTGAATTTCAAGGTCAAATTGTAAATGTCGAATTTGGTAAAAAAAAAAATGTTTTTCCATAGATTTTTCAATATTCCCATACATACTAACGTAGTATGGGAAAAAATCAAAAATGATGTCCGTTTTGCGATATCTCTCACCGTTTCCGAGATAAAAAATGGGCAATTAATCGATCGAGCGCGAAATTAAATGATGTACGAATTTCGATGAAAACGAAACAAACACACAAAAATATCAAATATTACCCCAAAGCGCGTGTATAGCGTACTAACAAATACGTAATAGCAAATACGAGAGAGTTTTTAAGAATTTTGATTCACTTAAAATTATACGTAAGTACTTAATATTGTTGTCAGTTGTTTTTTTTACGCTCTTTTATAAAAAAAATAACCTCGAAGACGAAAGCGGGAGCAAAGCTCCCGCTTCCGTCTTCTAACCTATCCGTGATCCGAGTCGGGTTTTGTTGTTAATAAGTTACTTAGTTAAAAGTTTAGGTAGGTATTCGTTATATATACATATAATACAACATAAATAGTCTCCAATTTCGGGCAAACGAGCACAATTAGGTACTTACGGCGACGTTTTGGACAAAATTGGACATAAGTATGAATATGACACACTATAGCAGATAGATATATTAGGTTAGGGCAACCAGAAAAAGGGGGGACGGGGGGGCGGAGCCCCCCACTAGGGGGGCTCGGGGGGCGCAGCCCCCCGCATTAAAAGAAGATCACAGTCGTAACAGTGGTGTTATTTGTTAATAGGTTAGGTTAGGTTTCACTTGTGTCCCTTAGAGCGGAAATAGACACCCCGCGAAGCGGGGTGGCGTCGACACGCTGGCGGTTAGGTTAGGTTAGGTAAGGTTATATTAGGTTAGGTTACGTTACGTTAGGTTCAGGTGAAATAGGAAAAAAAAAAATAGTTTTAAAAATTTTCTTTTGCCCGATTTCGAAGAAAAAAAAATGTGTTACCAGTAGGGTGAAATTGTATTGTTCAAAATTGAAGTCCATTTTGCTCCACCTTTTACCGTTTCGGAGATAAAAAATGTTAAATTTTTAAAAAGTCTGCGTCGGATTATTTCATCAGGCGCTTGATCGAAAAATGTATGGAAAACTGGACGTGATTTGGGGAAAAAGTTTACTATAAAATGACTTTAAAAACAAATTACTCATCATAAAAGTCCAAAATTTCACATACATATAGAAAGGTAACCAATTAATGCATAACTATCAAAATTATATTTTTATTAGCTTAATATCAAAATTAATTAAGGATTGAAGTTGTCAATTTGTTCAGTTTGCAGATATTATTAGGAAAAACTTTGCCATTTTCCTATGGAAAAATCGGAAATTGTCACAGAACGACAAGGTCAGTATAAGTTGTTCAAAATTGAAGTTTATTTTGCTATAGCTTTTACCGTTTCGGAGATAAAGATTTTTGAATTTTAGAAAAAGGCGTGATTCGTTGCGTCGGATTATTTCATCAGGCGCTTGATCGAAAAATGTATGGAAAACTATACGTTCGACTCATTTTGGTTTTATATTTTACATCGAGAGTTATTAAAACCTAATAAAAACTATTTTTAGACCTAACAAGACATGAAATGGTCAAAAACTTTTGAAAAAGTTGGTCTGGGAAAAAGTGAAATTTCGAATGATAATTACGTAAAGTGGACGTGATCCGGGGACCAAGTTTACTATAAAAAAGCTTTAAAAAAGCATATACTCGGCATAAAAGTCCAAAATTTTACATACATATATAGAGATAACTCATTTATGCATAAAAATCAAAATGATATTTTTACTAGCTTAAAATCAAAAGTAATTAAGGGTTGAAGTTGACAATTTGTCCAGATTGCAGATATTTGGTCGTTATAATCGTTGTAACTTTGCCGTTTTCCGATGGAAAATTCGTAAATTTTCACAGAACGACAAGGGCACAAAAATACATACACTTGCATGAAAATTACATCAACGAAAATTACAGTGGAATTTTGTTTTAACAAAAACATCAGTTTTTTCGGTGCTTTTTGTGTGATTTCATCCACAGGATGAAAGTGGGTCCATGGTGGGTGTATATTGATGAAACTTGGCATATGGCGTTTTTTTCAGCACGCTCTACCCATCTCTGTTCCGGCTGGCTCTAATATATCCGTGATCCGAGTCGGTTTTTGCCACCAAGTGACTTTTTCCCTACTATACTGCCACATCTGTACACCACCCACTCACTGACTATCTTTAGGAGCCAATATCTCGGTAATTATCAAATTGAGAGAAAAATTGCCAAGTTGCAAAACATGCTTATTTTATAATCTTCTATACTATAGTATCATAAAAAATAGGGGTCATAATGACGTCATATTTTTTTTCATCAAAAATTTTCTAAGTGTTTTTTATTTTCAAAGTTTTTTTTTCTTTTTGTCGGGGGTACAAACCACCCCATTTCGGTAGGTTTTTGGAAAATTTTGAAAATTTTGTCCAAATTGAAAAAATTTTTTTTTTTTCCTTTAGGAATTTACAAAACCATACTTTAGTATGGCAATTCAAAAATGAAGTCCTTTTTTCGATATCTCACACCGTTTTCGGTATAATAAAGTTTTAGCACTTTTTTAGCCTAAAAACTTTCAAAAATAAAGGAGGTTATAGGTACTCTAATCGGTAGATTTTGTTAAAATTTTGCGTACCGGTCTCTTTTTACGTGCTCTTTGTGTGGTCTTTTTGGCTTGGGGTAAAAACTCCCTCCTTTCGGTATGTCCCATATATTTTTTTTGAATTTTCGAGGTTTTTATTTTTTTATGGAAAAAGTACCACTCTCACGGGGCTGAAACCCGCCCCTACCCCGGATCATTTTTAAATACTAATAAATAGATATTTTTTTTATCACCCTAGGTCTGTAAACGAAACTTTTAGACCCGGGTTGAATTTCAAGGTCAAATTGTAAATGTCGAATTTGGTAAAAAAAAAATGTTTTTCCATAGATTTTTCAATATTCCCATACATACTAACGTAGTATGGGAAAAAATCAAAAATGATGTCCGTTTTGCGATATCTCTCACCGTTTCCGAGATAAAAAATGGGCAATTAATCGATCGAGCGCGAAATTAAATGATGTACGAATTTCGATGAAAACGAAACAAACACACAAAAATATCAAATATTACCCCAAAGCGCGTGTATAGCGTACTAACAAATACGTAATAGCAAATACGAGAGAGTTTTTAAGAATTTTGATTCACTTAAAATTATACGTAAGTACTTAATATTGTTGTCAGTTGTTTTTTTTACGCTCTTTTATAAAAAAAATAACCTCGAAGACGAAAGCGGGAGCAAAGCTCCCGCTTCCGTCTTCTAACCTATCCGTGATCCGAGTCGGGTTTTGTTGTTAATAAGTTACTTAGTTAAAAGTTTAGGTAGGTATTCGTTATATATACATATAATACAACATAAATAGTCTCCAATTTCGGGCAAACGAGCACAATTAGGTACTTACGGCGACGTTTTGGACAAAATTGGACATAAGTATGAATATGACACACTATAGCAGATAGATATATTAGGTTAGGGCAACCAGAAAAAGGGGGGACGGGGGGGCGGAGCCCCCCACTAGGGGGGCTCGGGGGGCGCAGCCCCCCGCATTAAAAGAAGATCACAGTCGTAACAGTGGTGTTATTTGTTAATAGGTTAGGTTAGGTTTCACTTGTGTCCCTTAGAGCGGAAATAGACACCCCGCGAAGCGGGGTGGCGTCGACACGCTGGCGGTTAGGTTAGGTTAGGTAAGGTTATATTAGGTTAGGTTACGTTACGTTAGGTTCAGGTGAAATAGGAAAAAAAAAAATAGTTTTAAAAATTTTCTTTTGCCCGATTTCGAAGAAAAAAAAATGTGTTACCAGTAGGGTGAAATTGTATTGTTCAAAATTGAAGTCCATTTTGCTCCACCTTTTACCGTTTCGGAGATAAAAAATGTTAAATTTTTAAAAAGTCTGCGTCGGATTATTTCATCAGGCGCTTGATCGAAAAATGTATGGAAAACTGGACGTGATTTGGGGAAAAAGTTTACTATAAAATGACTTTAAAAACAAATTACTCATCATAAAAGTCCAAAATTTCACATACATATAGAAAGGTAACCAATTAATGCATAACTATCAAAATTATATTTTTATTAGCTTAATATCAAAATTAATTAAGGATTGAAGTTGTCAATTTGTTCAGTTTGCAGATATTATTAGGAAAAACTTTGCCATTTTCCTATGGAAAAATCGGAAATTGTCACAGAACGACAAGGTCAGTATAAGTTGTTCAAAATTGAAGTTTATTTTGCTATAGCTTTTACCGTTTCGGAGATAAAGATTTTTGAATTTTAGAAAAAGGCGTGATTCGTTGCGTCGGATTATTTCATCAGGCGCTTGATCGAAAAATGTATGGAAAACTATACGTTCGACTCATTTTGGTTTTATATTTTACATCGAGAGTTATTAAAACCTAATAAAAACTATTTTTAGACCTAACAAGACATGAAATGGTCAAAAACTTTTGAAAAAGTTGGTCTGGGAAAAAGTGAAATTTCGAATGATAATTACGTAAAGTGGACGTGATCCGGGGACCAAGTTTACTATAAAAAAGCTTTAAAAAAGCATATACTCGGCATAAAAGTCCAAAATTTTACATACATATATAGAGATAACTCATTTATGCATAAAAATCAAAATGATATTTTTACTAGCTTAAAATCAAAAGTAATTAAGGGTTGAAGTTGACAATTTGTCCAGATTGCAGATATTTGGTCGTTATAATCGTTGTAACTTTGCCGTTTTCCGATGGAAAATTCGTAAATTTTCACAGAACGACAAGGGCACAAAAATACATACACTTGCATGAAAATTACATCAACGAAAATTACAGTGGAATTTTGTTTTAACAAAAACATCAGTTTTTTCGGTGCTTTTTGTGTGATTTCATCCACAGGATGAAAGTGGGTCCATGGTGGGTGTATATTGATGAAACTTGGCATATGGCGTTTTTTTCAGCACGCTCTACCCATCTCTGTTCCGGCTGGCTCTAATATATCCGTGATCCGAGTCGGTTTTTGCCACCAAGTGACTTTTTCCCTACTATACTGCCACATCTGTACACCACCCACTCACTGACTATCTTTAGGAGCCAATATCTCGGTAATTATCAAATTGAGAGAAAAATTGCCAAGTTGCAAAACATGCTTATTTTATAATCTTCTATACTATAGTATCATAAAAAATAGGGGTCATAATGACGTCATATTTTTTTTCATCAAAAATTTTCTAAGTGTTTTTTATTTTCAAAGTTTTTTTTTCTTTTTGTCGGGGGTACAAACCACCCCATTTCGGTAGGTTTTTGGAAAATTTTGAAAATTTTGTCCAAATTGAAAAAATTTTTTTTTTTTCCTTTAGGAATTTACAAAACCATACTTTAGTATGGCAATTCAAAAATGAAGTCCTTTTTTCGATATCTCACACCGTTTTCGGTATAATAAAGTTTTAGCACTTTTTTAGCCTAAAAACTTTCAAAAATAAAGGAGGTTATAGGTACTCTAATCGGTAGATTTTGTTAAAATTTTGCGTACCGGTCTCTTTTTACGTGCTCTTTGTGTGGTCTTTTTGGCTTGGGGTAAAAACTCCCTCCTTTCGGTATGTCCCATATATTTTTTTTGAATTTTCGAGGTTTTTATTTTTTTATGGAAAAAGTACCACTCTCACGGGGCTGAAACCCGCCCCTACCCCGGATCATTTTTAAATACTAATAAATAGATATTTTTTTTATCACCCTAGGTCTGTAAACGAAACTTTTAGACCCGGGTTGAATTTCAAGGTCAAATTGTAAATGTCGAATTTGGTAAAAAAAAAAATGTTTTTCCATAGATTTTTCAATATTCCCATACATACTAACGTAGTATGGGAAAAAATCAAAAATGATGTCCGTTTTGCGATATCTCTCACCGTTTCCGAGATAAAAAATGGGCAATTAATCGATCGAGCGCGAAATTAAATGATGTACGAATTTCGATGAAAACGAAACAAACACACAAAAATATCAAATATTACCCCAAAGCGCGTGTATAGCGTACTAACAAATACGTAATAGCAAATACGAGAGAGTTTTTAAGAATTTTGATTCACTTAAAATTATACGTAAGTACTTAATATTGTTGTCAGTTGTTTTTTTTACGCTCTTTTATAAAAAAAATAACCTCGAAGACGAAAGCGGGAGCAAAGCTCCCGCTTCCGTCTTCTAACCTATCCGTGATCCGAGTCGGGTTTTGTTGTTAATAAGTTACTTAGTTAAAAGTTTAGGTAGGTATTCGTTATATATACATATAATACAACATAAATAGTCTCCAATTTCGGGCAAACGAGCACAATTAGGTACTTACGGCGACGTTTTGGACAAAATTGGACATAAGTATGAATATGACACACTATAGCAGATAGATATATTAGGTTAGGGCAACCAGAAAAAGGGGGGACGGGGGGGCGGAGCCCCCCACTAGGGGGGCTCGGGGGGCGCAGCCCCCCGCATTAAAAGAAGATCACAGTCGTAACAGTGGTGTTATTTGTTAATAGGTTAGGTTAGGTTTCACTTGTGTCCCTTAGAGCGGAAATAGACACCCCGCGAAGCGGGGTGGCGTCGACACGCTGGCGGTTAGGTTAGGTTAGGTAAGGTTATATTAGGTTAGGTTACGTTACGTTAGGTTCAGGTGAAATAGGAAAAAAAAAAATAGTTTTAAAAATTTTCTTTTGCCCGATTTCGAAGAAAAAAAAATGTGTTACCAGTAGGGTGAAATTGTATTGTTCAAAATTGAAGTCCATTTTGCTCCACCTTTTACCGTTTCGGAGATAAAAAATGTTAAATTTTTAAAAAGTCTGCGTCGGATTATTTCATCAGGCGCTTGATCGAAAAATGTATGGAAAACTGGACGTGATTTGGGGAAAAAGTTTACTATAAAATGACTTTAAAAACAAATTACTCATCATAAAAGTCCAAAATTTCACATACATATAGAAAGGTAACCAATTAATGCATAACTATCAAAATTATATTTTTATTAGCTTAATATCAAAATTAATTAAGGATTGAAGTTGTCAATTTGTTCAGTTTGCAGATATTATTAGGAAAAACTTTGCCATTTTCCTATGGAAAAATCGGAAATTGTCACAGAACGACAAGGTCAGTATAAGTTGTTCAAAATTGAAGTTTATTTTGCTATAGCTTTTACCGTTTCGGAGATAAAGATTTTTGAATTTTAGAAAAAGGCGTGATTCGTTGCGTCGGATTATTTCATCAGGCGCTTGATCGAAAAATGTATGGAAAACTATACGTTCGACTCATTTTGGTTTTATATTTTACATCGAGAGTTATTAAAACCTAATAAAAACTATTTTTAGACCTAACAAGACATGAAATGGTCAAAAACTTTTGAAAAAGTTGGTCTGGGAAAAAGTGAAATTTCGAATGATAATTACGTAAAGTGGACGTGATCCGGGGACCAAGTTTACTATAAAAAAGCTTTAAAAAAGCATATACTCGGCATAAAAGTCCAAAATTTTACATACATATATAGAGATAACTCATTTATGCATAAAAATCAAAATGATATTTTTACTAGCTTAAAATCAAAAGTAATTAAGGGTTGAAGTTGACAATTTGTCCAGATTGCAGATATTTGGTCGTTATAATCGTTGTAACTTTGCCGTTTTCCGATGGAAAATTCGTAAATTTTCACAGAACGACAAGGGCACAAAAATACATACACTTGCATGAAAATTACATCAACGAAAATTACAGTGGAATTTTGTTTTAACAAAAACATCAGTTTTTTCGGTGCTTTTTGTGTGATTTCATCCACAGGATGAAAGTGGGTCCATGGTGGGTGTATATTGATGAAACTTGGCATATGGCGTTTTTTTCAGCACGCTCTACCCATCTCTGTTCCGGCTGGCTCTAATATATCCGTGATCCGAGTCGGTTTTTGCCACCAAGTGACTTTTTCCCTACTATACTGCCACATCTGTACACCACCCACTCACTGACTATCTTTAGGAGCCAATATCTCGGTAATTATCAAATTGAGAGAAAAATTGCCAAGTTGCAAAACATGCTTATTTTATAATCTTCTATACTATAGTATCATAAAAAATAGGGGTCATAATGACGTCATATTTTTTTTCATCAAAAATTTTCTAAGTGTTTTTTATTTTCAAAGTTTTTTTTTCTTTTTGTCGGGGGTACAAACCACCCCATTTCGGTAGGTTTTTGGAAAATTTTGAAAATTTTGTCCAAATTGAAAAAATTTTTTTTTTTTCCTTTAGGAATTTACAAAACCATACTTTAGTATGGCAATTCAAAAATGAAGTCCTTTTTTCGATATCTCACACCGTTTTCGGTATAATAAAGTTTTAGCACTTTTTTAGCCTAAAAACTTTCAAAAATAAAGGAGGTTATAGGTACTCTAATCGGTAGATTTTGTTAAAATTTTGCGTACCGGTCTCTTTTTACGTGCTCTTTGTGTGGTCTTTTTGGCTTGGGGTAAAAACTCCCTCCTTTCGGTATGTCCCATATATTTTTTTTGAATTTTCGAGGTTTTTATTTTTTTATGGAAAAAGTACCACTCTCACGGGGCTGAAACCCGCCCCTACCCCGGATCATTTTTAAATACTAATAAATAGATATTTTTTTTATCACCCTAGGTCTGTAAACGAAACTTTTAGACCCGGGTTGAATTTCAAGGTCAAATTGTAAATGTCGAATTTGGTAAAAAAAAAAATGTTTTTCCATAGATTTTTCAATATTCCCATACATACTAACGTAGTATGGGAAAAAATCAAAAATGATGTCCGTTTTGCGATATCTCTCACCGTTTCCGAGATAAAAAATGGGCAATTAATCGATCGAGCGCGAAATTAAATGATGTACGAATTTCGATGAAAACGAAACAAACACACAAAAATATCAAATATTACCCCAAAGCGCGTGTATAGCGTACTAACAAATACGTAATAGCAAATACGAGAGAGTTTTTAAGAATTTTGATTCACTTAAAATTATACGTAAGTACTTAATATTGTTGTCAGTTGTTTTTTTTACGCTCTTTTATAAAAAAAATAACCTCGAAGACGAAAGCGGGAGCAAAGCTCCCGCTTCCGTCTTCTAACCTATCCGTGATCCGAGTCGGGTTTTGTTGTTAATAAGTTACTTAGTTAAAAGTTTAGGTAGGTATTCGTTATATATACATATAATACAACATAAATAGTCTCCAATTTCGGGCAAACGAGCACAATTAGGTACTTACGGCGACGTTTTGGACAAAATTGGACATAAGTATGAATATGACACACTATAGCAGATAGATATATTAGGTTAGGGCAACCAGAAAAAGGGGGGACGGGGGGGCGGAGCCCCCCACTAGGGGGGCTCGGGGGGCGCAGCCCCCCGCATTAAAAGAAGATCACAGTCGTAACAGTGGTGTTATTTGTTAATAGGTTAGGTTAGGTTTCACTTGTGTCCCTTAGAGCGGAAATAGACACCCCGCGAAGCGGGGTGGCGTCGACACGCTGGCGGTTAGGTTAGGTTAGGTAAGGTTATATTAGGTTAGGTTACGTTACGTTAGGTTCAGGTGAAATAGGAAAAAAAAAAATAGTTTTAAAAATTTTCTTTTGCCCGATTTCGAAGAAAAAAAAATGTGTTACCAGTAGGGTGAAATTGTATTGTTCAAAATTGAAGTCCATTTTGCTCCACCTTTTACCGTTTCGGAGATAAAAAATGTTAAATTTTTAAAAAGTCTGCGTCGGATTATTTCATCAGGCGCTTGATCGAAAAATGTATGGAAAACTGGACGTGATTTGGGGAAAAAGTTTACTATAAAATGACTTTAAAAACAAATTACTCATCATAAAAGTCCAAAATTTCACATACATATAGAAAGGTAACCAATTAATGCATAACTATCAAAATTATATTTTTATTAGCTTAATATCAAAATTAATTAAGGATTGAAGTTGTCAATTTGTTCAGTTTGCAGATATTATTAGGAAAAACTTTGCCATTTTCCTATGGAAAAATCGGAAATTGTCACAGAACGACAAGGTCAGTATAAGTTGTTCAAAATTGAAGTTTATTTTGCTATAGCTTTTACCGTTTCGGAGATAAAGATTTTTGAATTTTAGAAAAAGGCGTGATTCGTTGCGTCGGATTATTTCATCAGGCGCTTGATCGAAAAATGTATGGAAAACTATACGTTCGACTCATTTTGGTTTTATATTTTACATCGAGAGTTATTAAAACCTAATAAAAACTATTTTTAGACCTAACAAGACATGAAATGGTCAAAAACTTTTGAAAAAGTTGGTCTGGGAAAAAGTGAAATTTCGAATGATAATTACGTAAAGTGGACGTGATCCGGGGACCAAGTTTACTATAAAAAAGCTTTAAAAAAGCATATACTCGGCATAAAAGTCCAAAATTTTACATACATATATAGAGATAACTCATTTATGCATAAAAATCAAAATGATATTTTTACTAGCTTAAAATCAAAAGTAATTAAGGGTTGAAGTTGACAATTTGTCCAGATTGCAGATATTTGGTCGTTATAATCGTTGTAACTTTGCCGTTTTCCGATGGAAAATTCGTAAATTTTCACAGAACGACAAGGGCACAAAAATACATACACTTGCATGAAAATTACATCAACGAAAATTACAGTGGAATTTTGTTTTAACAAAAACATCAGTTTTTTCGGTGCTTTTTGTGTGATTTCATCCACAGGATGAAAGTGGGTCCATGGTGGGTGTATATTGATGAAACTTGGCATATGGCGTTTTTTTCAGCACGCTCTACCCATCTCTGTTCCGGCTGGCTCTAATATATCCGTGATCCGAGTCGGTTTTTGCCACCAAGTGACTTTTTCCCTACTATACTGCCACATCTGTACACCACCCACTCACTGACTATCTTTAGGAGCCAATATCTCGGTAATTATCAAATTGAGAGAAAAATTGCCAAGTTGCAAAACATGCTTATTTTATAATCTTCTATACTATAGTATCATAAAAAATAGGGGTCATAATGACGTCATATTTTTTTTCATCAAAAATTTTCTAAGTGTTTTTTATTTTCAAAGTTTTTTTTTCTTTTTGTCGGGGGTACAAACCACCCCATTTCGGTAGGTTTTTGGAAAATTTTGAAAATTTTGTCCAAATTGAAAAAATTTTTTTTTTTTCCTTTAGGAATTTACAAAACCATACTTTAGTATGGCAATTCAAAAATGAAGTCCTTTTTTCGATATCTCACACCGTTTTCGGTATAATAAAGTTTTAGCACTTTTTTAGCCTAAAAACTTTCAAAAATAAAGGAGGTTATAGGTACTCTAATCGGTAGATTTTGTTAAAATTTTGCGTACCGGTCTCTTTTTACGTGCTCTTTGTGTGGTCTTTTTGGCTTGGGGTAAAAACTCCCTCCTTTCGGTATGTCCCATATATTTTTTTTGAATTTTCGAGGTTTTTATTTTTTTATGGAAAAAGTACCACTCTCACGGGGCTGAAACCCGCCCCTACCCCGGATCATTTTTAAATACTAATAAATAGATATTTTTTTTATCACCCTAGGTCTGTAAACGAAACTTTTAGACCCGGGTTGAATTTCAAGGTCAAATTGTAAATGTCGAATTTGGTAAAAAAAAAAATGTTTTTCCATAGATTTTTCAATATTCCCATACATACTAACGTAGTATGGGAAAAAATCAAAAATGATGTCCGTTTTGCGATATCTCTCACCGTTTCCGAGATAAAAAATGGGCAATTAATCGATCGAGCGCGAAATTAAATGATGTACGAATTTCGATGAAAACGAAACAAACACACAAAAATATCAAATATTACCCCAAAGCGCGTGTATAGCGTACTAACAAATACGTAATAGCAAATACGAGAGAGTTTTTAAGAATTTTGATTCACTTAAAATTATACGTAAGTACTTAATATTGTTGTCAGTTGTTTTTTTTACGCTCTTTTATAAAAAAAATAACCTCGAAGACGAAAGCGGGAGCAAAGCTCCCGCTTCCGTCTTCTAACCTATCCGTGATCCGAGTCGGGTTTTGTTGTTAATAAGTTACTTAGTTAAAAGTTTAGGTAGGTATTCCTTATATATACATATAATACAACATAAATAGTCTCCAATTTCGGGCAAACGAGCACAATTAGGTACTTACGGCGACGTTTTGGACAAAATTGGACATAAGTATGAATATGACACACTATAGCAGATAGATATATTAGGTTAGGGCAACCAGAAAAAGGGGGGACGGGGGGGCGGAGCCCCCCACTAGGGGGGCTCGGGGGGCGCAGCCCCCCGCATTAAAAGAAGATCACAGTCGTAACAGTGGTGTTATTTGTTAATAGGTTAGGTTAGGTTTCACTTGTGTCCCTTAGAGCGGAAATAGACACCCCGCGAAGCGGGGTGGCGTCGACACGCTGGCGGTTAGGTTAGGTTAGGTAAGGTTATATTAGGTTAGGTTACGTTACGTTAGGTTCAGGTGAAATAGGAAAAAAAAAAATAGTTTTAAAAATTTTCTTTTGCCCGATTTCGAAGAAAAAAAAATGTGTTACCAGTAGGGTGAAATTGTATTGTTCAAAATTGAAGTCCATTTTGCTCCACCTTTTACCGTTTCGGAGATAAAAAATGTTAAATTTTTAAAAAGTCTGCGTCGGATTATTTCATCAGGCGCTTGATCGAAAAATGTATGGAAAACTGGACGTGATTTGGGGAAAAAGTTTACTATAAAATGACTTTAAAAACAAATTACTCATCATAAAAGTCCAAAATTTCACATACATATAGAAAGGTAACCAATTAATGCATAACTATCAAAATTATATTTTTATTAGCTTAATATCAAAATTAATTAAGGATTGAAGTTGTCAATTTGTTCAGTTTGCAGATATTATTAGGAAAAACTTTGCCATTTTCCTATGGAAAAATCGGAAATTGTCACAGAACGACAAGGTCAGTATAAGTTGTTCAAAATTGAAGTTTATTTTGCTATAGCTTTTACCGTTTCGGAGATAAAGATTTTTGAATTTTAGAAAAAGGCGTGATTCGTTGCGTCGGATTATTTCATCAGGCGCTTGATCGAAAAATGTATGGAAAACTATACGTTCGACTCATTTTGGTTTTATATTTTACATCGAGAGTTATTAAAACCTAATAAAAACTATTTTTAGACCTAACAAGACATGAAATGGTCAAAAACTTTTGAAAAAGTTGGTCTGGGAAAAAGTGAAATTTCGAATGATAATTACGTAAAGTGGACGTGATCCGGGGACCAAGTTTACTATAAAAAAGCTTTAAAAAAGCATATACTCGGCATAAAAGTCCAAAATTTTACATACATATATAGAGATAACTCATTTATGCATAAAAATCAAAATGATATTTTTACTAGCTTAAAATCAAAAGTAATTAAGGGTTGAAGTTGACAATTTGTCCAGATTGCAGATATTTGGTCGTTATAATCGTTGTAACTTTGCCGTTTTCCGATGGAAAATTCGTAAATTTTCACAGAACGACAAGGGCACAAAAATACATACACTTGCATGAAAATTACATCAACGAAAATTACAGTGGAATTTTGTTTTAACAAAAACATCAGTTTTTTCGGTGCTTTTTGTGTGATTTCATCCACAGGATGAAAGTGGGTCCATGGTGGGTGTATATTGATGAAACTTGGCATATGGCGTTTTTTTCAGCACGCTCTACCCATCTCTGTTCCGGCTGGCTCTAATATATCCGTGATCCGAGTCGGTTTTTGCCACCAAGTGACTTTTTCCCTACTATACTGCCACATCTGTACACCACCCACTCACTGACTATCTTTAGGAGCCAATATCTCGGTAATTATCAAATTGAGAGAAAAATTGCCAAGTTGCAAAACATGCTTATTTTATAATCTTCTATACTATAGTATCATAAAAAATAGGGGTCATAATGACGTCATATTTTTTTTCATCAAAAATTTTCTAAGTGTTTTTTATTTTCAAAGTTTTTTTTTCTTTTTGTCGGGGGTACAAACCACCCCATTTCGGTAGGTTTTTGGAAAATTTTGAAAATTTTGTCCAAATTGAAAAAATTTTTTTTTTTTCCTTTAGGAATTTACAAAACCATACTTTAGTATGGCAATTCAAAAATGAAGTCCTTTTTTCGATATCTCACACCGTTTTCGGTATAATAAAGTTTTAGCACTTTTTTAGCCTAAAAACTTTCAAAAATAAAGGAGGTTATAGGTACTCTAATCGGTAGATTTTGTTAAAATTTTGCGTACCGGTCTCTTTTTACGTGCTCTTTGTGTGGTCTTTTTGGCTTGGGGTAAAAACTCCCTCCTTTCGGTATGTCCCATATATTTTTTTTGAATTTTCGAGGTTTTTATTTTTTTATGGAAAAAGTACCACTCTCACGGGGCTGAAACCCGCCCCTACCCCGGATCATTTTTAAATACTAATAAATAGATATTTTTTTTATCACCCTAGGTCTGTAAACGAAACTTTTAGACCCGGGTTGAATTTCAAGGTCAAATTGTAAATGTCGAATTTGGTAAAAAAAAAAATGTTTTTCCATAGATTTTTCAATATTCCCATACATACTAACGTAGTATGGGAAAAAATCAAAAATGATGTCCGTTTTGCGATATCTCTCACCGTTTCCGAGATAAAAAATGGGCAATTAATCGATCGAGCGCGAAATTAAATGATGTACGAATTTCGATGAAAACGAAACAAACACACAAAAATATCAAATATTACCCCAAAGCGCGTGTATAGCGTACTAACAAATACGTAATAGCAAATACGAGAGAGTTTTTAAGAATTTTGATTCACTTAAAATTATACGTAAGTACTTAATATTGTTGTCAGTTGTTTTTTTTACGCTCTTTTATAAAAAAAATAACCTCGAAGACGAAAGCGGGAGCAAAGCTCCCGCTTCCGTCTTCTAACCTATCCGTGATCCGAGTCGGGTTTTGTTGTTAATAAGTTACTTAGTTAAAAGTTTAGGTAGGTATTCGTTATATATACATATAATACAACATAAATAGTCTCCAATTTCGGGCAAACGAGCACAATTAGGTACTTACGGCGACGTTTTGGACAAAATTGGACATAAGTATGAATATGACACACTATAGCAGATAGATATATTAGGTTAGGGCAACCAGAAAAAGGGGGGACGGGGGGGCGGAGCCCCCCACTAGGGGGGCTCGGGGGGCGCAGCCCCCCGCATTAAAAGAAGATCACAGTCGTAACAGTGGTGTTATTTGTTAATAGGTTAGGTTAGGTTTCACTTGTGTCCCTTAGAGCGGAAATAGACACCCCGCGAAGCGGGGTGGCGTCGACACGCTGGCGGTTAGGTTAGGTTAGGTAAGGTTATATTAGGTTAGGTTACGTTACGTTAGGTTCAGGTGAAATAGGAAAAAAAAAAATAGTTTTAAAAATTTTCTTTTGCCCGATTTCGAAGAAAAAAAAATGTGTTACCAGTAGGGTGAAATTGTATTGTTCAAAATTGAAGTCCATTTTGCTCCACCTTTTACCGTTTCGGAGATAAAAAATGTTAAATTTTTAAAAAGTCTGCGTCGGATTATTTCATCAGGCGCTTGATCGAAAAATGTATGGAAAACTGGACGTGATTTGGGGAAAAAGTTTACTATAAAATGACTTTAAAAACAAATTACTCATCATAAAAGTCCAAAATTTCACATACATATAGAAAGGTAACCAATTAATGCATAACTATCAAAATTATATTTTTATTAGCTTAATATCAAAATTAATTAAGGATTGAAGTTGTCAATTTGTTCAGTTTGCAGATATTATTAGGAAAAACTTTGCCATTTTCCTATGGAAAAATCGGAAATTGTCACAGAACGACAAGGTCAGTATAAGTTGTTCAAAATTGAAGTTTATTTTGCTATAGCTTTTACCGTTTCGGAGATAAAGATTTTTGAATTTTAGAAAAAGGCGTGATTCGTTGCGTCGGATTATTTCATCAGGCGCTTGATCGAAAAATGTATGGAAAACTATACGTTCGACTCATTTTGGTTTTATATTTTACATCGAGAGTTATTAAAACCTAATAAAAACTATTTTTAGACCTAACAAGACATGAAATGGTCAAAAACTTTTGAAAAAGTTGGTCTGGGAAAAAGTGAAATTTCGAATGATAATTACGTAAAGTGGACGTGATCCGGGGACCAAGTTTACTATAAAAAAGCTTTAAAAAAGCATATACTCGGCATAAAAGTCCAAAATTTTACATACATATATAGAGATAACTCATTTATGCATAAAAATCAAAATGATATTTTTACTAGCTTAAAATCAAAAGTAATTAAGGGTTGAAGTTGACAATTTGTCCAGATTGCAGATATTTGGTCGTTATAATCGTTGTAACTTTGCCGTTTTCCGATGGAAAATTCGTAAATTTTCACAGAACGACAAGGGCACAAAAATACATACACTTGCATGAAAATTACATCAACGAAAATTACAGTGGAATTTTGTTTTAACAAAAACATCAGTTTTTTCGGTGCTTTTTGTGTGATTTCATCCACAGGATGAAAGTGGGTCCATGGTGGGTGTATATTGATGAAACTTGGCATATGGCGTTTTTTTCAGCACGCTCTACCCATCTCTGTTCCGGCTGGCTCTAATATATCCGTGATCCGAGTCGGTTTTTGCCACCAAGTGACTTTTTCCCTACTATACTGCCACATCTGTACACCACCCACTCACTGACTATCTTTAGGAGCCAATATCTCGGTAATTATCAAATTGAGAGAAAAATTGCCAAGTTGCAAAACATGCTTATTTTATAATCTTCTATACTATAGTATCATAAAAAATAGGGGTCATAATGACGTCATATTTTTTTTCATCAAAAATTTTCTAAGTGTTTTTTATTTTCAAAGTTTTTTTTTCTTTTTGTCGGGGGTACAAACCACCCCATTTCGGTAGGTTTTTGGAAAATTTTGAAAATTTTGTCCAAATTGAAAAAATTTTTTTTTTTTCCTTTAGGAATTTACAAAACCATACTTTAGTATGGCAATTCAAAAATGAAGTCCTTTTTTCGATATCTCACACCGTTTTCGGTATAATAAAGTTTTAGCACTTTTTTAGCCTAAAAACTTTCAAAAATAAAGGAGGTTATAGGTACTCTAATCGGTAGATTTTGTTAAAATTTTGCGTACCGGTCTCTTTTTACGTGCTCTTTGTGTGGTCTTTTTGGCTTGGGGTAAAAACTCCCTCCTTTCGGTATGTCCCATATATTTTTTTTGAATTTTCGAGGTTTTTATTTTTTTATGGAAAAAGTACCACTCTCACGGGGCTGAAACCCGCCCCTACCCCGGATCATTTTTAAATACTAATAAATAGATATTTTTTTTATCACCCTAGGTCTGTAAACGAAACTTTTAGACCCGGGTTGAATTTCAAGGTCAAATTGTAAATGTCGAATTTGGTAAAAAAAAAAATGTTTTTCCATAGATTTTTCAATATTCCCATACATACTAACGTAGTATGGGAAAAAATCAAAAATGATGTCCGTTTTGCGATATCTCTCACCGTTTCCGAGATAAAAAATGGGCAATTAATCGATCGAGCGCGAAATTAAATGATGTACGAATTTCGATGAAAACGAAACAAACACACAAAAATATCAAATATTACCCCAAAGCGCGTGTATAGCGTACTAACAAATACGTAATAGCAAATACGAGAGAGTTTTTAAGAATTTTGATTCACTTAAAATTATACGTAAGTACTTAATATTGTTGTCAGTTGTTTTTTTTACGCTCTTTTATAAAAAAAATAACCTCGAAGACGAAAGCGGGAGCAAAGCTCCCGCTTCCGTCTTCTAACCTATCCGTGATCCGAGTCGGGTTTTGTTGTTAATAAGTTACTTAGTTAAAAGTTTAGGTAGGTATTCGTTATATATACATATAATACAACATAAATAGTCTCCAATTTCGGGCAAACGAGCACAATTAGGTACTTACGGCGACGTTTTGGACAAAATTGGACATAAGTATGAATATGACACACTATAGCAGATAGATATATTAGGTTAGGGCAACCAGAAAAAGGGGGGACGGGGGGGCGGAGCCCCCCACTAGGGGGGCTCGGGGGGCGCAGCCCCCCGCATTAAAAGAAGATCACAGTCGTAACAGTGGTGTTATTTGTTAATAGGTTAGGTTAGGTTTCACTTGTGTCCCTTAGAGCGGAAATAGACACCCCGCGAAGCGGGGTGGCGTCGACACGCTGGCGGTTAGGTTAGGTTAGGTAAGGTTATATTAGGTTAGGTTACGTTACGTTAGGTTCAGGTGAAATAGGAAAAAAAAAAATAGTTTTAAAAATTTTCTTTTGCCCGATTTCGAAGAAAAAAAAATGTGTTACCAGTAGGGTGAAATTGTATTGTTCAAAATTGAAGTCCATTTTGCTCCACCTTTTACCGTTTCGGAGATAAAAAATGTTAAATTTTTAAAAAGTCTGCGTCGGATTATTTCATCAGGCGCTTGATCGAAAAATGTATGGAAAACTGGACGTGATTTGGGGAAAAAGTTTACTATAAAATGACTTTAAAAACAAATTACTCATCATAAAAGTCCAAAATTTCACATACATATAGAAAGGTAACCAATTAATGCATAACTATCAAAATTATATTTTTATTAGCTTAATATCAAAATTAATTAAGGATTGAAGTTGTCAATTTGTTCAGTTTGCAGATATTATTAGGAAAAACTTTGCCATTTTCCTATGGAAAAATCGGAAATTGTCACAGAACGACAAGGTCAGTATAAGTTGTTCAAAATTGAAGTTTATTTTGCTATAGCTTTTACCGTTTCGGAGATAAAGATTTTTGAATTTTAGAAAAAGGCGTGATTCGTTGCGTCGGATTATTTCATCAGGCGCTTGATCGAAAAATGTATGGAAAACTATACGTTCGACTCATTTTGGTTTTATATTTTACATCGAGAGTTATTAAAACCTAATAAAAACTATTTTTAGACCTAACAAGACATGAAATGGTCAAAAACTTTTGAAAAAGTTGGTCTGGGAAAAAGTGAAATTTCGAATGATAATTACGTAAAGTGGACGTGATCCGGGGACCAAGTTTACTATAAAAAAGCTTTAAAAAAGCATATACTCGGCATAAAAGTCCAAAATTTTACATACATATATAGAGATAACTCATTTATGCATAAAAATCAAAATGATATTTTTACTAGCTTAAAATCAAAAGTAATTAAGGGTTGAAGTTGACAATTTGTCCAGATTGCAGATATTTGGTCGTTATAATCGTTGTAACTTTGCCGTTTTCCGATGGAAAATTCGTAAATTTTCACAGAACGACAAGGGCACAAAAATACATACACTTGCATGAAAATTACATCAACGAAAATTACAGTGGAATTTTGTTTTAACAAAAACATCAGTTTTTTCGGTGCTTTTTGTGTGATTTCATCCACAGGATGAAAGTGGGTCCATGGTGGGTGTATATTGATGAAACTTGGCATATGGCGTTTTTTTCAGCACGCTCTACCCATCTCTGTTCCGGCTGGCTCTAATATATCCGTGATCCGAGTCGGTTTTTGCCACCAAGTGACTTTTTCCCTACTATACTGCCACATCTGTACACCACCCACTCACTGACTATCTTTAGGAGCCAATATCTCGGTAATTATCAAATTGAGAGAAAAATTGCCAAGTTGCAAAACATGCTTATTTTATAATCTTCTATACTATAGTATCATAAAAAATAGGGGTCATAATGACGTCATATTTTTTTTCATCAAAAATTTTCTAAGTGTTTTTTATTTTCAAAGTTTTTTTTTCTTTTTGTCGGGGGTACAAACCACCCCATTTCGGTAGGTTTTTGGAAAATTTTGAAAATTTTGTCCAAATTGAAAAAATTTTTTTTTTTTCCTTTAGGAATTTACAAAACCATACTTTAGTATGGCAATTCAAAAATGAAGTCCTTTTTTCGATATCTCACACCGTTTTCGGTATAATAAAGTTTTAGCACTTTTTTAGCCTAAAAACTTTCAAAAATAAAGGAGGTTATAGGTACTCTAATCGGTAGATTTTGTTAAAATTTTGCGTACCGGTCTCTTTTTACGTGCTCTTTGTGTGGTCTTTTTGGCTTGGGGTAAAAACTCCCTCCTTTCGGTATGTCCCATATATTTTTTTTGAATTTTCGAGGTTTTTATTTTTTTATGGAAAAAGTACCACTCTCACGGGGCTGAAACCCGCCCCTACCCCGGATCATTTTTAAATACTAATAAATAGATATTTTTTTTATCACCCTAGGTCTGTAAACGAAACTTTTAGACCCGGGTTGAATTTCAAGGTCAAATTGTAAATGTCGAATTTGGTAAAAAAAAAAATGTTTTTCCATAGATTTTTCAATATTCCCATACATACTAACGTAGTATGGGAAAAAATCAAAAATGATGTCCGTTTTGCGATATCTCTCACCGTTTCCGAGATAAAAAATGGGCAATTAATCGATCGAGCGCGAAATTAAATGATGTACGAATTTCGATGAAAACGAAACAAACACACAAAAATATCAAATATTACCCCAAAGCGCGTGTATAGCGTACTAACAAATACGTAATAGCAAATACGAGAGAGTTTTTAAGAATTTTGATTCACTTAAAATTATACGTAAGTACTTAATATTGTTGTCAGTTGTTTTTTTTACGCTCTTTTATAAAAAAAATAACCTCGAAGACGAAAGCGGGAGCAAAGCTCCCGCTTCCGTCTTCTAACCTATCCGTGATCCGAGTCGGGTTTTGTTGTTAATAAGTTACTTAGTTAAAAGTTTAGGTAGGTATTCGTTATATATACATATAATACAACATAAATAGTCTCCAATTTCGGGCAAACGAGCACAATTAGGTACTTACGGCGACGTTTTGGACAAAATTGGACATAAGTATGAATATGACACACTATAGCAGATAGATATATTAGGTTAGGGCAACCAGAAAAAGGGGGGACGGGGGGGCGGAGCCCCCCACTAGGGGGGCTCGGGGGGCGCAGCCCCCCGCATTAAAAGAAGATCACAGTCGTAACAGTGGTGTTATTTGTTAATAGGTTAGGTTAGGTTTCACTTGTGTCCCTTAGAGCGGAAATAGACACCCCGCGAAGCGGGGTGGCGTCGACACGCTGGCGGTTAGGTTAGGTTAGGTAAGGTTATATTAGGTTAGGTTACGTTACGTTAGGTTCAGGTGAAATAGGAAAAAAAAAAATAGTTTTAAAAATTTTCTTTTGCCCGATTTCGAAGAAAAAAAAATGTGTTACCAGTAGGGTGAAATTGTATTGTTCAAAATTGAAGTCCATTTTGCTCCACCTTTTACCGTTTCGGAGATAAAAAATGTTAAATTTTTAAAAAGTCTGCGTCGGATTATTTCATCAGGCGCTTGATCGAAAAATGTATGGAAAACTGGACGTGATTTGGGGAAAAAGTTTACTATAAAATGACTTTAAAAACAAATTACTCATCATAAAAGTCCAAAATTTCACATACATATAGAAAGGTAACCAATTAATGCATAACTATCAAAATTATATTTTTATTAGCTTAATATCAAAATTAATTAAGGATTGAAGTTGTCAATTTGTTCAGTTTGCAGATATTATTAGGAAAAACTTTGCCATTTTCCTATGGAAAAATCGGAAATTGTCACAGAACGACAAGGTCAGTATAAGTTGTTCAAAATTGAAGTTTATTTTGCTATAGCTTTTACCGTTTCGGAGATAAAGATTTTTGAATTTTAGAAAAAGGCGTGATTCGTTGCGTCGGATTATTTCATCAGGCGCTTGATCGAAAAATGTATGGAAAACTATACGTTCGACTCATTTTGGTTTTATATTTTACATCGAGAGTTATTAAAACCTAATAAAAACTATTTTTAGACCTAACAAGACATGAAATGGTCAAAAACTTTTGAAAAAGTTGGTCTGGGAAAAAGTGAAATTTCGAATGATAATTACGTAAAGTGGACGTGATCCGGGGACCAAGTTTACTATAAAAAAGCTTTAAAAAAGCATATACTCGGCATAAAAGTCCAAAATTTTACATACATATATAGAGATAACTCATTTATGCATAAAAATCAAAATGATATTTTTACTAGCTTAAAATCAAAAGTAATTAAGGGTTGAAGTTGACAATTTGTCCAGATTGCAGATATTTGGTCGTTATAATCGTTGTAACTTTGCCGTTTTCCGATGGAAAATTCGTAAATTTTCACAGAACGACAAGGGCACAAAAATACATACACTTGCATGAAAATTACATCAACGAAAATTACAGTGGAATTTTGTTTTAACAAAAACATCAGTTTTTTCGGTGCTTTTTGTGTGATTTCATCCACAGGATGAAAGTGGGTCCATGGTGGGTGTATATTGATGAAACTTGGCATATGGCGTTTTTTTCAGCACGCTCTACCCATCTCTGTTCCGGCTGGCTCTAATATATCCGTGATCCGAGTCGGTTTTTGCCACCAAGTGACTTTTTCCCTACTATACTGCCACATCTGTACACCACCCACTCACTGACTATCTTTAGGAGCCAATATCTCGGTAATTATCAAATTGAGAGAAAAATTGCCAAGTTGCAAAACATGCTTATTTTATAATCTTCTATACTATAGTATCATAAAAAATAGGGGTCATAATGACGTCATATTTTTTTTCATCAAAAATTTTCTAAGTGTTTTTTATTTTCAAAGTTTTTTTTTCTTTTTGTCGGGGGTACAAACCACCCCATTTCGGTAGGTTTTTGGAAAATTTTGAAAATTTTGTCCAAATTGAAAAAATTTTTTTTTTTTCCTTTAGGAATTTACAAAACCATACTTTAGTATGGCAATTCAAAAATGAAGTCCTTTTTTCGATATCTCACACCGTTTTCGGTATAATAAAGTTTTAGCACTTTTTTAGCCTAAAAACTTTCAAAAATAAAGGAGGTTATAGGTACTCTAATCGGTAGATTTTGTTAAAATTTTGCGTACCGGTCTCTTTTTACGTGCTCTT